>CAWUFW010005778.1:0-1272229 GCA_963921515.1 Calotriton arnoldi
GGGGGTTCCTCTTGACCCTAGCACATGATATCCCTTTGGCAGATCACTTGGGCCAAAACAAGACCTGGGACAGGCTTGTTCCACATTTTCATTGGCCACATATGTCAGAGGACACCAAGGAGTTTTGCCGCTCCTGTGTCACATGCCAAGCCAGTGGCAAGGCAGGTGGCACAACAAAGGCCCCTGATACCACTACCGGTGGTGGGGGTACCCTTTGAAAGGGTAGGGATTGACATTGTTGGTCCCCTTGACCCTCAAACTGCATCTGGGCACAGATTTATCCTGGTGGTAGTGGATCATGCCACCAGGTACCCAGAGAGCAATTCCCTGAGGACCACCACAGCCCCTGTGGTGGCAAGAGCCCTCTTTGGAGTCTTCTCCAGAGTGGGTTTCCCAAAGGAGGTCATTTCTGACAGAGGTACCAACTTCATGTCAGGATATCTGAAGGCAATGTGGAAGGAGTGTGGTGTAACTTATAAGTTCACCACCCCCTTGTGAGAAGTTGGCCTGGCATATGCTGTCCACTAATTATAGTGGGCACCTTGCACCAGTCCAAATCGACTCTTATGGTAGGTAGGTTAAAGACAACCTTATTGAAAGCTATCCTAGTGGTAGCTATGGAGAGCAGCCTTCAGGCTAAGTCTTGAAGGAATGTAAAGCAGCTTGTTTTACCAGTCTATAATCTCTTGAGTGATCAAATGAAAGAGCACCACACCAGGTATATATTCAAAATATATGTATTTATTACTAAACACACCCCTCTAGTCTCTTTATGAGGCTAGAGTTCGAAGTACATAGGTTATAAGATCTTAAATCACAGTAATAGCACAAATACACGTTTGGGCCCTAGGGGCGTACCAAACCATATACCAATAAAGTGGTATGCGAACCACGACTGAACTAGACACTAGGCCTAGAGCCTCTAGAAGTGCTTGGACCACAAGGAACCACCCAAGGTAGTGACACAGGGGACCCACGGGAGACGCGTGCAGTGTAAATACACAACCGCGATACGCCGTTAACTTCTATGGAGAAAGTCGGGATCGGGAAAATAGAGGAAAGGGACACTTTAAAGAGGACTAGGACAAAACCCTTTGAGATCTAGGACTTTGAAGAGTCTCTACCCACGGGAGCACCGGAGTACTCGTGTTACCTCACCCAGGGAAGCCGGGTGCATAGGTGCCTTTCGGGGTCGGGTTTCGTCGTCGGTTCTTATGGCGATCTGCTGCAAAGTGCTGCTGGCGACCAGGAGAAAAGTGTCCGGGTGGATCCAAGAGTGGATCGGAGTTCTGAAGAACCTGAAAGCAGAGGGGACAGAGTCTGGGTCACTAGCCAGTGACCAGGAGGGCGATGGACAGATGCCCACCGATGTCGAGTGCTTCAAGTTCGTTGACGGTCGTCTTGACTCTTCAGCCACGAGGTCCGGGAGGCGTTGTCGGCGACCAGGAGCAGGATTCGGGCTGTTGCTCGATGTCTGTCGAGTGCAGAGGTGTCGGCGACCAGATTGGACCCAACAGGCCTTGGCAACGGCAAGTCTCGAGTAAGATGTAGATCGTCGATGATGCAGACCAGCAAGGTCTGGGGAACTCACCCAGCAAGGGTAAGTGAGGGCAGGCCTGGAGCAACCAGACTGCCAAGTAAAGAAAAGATTGGCCTTCGGTAAGGGCTACTAGCCAACGGGCTAGCGACCGCGAAGGAGCCTCGTGACGCCGCACGTGGAGCTGGCTTACAGGACACTCGTGGAGTGGGGGCCAGTGATCTTCGGTGCAGGTGGTGCTGGAGGCTAGGGCTACTCGGAGCCCAAAGCACGACTTCTTGGGAGACCCAGAAGATGGTGCACTTGCAAATGTGCTCGGTGTCCAGGGGTCACGGTCTCAAGTCACCCACGATAGCCACGGGCCTCAGCTTTGCTGGGGACTCAGGGTAGCCTCGGGAAGTCTGAGAATCCACCTCTGGTGATGCGATGACTTCGGCGTCCGACGGGAGCTTCAGTGATGCGAACCGGACAGATGCTTCTTTGGTGCCTGCCAAGCAGGGGAGTCACTCCTTGACCCCAAGGGAGATTCTTCAGTCCTCTAATCTTGTCGTAGAGCGTCGAAGGTCCAGGATTCCGTGTCAGAGTTTCGTCCAGGTATAATCTAAAGTCCTAAGGACTGGGTTCCTACCTTTATTCTAAAAATAGGGGATGGACTACTCTGTGGCCCCACCTATGGGTGGGTCAGGGCAGAGGGGTGGCTACACCCCTTTCCCTTTGTCCAGTTCGCGCCAAAGCAGGGGCTGCAAGCCCCTGATCCGGTTTGAACTGGGGTATGCACAGGGACACCAAATGTGCCCCCAGTGCAGGACTTCAAAGCACCCGAAAGTGCTCCCGCCCAGCCCCAATACACATTGTCCTGTCTGGGGAGGTGGTCACACCTCCCTGGGACAGGAAACCTATTGTCCAGGCCTCCCCTGCCGGAGTTTCGTCCAGCAGCAGGAGGCCAGACTCGTGTCTGTGGCAGCAGCATCCATTTTGTGATGCCAGGGCTCTGGAAAGAAGTTACCGGACTCGTCAGAGTTAACATGCCTTTCCCTCTAGAAGGGTGGAATGCTACCCCCGCCGCCAGAATTGGCGGGGGGTAGTATTCCAAGATGTTTGACACCAAACACGACATGTTTCGGTGCAGCCATTCCATAGTTAGCATTTTACCGCGAGGATATAATGCGTTTAAGAGTATATGGTCAGGCTGCACTACAAACAGCATCAGAGATGGTCTCCGAACGCTGCAGAGGGGCCCTGCTCATGCAGGGGCACCCTCTCACATAGGAACCATGCACTCTGCCTTTAGGATTGATAAGGCCTGCCTTAGGAGTGACTTATAGGTTTATATGTGTGTATGCATTTAGTGATATAGGTAACCTATACCACAGCAAGGGGTGCATGCACCACCTTACCCAGGCTGCTGTAGCAGACCTGTGGTGTCAGTTTGGATGGCCTACCAGGGGTGGCATAATATATGCTGCAGCCCCTGGCAGGCCTCTGAGGTACCTATGCCCTTGGTACATAGTATACCATATACTAGGGACTTACAAGGGCACTCCAGATCCCAATCAGAGATGTGCCTAAGGCACATGGAGACCCTTTTAAAGAGGAAACAGCTAGGCTGGGGTTCTGAATAGCAGGGCCCCAGCCAGACTAATGTCGAAAACCAGTGAAGTATCAGCAAAAAGTGGGGGTACCCCTGTGAAGCAGATCCTACTCTCCTACACAACCCCCCCAAACGTAGGGACATTAAACTAACCTTGCCCAGTTAAGTCTTCATGTTCTAAGTGGAAATACCTAGAGAGTCCATCTGCATTCGCATGGTTACTCCCAGGCCTATGTTCCACTGTAAAGTCCATCCCCTGTAGGGAAATGGACCACCTAAGCAGTTTGGGGTTTTCACCCTTCATTTGTTTTAGCCATAAGAGGGGCTTATGGTCTGTCTGAACCAGGAAGTGTGTACCAAACAAGTATGGCCTCAACTTCTTCAGAGCCCAGACCACAGCAAAGGCCTCCCTCTCTATGGCTGACCAACGTTTCTCTCTAGGGGTCAGCCTTCTGCTAATAAAAGCTACTGGCTGATCCTGACCTTCTTCATTCAATTGTGACAGTACAGCCCCTACCCCCAATTCAGATGCATCTGTTTGGACAATGAACTTCTTGGAGTAATCAGGACTCTGCAGAATTGGAGCAGTGCACATGGCCTGCTTGAGGTCATCAAATGCCTTTTGACAGCTAACTGTCCACTGAACCTTTTTGGGCATTTTCTTAGAAGTTAAGTCATTCAAGGGTGTCACTATTGATCCATACCCCTTGACAAATCTCCTATAGTACCCAGTCAGGCCTAAGAAGGCTCTCACCTGAGTCTGGGTAGTTGGAGCAGTCCAGTCCATGATGGTCTGGATCTTGCTCTGCAAAGGTTGAACCTGGCCTCCACCCACAAGGTGGCCCAGGTACACAACCTGACTCTGCCCTATCTGGCACTTAGTGGCCTTGATAGTCAGGCCTGCCTTTTGCAGGGCCTGTAAAACATTCCTGAGGTGGACCAGGTGATCCTCCCAGGTGGAGCTAAAGACAGCAATATCATCTAGATAAGCTGCACTATAGGCCTCCAGTCCTGTGAGAACTGTGTTCACCAACCTCTGGAAAGTGGCAGGTGCATTTTTCAGACCAAAGGGCATCACCACAAATTGATAATGCCCACTAGGGGTTGAAAATGCTGTTTTGGGCTTTGCAGCATCAGCTAGTCTGATCTGCCAGTAGCCAGCTGTTAGGTCAAATGTGCTGAGATATTTGGCAGAGGCCAAAGTATCTATGAGCTCATCTGCCCTGGGTATTGGATGGGCATCAGTCCTAGTGACTGCATTGAGGCCCCTGTAGTCTACACAAAACCTCATCTCTCTTTTCCCACCACTGGTGTGAGGTTTAGGTACCAGGACTACTGGACTAGCCCAAGGGCTATCTGAGGGCTCAATCACTCCCAATTCCAACATCTTCTGGACTTCAGTCCTGATACAGTCCCTGACATGGTCAGGTTGCCTATAAATCTTGTTTTTAATAGGCAGACTGTCCCCAGTGTCCACTTCATGAGTGCACCAGGTGGTCTGACTGGGTGTCAGAGAAAACATATGTCTAAACTGATTGAGGACTTGCCTGCAATCAGTTTGTTGCTGGGTAGTGAGGCTGCCTGCCAAGGCTACACCATCAACTGACCCATCGTCAGGGTTCTGTGAGAGCAGGTCAGGGAGTGGGTCACTCTCTTCCTCCTGCCCTTCATCAGTAGCCATGAGCAAGCCCATGTCTGCCCTGTCCACATATGGCTTAAGTCTGTTGACATGGAGAACCCTGTGGGGACTCCTGGGTGTTCCCAGGTCTACTAAGTAAGTGACCTCACCCTTCTGCTCAACAATAGTGTGGGGTCCACTCCATTTGTCTTGGAGAGCTGCTGGGGCCACTGGCTCCAACACCCACACCTTCTGTCCTGGCTGGTAAACAGTTAGGACAGCCTTTGGTCATGCCAGGCCTTTTGAAGTTCCTGGCTAGCCTCAAGGTTTTTGGTTGCCTTTTTCATGTACTCAGCCATCCTGGAGCGGAGACCAAGTACATAGTCCACTATATCTTGCTTTGGGGGCTTGAGAGGTAACTCCCATCCTTCCTTCACCAAGCACAGTGGACCCCTCACAGGGTGGCCAAACAGAAGTTCAAAAGGGCTGTAACCAACCCCTTCTGAGGCACCTCCCTATATGCGAATAAAAGGCAGGGCAAGAGTATGTCCCATCTACGCCTAAGCTTTTCTGGGAGCCCTTTAATCATGCCCTTTAAGGTTTTGTTGAATCTCTCAACTAAACCATTGCATTGTGGGTGATAGGGTGTGGTGAACTTATAAGTAACTCCACACTCCTTCCACATTGCCTTTAAGTACCCAGACATGAAGTTTGCACCCCTGTCTGATACCACCTCCTTAGGAAAGCCCACTCTTGAGAAAATTCCCAGGAGGGCCCTTGCCACCACAGGTGCTGTAGTGGTCCTAAGGGGTATAGCCTCTGGATACCTGGTGGCATGATCCACTACCACCAGTATAAATCTGTGCCCAGATGCTGTTTGGGGATCCATGGGACCAACAATGTCAATCCCCACCCTCTCAAAGGGCACCCCCACCACAGGTAGTGGTATCAGGGGGCCTTTGTAGTGCCACCTGCTTTGCCACTGGCTTGGCAGGTTACACAGGAGCGACAAAACTCCTTACTGTCTTCAGACATGTGGGGCCAGTGAAAGTGAGGGACAATTCTGTCCCAAGTCTTGTTCTGGCCCAGGTGTCCTGCTAAGGGAATATCATGGGCTAGGGTCAATAGGAAGCCCCTGAACTTCAAAGGTATTACCAACCTCCTGGTAGCACCAGGCTTGGGGTCTCTACTCTCTGAGTACAGGAGTCCATCATCCCAATACACTGTATGGGGACCACTAGCTTTCCCAGCAGCCTCAGCAGCAGCTTGCTGTCTGAGGGGTTCAAGGGAGGGGCAGCTCTGCTGCTCCTGGCTCAGATCTGCCCTAGAAGGTCCCCCTGTCCCCAAGAACTCAACCTGGTCAGGCTCAAGTTCCTCTGGGACAGTTCCTTCTTCAGGGCTGAGATCATCCCCCTCAAGGGACTGATCTTCCTCCTGAGCCAAGGGGAAGGCACTGCCTTAACCCTACTACTCCTCCTCTTGGAAGGCACTTGGTCCATTCTTCCAGAATCCAAGGCCTGTTCAGTTTTAGACAGTTTAGCTTGTGACCTGGTCACAGCAAACACATCTGCAGGGATCCCCAGCATTTCTGCATGGGTCCTGAGCTCCACTTCTGCCCAAGCAGAAGTCTCTAAGTCATTGCCAAGCAAGCATTCGACTGGTAGGTTTGCACTTACCACAACCTTCTTAAGGCCAGTTACCCCTCCCCAGGAGAAGTTAACAACTGCCAGAGTATGGTCTGTTCTGACATTGCTAGCATTGGTCACTTGGTACATTTCACCAAGTATAACTTGCCCAGGTAGCACAAGGTCTTGTGTCACCATTGTGACACTTGCCCCTGTGTCCCTAAATGCCAAAGCCTCTCGTCCATTGATTAAAGGCTGTTGTCTGTACTTGCCCAGATTACTGGGACTCACAGTGGAGGTCACATCCATGCCTCCATCACAGACTAACACAGCCTGAGTCAGTTCCCTGACTAAGTCAGAGCCCAACTCAGTTCCCAGGGTGAACCCTACTAAACCCTTTGCTGGAGCACTTCCACCAACTGTACTAGGGGGAACAGGTGCCTTAGGGGCATTGGTGGATGCTGGACTGGAGTCTTTGGACTTGGTGCAATCACTGGTCCAGTGGGTCTTTTGCTTACAGACCTTGCACCATGGTTTTCTTTGGCCTTTACCCTTGGTAGACTGGGAATCCCCACCAGAAGAAGATTTTTGGGGGCCTGATGAAGACTTTTGATCTTTACCCTTCTCCCCACCCTTGTCAGAGTTCTTAGCATCTTGCTTCTTGGTTTCCCCACCTTGGTTCTGTACCTTCTGCTTCACCCTGGTTCTGACCCATTTGTCTGCCTTCTTTCCCAATTCTTGGGGAGAGGTCAGATCAGAGTCAACCAGGTACTGATGCAACAGCTGGTTTTGACAGTTATTAAGAATCTGCTCCCTCATTATCAGATTATACAATCCTGAGAAGTCACACACCTTACTGCCCATCAACCAGCCTTCCAGAGCCTTGGCAGAACAATCCACATAGTCTACCCAGTCTTGAGTCTGTGCTTTTTGGGTGTCTCTGAACTTCAACCTGTACTGTTCAGTGGTTAGGCCAAACCCATCAATAAGAGCACTCTTCAAGACCTTGTAATTGTCAGCATCCTCCTCTCTAACAGTGAGGAGCTTGTCTCTACCTTTGTCAGCAAAGGAGAGCCACAAGATTGCTGCCCACTGCTCCTGAGGGACCTTCTGTACTTTACAGGCCCTCTCTAAAGCAGTTATCCATTTGTGGATATCATCCCCACTCTGGTAGGGAGGGACAATCTTGCTCAGGTTCCTATGGTCATAGGACCTTTCCCTATCTCTAGGGATATGGCTGCCACCATGGGACTCTAGTCCCAACTTTCTTCTCTCTTTAAGGAGATCTAGGGATTCTCTATCTAAAGCCAATTGCTTCTTCCTGATCTCCAGTTGAGTTTCCTCATACTGGACCAGTCTCTTTCTTCTCTCATGAGAGGATTCCCTCCTGTGAGAAGAAACAGAGCTCCCTATTGAGGTGCCAGAGTGGTTAGACTCCTGAGAAGGAGACCTAGACTTTCTGAGCACACTCATAATCCTTCCTGGGGGGACAAAGGTGTGGTTCTCTAGATCCTCATCTTCATCTTCCCCAGAAGGGATTGGGTTTTCCAGGTCAGGGTCATTGTCACCCTCCTGGTCAGTTTCAGAGGGGGGCTGGGGGTAGTAGTACCCCTGGCCCCTTCCTCATCTGCTGGCCCACCCTCTGCTCCTGCCCCTTCAGTCTCTGAGGACTTACTAAGATCATAAGCCACCAACATCTCCTGGAGGTGTTGGGTGGTGGGACTTTGGCCTGTCCTTAATTTCCTCACGTTACACAAAGCTCTCAGTTCCAAGAATGGGAGTGTGTCATACTTGGAGGGGGAAGCTCAATGGCTTCCTGCAGGGCATCTCTAGATCCTGCTTTTAAAGACATTACTAGTGTGGTGTGGTGTATGCACTACCTACTCTAGTGTGGCCTACTAAACTCTCTTGAGTTGTAGAAAGGGTTGTGCTATCCCTTAACACACAACTCTAAGTTCAGTAGAACTTACTGATATTCTAAGCTTAAATTATATGTACCTTAGGTACCTTTAGTGGTTTTCAGTTGATCAATTCAATTGAGATTATCTGGTAAAACAATAGCAAGCTGGAATCCCACACGCTGCACACCAATGTGAGAAGTTGGCCTGGCATATGCTGTCCACTAATTATAGTGGGCACCTTGCACCAGTCCAAATCGACTCTTATGGTAGGTAGGTTAAAGACAACCTTATTGAAAGCTATCCTAGTGGTAGCTATGGAGAGCAGCCTTCAGGCTAAGTCTTGAAGGAATGTAAAGCAGCTTGTTTTACCAGTCTATAATCTCTTGAGTGATCAAATGAAAGAGCACCACACCAGGTATATATTCAAAATATATGTATTTATTACTAAACACACCCCTCTAGTCTCTTTATGAGGCTAGAGTTCGAAGTACATAGGTTATAAGATCTTAAATCACAGTAATAGCACAAATACACGTTTGGGCCCTAGGGGCGTACCAAACCATATACCAATAAAGTGGTATGCGAACCACGACTGAACTAGACACTAGGCCTAGAGCCTCTAGAAGTGCTTGGACCACAAGGAACCACCCAAGGTAGTGACACAGGGGACCCACGGGAGACGCGTGCAGTGTAAATACACAACCGCGATACGCCGTTAACTTCTATGGAGAAAGTCGGGATCGGGAAAATAGAGGAAAGGGACACTTTAAAGAGGACTAGGACAAAACCCTTTGAGATCTAGGACTTTGAAGAGTCTCTACCCACGGGAGCACCGGAGTACTCGTGTTACCTCACCCAGGGAAGCCGGGTGCATAGGTGCCTTTCGGGGTCGGGTTTCGTCGTCGGTTCTTATGGCGATCTGCTGCAAAGTGCTGCTGGCGACCAGGAGAAAAGTGTCCGGGTGGATCCAAGAGTGGATCGGAGTTCTGAAGAACCTGAAAGCAGAGGGGACAGAGTCTGGGTCACTAGCCAGTGACCAGGAGGGCGATGGACAGATGCCCACCGATGTCGAGTGCTTCAAGTTCGTTGACGGTCATCTTGACTCTTCAGCCACGAGGTCCGGGAGGCGTTGTCGGCGACCAGGAGCAGGATTCGGGCTGTTGCTCGATGTCTGTCGAGTGCAGAGGTGTCGGCGACCAGATTGGACCCAACAGGCCTTGGCAACGGCAAGTCTCGAGTAAGATGTAGATCGTCGATGATGCAGACCAGCAAGGTCTGGGGAACTCACCCAGCAAGGGTAAGTGAGGGCAGGCCTGGAGCAACCAGACTGCCAAGTAAAGAAAAGATTGGCCTTCGGTAAGGGCTACTAGCCAACGGGCTAGCGACCGCGAAGGAGCCTCGTGACGCCGCACGTGGAGCTGGCTTACAGGACACTCGTGGAGTGGGGGCCAGTGATCTTCGGTGCAGGTGGTGCTGGAGGCTAGGGCTACTCGGAGCCCAAAGCACGACTTCTTGGGAGACCCAGAAGATGGTGCACTTGCAAATGTGCTCGGTGTCCAGGGGTCACGGTCTCAAGTCACCCACGATAGCCACGGGCCTCAGCTTTGCTGGGGACTCAGGGTAGCCTCGGGGAAGTCTGAGAATCCACCTCTGGTGATGCGATGACTTCGGCGTCCGACGGGAGCTTCAGTGATGCGAACCGGACAGATGCTTCTTTGGTGCCTGCCAAGCAGGGGAGTCACTCCTTGACCCCAAGGGAGATTCTTCAGTCCTCTAATCTTGTCGTAGAGCGTCGAAGGTCCAGGATTCCGTGTCAGAGTTTCGTCCAGGTATAATCTAAAGTCCTAAGGACTGGGTTCCTACCTTTATTCTAAAAATAGGGGATGGACTACTCTGTGGCCCCACCTATGGGTGGGTCAGGGCAGAGGGGTGGCTACACCCCTTTCCCTTTGTCCAGTTCGCGCCAAAGCAGGGGCTGCAAGCCCCTGATCCGGTTTGAACTGGGGTATGCACAGGGACACCAAATGTGCCCCCAGTGCAGGACTTCAAAGCACCCGAAAGTGCTCCCGCCCAGCCCCAATACACATTGTCCTGTCTGGGGAGGTGGTCACACCTCCCTGGGACAGGAAACCTATTGTCCAGGCCTCCCCTGCCGGAGTTTCGTCCAGCAGCAGGAGGCCAGACTCGTGTCTGTGGCAGCAGCATCCATTTTGTGATGCCAGGGCTCTGGAAAGAAGTTACCGGACTCGTCAGAGTTAACATGCCTTTCCCTCTAGAAGGGTGGAATGCTACCCCCGCCGCCAGGATTGGCGGGGGGTAGTATTCCAAGATGTTTGACACCAAACACGACATGTTTCGGTGCAGCCATTCCATAGTTAGCATTTTACCGCGAGGATATAATGCGTTTAAGAGTATATGGTCAGGCTGCACTACAAACAGCATCAGAGATGGTCTCCGAACGCTGCAGAGGGGCCCTGCTCATGCAGGGGCACCCTCTCACATAGGAACCATGCACTCTGCCTTTAGGATTGATAAGGCCTGCCTTAGGAGTGACTTATAGGTTTATATGTGTGTATGCATTTAGTGATATAGGTAACCTATACCACAGCAAGGGGTGCATGCACCACCTTACCCAGGCTGCTGTAGCAGACCTGTGGTGTCAGTTTGGATGGCCTACCAGGGGTGGCATAATATATGCTGCAGCCCCTGGCAGGCCTCTGAGGTACCTATGCCCTTGGTACATAGTATACCATATACTAGGGACTTACAAGGGCACTCCAGATCCCAATCAGAGATGTGCCTAAGGCACATGGAGACCCTTTTAAAGAGGAAACAGCTAGGCTGGGGTTCTGAATAGCAGGGCCCCAGCCAGACTAATGTCGAAAACCAGTGAAGTATCAGCAAAAAGTGGGGGTACCCCTGTGAAGCAGATCCTACTCTCCTACACCCCTATCACCCACAATGCAATGGTTTAGTTGAATGCTTCAACAAAATCCTGAAGGGAATGATTAAAGGACTCCCAGAGAAGCTTAGGCGGAAATGGGACCTTCTTCTTCCCTGCCTGTTGTTTGCATACAGAGAGGTTCCACAGAAGGGGTTGGTTACAGCCCATTTGAGCTTCTGTTTGGGCATCCTGTGAGAGGTCCATTGTGTTTGGTAAAAGAGGGCTGGGAGTTACCTCTCAAGCCCCCAAACAAGATGTGATGGACTATGTACTTGGTCTCCGCTCCAGGATGGCTGAGTACATGAAAAAGGCAACCAAAAACCTGGAGGCCAGCCAAGAATTACAAAAAGCTTGGCATGACCAAAGGCTGTACTGACTGTATACCAGCCAGGACAGAAAGTGTGGGTGTTGGAGCCTGTGGCCCCAGCAGCCCTCCAAGACAAGTGGAGTGGCCCCCATACAATAGTTGAACAGAAGGGAGAAGTCACCTATCTGGTGAATCTTGGAACTCCCAGGAGCCCCCTGAGGGTGCTCCATGTCAACAGATTGAAACCATATGTTGACAGGGCTGACATGGGCTTGCTCATGGCAACTGATGAGGAACAGGAGGAGGAGAGTGACCCTCTCCCTGACCTGCTCTCACAGAACCCTGATGATGGGTCAGTAGATGGTGTTGCTTTGGCAAGCAGCCTCACTGACCATCAGCAAACTGAGTGCAGACAAGTTCTGCAACAGTAGAGACATATGTTTAGCCTGACCCCTAGTCAGACTTCCTGGTGCACCCATGAGGTGGACACTGGAGACAGTCTGCCTGTCAAGAGTAAAATCTACAGGCAACCTGACTGTTGGAAAACGAGGCAGTATCTGTGAGGCCTGCACAAATAACATGACTACATTTGTCCTTCACTGGGAACCAAACACCCAATTGTAGCGCCTGACTCTCAGAGGGTAGCGTTGCAGAGCAGTCTGAGGCTTTACTCAAGGGAGGTGGTGTGGGCTAGTAATCGCCATTTGCAGGTGCACAGAAATAACACTCAATAATTGATTGTCCAGTCTGTACTTTGCTTTATAAAAGTAAGAGTACATTTATTAAACACACACACTACTCAATACTATGCACCAATTTACAAATATACCTAAGCTGTTGGAATTACTTTGTGACATTGCGTAACATCTCCACCCCTCCCAAAAGGGGGGTGGGGTCTAGTACCACCACTCCCATGTATGCACATCATCTTGCCCCCTAATGCAGTGTGTTGCGCATAACCTGGAGCGAGGGCCTGCGCACTGGCACCATCCCAGTGGCGACCCACCCCATTACCTCAACACGCATTAAAAATAGGTTCACCTGCCGTAGTGACACATAACCCTGACTGAGCATCTTATATTGACCATACAGTATGCACCCCTACATATTCAGGGCTAACAGTCTGGGTTGTTTCTCACTTAAGCGCAGCAGCAAAAATACATGTTTACGCACACTTTAGAATGACAGTACTCAGCACATTTGTTGGACATTAAAATGCGTTGCAATTACAGCCCCTAAAGGCATCACAGATGAAATCACAGGATTATGCCTATACAGCCAGACACCCTATCAGGCGTGTCTGGCAACATAACCCCACTTGGTTTAAGACCTCTCCTTACACATGTGACTTACAGTCCCTTTAAAAGAAGTACTCCTGGCAACTACACTTCTCTTGCAGTGCACCACCTCACTTTAAAAGGAATCACAGGTAAAAGCATGGGATTACGTAAATGCCACCCGATCCCCTAGCAGGAAGATCCAGCAACATAACTCCATTAAGCTACACATTACTTTAAACTAGCACTTCACTTTACACATGTGACTTTCAGTCCACCTAAAAAGGAATAATGAGGTTAAATGCATTTCTGGTGCAATTACACCTCTCCACCTCCAGGGGATGCCCTTCTCCAGACATCCCTAACACAGCCTTTCACTCCTTGAGACACTTCTTCATTCACCTTCAGCTGTAGAACAAAAGTTCCAGCCTAGAAGGTGTTAAATGCTGACTGAGCCCTTGAGGGGTTATCCTTTGGAAGTCCCCATGAGACTTAGGGTGGACTTTTCTGTGGTGCTGGGGGGCAGACTGCATTCCTCCTGCAGCTCCCCCTGCACTCAAGCACATGGTTGGTGGTGACCCCGTCCTCCTGGGGCCACCAGAAGCGAAGAAAAATGCTGTTTTCTCCTTGCAGGCCGGTCCTGGCCTGCAAGGCATTGTGGGCACTGCCGCATATTGTAGTAGCGGCTCCCCCGCTGCTCGGAGGGAGCCGCGGTCGCGCTGCGGCTTCGCCGCCTCTCTGCAGGCTCGGTGGGGGCCCGGTCCCACCCGGACCCCCAGGTACGTCTTGCGGCGCGGGGAGCCCACCCCGGCCGCCTTGCCAGCTTTCAGGGGCCCGGTCCCACCCGGGCCCTCCCTTCTCTGCCGGGGTCCCGGTCCCACCCGGGACCCCTCGCACTGCCTGCTGCTTCTTCAGGGGGGCCCCGGTCCCACCCGGGACCCCCGCAAGGCCACTCGATGGAGGGCAGCTCGGGGAGCCCACCCCCGGCTGCCCCCGCCGGCTCCCCGCCCGGCCCGCACACTCCCGTGCGGCCGTGGGAGCCGGCCAGGCATTTTTGCCGGCTCCTCTGGCCCCCGCATCTTCCTCTTCGGGGGATGGGATCCCGGGCCCCCAGACCTCTCCGTCACGGGGAGCGCGATGGCGCTCCCCAGCTGCATGGCTTCGGTGGGGGCCAGGGTGGGCTCCTGGCCCCCTCCGCAGGGGAAATCTTCACGGGAGCGCGACGGCGCTCCCGACTTGACTCGGGGCCCGGGGATGGGGTCCCGGGCCCCCTTTTGCCACTCTTCGCAGGGGCGCGACGGCGCTCCCCCGCCTCCTGTCTTCGTGGGGGGCACGGCGGCACTCCCCCGCCCCGTCATTACTTTGCTCGGCGGGGGCCAGGGTGGGCTCCTGGCACCCCGTGTGGGGGACATCTTCACGGGGAGCGCGACGGCGCTCCCCGGCTTTGCTTCGGGGCCCGGGGATGGGGTCCCAGGCCCCTCTTGGGTCACCTTCACGGGGAGCACGACGGCGCTCCCCAGCTTCCCTTCCTCCCCAGGGGTCAAAGGTCGCTCACCTTCCGGGGGCCATATCTCAGCCCCTGGGGTCCGATCTGCCCCATTTTCGCGTCCTCTCGCTCCTGGCGGCGGCCCCCGCCACTGGGAGCACTCTCCTTGCCCTCCGGGCCTCCAAGAGGGGCATTCTGCAGGGAGCGGTCTTCACTGGCTCCCTGCGCCAGACTTTCGCCTGGCTCTCCTCCTGGGCCTCTCTTCTCCCTGCGCAGAGGCCCCTGCTTCTGCGCACTGGTCCTGGGCTCTTCTTCTGGCACTGTTAGGGGCCTGGGGGACAGTCAGGGGGTACCTCCTTCCAACTGCCCATTGCCAGGCTCCAGCACCTTCCGCCTCCGCAGACCACACCCCAGAGAGAGCTTCTCTTCCTGTGCAAGCACTTTTTAAAAGTTGAGTAGGGGCTGGCAGGAAGTCTCTGTTTGTCCTATCAAACAGCGACACATCACTTCCCTGCCCCTGCTCCCTCCTCCTTGTCCAGCCTCTGGGTTTGTTCAAAATGGCGTCGTCCAGGGTCTCTGGCCACATGGTCTCTGAAACAAGACCCTTTCCCCAGTGCTGCCTTCACCTTGGTTCAGCTTGGTGCCTGGCACCCAGCGACAGCTGCTGATGGATTAGCCTGAAGCTCCACCTATCTTCTCTCCTTGGAGGGAAGATCTTCGTTCTGGGACGAAAGGTCATTAATCTAACCTGCCAGGGCCAGACCCCAGCCAGGGACTCAGAGAAATATGACATTTCTGGATGACCCAAAAGCAGTACAAATATGACTTGGGACTCTGCAGAATACTCCTTTTCACATCCGCTACAGTGGACTTTAGTGTGTGTCTGGAATCTGTAGGCCTTATGGAAGTTAATCTAGCACATGGGCTCCACATCCCCATAGGGGAATAATGAAGTGAAAAACACAGTAAAGCACACTGACTTTCCCTGGCATGTTCCTTCCTAGTGTATAAGGCCTTTTCCGTGTCACCAACCAATTCGGCATAAGTCCTGCCACACCATTCACTTTGTAGCTGCTCCTGGACTGCGCACGCCAAGAATCTCCCCTGCGCAGCCCCTACACGTGTGCACACGCATGTACACAGGTGTCTGCATGTAACCAGCCCGGTGCCCCTTACTCCAGCTGCTGCGCAGCGGCCTAGTCAAGCTAGGGGGACACCAGTAAAATCCACATGCAGTCTCTTCCATCATGAGTTCACTGTGGATGAGTCCCCATTTATGCGGCTCTCCCACAGTAAAACCTCAACACCTAGGAGCTCAAAAAGTGAAAAATCCGGGCGGCCCATAGTGTCAGAACCACCTTCTAACACTGACCATGTCAGGGATTGTATCAGGACTGAAGTCCAGAAGATGTTGGAGTTAGGTGTGATTGAGCCTTCAGATAGCCCATGGGCTAGCCCAGTAGTCCTAGTACCCAAGCCTCATACCCAGGGTGGTAAGAAAGGAATGAGGTTTTGTGTAGACTACAGAGGCCTCAATGCAGTCACTAGGACTGATGCCTATCCCATACCAAGGGCAGATGAGCTGATTGATACTTTGGCCTCAGCCAAGTATCTAAGCACGTTTGACCTAACAGCCGGCTACTGGCAGATCAGGTTAGCTGATGATGCAAAAGCCAAAACAGCATTTTCGACCCCTGGTGGGCACTGCCACTTTGTGGTGATGCCCTTTGGATTGAAAAATGCACCTGCCACTTTTCAGAGGTTGGTGAATAAAGTTCTGGCAGGGATGGAAACTTATTGCTCAGCTTATCTAGATGATATTGCTGTCTTTAGTTCCTCCTGGCAGGATCACCTGGTCCACCTCAGGAATGTTTTGGAGGCTCTGCAGAAAGCAGGCCTCACTATCAAGGCCACTAAGTGCCAGATAGGGCAGAGTCAGGTTGTGTACCTTGGCCACCTTGTGGGTGGAGGCCAGGTTCAGCCTTTACAGCGCAAAATCCAAACCATCATGGAATGGGCTGCTCCAACCACCCAGACACAGGTGAGAGCCTTCTTAGGCCTGACTGGGTACTATAGGAGGTTTGTGAAAGGGATATGGATCTATAGTGACCCCCTTGAATGATCTGACCTCAAAGAAAATGCCAAAAAAGGTTCAGTGGACAGCTAGCTGTCAGAAGGCATTTGAAGACCTAAAGCAGGCCATGTGCACTGCCCCCATCTTACAGAGTCCAGACTACACCAAAAAGTTCATTGTCCAAACAGATGCTTCTGAGCTGGGTGTGGGAGCTGTACTGTCTCAACTGAATGATGAAGGTCAAGACCAGCCAGTAGCTTTTATTAGCAGAAGGCTGACCCCTAGAGAGAAACGTTGGTCAGCTATAGAGAGGGAGGCCTTTGCTGTGGTGTGGGCCCTGAAGAAGCTGAGGCCAAACTTGTTTGGCACTCACTTCATAGTTCAGACTGACCACAAGCCCCTCCTATGGCTTAAACAAATGAAAGGGGAAAACCCTAAACTTTTGAGGTGGTCCATTTCCCTACAGGGGATGGACTATACAGTGGAACATAGACCTGGGACCCAACATGCCAATGCAGATGGACTCTCAAGGTATTTCCACTTTGAACACGAAGACTCAACTGGTCAAGGTTAGTTTAGTGTCCCTGCATTTGGGGGGTTGTGTAGGAGAGTAGGATCTGCCTCTTATGTTGCCCCCACTTTTTTCTGATGTTTACACTGGTTTCTGGCTATAGTCTGGCTGGGACCCTGCCAATCAGGGCCCCAGCCTCTCTGTTCTCTCTAAACAATTTGGAGTGCACTCTAGGTGCACTAGTGATTGGATACTGTGGTACCTTATGAGTCCCTAGTATATGGTACCTTAGGTACCAAGGGCATAGGTACTTCACAGGCCTACCAGGGGCTGAAGCATGTATTATGCCACCCCTGGGAAGCAGACTAAATCTGACACCACAGGCCTGCTACTGCAGCCTGGGTGAGGTGGTGCTAGCACCCCTCACTGAGATATAGTATTCCTATATCTCTCCTGCACACACATTTAAACCTATCAGTCACCCCTAAGGCAGGCCCTATCAATCCTGAGGGCAGAGTGCTTGGTTCCTATGTGAGAGTGTGCCTCTGCCTGAGCAGGGCCCCTCTGCAGCTCTCAGAGTCCATTCTCTGGGGCTGTTTGTGGATGCGGTTAAACCATATACTCTTAAGTGCATTATATCCTCGCGGTAGAATGCTAACTTTGGAATGGCTGCATCAAAACATGTCGTGTTTGGTGTCAAACATCTTGGAATACTACCCCCCGCCAGTTCTGGTGGCGGGGTAGCATTCCACACTTCTAGAGGGATAGACATGTACCTACTGTGGAAACGCGGTAGAATCCTGCAGAGCCCTGGCATCACAAAATGGATGCCACCAGTCACAGAACACTGGGCTGCCCTCCTGCTGATGACCAACACTCGCAGTGGAGGAAGCCCAACAATAGATATCCTGTCCCAAGGGGGTGTGACCACCTCCCAGACAGGGTTTTGTGTATTGGGGCTGGGTGGGTGCACGCTTAGAGTGCTTTGAAGTCCTGCACTGGGGAGCAGAAGGCTCCTCTGTGCATACCCCAGTTCAAACCGGCTCAGGGGCTACCTGCCCCTGCTCTGGTGCGAAACTGGACAAAGGGAAGTAGGTGTAACCACCCACTCCCCTGACCCTCCCATAGGTGGGGACATAGAGCTTGTCCCTCCCTTTCTTTTAGTATAAGAGGGGGAACCTGTGCATTGCAAACTAGATACCCCTGGACGACGCTCTACAAGAAGAATCCCGGACCTTCGACGTTCCACTACCTTTGGAAGACTGAAGAACCTCCCTTGGAGTCAAGGAGTGACTCCCCTGCTTGGCAGGCACCAAAAACGACAGCAACGGTCGCAAACTACGCCGCTCCCGCCAGAGCCCGAAGTCCCTGCAGCCCAGGAAGAGGATTTCCTGACTTCTCCCAGGCCATCGTGAGTCCCCAGCGAAGCTGTGGCAAGTGGACCCCACGAGCAACGAGGAACCGCAGACCCTGGGTACCGTGCAATATTGTTGAGTGCAACCCCTTCACGACAGTCTACGAACTTGTGCTTTGGACCACGTGTGGTCCCAGCCTCTAACCGGGATCCCTCCCAAAATCAGAGGCCTACACCATCCCGAGTGACCGTGGGCTCCTGTTGAGTGCATCCGCCTGAGGCGTCTTTGCGATCCCTTGCCAGCCGGCTTGTGGGTCCCCAGAAGACTTTCCAAAGAAACCAAAGGGCTCCCCTGGTTGCTCCAGGCCTGCCCTGACCTACCCTCGCTGGGTAAGTTCCTCAGACCTTGCTGGTCTGTACCATTGACTTTTTTGTTCCACCATGAGACTTGCTGCTACCAATACTTGTTGGCTCCAATCGGGTCGCTGATACTGCAGTCAGCTGCAGACTTTGTGGGACACGCTGAATCCAGCTCCTGGCCATCCTCGATGCCTCCTGGACCTCGTGGTTGAAGAGTCAAGACACCAGTGAATGACCTGAATCTGTCGACGACGGTGGGCATTCATCTTCCTTGCCCCGGGTCACTGCCAAGTGCCCTTGAACACTGTCCGCTCTGCTTTCAGGTCTTCCTCCTTCCGAATCCAGGCTTGGATTCCAACGGACACTTCTTCTGTCGCCGCAAGCAGAAAGTCTTCACTGGCTCCCATTGAAAACGACGCCGCGACCCGACACCAAAGGACACCTATGCACCCGGCTCCCCTGGGTGAGGTAACTTTAGCATTACAGTGCTCCCGTGGGTGTGAGCCCTAGAACTACTTACCCTGTAAGTGGCTTGCCTGTAGCTACCCTAGAAGTGCCCTAAAACTCTTATTTTCTAAGTGCGACAATTGCGCTGACTCGTACAGGGTTCGCGTCTGTGTTAGACACATCGCGTCCATCTCCCTTGTAACACTATCTATAACCGTGTCCTTCGACTCGTACTGAGTCCGATCGGTGTTCGCCTCGAACACACAAGGGGCCTGTAACATTGAAATCTCCATTGCGCTGACTCGTACAAGGTTCGCGTCTGTGTTAGACGCAGCGCGTCCATCTCCCTTGCAACTCTATCTGTAACCACGTCCTTCGACTCATACAAGGACCGATCGGTGTGTTCGCCTCGAACACGCAAGGGACCTTTAACATTGAAATCTCAATCGCGTCTGTTCGCATAGACTCGTACAGGACTCGCACCGGTGCCAGGACACCGCGTCCGTCCCCTGTGGGTCTCCTACAACTACCTGGGGTGGTTCTTGGGGTCCCTCGATTCTAGATGCCCTAGACCTAGGTCTAGCCAAACTAAGATTGTGATATTTGATTGTGCTAACTTATTTTTGATAACATTTGATTTGTACATATGTTCCTGACTTCTAATCTCATAAAGAGATTAGTAGAGAGTTGCTTATTAATAAATACATATATATTTGATATATATACCTGTGTGGTGTCTTTTCATTTGGTGATTCAAGAGATTGTGTGGTAAAACAAGCTGCTTTACATTCCTCCAAGACTTAGCCTGAAGGCTGCTCTCCACAGCTACCACTAGGATAGCTTTCTATAAAGGTTGTCTCAAACCTACCAACCATAAGAGTCGAATTGTTCTGGTGCAAGGTGTCCACTTTAATTAGTGAACAGCATATACCAGGCCAACTTCTCACACATGCCATCAAATTAATCAAGTTGTATTCCAGGTTTTCATCTTTTCCATGAACCTTTCAACAAATTCCCTTGCTGTTATGATTTGCAGATTCACTTCTGTCTTCAGAATGTGGTTTACTGCATAGGATAGGCCTGACAAGTCAAATAAAAGATGAAATATATATGGAATACACCGGCGAAATCTAGGATCCTCTGTGTATAGTCTAGGTGATCTGTACTCGGCTGCTGGTATCTGTATAGGCCGCTTATCATATCTACCACCTAATCCAGTAGGAAGCAGTTGCAGAAAACACATGCATCAAAGTAGGGAATTGCGAATCCTTAATAGCGATTATTAAGGAATCATTATTAGGGAGTCACAATTACCTATGCATGTAGGTTTCTCAAAGAAAAATGCCATTCCCACATATTCCTTATTAGCGAATCACAAATTGCGATTTGCTATTAAGGAATGGCTTCCCATTCATTCCTATGGGCCTAGAGGCCCATAGGAATAAATGGGAAGGCATTCGCAATTTGTGAGTACCAAATAGGTACTCGCAAATTGCGAATGCAATTTCAAGGGTGATAGGGGGCCAAAAGGCCACCCTGATGAACCCCCGAAACAGGTAAGTGTGCACATGTGGTGCACATACATGCCCTAAGGGCATGTGTGTGCGCCACATGGCACTTAGAAAAATGCAAAAAAGTGCATTTTTCTAAGGATTTGCAATTTACCACCAACTTGAAGTTGGTGGTAAATTGCGATTCCTTAATGCAGGGTCGCAATTTTTTCATGCTTCCTGCATTGCATTTAGGGGATCGCAAATTGCGATTCCCTAAATGCATTCGAAAAATAGGTAATCGCAAAAATTGTGATTCCCTATTTTGCGATTTGCTTTGAGCTTGATGCATCCCAAATAGCAAAATACCGGTCGCAAAGGGGCTGATTTTGCGTATCGGCCTGTTTGCAACCGGTATTTTGCTTGATGCATGTGCCCCAGAGCTTCTAAACTTCTATCCCAAACACTCAGGGGAGCTCCTCTTGCTTCTTTCATTTAAAAGAGAGCAATAGTATCACCAATGATCTCTTTAGAATGAAGAGGGTGAACACTGTAGTGTTCAGTAAATTTCCTCAGATCGGGATCGATCCACTTTTTCAATCTGACCTTTTGATGATGATGTATCATCCTCCATATGTGCTACATTCTGAAGAACATCTGTATCTTTATAATAAATATTATTTTGTACCAGATATAATATTGCATTTCTTACTTTAGTAACATAGACTAACTCTTGCCATATATTTTTGCGCTTGGTAGGAACACCATTCACTAGAGTTACAAGTGCTTCTTCCAAATCTCTCTGTACCCCTACAGTTTCAATATTCTACTTCAAATATAATGGCAAATACACAACTCTAACTTTAAGACCTTTCTGGACCTCAGTTGGAGGTAACTTCTCTGTCTTTGGCTTCATACAGACTATAGTTTGGAATGGATGTATACATTGGATAAGAATTGATTCATATATATTTAGATCTTGAAGTTGTAGCGGAACTGAAACTACTTCTAAGTTGGTATGGACTGCTCTAGCTAGCATTTTATTATCCTCTAACTTAGTATATCAGTACTTACATATAAATTGTCGAATGGAACAGTCAAAGCGTACCTCTACAAATAAATAAGTTAAAAATTCTTGCCACTTATCATTGTTTTCTTTTTCACTTTTTAAATGCAAATCGACATTAGGAGTTTGACTTTTGTAGTGAGTACGTCGACAACAAATGCAAACAGAGTTTGGTATCTCTGAAGAAACACTGTTAAACTTGCTAATCTCTTCTTGGAATTTATCCACAGTAATACCTATGTCCTTTTCTGGTACTGCTGAAGATACTAAGGGGCATATTAACAAGGGCCAGCGATAAATATCGCAAAGCGCGCTTAGCGCTTGCATATTTATCGCCGGCTATCTCTGGAATTTATCGCCCGGTTAGCGCGTTATCAACAACGCGGATCGCCGAGGCGATAAAAATTCCAGAGACAGTGTGGATATCGCGGTTTTCCATGGTGGAAAACGGCGATATCCTAGATGATAGGGCCTGTGGTCTTAGCCACAGAATCCACCCCCCATGTTAAGTATGCCTTAGTCAGGAATTTAACAGACGTTAAATTCCTGCGTTAAGTCATACTTAACGCAATTTAAAAAATCGCTACCCTTCCTTGTTAATATCGCGAAGCTGCCTTCGCGATATTTTCCCTGGTTGGTTTCACAGCCACGCCTACTTTGCATCTCACTAGCGATGCAAAGTTAGGCGTGCTGGAAACGGGCGCTAAGTCAGCAAAACACGCGATAGCGTGTCTTTGCTGATAAGGCGATTAAATTATCGCCGCTTTTCGCCCGAAAACGGACGCAAAAGCGGCGATAATTTCATAGCGCCGCCTTGATAATATGCCCCATTGTCCTCATTTTATCTACACTGCTCTTCAGGACCAAAGAAACGAAACTGAACATCATCACAAACTTTATGTACCTCTGCTACTGTACCACACAAAATAACTTTATTTTTTTCTCGTAAACATACAGCAGGACCTTTAACATAAAAAGCCACCTAATTATTTCTTGCATTTCAGAGTGGTGAACAGTAATATTCTAAATTGATGAAAGGTGCTTCAGCACAATTGATAGACATGCTATTGAATGTCCCTGTTAATTAGTATACTTTCTCAGTTTGCATGGATCCATTCCTTGCAACGTAGATAATTTCTGCTTCAGACTCCTGCAGGGAAACATACATAGGAAATTTCTCAACATATCAATAGATTCCCGCCAAACACTACAAACACTGCTACAATTCCATTTATATACAGGGGCCTGCCCACGCCTTATCTGTACCTCTACAGCTATGACTTCCTCTACATTTCTAGGTACCATCACCTGGAATAGGACACCTGTCTTTCATCTCATAACATTGTCCACATTAGACAACTGCATACACTAATTTATTCACTTGCAAGTAGCTTCATCATTAATGAAAGGCTCAGTACTGGAAGTATGCAACCAATCACCACTAAAAACTTTGCAAAAGTAACTTCTATTGACGTCTTTTCTTTAGCTTTTTCTCCTCATAGACAACACTATTTTGTCTAGTGTCTTCTTTCTGTTTAGAATCAAAATAGATAATTTCCTCTTGAGAGCAACTACCTTATCGAATACACCCTCAACACATTCCTTTTGTCTGACTGCTTCTCTTCTTCTTCTATACATCTTCATACTTTTTGATAGATTAAGCATTACTCTACTACAGAACATTCTAACTCTGATTTCCTTAAACTGCTTCTGCCTTCTGGTTAAACTCTGTCCTTCTTTGCACAATTTTTAGTCTTCATATCATAGACTTTTTCTCCTTTCTTACTTGGTCTTAAAGTTTCTTGTTAATTTACTTGATTTTGTACTTTTTCAAGTTGATAACATGCAATTTTCAGAAATGTCTTTGTCCTCTTGCCAGCAGCTCTTATTTGCTCTTTCACCACTTTCCCCACATTTGGCCCCTTTTGTTTCTCAGTTATAAGGACATAGGGGCATATTATCAAGAACGGCGTTAAAAATATCGCTGCTTTAGCGGCAGAAAACTGCCCCTAAAGCGTCGATAATGGGCTTGATAATATGCCCTTGAGAATTCCAATAGAAGCCCATGTTGACACCAGAACATGGGCTTCTATTGGAATGCTCAAGGGCATATTATCAAGCCCATTATTGACGCTTTAGCGGCAGTTTTCTGCCGCTAAAGCGGCGATAATTTTAACGCCGTTTCTTGATAATATGCCCCTGCGTATCCTTGTTTCTGTTTCTTTCTTCTCTGAATTTTTGTTGACATTGTAACTCTCTGTAGTTGACAAGAAGGTGATGTCTGAAAGAAAAAAATATGTACATTTAGCTTTTTCATATGTATTATTACAGGTTGAAGTATTAACATAAAGAGTTCTGTTATTACAATAGTGTTAACATTACTTCAATAATCTCAATGTTTATGTCTGTTTCTTAAGATGATCTATAAGTGAGCATATGGGTCCGTAAGTGCACACATAGCTCACTGAAACGTCTAACTACATGTGTTACATTTTAAGCACATACAAACATACCCTATGGCCTAGCTGCAGCCTACCTTAAAGGTGAATCATATGTGATGCAACAGCAGGTTAAGGCTTACAAAGGGTTTTAAATACCAAGTAGGCATAGCAGTAAAAGTGCATGCACACACTCAAAGAGTACCAGGCCCGAGACATGATGCAAGGAGTTCTTCTCTGGATGGTGAACTTGAAAGTGTCAGTTCTTCAGCAGATATGTAAATATGTGTCTCACTTTCTATGTGAGGACCTGCTTGTTTTTGTATCTAACTTTGTTGGTGTATGAGTACCTATCTTTCTGGCTTCTATATTTCTCTAAATGTTTATGTAACAGGCTGCAGTGATTGCTTCCTGGGTGTGATACCGAGGGCCTGATTACGATGTCAGGCGGAAAGCCTCCGACCAATGGTCGGAGGCTTTTCATCCCGGCATGGTAAGTTTAAATTCCGAGTGACGTATTAGAATGACGTATTAGGATGACGGCGGTCGGAGTTTAAACCTGCAGGGGTATTCTGACATGGTTCCGATGGGCTGTCGGAAAATCTGCATAATCCCTTAATGACGGCGGCTATGGCGTCAGGATTATGATGTCGGTTTCCGTCAGCAATCCCATGTCGGCCTTTCCAACATGGAAAGGCTGTCGGAAAGCAACATTGGGGGCCCATGGCAGAGCCCGCTTCCCCCATGGCACTCCGCATTTGGGCCTGGGGGGCACCTATAGTGCCCCCTAAACATCCCTGCACCGTATGGCAGGCACCAAGAGGTGTCTGCCACATGGTGCAGGGATGTTTCAAAACATCCATTTTTCAATGGAAGTTTGTGCTGCGGGCCTTTTCCGCCCACCGCACAAGCTTTCATTGTGAAATGGATTAGATAAAGCTGCATGCATGGGCTCAAGTGTAGCAAGCCCGGGACATGATGCAAGTGCAATTTTTCTGGATGGTAGACGAGAAAGTGTCAGTTCTATAGCAGATATCTGAATGAGTGTCTCAGTTGCTATCTAGCACTGTGATTGCATGTGTATGTAAGTTTGTTAGTAAATGACTGCCTCTCTTTGCGAAATGTAAGCTTCTCTAAATAAGTCTGTAAGGAGCTGCATGGATTGCCTCCAAGCTGTGTTAGTGAGTATTGGGTTATTTAAATGTGTGTGCACCTGCCTCCTTTAGTGCTAGATACATAAACGTTCTGCCTGTCTGTGTGAGTGAATGTTTAGGTGCTTCTGTCAAAGTCTCTATGGGTGTTGTATTGACTGTCTGCTTTTTGTATTTAGGTATGTCAGATTAAAGCCTGGATGACAATATGGATATATAATTAGGCACATATGTCTGTAGAAGTGCATATAGCTCACTGAAACGTCAGACTACATGTGTTACCATTTAAGCACATAGCACCCTTCCTATGGCCTACCTACAGGCTACCTTAGTGGTTACCTATATGTGTTAGAAGAGCAGTTTATGCCTTTTGTAGGACTATTAAATGTGAAGGTTGGCCTAACAGTAAAAGTGCATGCACAGGTGCAAGTATTGCAAGCCCAAGCACTACTTCTCTGCATGGTAGACTTGAAACAGTGAGTTGTTTAACAGATATCTGAATGAGTGTCTCAGTTCCTATGTGAGGCTGTGATTTAATATGTGTGTAAGTTTGTTAGAAACTGACTGCCTCTCTTTGTGACATGTATGCTTCTGTAAATGTCTCTTTAATGGCTACATGGATGCATCTTGGGTGTATTAGTGAATATTGGCTTATTTAAGTGTGTGTCCAACTCCCTTCATTAGCGCTAGATATATATCAGTTGTGCTTCTCTGTGTGAGTGAGTGTTTAGGTACTTCTATCACAGTCTGTATAGGTGTTTTAGTGTCTGTCTGCTCTTCTAATTAGGTATGACAGATTAAAGTCTGGGTGGCAGGGTGGGTGTCTAATTGGGCACATGGATGTCTAGGAGTGTATATGCCTCACTGAAAACTCGGAGTACATGTGTTAGCTTTCAAGCACATAGCACACTGTTCTATGGCCTAGCTAGAGGATACCTTAGTGGTTAGTTGTACATGCTACAAGAGCAGTTTACACCTTGTGTAGGAGTTATAAGTGACAAGAGAGTTCTAGCAGTAAAACTGCATGCACGGGCGCAAGTTCAGCAGAATGGAGACATGATGCAAGGGCTACTTTTCTGGATGGTAGACGTGAAAGTGTCAGTTCTATAGCAGATATCTGGATGAGTGTCTCAGTTGCTAGCTATCACTGTGATTGCATGTGTATGTAAGTTTGTTAGTAGATGACTGCCTCTCTTTGTGACATGTATGCTTCTCTAAGAGAGTCTGTAAGGAGCTGCATGGATTGCCTCCTGGCTGTACTAGTGAGTATTGGGTTATTTAAATGTGTGTGCAACTGCCTCCATCAGTGTTAGACACATAAAGGTTTTGCCTCTCTGTGTGAGTGAATGTTTAGGTGCTTCTGTCACAGTCTCTATTTTATTGTCTTATGTATGTTTGTTAGTAAATCACTGCGTCTCTTTGTGACACGTACGCTGCTGTAAATGTATCTGTAAGGGGCTCCATGGATTTCTTTCTGGGAGTGTTAGTGAATATTGGGTTATTTAATTGGGTGTGAAACTGCCTCCATTAGCGCTAGGTACATATGAGTTCTGCCTGTCTGTGTGAGTGAATGTTTAGATGCTTCTGGCACAGTCTCTATGGGTGTTTTAGTGTCTGTCTGCTTCTATACATAGGTATGTCAGATTAAAGTCTGAGTGACAGGGTGGATGTCTAATTCAGCACATGGGTCTGTACAAGTGCATAAAGCTCACTGAAACTTCAGACTACATGTGTTACCTTTTCAGCACATAGAGCACAGCCCTATGGCCTACCTACAGGCTACCTTAGTGGTTAGTTATATGTGGTACAAGAGCAGTTTATACATTCTATAGGACTATTAAATGTGAAGGTTGGCCTAGCAGTAAAACTGCATGCACGGGCTCAAGTATAGCAGGGCGAAGACATAATCCAACCAATACTTATCTGCATGGTAGACTTGAAAGTGTCAGTTCATTAACAGATATCTGAATGAGTGTCTCAGTTACTATCTGCTGCTCTGAATGCATGCATATGTAAGTTTCTTAGTAAATCATTGCCTCTCTTTGAGACATGTATACTTCTCTAAATGTCTCTTAGACGGCCTGAATAGATTGCCTTGTGGGTGCATTAGTGGGTATAGGGATATTTAACTATGTAGCGCTAGATACATATGAGCTCTCTCTGTCTGTTTGGCAGAACGTTGATATGCTTCACTTACTATCTCACTGGGTATTTTAATGTCTGTCTGCTTTTAAACTTAGGTATGTGAGATTGAACTCTGGTTGGCAGAGTGAATGTACAATTTGGCACATGGGTCTTTAGGAGTGCATATCGCTCACTCAATGTTTAGAATATATCTGTTACCTTTTAGACACATAGCTAACCCTGGGCGTAGTTTGCGTAGCAGCACTACACGTAGCTACGCGAAGTACACTTTGAACTACACGTACCTACACAAATTGCGTAGTGCGTAGCTGTGTGCTTGTCTGCACTGTGCAATAATTGCCAACGGCATCTTGCACAGTGTAAGTTAAGATAAAATAAGTATCTCTGGGGCATATTAACAAGGGGGCGATATGAAATTATCGCCGCTTTTGCGTCCGTTTTCGGGCGAAAAGCGGCGATAATTTCATCACCTTATCAGCAAAGACACGCTATCACGTGTTTTGCTGACTTAGCGCCCGTTCCCAGCAAGCCTAACTTTGCATCGCTAATGAGATGCAAATTAGGCGTGGCTGTGAAACCAAACAGGGATAATATCACGAAGGCAGCTTCGCGATATTATCAAGGAGGGTTAGCAATCTTTTAAATCGCGTTAAGTATACCTTAACGCAGGAATTTAACATCTGTTAAATTCCTGACTAAGGCATACTTAACATGGGGGGGGGATTCTGTGGCTAAGACCACAGGCCCTATCATCTAGAATATCGCAGTTTTCCACCATGGAAAACAGCAATATCCATGCTATCTCTGGAATTTTATCACCTCGGCGATGCACGTTGTTGATAACGCGCTAACCGGGCAATAAATTACAGAGATAGCCAGCAATAAATATGTAAGCGCTAAACGCACTTTGCAATATTTATTGCCGGGCCTTGTTAATATGCCACTCTGTCTTTATATGCTAAAATGCATATAGTCATTTCGCTAAAGTGAAAACGATAAATTAACAAGCAGTGAGAGAGGTGATGATTTTGGGATCCTCCCTAACCTAGGGAGAGAACCAAGCAGATGCCTTGAAAACACAAAGCACATCTTGTTGAACGATTCGGTGGTGGTTCCATCCTCTTAGGACCACTTCAAGCACAGTTATTGGCAAAAATACAATCCCAACCAAAGGCCCTGCAAAGCATTATGGGACGAGATTAGCAGTGGGCAGTGAATATTATAGTATCCTATATCAAAATAATTCTTCAAAGAGCTGCAGTTCAACTAGTCGTTACTAGATGTCCCTCACGAGTCAAATGCAAAAGCATTGAAATTATAATTACATCCAGCTGCAGTTCCACTAGTCGTTACTAGATGTCCCTCACGAGTCAAATGCAAAAGCTTCATGAAAGGGTTTCAATGCTTTTGCATTTGACTCGTGAGGGACATCTAGTAACGACTAGTGGAACTGCAGCTTGATGTATTAATAATTTCAATGCTTTTGCATTTGACTTGTGAGGGACATCTAGTAACGACTAGTTGAACTGCAGCTCTTTGTAGAATTATTTTGATATTGGACACTATAATATTCACTGCCCACTGCTAATCTCGTCCCATAATGCTTTGCAGGGCCTTTGGTTGGGATTGTATTTTTGCCCATAACTGTGCTTGTGGTGGTCCTAGGAGGAAGGGACCACCACTGAATCGTTCAGCATGATATGCTCTTTGTGTTCAAGGCATCTGCTTCGTCCTCCCCCTAGGTTAGGGGGGACCCCAAAATCATTACCTCTCTCATTGCCTGACATTTTCATTGTCAAAGTTCACTTTTGTGAATTGGTTATATGCATTGTAGCATGTAAAATTGCTTTATCAAAGCATTTGTTGGTGTTGATCATTTTACTGCTACACTATGTGAATTAGCACAGTTTTTGCACTGTGCTATGTGCAATTTGCGTAGTGTGTCGTAGCACAAACTACGCATGCTCCGTGAGTGTAGTACTACACCCAGGGTTACACATAGTACCTTCCCTATGGACTCGGTACACCTCTCATAAGATGTTTAAGTAAATGTGCCAGTATGTGATTCTCTGTTTTGAAAGCTCTATAGCTCTTTCAATCTGTACATATATATGTCAATGAATATCTCACTGCCTGTATTAGGAACTGCAAAGCTATATAGGCATCTATAGAACTGCCTTGCAGACTGTTGGATATATAACTAGCTTCTAAGGGGCATATCTACAAGGCCCCGCGATAAAATTATCGCCGCTTTAGTGTCCGTTTTCGGACGAAAAGCGGCGATAATTTTAACGCCCTATTAGCAAGGACACGCTAACGTGTGAATCCATGCTTCTTCGCCCTTTCTCCCATCGCCCAGCTTTGCATCTCTATTGAGATGCAAAGTGGGCGTTCCTCCCCAGAATAATGGGAGAAATGTCGCTAAGCGACATTTCTCCTATTATCAAGCCTCACGCTATGAAGCATAGCGACAAGCAAAGTAGCGATAACCTCTGTTATCGCTACTTTCCTTACGCCTGCTTCAAGACTGACTTAGCCATGATATCCTATGTAAGGTGGATATCATGGCTAAGTATGTCTTGCCCTATCAGCAAGCTATCGCCAAACCTTGTGCGATTATCGCTGTATTTCCAGCGATAATCGCACAATTGGTAGCTTATGCTCTGAATTTTATCGCTTTGGAGATAAGCGTTGCTGATAGCACGCTATCTCCGCGATAAAATTCAGAGTTGGCCGGCGATAATTATCCTCGCGCTAAGAACGCTGAGCGATAATTATCGCATGGCCTTGTAGATATGCCCCTAAGTAAGTTAGTGAATGCATAACTCTATCTGTTGGTCTATCAGTGTGTCAGAAAGACCATTTATGCTTTGAAAACATCTATTTCACCTGCTTATTGAGTACTATAGCATATGTACTGCTTGCAATAGGAGTCTGTGCATGCATGACTAAGTCAATCAAAGTCAAAACAACAACTTTTACTTTTTTAAGCACAAAAAACCATGGTTTATGCATATCTACAGCATATCTCATATTTTAATTATCTGTTGCAAAAGAAGGTTTCAGCACTTCACAAAGAGATGTTACATCCAAAGTCAAACTAGCAGTCACATTCCCCAGGGTCAGTGTGCACTAGTAAATCTGAGTTATGCTTAAATACTGTGGACCTCATTTACAAACTTGTGATGCACAGCAGCTCAGCAGGCCTTCCTGCTGCCCTGCCGTGTGTCAAAAGAAAAGGGCGCATTCCTGTCCTTCTCCCTTGTGCCAGCGCACAAACAGAAACTGTGTGCCAACACAGATACCCTTGCATCATGTTGAAATGGTGCCTGTGTTGCAGGGACACCTTCCGGCACAAAAACAATCATTGATGGCATTTTCCTCTTTCTATGCATGCTGCACAATGCAGCACACTTAGAAAGAGGTAAAAAATGATGAGAAATATAAATATTTCTCCTCGCTGCGCCACTCCTACACCTCCCCTGGAGAGGCGTAGGAATCTGACGCATTCCCAGGTTTATGATTCCTCGTAAATCTGGGAATGCCTCAGATTCCATGGGCATTGCGTGGGAACACACACAGCAACACCCTTGGAGCACCCCTTTCATGCAGAGCACATATTTACAAGGCCATTAAAAACCATGTAAAGTGGCTTTGTGTGGCCTTGTAAGTATGCTGCGGCACATTGCGCCACCGGAGTGTCAAAAAAGGGATGCTCCTGCGGCACAAATGTGCCGCTAGGGCCTTGTAAATGAGGCCCTACATATTTAACTATACCTAGCAGTCTCAAACTACACATGTCACATACTACGAGCTTAAAGAACATATCTTACCATGTAAGCATATACAAACCTGCATTATAATTTAGAAAGAGGTACGCTAAAGAATATCTCATAGATGGGTGAAAGGTTTATCAAGTTCATACTTTATATACATCTGCAGTGCATTTTTCCTGTTTAATTTCTGAGTGTTCTTGTCCTCCTTTACAATGGAATAAATAGGACGACAACTTCAACAATGCAAAGGAAAACATTCTCTATCACCAGCAGATCATGTATACACATATCAAACATTCACATCTTCAAATACACTATTATACAAAACTTTAACCATTAGAGTAGTGTTTTTTTCTACTATTTACAGAATGAACCATAAAGCTAATGACAACACATTGTCAAATAATTTCACTAACTCCTAGTGTGCACCTAACACAAACTCTGTCTTACTGTCCTATTAATAAAAATGTAAAAGCACTCATACTACCAGTCGTAGACCATTATATAAATTCCAGACTCTTTTTCTACAATCTCACATACACATATACCTTTGTAATCACATTTGTGAGCTAAAAAGAAATGTAATCCACATACCAGAAGAATGATAAAAAAAGTTTTTTTGCTCTTATTAGATAGATGCAATAGTCTCAGGGTTTGTAAAATTAAGCACAGGAATGGCACAGCGCCCACTCACATACAAAGCAACCATAACTGGTAACCTTTTCAACTTTGCACTGTCTGATACTGCAGAAGGCAGCAAATTAAAACATTCCTTTCATATTTTAGTATTGTAGGTGTACTTCTCAATGGTTAGTATGTGTTAACCCTTTCACTCCCATTTGCAAAAACCACCTATATGGATGCCTATTTGTGTATACTCGCGACATCATCATGAGTCTAAAAACATAATTTCCTTCATGGTTTTATGACTTTAAGAGTAAACTACACGTTTTTAACAAGCTCACACTAGGAAATGAAACCCTTTTTACAGTAAAAGTACTCTAAACACTTCAAAATTTATAAAAATAATAGTGACCTTCCCCCAATACACTGTTAGCACATTCTCCAAACCATCCCACTAGAGCCAGTAGCTCACAAGGCCACACCACATTCTAGAAGGATCATACATGTTACAAAATCAACTGCAGAACGAGTGGTTTACTGTACACATTAAAAAGCATACCCATATCTGTATTATATTTTTTTACCAGTGACAATTACAGATGTACTTACTACTCCTCTCAACACACTACCTAATTTTATTCACCTACATGTTCACAGCGTCCAATCAAATATGTGTTTTTTTAAACCAGGACAACAACTGGGTTTTAACTGCCTTTCATTTGCAAAACTGCCTCATTAAGCTCTAGCCTTCTCCTGTCGGCTGCTGCTGCTGCTTCACTTCAAAATGGTTAGAGTTTGGATTGTGGGCCACAGCTATGTCTTCTGGGCTAGAGAAGCTGCTAGAAAGAGTGGTATTGACAGAGACTGTGGGTTTGCCTAATGTGAACATTAAATGGATTGACCAGAGAGGTTTAAAGTGTCATCAATTGCTGCCTTTAATTAAAAGCATTATGGATTCCCAACCCCCTAACCTCATGATTGTGCACTGTGGTGGCAATGAACTAGGCACACTGACTGGGGTAGGATTATAAATCATAATGAACGATACTTTTGCAGAATTAATTACTCTTTTCCCTCACACTGTCTTGGTGTACTCCAACATATGAAAGGATGCGCCACCTGTGTAGGGGCGTCCCTCTGAGCACAGCAAAGCCCCCCGTGGGGTGAATAAATGTTAGTACCAATGGTAGTTGAAGAAGGATATCAAATAGTTCAAAACATTCAAAAATTCATTGTGTTTGTGTTTAATGATAAGCTTGAATGGCACAATCTTCAGCTTGATCAAAACAATCCATATTAATGCGAAACCCAATGCATTTCGGGCCGTCGGGCCCTTCGTCAGGGGCCAAAATTCTGAAATTAAAATGAAACATGAGGAAACATGCTCTCCGAGCCAACTAAATGCATTTTAAACAATATAGCAATTCAGACATAAATACGAAGTGAAAAGAAGCAGCAACATGTATTCTGTGCCGATGCACGTAAGAAGTTCAATAAAGAAAAGAAAAACACTGATGACATATAAACCTCTAGAACAAAAAAGTGTAGTGGTGTGAAAGCCTAGAAAATGCCGAGGTCTCAGTTGAAGTGTGCAACAACAATGCATCAAATATACAAACCCGAGAGGTGACGAACAGAGCGTTCAAACGATAAAAAAGTAAAATTATGTGACTCAGTTATAGCACTTAAATACGGTGCTGTCGGATAGAATGGAAAAAGATGCCCGTGTGGGTGTTCCGTGTGTAGAAGTTAACACACCGCTTTAATATGCGCAGTCTAACATACATGGTTGCCGACAAAGACGACCCAGGCGGGGCAACAGGAAAAGACAAAGACGATTCAGTATCGAAAACTCTTCCAACTACCGGCAGACGGGGCAAGGTAAGGAAAACCTAGATGCTCACAACCACGACACAGACAATCTAGTAATCAATATTTCTACATACAATTTGAGCATTTTTTGAAATTGAAACCTTACAAAAAGGCACCTCATTCGTACCCACCAGCCACACCAACGCTCTTGAATTGGAGATTAGTTTCTTTCGCTTTATGCGCAACTTGCGTCTTCGCAATTTCTTTGAAAATGTTGTTGAGGAAGGTGACAAACATGAAGATAACTTGCTCAAGGGTCTACGTCCACCTAGCACCTTCATGGCTCCTGTGAGCCATAAGACTTTAGACTCCTTTGAAATGTTGGTCAAACATGACATACAATCTTTCAATTTCAACAAGAGATCTAAACATTGCAACATGTCCATGAAAGAAAAACAAGCACTACAAAACCTAGCTAGGAATCCTGATATAACTTGCCAAAACGCTGATAAGGGTGGTGCTCTGGTCATCATGGACACTGTTTTCTATAATCAACAAGTTGATAACCATGTCATGGACACTGAAACTTATGCTTTGCTTGATCCCAATTCCACAGAAGAATTTGCTGGCACCTTATTAAGTTTGTTGAAGAAAGCCATGGATCAAGGTATAATCACAGAGAAAGCTTTTAAATATTTGATCACCATTCATCCTAAATCTCCACACTTCTATATGCTACCGAAAGTTCACAAAAGCATTGAACAACTTCCTTTTAGACCTATTGTCTCGACCAGAGGCAGTCTACACGAGCCCATCGGAAGATTCCTAGATAAACATCTACAACCTTTTGTGCTCAAAATGCGCACATATCTCAGAGATACTACTGATTTTATATCCAAAATAGAACAGGTTTCCTACAACCCTGACGATGAAATTTGGCTTTGCAGCATCGATGTGAAAGCTTTATATACTTCTATTCCTCATGATTCAGGCATTGCTGCCATTGAAAACGTTTTGTTGAATTCTGATCTTGATATTGACCTACAATCATTTCTTATGGAATTATTGATTTTCTCTTTATATCAGAGCTACTTCAAATGGAACAACCAATGGTTCTTGCAATTGTCCGGGACTTCCATGGGCAATTGCGCAGCACCGGCATATGCCAATATCTTTATGCAACAATTTGAGGAAAACAATATTCTCAACCAAGAAACCTGGAAAACTCATGCTAAGATTTTTTGAGATACATAGATGATATCTTCATTGTGTGGAATGGCCCACACAAGGATCTGATGACATCCCTTCACAAACTTAATGCAATTAATGACCGCATACAATTTACCTTCGAAGTACACCAAGAACAAATGTCCTTTCTTGATGTGTTGGTCAAGAAGGCTGCCAACGGGTTACAAACTGATTTGTTTCGCAAAGGGACAGACCGGAACAACCTTTTACACTTCAACAGTTTCCACCAACAATCACTCAAGAATCATTTACCGTACTCTCAGCTTCTGAGAGTGAAACGTATTGTCTCCAACCCTGAAAGATACTTACAACAGATGGAAACCATGTTGACTCGGTTTACCAATCGTGGCTATCCCACTAAGATCTTAGAACTAACCAAGACAAGAGTTGCCTCAACAACCATAGATGAACTGTTGACTAAAATCGACAAACCCAAATCCAACAAGATGGTAGTAGTTTCCAAATTCTCCACAATGAGCCAACGCTATAAAAAGTGCATTAACAAACATTGGCAAATGTTGGCCATGGAACCTGACTTCAAAGATATTTTTTGTCACAGACCAATTTTTGCTTACACCAGAGGGAGAAACCTCAAAGAATTACTCACCAGAAAATCTGAACAGCTCTCGACTAACACCTATAAGGGCACCAAACCCTGCATGAACTGCAGCAACTGCAATAATGTCATTAAAGGTTCTTGGACCACTCACCCCATGAAAGGCTCCCGCATCAACTTAAAAGTCACAGCTACGTGTGACACTATGAATGTCGTTTATCTTCTGAAATGTCCCTGCGGATTACCCTATGTGGGTAAAACCGAAAGGAAGATCAAGACAAGAATTCACGAGCATAAAAGTAATATTAGAACCAAAAACATGAAATCCACCGTGGCTGCTCATTTTCACGAAAATCATCACAACATTTGTCAACTCAAATTCCTCATCCTCGAAATCATTGAGAAGAAAGAAGGCAGAAACAACAACAATTTTTTGCTACAACGTGAAATTTTTTTGATAAAAGCCCTGAACTCATTGAAACCTTTCAGAATTTTGGCCCCTGACGAAGGGCCCGACGGCCCGAAATGCATTGGGTTTCGCATTAATATGGATTGTTTTGATCAAGCTGAATATTGTGCCATTCAAGCTTATCATTAAACACAAACACAATGAATTTTTGAATGTTTTGAACTATTTGATATCCTTCTTCAACTACCATTGGTACTAAAATTTATTCACCCCACCGTGGGCTTTGCTGTGCTCAGAGGGACGCCCCTACACAGGTGGCGCATCCTTTCATTATTATTTACACCCCTAATCAGAGGGTGATACCACTGAAGTACGCTACAAACTCGCATCTTGAAACACTTATCGGTGTGCGCAGTCCACACTTTCTTACGTACTCCAACATATGCCAAAGACAGAAATGGAAGTAGTCTAATCAATTCGGTCCACAGATTGACAAATCCAGAAAACATGTTGATAAACTGTTTCTGCATTTCTCAGAGACAATAACGTGAGCTCTATCTACAACAACAACCTGCGTTTTGACATGCTAGGAATCTATAGAAGTGATGGAGTGCACTTTACGGACGAAGGCAACAGGGTGTTATTAAGCAACCTCAAACTCTGCATCTGTCATATGTGTAGCTGTCATATACACACACTCAACACAAAGGCTCTTGTCAGAGCCACCCTATTTACCAAAATATTGTTAATTTTTTATGTATATCTTTTTTCTCAAACATATGTTGTGATCTTCGTGAATGTTTTTTGCGGAATCGCAAAACAAAAGTAAACATTCAATAGTCAGCTGCACATTCAAAATTTATAACTCAAAAAATGATCCTAACCCTCATACTATATACATTGCTATCTAAAAAAATAAAAAGCATGTATCACTCTCTCAATGTGTCTGTCATAGCGTGTATGACTGTTTGAGTGGCAACTATGACTGGGTGCATTAGTCTCTGAGTAGGTGAGTGAATGTGTACACGAGTCTCTGAATGGGTCTTTGAGCGGATGCATCAGGGTCTGAATGGGTCTGTCAGTGGGCGCATCACTGTCTGAGTGGGTTTGTGACTGAGTACATCAGTGGGTTTGTGAGTGGATGCATGAGTCTCTAACCGAGCCTGTGAGTGGGTGTGTAAGTCTCTGAGTGGGTCTGTCACTGGGTGTGAGAGTGTCTGAGTGGGTCTGTAAGTGGGTTCAAAAGTGTCTGAGTGGGTCTGTGAGTGGGTCTGTCAGTGGGTGTGAGAGTGTCTGACTGGCTCTGTAAGTGGGTGCATACGTGTCTGAGTGGGTCTGTGAGTGGATGGTTAAGTGTCTGAGTGGGCCAGTGAGTGGGTGCATAAGTGTCAGAGTGGGTCTGTGAGTGGGTGCATGACTTACTGAGTGGGCCTGTCAGCAAGTACATGAGTCTCTGAGTGAGTCTGTAAGTGGTTGCATGAATCTCTGAGTGGGTCTTTGAGTGAGTGAATCCATGAGTCTGTGAGTGGGTGCATGAGTTTCTGAGTGGGTCTGTGAGTGGGTGCATGAGTTTGAGTGGGTCTGTGAGTGGGTTCATGAGTCTCTGAGTAGGTTTGTGATTGGGTGCATGAGTGTCTAAATGGGTCTGTGAATGGGTGCATGAGTGTCTAAGTGGGTCTGTGAGAGGGTGCATTAGTTTCTGAGTGGGTTTGTGAGTGGCTGTATGAGTGTCTCAGTGGGTCTGTGAGTGAATGCATGAGCCTCTGAGTGGGTCTGTGAGTGGGTGCATGACTCTATGAGTGAGTCTGTGTGTGGGTGTGTGTGTGGGTGCGTGCGTGTCTGAGTGGCTCTGTGAGTTGGTGTGTAACTCTCTCAGTGGGTATATGAATGGATGCATGAGTCTCAGAGTGTGTCTGTGAGTGGGTGCGTGAGTCTCTGAAAGGGTCTGTGAGTGGGTGCATCAGTTTCTAAGTGAGCATGTGAATGAGTGTGTAACTCTCTCAGTGGGTATATAAGTGGATGCATGAGTCAGTGAGTGGGTCTGTGAGTGGGCGTGACAGTGTGACTGAGTGCATCAGTGGATGCATGAGTCACTGTCAGTGAGTGTGCCAGCGTATAAGTAAAATTGACAGTAGGTGTGTATATATTCACTTTTTTCAATATTCAAGATAACATCGCGATGTTGGCGATTTCATTGCGGCGTTACACGGGGACCAAGCTGACGGTCACAGCATCTTCATGAATATCCCACATGGTAAAAAAATTAATTGATTTTCGACACATAACTTGTGTCATTAACACCCCCATTTGTCAAACATGTGGTAAAAGCACCTTTACCCTGACCCCTTATATCACCTTTATCACAAATTTTCAGCCATGGGAACCATTGCCCGATAAAATGGCAGCCCCAACTTTCTCTACAGGTTCCAACCAGCCAATCACAGCATTCCTGTTGGTCCGCGCATTCGCAATTACTCGCAAAATCATCACGAAATAGCTGTGGCCAGAGATATTGCAGACTATATTTTCTTAAATTTCTCAACAACTACTGAATGGAATTACAGCAAATGACAAAAAGCAAAGTCTGCGTAATCAAATCTACCTTTCTGCCAAATTTGGTGTAATTCTGTCTAGCAGTTCAGGCTGCAGGGTTGTCGAAAGTCCTATGGAAATTTACATGGGAAAACGTATTTTTTACACCCCTTTTTCTCTGAACCCGCTTCACAGATTACACCAAAGCTTTGCATGCACAACAAGGCTCACTTTTTCTTAGAAAATTTCGTGAAGAATAGTCAAGCGACGTCAAAGATATAGGCAAGTCAAAAACCGATTTTTCTATGAAAACATGGTCCTAACAAATATATATGTATATGTTGGAAGCCGGAGTCCCTGTCCCACGCCACTGTCACAAATGCGAGACCCGGGACTCCTCCCTCAACGTTAGGCCAAGTAAGGACACCATTTGAGATAGTCCTGCTCACCCCCTTAGTAGCTTAGCACGAGCAGCCAGGCCTATCTCCAAGGCACGAGTGTACAGTATGTGCAACCACGATCACAGCAACCCACTGGTGACACCACAAATGGTCTCCACACGAGTTTGATAAAATGAGTATAAACTTTATGTAAAAAGACATACGATCAGACCACACGATACATAAGCCAACATATAATAAAGGGTAATATTCGTTCCGGCTGGTTGGTAGGTTCATATCCCAACCACCGCTTTCAAAATGCTATGCTGGTCATAATGCTAGAATCACACACGTTGCAAAGGACAAACAATAGTGCGTTGCGTAATGACACAATCCTGTGCTGGGCACAGGAGAAATAATACTATGCGTAACGATACACCCCGGTACCTGCAATGGGAGAAATAATGCAATGCGTACCGCTACAATCATGTACTGCGCAATGAAGGAATAATGCAATGCGTCACACCCCAATCACGTACTTTGCAATGAAGAACTAATGCAATGCGCACCGCTACAATCATGTACTTTGCAATGAAGAAATAATGCAATGCGGGCCGCTACAATCCTGTACTTTGCAAGGGAGAAATAATGCAATGCGTAGCGCTACAATCGTGTACTTCGTTATGCAGAAATAGTGTCAGGCGTCCTAAGACAGTCCGGCAGTTCGTTAGCAGTAATATCGGCAATGTGTATTACGACAGTCAGCCTCTTCGATAACAGTTGCCCCCCCACATGTATCAACAATAACACAAAGTACAGCTTCCCACTCTGGCCCCAGTACTGCCACTCCTGAACGCAGTACGGTCCCCACTAAGCAAAGGCTCACGCTGCCAGAAGGTCTGAGAGGCCGAGAGAATGTCCCTCCGAGCGCGCTCTCCGCCCAGGCAGTGATCCACGTTACCTGGGGGCGCGACCCCCCTCTCCTCTCCTCTTTCAGCGAACTGGGCCTTCCGTGTAGAACTTTCTCAATGGGCCTCAGCGGCTCGGCCTGGCAGCTCAGCTCCTCTGGGCTGCCGGTCCGGGCCGCGACTGTTAGGAAGGTCTCAGGCGGCCGCAGGGCACACGTACCCCACGCCCCTGAGATTACGTTACTCCGGGTGCACTTCACCACAGCACCCTCCGGGTCTCCTCTGGCACGAAGCCACACACACAATGCTGATGGGACTTCACGTCGACTCCGAGTGCACGTTCATCAGGCACTCCATCCTGCGGTCTTAGGGGCAGATTTACAAGCCCCGTGCGCCACTTTTGCGCCACCGTTGCGTCACTTCTGTGACGCAGCGGCGGCGTAAAGCTAGCGCCATGCTGTGGGGGATTTACAACGTGACGCATCTAGGGAGATGCGTCACGTTGTAAAGCCCTGCGCCACATGAAACCTGCGTCAGGTTTCATGTGGGCGTTCCGGCGCAGGGTGGGCGTTCTGGTGTAGGAACACCTCGGAAAAGTGCCTGAGTGAAATCTACAAGATTTCACTCAGTCACTTTTCCGACCCTACTGCGTCAAAACCTTGCGCCTGCTTGAAGCAGGCGTAAGGCATGAAGCACCATGTTGAAGATAGGCCAGGTTGGAACAGTGCTGGAGTTGCGTCGCGCCCGCAACACAACTCCAGCACTGTGCCAACCTTATGCCGGCAGATGCGACACGCATCTGTTTATCTTTGCGCCATGATGTACCGCATTGTAAATGTGGCGCATCTGTGGTGGCGCAAGGGTAAACTTGCGTCACGCATCTTTCCTGGCGCATCCCTGCTGATTTGCAGGGATGCGCCAGGAAACGTAAATCTGCCCCCATGTTGGCACCAAGACCCGCACACCACGTTGCAGAGACTCACTTTCTTCCGGTGCACACGATGATCAGCCGATCACCTCCACAGTCCCAGATTGCACCAAAGCACGCAAATTGCTTCACTGAGACTTACTCCAACTCCGGTGCCCCAATATCCAGGTGCTCTTCACCAACGCCTTCGGCCGCACCCCGACCCGCTCACCGTGTCCGAGCCTCACTTCTCCTCTGGTGCACTAGACGACCAGGCGCTCTTCACCAGTGCCTCCTGTGCACCACGACACGCACCCTGCACGTCCGAGACTCACTTCACCTCTGATGCACCCACTGACCAGACGCTCTTCACCAGCACCTGCGGTGCACCATGACACACACCCTGCGCGTCCGAGTCTCACGTCACCTCCGATGCACACGCTGACCAGTCGCTCTTCACTAATGCCTGCTGTGCACCACGACACGCACTCAGCGCGTCCGAGACTCACTTCACCTCCGGTGCACACGCTGACCAGGTGCTCTTCACCAATGCCTGCTGTGCACCACAACACGCACCCAGCGTGTCCGAGACTTACTTCACCTTCGGTGCACACGTTGACCAGGCGCTCTTCACCCGCGCCTCCTGTGCACCACGACACACACCCAGTGCGTCCGAGTCTCACTCCTCCTCCGTGTGTCCAAGATCACAGGGCACACCTTCCGAGGGTCCCAAGCTGCCACAACACGCGCCCACCGCGTCGCTTGAAACTTCTCCGGAAACTTTTATGTTCCTGTGTTTCCAAACAGGGAGCCAGCTCACCTCGGGCCCTTGGGGGGTAACAAGACACAGCACAAAGCACAGTCTTCTTCAAGCAGGGGGACCCAGCGCAAACAGCACAGTCCCAACAGCCTCTTCCTTGGTTAGAACAGCAAACTGCAGACCAGCCCCAGATCTCGAAGCAAGGGTTGATCCTTCCCCAGCAGTCTCTTCAGTTGTTCCTTCCTTAGCAGAGGTTCCTCTTGACCACGAAATGGGTCCAAACCTTTTCAGTCTCAATCCATTTCTATTCCATTTCCCGCATTCAGGGGTCTCAGCTCTCCTAGTTATACCCCTAAACGTCTTTGAAGTTCGTTGTGCTCAGGGGTCCCTGCCTAAATCAGTTCTGGGTGTCTCCCTCCCAGTGTCAACTTTCTCCCTTTGATACTGGGGGTCTGGATCCTTAATCACTCAGCAGGAGATGGGTCAATTGTTTTATAGCCGCAACCCAGGCCTCTTCACCTCCCGGTGCTTTTCCTCGCCTGCTCTCCAGCTGCAGGTCAGCCTGGTGCCATCTCAACCCCTCCCTGGGTCAAGACCTCCCCCAGCTCCTCTCCCCTCTCAGATCCAGACAGTCAATCCACATTCAGCAGAGACACACAGAAATGCTTAACGCACAAAACTCAGCCACTTTCTAAAAGTGTGGCTTCTGAACACACAGTGACAAAACCACTTTCATAGAAAGATGTGCTATGACGCTGTGAAACCATACATACTAAACTTCACCTCTCCATTTTAAACTGATGGGAAACTAGGCTAACAAGCACAATACCCAGCCTCCCCCATTCTGTCCTATGGGCAGAATGGCCTTTCACCAGTGAAAAACGAAATGGAGCGTTTTCCACTGTCAGGACATAACACACACCTCAGTATATGTCCTGCCTTTTACTAACACTGCACCCTGCCCAGGGGCTACCCGGGACCTACCACAGGGGTACCCACTGTGTGCGCAAAAGGGAAAGTAAGGCCTGACAAGTGGTTACACTTGTCAGGACAACATGCTAACTTAGCAAACTGCGCGCAGGCCCTACACTGCAGGCCTGAGTTCCCTTCTCCGCGCACCTTTGCATTACTAGCCCTCGCACACACAGTGCACATCCCTAGCGACTTTACTAGTAAGGCAACATACCAATCATGGCCAACCAATCACCATTACACTTTACACAGGGAACACTTGTACTTTGACACTGATCAGCAGTGGCAAAGTACCCAAAGCATCTAAATTGGCAACTCTATGTCAGGAAAACGGTCTAGGGGGAAAGCAAAAGTTTAGGGAACTTTAGCCAAAAAGGCCAAGTCCTACAATATATATATTTTTTTTATTGTGATTGCACTGTCGGGTGTTTGTCTTTTGGGGTAGTGTAGGTAGGAGTAGGTATGGTGGGTAGAGGGTTTTAGATTTAAGCTAGGCTTTTGGGGGGATTGTTGAGGGTTTGGGAATATGTCTGGAAGGGGCCGTAACTTTAGGGTGCCCGAACTGGGAGGGCTGATCTGGCTAATATTGCACTACCTCCCAAGGATGCTTGAGGCTGGTGGCAGGATGAGCAAGGCCTACTCTGTGAAGGACAAACATGAACGTTGGGAGCAGGTACGCTGGCACCACGAAAGTGTATTAAAGATGTCCAATACTACACAAAAACTAAAGCACCAATGGGTAGACATCATCTCCAGAGAGGCCAATGTAATAGACTTCCTGAATGCTAAACTTAAACTTGATTAATACTTTATTTGTCTTTTCCAATAATATAGTGATGTGCAACAGGTATATCAGTGTAAAAATATATGAGGAGACGATGTAAGGTAAGGTAAGTTAGGACCTCAATGATGTGGATTTGGGGTAGGCCAGCAGAGCAAGTAGGCTTGCAGTGCTGCCCAACACCAATGGGTATGGGTAGGAATGCACCAGATTAATCCAAATTGGTACATTCCTGTTCCCTCACCCTGCACTAATGTTGTTTTGGCAGTTTTGCTCCAATTCAGGTAGGTGCCTGTGTTGTTGCAAGGATTGTGTTTGTGCAGGGAGGCGCTACTGCATGCACAAAATTAAAACCTGCGACCCTTTCTCCTCTTTCCATGTGTGTTGCATAATGCAGCACACATGCATACATGAGAAGACGAGGAGAACTCAGATCATGTCTCCTCCTGTGAGGAGCCATATGGTCTTTGTACATCCCCACGTCAACACTGCATCATAAATCTGGATGTTGCATGGGTACAACCTCCACAAGGCCCATGGAAAGCCTCCCTAGTGCTGAGTCTGGCAAAGCTGCGATTTTGCTTGCGTTGCCAAACTCCATATTATTAAGGCCATACTAAGTCAGCCAAAGTGGCTTTGTGTCACCTCAGATTTATGTGACGTATCTATTTGCCCCACTGGAGCATCTCAAAAAGTTAATGCTTGTGCAGTGCAAGGGGCTCATTAACTTGCCCCTTAGGAACTCCCATGGTAAATCATGTCACCCATGTGTCATGGTACACTGGTCTATGCCATTATACTGGCCAGCATTACTCAAACTATCTCATCCTGAACGCATGCTTCAGACATGTCATTATCTGTACCCCAGAAGTCCAGCATCCTGCATGCTCTGGGCTGCAAACAGACTCAGTGTGTGCAATGAGCTGGGCATTTTACCAAATGTGTGTTTCTGTGAGAGTGCACTTCATCAATACTGTTATCTTATGGTGTAGTTGATAAACTTGTTGACATGCAAAAATGCAAAATTCACAATTCCATGTCCTCTTTCATGTCTTTTAGGTGGATATCTTTCATTCTCATGGGGAGAGGTACAATAGTTCCAGGACCCCACGGCTACCACGTGTAGGAAAGTAGGATCTGCTTCACATGGGTACCCCCACTTTTTGCTGATGCTTCACTGTTTTTCGACTTTAGTCTGGCTGGGGCCCTGCTAATCAGAACCCCAGCCTAGCTGCTTCCTCTCTAAAATGGTTTCCATGTGCCTTAGGCACATCTCTGATTGGAATCTGGAGTGCCCTTATAAGTCCCTAGTATATGGTATACTATGTACCCAGGGCATAGGTACCTCAGAGGCCTACCAGGGGCTGCAGCATGTATTGTGCCACCCCTGGAAGGCCATCCAAAATGACACCACAGGTCTGCTACTGCAGCCTGGGTAAGGTGGTGCATGCACCCCTTACTGTGATATAGGCTACATATATCACTACAATTGCACACACATATAAACCTATAAGTCACTCCTATGGCAGGCCTTAACAATCCTGAAGGCAGAGTGCTTGGTTTTTAGGTGAGAGGGTGCCCCTGCATGATCAGGGCCCCTCTGCAGCGTTCGGAGTCAGTCCTCTGATGCTGTTTGTGGTGCAGCCTGACCATATACTCTTAAGTACATTATACCCTCGCGGTAAATGCTAACTTTGGGATGGCTGCACAGAAACATGTTGTGTTTGGTGTCAAACATCTTGGAATACTACCCCCGCCAATTCTGGCGGCGGGGGTAGCATTCCACCCTTCTAGAGGGAGAGACATGTACACACCGGGCTACCCGGTAACTTCTTTCCAGAGCCCTGGCATCACAAAATGGATGCCGCTGCCACAGACACGGGTCTGGCCTCCTGCTGCTGACTGAAACTCCAGCAGGGGAGGCCTGGACAATAGGTTTCCTGTCCCAAGGAGGTGTAACCACCACCCCAGACAGGATAATGTGTATTGGGGCTGGGCGGGAGCACCCTCTGGTGCTTTGAAGTCCTGCACTGGGGGCACACTTGGTGTCCCTGTGCATATGCCAGTTCAAACCGGTAGCAGGGGCTACCTGCCCCTGCTCTGGGGTGAAACTGGACAAAGGGAATGGGTGTACCCACCCCTCTTCCCTGACCCTCCCATAGGTGGGTCCCCAGAGTAGGTCCAACCCCCTAACTTTGTATAAGTATGGGACCCATGTCCGAAGGACTTTAGATTACCCTGGAGGAAACTCTGAAACCGAATCCTGGACCTTCGACGCTCTACTTTAAGATTAGAGGACTGAAGAATCTCCCTTGGGGTCAAGGAGTGACTCCCCTGCTTGGCAGGCACCAAAGAAGCAACTGTCCGGTCTGCATCGCTGAAGCTCCCGCCGGACGCCGAAGGTTTTGCATCACCAGAGGTGGATTTCCAGACTTCCCCGAGGCTGCCCTGAGTCCTCAGCAAAGCGGAGGCCCGTAGCTGTCGTGGGTAACGTGGAACCGTGACCCCTAAACACCGAGTACTTTTGCAAGTGCATCCTCTTCATAGTCTCCCACGAAGTTGTGCTTTGGGCTCCGAGTAGCCGCCTCCTCCAGCACCCACTGCACCGAAGACCACTGGCCTCCACTCCACGAGTGTCCTGTGAGCCAGCTCCAAGTGCGTCCACTTGAGGCTCCTTTGCGGTCGCTAGTTCGTTGGCTATTGGTCCCTCCCGAAGGCAACTCTTCTTCTGCTTGGGCTTCTCTGGTTGCTCCAGACGTGCCCTGACTTTCCTTTGCTGGGTGAGTCCCTCAGACCTTGCTGGTCTGTACCACCGTCCTTCTTCTATTTCCACGTGACTTGCCGTTGCTAAGACTTGTTGGGTCCAATCCGGTCGCCAATACCCCTGCAATCGACAGACGTCGTGGGACAGCTCGAATCCAGCTCCTGGTTGTCGTGACGCCTCCTGGACCTCGTGGCTGAAGAGTCAAGATGACCGTCAACCTACCTGAAGCACCCGACATCGGTGGGCATCTGCTCATCGCCTTCCCGGTCACTAGCTAGTGACCCAGACTCTGTCCCCTCTGCTTTCAGGTTCTTCAAATCTTCGATCCACCCTTGGATCCACCCGAACACTTTCGACTTGGTCGCCAGCAGCACTTTGCAGCAGATCGCCATTGAAAACGATGACGAAACCCGACCCCGAAAGACACCTATGCACCCGGCTTCCCTGGGTGAGGTAACTCGAGTACTCCGGTGCTCCCGTGGGTATAGACTCTAGAACAACCTAGTTCTAAAGGGGTTTGCTCCAAGTCCTCCTCTAAGTGTCCTTTTTCTTTAAAACTCCAATCGCGACATTCCCCATAGAAGTCAACGGTGGCTCGCGGCTGTGTTCTCACACTGCACGCGTCCCCGTGGGTCCCCTGTGTCACTACCTTGGGTGGTTCCTTGAGCGCCAAGCACTTCTACAGGCTCTAGGCCTTGTGTCTAGCTCAGTCGTGGTTCTTATACCACTTTATTGGTATATGGTTTGGTACGCCCTAAGGCTCAAACGTGTATTTGTGCTATTACTGTTGATAACTGACTTGTAACTTATGTATTTCAAACTCTAGCCTCATAAAGAGACTAGAGGGGTGTGTTTAAGACTAAATACATATATTTTATATATATACCTGGTGTGGTCCTCTTTCATTTGGTCACTCAAGAGATTATAGACTGGTAAAACAAGCTGCTTTACATTCCTTCAAGACTTAGCCTGAAGGCTGCTCTCCATAGCTACCACTAGGATAGCTTTCAATAAAGGTTGTCTTTAACCTATCTCCAATAAGGGGTTGTTTGGACTGGTGCAAGGTGCCCACTATAATTAGTGGACAGCATATGCCAGGCCAACTTCTCACATTGGTGTGCAGCGTGTGGGATTCCAGCTTGCTATTGTTTTACCAGATAATCTCAATTGAATTGATCAACTGAAAGCCACTAAGGGTACCTTAGGTACATATAAAACAAGCTTAGGATACAGTAAGTTCTACTGAACTTAGAGTTGTGTGTTAAGGGATAGCACACCCTTTCTACAACTCAAGAGAGTTTAGTAGGCCACACTAGAGTAGGTAGTGCATACACCACACCACACTAGTAATGTCTTCAGGGCCAGGAACCAGTGGGTCCCAGCCAGAAGCCAATGGGCTTCTTCCCTCCAAGTATGATAATCTCCCATTCTTGGAATTGAGAGCATTAAGCACTGCTAGGAAACTGAAGACAGGCAAAAGTGCCAACACCTAAAGCCTCATAGAGGTACTCCTGCTGGATGATCTCAGAAGACTACCAGGGTCAGAAGGGGTAGGCAGACAGGGTGGGGCAGAAGATGAGGAAGGGGCCAGGGATGAAAATAACCAGGACCCAACCTCTGAAACTGGCCAGGAAGGTGACAATGACCTTGACCTGGAAAATGCAGCTACTCCTGAGGATGAGGAGGAGGATCAGAATGACCTCCCCTTTGTCCCCCCAGGAAGAGTTGTGAGTGTGCCCAGAAGGCCTAGATCTCCTTCTCGGGAGTCTAACCACTCTGACACCTCAGTAGGGATCTCTGTTTCCTCTCATAGGAGGGAATCCTCCAGTGAGAGGAAAGAGAGACTGCTCAAGTATGGAGAAGCTCAGTTGAGACTCAGAAGAGAGCAGTTGGCTTTAGACAGGGAGTCCCTAGAGCTTGAAAGGCAAAGAAAAAAGTTGGGACTAGAGTCCCATGGTGGCAGCAATTTCCCCAGAGATAGGGAAAGGTCTTATGACCATAGAAACCTGAGCAAGATTGTCTCTCCCTACCAGAGTGGGGATGACATCCACAAATGGATAACTGCACTGGAGAGGGCCTGTAAAGTACAGAGGGTCCCTCAGGAGCAGTGGGCAGTAATCTTGTGGCTCTCCTTTGCAGACAAAGGTAGAGATAAGCTCCTCACTGTTAGAGAGGAGGATGCTGACAATTACAAAGTCTTGAAGAGTGCTCTGATTGAGGGGTTTGGCCTAACCACTGAACAATACAGGTTAAAGTTCAGAGATACCCAAAAAGCACAGACTCAAGACTGGGTGGACTATGTGGATTGTTCTGCTAAGGCTCTGGAAGGTTGGTTGATGGGCAGTAAGGTATGTGACTTCACAGGATTGTACACTCTTATCATGAGGGAGCAGATTCTTAATAACTGTCAAAATCAGCTGTTGCATCAGTACCTGGTGGACTCTGATCTGACCTCTCCCCAAGAATTGGGAAAGAAGGCAGACAAATGGGTCAGAACCAGGGTGAGGCAGAAGGTACAGAGCCAAGGTGGTGACCCTAAGAAGCAAGATTCTAAAAACTCTGATAAGGGTGGGGAGAAGGGTAAAGACCAGAAGTCTTCACAAGGCCCCCAAAAATCTTCTTCAGGCGGGGATTCACAGTCTAACAAGGGAAAGGGCCAAAAGAAACCATGGTGCAAAGTCTTTAAGCAAAAGACACACTGGACCAGTGATTGCACCAAGTCCAAAGACTCTATTCCAGCCCCCACCAATGCCCCTAAGGCACCTGTTCCCCCTAGTGCAGTTACAATTGGTGGTGGGAGTACACAGGCCAAGGGTTTAGTAGGGTTGACCCTGGGTAATGAGATGAGCTCTGGCCTAGTCAGAGAACTCACTCAGGCTGTCCTAGTCTGTGATGGAGGCATGGATGTGACCTCCTCTGTGAGTCCCAGTAATCTGGGCAAGTACATGCAACAGCCCTTAATCAATGGAAAAGAGGCTTTGGCATTTAGGGACACAGGGGCAAGTGTCACCATGGTGACACACAACCTTGTGGATCCTGGGCAGATTATACTTGGTGAAATGTACCAAGTGACCAATGCTAGCAATGTCAGAACAGACCATACTCTGGCAGTTGTTAACTTCTCCTGGGGAGGGGTAACTGGCCTTAAGAAGGTTGTGGTGAGTGCAAACCTACCAGTGGAATGCTTGCTTGGCAATGATCTGGAAACTTCAGCTTGGGCAGAAGTGGAGCTCAGGACCCATGCAGAAATGCTGGGGATCCCTGCAGATGTGTTTGCTGTGACCAGGTCACAGAGCAAAATGTCTAACACTAAACAGGCCTTGGATCCTGGAAAAATGACCAAGTGCCATCCAAGAGGAGGAGTAGTAGGGTTAAGGCAGTGCCTTCCCCCTTGGCTCAGAAGGGAGATCAGTCTCTTGAGGGGGATGATCTCAGTCCTGGGGAAGGAACTGTCCCAGAGGAGCTTGAACCTGACCAGGTTGAGTTCTTGGGGACAGGGGGCCCTTCCAGGTCAGATCTGAGCCAGGAGCAGCAGAGCTGCCCTCTCTTGAACCCCTCAGACAGCAAGCTGCTGCTGAGGCTGCTGGGAATGCTAGTGGTCCCCATAAAGTGTATTTGGATGATGGACTTTTGTACTCAGAGTGTAGAGACCCCAAGCCTGGTGCCACCAGGAGGTTGGTTATACCTCTGAAGTTCAGGGGCTTCCTATTGACCCTAGCCCATGATATTCCTCTAGCAGGTCACCTGGGCCAGAACAAGACTTGGGACAGACTTGTCCCTCACTTTCACTGGCCCCACATGTCTGAAGACACCAAGGAGTTTTGTCGCTCCTGTATAACCTACCAGGCCAGTGGCAAGGCAGGTGGCACTACAAAGGCCCCCCTGATACCACTACCTGTGGTGGGGGTGCCATTTGAAAGGGTGGGGATTGACATTGTTGGTCCCTTGGATCCCCAAACAGCATCTGGGCACAGGTTTATCCTGGTGGTAGTGGATCATGCCACCAGGTACCCAGAGGCTATTCCCCTTAGGACCACTACAGCACCTGTAGTGGCAAGGGCCCTCCTGGGAATTTTCTCAAGAGTGGGCTTCCCTAAGGAGGTTGTATCAGACAGGGAGCAAACTTTATGTCTGGATACTTGAAGGCAATGTGGAAGGAGTGTGGAGTGACTTACAAGTTCACCACACCCTATCACCCACAATGCAATGGTTTAGTTGAGAGATTCAACAAAACCTTAAAGGGCATGATTAAAGGGCTCCCAGAAAAGCTTAGGCGAAGATGGGACATACTCTTGCCCTGCCTTTTATTTGCATACAGGGAGGTGCCTCAAAAGGGGTTGGCTACAGCCCTTTTGAACTTTTGTTTGGTCACCCTGTCAGGGGTCCATTGTGCTTGGTGAAGGAAGGATGGGAGTTACCTCTCAAGCCCCCAAAGCAAGACATAGTGGACTATGTACTTGGTCTCCGCTCCAGGATGGCTGAGTACATGAAAAAGGCAACTAAAAACCTTGAGGCTAGCCAGAAACTGCAAAAAGCCTGGCATGACCAAAAGGCTGTACTGACTGTTTACCAGCCAGGACAGAAGGTGTGGGTGCTGGAGCCAGTGGCACCAGCAGCTCTCCAAGACAAATGGAGTGGACCCCATACCATTGTTGAACAGAAGGGTGAGGTTACCTATCTAGTAGACCTAGGAACACCCAGGAGTCCCCACAGGGTTCTCCATGTCAACAGATTGAAGCCATATGTGGACAGGGCAGACATGGGCTTGCTCATGGCTACTGATGAGGGACAGGAGGAAGAGAGTGACCCACTCCCTGACCTGCTCTCACAGAACCCTGATGATGGGTCAGTGGATGGTGTAGCCTTGGCAGGCAGCCTCACTGCTCAGCAGCAAACTGATTGTAGACAAGTGCTCAATCAGTACAGACATATGTTCTCTCTGACTCCAAGTCAGACCACCTGGTGCACTCATGAAGTGGACACTGGGGACAGTCTGCCTATTAAAAATAAGATTTATAGGCAACCTGACCATGTCAGGGACTGTATCAGGACAGAAGTCCAGAAAATGTTGGATTTGGGAGTTATTGAACCCTCAGATAGCCCTTGGGCTAGTCCACTGGTCCTTGTGCCAAAACCTCACACCAGTGGTGGGAAAAGAGAGATGAGGTTTTGTGTGGACTACAGGGGTCTCAATGCAGTCACTAGGACTGATGCCCATCCAATACCTAGGGCAGATGAGCTAATAGACACTTTGGCCCCAGCCAAGTATCTAAGCACATTTGACCTGACAGCTGGCTACTGGCAGATCAGACTAGCTGATGATGCAAAGCCAAAAACAGCATTCTCAATCCCTAGTGGACATTATCAATGTGTGGTAATGCCCTTTGGTCTGAAGAATGCACCTGCCACTTTTCAGAGGTTGGTGAATACAGTCCTTACAGGTCTGGAGGCCTACAGTGCAGCATATCTAGATGATATTGCTGTCTTTAGCTCCACCTAGGAGGATCACCTGGTCCACCTCAGAAATGTTTTGGAGGCCCTGCAAAAGGCAGGCCTCACTATCAAGGCCACCAAGTGCCAGATAGGGCAGAGTCAGGTTGTGTACCTGAGCCACCTTGTGGGTGGAGGCCAGGTTCAACCATTGCAGAGCAAAATCCAGACCATCATGGACTGGGTTGCTCCAACTACCCAGACTCAGGGAGAGCCTTCTTAGACCTGACTGGGTACTATAGGAGATTTGTCAAGGGGTATGGATCAATAGTGACACCCCTGAATGACTTAACTTCCAAGAAAATGCCCAAAAAGGTTCAGTGGACAGCTAGCTGTCAAAAGGCATTTGATGACCTGAAGCAGGCCATGTGCACTGCTCCCATTCTCCAGAGTCCTGATTACTCCAAGAAGTTCATTGTCCAAACAGATGCATCTGAATTGGGGGTAGGGGCTGTACTGTCACAATTGAATGATGAAGGTCAGGATCAGCCAGTAACTTTTATTAGCAGAAGGCTGACCCCTAGAGAGAAACGTTGGTCAGCCATAGAGAGGGAGGCCTTTGCTGTGGTTTGGGCTCTGAAGAAGTTGAGGCCATACTTGTTTGGTACTCACTTCCTTGTTCAAACAGACCACAAGCCCCTCCTATGGCTAAAACAAATGAAGGGTGAAAACCCCAAACTGCTTAGGTGGTCCATTTCCCTACAGGGGATGGACTTTACAGTGGAACATAGACCTGGGAGTAACCATGCCAATGCAGATGGACTCTCTAGGTATTTCCACTTAGAACATGAAGACTCAACTGGTCAAGGTTAGTTTAATGTCCCTACGTTTGGGGGGTTGTGTAGGAGAGTAGGATCTGCTTCACATGGGTACCCCCACTTTTTGCTGATGCTTCACTGTTTTTCGACTTTAGTCTGGCTGGGGCCCTGCTAATCAGAACCCCAGCCTAGCTGCTTCCTCTCTAAAATGGTTTCCATGTGCCTTAGGCACATCTCTGATTGGAATCTGGAGTGCCCTTATAAGTCCCTAGTATATGGTATACTATGTACCCAGGGCATAGGTACCTCAGAGGCCTACCAGGGGCTGCAGCATGTATTGTGCCACCCCTGGAAGGCCATCCAAAATGACACCACAGGTCTGCTACTGCAGCCTGGGTAAGGTGGTGCATGCACCCCTTACTGTGATATAGGCTACATATATCACTACAATTGCACACACATATAAACCTATAAGTCACTCCTATGGCAGGCCTTAACAATCCTGAAGGCAGAGTGCTTGGTTTTTATGTGAGAGGGTGCCCCTGCATGAGCAGGGCCCCTCTGCAGCGTTCGGAGTCAGTCCTCTGATGCTGTTTGTGGTGCAGCCTGACCATATACTCTTAAGTACATTATACCCTCGCGGTAAATGCTAACTTTGGGATGGCTGCACAGAAACATGTCGTGTTTGGTGTCAAACATCTTGGAATACTACCCCCCACCAATTCTGGCGGCGGGGGTAGCATTCCACCCTTCTAGAGGGAGAGACATGTACACACCGGGCTACCCGGTAACTTCTTTCCAGAGCCCTGGCATCACAAAATGGATGCCGCTGCCACAGACACGGGTCTGGCCTCCTGCTGCTGACTGAAACTCCGACAGGGGAGGCCTGGACAATAGGTTTCCTGTCCCAAGGAGGTGTAACCACCTCCCCAGACAGGATAATGTGTTTTGGGGCTGGGCGGGAGCACCCTCTGGTGCTTTGAAGTCCTGCACTGGGGGCACACTTGGTGTCCCTGTGCATATGCCAGTTCAAACCGGTGGCAGGGGCTGGTGTAAAACTGGACAAAGGGAATGGGTGTAACCAGCCCTCTTCCCTGACCCTCCCATAGGTGGGTCCCCAGAGTAGGTCCAACCCCCTAACTTTGTATAAGTATGGGACCCCTGTCCTTAGGACTTTAGATTACCCTGGATGAAACTCTGAAACCGAATCCTGGACCTTCGACGCTCTACTTCAAGATTAGAGGACTGAAGAATCTCCCTTGGGGTCAAGGAGTGACTCCCCTGCTTGGCAGGCACTAAAGAAGCAACTGTCCGGTCTGCATCGCTGAAGCTCCCACCGGACGCCGAAGTCTTTGCATCACCAGAGGTAGATTTCCCGACTTCCCCGAGGCTACCCTGAGTCCCCAGCAAAGCTGAGGCCCGTAGCTGTCGTGGGTAACGTGGAACCTTGACCCCTGGACGCCGAGTACTTTTGCAAGTGCATCCTCTTCCTGGTCTCCCACGAAGTTGTACTTTGGGTTCTGAGTAGCCCCCGCCTCCAGCACCGACTGCACTGAAGATCTCTGGCCTCCACTCCGCGAGTGTCCTGTGAGCCAGCTCCAAGTGCGTCCACTCGAGGCTCCTTTGCGGTCATTAGTCCGTTGGCTAGTGGGCCCTCCCGAAGGCAACTCTTCTTCTGCTTGGGCTTCCCTGGTTGCACTAGACGTGCCCTGACTTACCTTTGCTGGGTGAGTCCCTCAGACCTTGCTGGTCTGTACCACCGTCCTTCTTCTATTTCCACGTGACTTGCCGTTGCTAAGACTTGTTGGGTCCAATCCGGTCGCCAATACCCCTGCAATCGACAGACGTCGTGGGACAGCTCGAATCCAGCTCCTGGTTGTCATCGACGCCTCCTGGACCTCGTGGCTGAAGAGTCAAGATGACCGTCAACCTACCTGAAGCACCCGACATCGGTGGGCATCTGCTCATCGCCTTCCCGGTCACTGGCTAGTGACCCAGACTCTGTCCCCTCTGCTTTCAGGTTCTTCAAATCTTCGATCCACCCTTGGATCCACCCGAACACTTTCGACTTGGTCGCCAGCAGCACTTTGCAGCAGATCGCCATTGAAAACGACGACGAAACCCGACCCCGAAAGACACCTATACACCCGGCTTCCCTGGGTGAGGTAACTCGAGTACTCCGGTGCTCCCGTGGGTATAGACTCTAGAACAACCTAGTTCTAAAGGGGTTTGCTCCAAGTCCTCCTCTAAGTGTCCTTTTTCTTTAAAACTCCAACCGCGACATTCCCCATAGAAGTCAACGGTGGCTCGCGGCTGTGTTCTCACACTGCACGCGGCCCCCGTGGGTCCCCTGTATCACTACCTTGGGTGGTTCCTTGAGGGCCAAGCACTTCTACAGGCTCTAGGCCTTGTGTCTAGCTCAGTCGTGGTTCTTATACCACTTTATTGGTATATGGTTTGGTACGCCCCTAGGGCTCAAACGTGTATTTGTGCTATTACTGTTGATAACTGACTTGTAACTTATGTACTTCGAACTCTAGCCTCATAAAGAGACTAGAGGGGTGTGTTTAAGACTAAATACATATATTTTATATATATACCTGGTGTGGTCCTCTTTCATTTGGTCACTCAAGAGATTATAGACTGGTAAAACAAGCTGCTTTACGTTCCTTCAAGACTTAGCCTGAAGGCTGCTCTCCATAGCTACCACTAGGATAGCTTTCAATAAAGGTTGTCTTTAACCTATCTCCAATAAGGGGTTGCTTGGACTGGTGCAAGGTGCCCACTATAATTAGTGGACAGCATATGCCAGGCCAACTTCTCACACCACGAAGTGTCAATAGTACATGTATGTATCATAATGATGTCTGTGTCTGTTCGATGGGGGGAATGAGCTATTGTGATGTGTGGTGGGAGGTAACTCTCAGCTACCATCAATGAGCTGTCAGTCTGTGATTCAGTACAGAACTGGACCAAACTGTCTTTAGTATTGCTCAGGGACAATGATCACATTTTTACAGTGATGTGTATGTAAACAGGCCCAGAGGAAACACCTATCTCTAAATATGTACCTAGGCCCTTATTTATGGGGAATTGGCTTAGGGCAGGACAGCAAGTCTCTTTGCAGTGCTGCCCTACACCAATGTGAAAGGGCATGAATGCACTGTATTTATGCAATACGGTGCATTCCTGTCCTTTCTCCCTGCGCTGGTGCAGGTTTCAGCAGAATAGTGCAAACGTAGGCACCCTTGCTCCATGGTGCAAGGGTACCTGTGTTGTCAGCAGGATTGTTACTGTGCAGGAAGGGTGACCTTCCTGCTCTGCAACAATCCTAAGAGGCCTTTGCCTCTTTCTATATGTGCGGCAGAATGCAGCACACATAGAAAGAGGTAAGAATGAGGAAAAAATAAGATACAGCACCTCGTTGGGTGTTAAGATTTGATGCCTCACCAGCTTCACATGCTCTTGTAAATCTGGGGCTGAGTCTAACTCCATGGGTATGGCATTGTAAAACACACCGCAACACCCATGGAAGGCGCCCCAATCACTGAGTGAGGCTACGCAGCTATTTGGCCTGCTTACCGTAACTCAACATTCATGAGGCCAATCAAAGCCAAGCAGGATGACTTAGAGTGGTTTCATGATTTTTATTCAGAGCCCTGCATCATGCAAGTACCACTTTATGTGGTGCAAAAGTGCCACAGGGCTCTCATAAATAAGCCCGAGTGCTGCAACTTGTGCAGCCTTGTGAAAGTATAGATGGAGTAAGCAAAGGCAGAAATACTGCCTGTACTGTATCACCTCATCCATGGACACTTATGTTTATGATCACTGATATGAACTTTTGCTGGCCTCAACTCCAACTCCCAATTTAGGGTAACCAGACCCATGTGTCTATTTTGTAGATGTGGACATCTTCATGAGTGTGAATGGTTGACTGGTATGATATGGGTTCTATCTCATTGTGAGTACTGTTACAGAGTGTGCAACCACACAGATGACACTTGGCTCAGTTTAACTGGTACAAGTAGGGGATGTCTATGTAGTGACAACTTATTGTCCATATCTCGATCCCTATTGCTGGTAATGTTATGGTTAGGGACAGTTTGATTGTCTCACAATGTCAGACTATTCATGCCAGACATCTTGTATATGTCTTGACTGTGTTAACAATTTTTTTTATATTTTCACCCTAGCCATCATGACTGCTGATGAGACTCGTACCTTTGAACTCCTCTGAGGAAGGTACCAGGACATAAGGAATATCTGCAAAGCATACCGGAAGATGCAGAAATTGTATACACATGCTAAAACATCCGGTACCTGGAACATTGCCAGACCCAGAACTTTGCCAGTCCCTACGTTGCCAACTGGCCGTGCTAGACCAGGGCCAAGTCAGGCCAGACCAGAGCCAAGCCACCCACAGACAACTCAAAGTGTAGCGCCACCCGCTCCCCCAGTAGATACACATCAACCCAGACAGTCCAGGAGCCCACCGTCTTGGGAATCAGTGTTCTATAAGAGCCCACCTTCTTGGGACTTGGTGTTCCATTACACCATTATCCCAGAACTGAAAAAACAACGAGAAACTGGACACTGACCTTGAGGAGCAGTGCCGGCAGGAAACCCGGTTGACCAACCTTGAAGAGGCGATGGAACAGCTTCCACAGCTAATGTGAACATTTCTTTTTTTTGGATAGTTTAGTAGTTTTGCATAGGATTTAAGGTACATTTTAGATAAGATAGGTTTAGTTAAGGTAGCTTTTATATTTTTATATATTTTTTATTAGGGTTTTGTTTTTACATTTTTATTAGGTTTTAGTTGGTGGATGGATAATGTTTAGAGTTTGTTATTGGGAAAAAAATACCCAAAAATATATATTTGTTTTGGATTTAATGTGTAGGTAGTTTATGTATAGGTGTAGTTGATGTTTGTATTGTGTGACTGTGTGTCAAGGAGGGGTGGGGGGATTGATGTTTATCATGTCTATTGTGGTATATATGTAGCAAAGGTTAAGATAAGGTTAGGTAGGTTAAGGTAGAGTTTAGTTAAGTTAGTGTAGATTAAGATAGGTAAAGTTAGGTTAGGCTTAGTGTAGCTAGCGTTAGACAGTTAGGGTAGGGAAGCAATTTTTAGATTTAGAAACTTTCAATTTCTCAAATTAGAAATAAGGGCCATATTATCAAAAACGGCGATAACATTATCGTCGCTTTAGCGGCAGGAAACTGCCGCTAAAGTGGCGATAAGAGGCTTGATAATATGCCCTATAGAATTCCAATAGAAGCCCAAGTTCTGGTGTGAAGGACATCAAACCTGGGCTTCTATTGGAATTCTATAGGGCATATTATCAAGCCCCTTATCGCCGCTTTAGCGGGAGTTTCCTGCCGCTAAAGCGGCGATAATGTTACCGCCGTTCTTGATAATATGGCCCAAAGTTCTCTGCTTTCACGACTGCTTGATGATTTACTGTGTAGGAGTTGTCATATGAGCTTAGGTTCATTTGAACACATGATGTAGGAATTCGCTGCAGTGTTTGTATATATGTGCAACTTGTGAGACTCCTATGGGACAAGAGTCAATCAATTTTGCTATAGAGAATACAAGGGATCTTCAACAATCTTTGCCCACTGTAAGTGGGCTTCTTTGTGTGAATGGACACACTCCCCAACACAGGTAGTCCCCTACTGTTGCACTGTGTGTGGAAGTTTTGCTACATGTATCGTAGGGATGGATTTGTCAACCTGTAGTCACCATTCATTGCTGTGTTGGGACACACTGGGTGCCTGCCACTTACACACTCATCCTTGCTCCATTTTACTATGACATCAGTGTTGTTTGCTGATTAGTATTCATTGGCGTGGCCCCCATCTGGACAGAAACTTCAATCATCCTTGCCATTCACTACTTGCTAAGTGTGGCACTTCTTGCTTGTTATTTTGTACGACTACTTTCTAGGTTAGAAAACATAACTTAAACATAACATATATTTATAAGGTGCACGTTCCCCCAAGGGTATCTTGGTGCTGAATAACAGATGTTTATTGTTACCCAACTCAATGGTACTCAATTTATCGACCTTAGAAGGATTAAAGGCTGAGTGGACTCCGCAAGATTTGAACCTATGACCATGAGATCGCACACAAACCCCTACAGTGGACGCATTAGTCCACTAAGCCACCAGACCTGGCTAGATGAACATTGGTGTCATGTTTCCTATTCCCCCTGGCATGTGTAGCTTGTACAATGGTTCTGTGACCTGGCTCCATGATATGTGTGTATGTAGTAAAATTAATGTCATGTGTGGTTACACGACACTCATTGCATGTGAGGGCTCTCAGGAATAGTGGAACACATTGACCATATGTATGTCAGTATGCCATACTACATTTATCATTTGACACAGGAACCAAATTACTTAGTAGTTGCAGTTGATGCTTACTGGCATCCAAGGGGCAGCACAGAGCTTCTACATCCTTCAGTAGCATAGGTATGATGCAAAATAAGAAAGAGGCTGGCCATTGGTATCTGCTTGTTCTCAGTGCATGTATTAATATTGTACTTATGTGATATCTTCAATGCAAGCATCAAGGCTGACATTTATGCATGATGGCACTGTCGTGATTACTGAGTGAGATATCTGTGGATGTATGAGAATGTGTTAGTGGCTCACATGACACAATTTGTGCATGTATGCAAATGTGTGACTGTTTGGAATTATTAACTGAGTAGCACTCTAGTTACTGATACTAATTGTAGCGCCATCAAGTTCAATGGATGAAAGAGACTTTCAACATGATACCATGGCAGTAGAGGTACATGATGCTTGTCCATGTCCAACCAGACCATGTGATAGGGGCTGTAGTGCAATTGCCTTGAGATGCTGAGAAGTGTGTTTTGTGTTTATACAACCGCCATGGTCTAGCTAGTCCTGCCTGCAACAGAGGTTTCATGGAAGTGCTTTTATTTACAAATGTTTAATTCAGCAATTTGCAAGTAGCAGTCCTTGAAGCAACAACCCCATCATTGTTTTGAGAGCAAAGGGATGTCCAGACAGAGTCCAAGGGGGAGACATGTCATGAGACATGTCGAGGAGAGGAGTGTTCCAGTGAGAAGGAACACAGATGGATTAGATCAAATGGTGGGCATGCAAAATGTGGACAGTACCAGGTGACTAGGGTGGTGGCATGATCTTAAACACAGGTCCAGTGAGAAACTGGCCAAGTGGCACAGACAAATGCTTGTAGGGATTGGTCCACCAGAGAAGATTGAAGTCCCCATCTTCATCCCTTAATGTGTGTGGTGCCTCCCCTGAGGGTGGTGGTGTTGTTGCAGGAGGCTTCTGAGGCACACACACATCAATGGCAGAAGATGTGGCTCCTTTGTCCCCAGCAGCATTTCCTGTGCCAAAAAGGTGGGCAGCAGAGTGCAGAAAATGGACTGCTGGCTTGTCAGCACAGCAACAACTTCGCGGTGGAAGGCAGCCATTGTTGCAATATAGGAGTCCTGCTTCTGTCACATCGGCAGGGCTGCTGTTCTTGACTCTGCCTCATGACACCAGCGATGCCAGCCAGGGACTGTTCCAATCTCTGGAGCGGCGGAGGGTAGGGGCCTCTTATTGCCACTGAGGTGTCCTTATTAGGACTGAGGCACCTATGGACTCCCTCTCAGGTGCCTGTGATGGTGTCCATCCCCGCCCACTCCTCATCTACCAGCTGCTGCTGTACTCCTACACCCTGCTGTTGGACGACAACTGTGGGGTCCACTGAGTTCAGGGCTGGGCTTGTGTTAGCAGATGGGGTATGTCCCGATATGGGCGGTTCCTCTGGAGACTCTGTGGCACTGCCATCCCCTCCTGTGACCGGAGAAGGTGTTCCAAAGGAATTGAGGAGTTGCTGAAAGGTGTCACCATCCATGGGGTGGACAGGATGTCATCACCAGCAGGTTGGTCATCCAGGACAGGCGGCTGTTCAGGAGGTGTTGTTTCTCCCTCTGCAATGAAATAGAGATATATTAATGGTGGTCTGTGCTAGATGCTGTCATGAATAATGTGGGTGACATACATACTTTATTATCATTAACTTTGAGTTCAACATTGATGTGTAGGGCATGTGTGACTCTTAGGAAATGTAGATAAAGTGCACTATAGTTGCCTTTCAGATGGCAGTATATCAGCTTTGTTCACACTACCACTGTATGACAAGGCTGACATTTTGTGTCAGATGACACATTGCAACACAGTTAGCTTGCTGGCCTGCCCTGCATGTGCAGGTAAGTTGATGTAAGTTCCACATCTGCCTTTGTTTTCATGATGGCTATCCTGAATGTGGTTTCACATATTTACACCTCTACTCTGCACATTGCACCAAGTTACATGGGTGCCTGCATTCCCTCTGACCACTACTCAGCCCACAACTCCAGGAAAAGTGATGTGGGTTTGGTCATGTATTTGATTTTATCCTGCATTCTGCCTTTCACACAGTATTCCACAGCAGTCTGCCTTGTTCTGCTGTCTTGCATGCCCATTGTGCATTCATGTGTCCAAGGGCTCATATTTCACACACATGCACACACCTCTACACAGCTAGCAACCGTGCTACACTGCAGGGATCTGTAAGAACATGTACTTACCAGGGTTTTCCAATTTGTGTATACTCATGTGATGTCATTACTAACATACCTGACTTCATAGTTCAGAACAGTGTCCACTGTGTACCAACTCTGAAGGGTTAGGCCCAGTCAGGCTAGGTAGATTGCTAGCACTGATGCTCACCCCAGTTCATTGTTGCCCGAGTTGGTTATCTGCAGAGTATCCCACATCGTTTGACTCAGGCCCGCTCACTTGTAGGTGTACATGACTTCTTTGGCAATCCTCATTTTGTCCCATGGTTTCCACTTACTGTCACACTCTGATGGCACCCAGATCATACATTGACTCTCATGTGACACCAACACCAACAATGTGATGCGTCATATCCAATTGACCCACATGGCTGCCTGTGTTTGAGGGCTATGGGTCAAACTGTACCCCACATGCTAGTACTGATAGGGGCATATTCTCAAGGACCTATCGCCGATTTATCGGCACTTTAGCGCAGCAAAAGTGGCGGTAGATCTATCGCCCCATTCACCAGCTGGTGCAAACTGCTGACATCGCCAGTTTACCAGCGAAAGCTGCCGCAAAACACATCGCCACGGATGAGTGCGACAATTAACGCTAATGATATGCAGAGTAGGCGTTCCCATGCAAAAACACACAAAAACACCACTCCGTGAGATTGTCAATGACCAGCCAGATCGGCGATGCGAACCAAAAACTGTCGATAAGGCACGTTAGCAGCAGGGATTTAACACCTGCCTTTTGCTGGTGTTAAGCAGGACGACTACCTGCAGTATGAAAGGGAGCCCAGCCCAGAGCCACATCTGAAGACCCACAGATGCCATGGAGACAATGAACATGCAGCCCGGAGACCCAAGAGGGCCACAACACCCACCGCCACCACCCCCAGGACCCCTCCCCCCCGCAACCCCCCCCGGACTACCACCGAGGCAGCGCAGAACAAGACAGCGAACCTTCCGAAAATGGCATGGCCCCTCAGCCACACAAGGGCAGAATGTGGGGAGAGGTGGGAACCAAGTAAGTGTGAAGGAGGCAACTCACCCATGAAGAAGAATGCACACAATGCCAAGTGTGGCAGTGATGTGCTGGACAGACCACAGAATGCAGAGCCCAGACATGGCCATGTGGACATATACTGCTGGCGTTTGTAGTGTTGTGGACAGTGGACGCAACCATGTCACCTCAGGCAGTGGGGAAGACCTCAGTCATGTAGCTGTGACATCCCCCCCATAAGCGCAAGTGGGGTGGGCTGGGCCGGCGTATGCCAGTCCTGCGCAGGAGTGTGGATAAAAAGGCCGGGGCTCTGGGCGTGGTTCTCTCCCGGGATGGGCAATGCGTCTGCCAGGGCGGCGCACCTCACCCTGCCACGAGTCCACCGCCGTGACTTCCAGACTCCGCGACACAGGCCCACAGCGCAGCCAGCGGCACAGCAACACGGAGATATGTGTGTGCCGGATACTGCATTCGTCCTACACTGCGGATAGCAGGTCCCACAATTCAAATCGGGCCACATTTCTGTCAATGGAGGAAACCACTAGTCAACAGACATTACCCCCAGTGCGGCCCGCCCAGACGACGCATCATCGTTGGCTGTGCACCTGCTGAGTGCTCCAGGTGCCACTGACCCTGTGCAACACAAGTCGATGCCACGTGGCCATGGGCCCTTGCTGACCGCTGCCTCTGGCCTACACTTCGGTCAGCAGGTCCCCCAAGTCAGTCTCAGTATTGATTCATTTATGGCAGAGTGTATGAGGCAACAGACATTGCACCCAGTGCGGCCCACACGGACGATGCATATGCACCTGCTGAGCGCTTCAGGTGCCACTAACTCAGTGCAGCTCAAGTCATGGACCATTCATGATGTAATCTTTTCTGTGTGAGTCCAGTTCTGGTGCCACTACCTCAGTGCACTGCAAGTCATGGACCCTTTATGATTGAATCTGTGTGTGTGATCCGATGATCACTGTTCTAGTTGTTGCCAGCACCAACCACTCCCTGAGGGCTGGCTTACACTCACCCCACACCCATCCAGCACAGGCATCACTGGACATGTGACCCTGGTAATAAAAAGGGGCCGGGCGCACGTGCCCGTAGCCAGTTCCACCATACATCTAAGTGTGTCCGTGTGCTCATTATGTATGCATGATGGGCCCGGGCCCGACCACAGTACATTGTGCTATGTACAGCGGACGCAACCATGTCACCTCAGGCAGTGGGTAAGACATTGGACATGTAGCTTCGTCGTCAGCCCCTGTATGCGCAAGCCGAGTGGGCTGGGCCGGCGTACGCCAGTCCAGCGTAGGGGTTCGCAGATTTTGCCCGGGGCACTGGGCGTGGTTCTGTTCTGGCCAGAACAAGGAAGTATGTAATGCGTGTGTCTCTGTTGCAGTGTGGGCGCCACCCGGCCCACAATTGTCAATGTTGCAATGTATCATGCACCCGGAGGGTGGGCTCGCACGTACGGGGCAATGAAGGAGCGCAAGGCCGCTCGGGGTCTTGGCTCATACATGCCAAGTGTTGTGTGTATCTGTATTGCCGCAGCATGAGCCAAATGCCTGGCCTCAATCGCAGCGCGAGTACAGCCAGCCATGAACTGTAAACCTGTGTCCGCCCTGTCCTTACCATAGGCCTACACTCATGTGGCCGCCCACCCTCAACGGCCAACATCACAGTGTCGTTGTCAGGCTTGTGGACATGCGCTGACAGGCATGACAATGGTGTTCCGTAGGAGTGCAAGTGATGCAACAGCGCAGCGCACACAAGTAGAAGGCACGGTGGTAGGGAGGAGCAGCTGTGAGGCAACGTTACACACAGTAAGGCCGCTCATTTGCCACATGCAAGACATGTCATACATGATTCCCAAAGTCGCACACATCCCACCCCACCCCCAACAAGCCACTTCACAGTACCTGAATGCAAGCAGATGACAAACTGAGTGTAGGGATGAAAGCTCCTTTGTCTGGACTATCAGGCGGATGCACATCTGCAGCTCCGACCTGAGAATTGCATGTGCCCGGCACCCCTTGACAGATACAATAGCATTTGATGACGACTCCCACACTACGCACAGCCCGACGTGAGACCAACGTGTACACATCCCACACACAGAAGTCCTTGCTCGAAGTTATTGTGCATGGAATGGCCTTCACACTTACTCCCACACCATCCCAGGCCTACAACTGTTGCACACAAACACTGCTCATTGATCCGAGCTGTGGCATTTTATCCACAGAACTGGTGCAGGTCACAACAGTGTCGCTTCAACCAGAGCCACTAACGCAATGGCAGAACATCCCGGACACATGCACAACCCCTGTCACGTGGAACTGTACCGTGCACGTATGCTGCATTTACTGGGGGCACTGCCCTGGTAGTGCTGCGGATCAGTTACCGGCTGAGCTTCCGCCTTGCCAACGTCACCTGCGTTCTACCTGTGTTGCATTGTCGCTCGTGCATATTCGAGTGGTCCATGGATGTCTGCCTATCCAACAGGACGGTAGCCGAACTGGATTTCGACATGTGTGTGCGCCCCCTGTTGGCCCACGACCATGAGTGTCAACGTGACACCCGTCTATGGGATGCCTGGATACTTGGCATACATGCTGGCAGCTGGACCTGGGAGATTGCAGAACTCCTCGTGTGCAATGACCACATTGAACTGCTCCCCTATTGGGCTGTAGTGCTAATTGGTGAGAGGGGGTGGACGCAGCACATCTGTCCAGACCTGGTAATGGATTTCCTCGCCGTCCTGTTCGATGAAGTCGACGACGACCACATATTGGAAATGATTGCCTACGAAGCTGCACTAGCTTTCATGGACGTGTAACTACGTACCTGCAAATCAATCAGGGTGGAGGGAAAAAGAAGCAATGGTCCATTCGGCTTCCAAGTGTTAGTACAAAAAATCAATAGGGGGGGAATGGACCACTTGTCCTGTGTAACCTGGGTCTATTCAGTTGTGATAGTACAGTGATAGCATCATCTTAGGGTTTTGTTTGTTATGCTGACCTCCACCAGGAGGTAGACCAACTGGTATTACAGTAGGGTCCAGAGATAAAAAGATGAGTGTTGGTGCTCTTGGTGAAGTGAGTTAAAATTCCCTACACCGCCATATGGTGAACTTTTCCACACCACCATGTTTCTCTAATAAATGTTCACCATATGGGGGTTTAGGGAATTTTAACTCACTTCACCAAGAGCACCAACACTCATCTTTTTATGTCTGGACCCTACTGTAATACCAGTTGGTCTACCTCCTGGTGGAGGTCAGCATAACAAACTAAACCCTATGATGATGCTATCACTGTACTGAAAGGCGGAGAATCAAGATATACCGCCTGACGCCTGTGTACATGTATGAGGGTTTTTTAAAGAAGGATCCACAACTGAATAGACCCTGGTTACACAGGACAAGTGGTCCATTCCCCCCTATTGATTTTTTGAACTACGTACTTGCAGCCACAACAGTTTGGAACCCATTGCACATGTCCCGACACCTTGCTGCATCTTGGGGTTCTGGTCACACCTCCCACGACGACAGTGAACATGGCTGCATTCGCCTGGACTCCGAATACATGAGCGGACAACAACGTGGGTGAACACACACCTGTGAATGGTGCGGCACTCCCCCGGAGTGGACAGCGGCGCTTGGCAACATTCCACGTTCTGACATACTGCTGCATTGGTCTGCATGTTGTGGCACTTATCTTGGCCGTACTGACACGCATATGCTAATAAAGGCTACGCACCTTCACTTGTATTCAACTGTGATGGGTGTTGATTTGCATGACAATATGTGTCTCACTGCCTATCTGGGTCACGGCCATACATTCATTACTGCACCATCAGGGATGTGGGGTTGTACTAGTACATTATCATCTCACAGTTTCCTGCTGTGCCACATGCGAATGGCCATTTTCCACACACAAGCGGCAGCAGTTGTGTCCTCTGTTCTGTTGTGCTGGTGTTGCTGTTTGTTCGACATTGTTGTAAATGTTGCAGTGATCTGGATCTTAAGTGTGTGTGCTGCATTGTAGGTGAGTTGCCCCTTCAGCTCTGATTTGGCTGGCCCTTATCCCTTTCAGGCGGTGTGGCTTTCACTTCTGTGCTTATGCAGTGCTGTGATGTTGCAGACTTGGGTAAATTGGGCTCTTGGTTGGAGTTGTGACTCTTGGCCATGGTTTGTCCGCAGATGTGCTCTACTTAATTGTGCATGTGTGCCATTGTGCCCATCTCCCCCCGTCCCCCCAGTCCCTGGTGGTTACTCACCCTGTTGCTGTTGTGTCGGGTCATGTTGAGCAGTGTCCGGTCCCCCAACTCCTGCTACCGTCTCCCCAATGATGACTGTGGACACCATTTCCTCCATCTCATCCAGCTCCTCCTGTGGCGCTGGACTCCCACCTCCAGTCTGCATTGCTGCCTTCTGGTTGTCTGCGAGTTTCTGCTTGGTCTTGCGCTTCACATCATTCCTGCGCCTCTTGACCTCATCCATTGTCCTCCTCAGCACTCCGACTGCATTCGCCTTGTCCAGGATGGACTGCCATATTGTATTTTTTGTTGCCAATGACACAGTGGAGGTGACGTACAGTTGTTGATGGTGTTCTATCACCTCCGTGATCAGGATCCTGTTTTCCGGTGGACTGAACCGCGTCTTCCTCTTCTTCTTCTCCTTGCCCTTCCCTGACCCCGAGGTCCCAGGCTGGTCCTCCGTGGGGCTTGTGGGGTTCTGGTTGTCCTCTGTGGTTGCTCCGGCTACCTCCATGGTGCTTCGCAGTTGTTTGTGTTTTGTTTGTGTTTTGTGTTGCCGCTTTTATTGTGCTTTTTGCAGCCTGACTTGTGGTACTTGCAGGCCTGGCGCTGCTTCTCGCTGGATTTTTTATCGCGGTTGGGCACATTGCAACTTTTTTCACGTTCGGGTTGGGATTTTTATCGCAGTCGCGGTAGTGTTTTTGCGGACATTTGCCATGTTATCGGGGTACTATCGCAGGTTACCGCTGTATTGTGAATGCCACGTTAACACTGGGTTATTTTCCCGCGATAGACGGCGATATGAAAACTTGCGTTAACCTATTTTGGCGATGATTATCGCACGTTCTTGAGAATATCCCCCATAATATTCTGTAACATGTACCTACCCCAGTTTGCCACACAACTAGGTCCATACATCTCACCTTCCAACCACCCCAGAATCCTGCCCATAGTCGTGGGGACCTAGCTCATCCTGTCACTTCACAATTTCCAGTTTCCCATCCTCCTGCTTTGACATATGTGGCATGGTTAGACATTTCTTTTCCTGGCACCCTCCTGGCAGGTGTAACATCTTTAGCCAGGTCCACATCACACATAGCAAGTAGTACACAAATGCCCTGGTCTATGTAAGTCCTTCCCAGATGCAACACAAGTATGACACTATCAGGCACAACAGTGCATGTGTATTGCTCAGGCTACCTTATTATGTAATGTTGCCCCATTCTGACACAGTACCAGTTCAATGTGCTCAGCAACACCCACAGTGCACTGCGCTACCTGGGTCACACTGGGCTCACACACCATCGATTCTTTCAACCAACACACATGAGGTCATCATAATTAACTTGTGGGCAATGAACTCCGCAGTGAGCTTTGAAAAATATCAGGCAATGAGAGAGGTGATGATTTTGGGGTCCCCCCTAACCTAGGGGGAGGACCAAGCAGATGCCTTGAACACAAAGAGCATAGCATGCTGAACGATTCGGTGGTGGTCCCATCCTCCTAGGACCACCCCAAGCAAAGTTATGGGCAAAAATACAATGCCAACCAAAGGCCCAGCAAAGCATTTTTGGGCGAGATTCTAGAGTGCAGTGAATATTATAGTATTAGCTCACAGCTGAGCCGGGAGAGCTGCTGCCACTTGAGGAATGTTTTGATATTGGATACTATAATATTCACTGCACTCTAGAATCTTGTCCCATAATGCTTTGCAGGGCCTGTGCTTGGGGTGGTCCTAGGAGGTTGGGACCACCACCGAATCGTTCAGCATGATGTGCTCTTTGTGTTCAAGGCATCTGCTTGGTTCTCTCCCTAGGTTAGGGAGGACCCCAAAATCATCACCTCTCTCACTGCTTGCTATATTTTCATTTTCACTTTTGTGAGGTGACTATATGCATTTTAGCATGTAAAGATAGAGTTACTTGTTTTACCAAAGTTATGTGAGGTTTCTGTTTTATTAATTGGGGTGAGATGGAACGGAGTTACGGATCACAGAGTTTTTGTTCAACTCCGCAGAATTCCGCATAGTGGTACTCCGCCAACTTTGCCCACCCTTAATCGTAATGAGATCCTTGCATCACCTTTGCACCATTTGAAGTGGTACATGAGTGACACAGGGCTCTGGATCATACTTCTTAAGCCACGCAAAGTCACCCTGCAAGGATTTGATTGGCCTCATAAATGATGAGTAGGGGAATTCAGTGCAAATCGCTATCTCGCCTTACTCTGCTATTGGGAAGACTTCCATGGGTGTTGCAGTGGGTAAATAAATGATGAGTAGGGGAATTCAATGCAAATCGCTACCACGCATTACTCTGCTATTGGGAAGCCTTCCATGGGTGTTGCAGTGGGTGTTTGCAACAGCACCCATGGATTTTGACGTGGCCCCAGATTAATTAAAACATGTAAACCTGGGGTAGTGCAAATTCCTTATGCCTCCCTCGGTGGGTCCTAACACAGAGTAATTGCTTTATTTCTCCCTTTAACACAGATAGAAAGAGGAAAACACCTCTTAGGATTGTTTCTGTGCAGGAAGGTGCCAATCCTGCACAAAACACAATCCTGCATGCAACATAGGCACACTTGCACCATGGTGCAAGAGTGCTTGCGTTGGCACTAGGCTGCAGAAACAGCACAAGCGCAGGGAGAAAGGACAGGAATGCAGCACATTGCATACATATGGTGCATTCCTGTCATTTAACTTTGACATAGGGCAGCTCAGCAAGGAGATTTGCTGAGATGCCCTACGCAAAATTCACGTCAATGTTGCCCATGGTCCTCTGGTGTGCATCACTTGCATTCAACCCCAATCCCATTATTAATTTGTACATGACAGGAGTTAGGGTGGTCTGTACCATGGCAGGCAACACCTGTGTGCTGTCACCCCACACATCGGGACAGCTGCGTGCAATGTTGTTTCATGCTAGTGACTATGCACATGGCTCTTCACATGTTCCTAGGTGGTGATACTTCACATGGCCCACATCTGACCCCCCTTTCAAATGAGGATTTTATCCTCTGACAACCCCATTCTATTCCATTGCTTTACAATCCAGATTTGGCTGCATGGGCACAAGTAAGACACACTAGCCTCATGGTCCAAGGGGGCGTGCATTGTCACCATCAGGTTAGACAAGGTTCAAGTATCCATGCATGATGTGTTCTTCCTGTCCATGTTTTTTGCTTTGTATTGTGGGACTTGTAGTTCTGGTGAGTCATGTTATACATTCCACTACAACTCCAAGTATGGAAAGGTCACCCTGGACTGGTGCTGCACATCGCGCATGGAACAGACATACTTGACGGAGCTGGACTGAGCTGTAAAACAGGTAACTTTGCAGTATGACTTATATTTATGAGATGTATGACTTTACATGAGAATGATTACTACCCTTTCCCTTGCACACAATGCAGTGCTGAGCAGGAACATAGGCTGGTGCGCTGCACAGCATTACATTTTTGCCCATATTGTCCCTTGTTGACACTTACCCTGTAGGTCTTGTTGGTCATCATGGCCAATACCGTTGTCTTGTCCGGGAAATCCTGCCACCAACTCTTCTGGGATGACTGCTGCCACCTGCTCCTCCAAGGTGTCAGCTCGTCTGGCTCTACCTCCTCCAGTGTGCATGGTTGCTCTCAGGTTTGCGGCCAATTTCTTCCTGGTCCTACGCTTATAATCCTACTAGCACTTCTTGCACTCTGGCACTGTCCTCTTAGCTTGCCCAACACTGTTAATCGTGTCCACTATGGACTGCCAAATGTCCTCTTCCTTCCCTATTGGCAATTTTAAAGTGACAAGGAGTTGATGTGCAGGCTTTGTCACCTCAATTATTAATATCTCATTCTCCTCCTCACACAAATTACTCTTCCTCTTCCCCTGGGGGTCTGTCTGGACATCCTAGCTGGGGCTGGGGTTATTGGAGTTGTTGCCCTGGCTGCTGCTGCCTGCTACGTCTTTCTGGTTTGAGGTATGGGAAAACCTTTTTTCTAAATGTGTCACTTTTTCAGTGTTTTTTGATGCTTGACGCACTCCAATGTGATGCTAGGGTGTTTTCAGCATGTAAATGGTGGTTTAAAACCTGCAAAGAAGCCTAGCATCACTTTTCCTGCACTTGCATCACTTTTCCCTGCGGCATCCGACCCATGAAAGCATCATTTTTTACAACAATCCATGGGACCTTACGCCATGGTGCGTCAAACCATAAATATGATGTAACCACGGTGTTTCATACTGGTGTACCACAACGCAAGTTTTTCTGACGCATCGCTGCCTTACCGCAGTGATGCGTCAGTTCTCATAAATGAGGCCCTGAGTGTTTTTTTTTACTTGACAAAAAAAGTTTGTAATGGCTGTACAGTTACTCGAAAAGATACTTATCTTGGCTGACCCAGCCTAGCTGAAGCCTTTCAGCTTGGCTTGTATAGATTTCTAAAGTTACAATATGGTTCGGAGGTTGATTTAAATGGTTGCAAAAAGTACAATACTACACAGAAACAGAAAATGCTGCTGCACCTGCGTGCATAATGTGCACATTAAATCTAACGTTGCCAAAGTGATTTAAAGATTCAAATTACATGCCCATTTATTTCTTAGCCCATCCGCATCAAAACCTGAACCCCAATTGAAAATTTGAGCTGAGGAACAATTTTACATTCGGAATACGAGATGGACATTTTTTCGCTGACTCTGAAGAAATTTGACTTTTAATAGTCTGCGCTGCTATTCCAATGTAACTTGCGGCTGACTGGTATTCATATAGATTGCAGTGCTGTCATCTGGCGCCTTACCACCGCAAAAAAGAAAATAAATGCTTTTCTGCAAAATATCTTTCTGCAGAAGTCACTCATGATTCATGAACTGCTTTTGAAAGGATAACATGGTGTCCATAGGCATAGTCCATGGGGAGCAGATCAGACATTTCACCTGAAGTAATGATCACATCCATAATATTGACTTTTAGGGACCCACAGCTGGAGGGCCTGACTCGCCGGAGACCTCCGTACTATGGGGTAGATTTACAAGCCCCTTGCGCCACTTTTGCGTCACTTTTAACATGGGAAAAGTGACGCAAAAGTGGCGCAAGGGGCTTGTAAATCTGCCCCTATAAGTTTGGCAGTTGGACCGCCATTTGACCACCGCAACCACCAGGGAACTGCATTCCCTGGTGGTGGTGTGGCAGTCAGGGGCTCAGAATATGCTGGCAGTGCTGCTGCAGCACTGTCATGCATATTTGAGTTTCCCGACCGCCAGCCTTACATGGCGGTCAGCACCGCCATGTAAAAGCTGGCAGAGGGGAAACAAAGGGGCCTACAGGGCCCCCCATGCAGGTAGGTGCATGCAGGGGGGCACATGTTGTGCCCCCCGTGTGCAGGCACCCTCCCGGTTCCAGCATGGCATGGACTTGTCAGTCCCTGCCATGCTGGAATGCGCTGTGGCGGTCTCACCGCGAGGCAGTACTAAAGGCTCATTGACCATTTTCACTGCTCCGCTGCGGGAACACCTCGCTGCCTGCCCGCCAGACAACGATTTGTATCGTAATCTGGCGAGCGAGCAGTGTTCGGGTTTGGCGGTGCAGGAGCAAGGCAGTGGTGAACCGCCCCGCTCCCTCACTGCCAAACTCGTAATGCGGCCCTAAGTCTTGACAAAGAAATACTCCACTTCGCATGTTGTACATTTTAATGTATGTGTAACTGGGCATAAAATGCATGAATGGTCCATGTAGCTTAATCATTTGCGATCATATTTCTCTTGCAAAAAAACTAGTTCTTACATCAGAAGTGTTCTACAATACACAATAACTGAAGATTTCTGGAGCTACGACCGACGCTGGGTGCTCAAAGGTTCACTGTAAAAATGCTAAGAATTGCTTTTCAAACACCTATTGAAGGTGGGTTATTAATATTTCTTTCATTAGGTATTTGTGTTTGCCAACTCTCTGTTTTCTATCATAAGAAAACACTAGAGTCCCTTTTCTCATTTGTTTACCCCTAAATACACCGATAAACCTCTTGACAGTAAGACTGGACTTTATGGGCCCTATTCGTGAAAATGCATTTGTACGGGTGCAGTTTTCCAACTGAACATATTTCTGTTTTTTTTTTTTTTTTTTTTAAATGAAGGCATTCCCAGATGTACGCCAGGAAAGCTGCACCAGTCACATATTTCCAGATGTACTACTGGCAATGTCATATCTGAAGGCTTCTATTTCCCATGTGCAGAAATCTACAAAGCATGCATTTCCTCATAGTGGGAGTGGAGTCTGCTGTGGAAATGCATATTTTTTCTCCACAGGAAAAACATTTTTCACCTGTGAGAAATTTCTTACCCTACACTACTATTAATTCTGGGGGTGATAAGTTCATCTTCCCGTCCTAAAAAGGGCGTTGTTCCAGCCCCTGGATGGAATAAACTTCCAGACCATTTGCAAGGTGAGAAGTGGTTGGATCACAGTTTGTGAATACTAACAAATATACATATTTGTGAGTTCACAAACATGTAAGGCAAATCACAGCTTTCAAAGTTCACTTCTCACCCTTTACATGACAGTCACTACTGCTGACTTCACCACAATCAGGACACCGAACTCCACAGTATTAAATCCATTTTCTCCTGCTAGGAATCCTTTTTTGAATTCCTAGCAGCAAAATATTTTGGGCTTAAAACTCATGAAAACTCCTATGTAAATAAATCCCGATTTCATCACGAGTTAAACCACATGGCTGTTAAGTGTTCTTTCCACATGTTATGGACGCCATGGGTCTTGCCATATTTTTACATGAAAGATTTCACATTCATTTTAATTATTTATGCATGAAATGTGTCTTGCCTCAGGTGAAACGTAAGGTTCAGAATGAAGGAGAGGCTTTCAGGATGCCCACCTATTATAAGGAACAAAGGGGCATATTAGCAATAGACGGCGATAAATATCGCAAATTGCGCTTAGTGCTTTTTTATTTATCACCGTCTATCGCTGGAATTTTTCGCCCGGTTAACGCGTAATTAACAACGAGTATCACCGAGGCGATAAAAATTCCAGCAATAGAGGGGATATCGCCGTTTTCCATGGAACAACGCTGGTTTTCCAGCGATGTTCCATGGAAAACGGCGCTATCCTTTATGATAGGGCCTGTGGTCTTAGCCACACAATCCACCCCCCATGTAAGGTATGCCTTAGTCTGGAATTTAACAGACGTTAAATTCCAGCGTTAAGGCCCAGTTAGCGCGAGTAAAATCAGCGCTAAACCGGATGGGGCTTCGTTGTAAATACAGCGAAGCACTGTTACTGATATTTTATGATGTAGTTGTGAGGGGCACGCCTACCTTGCATCTCATTAGCGATGCGAGGTGAGGCGATAGGGAACCGGGCGTTAAGGCAAGGAAACACGCGCTAGCGTGTCCTTGCTAATAGTGTGATGCCATTATTGCCGCATTTTGGCCGAAAACGGCCGCTAATGCGGCGATAATGGGCTTGATAATATGCCCCTAAATCCCCCCACCAAAGTTAGATACTGGAGGCGTTAAAGAACATCTGCTTACAACTCAATCGAAGTCTGAAAGGGTTAATTAAAAAACAACATTAACCCCTAGCAAACAGAATTTGCGCATTCTCAGTAAGCAACGGCAAGGCACACATGTATAGCGCTAAATTAACGGGTCCGCAATGGGGAACATTTGATGATGCAAACAAAGGCAGCAAGCAGTTGTCTGAGGACCATGAAAAAGGATGAAGATGATTTTCAGATTGCAACAAGAATGTAAACTTATGGTTTGAGCAAGCTAAGCAACACAATCTCATCAGAGAATCAAAGATGTAAAAGAGAGGTGAAGAACATCAGGGAAGGACACTTTCTTTAGGCATCTGTTAGCATGAGCAGAACAACATGGCTAAACAGATTACAGGTGCACAAGTCAGATTTTTGGGACAGTCTAATGGAAATTCGCCTTCTCCCTTGTCCTTCTATGTCTATATCCATAGACCATATGCCAGAGAGTAGTTTTATCTAAAACTAGGCAGACAGTTGAAAGATACGAATCAATGACATAATATTCATTTCTCTCAGACTAGACCTTCAGAATGGTGCTTTGGAAACACTATACATTCTCTTTTTCTACACTAACTGCTTTGATAAAACAGATACAGTGGTAAAGGGCTTTTCTTTTTCATTGCTTGTATGACACAAAATGTATGGTAATAAAAACATTGCTGGAAGTCTTCTTATTTAGAAATGCAATTTGTGCCTTTACAAGTACATTTTCTAAAAAGGGTATGAGTTTTATGCTATAAATTATTATTAATTTTGCTTTGGCTAATACTAGACATATTCAAGATATTTTTCTGCCAGAAAAGTTTCTCGTACTTCTCGATGTTCTCAATTTGTAATATTTGGCGTGGTTGACAATTTATGTTCACCATCTACACTTTTATGCACCTTGCGAGACAATTGAAAACTTTTTCTGACTTTTTCTATGCACAATGGCAAATGTATGCAGAACCTTTATCTGCAAGTTTACCTTTTTGTAATATAAATTATCCCATTAGTCCCGATTTTCCAGCCAATGTGGGGAAAGTGTAAAACTAACAAATTTGTCAACTTGCAAATTGTCCATGGAACTTTACTAAGGATGTGGCAAAGAACATATATTTCTGCACACCCCTTGTTAATAATGCACCATTCGTGAATACAGTTATGAACAGCATGCCTCTAGTTTTCAGAAAATACTGCTCAACTAAAAGCTTGAGGGAGCACAAACATGCAGCTCTGAAGTGAGTCTGTTTGATTTAGGGTATGCTCGAGTCCCCAACAGCATGTGATCAATAGTACAGGGCACTGGTTGGATTGAGCAATTTGTTCCATAGAGAACTTTCCTGGGAACACTTGGCAGAGAAGAGTACATCTTTTACTGGAGGCAAACCAAAGATTCTGCATGCCAAACAGTAGCAGGAGGACAGCATGCTTTTATTGCTTCACTAAACCCTATTATCATTATTGTAAGTTTGCTATCAAATAATTGACAAATAGTATAGGGTTTTAATGTAATTAAAGCTTGTCATCAAAACACCACAGCTGATCAGTAGGTAAGCACACTTTTAAGACGGTTTTTGGTTTGTATACAGGTGGTAGCATACATTGGAAGAGTCCCCTAAGTATTATATATGACGGATGGACTAAATAATTTCCAGAGGAAACAATAGAAGAAACTCTTTAACCTTGTTTGTGAAAATCTAATATTGAATAAGCATTCACGGTAGAGGATTTGGAAAACAAACATGGTGTAACGCATAAATCATTCTCCTTTTATAAGCTCCATTTTATGTAAGAACTAGGAGGCCTATTTTCGAGATTGTCAAGCAGTGCAGCAAGTCACCTTGCTGCGCTGCACTGAGTGACATGGAAAGAGCAGGAATGCACCACAGTCATGGCAATACAGTGCATTCCTGCCTTTTTCCCTGCACTGGCGCCCTTTTGGCAGCCTAGCGTCAATGCAGGCACCCTTGCACCATGGCGCAATGGTGCCTTTGTTGCATGCAGGATTGTTTTTGTGCACAAAGGGACACCTTCCTGCCCAAAAACAATCCTGAGAGGCATATTCCTCTTTCTATGTGTGCTGCAGAATGCAGCACACATAGAAAGGGGAAGTAACGAGAAGAAATGAAGATATTTCTCCTCGTTACACCTCCCCTGAGAAGGTGTATCTTTTTGGTGCATTCCCAGGTCTACCAGTTCTGGTAAATCTGGGAATAAGTCAACAACATGAGAATTGCGTGGGAACACCCACTCAACGCCCATGGAATGCCTTCCTAGGGCAGACTAAGTCAAAGCAGAGATTTGGCCTGCTTTGCCTTACTCCAGATTTGTGGAGCCACTCAGGGCCACGCAAAGTGGCCTTGCGTGGGTTCATAAATCACATGTAAGGTTTTGGTCACTGTTGCACCACATTGCATGGTGCAAGAGTGATGCAAACTGGCTCATAAATAGGCCCCTAAATACTTTAAACAGATTAGGGAATGATTTGGGGGAGAATGAAACTCAATAAAAAAAATGTATGACTCATAAGCACATAGAGTTTGGTGGATAGGATGCTCTGTCACCAACCATTCCAGGTATGAGCAAAATCCTTCAAACAGACTTGGGATGATTAAGAGTAGGGTGTGTTTGGAACGAAATGCTATAAACTTACACTGTGACATCGCAGTCTTTATCAAGCAATACATTTACAACAAAGTCATTACCAAGCATATGTCTTTACCACGCATGTCAATACCACTCATATAACTTTACCACACATTATTGGGTTAGTGTGTAGGCAGGTATAAAAGTAAGTATATGGTATATTTATTTCTAGAATAATAATTTTAAAAGTATAAACTTTTGGAAGGGGAGGCAAGGGACATAGGGGAGGTAAAGGATATATGGGTATTGGGTGGGAGAGTGTAGTAATACTCAGGTATTAATTTTAATACGTGACCATTAATGTTTAGACATTATAATATGTGATATTAGTAATGGTATACTTTTTTGAAATTATTTTAAAGACTGTAACACAATCCTTAAGGGAAGGAATGCAAGGGATATAGGTATATTTGTTGGAGGAGTGTTTCAGGTATTAATTTTAATAACCAAGTATTAATTTTTACACATTATAAAATGTGAAATTTTAAGATAATTGTAGTTTTTACAATTATTTTAAAGAATGTAGCACAATCCTTTAGGTACAGGGTTCAAAGGATATGGGATATTGGGTTGGGAAGTGTATTAATACACAGGTACTAATTTTAATACCAGTGTATTAATTGTTAATCATTAATTAACTATTTATTTGCTACAATAATTTATGATATGAGTAGAAATATTTTGTAAAGTATCTTTTAAAAATACAACAATATTTAAAATAAAATTTACAAACGAAGACAATTTTTTAAATTTTATTGTCAAAGATAAATGACAACACCATATTTATTTATTTTTAAAATAATTACGTATTTTAAAAAAATCTAAAAAATGCTTTAATAAATAGTAAACAACATAGGTTCATTTACAAAAATATACATTTATTTACATAGAGCATAACATATATGTTTATATTTTTTTAAGTATTTTCTCACATTTCCCATTGACTTCAATGGGGGAAATTGTCCTTTTTTTATTTTCACTCTCACTTTTGGCATACACAGTTTTGAGCTTGTTTCGACAGGTCGGACGCAAGAAGGGGCTATGGTCAGGTAAGAACAAGTTACTTTTCCTTTTTTTAAATATATAGGTGGCTACATTTATTGTAAGGAGAGAAGGGGGCAGTAGATAGCTTTTGTATAGTAAACAAATGTGTTTTATTTTTGCTCTGACCACTTTCACATCCCCATGCAGGTTGTCTTCATATGCGCACGTCAGGAGAGTTGGGTTTTTGTTTTCAGATTTGGTTCTAAAAAAGTTGACAACATTTGTTTTAAACCTATTTGAAAAAAATACAACATTTAAAATTATTTGAGTTGTGTTTTGTTTACCCTTTCGTGATTTTTCAAGAGAAAGACCAAATCGTTGTTGGAGAAACTCTGGTTTAGTGGATGGATTACTGCTGGATGTTTTTGGGGAATTTCGTTTGGATGTTCTTGCAATTTTTTAATAACTGTTTATTTGTCAGTACTTTCATTTTTGGGATTACTTTTATTTTTTACTTTTTTGTGGATTGGCAATTAATAGATTGTGTAAGATGTTTTTAAAAAAAAAAATTGTTTCAGTAGTTTGGCTTTTCCGTGGATGGATGTTGGTTTCACTCTTTGGATTACTGGACTACTCAAGACTCTTGATGACGGGTGCTATAAAATATCACCAAGAGTCGAAGAAAGAAGACACCTGTAGGTAGGAACATAAGTTATTCTTTTAATGTATTTTTTTTAAAAATTGTAAATGTTGATAAAACAGACGTGTAATTCTATTGGTTGTCCGTATATGTTAGAAGTGTACACAATATTATCTAGGTACTCTGAAGCTCCCATCAATGGAAATTGATGGATTTTAGCCAATAGTCTCTCAGACATTTCTTTACTTTTTTGGATACACAAGGGTTTAGACTATCTGACAATGATTGTGCCATTTTCATTTCCTGGAAACTTTGAGCCTCATTTACAAGGCAGCAATGTGGCAAAATAACTTGTGCTGTGGTAAGACAGCTTACGACACCATGGATGCGTCGCATATACAATATGGGACACCATGGTGTACGGTCCCAAGGATAGGTCAGAAATTCTGGCGCATCTGTGGGAAGGATGCCGCAAAGCATCAGCCCCAAAGGTAGCACATTGCTGAAGTTGGCCTAACAACAGACACAACTACAGCCATCCATCAGAATACAGAGGCGATGCATCAGTACTGACTGACGCAAGTAACCTAATGTGTTGGGACCAATGTAATAGAGTGTGAAATGGTGAAAAACTCACCTTGGACTCTATTTCAATGGGCCTTGATGTGAAGCATTCAAGTATGAAATGTGGCTATGTGTTTCATTGCAGTGGGCAAAGATGCCTAAGTATGTGTGACATGTTGAGTGACACTTGAATGTGAATGGATACAAGTATATGTTGTCATGAAAAATGGCAATTCATGTGTTACCTACCTTATGTGTGTACTTACCTTTTGTGGTTTGGAGTACGCTCGGCTGAACCTAGGTACCCATTCCCATATGGAGATGTGGCAATCCTGGCCTGTTCCTTCCATGGACTACATAACATCACATTGCCTTGCTGCAGTGGATGATGATATCATAGGTGCCATGGTCCCAGGTTGTTCAACCTGACCCACTCTGCCCTCAACCTGTAGTGCCTGCTTGCAGGAACACACTGCTTCTCCAGTGCTACTGTGTACGACAGACACTCCTATTTTGTTTAAGACTGCATCGCTTTGCAGCTTTTCCAACTTTTGTCTTTTTAAGAAACAAATTAGTAATGGATTAAAGGCAAAAAATGCACAGAATTTGAGGGAGTAAAGTCTTACCTGTGTGATATTTACTGAAGTTCCTACTTGGCGGACTGGCCATTAATGTTGCTTATAGCTCACTATTTTCCTGGACAGAGAGCTCAACATCAGACTGTGGCAGTGATTGGCAATGTGATCGTAAAAGCTAGTGAAGTCTCAATGACTATCATAGTCTCATTAGGCATCTACAGTATTTAAAAAATATATATTATTTTTCTGAAAGCTTCTCTGAATTGGGAGAGGTAGGATTTTAATTCAACAGTAGCTACTGTATCTACTGAAAATGGTAGTATCTGGCAACAGAATACACATGACCTGAATAGTTGCTGGCAGATCATCACACAGAGAGGTAAACCTGGAAATGTATGCCTTCCAGCACTCCTGGAGTATGAGTACTGAGTCTCCGGCTGGTTTGGTCATGTCAAACACTAAGGGGCCAATTCCGATTCGGGCCGGAAAACCACCCGACCGACTCGGTACGGGAATATAGTCCGACCGACACGTACCTGCGCCGTCCGACCTGGGTAGTACGATGAAATGCATGTGAATCACGACCGACTCGTACGGAACTCAAGCCGAACGACCGACCCGGACGGAAACCACGCGAATAGAACCGACCGACACGCACCAGGAATCAACCCGAACGAAACGTACCCGCGAACTCCGACCCGCGCAGTACGATGCAATGGGTGCAAAATCAGACCGATTCGCACGGAGCCCAAGCCGTACGACCGACACGCATACAAAAGCCAGCCGAACAAACACAATACTCCGCGACCGACGCGTATGCCGCATATGAAACCTAGCTGAAACACAGCGGGAACGACTCGGAGAGGCGCGCACGAGACAACTGCAACGTCCTACTCGGTCAGAAGAACGTCTCCTACATGCACAATAATTACAAATTAAAAAATACAAAAAAAGAGGGCCAAACAAGCAATGACAAAGCCAATAAATACAGGGGGGGGGAATGGAACAAGGACACACCCCCAACTCCACCTACATAAAGGCCACAAATCCCTACCATGATCCTTTGCAAATTCCACTGACCTGCCAGCACAGAACACCATCAGACAGCAAACACAGACACACTCACAGCTCATCCAACACAAAAGCCACACACCATTAGCACCTCAACAAATAGCACCCTCACACACACCCAGCAAAACCTACACTCACACACCCTCACTTGCACACACACACACATCAATCACCACCACCACCCATCACCATGCCCCTAAAGAAGAATCCAAAGTTCTTAGATAGTGAATTGGAAGTCATGGTAGACGAGATCCTGAGGGTAGAGCCACAGTTGTTTGGCACATTGGTCCAACAACCCCCATGGCACAGAAAACCAAGATGTGGGCGAGGATCGTCGACAGGGTCAACGCACAATCACCATGTTTGCGCACAAAGGAAGACATCCAGAACAGGTGGTATGATGTGCGCAGGAGGGTCAGGGACCTACTGAAGAAGGATTACCTCCTGAGCCAGCACACCGGCAGTGGCCCTCCTGCCAAACCAGTATACCTCAGGCCCTGGGAGGAGAAGGTGCGGGCCATCCTACCACCAGTGAGCGTATATGGACTAACAAACATCCCATAGCCTGGTGAGTACACAACAAATATACACAATATTGTGTGACAATACACACACATCACTGTCAAGGGGATTGTCAAACCATGCACCCCTAGCAAATCCACAGCAACCAAAAGATAATCATCCCAAGATGTGTATGTTAGTCAGATAAACACAATACATGCCATGTCATAGTGATATGTAACTGTGTCATGACATGTACAAACCCAATAACAAATAGAGCTTGGCAGTGGCACAAATCTAACCAACAAACACTTTCAGATATTTAGCCACCACTAGAACACCACCTCACAGGGAAGCTCACTGAAAGGAAGGAATCCTGTGTATGCTGGTGAAGTCAGTGTAGCCAAGAGCATGATGGGAGTCGTAGTAACAGATAATGGGCAGCCTCACATTTGGCCCATCAACACCACTCTGAACCATGCTCACAACACAGGGAGTGGAAAAGGACTGACAAGATGGCTGACACTAGGTACTGCTGTGGGGAGCACAAGGCCCTGCTGGGAACTGTGCACCAACAAACAACAGGACCACACTGTCAGCCATCTTGCCATTGCTGTCACACTCACACACAGTGAAGTCCACTCAAAAGGAAGGAAGTACGGGCATGCTGGGAAGGGGGTGTAGGCAATAGCATGATGGGAGTTGTAGTCACAGATATTGCTCACCCTCACAATTGGCCCATCAACACCACTCTGAACCATGCTCACATCACAGGGAGTGGATAAGGACTGACAAGATGGCTGACACTGGGTACTGCTGTGGGGAGCACAAGGCCCTGCTGGGAACTGTGCAACAACGAACAGCAAGACACCACTGAATGACATCCTGAGAGTCAACCTGAACCCACTGCAAGGGTGGCATGCTTCATGGTGGGATAACTGGGCTAGATGAAGAAGGATGGCCGGATGTCCACCAAATACAACCAATGCTGGCCATGCACACACCTCAACATTCACATTGAAATGCCCCAGGTATACAGGACAATGTGCTACACCAATATCAACCTCTTACTGTGACAACTTAGGACAATGCAATGTACATGCCCGCATCCAGAGGTACAGTCACAACTGTCAGGTGTGTGAACCATTGATGCCTGTAGAAACATAACATACAATGTGTGTCTCTTCCAAATACAGGTGATGATGGGGACACAGCAGCAGGCGAGGAGGTGTCCCTGTCCCAGGCTCCGGGGGACACTGAGCTCACTGGTGTGGAACAGCCTATGCCCTCCACGGATGGCGAAGACCTACCTGGCCCCTCCGGTGTGAGTCATCATGCAGCACCAGCAGGACCAACATCTGTACCCCCTGTACCCACCCCTCCAACAACTGCCAACACACAGACCACCCCTGCCGACACGGACAGACCAAGGACCACCGATGACAACAGCACAGGGCCCCAGGCCCACTGTGGAGCAACGGACAACAACACCACTAACAACCCCCAAGGGGGCCTCGGGTCACCTGTGCGTGCCACCGCAGGTCCTGCACGTGTTGCCAGGGGTGGTGGGAGGGGTGGTAGACATAGGTCGCTGCTTGCAGAGGGGTCTGGACTGCATGATGACCCACAACTGGCACGCATTGCTGATGCATACCAGAATAGCACCGGAGAGGTCAGACAGGTAGTGGGGATCCTCAAGGACATACAACAGCAGCAGGCTGCCCATCATGCCCGCTTGGACTCCCACATGTCCCGTGTGGAGACACACATGTCTCGCATGGAGTCCAAGTGGGACACATTGCAAGAACTCACAGCGGTGCATAGGGACATATTGACATGCCTCCGCCAGATTAGCACCAACATGGCCACACCTCCCTGTGTGCCCACAACATCTGGTGCTGCAACAACTGACACTGCCACAGGGAGGGAGGAGGACTCTGGCAGAGACTCCCCTGCACCGCAGCAGCCTGCACGTGAGGGTCCCCCCCAAAGAAGAGGGGTCGTCCGAGGAAGGAAAACTGAGAGGTTGATGGCCACGTACCTCCCCCAGGAAGCCAACACCTGTTCCGGAAATTCTCCTTTGTGTGCAAACTTTTCACCCTGTCGAATGCAACACAACTCTCCCACATGACATGGGGAGTTCAAGTTGGACTAATGTATCATATGACTGTGGACTTTACTCAGGACATTTCTGCTACCAAGACTTGCAACTCATCTGGGAACTTTGGATCACAAGCCCAATGTACAGCACCCACTATCCTGTGCACTATACACACACACATTTTTGTAAATAAAATCACTAGTACACCATACTTGCCTCTGTTGTTATTCAAATGTGGATACTGTTATGGTGATGATGATCTGCTAAATTACACTGTGTATGCTAACTGCTACAGCAAGTACAACACCGTCATGTGAGTCATGGTGATGTGACACATATGAGGGAGACACACCACTAGGGCTACACAACACAGAGACACCAGGGCCATCGGACTCATCTCCTACAGTGATGTTGCCAGGAAATTCTGTGGAATGCACAGACACCACACCTTTTCAGAGTCTGTGTCAACTAGCCCACAGGTGCAGTAAGCAAATGTCAGTCAGATGTGTGACCACAGACAACGCACATCCCAAAGTGAAGCACAGGTTTATTACACATTTGCAACATGTTGTTTCCACTACAAATGCAAGGTTTACCCACGTGGCAGTGGCCACACAGTCAACAAGTGCAGAAGATATGAAGTCCAGGGGTGTGTGGCACATCACCTGTAGGGAAACGACTGCTGCCACCCTGAAAGCTGAATCATGGTGTTGGGTGATCCAAGTTGACCAAAGTACTCAGTAAGCACCCTGTGAAGGACAGACATGACACACAGTTAAAACCACTGAAAAACAGGACAGAACTGCAATACTCATGCCCAATACATGTCACAAGACAACTACACAAAATCAAGTTAGCATGTCAACACTGTTGGGGAGTACAGACTACCTGTAAGGACACATTGCTGCACGCATCCAGTCAAGTAGCACATGGCCACACTCAAACAGCACCAGAGCACCACCCACACATATCATGCAAACTCACATCATTCACATTACATCTCCCTGGATACTCACATTCAGCTGAAGAAGTTGGTGATGAGCTGTGTGCGGACATCACCATCATCATCATCATCATCACTGGCATCGTGGTCCAGGCCAGGATCCTCCACAGGTGGCGGAAGATGGTCATCGTCATCCAGGATGAGAGGCAACTCCTTCAGCACTGCCAGGTTGTGTAGCATGCAGCAGATGATGACAATCTTGCACACCTTTGCTGGGGCATATGGGAGGGCCCCTCCTGTCTTGTCCAGGCTGCGGAAGCGGCTCTTTGGGAGACCAAATGTCTGCTCGATCACTCTCCTGGTCCGACCATGTGCCTCATTGTAGCGCATCTGGGCTGGTGTCACAGGGTTCCTGAGGGGTGTCAGCAACCACGGCATGTTGGGGTATCCTGAGTCACCTACGGTCAGACAAGTGCACATTAGCTGAGTTGGAAAAGTGGGCGGAATACTACAGAGCAGAACACACACAATGGTACAAAGTCAGTACACACCGACAAGCCAGGCACGCTGGTTCTGCATCTGTGCCATCATCCTCGGGATGCGACTACTCCTCATCACGTAGGCATCGTGTGCTGAACCAGGGAAACGGGCACACACATGTGTGATGCTCATATCTGCAAGACATACCACCAGAGCATTGATCGAATGGTAATGTTTCCGGTTCCGGTATGCCTGCTCATGTGCCTGTGGTGGTACCAAAGCCACATGTGTCCCATCAATGGAGCCAATGACATGTGGCATCCTCCCCAGGGCATAGAAGTCACTCTTGACGTCAGTGAGTTGTTGACGTGTAGGGAAATAGATGTACTGGTTCAGGCATCTCAACATTGCCTCCAAAACATCGCGTAGCACACGGCTGAACATAGTCTGTGACATCCCACCGGCAGTCGCCACAGTGTGTTGAAAGGTACCGGTGGCAAAGAAGTGTAGGGCTGCCATTACCTTCACCTTGGGGGTCAGCGCCGTAGGGTACGGCCGGCCAGGTTGCAAATGTGGTGCCAAGCGCACTGCCAAATCCTCAATCAGCTGCCTGGTGAAGCGGTACCGTCGGATGCTGTCACGTTCCACCATCGTTGCCAGGTCAGGGAATGGTCTATGGACAGCTGGAGCCCTGCAGTGCATAGGTTGAAGAAAGAAAGATTGTCAGTCACCCCACATATGTGCCATTCACCATACTCAATTTCACATGATACATCATTACGAGACACAAGTACTTGATGTGTGTGCCGTTCTGTTCGGACATAACTGGCACCTACATGGCCATCATCTAACTTCTCAGTACAACATGTGTGGACAACAGGTTCCAGGTTGTGCTATGGGAAACCATTAGGCTGTGTCACAGTACCCATTTACTGCTGTCACGTTCCACACACACACCACAGTGACATGTCTGGACAGATGCGCCACAGGCATCACAGCTCATTGACAGGTAGATTCCCAGTGACCCTGTCTTGCCACATGGACACTGGCATGACATGGCGTATCATGTACACGTCAGAAAATGAAACATGACTCCCACAGGTAGTGGCCCCTGTCGCCTCCGCAGGACAGACATGGACGCCAGTGACGCACAACATCAAAGTCCATGCACAAACAACGTTGATGTGGAGACTGTCTCCCATCGTGCACATGGAATCAGAGACATCGGAAACACAACATGCACACAGACTGTGGAGGGCCATCACTATTGTGGCAATGGGTCACCCTGTGACGTACATGCCTTCCCCCATGGGACCCTGGGGGTATGTGACATGTCATACACATACACAACCTGGAAATGTGACCATGCCACATGCTCCGAAATGAACTGTTGCACATCACTGTGGTCATGTGCACAACACACAAAGGACCCTGTCCCCATGAACACATGCACAGCCTGGGTGTGGCTGCCCACAAGTGCCACCACAGAAACCACATGTTTACCCCCATACACAGAAAAGGTAATGCAGCCTTACATGCCTTAGGAAACAGTGTGGACTGGGTGTGGTGTTGTAGGTGTGCCCCTGAGTCTCTGGCAGGTATATGTGGCTGGCATACGTTCACCAGTGACAAGCATGGTGACATATGCGAGTGACCTGTACAGGTACGCGTTGTACAGCAATGGACCGATCGGTGTGCCCGGCCGGCCCATTGCATCTGTTGTGAGCGTGTACGCGTTGTACAGCAATGGACCGATCGGTGTGCCCGGCCGGCCCATTGCATCTGTTGTGAGCGTGTGAGCGTGTACGCGTTGTACAGCAATGGACCGATCGGTGTGCCCGGCCGGCCCATTGCATCTGTTGTGGGCGTGTTCGCGTTGTACAGCAATGGACCGATCGGTGTGCCCGGCCGGCCCATTGCATCTGTTGTGAGCGTGTGAGCGTGTACGCGTTGTACAGCAATGGACCGATTGGTGTGCCCGGCCGGCCCATTGCATCTGTTGTGGGCGGGTATGCGTTGTACAGCAATGGACCGATCGGTGTGCCCGGCCGGCCCATTGCATCTGTTGGGAGCGGGTACGCGTTGTATCTCGACATACGCGTTGTACAGCAGTGGACCGATCGGTGTGCCCGGCCGGCCCATTGCATCTGTTGTGGGCGGGTACGCGTTGTACAGCAATGGACCGATCGGTGTGCCCGGCCGGCCCATTGCATCTGTTGTGAGCGGGTACGCGTTGTACAGCAATGGACCGATCGGTGTGCCCGGCCGGCCCATTGCATCTGTTGTGGGCGGGTACGCGTTGTACAGCAATGGACCGGTCGGTGTGCCCGGCCGGCCCATTGCATCTGTTGGGAGCGGGTACGCGTTGTATCTTGACATACACGTTGTACAGCAGTGGACCGATCGGTGTGCCCGGCCGGCCCATTGCATCTGTTGTGGGAGGGTACGTGTTGTACAGCAATGGACCGATCGGTGTGCCCGGCCGGCCCATTGCATCTGTTGTGAGCGGGTACGCGTTGTACTGCAATGGACCGATCGGTGTGCCCGGCCGGCCCATTGCATCTGTTGTGGGCGGGTACGCGTTGTACAGCAATGGACCGATCGGTGTGCCCGGCCGGCCCATTGCATCTGTTGTGAGCGTGTACGCGTTGTACAGCAATGGACCGATCGGTGTGCCCGGCCGGCCCATTGCATCTGTTGTGGGCGGGTACGCGTTGTACAGCAATGGACCGATCGGTGTGCCCGGCCGGCCCATTGCATCTGTTGTGAGCGGGTACGCGTTGTATCCCAACATACGCATTGTACAGCAATGGACCGAACGGTGCGCATGCGCTGGCTGGGGCCTGGCATGTCAACGGACGCGTATTCGAAGCTTCAACGAGTCTGATGCAGTGAATTCAGTTGGCCAGCCACAACAATGTTGCAAAATCATGGGTGTCATGAAGTTGGATTTTTGAAGGATGCTGTGGGCGTGTATTAGTGCTGCTATTCCATGGATTGGTCAGATTCAGAAGATGCAAACGACTTGGACCTATCACTTTGGACACATGGGACAGTATCTGCCTCTGCAGCACACATATAATGCTGGCTGTTCCCCTGAGAGCTCACTTGCCTGCACTACATGCTCCAGGACGACATCTGCCACCAACACTGCTGCTGTCTCTGCATCCTCTGGCTACTGCAATGGCACGTACTGTGGAGAGAGCCCCAGCCTTCAGCCTTGAGGAGAACCAGGCCCTGCTGGACAGCCTCCTTCCACAGTACAGCAAGCTGTATGGGAAACCAGGGGAGCAGGTGAGTGTGCTGTCCACTGCCTTACTAATTTTGCATGTTGTCTGACTAGCAGGACTTACAGTGTGCACACCACTGGCTAGCATGCTCACTGAGTAGTTCTGACCCCCCAAAGTGTGTAGTTACATGCACTGAACAGGTACAGTGCAGTAACAGTGCATTCCAACAAGGTTTACTTCCCATGCAATGATACCATGTAGTAACTGCTGGCAAACTGTTCATAGCCATCGTTGCACTGCCTGTGTACATCATATGCCCCAGTGATTGAGACATGTATATCCAACTGTGTGATGCACGTATATGTTGCATGTGTAGTAATGGCATTTTCACTTTGTCATCCTCACAGGTTGATGCCCACCAGAAGCAGGAAATCTGGCTGACCATCGCCCGGGCAGTAAGATCCGTGGGGGACTACAAGCGCCGGATCCGCAACTGCCAGAAGAGGTGGCAGGACCTTCGAGGCTGGACCCGGAGGATCGCAAGGGTCCAGCTGAAGCTGTCGCCTCCTCGCAGGAGGGGCGGACACCGGACCCTGACCCCCACATGCTCAGGATCCTGGCGGTGGTCTTCCCTGACCTGGATGGGCAGCTGAAGGCCAGACAGCAGCAAGGAGGGGGTGAGTCCATGACAGCACTGTGCACTTTGTCTGACATGCTATGTGCCCTCCTCTGGCCTGGTTAAACTTCCACAGTACATCAGTCTTGTGGTCCAGGACCCATGTCCCTCTATTGTGACATGCCCACTCCTCATCTGATACGCATATGTGTGGCCCTTACAGTCAGGAAATTGTGTCACTTGGGGACTGTGTCATTGCATTTTGCTTTGCTCAAGGTGGGGGACAGCATTTGTTCCGGTGACTATGTTGTGGGATTCATGGGTGGGTCAATTGCTTACACAATGCCCAAGTTCTGACATGTAATCTGGGTGTAACTTTGATATGTGGTCCACTTGCTGATCTGATTCACCACATGTCCCTGGGGTATTTGGCACACCCCCATGCTGCGGGTGGGAAGAATGTTTGGGCCTCAGGAGTATGTATATCAAGTGTGTCACACATGCTTAGACACCTGCCTACTGTCCAGGACTCATCCCTCTTACAGGTGGAGCTGGACAGTCATGCCTACTCCAGGGCATACAATACACTCTGTACTCCCACTCCCGTGGATCATCTGACATGTTGTGATCAGTGACATGTTCCCTCAGGTGTCTGCCTCTGTGTCATTGTGCTGTGGCTTCGTTGTCAGGACTACTGGTATGTTTGTCGGTTAGGGCTCAGCATGCCATCTGAGATGTGACCATGAGAGACGATACTTCTGTGACTTATAGATGTTTGATCACTTGACTGTGCACACAGGTGTATGCGACTGTGACTTTCAGGCAGCTGTTATTCATTCACAGCACACTGTGAGGTGCTCAGGTTCTGAGAGTTGTGTTTCATGTCCCCCATATGTCCAATTGGCATGACGTGGACAAATACTAGTTCAGATGATGTGGTGTGTGGGGGATGGACATGTGCACTTGTCAGTTACATAACTTGCATTCCCCATGTCCTAGGATTGTGACACAGTGCAGACTGTTGTTGGCTGGCTGCCATGGCCATGTGAATGGAGACAGTGATGTATGACTTTGCACGCATGCCTGTGTCATGGCATTAAACTTCCTAAGAGTGATCCTGCAGGGGAGTGACATGTGCAACATGCACCCCATTGTGGCATGGACTATCCGGACATGGGTGCATCATGGTGTCTGGTGCTGGTATGCATCACATGCATTTCTATTTAGACTCTGGCCATCCCTTTCTCCGGACACCTGCACTGACTCAGTGGCAAGAGATGTGATGTGTGCATGTTCACATACTTCACCGTGTTCCCTGCAATGTCCAACAACTGTGTAGGTGGTGCATGTGTCCACACTGGGGTCTTACCATCAGACAGGCACCAGACAGATGGGTGCAAGGGCAGGAGGGGTGTGAGTCCCATGGTTGACCATCAGACTGACAATTGGCTTCTCCAAATCTGTGTGAGGAGTTTTGGCAATGTTCAACTAAGGATGCCAGGGCTGGCTCTGTAAGTGCTGTACTTACTGTGGTGTGTGCGGTCAGTGCAGGTGACTGATGTTTGTCTGTTTCCCTAATTGTTTGCAGATACATCCACGGCCACAGGAGGGGACAGCTCCACGGACCAGGAGGAGCTGCGGAGCCAGACTGGGTCAGCATCCGACGAGTGGTCAGAGGGACCCAGTGGCACGGAGGGCGAGGGAGCCACACCGAGGAGTCCTCAGCACCATCCACCTCAGCTGAGGACCACAGCAGCTCGGAGGATGACTCCCTTGTGGAGGCGGGTGTCAGCAGCCACCACACCCCAGCTAGTCTGTCTGGCCCCGCCACCACCACCACCAGCACCGCCCTCCCATTGGCTCCAATTCCAGAGGTCCGTGGAGGCTCCCGTGTTCGGGAGCGTGTCTCCTTCGTGCCAGGCACCGCACCCCCTGCCCCTGTGTCCCCTGCTGCCCTGAGTGAGGAGTCTGTGTACCTACTTCGGCAGCTCCATGTAGGGCAGACAGCAATGCTGAGTGTCCTCCATGCACACACCACTCTGTTGACACAGCTGGTGTCGTTCATGGAGGGCATCTCGACGGGTATGTCTGCCCTACAGAGGAGCAATAAGTCCATGGACTCCTCCCTGACGGCAGCAGTGTCCCTCCTCCAACAGTCCCTCCCCCTCCTACCTCTGCCCCATCCACACTTCCTGGCACCCTACCTGTCCAAAGCACATGCACACCTGCACAATCACCCAAACACACAGACACGAGCAGCACAGACACACCCAAAAGAAAGGCAAGACGTGCACACAAGCATCCTCAGGGGACAGATACCACACACACAGGGGATGGGGAACAGACACACACACAGGCATCCACAGTCACTCCGCAGTCCTCCAAATCCTCTCCCTCCAAGACCCCTTCCCTTGCCTCACCTGCAACCCCACCTACACAGCAGCTCTTCCTCTGTGACCTCGGCCTCTTCCCCTCCGATCCTGCAGATCCGGCATACCGGGGGAAGAGGAAGTCCACCCACACAGAGGGGAGTGCCCCTCGCCCCCGGACACCCTCCCCCAGGCGCAGGCAGACTGAGGACCCCATTCGGAAGTCCCCCGGACCAGGAAGGGCAAGACCCCACCACCACCACCACGCAGCTCCACCACCCAGTCTCTCTCCTCCATCCCCCAGGCCACCACTCCACAGGTTCCACCGCCACACCCTGCCCCAGGTTCCCCCACACACCGATACCGCATCCCCAAACTGCTTAGGCCCTCCCCCTGCCACTTGCTCTTCCACCCCCAACCCAGACGCTCAGCCTGTTTGTGCCACTGGTGTGGAGACCGGGTCCCCCCTCTGTCCTGCCCACCTCATCTGCCCCCCTTCCACTCCCTTGGAGGCATGCACTGCAGTGGAGTCCACAACCACCCCGTCTGACTCGGGCACTGCAGTGGGGACCCAGTCCACTCCATCAGACCAGCCCACTGCAGTGGTTGCAGCACCAACACCATCTGACTTGTGCCCTACAGTGGTGCCGGCCCCCCTGAGTCAGACACCTCCACTGCAGTTGCCGGTGACACTCCTGCACCCACCACCCCTTCACTGCCTCACTCTGGCATCCCCTGATCCTGTCCCTGCGGTGCCTGGCCTGCCCCTTGTATGCCCCTCCAAGGGGGATGTCCCCTGTCCCTACCAGTGCAGGCAAGCAATGGGTGACAAGTTGTCACATATCACCCTGTTGGGACTGTGTATTTGGACTGGCCATTGGCCTTAGTTTAATTTGGACTTCTGATTTTTGATTGACATTTGCTGAATAAAGCCTCTTTTTGTTTACTTGTGGTTTTTCTTTTGATGTACATGATGTAGATGAGTATCATCATGCATTTGCAGTTGTAATAGTGTTCAGATCAGGAAAATGAAGTGTTGCTGTGATGGACTCCATGTGGTCCATGGGATATGTGTCCTGTTGTAGTCTGGATCTATAGCATCCTCTGCTGCAGTCTGAGGGTGTGATGTTCAGCATATGACACAGGGATGTACGTTTTGCATTTGTAAATTAACATCTTTGTCTTACAGTGATGCACATCTGGTGGGCTTACCACTGTTCAATGTTTCTATTTCCCTGACTGTGTGCCCATCTCCACTGGACATGCAGTTTAGCACACCAATGTTGAAGGACTCATCAGTGTATACAGTGCACCTTGCTTGACACGTGTTTTGGGTGTATGCAGATGACTGACGTGACACTCCCGTACCCAGGCTGATGTGAGCAGAGCCTTCAGTGTGTTGTAGTTGTTGACTCACTGACCGAGTGTTCTGCCGACATGTTTGAGTCGTGCACAGACAAGGTTTGGCACAGCGGACCTTCCACAGCAGTGGAGTGCCCTCATGGCAGTGTGTAATCCCGTGACATTGCCTGGGCCCGTGTTTTGTGTTGTGTAAGCATGTCTGTGCGTGTACCCTTCCCTTTTCCTACACAGGCTGTGTCCCTACGGATGTTCCTGTTTCTGATGCTTGCTGAGTTGTTCTGTGTTCATCCAGCATCTTGGACCTGGTTACTCCGGGATGTGGGTGCATGGCAAACTAAGGTTCATCAGGTTGTCATCCCAGGTTGTCTTTGTTGTCAGGGCTGGGGATGTGGGCAAACGCAGATGGGACACATTCAGGATTCCCCTTGGCACTTGTTGGTTACACATGTCATGTAATTTACAGTCTGTGGTAGCTTTCAGTGATTGTGACACGTTGTGTGTGTGACTGCTGCCACTCCTCAGGGTCAGAGCTGCAATGTTGGAAGTTGTGTACGTGTGTTCTTTGTGTGTCACCTTGTCTTCTTCATTGGTGTGTGACTATGGCCGGGATCCCATTGATTGTGGTGGATTTCACGTCATGCCCATGTACCGCGTAGTGTGCAGTGTGTCAGACATTCACGAGTCTTGTTGACTGGCCATGTGTGATGGGTTTCTGCACCTTAGTTCCCACCACCACCCCTGGGATTGTCATGGGTGCATGTGCAATGTCACCAGTCCATGTGAGCTTCACTGCTGCACATTGGTGGAGATCAAGGTGTGTGGTGTTGAGTGTGTGCAAATGTGAGTTGTTGCACGGCTAGACCCCTACCTCCATATTGGCCATGGCTGACAGGCCGTGCTGATTGATTTGTGCTTGTGTAGGTGTGATGGTAGTTTGTTGCTCAGGACACCTGGCTGTGGTTCACAGTGTAAATGACATCTACCTTTGTCATCACAGTGGGATTATCATGCAGGCTAGTGTCACCACAATGTGGGGTCCCTGGGGGTAGTGCTGTGGTGGGTCTGTCTCTTGCTGTGTTAGTTGCTGTTCCTACAAGCTTGTGTGACATGTGTAATTTGGGCTCCCTCTCATCTAACAATGCCTCTTTGCCCACATAGGGGAATCCGATCCATGAGTAACTTTTGTATGGCACTGTATACACATCTGTGTTATTGGAATTCAGGCCTCCTCATGTGTTGTGTGGTTGCCTGGGGACACTGGCACACACCCCCATCACCTGTTGTGTTTGATATGCAGTGTGAGTCTGCCTGTTTGTGTTTGTGCATTTGCACCACTGCATTGGCATATCTTGAGTGTGCCGTTGGCTGTATGTTGTTTGGTGGCTTTCCCCTGCTGTCCCTGGTACTCCTAGGTCATCAGTCAGCACAATAATCATGGTTTGTATGTCCCATTGCTGAAATGGTATGGTATTTGTTCACCTGACATCTACAGTCTCCACAGGATATCTACATTTGTGTGTCCATTGGTGCAGATATGTGGGTCTGCATTATGATGGTCACTTCTGTCATTGTGTTATTTGTGAATGTTGACAATGTGAGCCCCCATGGGTGATGTGTGTATGCACATGGCCAAAACGATGTTTTATTGCCACTGCACTGTTTGCCTCACCCAATCTATGATGCTATGGGACACAAGCACTACTATGCCACTGATGTGTTTGTTGTTGTGTGACCAGGAATCATCCATGCAGTTTGGCTTTGGCAGCTTTTACCCTGACTACACTTACCTTTTGATCACTGTGGTGATGGGGCTTTGGGCCCCATTGCCACACTGTTCAAAAGGTGCATCAGCTATGGACCCCACACCTACCTTGTGGTAAATGTGGTCATGGGGCTTTGGGCCCCATTGCCACTCTGTTCAAAATGTGCATCAGCTATGGACCCCACACCTACCTTTTGGTCACTGTGGTGATGGGGCTTTGGGCCCCATTGCCACACTGTTCAAAAGGTGCATCAGCTATGGACCCCACACTTCCCTTTTGGTCACTGTGGTGATGGGGCTTTGGGCCCCATTGCCACACTGTTCAAAAGGTGCATCAGCTATGGACCCCACACCTACCTTGTGGTCACTGTGGTGATGGGGCTTTGGGCCCCATTGCCACACTGTTCAAAATGTGCATCAGCTATGGACCCCACACCTACCTTTTGGTCACTGTGGTGATGGCGCTTTGGGCCCCATTGCCACACTGTTCAAAAGGTGCATCAGCTATGGACCCCACACTTCCCTTTTGGTCACTGTGGTGATGGGGCTTTGGGCCCCATTGCCACACTGTTCAAAATGTGCATCAGCTATGGACCCCACACTCACCTTTTGGTCACTGTGGTGATGGGGCTTTGGGCCCCATTGCCACACTGTTCAAAATGTGCATCAGCTAAGGACCCCACACCTACCTTGTGGTCACTGTGGTGATGGGGCTTTGGGCCCCATTGCCACACTGTTCAAAATGTGCATCAGCTATGGACCCCACACCTACCTTTTGGTCACTGTGGTGATGGGGCTTTGGGCCCCATTGCCACACTGTTCAAAAGGTGCATCAGCTATGGACCCCACACTTCCCTTTTGGTCACTGTGGTGATGGGGCCTTGGGCCCCATTGCCACACTGTTCAAAATGTGCATCAGCTATGGACCCCACACTCACCTTTTGGTCACTGTGGTGATGGGGCTTTGGGCCCCATTGCCACACTGTTCAAAATGTGCATCAGCTATGGACCCCACACCTACCTTGTGGTCACTGTGGTGATGGGGCTTTGGGCCCCATTGCCACACTGTTCAAAATGTGCATCAGCTATGGACCCCACACTTACCTTTTGGTCGCTGTGGTGATGGGGTGTTCAACCCCATTGCCACAGTGGCCATGGTCGGCTTGCATTGTGGAGGCCACACACATTTATGTGTGACACATGTGCTGGGGGTCACACTGTATGTTCAATGTCATGTTCAGTGTTGTAGGCATTTGACACAGACTACACACGCTTGTCATGGTGTTGGGGGATGTAATTTTCAGACATTCCTTATGTGGGAGTATGCTGGTTGTGTCATGCATTACCCGTCCTATGAGTAGGGGTGGAGGTAGTGCAAGGCATCTATCCCCCTAAGGGTGGGGATGGTAGTAGTGACAGGCATCCAGGCCCCCATGAGTAGGGGTGGTGGTAGTGGGAGGCATCCAGCCCCCCTGAGTAGGGGTGGTGGTAGTGGCAGGCATCCAGCCCCCTAAGGGTGGGGATGGTAGTAGTGACAGGCATCCAGAGTAGGGGTGGTGGTAGTGGTAGGCATCCAGGCCCCCCTGAATAGGGGTGGTGGTAGTGGTAGGCATCCATCCCCCTAAGGGTGGGGATGGTAGTAGTGACAGGCATCCAGGCCCCCATGAGTAGGGGTGGTGGTAGTGGCAGGCATCCAGCCCCCCCTGAGTAGGGGTGGTGGTAGTGGCAGGCATCCAGCCCCCCCTGAGTAGGGGTGGTGGTAGTGGCAGGCATCCAGCCCCCCCTGAGTAGGGGTGATAGTAGTGGCAGGCATCCAGCCCCCCCTGAGTAGGGGTGGTGGTAGTGGTAGGCATCCAGGCCCCCCTGAGTAGGGGTGGTGGTAGTGGTAGGCATCCATCCCCTAAGGGTGGGGATGGTAGTAGTGACAGGCATCCAGGCCCCCATGAGTAGGGGTGGTGGTAGTGGCAGGCATCCAGGCCCCCCTGAGTAGGGGTGGTGGTAGTGGTAGGCATCCATCCCCCTAAGGGTGGGGATGGTAGTAGTGACAGGCATCCAGCCCCCCATGAGTAGGGGTGGTGGTAGTGGCAGGCATCCAGCCCCCCCTGAGTAGGGGTGGTGGTAGTGGTAGGCATCCAGGCCCCCCTGAATAGGGGTGGTGGTAGTGGTAGGCATCCATCCCCCTAAGGGTGGGGATGGTAGTAGTGACAGGCATCCAGGCCCCCATGAGTAGGGGTGGTGGTAGTGGCAGGCATCCAGCCCCCCTGAGTAGGGGTGGTGGTAGTGGCAGGCATCCAGCCCCCCTGAGTAGGGGTGGTGGTAGTGGCAGGCATCCAGCCCCCCTGAGAAGGGGTGGTGGTAGTGGCAGGCATCCAGGCCCCCCTGAGTACGGGTGGTGGTAGTGGTAGGCATCCAGGCCCCCCTGAGTAGGGGTGGTGGTAGTGGTAGGCATCCATCCCCCTAAGGGTGGGGATGGTAGTAGTGGCAGGCATCCAGGCCCCCATGAGTAGGGGTGGTGGTAGTGGCAGGCATCCAGCCCCCCCTGAGTAGGGGTGGTGGTAGTGGTAGGTATCCATCCCCCTAAGGGTGGGGATGGTAGTAGTGACAGGCATCCAGGCCCCCATGAGTAGGGGTGGTGGTAGTGGCAGGCATCCAGCCCCCCCTGAGTAGGGGTGGTGGTAGTGGCAGGCATCCAGCCCCCTAAGGGTGGGGATGGTAGTAGTGACAGGCATCCAGCCCCCCCATGAGTAGGGGTGGTGGTAGTGGCAGGCATCCAGGCCCCCCTGAATAGGGGTGGTGGTAGTGGTAGGCATCCATCCCCCTAAGGGTGGGGATGGTAGTAGTGACAGGCATCCAGGCCCCCATGAGTAGGGGTGGTGGTAGTGGCAGGCATCCAGCCCCCCCTGAGTAGGGGTGGTGGTAGTGGCAGGCATCCAGCCCCCCTGAGTAGGGGTGGTGGTAATGCCAGGCATCCAGCCCCCTGAGTAGGGGTGGTGGTAGTGGTAGGCATCCAGGCCCCCTGAGTAGGGGTGGTGGTAGTGGTAGGCATCCATCCCCCTAAGGGTGGGGATGGTAGTAGTGACAGGCATCCAGGCCCCCATGAGTAGGGGTGGTGGTAGTGGCAGGCATCCAGCCCCCTGAGTAGGGGTGGTGGTGGTGGCAGGCATCCAGCCCCCCTGAGTAGGGGTGGTGGTAGTGGCAGGCATCCAGCCCCCTGAGTAGGGGTGGTGGTAGTGGTAGGCATCCAGGCCCCCTGAGTAGGGGTGGTGGTAGTTGTAGGCATCCATCCCCCTAAGGGTGGGGATGGTAGTAGTGACAGGCATCCAGCCCCCATGAGTAGGGGTGGTGGTAGTGGTAGGCATCCAGGCCCCCTGAGTAGGGGTGGTGGTAGTGGCAGGCATCCAGCCCCCCCTGAGTAGGGGTGGTGGTAGGGTGGTGTTGGTGGTAGGCATCCATCCCCCTATGGGTGTGTATGGCATTGGTGATGGCCATCTCACCCCTATGGTTCTGCTGTTGCTAGTGTATGTCATTTGTGCATCCCTATGTGTGTGTGACATATTTCGGGTACGTGTCGTTTGTTTGTGTTGTTGGTGTTTGACTTACCGTCTGCGCCGTACGCGTCCGTGCCGGTCCCGGTAATAGATGTAGAGTATAGGTAGGACCTGCGCAATGGGATTCATGCTTGGATTGTCTCGTTCGGGTTTCTCGTGTCTTCGACTCGTACTTGTAGCAGGCTTGTTCGTCTCGTAGCCGTGGATCGTCTTGTGGTGCGAAACGGAGCTTATGTACGGCTCGCCCGGATGCTCAAACGTCCCAGACGTAGCGACGGGTTCGGCGCGTACGGAGTGCGCATCGTACTCATCCGGCCGGAAGGTGCTGTGTATTTGCTTCCGTACGACTCGATTCGGCGTTTACGGATCCGGCTCGGGCGGGGAACAGGAGCTGAATTGGGTAAGTACGGCTCGCTCGGAATCTGTGTTGTTATGCGCATCGTACTTGTTCGTTCGGACGAGTGTTCGAATCGGTCGGGAAACACGCACTCGGCTGGTTTTTTTCCCGGACGAATACTGTTAGGTGTGCTTCCGGCCGAGATCGGAATCGACCCCTGAGTCTGAAAACATGATGACGGTGTGTGTCCTGGGCCAGAAATTTGTTCGGGACAGTCCTTTGTGGGCTACGGACAACAGTGATTGGCATGTGGCTGGTTCCTGTAGGTAATGGCCCAGAAACGGGAAAACGCTGCTAACCCAGAATGTGGCCATTGGTAATGGCTAGTGTTTGAGACAAATTCATGAAAGTATTTAACCTATCATTTTTTGTGCTGCATAAGGGTGTGTTATAAAGTGAAAGGGATATGTCTGGATATCGGTCTCAAGCTTGCTGTGTAATGAGACTCAAGCTGCCCCTCTCTGATGAGGCTCAGCAAGGCTGAAACTAGCCTGAATAGCTGGTGTTCCCGTTCAAATGGGACATGGTTTGTTAGTTCACTATGGTGCATCCCTTGTGGAATGGGCGAAGAATGATTTGCATACTGCTGGTTTGTGTCTTTAAGAGCACAGAAGAGCTAAAAACAATTCATTGCAATGGTTTCCAGTCTAATTACTAGATCATTTTAAGCATGCCCTACATCACGTTTTCTGTTGTCTGAGTCTCCTTTGGAAGGAGGCGTATGTCCTAATGGGGGGTCCCAAACTCACTGTGCCCTAGGATTCAAGCTACATCTCCAACATGAGGCCCAACAAGGCAGATACTGTTTGGTGTTGCTTTTGTCCCTGTAGGGGGCCTGGTTTGGGACCTTGATCTTGACCAACCTTTGTGAGACATGGCCAATATTGGTAAATGGGTGATTCTTGCCTCTAAGAGATCATACAAGCTAAAGACCATTGAATTGGAATGTGGAATATGGTAAAGATTAATTGCTAGTGGCTAGGATTAATGCAAGCTTTCCATCCATCACTATTTATTTTTACTGCCTTACTGAAGATGGGGGCAAGCACAGGATGTCTGAATGTGGGCTTGTTCTTAATGCAAAACCGCAGTGAAGGAGTGGGATGGATAAGTAGTTACGTAGCTAGTATGGTGCTTGTATGTGTATCTATCAAAGTAAGGAGAGTAGCTTGGACTAAGCTTTGCCAGCATACTTAGAAAGGCAGATGGTCATATCTGAAGTATCCTCCATGTTGATCTATTTACCAACCTTCAGGGGAAACAGGCAGATATTGGAGTCGAAAACTGGGAACTACAGAGTGGCTTTAAAAGTAACATTCCTTTATATGTGGTGAAAATTGCCATGCTATTCTCTGATTGAAGCGTTTTACAGTGGGAAGCGGTAGGTAGGACTGGCAAGAATGTCAAGTTGCGATTGCCTCATGCAGGAGCTGATGCTCTTTTTTAAACAGTTGTAACATATACGGACAGATTGTAAGAAATGAATACAAATTATTACATAGATAGAGGGTGTTGAAAATGGCCCTTTCTGTAGGATCGCCCCCAAACATTTTGCCTTTCACCTCCCCTGTTTGCTGAATTTGTTTTTGCTGGCTTTAGTACTCTGGGCACTTTACCATGGCTAACCAGTGCTAAAGTGCATGTGCTCTCTGCTTGAAACATGGTAACATTGTGTTATCCACAATAGACATAATTTATTTACTTCTAAGCCCTTAGTAAAGTGCACTACATATGCCCAGGGCCTGTAAATTAAATGCCACTAGTGGGCCTACAGCACTGATTGTGCCACACACTTAAGTAGTTCTTTAAATATGTTTTAGGCCTGCCACTGCAGAGCCTGGTGTATGCAGATTTAAATTGCCATGTCGACCTGCCAAGTTAACCCTCTTGCCAGGCCCATACCTTCCTTTTTAATACCTATGAGTCACCCCCCAGGCAGGCCCTGGACAGCCCAATGGCAGGGTGCAGTATATTTAAAAAGTAGGACATGTACTTTTAAGTTGTACATGACCTAAAAATAAAATTCTTAAATTCATTTTTCAGTACTGCAAGGCATATCTCTTCCAAAGAATAACATTGGGATTACCTTACTACATTTTATAAGTGTAATTTCCAATTGGGATGAGATTTGACCACCAAGTTTAGTGTCTCTGGAATCACAATTTAAAATCACAACTTATGGTGAAGTCGAATTTTAAATTGTAATTCTGAAAATGCCACTTTTAGAAAGTTGACGTTTTCTTACTTTAGCCATTAAAGGCCATATGTACGCCACATTTTACCGGTCGCAAATGGCCCATCGGGCTATTTGTGACCGGTAAAATGCATTTTCCTATGTACCAAGTCTATTTTATGAGTCGATAACCTATTACCAACTCGAAAAATAGGGTTTCCAAATCACTAATAGGAAGGGGCGTGTAAAGGGCATCCCTTCCTAATAGTCAGTTGCACTGGTATGTATGAATGTTTTGCGGTCGCAAAACAGTTGCAAATTACCACCAATTTCAAATTGGTGGTAAGCCATTCGCAAACAGGAAGGGGTCCCCAAGGGACCCCTTGCCCATTGTGAATGGGGGCCCCAACATTTTTTTAGAGCAGGCAGTGGTCCCACGGACCACTGTCCTCTCTATAAAAATGAAGAGAAAACTTTTCATTTTATTTTTGAAATGCATCCCATTTTCCTTTAAGGAAAATGGGGCTGCATTAAAAAAAAACCTGCTTTATTTAAAAAGCAGTCACAGACATGGTAGTCTGCTGACCCCAGCAAGCCACCATCCCTGTGAGTGCCGGCCATTCCCATTGGGTTGCAAGTTGCGACCTCCCTCATGAATGTTAATGATGCAGGTCCTTTGCGACCCATTTGGTAATTTGCAAACAGTTTCTGAGAGACACTTGTACATCAGGTTTTGCGACTCGCAAATTACGAGTCACTAAAAATCGCAATTTGCAAGTCACAAACCTGACAGCCGTACATGTGGCCCTTGGTGCCTTTTGACTGTTTCTGAATACACGTCTGTGCTGGGTGACAGCTGGGCTTTTTGCTTTCACTCTAAACAGCCATACACAAAGGGAGCTTAGGTTTGACTTGAAGGGCCATCCACAGCCTGATGAGCCATCCTGGGCAGGATGAGAGGGAGAAGCTGACACTTCAACCTGAATAAGCTGTGTCCTGTCCCCACACAAAGGGCTGCATACCTCCTATAAGGAGTCTGGACCAATGGCAAGAAGGGCAGGGACTCCATGCACTTCAAAGGCATCTCTTTGAAGTCTCCCCACTTCAAAAGCACAGCTGGGTGTAAGTACTGGATCTCTGACACAACCACTTCAGTACACTTCTGGGTCTGTGGATACTCTTCCAGGAAGAATGATTGCTGTGCTGCTACAGGGACTGCCACTCTGCTGGACTGCTACTCTGCTGACCACTTCCAGATTTTCCAAAGTCTCAAAGTCTGCCGGGGAGGCAGGAGCTTTGCTTTTGCAACTACTACGTTGTGGAACATTCTGCCATCCTATATGAGAGCTCTGCCCACCCTTATATCTTTAAGGAAAGAACTAAAAACTTGACTCTTCAATGACTAGGCTCCATCCTACTCAGGAGTAGACAGCGACAAGACACTCCAGGGTATATTTGCACTTAATAAATTGTGGTAATATAACATAACATAACTGGACTCCTGCTGTGCTGACCTGGTGCCCTCTTGTCTGGAAGTGAGAAAGACTGGACCTGCATCTCTCCAACCCAGAACCAATGTGACTCCAAGGGCTTGCTTGCTTGCTCACTGTTTGAAATGAAATGTCAGGGACATCAAAGACTTCCAACTCACCCTGCTGCAACACCGGGAGTCTGCCATTTCTGGGTCTCGCTTTGCTAAGTGGTGCCAATCCAGTCCTGGGCCTTTGGAAGTGGATATAAAGTACGGTTCCAGCAGAAATCCACGCATCAACGCCGTTGCACCACTCGGAACTGGTGTGTCTCCATCCACGCTGATGCATCGCTGCTGCAATGAGGATCAAGTCTATCGCATTGCCTCAATTCCTGATGCATGTTTGACTTTGCGCGGCTTGGAGCGGACACATCGCCCTCATCCTGCGGTTCTACGATGCATCGCCTCTTTGCTTCTCACAACTCAGCTCTTTCGACGACACAACTAAGGTACTTCGCAGCAGGCTAAGGTTGGTCCCTGTATCCTACCCATGCTTCATAGTGGTTGGCCTGAACCTTTGTATTTGACTTGGTCTAGAGTGACCAGATTTTCCCGGTGGGCGCTTTATGCTTTTAAGCACTACATTTCCACTTACTCTTAAAAAAATTCTTAACTCCGTTTATACTTATTGCCTTTTTGGTCTTGTTTTGTTAATTAAATTAAGCTCTATTTTTCTGATCAGGTGTGGTATCTTTTTGTGCGGTGGTTTCACTGTGTTACTGTTTGAAGTGTTGCACAAATACTTTACACATTGCCTCTTAAGTTAAGCCTGACTACTCAGTGCCAAGCTACCAGAGGGTGAGCACAGGCTAATTTAGGGTGTGTTTGTGACTTACCCTGACTCAATTGTTTTTCCTGCTTGGAAACCCAATTTCTAACAGAGGGGTAATAGCTGATCCCTATTCAGTCATTGTAGTTGAATGTGTCTCTCAACATTAGACCACATCAATTGGATTTGCAACTATCAATCATGAGATATGGTCTCAGTTGATAATTTAATGAGGGAGTTTGCAGAACAAAGCAGTTCTTTTACAGTATATCTGCCAATAGCCAGGATGCTTATAGCTTGGTCAAGATCAAGCTGGGCTGCCACCAACTCCCTTGTCCCATCTGCATAGCCCAGTGACCTGGTGAAACGCACTATCAGGAGTGGATCCCTTCACAGCCACTCATACCACAGAATGGACACAGAATAATAGCAATGAACTCTACAGTGCCACACTTGCTGAGGCTCTAGCTGTTCTCATAACAATTTCCAAAGTCTAAAGCAGCAACTAACCTGGAATGTGGCACCCTGTCAGACAATTCTACAACAGAGGGGCCGATTCCGATCTCGGCCAATAGGGCTCCGAATCGGATTCGGCTTTACCGGATCCGATTCGGAGCCCTGTTTCCCAACCGATTCGTACGTGCGTCCGGGCGAGCGATTATGATGCGAAATCTCCAACCGACTCGTTCGCGAGACCCAACCGCATCGACCGACTCGTTCGTGAAAGCCGACCGCTCCGACCGACTCGCATGGACACGACTCGCACCGCGCAATGGAGACGTTCCCTGGCCGGGTAAGTACGATGCGCGCCTCGAGCAGTCCGAACGACTCGCGCCGTCCGGCTCAAAAGAGCAGTCGGAGCCGGACTTTGGGGGTCCGTGTCGGACCCCCCTGTACGCGTAGCCGCGCGAGTCGCACACAGGGGGGACCCATGGGTCCCCCCTACCTGTGCATGTACGGCGCGACCTGCTTTGACGCGTACCCACTGTAGGGGGCGCCCTTGTTCGCCTCGCACCAATTGAGTCAATGGGAGCCCGCGTACGTGTTGTACGACCGGCTCCCATTGACTTCAATGGGAGTCCAACCGATCGAGTCCGATAGCATGCGTGCGCATCGTACTCGTTCGGTCGGACTGCTAGGGTCCGATTCGGTCGGAAATCTCTCCGGGTCCGGCTCGGTCAGAGAGATTTCTGGCCCGAATCGGAATCGGCCCCAGAGTTTGTCCCACAAACCAACTGTGATCCATAGAAGGCTTTGTACTTTCTAGATTTCTAGTTCTCACAGTAGGCTGTGGCATTAGAGTGACATTCAGGTGCAGTCTGTATTGCCACACCCTCTGTCTGAGGGACTCACAGGAAGATATGCAGAGGTATACCGATTAATACAGAGTGATGATTGTGCAAATCTGGGCATGTAATCAAGGTGGCGCATTCATTAAAAAGTCCCACAATGCAGCACAGCAACAAACGTTGCGGCTCTGTTGTGCATGAGAGGGTGAGAGCAGGACAGCACCATGTCCAAAAGGGTTTGCCATTGCTACTCTCTCTTCCCAAGCACAATTAGGCTGTTTTGAGCCATGCACAAATCTTTGCCTTACATGATAGAGCAAAGTTGTGTGAATTATGTCTAGCACTGCCTTTATACTGGAAGGTTATCCTTCAAGTATACAATACTATGCTCAGACATACCTTTAAACATTTGCCATTTAGTCTGTGTGCTGTACAGTGCAGTACACTTGCAAAGTTTGAAACGTTTGGTAGAAAAAAACGTTTCCCCTACATTGTGCCTGCCTTAAGGAAGTGTTTTTTTCGGAACAAAGCCCTGTCTACAAATATTAGTATACAAAGCTTTACATCAAAGACATGGTTGGTAGCGTGGGAATGCCAATGTAGCACCCATTGGGCACCCGCTTGGTGCAAAGTCAATCAAATCAGCTCAAAGCTATCTTGTGTTAAAGTTTTGTGCTAGTAACTTATGTTGACTTTGCAATCTGGCCCAAGGTGGATATAGACTCAATATTTTTAATTAAACATACATATATAACATGTAATATATATATTTACTTAAAAACAATTAATAAATACTAATTTTAATACATTTTCAAATGTTATATATATATTAAAAATAATAAATAAATATATATACATACACCTGTACCATAAAAATTAATAAATAAAAAAATATATTATAAATTACATTTTGCACTACATTGAGGGCAACAGTAGAGAAAGTGTTGGATAGCGGAGGAGTAAAAATTACTATTCCCACTCCAGCGAGTGCAACAGTAGGGAAAGTGTTGGATAGCGGAGAGGTAAAAATTACTATTCCCACTCCAGCGAATGCAACAGTAGGGAAAGTGTTGGATAGCGAATAGGTAAAAAATACTATTCCCACTCCAGGAAATGCAACAGTAGGGAAAGTGTTGGATAGCGGATAGGTAAAAATTACTATTCCCACTCCAGCGAGTGCAACAGCAGGGAATGTGTTGGATAGCGAAGGAAATTTTTTTACTATTCCAACTCCAGCAAGTGCAACAGTAGGGAAAGTGTTGGATAGCGAAGAGGTAAACATTTGTATTCCCACTCCAGTGAATACAACAGTAGGGAAAGTGTTTGATAGCGGAGGGGAATAATTTACTATTCCCACACCAATGAGTGCAACAGTAGGGAAAGTGTTGGATAGCGGAGGGGTAAAAATTACTATTCCCACTCCAACGAGTGCAACAGTAGGTAAAGTGTTGGATAGCGGAGGGGTAAAAATTACTATTCCCACTCCAATGAGTGCAACAGTAGGGAAAGTGTTGGATAGCGAAAAGGTAAAAAAAACTATTCCCACTCCAGGAAATGCAACAGTAGGGAAAGTGTTAGATAGCGGATAGGTAAAACTTACTATTCCCACTCCAGCGAGTGCAACAGTAGGGAAAGTGTTGGATAGCGAAGGAAAAAGAATTACTATTCCAACTCCAGGAAATGCAACAGTAGGGAAAGTGTTGGATAGCGGATAGGTAAAAATTACTGTTCCCACTCCAGCGAGTGCAACAGTAGGGAAAGTGTTGGATAGCGAAGGAAAAAAAATTACTATTCCAACTCCAGCAAGTGCAACAGTAGGGAAAGTGTTGGATAGCGGAGAGGTACAAATTAGTATTCCCACTCCAGTGAATACAACAGTAGGGAAAGTGTTGGATAGCGGAGGGGAATAATTTTCTATTCCCACTCCAATGAGTGCAACAGTAGGGAAAGTGTTGGATAGCGGAGGGGTAAAAATTACTATTCCCACTCCAGCGAGTGCAACAGTAGGGAAAGTGTTGGATAGCGGAGGGGTAAAAATGACTATTCCCACTCCAACGAGTGCAAAAGTAGGGAATGTATTGGATAGCGAAGGAGTAAAAATTTCTATTCCCACTCCAGCTAGTGCAACAGTAGGGAAAGTTTTGTTTAGCGGAGGGGATACATTTACTATTCCCACTCCAGTGAGTGCAAAAGTAGGGAAAGTGTTGGATAGCGGAGGGGTAAAAATTACTATTCCCACTCCAATGAGGGCAACAGTAGGGAATGTATTGGATAGCGAAGGATTAAAAATTTCTATTCCCACTCCAGCTAGTGCAACAGTAGGAAAAGTGTTGGATAACGGAGAGGCAAACATTACTATTTCCACTCCTGCAAGAGCAACAGTAGAGAAAGTGTTGGATAGTGGAGGGGAAAAAATTACTATTCCCACTCCAACAAGTGCAACAGTAGGGAATATGTTGGATAGCGGAGAAGTAAAACTTACTATTCCCACTCCAGCTAGTGCAACAGTAGGGAAAGTGTTGGATAGCGGAGGGGATAAAATTACTATTCTCACTCCAGCGAGTGCAACAGTAGGGAAAGTTTTAGATAGCGGAGGGGAAAAAATTACTATTCCCATTCCAGCGAGTGCAATAGTAGGGAAAGTGTTGGATAGCGGAGGGGTAAAATTACTAATCCCACTGAAGAAAATTTTAATTTAAAAACAAACAAAATATCAACTACAATATAAAAGATAATAAAAGATAATAACAATTCCAAAAACAAAATATATATAAAAATTAAACAATTACAAAACATAGGGGCACATTACGATGGCGGGCGGAAGCACCACCGCCGTGCTGGCGGATGCAAAAACCACCAGTTACCGCCGGCACGCAGCAGTCCACACGCCCGCCCAATTACGATGCGAAAAGTAGGCCAAACACCGCCGGCAAGCCAGCAACACCGTCCGCCATCAAAGTGCGCCCGTACACGTAGCGGCGCAGCCTAACTGACACACACCGTCCGACGAAACACGTCCCGCCCGGCGCATAAATTACGATGCCGCAAACAAACGGCTCCCACGGCCAAGAGATACCGTACGACAAACCGAAGCGGTAACACGGACGCCGAGCACGGACAACGAAAAGCGGCTCCCCGAGCATGAATCCAGCACTGCAGGCCGTCCCCATGCTCCTGCTGATGCACCACCAAGGACGCAACGTACCGCGGAGACGCAGGTAGGCACACACACAACAAGTGCACGCAAACAGCGCACACAGTGCAAGGGCGGAAAAGCGGACAACCCCCACCAGCGCGTGTACACAACACATCCACCATCGCATCCACAAATGACACACAGGCCAAATCGTAACATCGCAGAACACATGTGTACACACCACCTGGGACTAGGAACCAACCACCCCGTCACGGCCCCAAAGCGGCGATGACGCCGCCACACATGCGCACAACGCAGAGGCCAACCGCAGCGCCATGCATGCGTCGCACACAGACACAGGGACACAACCAAGCAGCACACACATCAGCCCCACCCCGAACGCACATGACACGTGACAGGCCGGCCACAGACATGTCCCCAACGCCCAATTCACGGACAACACCCAACGCCACACAACCGACGCACACATGTCAGTGAAGACACGCAACAGCAGGACACACCCCAGTGTAACAAACATGGCGTAGCACACAGCGGCGGCAACACCAACTAGGAGAAGCAGGGCCCCTTCGGGAAGAGGAACGCCAGTACCACACAGAAACACCCATACCACCCTGCACATATGAACAAGACATATAAACGGAACACCAAAGAGCCCGGGGACCGACAACAGGTGGCCCAAGAATAACATTCACACACAAGGCCCAACGCAGAGCGGAAAGGCAGCCTGCCGCCCACACAAGGGAGAGCAGACAGCACTGAATGACCTTCCATTCCAACTCCGAAACCACAGCCCTACGACAGAAGCCGGTGAATACAGCCATTGTCCAAGAATAGACCAACACAGGCATGCCGAGGAGACCGACCACAGGGCAGATAGCGCATATCACAGAAGCACACAACGGACGGGGAAGAAAGAAGAAAACACTCCCCCATGTCGGCCACATGCAAGTTAATTGGAAGGAGTCACACAGCACTGACCTTGAACTGTCTGAGAAGCATGTGGGAAGAGGGCCCGTGTCCTCCAAACAAGCCAACAGAACACAAGTCCTGTCTCCCTACGACTACACAGAGCTCACAGCAACCCCGGAGCGTGCACATTGCAGACTGCACACACAGCCGGAGCACGCCAACTCAACGAACCGCTGCGAAATGGCAACCGCAACACACCTACCCAACTACGCCGAACAGCTCAAGCTGTACAAAACCAACCTGTGCCATACATTGGGATGCGATCTCCTGTCCCTGCTGAACGTAAGTTACCGACTGACTTACCGCATCACATTGTTCAGCTGCGTCATGCCCGTCTTCTACTGTCGGAGGTGTCCCTACCAGCATCCCGTCGAGATATGCCTCTCCAACCCGGCATGTCTGAAGGCGGACCTGCTACCACTACTCCTCCCGCTGGACGCACACGACAGGGCCTGCTCTGCCTATGGGGGCATGGCGTATGTGGCCAACATCGCACCCGCACTGAAATGGGACCACTGTGCCTCCACACGACGGATCATCGATAACAGCTACATCGAATGTCACCCAGCATGCCCCATCATGGTCCTCCAAGGGACAACCTACGAACAACACCTTGACAGCCACCATCCGCTTCATTGGCTGGCAAACATGTACACCACCAATGACATGGAAGCCCTGCTGGACGGCATCGCATACCTGACAACCTGTAAATACGTCGGACCACAACGCAGGTTCCCCGAGTGACCTATGATGTCCAACCCCGCACCCATGCTTAGCTTCCGCACGGACTGGCCAGTCACCACCACAACAGCCATACCAAACGACCGGCAACTGTAACCACACCATCAACGACATCCCCATGACATCGGATAGGACCGGGACATGCTCACTGTTCCCCATCACATCCAGGAACACCGCATGCATCGTGGGAGGCAGTGGCATGGGCTCTGTGTATCGCACCCACATGGACGGAACTGCACGAACAACCAGGACACGACATGGATCCAGCGCACATGGACACACACACCGCTCAGTGGACATGAATAGGTCGCCTGGAGTCTGTGGGTGCTGCACCCCTCCCACCCCCGCCCGGGAATCCCATACCAGGACCTTTGCATGGACGACAAGTGCATACAACAACAACACGACCCCAGTTACTGTGACATGTCCAGTAACCACCACAGTGCAACAACAAGTGGCACGCCGCTGCATGCACGCAAGCACATGCCCTGATGTCACCTCACATGCACGCGTGCATGAGGAACAACCGCAGCAAACCTGTCACATGGAACTGAGATGGACTGTGCCCATGATGCCAAGCGGTCTGGTAGGCTACATGTATACCGTCTGTGTCAAAGTCCGCAGCTCCACAGCTATACGTAAATGTACATTAGCACAGCCTTGGCCAAGCAGATGTCACTCTGAAGCCCACATCCCACATGCAACAGCCAATCACATGTAACCCCACTCCCTATCCCATTTGCAATCATGCTCAGTATATCCTTAACATGTATTCCGCTGCCAGTAGTGTCCACTATACTGCATCACAGAGGACAGAAGACTCAATATAATGTTTGAAACCAAAACTGTCTCCGCTGACTCATTTCACAAGTACGAATGAGAGAGGATGAGAGTATGTGAAGTACACGGCAGTCGTGACATGACCATGTAGTCCACTGGTATTGGATGTCAACGCAAATGAGTAGCACTACTGTGGAAGACACACATGTGTCGTGTGAAGTCGTATGGACGCAGTGCTCAGGTGGGTGGGTGCGACGGGTAGATGCGCACATGCCAAGTTGGAGCACGCCGTGTTGGGAGGGGACATGAACAGTACACCACCGCTTCCCTGGGCATTGTGAGAGGACACCTGTCGGGGGGGAGTGAACACGTGTGTGCACAGCAGCCGGGCACACGTACAAAGCGGTACCAGGCGCACCTCAGCCCACCCTCTGTGGACAAGCTGGATCCTGTTGTGCGCCCGCCATGCCCCTGACAAGGCACACACAGCCCCAGTCGACCAGGTGTAACCCCAACATAGTCAATCCGCACAGGCGATACAGGGCACGGGATGGCAGTGGAGCATGGTGTGTGAGAGGTCTCCTCGCGCTCCTCCTGGTCATATCACGCAGGCAATAGAACCTCAACGTCTAGCATGGCACAAGTCAGATGGAAGTGTAGGGGGGACGCACCACAGCACGAGCAGCACTGACGTCACGGGAGGTGGCTCGCACCATCCCATCCATTGCCCATCATACCAACCACGCCACATCCCATTGCGACTAAGTGCAAGCGCGTGCGCGACCACCCCCGAGCCCTCCCCAGAGAGGCCAAAGAGTGAATGTGTGGGCCATCAGCCACAGACGGACGCGGCATGGCCGCAAGGGCAGCCACAGCCACTGGGTGTCGCAGGTGGCGGATCCGGAAGGCGAAGACTGTGATGCATAGTCCATGCAGGCCGGGTCTCCATTTGGGGCACCACGCAGGTGGACGGCGTCCCGCGACACATCATACCCTGAGACAGCCCACTCGTGCAACTGGACCCACACATACACTCCTTGCCCTCTCTGGTGCGAGCTTGGGGCTGCCTGTGCAAGCGCTAGCCTCGCAGGTGAGCATGCATATTGGGGGAGCGAGGGAGGACATGAGGGCTGGGGCGAAGATGACTGTATCACTGTCAGTTAGTACAAGGGATGACCCAGATGTGGAAAGGAAGAGACGTGTCCCGTGTGTACTGCAACTAGTCGCCAATCCAACTACCCCCCATGTCCGGAATGTAAGCCCGCACCTAGGCCCGCCCATCCGCCACATCGAACATACCACCAGCACGACAACCTTCCCATTCGAAACACTGACTGGGGGTGGCGACCAGTGTACAATCATGTGTAGCCTACCCACGCGTACATGTGGGCCCTCCATGATCCATGTCACCTGCGGCAAAGTCATGACATGCGCAATGAGGGAAGTGAGGAGAGCTGTCCGCCCCACGCGCAGAAGGTGCATCAGCCCCACAGACCCAGCAGCGAGTCCAGCAGGGGTCACATGTGCAGGGGCAGCTGTGCCTGGTGTGAAGGCACATGCATATAGACAGCACATCGACCAATGTGTAGTCTGCCCACATCTACAGTCCATCATCATGCGGACATAGGAATTGAACACAGGGCAACACATCTTAGTTGGTGCACCCACCGTGACCAACAATGCGCAATCATCGACGTACCCGCCCTGTGCATGGTCCCCCACCCAACGGAGGCACATCCAGTGCCACCATCCCACACACACAAAGCCTTCCACGGAACATGCTGTGTCCAATGGTCAGTACAGAGTCAGCGCCCATGTGGTGGATCCTGAACAGGAGACACATGCACACACATGCCAGCTCCCACTGTGTACGTCTGCCACCTGGCACGTGCAATGTAACCTCTCACCTGTGACGTGTGACTGCAAGCACACAGCCGTCTTGGCATGGGGCTGTCAATGTGGACACCTGTCAATGTTTCGGGAGGTGTGATCCGTACAGTGCTGTACATAGGGTGCAGTGCTGACACCTACTACTGTCTCATATCCCCTCGTGCCACAGGTCCCACTTGTTTTGGCCGCTCAGCCTGTGCCCACATCGTCGTCGTCGTGTGCCATACTCATCCAGCCGCGGAAGCAGTTCCATGCTCAGCAGACATTCATGTTGCCGTGGCGTTGCCGCTTGACGGATATGCAGTCAGTCCCCATCAGCACGCCCGCAAGTCATTGGGGCCTAGATCCCCATGTGCATGCACATGGCAGTGGTTTGTATCACTAGCCATTGCCATTGGTGGGAGACCTGTGTAAGTGTATTGTGGCCGTGCCGTCCCAGCTTGACAGCTGGGCTGTGGCTCATGTGCTTGCTCAGTCATGTCAGTGATGTGTATGCGAAATTGCTATGTGTCGTGTTGCTTTGACATGTGTCCTCTGCCATTGTCCCTAGGCGGAGACCGAACATTGACCGCCCATACCAATTGCTGGCAGACATGGAGGATACGGAGGTCATTAGGAAGTTTCGGCTGGACAGGCCAACCCTGCATCGACTGTGTGCCATGTTAGAACCCCATCTCCGTCCCCGCAGGGTGTATCCGACTGCTGTCACCCCCACGGCTAAGGTGATGGCCGCCATGCATTTCTTCGCCACTGGGTCATTCCAGCACACAGTGGGCAGTGGAGGAGGGATGTCCCAGCCCATGTTCAGCAAGGTGCTGAGGGATGTACTGGCAGCCATGATGCTGTACCGGAACAGGTACATCCGCTTCCCCAGGGCTCGTGAATTGGCGGCAGTGAAGGGTGCATTCTATGCCCTTGGCAGAATCCCACACGTCGTTGGAGCCATTGACTGCACACATGTCGGCCTTGTTCCACCACAGGCCACTGAGCACCTGTACCGCAACAGGAAGCACACGCACTCCCTGAATGTGCAAGTGGTGTGCCTTGCGGACATGGTGATCACCCACGTGTGTGCAAAGTTCCCAGGCTCGGCCCATGACGCACACATAATGCGCAACAGCATCTTGCCACGACTGATGTCCAATATGCAACAGGATCGTGCCTGTATTGTCGGTGAGTATGTGGAGTGGTGTAGCGTGCTGGCTGTGCGATGCTGTCCCCTGTCCAGTTGGATTAGCAACGGTGCTCTGTGTCCCTCACACCCAGGTGACTCTGCGTATCCGAATGGGGCATGGCTGCTCAGTCCATTGAGGAATCCTCGCACCCCAGCAGACGATCGCTACAATGAGGCACATGGGAGGACCAGACGTGTGGTCGAGCGTACCTTTGGCCTCCTCAAGTCCAGGTTCAGGTGCCTGGACCGCACCGGGGTGCGCTGGCGTACTCCCCACAGAAGGTGTGCCGGATAGTGGTGGCGTGCTGCATGCTGCACAATCTGGCCATTCGGAAGCAGATCCCCCTCATCGTGGATGACGGAGACCAACCAGGGCCCCAGCCCGCAGACCAGGACAGCTCGAGTGAGGAGGACAGCGGAGAGGAGGAAGCTGGTAATGTGCGGCAGCAGCTCATCGCCCGCTACTTCACTTGACGGTGAGTGTCCATGTACGACGGCTGATGTGGCAGTATCTGTGCAGGTGTGTGTGTGCTGTGTCAGGGTGGCCGTTTGTTCACTGCGTGCTGTGTGTCAACGCTCCATGGCCAGGGTAGTATGCCACTGTTGGTGGCTGTGGCATTGTGCCCTATAGCTCTGTGCGATGTGTGTACATTGCTTGTAGTTGTTGACATGTACTGTGTGATGGGTGTGTGACACACTCATTGAATGTGCTCCTGTTCTGTCTCCCACCCCTAGGTCCCTACAGGCCCTCCGGATTCAAATGCCATGCCACGCATCAGGTGCCTTTCCGCCCAAGGTGGCCATTGTATTCCGTACAAATAAGACACAGGGCACAAACAGCAGTTAGTGAAAAAGGTGCATTTATTACAAACTGTGACATGTGATTGTGTGTAAGATGATGACAAAAGTGGTGCGTGCAGTGACAATGAGCTGTCGGTCATGGCTGCGTGATGATCAGGGTGTACCCACTGGTTCTATGTCCATAGTCCAACACACACATGCCATCCAGATGGCTGTGTGGAGTGGGATCGTAGTCCAAGTCAATGCAGTGGCTGGTCAAGGAAGGCTGGCGGAAGGCTGGCTGGCTGCCTCACTTGCGACTGGAGCGTGCGAAGTCCTCCCGGGAGATCTGTTTCCTCTTCGGACGGCCCCTTCCACGTTTGCGAGGGGGGTGCCTGCTTGCGACATGCTGGTGGTTGAGGTGTGATCACTGGCTGTGGACGCAGGGGAACTGGACACTGCTGCTCCACCCTGCGCCCCGGCAGGTGGTGGCGGAGGGGAGCTGCTGTCCCTGGCTGTGACCTCACCGCCACCACCAGCTGTCCCATGAGGTCCACGATTTGGCCCATATGGGCGTCCATGGACCTCAACACCCCCAGCACCTCACGCGTGTCTGAGGCAGACCGGACCCATTGTCCTTGGGCCTCTTCATAGGCCCCAAGGACTCTGGCCATGTGAGGCAGGGCATGGCTCCCAGGGGAGGCTGGCGTTTCCCTGACCCTGCTCCTCCTACCAGTCCTGCTGCCACCGGCCCTGCCCACTAGCCACATTGCTCACCACGGTCCTCGCTGTGGCTCCCAGGGTGGATCCAGTCGTCCGGGCCACCACCTGCGCTGGGGCTGGTGCCAGCGGAGACGTGGCGGTGGTGGCGGCGGTGGTGGTCGGTGCGGCGATGGTGGCGGTTGCGGCAGTGGTAGTGGCCACAATGACCGTGGGTGTGGCCGCAACGACAGTGGCAGCAGGGGGCTGTGAATGTTCAGCAGCCCTGGATGATGGGTTGGTGGGTAGGAGGGGTCCTGGGGAGCGGCTGGGCCCTGCCACACCAGATGGGCCTGCTTGGTTGTCCGTGTCCGAAGAGGAGGACAGATCCTCCAGATCCGTGTGTCCTCGTTGGGGGCTTGTAGGCTGGCTGTGCTGGCTGCTGGCTCCATCCCCAGCATCCAGCAGTTCGTCACCTGTGGAGAGAATGAGATTAGTTATTGTGTTGCACCTGGCGAAGTATGTATTTGTCGTCTGACATTGACAGTTCGTGCAATCTCGTACATGGGTTTCCCGGAGGCGTGTGTGTGGCTGTAGCATCTGTAGTTGTGTGTGCTTGGCAATGGGACTGTGTGCTGTGCACATGTGGCATGGGACGGATTGGCCATGCCGATGGGTGTGTTGCTGTGCCCCTACTTATTGTGACTCTGGTGTATGCGGGCTCCTGGCCCATCCTGGGTCTGGTTTGTACTTTGCTTTTGGGGTTCAAATGGAACGCTTAGGAACGCATATGGCAACATGGGGGCCATGCCCCGGATTCGCATTTGGGAGGGAATATGCTTTTGGGGTACATGCTGTGAGCCATGGGTGCCGAACGTGACATGTGTTGTGGCAGCATGACAGTGCATGGTTTGAGGTGTGTGCATGCTTGACATGGCCTGCATATTTGCTGTCTGTTGTGATTACTGGACATGGCATTGGACGCATCGTTATGAGTGAGTGATGGTTGTGTGCCAGCCAACGTATTGCAGTTGTCCCATCTCCTTGGTGTGCGTGCTGCCCTGTGCCATGTGCATCACTGCAGTGCTCGGGGGGTGTGGCCCATGTTGTGTGTTGTTGCTCACAGTGTGTCGTGCACTTCATTGACTTCTGGCACATGGTTGGTAATGGGCATGTATCTTAGCGTGACTGCTGTATGTGTGGCAGCTGTGCGGATGACATGCCTTTCATGAGACTGGGGCTGACGGATGGGATGGATGGTATGTTGTTTGTGCATGGTGTGTCTGTGTGTTTGATGGGTTCAGTGGTGTTCGTGTGCATTTATGTTGTTCCGCTCTGTTGCGTCTAGTGTTGTTTGTCTTACATAGGCGTAGTTGTGGGGTGTGTGGTTGACAGGCAGTTGGGGCTACATGGACAGGACTTCAATGGTGTTTCGGTTGTGTGTGATGAGTTGCATAGTGGCTGCCGTGTGGTACTATATTCAGTGTGGCTTGTGCATGCAGACGTGGCTCCTTGGGTGTTGCTATGTCTGTGATGGGTCATGTGGGGTGTGAGTCTGTTGTTCATGTCCGTGTGCACATTGTTCACTTGTTCGTGACGGTGGGCGGTGCTGCGTGTTCGTCTGCTACGTGACATGTCCCATGTGTTGGTCGTGTTACGGTCCTCATGCCTCCAGTAATCCGGCCCTGTCCAGTTTCCCACCTGCAAGTTGTTCGTGCGTGCACTGTACTGGATGCCACATGGCTCTAAGCGGGGGTGCTCCATGTTGCAGGTCTGTGGGGGTGGGAGGGTGTTGTGGGTCGTGGGGGTGGCTGGATACCCACTGACACCGATTGCTGTGGACCGTGATGTCTGCCTTTCGGCTGTCGTTGTGCACTGCGGTGGCTGACACGTGGGTGTGGGGTGTGGGGGATGCTCCTCCTTGCTGTGCTGTGGGACTGGGGCCTGGTGTGTGTTGTACTTGGGCTGTCCACCGTCCCACCCACTGCACTTTGTGTTCCTGCCACTTACCTGTTACTTGTCGGTTGGTGCAGCTGTGCCTGACACATGGGTGTGGGGAGTGCTCCACCTTGCTGGTCTGTGGGAGTGGGGGCCTGGTGGGTGTTGTACTTCAGCTGTCCCCCTCCGACCCACTGCACTTTGTGTTCCTGCCACTTACCTGTTACTTGTCGGTTGGTGCAGCTGTGGCGGACACATGAGTGTGGTGGGTGCTCGTTGTGGCGCTTCTGGCATATTTGGGGACCTGTTGGTGGTTACGTGGCTGGCTTAGTGTACACATGTCCCCACGCATCTTGCAGTTGTTCGGTTTGGGCTGTGTGTGGTGGTGTCTGTTGCATGTGTGTGTGATGTGTTGTGTATTGTGTGCTGGACATGGGGGTGTTTGTCCCTGGGAGCTGTGGCATGGTGGTAGTGCATGTGAGTACATAGCGGTGTGCTGGTATACATTAGTTTGTACTTACCAGCCTCCACTCCCCCTGCTAATCCGGCGAGGATCTCCGGATGTATTACGACTCGCACCTTCTCCTCCCACGCTTTGAAGGTCTTAAAGAGCGCGGGATTCCCTCCGCCAGTGACGGCAGCCAGCTCTCTGTTTTTGCCCTCCTTCTTCTTGACCAGGCTCTTGACGTCATTCCAACGTTTGTTAATCTCGACTCTGTTCCTGGGCAGGGTCCCGACTGCATTGACCTGGTCTACGATCCGGTTCCACATTCTGTTTCTGGTGGCTAGTGGTGTGTGCTGGACCATGTTCCCATAGATTTGTGGGTACACCTTGATGATCTCGTCGACCATGACCGTCAGCTCCATGGGAGTGAACTTGGGCATCCTTTGTGGTGCCATGGTGTTTGTGGTGCTGGTGCGGTGTGTGTTGTGTAATGTGCAGGGGGTTTGTGGTGCCGGTGTTTGGTGGTGGTGGTGTTTGGTGGTGATGGTGGTGGTGGTGGTGGTTGTGATGTGTGCGTTTCTGTGGTGTGCTGCTGTCCTTGCTGTGTCACTGTGTCCTCTCCTCTCCGGTTTGCAATGTAGCAAGGGGTTGTGGTCTGTGGGAGTGCTGCTTTTGTACTCACCTATGTGGGTGTGTCCTCATGGTCTGTTGTTTTCAGGTGTGTTGTGTCTGGGGTTCTGGCCTTTGTATTTTTTGTTTGTCCGGGGGTGTTTTCGGGATATGTACTGTGCTTGTGTATTTGTGCGTGCCTTGCTGTGTGGACTTGTTGGCCATGTTGTGTGCTATTGGTTTTGTGTGCGGATGGTTTCTGTGCAGGTACGTGGGCGCCATGGCTTCTGCCGTGTCGATTCTCATCGGCGTTGTTTGCGCTGGCGGGCGGTATATTTGTGGTTTTTCCGCGCTCATGGCGGTGCGATCGTAATTTCACGTGCGGTGTGTCGGCCGTGAGGGCGGGCGGTTTTGTGTTGTCGTGCGTGTTTCCGTCCGTGGCGGGCGGTTTGTCTCCCGACTCGGACGTTGGCGGGCGGTATTTTGTGTGCTTTTTCCGCCGATGGCGGTATTCGGTTTGTGTAATCGTAATGGCGTGGTCGGTGTTCAGGCGGTGTGTGCGGCTGGATTTTTGCCGCTTCCATGCCTGGTGGATTTTTTTACGCCGGGTATCGTAATGGGCCCCATAGAAACATAATATAATGTTAATTAAACTAAAAATTACATACAAAGATTATTTTTTTTAAATTTAAAAATAATTTACAAACATTAATATTTTATAATAAAAATTATTTATAATCAAAAACATTATTTATTACATAAATATATATTTTGTTACCTACCCTATAACACACACATCTAAATTTAAAAAAAAGTGTATCTCCATCATTAACACAATTATTTATCAATTAAACAAATATTATTATTAAAAAAACATTAAAACAGATAAAAATTCATATAATAACCAAATGTTACACCTATATAACCAAAATCCACAAACAAAATAAAAAATAAACAATTACCAAAAATATTTATCAAGTAATAAATAACTATTAATGATCAAGTAATGATTAATTATTTTAAACTAAATAACTTTCCACCCTCTACCCCAATAAACACCACAACACACACCTAAAGATAATTACACAATTTTCATAACTAATTTTACAATAATAAATTAATATCAATTAACCACAAATCATTAATTAATTTACAAAAATTTACTTCCCACCATTTACCACTATAAACCCCACAACTCACACATCAAATTAATTACACAATTGTCATATCTAAATTTCAAATAATTAATTAGCATTAATTAAAAATAATTAATTATTTAAAAATAAATTACCTCCCACCCTATTCCCCTATAAGCCCCACCACCCATTTCTAAAAACATGACACGATTAACATAATTAATTAACAAATTATTAATTAATTAATAACAATTAACAAGCAAACTATAACTAATTATTAATAAATTAATTCCCACAATTAACACTATAAATTAAAATTAAAACAATATTATATAAAGAATAATAATAAATATATTAAAATTAAATTACTTCCCACCCTACTCTCCTATCAACCCACAACCTGCTCCTAAAAAAATGACACAATTAACATAATTAACAATGAATTAATATTAATTAACAACCAATTAATAAATAATAATAATAAATTAATTCCCACAGTTAACGCTAAAAAATAATAAATAAATACATATTAATTAATAAATAATAATAATTTAATTATAATTAAATTACTTCCCACCCTATTCCCCTATAAACCCACAATCCGCTCCTAAAAAAATGACACAATTAACATATTTACCAATTAATTAATTAATAAAAATTAACAGACAATTATTAATTAATTAATAATAAATTAATTCCCACAATTAACACTATAAAATCTAAATTAAATAAATACTAATAAATAAAAATTAATATTTAATTTATTATAATTAAATTACTTCCCAACCTATTCCCCTATAAACCCACATCTCGCTACGGAACTAAAACGCAAATTTAATTTAAAATAAAATTAATAACTACTAAAAAATTAACACATATATTAAAAAACAAAAGCAATATTTAGACAAAAAATAGAGCACATACATTTAAAATACATACTAAAATACATAACACTAATTAAAAAACCAATATTTTTAACAACTATATTTTTGCAAACGATATTAATGACTTCGATGCTTTAAAAAACTATAAGGCCCATTACGATACCGGGCGTAAAAAAATCCGCCGCCCATGAAAGCGGCAAAAATCCGCCCGCCTACACCGTCTGAATACCGACCCAGCAATCATGATGACCCGAACCGAAAACCGCCAGCGGCGGAAAAAAAACACAAAATACCGCCCGCCCTTGCCCGAGTCGGAGTCAAACCGCCCGCCACGGACGGAAAGACGCACGACAACACAAAACCGCCCGCCCTCACGGTCGAGACACCGCACGTGAAATTACGATCGCACCGACATGAGCGCGGAAAAACAACAAATACACCGCCCGCCAGCGTAAACAACACCGGAGAAAATGGACACGGCAGAAGCCATGGCGGCCACGTCCCTGCACAGAAACAGCCGCGGACTCAAACAAACACACACAACATGGCAAACAAGTCCACACAGCAACCCACGCACAAATACACAGACAAAGTACACATCCCGAAAACACACCACCCCTGGACAAACAAATAAACCACAAAGCCCAGAACACCAGCCACAACACACCTGAAAACAACAGACCATCAGGACACACCCAAACAGGTAAGTACAAAAGCAGCCCCTCCACAGACCACAACCCCTTGCAACATAGCAAAGCAGAGAGGAGAGGAGAGGACACAGTGACACAGCAAGGACAGCAGCACACCACAGATACGCACACATCACACCCACCACCACCACCACCACCAAACACCGGCACCACAAACCCCCTGCACATCACACATCACACACCGCACCAGCACCACAAACACCATGGCATCACACAGAATGCCCAAGTTCACTTCCACTGAGCTGACGGTCATGGTCGACGAGATCGTCAAGGTGCACACACAAATCTATGGCAACCAGGTCCAGCACACACCACTAGCCACCAGAAACAGAATGTGGAACAGAATTGTAGACCAGGTCAATGCAGTCGGGACCGTACCCAGAAACAGAGGAGAAATAAACAAACGGTGGAACGACATCAAAAGCCTGGTCAAGAAGAAGGAGAGCAAAAACCGAGAGCTGGCTGCCACGACTGGCGGAGGGAATCCCGCGCATTACAAGACCTTCAAAGCGTGGGAGGAGAAGGTGCGAGTCATCATCCATCCGGAGATCCTCACCGGATTACCAGGGGAGTGGAGGCTGGTAAGTACAAACAAATGTATGCCAGCACACCGCTATGTACTCACATGCACTACCACCATGCCATAGCTCCGAGGGACAAACACCCCCATGTCCAGTACACAATACACAACACATCACTCACACATGCAACAGGCACCACCACACACACAGCCCAAACATATCAACTAACAAAACCATGGGGGCATGTGTACACCCAGCCAGCCACGTAGCCACCAACATGTCCCCTAGTACTCCAGAAGTGCCACAACGAGCACCCCCCACACCCATGTGGCAGCCACTGCAGTGCACACCGGCAGCCGACAGGTAGACATCCCGCCCCAGGACAAACGGTGTCAGTGGGCGTCCAGCCATCACCACGACCCATAACACCGCCCCCACCCCCACAGACCTGCAACATGGAGCACCCCCCGCCCATAGCCATGTTGCATCCAGTCCAGTGCACGCTCAAAAACAACCTGCAGGTGGGAAACTGGACAGGGCGGGGTGACTGGAGGCATGAGGACTGAATTACGACTAACACATGGGACATGTCAAGTAGCAGAGGAACACGCAGCACTGCTCCCTGTCACAACCATGTGAACAATGTGCACACGGACATGAACCACAGAGTCACACCCCACATGACCCATCACAGACACAGCAACACCCAAGGAGCCACGTCTGCATGCACAAGTCACACTGATTACAGAACCACAAGGCAGGCACAGTGCAACCCATCACACACAACAGCAACACCATCGAAGTCCTGTCCATGTAGCCCCTACTGCCTGTCAACCACACATCCCACAACTACGCCCATGTAAGACATACCACACTAGACGCAACAGCGTGGAACAACATAAATGCACACGAACACCACTGGACCCATCAAACACACAGACACACAATGCACATACAACATACCATCCATCTCATCCGTCAGCCCCAGTCACATGAAAGGTATGTCATCCGAACAGCTGGTCCACATACAGTAGTCACGCAAAGAAACATGCCCATGACAAATCATGTGCCAGAAGTGAATGAAGCGCACGTCACACTGTGAGCAACAACACACATAACATGGGCCACACCCCCGAGCACTGCATTGATGCACATGGCACAGGACAGCACGCACACCAAGGAATTGGACCATCTGCAATACGTCGTGTGGCACACAACCATCACTCACTCATAACAATGCGTCCAATTACATGGCCAGAAATCACAACAGACAGCAAATATGCAGGGTATGTCAGACATACACACACCTCAGACCATGCACTGTCATGTTGCCACAACACATGTCACGTTCTGCACCCATGGCTCACAGTATGTACCCCCAAAGCATAGGTCATCTCAAATGCGTTTCAGGGGGCTGACCCCCATTATGCCATCTGCGTTTCTAAGCGTTCCATATGAACCCCCAAAGCATAGTTCATCTCAAATGCGTTTCAGGGGCTGACCCCATTATGCCATCTGCGTTTCTAAGCGTTCCATATGAACCCCCAAAGCATAGTTCATCTCAAATGCGTTTCAGGGGCTGACCCCCATTATGCCATCTGCGTTTCTAAGCGTTACATTTGAACCCCAAGAGCATAGTACAAACCAACCTCCACGATGGGTCTGGAGTCCGCATACACCAGAGCCACAAAAAGCAGGAGCACAGCAACACACCCATCTGCATTGCCAATCCGTCCCATGCCACATGTCCACAGCACACAGTCCCATTGGCATGCCCACACAACAACAAATGGCACAGCCACACACATGGCTCCGGGAAACCTGTGCACGACTGTGCACGTACTGTGGATGTCAGACAACCTATACATACTCTGTCATGTGCAACACAATAACATATCTCATTCCCCCCACAGGTGACGAACTGCTGGATGCTGGAGATGGAGACAGCAGCCAGCACAGCCAGCCTGCAAGCCCCCAACAAGGACTCACGGATGTGGAGGATCTGTCCTCCGACTCGGACACGGACCACCCAGCAGGCCCATCTGGTGTGGCAGGGCCCAACCGCACCCCAGGCACCCTCCTACCCACCAACCCATCATCCAGGGCTGATGACCACTCACAGCCCCCTGCTGCGACTGTTGTGGCGGCCACTCCCACGGTCGTTGCGGCCACTCCCACTGCCGCAACCCCCACCACCGCCGCGACCACCACCACGTCATCACTGGCCCCAGCCCCAGCGCAAGTGGTGGTCCGGCCGACTGGGTCCACCCTGGGAGCCACAGCGAGGACCGTGGTGAGCAATGTGGCAAGTGGGAAGGTCGGTGGCAGCAGTACTGGTAGGAGGAGCAGGGTCAGGCCAACGCCAGCCTCCCCTGGGAGCCATGCCCTGCCTCAAATGGCCAGAGTACTTGGGGCCTATGAAGAGGCCCAAGGACAATGGGCCAGGTCTGCTTCCGACACGCGGGAGGTCCTGGGGGTGTTGAGGTCCATGGACGCCCATATGGGCCAATTCGTGTCCCGTATGGACCAACTCGTGGACCTCATGGGCCAGCTGGTGGTGGCGGTGGGGTCACAGGCAAGGCCAGCAACACCACCTCCGCCACCACCTGCTAGGGCGCAGGGTCGGCCAGCAGTGTCCACTTCCCCTGCGTCCACAGCCAGTGAGCACACCTCACCCACCACCAGCAGGTCGCCACCACACACCCCCTCCCAAACGTGGAAGGGGCCGTCCGAAGTCGAAACAGATGTCCCGGGAGGACTTCGCACGCTCCAGACGCAAGTGAGGCAGCCAGCCATCCTTGACCACCCACTGCATTGACTTGGACTATGATCCCACCCCACACAACCATCAGAATGGCATGTGTCTGTTGGACTAGGGACATAGAACTAGTGGGTACACCCTGAGCATCACGCAGCCATGGCCGACAGCTCATCGTCACTGCACGCAACACTCATGTCATCACCTTGCACACAATGACATGTCACAGTTGAAAATAAATGCACCTTTTACACAAACTGCTGTCTGTGCACTGTGTTTATTGAACGATGATCAACCGCCACCTTGAGCAGAGAAGCATCGGATGTGTGGCATGGCGATGGGACAGGAGGGGCTGTAGGGACCTAGGGGGGAAAACAGAACAGGAGCACATCCAATGAGTGTGTCACACACCCATCACACAGTACATGTCAACAACTACATGCAATGTACACACATCGCACAGTGCAATAGGGCACAATGCCACAGCCACCGTCAGTGGCATACAAACCTGGACATGGACCATTGACACACAGCACACAGTGTACATAAGGCCTCCGTGACACAGCACACAGACACCTGCACAACTACAGCCACATCATCCGTCGTACATGGACACTCACCATCAAGTGAAGTAGCGGGCGATGAGCTGCTGACGGACATTCACAGCTTCCTCCTCTCCGCTGTCTTCCTCACTCGAGCTGTCCTGGTCTGCAGGCTGGGGCCCTGGTTGATCTCCATCATCCACAATTAGGGGGATCTGCTTCCGAATAGCCAGATTGTGCAGCATGCAGCAAGCCACCACTATCTGGCACACCTTCTGTGGGGAGTACGCCAGCGCACCCCCGGTGCGGTCCAGGCATCTGAACCTGGATTTGAGGAGGCCAAAGGTACGCTCGACCACATGTCTGGTCCTCCCATGTGCCTCATTGTAGCGGTCATCTGCTGGGGTCCGAGGATTCCGTAATGGACTGAGCAGCCAGGGCCCATTCGGGTAAGCCGAGTCACCTGGGCGTGAGGGACACAGAGAACCGTTGCAATTCAAACGGGACAGTAGACAGCATCCTTAAGCCAGCACGCTACACAACTCCACATACTCACCGACAATCCAGCCACGGTCCTGTTGCAGATTGGTCATCAGTCGTGGTAATATGCTGTTGCGCATGATGTGCGCGTCATGGGCCGAGCCTGGGAACTTCGCACACACGTGGGAAATGACCATGTCCGCAAGGCACACCACTTGCACATTCATGGAGTGCGTGTGCTTCCGGTTGCGGAAGAGCTGCTCAGTGGCCTGTGGTGGGACAAGGCCAACATGGGTGCAATCTATGGCACCAACGACGTGTGGGATCCGTCCAAGGGCATAGAATGCACCCTTCACTGCCGCCAACTCATGTGCCCTGGGGAATCGGATGTACCTGTTCCTGTACAGCATCATGGCTGCCAGTACATCCCTCAGCACCATGCTGAACATGGGCTGGGACATCCCACCTCCACTGCCCACTGTGTGCTGGAATGACCCAGTGGCGAAAAAATGCAGTGCAGCCATCACCTTAGCCGTGGGGGTGAATGCTGTCGGATGCACCCTGCGAGGACGGAGGTGGGGTTCCAACATGGCACATAGTCGATGCAGGGTTGGTCGGTCCAGACGAAATTTCCTGATGACCTCAGAATCCTCCATGTCCGCCAACAATTGGTAAGGGCGGTAAATGTTTGGTCTCCGCCTAGGAAAGATGGAAGTGGACACATGTCAAAGCAACACGCCACATGGCATTTACACATACACATAACTGATATGACAGAGCAAGAACATGAGTCACAGAACAGCTGTCATGCAGGGACAGCACAGCCACAATACACTTACACAGGTCTCCCAGCAATAGCAATGTGCAGTGACACGAACCATTGCTATGTGCATGCACATGGGGATCCAGGCCTCAATGACCTGTGAGGCATGCTGATGGGGACTGACTGCATATTCGGCAAGCGGCAACACCACGGCAACATGACTGGCTGCTGTGCATCACACTGCTTCCGAGGCTGGATGAGCATGGCACACACCAACGACGATGTGGGCACAGGCTGAGCGGCCAAGAAAAGTGGGACCTGTGGCACGAGGGGATATGTGACAGTCATTGGTGTCACCACTGCACCCTATGTGCAGCACTGTACGGATCACACCTCCAGAAGCATTGACAGGTGTACACATTGACAGCCCCATGCCAACACGGCTGTGTGCTTGCAAATACACATCACATGTGACACGTAACCTTGCACGTGTCAAGTGGCAGATGTACATAGTGAGAGATGGCATGCGTGTGCATATGCGTATACCATGCACCCATGCCAATGTGCAGATTGTGACATGCTAACAGACATGTGGGGGCCGGCCACTGGCCGTCCCTGCCCATGCACACAGCATGTTGTGGCCCCGTCCATTGTGCACCTGCACCCACAAGCACATCATGGCCACACCTGCAGATGCAGTGCGCACATCATACTGTGTGGTGCACATTGCTTCAGCGGACTGTCAACAACATGGCCCAGGCCATTACGGCCAACTCCGATGACCCGCGCGGTTGCACCCTGCGTGTTCCACTATGGGGGTAGGCGTCCCGGGCCAGCTGGGAGCAGGCCGACGTCTGCAATTGCCAATGCAGGTCCCAGTGCACTTGTTGCTCGTGTGAATGTCAGGCTGGGCCATGCTGCCCCTCTCAGTCCCAGCAGGCCTGGCCTGCACATTGACTGCACAATGCCAGTAGATGACAGCACCGACTGCCTAGTGGGTTGCATGTGTCTCCTGTTCAGGACACTCCAGATGGGCGCTAACTCAGTACTGACTATTGGACACACCATGTCTCGTGATAGGGATGTGTGTGTGGGATGGTGGCACTGAATGTGACCTCCGTTGCGTGGTGGGCCATGCACAGGGCGAGTACGTCGATGATTGCGCAGTGTTGGTCACTGTGGGTGCACCCACACAGATGTGTTGCCCTATGTCCATTTTCTATGTCCGCATGGTAATGGACTGTAGATGTGGGCAGACTACACATTGGTCGATGTGCTGTCAATTTGAATGTACCTTCACACCAGGCACAGCTGCCCCTGCACATGTGACCACTGCTGCACTCGCTGCTGGGTCTGTGGAGCTGATGCACCATCTGTGCGTGGGGCGGACAGCTCTCCTCACTTCCGTCATTGCGCATGTCATCACTTTGCCGCAGGTGATATGGATCATGGAGGGCCCACATGTACGCGTGGGTGGCCTCAACAAGTGTGTCCAATGGTTGTCACCCCCAGTCAGTGCTTCGAATGTGAATGATGTTGTGCTGGTGCTAATTTCAGTGTGGCGGGTGGGCGGGGCTAGGTGCGGGCTTACATGCAGGACATGGGAGGGTGATCGGATTGCCGACTAGTTGCAATGCACACGGGGCACGTCTTTTCCTGTCCACATCAGGGTCATTCCTTGCACTCACTGACAGTACTACAGTCGTCTTTGTCCCTGTCCTCATGGCCTCCCCTCGCTCCCCCAATATGCATTTGCACCTGTGGGGCTAGCGCATGCAGATGCAGCCCCAAGCTCGCCCTGGAGAGGCCAAGGAGTGTATGTGTGGGTCCAGTTGAACGAGTGGTCTGTCTCACGGCATGATGTGTGGCGGGACGCCATCCACCTGCGTGGTGCCCCGACTCGAGACCCGGGCAACATAGACAATGCATTGCAGTCTCCGCAGTCCGGATACACCACCTGCGACACACAGAGGCTGTAGCTGCCCTAGCGGCCCATGCCCGTCCATCTGGGGCTGATGGACCCACACATTCACTCCTTTGCCTCACTGGGGCGGGCTCGGAGGTGCTTGCGCACGCGCTGGCTTTTCTGTTGCAACGGCATGTGACGTGTGTGGAGATGTAGGCAATGAGTGGGATGGTGCGAGCCACCTTCCGTGACGTCACTCCTGCTCGTGACGTGTGCGTCCCCCAATACTTCCATGTGACTTGAGCCATGCTACACATTGAGGATGTTTTGCATGTGTGATGTGTCCCGGAGGAGCGCGCCGAGTCCTCTCCCCCACCATGCTCCACTGCCATCCCGTGCCCTGGATTGCCTGTGCAGGTTGACAATGTTGGGGATACACCTGGTCGGCAGGGGCTGTGTGGGCCTTGCCAAGGGCCTGGCGGCCGCACAACAGGTTCCAGCTTGTCCACAGAGGGTGGGCTGACGTGTACGCCTGATACCGCATTGTTCGTGTGCCCGGCTGCTGTGCACACACGTGTTCACATCCCCCCCGACAGGTGGCCTTTGACATTGCCCAGGGAAGCGTTAATGTGCAGTTCCGGACCCCTCCCGACACAGCGTGGTTCGACTTTGCATGTGCGCATCTGCCCGTCACACCCACCCACCTGAGCGAAGCGTCACTACCGCATCACACGACACATGTGTGTCTTCCACAGTTGTGCTACTCATTTGCGTTGACATCCAATGACAGTGGACTACATGGTCATGTCACGACTGCCGTGTACATCACACACTCTCATCATCTCCCATTTGTACTTGTGAAAGGAATCAGCAGAGACAGTTTCTTTTTTCAAACCATGTATTGTGACTTATGTCCTCTGTGATGCAGTATAGTGGACACTACTGGCAGCGGAATGCATGTGGTGGATATACTGAGCATGATTACACATTGCTAAGGGTGTAGGGGTACATGTGATTAGCTGTTGCATGTGGGATGTGGGCTTCAGAGTTACATCTGCTTGGCCGTTGCAGTGCTAATGTTCTTTTGCAAATAGCTGCGGTGCTGCGGACTTTGACACAGACGGTATACATTTAGCCTACCAGACCGCTTGGCATCATGGGCACAGTCCATCTCAGTTCCATGTGACAGGTGTGCTGCTGTTGTTACTCATGCACGCGTGCGTGTGAGTTGACATCAGGGCAAGGGCTTACGTGCATGCAACGGCGTCCCACTTGTTGTTGCCATATGGTGGCTCCTGGACATGTCACAGTCACTGGGGTCGTGTTGTTGTTGTATGCACTTGTCGTCCATGCAAAGGTCCTGTTACGGGATTTCCGGGGAGGGGGAGAAGGGGTGCAGCTCTCACATTCTCCAGCCGGGCGATTCCTGTCCACTGTGCGGTGCATATGTCCATGGGCGCAGGATCCATGTCATGGCATAGTTGTACGTGCAGTTCTGTCCATGTGGGTGCGATGCACATATCCCATGCCACTGCCTCCCCCGATACATGCAGAGTTCCTGGATGTGATGGGGAACAGTGTGCATGTCCCGGACACATCCGATGTCATGGCATTGTCGTTGATGGTGTGGTATCAGTTGCAGGTCGTTTGGTATGGCTGTTGTGGTGGTTACTGGCCAGTCCGTGCGGAAGCTAAGCATGGGTACGGTGTCGGACATCATGGCTCACTTGGGGGATTGCATCGGGGTCCTACGTATTGACAGGTTGACAGGTATGCGATGGCTTCCTGCAGGGCTTCCATTTCATTGGTGGTAAACATGTTTGCCAGCCAATGTAGCGGATGGTGGCTGTCACGGTGTTGTTCGTAAGTTGTCCCTTGTAGGAGCATGATGGGGCATGCTGGGTGACATTCGATGTAGCTGTGATCCATGATCCGTCGTGTGGAGGCACAGTGGTCCCATTGCAGTCTGGGCACGATGATCGCCACATACGTCATGCCCCCATAGGCTGAACAGACCCTGTCGTGTGCGTCCAGAGGGTGGAATAGTGGTAGCAGGTCCGCCCTTGGACATGCCGGGTTGGAGAGGCACAACTCCACAGGATGGTGGAAGGGACACCTCCGACAGTAGAAGACGGGTATGACGCAGCTGAACAATGCGATGCGGTAAGTCAGTCGGTAACTTACGTTCAGCAGGGATAGGGGTTCGCATCCCAACATCTGTATCAGATTGTGTTTGTACAGCTTGACCTGTCTGGCGTAGTTGGGTAGGTGTGTTGTAGGTGCCATTTTGCTAAGGGGCGATGTGGTGGCGTGCTCCGGCTGTGTGTGCAGTCTGCAGTGTGCAAGCTCCGAGGTTGCTGTGAGGTCTGTGATGGTCGTAGGGGGCAGGACTTATGTTCTGTTAGCTCGTGCAGAGGACACGGGCCCTCATCCCACGTGCTTCTCTGAATGTTCAAGGTCAGTGGTGTGTGACTCCTTCCAGATAACTTGCATGGGAACGGCATGGGGGAGTTTTATAATTATTTCTTCCCCGTTCGGTATGTTCTTAGGTGATATGCGCTATCTGCCCTGTGGTCGGTTTCCTCTGCATGCCTGTGTTGGTCTTTTTTGGGACACTGGCTGTATTCTCCGGCTTGTTTAGTCGGGTTGTGGTTTCGGAGTTGGAATGGAAGGTCATTCAGTGCTGTCTGCTCTCCCGTGTGTGGGCGGCAGGCTGTGTTTCCGCTATGCGTTGGGCCTTGTGTGTGGGTGTCATTCTTGGGTCCACCTGTTGTCGGTCCCCGGGCTCTTTGGTGTTCCGTTTTGTATGTCTGGTTCATGGGTGCAGGGTGGTATGGGTGTTTCTGTGTGGTACTGGCGTACCTCTTCCCGACGGGGCCCATGTTCTGCTGGGTGGTGTTGCCGCCGCTGTGTGCTTCGCCATGTTTGTCACACAGGGGTGTGTCCTGATGTTGCGTGACTTCACTGACATGTGGGCGTCGGTTGTGTGACGTTGGGTGTTGTCCGTGAATTGGGCGTTAGGGACATGACTGTGGCAGGCCTGTCACGTGTCATGTGCGTTCTGGGTGTGGCTGGTGTGTGTGGTGCTTGGTTGTGTCCCTGTGTTGTTTGTGTGCGACGCGGGCATGGCGTTGTGGTTGGGCGCTGAGTTGTGCGCATGTGTGCCTACCTGCGTCTCCGCGGTGCGTTGCCTCCTTGGTGGTGCATCAGGTATAGCATGGGGAGGGCCTGCAGTGCTGGATTCATGCTCGGGGGCTCGCCTCTTCGGTGTCTGTGCTCGGCGTTCGGGTTTCCGCCTCACTTTCACGTGCGGTGTCTCTTAGCCGTGGGAGCTGTTTGTTTGCGGCATCGTAATTTGTACGCCGGGCGGTACGTGATTTCGTCTGGCGGTGTGTCTCCATTGGGCTGCGCCGCTACGTGAGCGGGCGCACTTTGATGGCGGACGGCGTCGCTGGCTTGCCGGCGGTGTTTGGCTGCCTTTTCACATCGTAATTTGGCGGGCGTGTGGGCTGCGGCATGCGGGCGGTAACTGGTGGTTTTTGCATCCGCCAGCACGGCGGTAGTGCTTCCGCCCGCCATCCTAATGGGCCCCTATATTTCTTACTTCCAAGTTGATATTCTTGACCACGATATTCTTGCTGTCGATATTTCTGAGCCTCGATATTTCAAAGTCGATATTAGTGCAAGTCGACATTTCCATCTCAATATTCTGACTCTTTACCCCCCACATTTTACCTGCCTGCACTGTGCCTTGCCTTAACATCAGCATGCTAAATGTGAGGAGGAAGAGGAACTTTACTAAGGAGGAGGCCCAGTTGATTGTTAGTTTTGTAGTGAGGAACTTCAAAACACGGTATGGTCTTCCTCCAAACATCAGCAGTACAACACAGAAGGCAGCCCTATGGCAGCAGTTGGCTACTTCAGCCAGTGCATTGAGGGAGGATGCCCGGTTGTCACAGATGGCAAGAAGAAGTGACAGTATGAGAGGAGGTGGGTGAAGGAGAAGTTCACCAGGATAGAGGTGGTCAGAGCTCTCCCTGGTGGACAAACTGGAACCAGTCTTTGTCTCACCCGACTTGAGAAAGATGTCCTATCCACCATGCACGTCCACCTACTGCTTGGACTGCCTGTGAATGATGAACTTTATGCAGTGCCAGGTAATATGTGATGATTGAAACAATGACTTAATTTGATAAATGTGTACTATAAACTGTAAATGTGACTATGGAAGTCACTTCAGGTTTGTGCAAATTTTCATGGTGATTTAAACTCTCATGTGTCTCATTTTGTCAATCACACTACAAGTCCCAGAATCCTATGTGATGGAAATGTTAGCTTCAAATTTCTTATTCACAAGCAGTGGTCCATTACTGTCAGTAATTTCATTTTACACTGTTATATGGCACATGAAAATGTACATGAATTAGTAACCATAACAGTTGTCTTGTAAATGCAATTGAGTAAATATGTGAAAAGTTGTATATATAAACACACTCCCCTAGGAGGTACCCCGGGTAGGGAATAGAGGCTCTGGGGTCTCAAGGGTGAGCTGGCCTCCCAACACAACATATGCACACAAAATAAGATCCCCGAAAATGTTGCCATTTATAGAGATATGTGATGTATCCCTCCCAACGCTACTCAGTACAAGTGTTGGGCATACATAAAAATGTAACGGATTGTCCTCACACACCACCAGGTGTCATGCTTCATCATATGACAATGCTCGGTCTCCAAAACCTCAGTTTGATGGAAAACGGACCTACACCCGGAGTCAGGGTGGCACTTCTAATGAAGAATGGATCGTTGATATAAATGTGTTAAAAACCAATGTAGCATCCTAGAACAGCTTATTCGCTAGACATGGCACTTGGTGATTAAAGTCAATTGCAGAGATAAGGGGAATTAGTAACCCATCACCACTGTTACCGTCAACATTTTTCTGCCTTGTGGCTTAATTGAGTCCGTGGCTTTCACCAGGACACGCATGTGAAATTCTAATGAGACAATGTGCTTTGCCTCCAAACCAGAGTGACCTGATTCTAAGTCTTAACTAATCTTGCTTTCCATACCCCAAGGATGGGCTTCCTACGCCCCATGGACGAAAGGCACAGGGACCCCTGTAGTCACACTTTCGTCAAGGTGTGTCCCTCATGGCAAGCCTAGATGCGTCTGCTCCTTCCTCCCGATGTGTGTTGTACATGATCATCATTTGTTGGTATTGTCTGTTGGCTACTTCTTTTGATTTACACATACAGCCAGAGTAGATCCACCCACTGGAGCAGAGGTCCCTGCACTTGCAGGGAGGCAACTTCATGGGGCAGATCAACCTATACCACCGACACAAACTGGTAAGTAAATATGGCCAGAAGCTGGTACCATTTGGTACTATATGATCAGACAACCCATGGGTAGTTCACATCATATCCATCAATAGTCTCAATGTGAACTAATCTAGGATATGTTGTTCATAACATGTGTCACCTAGAATGTAAACTAAATACACTCATATCAATTTAGCCCCTGTCACGCTGGCCATGAAAACACCTACGACAGCAATCTCTGCTCCACATACAGGTGTGACATATGGTCAGGCACCACACACCGTGCAGATCGTAGACCCTGGTAAGTACAGTTAAATAATACTTTATTGTCGGCTAATAGTCTTTAATATTGGATGATATGTTAGCAGTATGTGATGTGTGTCTAATATCCCTGTTGTCACTCATCTCCATATGCACAGATATGGCTCATAAGAGTATATTACTTCATAGAATGCTGGCTAATGAAACGATGACTCTAAATTTAAATTTAAATAATACTGTATGTACCAAATTGATTATATTGTATCACCTAAAGAGGAGTTTCCCCAACTGTGTAGAAAGTTTATACCTATGACATAAAAATGTGAAATGATTCACATCATCCTTTGTATTGAAATATAAACATGTATGGTACATTGCAGCTGCTATCAGGAGTTCCTCAGTGATTCAAAGTACCTCTTCAGGGGTTTGGGATACATTCTGACTGCAGCATTCAGGCCCACTACCATCATTCTGTCAGGTAAGTGTGCCTTATAGTATTGTAAACTATTAATTCTCAAATAGTGCACAATAACCAAATCGTTGTGCAAGGAAATTAGCAGATATTGCCACTTTTTTAAGTATCTGATGTTGGTGTTTGATATATTCCCAACATAATCAGCGATGTCTGTGTCGAATTAGCATATTCACTTATCATTCATGCTGAACATTACTTAAGGTGTCACTTCCTTCTGAAGCTGCTGGATCAACAACCATGTCTTCTGCCACACAATCAAGGAACAAAGGTTCAGTAGTTGACATCATGAGGGATCTCAATACCACACAGAGCTGTGGATGTGATCTGTCACACGTAGCTTTTCACAAACAAGATCACATGTGGAACGTCAGATAGATGGGGATAAAAATGGTTCTAACGCTTGTGTTGTAGCACAATATACTATGGCATACTTATCATGTTGTAACCTCTGTCTTTCAAGTGCTAAGTACAATGAGTCACTTGATGAAGCTGAACCCACCACCAGTGGAGGGTGGAGGGCAATCCGAAAAGAGAACCCAATCCATCTCCAAGCAGAAATTTCAGCTGCGAGCACTGCTCAAGAAGAGGAGAATCAGGAGGAAGAAGATGAGCAGGTGTTTGTTGTGGACGCGGACCTGGATTACGAGGAGTGTATTGTTGGCCCATTGGCCAAAACACTGAAGCCTACATCAGGTTCAGCCTGCATTATATCTCCCACTTCACCACTGAGGATTGCCCAATCCCAGGCATCACCAAACCAGCCACAGCATTCACCTATCACAACACAACCATCACCTCCTCACAGCCCTCACAGCCAAGGAAGATGAGTTGCTTCTCGTACACACTCCTCTCAGAACAGTGCATTCCAGGCCTTTTCTCAATAATCTGAGGAACCAACACCCATGGTGAAGAGCAGGTATCCCTTGGGCATGAATCTCCTCCCCACAGCCTCCCACGTATCACTCCTCCCGTGCTAGTAGGCCCGATGGTCATATCAGAGGTTGGCCAATGCAGAGGGGGCTGAAAGATGGTCATGGTGGCCAGTGGAAGAACGATTTTTTTCTAAAAACAGGCTCATGTGAGGCAGGATATTAATGCCATTGGAGCTACCCTGTCTAACATTTCATACTCACTTCAGGAATCCCTCAGATGATTGACAGGCAGCCCTGTGTCTTCAACAGGATTGAGAAATCTTACCAAGACATGTCAAGGAGGCAAAATTACGTACATCAATCTATAGGGTAGAGAGTGCAAGTCACCATGCTTTGGCCATGAAGATGATGGAGGGCATGTTGAGACTGTTTAAAAATCTTTCTTCGCTGTCAACACATGGAGGGGACCCAACACTCCTACCTGCACCCACCCACACCAGCCACCTGTACCACAACCTGCACTAGCACCCCCTACATACTTAGGCACCCCCATGCACATGCCCCCCACACAGTCATGCCCCGCCTGTAAAGTAAAGTCCCCCTCCTGTACAGGCACATCCACTCTACACAGGCACATATTCCACCTCTAAAGGCACATCCTCCTCCTACACAGGGACATCCCCACCTCTATAGGCACATCGCCCACCTGTACAGTCACCCTCTGGCACTGTACAGGCACAAGCAAAAACTGTGCCAGCACCCTATGCCCCTGTAAAGGTACAAGCACAAACTGTGCCAGCACCCTCTGCCCCTGTACAGGCACAAGCAACAACTGTACAGGCAGCCTATGCTCCTGTAGAGAACAAGCAAAAACTGGGCTGGCACCCTCTGCCCCTATACAGGCACAAGCAACAACTGTAGATGCACCCTCTGTCCCAGTACAGGCACAAGCAACAGCTGTACATGCACCCTTTTCCCCTGTAAAGGCACACTCACCAACTGTATAGGCAGATGCACCACACCCACCCACACATAGGCACAACACAGTAAATGCACTCACTTACAGAGATCCTCACCACCATAATTGCAAAGTCGCAAGAGAGATCCCCCATGATCACTGTAAAATGTGAATGCTCGCAATATTTGTAAGTAAACACATATTTTTGAGCAATAGTTTATTCTTAGAAATTGGGTTTCTGGTTGGCAAAGATATGCCCCCTGTCCAAGCAGGAACCACATTCTTAGTCCGGGTAAGTAACACCACACCCAAAATTATCCTGTGCTCACACTCTGGTCGCGTGGCACAGAGCAGTCAGGTTTAACTTAAGAGGCAATATGCAAAGTATTTTTGCAACACTTCAGATACTAACACAGTGAAACACCACATAAAAACTCCACACCAGGTTAGAGAAATAGAGAATCATTTTATAAATAAAACAAGAACAGAACAACATAAATTCAACAAGTAGAAATCGAGCTACGAGTTTTCAAAGAATAAACTGTGAAATAGTGCTTAGAAGAAATAAGCACTTATATGGGAAATCTGGGCGCACTGTACCAGGTCAAAACCAGGTTGTTTGCAATGGAGTGCAGGCTGGATGCAGGGACCCACTTAGGCCCGCTGAACACCAGTACCTCTATCCGGGATTACGTCGACGTCGAAGAAGATGTGCGGTGCAGCCGAAGCGATGCGTCGGTGTTGAGTCACACAGTGGGCGAAATGCATCGAGATTCTCCACGCCAATGGTGGCGAAGCATTGGTTCAGAGTGCGATGCACTGGTTACAAATGCGATGCGTGGCTACTGCTCCTGCAGCAGAAGATGCGTTGTTTCCGAAGGTGATGCGCTGGTTCTGAGAGCGTTGCACCAGCTCTCATCCATGAGGATGCGCCAGTTCCGACCCACCCAAAGGTGAAGATGCACCGGTTCCAGTGAGGATGCATGGGTTGGCTTGAGAAAGCACCTTAGGCCACACTTCCAAGGGTCCAGGACTGGGTTGGCATCACGTGGAGGGCAGACTCACAGCTTGCAGAGTCCAGATGCAGGTACTTGGAAGTTTTTTGTATCCCTAAGATTTCAATCAGGAGGCAAGCTAGCAAGCTCTTGGAGTCACTCTGAGTTCAAGTGATGCAGGTCCAATCCTTCTCACTCATGCAGGAGAAAAGCAGGCAGCAGGGGAGCTCAGCAAGGCAACAGCACAGAAAGTCAAGAGTGAAGCAAAGTAGCAGTCCAGCAGAGTAACAGTCCTTCCAACAGCACAGCAGTTCTACTTTCTGGCAGAGTAGTCACAGGTCCAGAAGTGTACTAAAGCTATGGTGTCAGTGTCCAGTACATATACCCTGTTGTGCTTTTGAAGTGGGGGAGACTTCAATGAAAGCTTTGAAGTGCACAGAGGTCCTCTTTTCCTACACTGACTCCAGGCAGGCCCATATTCCTGTCCTTCCTAAGTCTTGTGCAATCTCTCCACAAGACCATTGGTTTGGATGTGATAGGGTGTGGTGAACTTTTATGTAACACCACACTCATCCCACATGGACTTCATGTACGTGGACATGAAGTTAGTGCTCTGTCTAGCACTACATCCTTGTGGAACCCAACACGACTAAAGATCCCCATCAGAGCTCTAGCCACCATAGGTGCTGTCACTGGTCTCAGAGGGAAGCGGGTGGCATAGTCCACCAAGACCAGGACAACCCCGCTGATTAGGGCTGTCTTGGGGTTCAAGGGTCCAATTATGTTGATTCCCACCCTTTCAAAGGGGTTGCCAATGACTGGTAATGAGATCAGGGAAGCTTTGTGGTTTCCCCCTGATTTCCCACTGGCCTGGCAGGTGGGGCAAGACCTGCAGAATGCAACTGAGCCTGTCTTTATTTGGGGCCAATAGACATGGGAGACAAGCCTGGCAAAGGTCTTGCCTTGCCCCAAATATCCTGCCAGTGAGCCAAACCCAGTATGAATGTCTGTTAACACTGGGGGACCACCAACACACATGCTGCCCCAGAACCAGGAACATTAGGCTCACTATAAAGGAGATCTTCACCAAATAGATTAGGGGATCCCTAGAGGCTTCACCTGCTGCATGCGCTGAGGCCTGGTGCCTCAAGCGTTGGACACTCTTTCTGCACCTGGCAGAATTCCTCCCTGGGGGGCCCACCCTCAACCGGTCAGCTGGCCACCTCAGGTAGTACACCTAGGGCGTCAATGTCCAACTTAAAAACTTAACAATGTCCAACTTAAAAACATTTCCACCAAAATCTCTAAACCATGGTTCAACGAGAATCTGAACTCTGACAGAAGCAATCTAAGAGCGGCTGAAAGAATTTGGAGATCGGCACCCTCTATTGAACACCTAAATCACCTCAGAGCACTGAGGAATATATACAACAGGAAAATCTTAAAGGTAAAGGCGGTCTTCTTTAGAACTCAGCTAAACCAAGCTATTAATCGTCCTAAAAAACTATTCGAAATAGTTAAACAACAATCGATCAATACATCAAACTCTTCGGAACTAAGAGAGATTGCTACCCCCAACTGCGAGGACCTGGCCAATTTCTTCTTAGAAAAAACAAAAACCATTGAACTCGACCTACAATCTAAGAATGCTCTTCTACCAGCTACCGTTCATGAGTCTACATTCTACTCCCAGGTCAAGGACCAATTGACTACACCGGTGGAAGTCCCAAAAAACAATGCCTTCTAGGACACCTTGACGACCTATACTGAAAATGACATCTACAACATCCTTCTAGCGATTAATCCCTCCAAACACTGCAATGATCCACTACCTCCTGCCATATTCAAAATGATAAAAACTTCTATTCATCCCTTATGGTCAAAGATTGTAAACGCCTCTCTTAAGCAAGGCACTATACCTGACTGCCTCAAAGTAGGGCAGGTTACACCCATACTAAAAAAAGCCAATTCCCTCTATTCAGACCTCAACAACTACCGCCCCATAACCAACATCCCCACACTGGCGAAACTACTAGAAAAATGTGTGCAAACTCAACTATGCAACCACATTGAGAACTTCAATCTTCTAGATCAACACCAATCTGGCTTCCATCAAGGACACAGCACTGAATCAGCACTCACCCACATTACGGACGACATATTAAAAGTGCTAGACCATAATGAATCGGGTCTTTTGATACTTCTTGACTTATCCTCCGCTTTCCACACGGTTAAACATGACAACCTACTGTCCCTTCTGGAACAAAGGATGGGTCTATCTGGTCCAGTATTACAATGGTTTACCTCTTTCCTAAACAACAGAACCCAGAGAATCAAGATGAAGCAATCCCTCTCTCAACCCTCCATGGTCACCCTAGGAGTTCCACTGGGCTCTGCACCATCACCCATCCTTTTCAATCTAATCATGGAACCCTGGAAAACGCCCTGAACTCTGCGAACATTCTATATCACATGTATGCAGACGACACACAATTGTATATGAAAATTTCCTCCCGAGAGGACTTCATCTCCCTCAACACCATTCTGCATAACACTCATAATTGGTTCACCGGAAACCACCTCATGCTCAACACCAACAAAACGGAATTCCTCCTAATCTCCCCCCCCCCAAGCACACACCAAAGATAGACCTCTGGCTGAAGCATCTAACAACCTTTAACTGCTCTCCCCACATCAATGACTCCGCGAAATCATTGGGAATCACCCTAGACAAACACCTGATTATGCAGGCGCATATCAGTAACACCACCGAAGGAGCTAATCATCAGATGAATATCCTATGGAAACTTAAACCCTTCCTCCCTCAGGTCGACTTAAAAATGGCAGTACAAGCCCTAGTGTTACCAAGATTGGATTACGGATGCACCACTCTATGCAGACTTCCCAAATACAAGCTGGCCCCGTTGAGAGCCTCACTTAACGCTGTGGCCAGGCTGGTCTCCGGAACTGAAAGGAACAACCACATTTCTCTGACCTTAAAAGTATTGAACTGGCTACCATACAAGGCAAGAATACAATTAAAGATCGCCTGCATGACCCATAAAGCCCTTCACACCAAAACCCCAGTTACCTAGCACAAAAGCTAGAGCTGTCAGGAGGTTGCAGACATTCGCAAAGCGCTAGTTCACTACCACTGAAACCACAATCATTCCACAAAAAGAGAACAAGCTGCAGAGCCTTCTCAGGTATCGCTCTGAAGATTTGGAACTCATTACTACCAGATGTTCGCAGGATCCCTTCCTCCTCCTCCTTCAAAAAAGAAGTGAAAATGCTTCTAATGAACAAATTCACATCCTAAGACTTTAATTCTCATGTTACTGGTTCTCAACATATGTTATCCTACCTAACATAGTCTACTTGTAAATTGAATGTATGTATTTTTACCCTCTACCTTCTAATGTATCTGAACGATGTTTATGTAAAGCACTCTGATACCCTCTAGGGTCATGTTCGCGCTGTATAAAACTTTATAAATAAAATAAAAATAAAATGTCTTCCCCGGTTGGCTCAGTGGCCTCCTGCTCAGGGAGTCCTTCATCCTCCCCCACAGGAACTTCGGGGATCGGTTTCCCATGATGTGTCCCTCTCCTTGGCAGCTGTCTGGACCATTGTTCCAGGCTCCAAGCATTCTTGACTACCTTTCCGGGCAGCCATGGCTTGTGTGGTCATACAGATCCACTCAGGCAACCCCATCATTTCCAAGTGAGACCGGAGCTCTACCTCCCCCAGGTAGTGTGCTTGAGGTCATTGCCTAGCAATAAACAGGCATGGCAGGGCTCACAGCAACTTTTAGATAACCTAAGAACCCCCCTCACTTAAAGGGAATCAGAGCCAAAGGTAGAGGGCTCTCATGATTGTTAGTGACTATGATTTGGTGGAATGTGTTTGGTAGAACCTGTTCTGCAGATACCACCTGCCACGTGACAGCTATCATGCTGGCTCCTGTGTCTCGCAGAGCATCCACCAATCTGCCCATTAATGGTGACCCACTGCCTATACTTTGAAGTATTGGAAAGCATGTGGGCTTTTAGCACCATTTCTCTATCCTCAGGGAAACTAGGGTCACCTCTCACTGTCTCCAAAACTAACTGGGAATACCTTCTCTGCAAGCGCTACACTCGCCAACCCAGGTGTCTGCCCACAGGTGGGGGCTGTGCAATCTTGAGACATTTGGAGTCGCCCTTGTTGTGCCCATAATTGTAGCACTCTGTACATTGGGGTAAAAACCTTCTTGTCTTGTGATGAAACAAACCCTTCTTCTTAGGATCAGAATGGAACTGGTTACAACTACTCCCTTGGTAATTATTTTGGGGCCTTTTGAGAACTCCTTGCTTTGAAGTTTTTCTCTCCCCCTCTTTCTTTTGTTGGGAACCCTGACCACCTTTGTGGGTGCCCCTCTTATACCTTTTTGGACACTCTGATGCTAGCCTAGAGGTCCGCCTCTTCAGCAAGCTTTCTGGGGTCAGTCAGCTTACTGTCCACTAGGTGCTGGTGCAACTCTGCAAAACAGATACTGAGCATGTGCTCTCTCATGATCAAATGGTACAACCCATTAAATAACTAATTTGCTGCCCCTCACCCAGCCATTCAGTGCCTTATGGGACTAATGAACAAAAGCTACACAGGATTGGTTGAGGAGCTTCTGACTGTCCCTCAATTTGTGGCAATACTTTTTGGGAGTCAGCCCAAATATGGCAGTCAAAATGGTCTCCATGGGGGCATACTTTGTTTGGTCCCCAACCTCTAATATTAAAAGTGTGTCCCTCCCAAGTGTTGGCATTTGCTTCCACAGACCACCCCTCCAGTGCTCCCTAGGAACCCTGTGAACCTTCAATGTAAACTTATAAACAGAAAAACACTTGTTAATGTCATCTTCCACCACATAACTGGGCACAAAATGCTTGGGTATAAGAAACCTATTGTCTCCATCAGGTGCTGCACATATGCTACCACCATCACTGCTGGAATCAGACTGCGTGGCCTTGATGTCCAGCTCTTTTAGACTCAATTCATGAGCCAGAAGAAGTTTTCTCTCTACTAAGGCTCTCTCTGCCTCACCTCTTTTGACTTCCCTTTCAGCTTTCTTCTCTTTGGCCTCCACCTTTAATTTGCCCATCTGTAGATTGAATTCTCTCTCCTCCCTCCTCTCCCTCAGCTGCTCTGTGGATGGGCCAAGGGAGGAGACACTGCTTCCTGCTCTCACAGGGAGCTCAAATTCAGGGGTGTCCCCCTCAACTGCTGCAAGTGGTTCCTCAGAAGAGCCATTCTCAGGCTCCCCCATTCCATCGCACATCGTGGAGCAGGCTTCTGCCCAGGCCCTCAGGACCTTTTAAACTCCACCTTCTTGGTGGCACTCTTAGCAGGAACTCCCATCTCCTTAAAAAAATCTATAAGCTCTGTCACTGTGCATGTTTCCAAGTTCGCGAGCTCAAAATTGATGGCTCCAGGTTTAAAACCAGCAGGCAGAGACATGATGTAAAGGAAAGATTTAAAAATGCCAATGAGGAAGGAATTGGAAAAATTAAAATTGGTCTTGGATGTGGATAGGTAGTATACACCAAGTCACTGAATGGCACTGCACAAACACAAGTCCTATCATCATCGCTGATCACCAATGTTAGAAATTGGGGGGGCTAATAACAAGGAGATTTGCATCGTGTTTAAATCACACAATGTGGTACATGCACAACGCAAACCTTAAATAAGATTAATGAAGCCACACAAAGCCACTTTGCATGGCCCTGAGTGGCTCCATAAATCTAGAGTAACAAGGCAGTGCAAATTAATGCGATTCGTTACTCTGCCCTGCCCTGGGAAGGCTTTCCATGGCCAGTGCATGGGTGTTCCCATGCAACTGCCATGGTTTTTTCCCATTCCCAGATTTACCAGAACTGGTAAACCTCATAATGTGGCAAAATGTTTTGCCTTCCCAAGGGAGGCAGAACGAGGAGAAATATGCCTCCAATGAAAGGTGCCCTTTCCTGCACAAAAACAATCCACATTGCAACACAGGCACCACATTGGCGCTACGCCGACCATTTTGCGCAAGTGCATGGGACAGGACAGGAAGGCGCAGTATTGCCTTAAGAACAGCACATTCCTGCCCTTTCCCTGTCACTCAGTCCAGCGTAACAAGGTGACTTGCTGTGCTGCACTACATGACTTTTTTGTAAAAATGCCCCTGGTTTCTGGTAGGCCGAGGTATGCCCCGTGTCTAAGCAGGAACCACAATCCTTATCCGGGTTAACATTAGAAATCTGGGTTACCCATGCTATAAAAAGTCACACCTTCCCCATTGTTCATATGTGGCTTGCTGTGTGGCACACTGTACTTTGGACAATGACCCTTACAAACATATGTGACATGGGGGATGACAGGCAGTGTTGGAAACTTATTGGTCCACTCACTGGGTAAGTTTTGGAAAAATAATTATACAAAGTTAAAAAATAATATACTGTGTATTACAATAGGAAATACATGTTGGTGTTTGAGACATGAATCATTGTGACACTTCATGTTGGCACAGTTGTCAGATGTCCAATGTCCCAGGAGGTGTCACACATAGGGTGACATATAATTCCTTAATGCAGTAAAGTCCTTTGAGACGTTGTCTACATTAATCACTAGCATGTGCATGAAATGTTTTGCATGGTCAATCTTTTGACTCTTGACAACAGCTGTTGTTTACACACATTATGTATGGCTTACAGAGTAGTCTCATCATGGAATTTATGGGCAGATTGTTAAATGCCCACCAATCATCATTGAGAACAGACTGTAAAATCACATATAGATTGCAACACATTGATGGATCAAGAGAAAAAAGTGTCAACCAGCTGGTATTGCACCTGCATACCCTGCCCTCTGTTTTGCACAATGGCCCGTTCCCTGGATTCAGACATAGGCGAGGGTTTGGAGGTATGTGTAAGCCATGATTTACTACTTGTGCACAATTCGAGGGGAGTACAGCAGCACCCCTGTGCTATTAAGACATCTGAATCGCGACTTTAGGAGACCAAAAGTGTGCTCTATGGTGCCCGATTCACAAAGGTAAACTTAGACGTTTGGTCTAAACTTAGACCAAACGTCTAAGATTACGACTTTGGAAATTCACATAGGGCATTTACGAGTACTATCTTTATGTCTGCACTCTGGGCAGATCTCCGTCCTGAGTGCAGACATAAAGATATTACTCATAAATGCCCTTTGTGAATTCCCAAAGTCGTAAAGTTAGACATTTGGCCTAAGTTTAGACCAAACGTCTAAGTTTACCTCAGGCCCTATGATGGCTTGTGTTCGTATGTCTGCCCTATTGTACCCACGCTGAGGAACAGTGATTTTGCGTCTGTATGGTGTGAGGGGATATATGGAGAGAGTGCATCTGCAGCATCACCTAAGGAGAAAAAGTAGGAATTATTTGTACATGTCCCTCTTGCATCTGTAGAGTTCACAATCTTTGAAATGGTACATACAGTGTCTGTTGGGGTCATGTATGTGTCACAAGGATTAGTAATTCATAATGGCTGTGTATATTAAAAAAACAATTATACATATCAGACTTGCCTGGTACTTGAGTACTTACCCAGAAACCACATGTTGCCAAAATCTCCTGCTGCCAGCCACCAGGCAAGAGGTGACCTGCTGAATATGTAGCCGTTGTGTGCACTGCCTGGAAACACTGCATGCACATCAGTAAAGGAGCCACTGACATCACACACCCTGCACGTTGATGGAGTGCCAGCAGTGTCTGCTGCAGAAGATGTGTGCATTGTGGCAAGGTGGTGATATGAGTACAATCAATTGCACCTATCACATGTAGGCTGCAGGAATCGAGGTGGAAATCCCTAGCAACCCATTGACTTCCAGCCAGTGTGTTATACGTATGTAGAGATGCACTCTCCTATTGATGCATCTCAGAAACTGATGCAAGCATCAGGACTAGCATGCCTGAGAAATGCCCATGATGTCACTGGACACCGTCTAAAAAAACCACATTGTAAAGAAATGGAGGGCTGCTAAGATCTTGACATAGGCTGGGATGGCGTGGGAGCGGCATGTCTCAGAGTCAAGATCCTGCTCCCACTCACAAACCATGTCCAAGATGACATCAGGGGGAAAACAGTATCTGGACCTGATATCTTCGCTGGACATCCCAAAGAGGTTAATCCTTTGCCTGAAGATCCTCTTTGCTGTTCTCCTCCTCCTCCTTATATAATTCTGCCACGTCACAAGGGGCAAAGCAGCAAACACATTCAGCGACATGTTGTAAGGTCTTAAAGGATTTGTGTGGGGCAGCTCTGAATTTATGTATGCAACCGGGCTGGGATTGGCTATTGGACTACCGCCTTTCAGCTGGTGCTGGGTGGGGGATGGTAGGCACTGACACAGGTGTGTGTGCTGTGCTTGGAAGAAAGTTAGAAATATGAGGTTTGTTAAGAGGTTTTGGCTTGTACTTTACATTCACATTTGGACTGCTTGTGGAAGACATTACATGACATATAAGTAGCAGTTAAATGTGAAATTGTAGTAGGGATGTGATATAATTCTTCTGGTATTGTTTCTTACATGATATTTGTAAACAGGTGTAGTGGTGTGTGTTTTTGCAATCACATTTATACCCCCCAATACACTCCCTACACATACACATATATTCCTGCGCCAGTGAGTAGTACAGAGACCAGAGAAGACTTTGGGCAGCATTTTGAGCACCTCCAAAATAACTTTGCAGCACCCCCAAAACAAATTGTTGCTCTCTACTGATGAAGGTAAGAATCCTGAAACACATGTCTAGAGTTACACAGCACAAGCTGCACCAACAAGGGTAAAAACTTAAAGACTACTACTGAAGTAAGTGTTATCATGCACTGCATTTACCATGATGCATTGGGGGCAAATTGAGTGCTGTGATGTGAGGCAGTGTGCTCCCAACCCCTTTCAGTTTGTAAATGCTCCCTTGATATACTGAGCTGATGAGCTTGTGTTGATGCACATGTGCCCAGTGAGTGGTACAGAGACCTTAGAAGACTCTGGGCAGCATTTCCAGCATCCCCAAAATGGCTTGTTGCTCTCTACTTATGAAGATAAGAATCCAGAAAAACGTGTCTAGCGTTACACCGAACAAGCTGCACCAACAATGGTGAAAATGTAAAGACTACTACTGAAGTGTACCATGATGTACTGGGGCAAACTGAGTGCTCCTTCCACACATACAGATATGCAAGAGCTTAGTGCCTACATGTAGCTCTTTACTATTTTAAGTGAGGTTTTTTGTACTATGTTGGTTGTACATCTAGATGTCATAGATTTCATGATGTGTGTATCTGGGCATATGTGTTGGGAAATACACCAATGGATGCCTTCTTCTTTCACTGTGTAGTGCTCCCTCCCCCCCGAGTGCGGAGATTCTGCTCTGAGTGTGGTACCTTCGCCCTGACGGTGGAACTTTTGCAGTTGTAATACTACCCGGAAGTCCCTTTCTGAATACCGAAAAGGAGTAAAGTTGGACTTTTGGTCTAACTTTACATTAGCGAATCCGGCCCACAAAAAGATTACCATGACGGTGCAAATCTGAACATGGGCTATATATGACTGAGGGAGGGGTTAAATATGGACATAAACCAAGGATTGGTAGATAAAGGGCAAATCTGAAGTTGCACTAAGGATTAATGTGTCATGGTAAAAATCTCAGTGTGTATTCATTACATCTGGCTGGTTAATAGTGCAAATCAAGGCATGCATTCAAGAATTCCGAGATTTGGGTCAAATATCAGCATGCTGTGATTATTCCTGAGTGATCGAGGAATTATGAATATCTAATAAGGATTAAGGAGTTATGATGAAAATCTAAACACTCGCTAAATCTTACTGAGGTATGGTGCTAATCAGAACATGAACTAAGGATTAATATGTGATGGTGGAAATGTGGTAAAAAACAAAGACTTCTAGATGAGGGTGTAAATTTAGTGAAGTATTCAAAATTTCTCAGTGTAAATATGAACACACATTCGCGATTAAAAATAACTAAGGTTAGTTTTGTTATGGGATAATATCGAGCATGCATAATGTTGGCAATTCTTAACAAGTGGTGGCCAATCTTTGAATGTAGGTCCCCAATTCTACTTAAAACTCGTTCTGGAATAAATGTGGCAATTCGAGAAATTCTTTAGGCACTCTTAACACGAGGGCGCCCTCTCCTTTTGTATGATTGCACAGGCATAATGGTAACAATTGTTTATATATTGTGCCCACTTCTTTTTAAGTTCTAGCCCCGCTCTCAGAAAATTCTTGCACCGAGACAATATTTGCAACTACAGGCATTTTTCTAACTTCATTAATACTGCTCTCTGCCTGGAAGATGTCTGTAAACTTTATGCATCAATCCATGCACTCTTTCACCATTCATGCACTCACCCATCCATCCATTTATGCACTGACCTCTCAATTCAAACATGCACTTTCCCCTGCATCGCTTTATCCTTGCACTTACTTGTAAAATACCCGTGCACTTAGTCTCACTCATACTTCTGTACTTCTGCTTGCATGTTTGCAAGATGCAAGCGTATTCCTAGTTTTCAATGAAAACGTTGACATTTGTGTTTAATATTTTCCCATTACTTTTACCCATTAGTCATGTGGGTTCTTAATATGTTTCTATTAGGCATCTTTGCAATGTGAAAGATATATCAAAGAATGAAGCAACCAATGGGGATTCAAGGACATTTTTTAACAAAGTAAAACAATACATTACACATTGATTTAAACATGTTCTCCTAGTCTGTTGGTGTTTAATCCATATGTTGGAAAATATCCTTTATACTGAACGGGTTCTTTTACAGTAGTTTAAAGTAAGTCATTGACCTACACCATGAACAATTGCATATTATACATATTAAAAATCATTCACAGCGTTAATGTAGCTTTCATTTTTAATTCTATATATTACCTCCTGAAAAACATTGATTAGAATATATATTCTGCTTTTTATCATTTTGCCACAACATCTGTTTACCACTTTAATAGCCAGAGCTGTGTAATTAAGGCCTAATTGTGTGTGCCTTGTCTCCCAAATGTCTGTATTCCTAACCAGTTTATCAAACTGCCTCTTTAAATCCAATGATTTTCTTTTATGAATCTACCTCTAAAACTGTCAGGCCTGCTTTAATCCTCTTCATCCTTCGTCGGCCTATACCCCAATGCTCTTATATATTATTTCAATGATTCTGTTTTCCTTCCGCAGACTGTAGTAAAACCTCTCACGGGAAAGAGGAATAGCCTGCTCAGGCCCGGATCCTCATTATTTTGTCTTATAAACTATAAATTGTCCTAGGCTCGGTACTCCGACTGGCTGGCGCTAGGAGATTTGTGAAACTATATTTTCCTGAAAGCAACGCACTGCAAAGCTGCGACCTACGAATGAAATTTATTGGGATGACCTCTTCGCTAATTACTTCAGCGCCATATGATCTCTTCCATCCATTTGCGGTTCTTGTAAAGCTGCCAGCAAGTGTCCTATTTCACTTTCTACTCCCGCGACAATGATACTAAGACCCCTTAAAATGATCTATGCCATCATCCTGGTGAACTTGTGTAGCTAACGTCCTAACAGCTTATTCCACAGGATGTTTAACAACGGCGCTAGTGAGGCTTTCTTGGAGCTTGAAATAATACTCAGTCTTGTAAATCTTGATGCCAATAGACTTTTTTTAATAAAAGAATGAAGATATAATAATCACGCTCTTTGAGCTAGGGGGGAGTGTTCATTGAACCCTTCCCAAATCTCTTGTATTAAGTGCATTTCTTAATTTGTTAAAAAAAAGGAAAGAAAAAAAGTGCAAGATTTTAGGAGCGCTCCACCACGCTGCAGAATAGCGAACTTTTCAAATACCAGGGATGTTGGGGCATATTTACAAGCCCCTTGCGCCACTTTTGCGCCGCCGTTGCGTCACGCATGTGACGCAGCGGCGACGCAAACCATGCGCCGCGTTGCGCAATATTTACAACGTGACGCATCTAGGGAGATGCGTCACGTAGTAAACCCCTGCACCACATGAAACCTGCGTCAGGTTTCATGTGGGCGTTCCTACGCAGGGGGGGCGTTCCGGCGCAGGGACGTCTCGGAAAAGTGACGCAGTGAAATCTACGAGATTTCACGCAGTCACTTTTCCGACGCTGGTGCGTCAAATCCTTACGCCTGCTTGAAGCAGGCGTAAGGATTGACGCACCATGTTAGGGATAGGGAAGGTTGGCACAGTGCTGGAGTTGCGTCGCGCTTGCGACACAAATTCAGCACTGCGCCAACCTTTCGCCGGCAGATGCGTCACGCATCTGCTTATCCTTGCGCCACGATGCGCTGCATTGTAAATGCGGCGCATCGGAGGTGGCGCAAGGGTAAACTTGCGTGACGCATTTTCCCTGGCGCATCCCTGCTGATTTGCAGGGATGCGCCAGGGAACGTAAATATGCCCCGTTGTGTTAGTGACACTCATATAGCGCATAATTACCATCGGCCTCTTAGCGCTTTCTAAGGGATTTACCACCTTGCACCAACTTGACAGAGACAGCCGGTCATACTCTACCAAAGCCCTGTTCATACAAAAAAAAGTTTTCAGTCTCTTACGAAATGGAAGGAGGGCAGTTTCTCTTCGCAGACCTTCCAGGTGTCCCTTACGCAACCGAGGTATCAAAACTGAGAAAGCCCAGCCGCCCAAGGTCGATTTGTTAAAACGTAGACAGGTCAGCAATATTGCGTCAGAGGAACGAAGACAAGGTCGAGGTACAGATCGCCTTAGACGGTCCTCGATATACGCTGGGGAATATATATTGGGATGCCTACTTAACATTGCACTTAGAGCATCGTTCTTTCCTCCCCCAAAGTTCGCTGTCTCTTTATTTCACTCTTGTATGTTCTTGTCATCCCTGCTTTCTTCCTTTGTTTCTGTGTTCTTATATTTCTCTGAACTCTTTGTTCTTCTTTCTCTTTTTTTCTGCCTTTCTCTCTACGTCTCTACTTCACAGTCTGACTATGAAAAAATGTCATGCTGCCCACAAATGTTGCTGGAGCCCACCGCTTGCAATCCCAGCAGAGATTGAGGGCTGTATTTCTGAGATAAGGTCCTTATATTGTGTCACTATGCTGTGTATTCACTGAGTAAACTAGCCAAGTGAAGCATATAAGGAAAGTTAAAGAGCTTGAACAATCATTTTATAGTATAAACAAACACTATATAAAACGATGTAATATTAAGTGTGTAGGACTTGGCCCTTTTTGCGGGGTCATCCTGGAACGTTTTGCCTTCCTCCTATATTTTTTCTGACCTGTTGTTGGCTGTTTTATGACTCTGGGCACTTTACCACTGCTGATCAGTGCTAAAGTGCATATGCTCTCTGGTATAAATTGATGTATGGATTAGTGACTCCATGATTGGTTGGTTTGGTTTACTTGTCAGACCCTAGTACAGTGCACTGAGTGTGCCCAGGGCTTGTAAACCAAATGCTGCTGGTGGGCTTGCAGCACTGGTTGTGCCACCCACAGAAGCAGCCTGTAAAAGTGTGTCTCAGGCCTGCCATTGCAGAGCCTGTGTGCAGTCTGGTACTGCCATAGTTGACTGGGCAAGTGCACCCACTTGCCAGTCCCTAAACCTTCCCTTTTCTTCATATCAGACACCCCTATGGTAGGCCCAAGGGCAGGGTGCATTGTAAGTATAAGGTAGGACATGCCCTGGTGTGCGTGGCATGTCCTAATAGTGAATTACAGCCATTTTCGTTTTTCACTATTGCAAGGCTACTTTTCCCCATAGGCCAGAATGGGCAGTTTGATTATTACATCTTATAATCCTAACTGACCCAGGATACATGGTAGAAAAGCGAATTTAGTATGCCTGAACTCAGAATGATAAAATACATATTTTAGTGAAGTTGGTTTTAACATTCTGTGTTTGAAAATACCACTTTTAGAAAGTAGGTATTTTCTTGCCTAACTATCCAAGCCTGCCTCTGCTAGGTTGTGTATTCCTTGTCTGGAGTTTGAGTGACAGGGGCTGGGGGATTCCAGGAGACAGGGTGAGTCAGCACAGGGCTGAATAGAGAGATCTGCATGGAGATGGGTGGGAGGAGTGGCACCTGGGACCTGAATAGGGCTGTGCCTTCCCTCCACAATGCTGGCTCCACCTCCTGTGGTGTGTCTGATGTCCCTGCCCTGCACTGTGACAGGAAAGAAGGAGTCTTGTCAACAAAGTGCTCCAGGACTGACCAGAACTGGTTTGGACTAGGCAAAGGCCTCTCTGACTTCAGAGAACAAAGGGAAAATGAGTATAAAAGAGGGGACCCAAACCCCAGACTTTAGATCAGATCACTTTGGGAAACAAGAAGAACCTTTGCTGAGGAGAGGAACCAGAGAAACTGAGGAGGAGACTATTCCTATGCTGAGTGCTGTTTGGGGTATTGGCCTGCAGTGGTTGCCTGACTGCCAAAGAAAGGAGAAATGAACTTTGTGTGTACTTTCATCAACTTGTAAAAGATCTCCAAGGGCTTGAGAGAAGAGCTTGCCTCCTGCTGAAGTCTCAGGGACAACAGACTTCACCAACCAGCTCCCCAAGAGTCTTTCTGGAAAGTGCCTGCTGCTGTGCTGGACTTTCTGAGGGACTGCGTGTCGCAAGGAGCTGGAAGCACGACTCACGAAGAAGAAGCGTCGCCGCCGAAGCGCCTCGCCGAAGAAAAGGATCAACGTCGCATCAGACGCCGCCGCATCAACAGAGAAGAGTGTCGCCGCCGCTGCCGCATCGTTGCCGAAGCGCCTCGCATCGCCGGAGAAGAGGATCGACGTCACATCAGACGCCGCCGCATCACCGGGAAGCGTGTCGCAGGGCCTGTCGCAGCTCAGCAGAATCGTTGAGTCGCCGCACGGTCGTCGCATTGTTGCCGAAGCGCCTTGCATCGCCGGAGAAGAGGATCGACGTCGCATCAGACGCCGCCGCATCACCGGGAAGTGTGTCGCAGGGCCTGTCGTGGCTCAGAAGAATCGTTGAGTTGCCGCACGGCCGTCGGGCCTGCACGCATCGTGTCGCATCAAGAAGAAGACGCCATCTTTGTTTCACTGCACCGGATCTTCATCGCATCACGGCGTTGCTGGTCGCATCGCCACGGAAGCGTAGTAAGAAACCGACGCATCACTTCCCACACGCCGAGAAGAACCGACGCATCCCCTACGCATCAGTAGGGACCCGACGCATCACTGTTCTTGCGTGTAAGGAACCGACGCATCACCTTCCCTGCAACACTTTCGTTGTATAGCGTTACGCATCCTAAGGTACATTGAGCTCAAAGTGGCGCATTTACTATCTAAAGAGAACTGAGCTAATTCTACCATTTTTGAAGTACAGTATTGTGGATTGTTGTCGTTTGTGGTCTTGTGTTAAATCTATATAAAAGATACTTATTTTTAATATACAACTGGTGTGGTGTCCATCTGTAGTGTTGTCACTGGATTACTGTATGTGTTCACAAATGCTTTACACACTGCCTCTGAGATAAGCCTGTCTGCTCGTGCCAAGCTACCAAGGGGTGAGCAGGGGTTATATTAGGAGTGTACCCCCTTACCCTGACTAGACGCAAGGGTCCCTATTTGGTCAAAGGTACCTACCTCTGCCAACTAGAGACCCCCAAATCTAACAATGTGGAAATTAATAGGAATAATTGGGATTGAAATGCGTGTATTATTGATCAATTAGGGAAGACCTGCAGAAACAGACTGACAAGCTTGGAATGTTGTTACCAAGAGGCGTCGTGAAACCCACTCTTTAGGCGCTTGAGTGGGGGTGGGCTGTTCTTTATAACATAAAGCACATACATTGATGTTTACTTTGATGATCTTTGACTTTAATTAGCTAAGCAGCTTTCTGAATAGAAGCTCATAATACCCACCTTAAGAGAACAGTATGGTGGAGATGGGGGTGGTGGAGCAAGAGAGCACATAAGGGAATGAGAGGTGGTTGGAGAGATGAATGGATGGAGTCAAGGCAGAATGGATGAAAAGAATGAGAAATGGGTGAATAGATGGAGAGAATGATGTTTACATGGAAAGATGGATGGATGGAGCAAAGGATGGATGGGTGGATGTATGCAGAGATGAGTGAATAGGTGGATAGTAGAATGGCTGGATGGATGGATGGAGAGAGTGGCAGATAGATGGGTAGCTGGGTAAATGGAAAAAAGATGGCGAGAATGATGAATGGATGATGAAGTGAATGATAATATGGTGATGAAGGAATGGGTTAGTGGAGAAGTGTGGCTCAATGGTTAGAGCGGCAGACCCTGATGCAGAGATCTGGCCCGGGACCACGGTTCAATTCCCGCTTCGGCGGGTCTTGGGCTCAATTTCCTCGGACCTGATAATTCTCGCCTCGGTGCCTATTCTAATCATGGGTCCAACTCTGGGCAATAGCTTGCTTAATCTCCACAATGGCCCCACCAGTGCTGGGATGCCTGGCTTCACCTTGGGGGTGCCCAGGAGTGGACATTTCACAGGGAAAGGCCAGGAAGGGTTCCACAGCGGTATGCGTACAGTGCCTCGACGCCCCAGCTGGGGTAGTAGTGCGCTTTACAAGTACGAATTTCATTTCATTTATTGTCTGACTAGAGAGAAAGAATGAAGGGAAGAAGGACAGTGCAAAAAGACACACAGAAAAAGGATAAATTAAGAAAAATATGGAAGGATGAATAGAAAAAGATGTAAAGAAGGAAAGAAGGAAGATGGATGGATGGATGGATGAATGGATAGATGAAAAACATTAGAATGAAGGATTGAGATGGAAGAAAGTAACACAAAAAAACTAGCAACTGCAATAGGCCTTGCCTATTCAAGAGCTATTGGCTTTGGCAATGTATTTTAGACATGTTGTATGCCAGCGTGGTTGCTGTTCAGCACGGCTAAAGGTAAGTGGTATGGAGGAAAGTGGCATGGAGTGGCATAGAGTGGAAAGACGAAGAGTGAGTTGCAGTGTCAAAGAGTGGAGTGGCATAGAGTGTCATGTATTGAAATGGCATGGTGTGGAGTGGCGTACACTGGAGTGGCATAGAGTATAGAGGGCTGGAGTAGAGTCCATTGGCATAGAGTGTTGCAGAGTATAGTGGCATAAAGAGCAGTGGCATAGAGTGCAGAAGCATAGAATTCAGCAAAATAAATTAAAGTGGTTCATAGTAGAGTGCAGTGTCAAAGAGTGCAGTGTCATACAGTGCAGTGATGCAGAATGCAGTGGTGCAGAGTAGAGTGGAGTAGAGTAGAGTATAGTGGTGTAGATTGTAGTGGTGCAGAGTAGAGTATAGTGTGGTAGAGCACAATGGCGTAAAGTGGAGTGCTGCAGTGTGCAGTGACATAAAGTGGAGTGATGGAGAGTAGAGTGATGAACAGTAGAGTGGCGTAAAGTGCAGTGGCTTAGAGTGCATTGACATAGAATGCAGTAGTGCAGAGTAGAGTGTAGTGTTGCAGAGTAGAGTGTTATAGAGTGCAGTGATGCAGTGTGGCATAGAGTGCAACAGCATAGAGTGGAGTGGCGTAAAGTAGAGTTGTGTTGAGTGGAGTGGTGCAGAGTGCAGTAGTGTTAAGTACAGTGGCGCAGAGTAAAGTGAAGTGGCTTAGTATGTAGTGGCATAGAGGACAGTGACGTAGAGTAGTGGAGAGTAGAGTACAGTAGTGTAAAGAGGCATACAGTGGTGTAGTGTGGTGTACAGCAGAGTGGGCAGGTGTAGAGCACATTGGCATAGAGTGTTGCAGAGTATAGTGGCTTAGAGTGCAGTTGCGTAGAGTGCAGCAGCACAGAATTCAGTGGGGTTATATACTTAGTCATAGAATGCAGTGGTGTAGATAAGAGTGATGCATAGTAGAGTGTAGTGGTGCAGAGTGCTGAAGTGTGGAGCAGTGTAGATTGCAGAGGTGTAGAGTGGAGGGATGTAGAGTACAATGATGTAGACTGCAGTGATGCAGAGTAGGCTGGTGTAGAGTTCATTGACATAGAGTGCAGCAGTGCAGAGTAGAGTGGTAGAGAGTTCAATAGCGGAGAGTGCAGTTTTGCAGAGTAGAGTTTTGTAGAGTGCAGTGGTGTAGAGTGGCATAGAGTGCAGTGGTGAAGAGCAAAGCGGTGTAGAGAAAAGTGGTGTAGAGTACAGTGGTGCAGAGTAGATTGCAGTGGTGTAGAGTGCAGTGGCATAGAGGGGAGTGGCACATAGTGGAGTAGAGTGGCATAAAGTGCAGTGTTGGAGAGTGCAGTGGTGTAGAGTAGATTGTCTCAGAGTAAAGTGAAGTGGCATTGAATGGAGTGGTGCAGAGTAGATTAGAGTGGCGTGCAGTGGATTGGCGTCAAGCGAAGGGGTGTAGAGTGGAGTGGTACAGAGTAGAGTGCATTGGCATAAGATGTATTGGCATGTAGTGCAGTAGCATAGAGTGCAGCATTGCAGAGTGGCGTAGAGTGTAGTTGTGCAGAGTAGATAGATTGACATAGACTGGAGTGGTGTAAAGTGCAGTGGTGTAGAGTAGAGAGGCGTAGACTGAAGTGGCGTAGAGTGCAGTGGAATAGAGTGGTGCAGATTCGAGTTGAGTGCAGTGGCAGAGTTCAGTGGTGTCGAGTGGTGCAGTGTAAAGTGCTGCAGAATGTAGGGGTGTAGAGCGCAGTGAGGTAGAGTGCAGGGGCATAGAATTCAGCGCTGTACTATGCAGTATTGTAGAATGCAGTGACATAGATGAGAGTGGTACATAGTAGAGTGCAGTGGCGTAGAGTGCAGTGGTGCGAAGTGGAGTGGTGCAGAGTAGACTGGCATAGAGTGCAATGGCGTAGAGTACAGTGGCATAGAGTACAGTGGTGTAGAGTAGAGTGGGATAGAGGACACACAGTGCAGTGGTATAGAGTGGTGCAGAATGCAATGGCATATAGTGCAGTGGTATAGAGTACAGTGGCATAGAGTAGAGTGGTGCTGAGTGCATTGGCATAGTGCAGCAGTGCAGAGTAGAGTATCATAGAGTGCAGTGGTGTAGAGTGCATTGGCATTGAGTGCAGTGGCAAAGAGTAGAGTGGCATAGAGAGCAGTGGCATGGACCATAAAGGGACAGAGTAGAATGCTGTTGCATAGAGTTGTGTGGTGCAGAGTGCAGTGGAGCAGAGTGCAGTAGAGCAGAGTGAAGTAGAGTGGCATACAGTGCAGTGGCGTAGAGTGCAGTGGCATACACTAGATTTTTTCAGAGAAGAGTGAAGTGGTGTAGACTGGAGTGGTGCAGGGTACAGTGCAGTGGTGTAGAGTAGAGTGCAATGGCGTAGAGTGTAATGGCATAGAGTAAAGTGGTGTAGAGTTCCATGGCATACAGTGTAGTGGTGCAGTGTACATTAGAGTAGTGTACAGTGGATTGACATAGAGTGCAGGGGCATTGAGTGGAGTGTTGCAAAGTAGAGTGCATTGACGCACAGTGTATTGGCATAGAGTGCAGTGGCATAGAGTGCAGTGTTGCCGAGTGGCATAGAGTGGAGATGTGCAGAGTAGAGTGGAGTGACCTAGACTGGATGGTGTTGAGTACAGTGGTGAAGAGTGCAGTGCTGTTGAGCAGAGGGGCATAGAGTACATTGGCATAGAGTAGAGTGGTGGAGAATAGAGTAGATACGTCCAGTGAAGTGGCGTAGAGTGCAGTGGCATAGAGTGGTGCAAATTGGAGTGGAGTGGCACAAAGTGCAGAAGTGTGCCGTGTTGCAGAGTAGAGTGAAGTGGATGGAGTGGTGTAGAGATGTTAAAAATGCCTTCAGAGTACAGTGGTGAAAAGTGGAGTATGCATGGTGTGGTAGCACACTGCCATTACAGACAACACATTTTCAATCGAAATGACCATTACATTTTCACAGACATAAGTTTTACACATACAACTATACAGCAAATAATAATGTGTGGAAATGGCTTCACCTCGTGTATTGATTTGTTCTGATCATATTAAAATATGTGTTTCCAACACACTTCAGAATTAACAAAAAATTTGCTTTGCTTGTGCTTTTCTAATTCAGTAATAGTCTGAAATATTTGCACAGTTCATTTAAAGGTTGTTGTATGTGAAAAAAACCTTTCCTACCTCCAGAATCCAGCAAGATTGTCACATAAATACTCTCACTTTGAAGTCAGAGAAAGAAAAGTAAACACCAAGTCTCCTCTTCAGGGCAGTGTGTTGGGAGGTGGAGCTGGTTCAGGGCTGTGTATAATAGGCTTTGGGGCTGTAAAAGCATCCCTGTAGATGAGATTGTGGGGGCCTTTGTTCATCCCCTAGTATTCTAGAGTTCTCGCTCATGTGGGAGAGATGCTTCCTGTATTTCAATAAAGTACAACCTAGCCATCTCAGTATATGGTATTTTGGAAGGTGGTGAGGTGTCTGCTGAAGGTTGCTTCTCAGCCTCCTGTACTGGGAACTCATGGAATGTATGGTAGTTGCAACATAGGCTGAGTCGGAATATACTGTGATGGTGTCCCCTGTGCCTTGTGTGAGGGCCTCAATGAGTGCCATCAATTTGACTGCTTGTCCAGAGAGGCACGGGAGCAATCTTAGCTGTGCTGTGATTTGCAGGGAATCTGATGATGTCTGATCATCTCTTGTGAACACTGCTGTCCCTTTCTGCCTAACACCGGTTTCTCGATCTATGACAGAGGAGCCATCTGCAAACATTACTTTGCTGCTGGGGATCGGGTCTTCTTCCACCATGGCGCATTTGTAACATCTATGACTGAGAAGTACACAGTGTCAGTTGGGTTGCTGGTCAGTACGATGAAGGGGTCTGGAACCACAGGGAACTTTAGAACCACTCCACCATTTAGGGGCGCAGGTCCTGTACTAGGCACCAAGTTCTCCCCTTTGCCTTCTTCACGGGGTGTATGGGAGTATTACAGGGTGACACCCCTGCACGGATAACTCCCTGATCAATGAGCACCTGTATCATGGGGGCTATACCTTCCTCTGCTTTCCTGGACAGTGGGTACTGTTTCACTCTGGAGAGGATTGCTCCTCCCTTGAGTGTGATCCTAACTGGTTTGGCAGTGTTGATGAGCCCCATGTCATGTGGACCACTTGCCCATAGCTGTGGGGGTACCTATTTGAAGTCTTGATCCCCGAGGATGTTGCCGTGGTGACAGGCGCCAGGCTCCTGTGCTGCAGTTCGACTCTGATGTCTATGGGATCTTCAAAAACTATTGTTGAGGCTTCTAGTTAGTTGGCGAACAGTTGTTCGTCTGACATGTCCCATACGTGGTTACCTGGGTCTAGGAAAATGATGCATGCTCATGGGACTTGATTGTCATCAGAGGCCATAAGTGGGTCCGATCTCCAGTGCCTCAGCTGTCACTAGTTCCTCCTCCTGGGGCTCCCACTCTTGGTGCCATTCCCAACGGAATGAGAATTCCTTGGGCAGCTGTACTTGTCAACCTAATAGTGTTGGGGCGTTGGCAATGAGGGTCAGGACTGTCTTGGAGAACGTGTCTTGGTCTGTTGGTGAGGCGCACACTGTGTCACCTTTACCAAAGTTGGGTCTTAGTATCATAAGTCGTAAGGGCGAGACCCCAGGGATTGAGCAAGTCATGGCCCCATCCTCTGAAAAGTAGATGGTCATGTTTAATTTAGCCATTAGATCTCTCCCCAGAAGGTTGGTAGAGGGTGAAGGATGATATAGTAGTTGACCTTGGAGTTCGTTTCCACCTATCTCTAAGTCAAGTATTTCGGTGAAGGGAACCATTTTTGCGATCCCTGAAAACCCTTATGTGTCCATAGTGTCCCATAATAGGGGAGCATTCCCTTCCTTGAGGCAAGATCTTGTGGCAGTGGTGTCCACTAGGAAGGTGTAAGGTATGTCATTGACAGCCACCATCCCAGTGGGTTCCTCATCCAACCTGTGTGTGTTTAAAAAATACGGGACACATGGGGTTTCCTGGGTGCCTTCATTGGACCTGGTGCTGGTTCTAGATCTGGAAAAGTGTCCTCCCTCCCCGTACTCTTGCTCCTCTGTGTGCAGCGGGGAATCCTGGGCCCTTTGCTAATGCTAGGGATGGGTTACCTGCTGCTTGCTGATCCTGACATAGGTGTGACCCATCCACCTGTGTATGCTGTGAGGACGGGACTCCTAGCTGCCCTCCTGGGCCTGATTCACAGAACTAACTTACGTCAAAAATGTAAACGTAAACGTAAACTAAAGTTAGTACTTTTTAGGTATTCACAGAATACACTTACTCATTTCGGTATTCACAGAAGTTAGTAGTCCTAAAGTTAGGACTAGTAACTTCTGTGAATACCGAAATGAGTAAGTTCATTCTGTGAATACCAAAATGAGTAAGTGTATTCTGTGAATACCTAAAAAGTACTAACTTTACGTTTACGTTTTTGACGTAAGTTAGTTCTGTGAATCAGGCCCCTTGGGATTGGGCACACTTAGGGTCGTACATGTTTTGCGTCAGAGGGTACTGTGGGTTGCTATTGGGCTGGGGCTGGGTGTTGTATGTGTTCCTTGCCTCACACCTGGATCTCTGATGCTTGTGATACATTTTGGCCTTGCACTCTCCTGCATGGTGTCCCATCTTATGGTAGTAGAAACATTCTCTATTGTCTTTCATTGAACTTCCCCTTTCTCTTACAAAGGTAATAATCCCTCTAGACCTAAATTTCTTTCATTAATGGCTTCTCAAAGCTCAAAAATAGGGCATAAAGAACATTTTTCTCCACACAAGACAATTGGTCATTTTTACAAATTTTATTTCATTTTTTTCTTTTTTACTTATTTATCTGATATTTCTCATTATAAAAAAATACATGACTCTTTACAATTAATATCACCATTTTTTACAAAAATATGACTGTTTTCATGATTCAAATAATACAATACATATAACACAATTGATTTCAACACCTATGAGTTCACAACTAACTAAAAAATATGATTCAACACACCCCCACACACAGTCACACCTCTCTCTACTCTACAACCACATCACTTACACACAATACACTCATACTCTACACCCCAGAACAACACTGCATGCACAGATGGAGAAATCCGGGTGAAAAAAATCAACCCTCGATTGCTGTGCTGATAACTGGGATGTCTCACTCTAACTGGTCGACGTAGTTTCAATGGAATGATTTAATTACTAAACCATCTTCTTCAGGACCTGTTATTTTATCATTTATAACGGGTGGAAGGAGGGGGGAACAGATCTGTAAATACTAAAAATGAAGGTTTCTAAAAAAACTCTGGTACCCTGGGCAGGCAGTCAATTATGTCTGTGCCTCTGCAGGCCCTGGTTTCACGAAATAGAATCTTTCAATTATCTTTTATTCACGGTCTCCTGATATATATCTGGGGTCCTAATAGAAATTGACACCGCCGTTTAGTTTGTAGTCATTCGATATCTCAGCAGAATGCAATAGGCGTTCTCTCCTGAACAGTCTCTATGCTCCAAATATTCTGGTCCTTGTCAGGGGTTATTGTGCTAGCTGTCCTCCTAAAACTTGCCACCGCCGTTTACCTTATCGTTCTCTGTTGTCTCGCCAAGACGCTATGAATGTTCACTCATTTGTAGCCTCTCTGATTTGTCCTTCTCCGAAAAAAGTTGCCTCATTATTTATGCAGCGACATGATATTTTTTATGGCTCCCAGAGTCTAGCCTCTTTATATGTATCTTATTCCTTTGAGCAGGACACAGTGCGTGCTCTCGTTTGGCGATCCCTTACAGCGGTTCCTACTTCTTCGGGCATGCATCATTTTTAGTATTTACAGATCTGTTCCCCCCTCCTTCCACCCGTTATAAATTATAAAATAACAGGTCCTGAAGAAGATGGTTTAGTAATTAAATCATTCCATTGAAACGTACGTCGACCAGTTAGAGTGAGACATCCCAGTTATCAGCACAGCAATCGAGGGTTGATTTTTTCACCCGGATTTCTCCATCTGTGCATGCAGTGTTGTTCTGGGGTGTAGAGTATGAGTGTATTGTGTGTAAGTGATGTGGTTGTAGAGTAGAGAGAGGTGTGACTGTGTGTGGGGGTGTGTTGAATCATATTTTTTAGTTAGTTGTGAACTCATAGGTGTTGAAATCAATTGTGTTATATGTATTGTATTATTTGAATCATGAAAACAGTCATATTTTTGTAAAAAATTGTGATATTAATTGTAAAGAGTCATGTATTTTTTTATAATGAGAAATATCAGATAAATAAGTAAAAAAGAAAAAAATGAAATAAAATTTGTAAAAATGACCAATTGTCTTGTGTGGAGAATAATGTTCTTTATGCCCTATTTTTGAGCTTTGAGAAGCCATTAATGAAAGAAATTTAGGTCTAGAGGGATTATTACCTTTGTAAGTTTTGATTATATTTCCCCCTGTTCCCTGACCTGCTAAATAATCTCTCCTTAGGGGGGTGCCTTGCTAACTCTGACTTCCCCTTTCTCTTTCATTGAAACCTTCTCTTGCCCTTCGATCATTAGTTTAGAATCATTGGAAGTTCTTTTGTCTCTTCCCATGGGGTTCACTGCCATTTGTGTGGCTGTGGCTACAACTTCCCCCTTTAATGTTGCCTTTTTAAATTTCTGCTGGCCAACTTCGTTGTGTCCCTCTGTACTTGGTCCTTCCTGCTTTTGCCTTTTTCTGTTTTCTTCTTGTAATAGTGTATGATGTGGGCCTGTATCTCTGGCCATGGTTTTGTGTTTAACCAAACTATGTTGTCTAGTCCATTTTATACTGCGGTGATCAGTCCCTTTTAAAGGATATTGAAGAAAAGGTTGCGGGCTTGCATTAGCCCATGGCTGTCCGAACTCCTGGCCCCATCTTGCCTTCATTCTGCTAAGGTAATCATGTATCCCTTCTTCAGGCTTAATAGTCTCTTCTATCAGTCCCCCTATGTCCGGGCCATCGGGGAACATTTCTCCCAGGGCTGTCCAAATCTGACATCTATGTGTGTTAAACACTGAGTCATCGTGTTGGGTATTGGCCAGGGTTAATGCTTGTATGCAAGCTAGAGCAAACATTAGTCTGGTCACCTATCATCCTACTTAGTAGGCTTTTAGTGTCCCCTATTGCGAGTGTGATTCCTGCTGTGTTCAAAGCAGATTATTCAATTCCCTGCCCCCTCAAGTAGGGACAGAAGCTTAGTCCTAAGCCCTTCTTTGTCCATCTGGGCCCAAGGGACATAAACAATCCCTGAGCCCCCCCCCGGCTGAAGCAAAGGAAATTGCCTTTCTGCTTTGGTGGGCTTGTCCTTGATGTATTTTTTCCACTTCGTGAGACATTGCTGCATGTGGAGGAAGTTCTAATCTAGATTTATCCCCTTATGCCTAATGCAATCCTCTGCCATGGCCATGTCTTCTGTTTGAAAAGACTGTTCTTGTGGCAGGTGCCTAGCGTACCCACTCTATCCACTTATCCATTGGGCTAGCAAACTACAAAAAGGGTTCACATAGAATTTGCCTTCCTTCAGTTCAAATATCTCCTTTGGGCTGCTGTTACCCTTCCCAAGTTCCTGTCCTGTGCCATTGGTTGCAGTTTCTGGGGAGGTGCTACTTCCCTGTACTATCAGTATCTTATTTTTGGAGCATTGAGGTTCATTGAAGTTCAGATGACCTTGCCTCCTGATCTCTTCATCTGCCCAATGTCTCAGGGATTTGGGCATATGTGGTGGCTGCTGTGTGGTGACCCTAGTGTAGTGTAGTTCCTATTTCCCTAATAGGTTCTGCGCATTGGAATAACATACTCTATAGGCTTGGCATAGGACTGAGGTCGGTATGCCCCTGTCGCGTATATTAAACTTAATTACTGTGTACCAGCTAGCTCAGAGGCCACTAGAAACTTCTTGAAGACAAGAAAGGAATAGCTTCTGGCAACCACATAACATAAAACCCTGATCCCTCAGGATCGTGGAAACAATATACTACTTTTCATTCAGTCACTCATCTCAGAGAAGTACATAGAAGAAACAGTCGGGTGTGTTTACAATAAAAATTTATTGCACAGTTGTTGTTCTAGTACTGGTTATATGTGCTGCGACAACTGTTGGACAGTAGCAGAGAAATATGGCCAGCAGTGCAGTTAAATAAAAATGCATGATACAGTTTTACCATTGTGCAATAGTAATGAACACATACATGAAATGCAGAATGCATTAAGATAAAGCCTATACCCCTATGATGCCTAACTAGATGTACCTAAGTGTACCTAGCATGTGTGTAGGTCTTAGAGAGCCAAGAATCCCCCTAGGATTTAGTTCTAACCGCATTACCTTAGTGGGACTTCATCCTGATGTTGAGCTGGACACCCCAGGATGGGTGGATGGACCTCTGCCAGCTGGAGCTGTGGCATGACGCAGGTTGCAGCGTCTCAGGAGTGTCGGCATGGAAAGTCTCGGTCCCCTCTGCTTTGCTTGGGCAAAGGGAGGTATATTAATACCTGATAGGTGCCTTGGAATGTTAGTATTGACGTACAGTCGGTCAGAGGAAGACGTCAGGAATGAACCCTTTGGAAATAGTGGTTCATGCATATTTAATGAGTTCTTGGAGAAATCAATAATCCTGTGCTAGGAAAAATCCCAAGAGCTTAAGGGTCTGTTTCTAAGAACTCGTTGTGACGTAGGTTAGTCACTGTTGGACATGGATATGACGTATTTAGGATGGACCGTCTTCTGCACCCAGAGCACACGTCAGATAAGGGACAGCCTGTGTTGCTTGTTATTTGTGATGGGAGGGCTGGCTAATGTAGGTGAAAGGGCCTTCCTGTCTTTGTGGCACGAAGGATCTGTGCCTCTGAAACGGCGCACCTATGTTAGGGCCTCAATCCAGCACATAACACCCACTCCTATCTATGGACAATCGTGAATAACCCATTAAAAGCAAACTACGTGACTAAAATAGGCATTTGCATATAATTGGCAGGTAGTTGCATGAGAGTGGATCATGAGCTGAAAAAATAGCAGCTGTTAAAATATGTAAAATTACTATAGACTCTGTGGAGACAGGAAAAATCTATAGTGTCATTAAAAAATACTCTCTTAGAGTCAGTAGTTACTTATAAAAGTTCCTGTTTATAAAATTGAAAAGTCTTACAAGCTGTTCTTTAGAGAGAAAAAAAGAAAGGTCAATTTTAGAGGGAAAGCTCCAAGCACTCGGTGAGAGTTGAAAAAATAAGAGAAAAAATGTGTCTCAGGACATGTTTTAGCAAAATAAAGATAACAAGTGGCTGAGAGACACAACATTTCTGTTGCTAGTTACTGCAGGGTACGGACCTTTGTAATACCTCGCAGAATCGTTGTGGGAGCACAGAATGAACAGTGCTGCCAGTTGCTGGTTCTGAGGCAGCCGGTGCTGTAATCGATACCTTGGTGCTAGCAAAAGGAAGCAAAAAGGCACCCAACGGATTTGCAAGGAATGCTTTGGTTTGATGGGAATACGCTTGGGACACAGCCAAGCATGGGACTTCAGCAGTTCCAGCCTGGTGGTAAATGCCGCTGGCGTTTCCTTTGGAAGTGTCAGACAGATGATGACCATGCATTCTTCACTGCAAAAAAAAGGCATTAGAGAACAGGTATGTTGCAGTTGCAGTCTTTTCAGACTGGTCTTTTAAATATTAGAAACCATGAGAAGCATAGTTCCTGTTTGCAAGGTATTCCCAAGGTGTATCACACTGCTTGTATGTGAAAGATAACATTTATCACAAAGGAAAGAGGGGCAGTCTGTATTTAAGAGTGCTATTTTGCAAAAAAGAAAAAATATTTCTTTAGCTGATGTGAAATGAAAAATAAAAGTGCTGCACAAGCATGGTTTTCAGATTGCTCAAGGCATTGAATTTTACAAAGGAAACTTTTGATTCACTACTTTCAGTGTTGGGGCTTCTAGCCAAAAAGGGCACAACTTTCCTACACTGTAGGATTTCACTACCTCTGGATGTTATCTGTACATAACGTAGGTCTGGCTTATGTATACTGAGTCCCTTGGTGATGTTCAGGAATCATTTTTGTGACAGGTATTTGTGTCAAAGGGCCAAACCATCCATACTTTCCTAATTGGGTCTGTCCTGTTGTTTTGTAAATGGCATCTAATGTTGCCCCTGCTGATGTATGTCAACTATTCCACCCCCGTGCGATGGTGTTTGGTGGTGTTTGGCAACGTTCCTACTGGTGTTTAAACAACCACATTTCTAGATGCATTACAATTGTGTAGGAGTTGATAACCTTAATGAAGGTAACAGGTATAAAGCGTCACAATAAGACTTAGGGGTCGATTCCGATTCGGGCCGGAAAAAGCACCGACCGACTCGGATCCGGAAATAATACCGACCGACACGTACCCGTGGCGCCCGACACGGCAAGTACGATGCAAGGCGTGAAAAATCCGACCGACACGTACCGAAACCAAGTCGACCGACCGAGCCGCACGGAAAACAGCAATCCGGCCGGAAAAACACGCGAATCCAACCGACCGACACGCACCCGGAACAAATCCGACCGAAACGTACACACGAACTCCAAACCGCAAAGTACGATGCAAGGCGCGAAAACCACGAGCGAGTCGGACGGAGGACAAGCCGTACGACCGACACGCATACAAAACCGAGCCGAAGCAACACAAAACACCGCGACCGACGCGTACGCAGCATAGAAAACTGCACAAACACAGCGTGAACGAAACGGAGAACACCGTACGAGACAAATGCAGGGTCCGACTCGGTCACAAGAACGTTTCCAACATACACAAACAGCACAAAGGAAAAATCACCCCAAAAAAGGCCAAACAAGCAATTACCAAGCCAATAAATACTGGGGGGGTGGGGACAGAGAACAAAGACACACCCACAACTCCACCTATATAAAGGACACAAATCACAACCATGAGCCTTTGCAAATGCCATTCCACTGCCAGCACCCAAGAGAAAGCAACCACACACCCACAGCTCATCCCCCACACAAGCCACACACCATCAGCACACCAACAAATACCTACCTCACATACACCCAGCAAAACACACACTCACACACCCTCACCTGCACACCAACACACACATCACTCACCATCACCACCCATCACCATGCCCCCCAAGAAGAATCCCAAGTTCCTAGATAGTGAATTGGAAGTCATGGTAGACGAGATCCTCAGGGTAGAGCCACAGCTGTTTGGCACACTGGTCCAACAGACCCCCATCTCCCAGAAAACCAAGATGTGGGAGAGGATCATCAACAGGGTGAACGCACAATCACCATGTCGGCGCACAAAGAGCGACATCCAGAACAGGTGGTATGACGTGCGCAGGAGGGTACGGGACCTGCTGAAGAAAGACTACATCAACAGCCAATACACCGGCAGTGGCCCTCCTGCCAAGCCAATATACCTCAGGCCCTGGGAGGAGAAGGTGCGGGCCATCCTTCCGCCAGTGAGCGTATATGGACTAGAGGACATCCCAGAGCCTGGTGAGTACACAACAAATGTACACAATATACTGCCACAAAACACACACATCACTGTCAAGGGGAGAGTCAAACCATGCACTCATAGCAATTACACAGCAACCAGAACAGAATCATCCCAAAATGTGTATGTCAGTCAGATAAACACAACACATGCCATCAAAAAAGTCACATCCAACTGTGCCAACACATGTACAAACACAACTACAACTACAGCTAGGCAGTGGCACAAATAGAACTAACAAACACATCCAGACATGTAGCCACCACAACAACACCAACACACAGTGAAGACCACTCAAAGGAAGGAATTCTGTGTTTGCTGGCCAAGTCAGTGTAGCCAATAGCATCATGGGAGTCGCAGTCACACATATTGCCCCCCCCCCACAACTGTCCCATCAACACCACCCTGAACCATGCTCACATCACAGGGAGTGGAGAAGGACTCACAAGATGGCTGACACTGGCTACTGCTGTGGGGAGCACAAGGCCCTGCTGCCAACTGTGCACCAACAAACAGCAGGACACCACTGACTGACATCCTGAGAGACAACTTCCACTCCCTGCAATGCAAGCACGTACCATGGTGGGATATCTGGCTAGCTGGGTGGGAAGGAGGACTTACAGCACTGACCATAGTCACAAGCACCTCCCCTCACACACACCCCAACACAAACTCCACAGAACCCACCTGGTAGAATGCAATGCCCCCATCCTAACACAAGATCCCACAAAGAACCACCACCCTGGGTTATGTTGTGTGAAGCACAGGGACACTCTTGGGACTTTTAGCCAAACAACTGCCAGGACAACACTCCCAGCCATCCTGTCAGCACAGCCAGCCCACCCCACAGGGAAGCAGAGTCAAAAGGAAGGAAGCATGGGCATGCTGGGAAGGGGGTGGAGGCAATAGCATGATGGGAGTCGTAGTCACTGATATTGGTCACCCCCACAACTGTCCCATCAACACCACCCTGAACCATGCTCACATCACAGGAAGTGGAGAAGGACTCACAAGATGGCTGACACTGGCTACTGCTGTGGGGAGCACAAGGCCCTGCTGGCAACTGTGCACCAACAAACAGCAGGACACCACTGACTGACATCCTGAGAGACAACTTCCACTCCCTGCAATGCAAGCACGTTCCATGGTGGGATATCTGGCTAGCTGGATGGGAAGGAGGACTTGCAGCACTGACCATAGTCACAAGCACCTCCCCTCACACACACCCCAACACAAACTCCACAGAACCCACCTGGTAGAATGCAATGCCCCCAATCCTAACACAAGATCCCACAAAGAACCACCACCCTGGGTTATGTTGTGTGAAGCACAGGGACACTCTTGGGACTTCTAGCCAAACAACTGCCAGGACAACACTCCCAGCCATCCTGTCAGCACAGCCAGCCCACCCCACAGGGAAGCAGAGTCAAAAGGAAGGAAGCATGGGCATGCTGGGAAGGGGGTGGAGGCAATAGCATGATGGGAGTCGTAGTCACAGACATAGCTCACCCCCACAACTGTCCCATCAACACCACCCTGAACCATGCTCACATCACAGGAAGTGGAGAAGGACTCACAAGATGGCTGACACTGGCTACTGCTGTGGGGAGCACAAGGCCCTGCTGGCAACTGTGCACCAACAAACAGCAGGACACCACTGACTGACATCCTGAGAGACAACTTCCACTCCCTGCAATGCAAGCACATTCCATGGTGGGATATCTGGCTAGCTGGGTGGGAAGGAGGACTTGCAGCACTGACCATAGTCACAAGCACCTCCCCTCTCACACACCCCAACACAAACTCCACAGAACCCACCTGGTAGAATGCAATGCCCCCCATCCTAACACAAGATCCCACAAAGAACCACCACCCTGGGTTATGTTGTGTGAAGCACAGGGACACTCTTGGGACTTCTAGCCAAACAACTGCCAGGACAACACTCCCAGCCATCCTGTCAGCACAGCCAGCTCACCCCACAGGGAAGCAGAGTCAAAAGGAAGGAAGCATGGGCATGCTGGGAAGGGGGGAGGAGGCAATAGCATGATGGGAGTCGTAGTCACAGCTCTACATCCCCCACCACATGGCCCAGCAAGCTCACACTAATGCATGCACATCCCACAGAGAGTGGAAAGGCCCATCAAAGATGTCTGACACTGTTGCTGTGTCGTGGGGAGCACAAGGGCATGCTGGGTACTGCAAACCAACCAACAGCAGGACACCACTGTCAGCCATCTTGCCATTGCTCTCACACCCACACACACTGAACTCCCCACAAAAGCAAGTAAGTATGGGAATGCTGGGAAGTGGGGTGGAGGCAGTAGCATGATGGGAGTCGTAGTCACAGACATAGCTCACCCCCACAACTGTCCCATCAACACCACCCTGAACCATGTTCACATCACAGGGAGTGGAGAAGGACTCACAAGATGGCTGACACTGGCTACTGCTGTGGGGAGCACAAGGCCCTGCTGGCAACTGTGCACCAACAAACAGCAGGACACCACTGAGTGACATCCTGAGAGACAACTTACACTCCCTGCAACGCAAGCACGTTCCATGGTGGGATAACTGACTGACTGGGTGGGTGGGAAGGAGGGCCGGCTGTCAACCAAACACAACCAATGCAGACCATGTTCACACCCCAGAAAATACATAGAAATGCCCAAATAATGCAGGACAATGTGCCACATCAATATCAACCCCTGACTGTGACGACTTAGGACAATGCAATGTACAGGCCCGCACCCAGAGGCACAGTCACAACTGTCAAGTGTGTCAACCATTGATGCCTGCAGAAACATAACATACATTGTTTGTGTCTCCCAAAAACAGTTGATGATGGGGACACAGCAGCAGACGCTGAGGAGTCCCAGTCCCAGGCTCAAGAGGATGCGGAGCTCACTGGTGTCGTACAGCCTCTGTCCTCCTCGGACGATGAAGACCAACCTGGCACATCCGGTGCAAGTCAACATGCAGCACCAGCAGGACCACCAGCTGCAGCACCAGCAGGACCACCAGCTGTACCCCCTGCACCCACCCCTCCAACGACTGTCACCACGAATACCATCCCTGCCGACATGGACAGAGCAAGGAGCAACACCAGCACAGGGACCCTGGACCAACCTGGGGCCATGGACACCACCACCACCACCAACCCCCAAGGTGGACCAGGGTTATCTGTGCGTGCCACTGCACACACTGCACATGTCAGCAGGGGTGGTGGGAGGGGTGGGAGACAGAGGTCGCTGCTTGCAGACGTTGCTGGTGTGCATGATGACCCACAACTGGTACGCATAGCTGATGCGTACCAGTCCAGCACCGGAGAGCTCAGCCAGGTAGTGGGGCTCCTCAGAGACATGAAACAGCAGCAGGCTGCCCATCATGCCTGCTTGGACTCCCACATGTCCCACGTGGAGTCACACATGTCCCGCGTGGACTCACACATGTCCCGCGTGGAGTCCAAGTGGGATGCACTGCATGAGATGACGGCGGTGCACAGGGACATTTTACAATGCCTCCGCCAGATGAACAGCAATCAGTCCACACCTCCCTGTGTGCCAACAACATCTGGTGCCGAACAAACTGCAACTGCCACAGGGAGGGAGGAGGATTCTGGCGGAGAGTCCCCTGCACCGCAGCAGCCTGTACTTGAGGGCCCCCCCCCAAGAAGAGGGGTCGTCCGAGGAGGGAAAAGTGAGAGGCCGATGTCCAAGCGCAACTCCCAGGAAGCCTGAACCTGTTCTGGATGTTCGCCTTTGTGCACAGACTGTTCACCCTGTTGACGGCAACACTACTCCCACACATTGCATGGGGAGTACAAGTTGGACCAATGTGTCAGACAACTGTGGCCCCGATACTGGGGATCCTGTCTACCAGGACTTTCAATTCACCTAGGAACTTCGGATTGCAAGATTTATGTACAGCACTACCCATCCTATGCACTATTAACACAAATGTATCACAATAAACACACTAATACACCATACTTGCCTCTGTCATGATTCCAACGTGGGTGCTGTTATGGGGATGATGAACTGCAAAATTACACTGTGTATGCGAACTGCAACAGCAAGGACAACACAGGCATGTGAGTACAGGCAGCGTGACACACATGAGGGAGACACACCACCAGGGCTACACAACACATACACACCTAGGCCATCTGACTCATTGCCTACACTGATGTTGCCAGGGAAGACGGTGCAATGCACAGACACCACACCCATTCCCAGTTGTAGTCAAGTAGCCCACAGGTGCAGTAAGCAAATGGCAGTCAAATGTGTGACCACAGACAACGCACATCACAAAGTGAAGCACAGGTTTATTACACAGTTGCAACATGTCGTAACCACTACAGATGCAAGGTAATCCCACCTGGCAGCGGGCACACAGTCAACAACTGTAGACGGAAGGAAGTCCATGGGTGTGGCGCACATCACCTGTAGGGACACAACAGCTACCAGCCTGGATGTGCAATCACGTCGTCGGTGGACACAGTTGACCAAACGAATCTGAAAGTACCCTGTGAAGGACAGAAATGACACACAGTCAAAAGCAATGGAGTACAGGACAGAACAGCAAAACTCATGCACAATACATGTTACAAGATACCCACCCAGAACCAAGTTAGCATGTCAACACTGTTGGGGAGTACAGCCCACCTGTTAGCACACATCGCAACACACATCCAGTCAAGTAGCCCATGGACACACTCCAACAGCACCAGAGCACCACCCACACATCATGCCAACTCACATCATTGACATGACACCTCAGGATACTCACATTCAGCTAAAGAAGTTGGTGATGAGCTGTGTGCGGACATCACCATCATCATCATCGTCACTGGCATCGTGGTCCAGGCCAGGATCCTCCACAGGTGGCGGATGTTGGTCATTGTCATCCTGGATGAGAGGCAACTCCTTCCACACTGCCAGGTTGTGGAGCATGCAGCAGACGATGATAATCTTGCACACTTTCGCAGGGGCATATGGGAGGGACCCTCCGGTCTTGTCCAGGCAGCGGAAGCGGCTCTTCAGGAGACCAAATGTCCGCTCAATCACTCTCCTGGTCCGACCATGTGCCTCATTGTAGCGCATCTGGGCTGGTGTCACAGGGTTCCTGAGGGGTGTCAGCAACCACGGCATGTTGGGGTATCCCGAGTCACCTACGGACAGACAAGTGCACATTAGCTGACTTGGAAAAGTGGGCGGAATACTACAGATCAGATCACACACAATGGCACAAAGTCAGTACACACCGACAAGCCAGGAACGCTGGTTCTGCATCTGTGCCATCATCCTGGGGATGCGACTACTCCTCATCACAAAGGCATCGTGTGCTGAACCAGGGAAACGGGCACACACGTGTGTGATGGTCATGTCTGCAAGACACACCACCAGTGCATTGACCGAGTGGTAGTGCTTGCGGTTCCTGTAGGCCTGCTCCTGGGCCTGTGGTGGTACCAAAGCCACATGTGTCCCATCAATGGAGCCAAAGACATGCGGCATCCTCCCCAGGGCATAAAAGTCACTCTTCACGTCAGTGAGTCGTCGCAGTGTAGGGAAATAGATGTACCGGTTCAGGAATAGCAACATTGCCGCCAAAACATCGCGGAGCACACGGCTCAACATGGTCTGTGACATCCCACCAGCAGTCGCCACAGTATGTTGGAAGGTACCGGTGGCAAAGAAGTGTAGGGCTGCCATCACCTTCACCTTTGGGGTCAGCGCTGTAGGATACGGCCGGCCAGGCTGCAAATGTGGGGACAACTGCACTGCCAAATCCTCAATCAGCTGCCTGGTGAAGCGGTACCGTCGGATGCTGTCCCGTTCCACCATCGTTGCCAGGTCTGGGAATGGTCGATGGACAGCAGGAGCCCTGCAGTGCAGAGGAGAAGTAAGCAAGATTGTCAGTCACCCCACATATGCGGCATTGAACACACTCAAGATCCCAACATACATCATTATGAGGCACAACTACATGAAGTGTGCAGTTCCGGAAGGACATGTATGGTACATACATGGCCAACATCTGTCAACACGGTCCAACAGGTGGCATCAATTAGTCCCAGGTTGGCCCATTGGATATCATGAGGCCGTGTCACAGTTCCCATCTCCTGCTGCCGTGTCACAATAACCCCCCACAGTGACATGTGAGGACAGATGTGCCCCAGGCACCACAGCTCAACGACAGGTACATTCCCAGGGACCCTGTATTGCCACATGGACACTGGCATTACATGGAGTATCATGTATACACCACAGCAAAACAACCATGACCCCACAGGTAGTGGCCCCACTTGCCACTGCAGGACAGACATGGACGTCTGTGACACACACACGCACAACATCAAAGTCCATGCACACACAACGTGGATGTGGAGACTGTCTCCCATTGTGCACATGAAATCAGAGACATTGTAAACACTACATGCACAAAGACTGTGGAGGACCATCACTATTGTGCCACTGGGACACCCTGGCTCAAACATACCGTCCCACATGGGACTCACGGGGTATGTGACATGACATACACATACACCACCGTGAAATGTGACCATGGCACATGCACAGATATGAACAGTTGCACATCACAGTGGTATGTACACGTAACACCCAGGATCCTGTCCCCATGAACACGTGCACAGCCTGGGGGTGGCTGCCCACAGGTGACACCCACAGGACAACATGTAAACCAACATACACACAATAGGAAATGCAGCCTTACATGCCTTATGATAAAGTTTGGACAGGCTGTCGTGATGTAGGTGTGCCCCTCACTCCCTGGGAGCTATCTGTGGCTGGCATATGTCCATCTGAGGCAGGCATGCTGACATATGCCAGTCACATGTACAGTGATGCGTTGTACTGCAATGGACCGATCGGTGCCTCCGGCCGGCCCATTGCATTCAATGTGTGCGAGTACGCGTTGTACCCCTGTACGCGTTGTACTGCGATGGACCGATCGGTGCCTCCGGCCGGCCCATTGCATTCAATGTGTGCGGGTACGCGTTGTACCCCTGTACGCGTTGTACTGCAATGGACCGATCGGTGCCTCTGGCCGGCCCATTGCAATCAATGTGTGCGGGTACGCGTTGTACCCCTGTACGCGTTGAACTGCAATGGACCGATCGGTGCCTCCGGCCGGCCCATTGCATTCAATGTGTGCGGGTACGCGTTGTACCCCTGTACGCGTTGTACTGCAATGGACCGATCGGTGCCTCCGGCCGGCCCATTGCATTCAATGTGTGCGGGTACGCGTTGTACCCCTGTACGCGTTGAACTGCAATGGACCGATCGGTGCCTCCGGCCTGCCCATTGCATTCAATGTGTGCGGGTACGCGTTGTACCCCTGTACGCGTTGTACTGCAATGGACCGATCGGTGCCTCCGGCCGGCCCATTGCATTCAATGTGTGCGGGTACGCGTTGTACCCCTGTACGCGTTGTACTGCAATGGACCGATCGGTGCCTCCGGCCGGCCCATTGCATTCAATGTGTGCGGGTACGCGTTGTACCCCTGTACGCGTTGTACCGCAATGGACCGATCAGTGCGCACCCATTGACAATGGGCTTGCCTGGCAACGGACGCGTTTTCGAATTTCGAACGAGTCGGTTGCTGGAAAATCAGTTGGTCACCCACAACAATGTTGCAAAATCATGTATGTCATGAAGTTGAAGATTTGAAGGATGCTGTGGGCGTGTTTTGGTGCTGCTATTCCATGGATTGGCCAGATTCAGAAGATGCAAACGACTTGGACCTATCACTTTGGACACAAGGGACAGTATCTGCCTCTCCAGCACATATATATTGCTGGCTGTTCCCCTGAGAGCTCACTTGCCTGCACTACATGCTCCAGGACGACATCTGCCACTGCACTGCTGCTGTCTCTGCCCCTCTGGACCCTGCAATGGCACGTACTGTGGAGAGAGCCCCAACCTTCAGCCTTGAAGAGAACCAGGCCCTGCTGGACAGCCTACTTCCACAGTACAGCAAGCTGTATGGGACACCAGGGGAGCAGGTGAGTGTTCTGTGCACTGCCTTTCTGAATGTGCATTTTGTGTGACTAGCAAGGCTGAAAGTCTGCACGCCACTGGCTAGCAGGCTCACTGAGTAGTTGTCACCCCCCATAGTGTGTAGTGACTTGCACTGGACAGGTATGGTGCAGTGACAGTGCATTTGAACATGGTTTTACTTCCCATGCAATGATACCATGTAGTGACATCTGGCAAACTGTCCATGGGCAGCTTTGCACTGCCTGTGTACATCATGTGCCCCTGTGATTGAGACATGTATATACAACTGTGTCATGCACGGATATGTTGCATGTGTGGTAATGGCCTTTTCACTTTGTCATCCTGACAGGTTAATGCCCATCGGAAGCAGGAGATCTGGAAGGACATCGTCCGGGCCGTCCGGTCCGTGGGGGTCTACAAGTGCCGGATCCGCAACTGCCAGAAGAGGTGGCAGGACCTTCGGGGCTGGACCCGGAGGATTGCACGGGTCCAGCTGAAGCTGTCGCCTCCTCGCAGGAGGGGCGGAACACGGACCCTGACCCCCACATGCTCCAGATCCTGGCGGTGGTGTTTCCAGACCTGGATGGGCAGCTGAAGGCCAGACAGCAGCAAGGAGGGGGTGAGTCAAAGACTGCACTGTGAACTCTGTATTACATGCTTTGTGCCCTCCTCTGGCCTGGTTCAACTGCCACAGTGCAGCAGTCATGTTGTCCAGGAGCCATGTCCCTCTATTGTGCACTGCACACTGCTCATCTGATACCCAGGTGTGGCCCTTACAGTCAGGGAATTGTGTCACTTGGGACTGTGTCCTTGCAGTTTGCTTCACTAAAGGTGGGGGACAGCATCTGTTTCCCTAACTCTGTTGTGGGCATCATGGGTGGGTCCATTGTTCACACAACGCCTGTGTTTGGACATGTGATCTGCGTGTTGCTTTGATATGCGGTCCACTTGCTGAGCTGAGCCACCACATGTGCCTGGGGTATGTGGCACATGCCCATGCAGCGGGTGGGAACAATGTTTGGGCCCCAGGAGTGTGCAGATTACGTGTGTCACACATACATAGCCAGCTATCCACTGTCCAGGGCACATCCCTCATTCATGTGGAGCAGGACAGTCATGCCTACTCCAGGCCATGCAATGCACTCTGTACTCCCACTCCCGTGTATCAGCTGACACATTGTGCACAGTGATTTGACCCCTCAGGTGTCTGCCTCTGTGTCAGTGTGCTGTGGATTAGTTGCCAGGACTGCTGGGGTGTTTCTTGGTAGGGGCTCAGCATGCCCCTGGAGATGTGACCATAGGAGACGATACTTGTGTGTCACATAGGTGTTTGATCAGCTGCGCGTGCAGACTGGGGTATGCGAATGTGAAGTTCAGGCAGCTGTTCCCCATTCACAGCAAATTGTGAGGGGCTTAGGTTCAGAGGGTAGTGTCACAGGTCTCCCATATGTCCAATAGGTATGACCTGGACAGATGAGGGTTAAGATGATGTGTTGTGTGGGGGATGTACATGTGCACTTGTGCAGCTCCAGGACTTGCATTCCCCATGACCTACTATTGTGACACAGTGCATAGTGTTGTTGTCTGGCTGCCAAGTCATACATCACTGAGACAGTGATGTATGACTTAGCAGTCATGCCTCTGCCATGGCATGTGTCAACTTATTGGTGGTCCTGCAGGGGAGTGACATGTGCTACATGCACACCATTGTGGCGATGGCTATCAGGACATTGGTGCATCATGGTGTCTGTCGCTGGTATGCATCACATGCATTTCCTATTTGACTCTGGGCATCCCTTTCATCCGGAAACCTGTACTGACTCAGTGGCAAGAGCTGTGATGTGTGCATGTCCACATGCCACACCGTGTCCTCTGCACTGTCCAACTACTGTGTACTTGGTGCATGTATCCACACTGGGGTGTTGCAATCCAACAGACACAGACAGATGGGTGCAAGGCCATGTGGGATGTGAGTGCCATGCTTGGCATCAGACTGACAATTGGCTTCTCCTGTTCAGTTAGGGCACTTTTAGCAATGTACAACTAATGATGCCAGGGCTTGCTCTGTAATGTGCTGTGCTCACAGTGGTGTGTGCGTTTGGTGCAGGCGACTGATGTCTGTCTGTTTCCCCATTGTTTGCAGATACATCCACAGCCACGGAAGGGGACAGCTCCACAGACCAGGAGGAGCCAGAGAGCCAGACTGGGTCAGCAGCCGAGGAGTGTGTCGGAGCGACCCAGTGGCACGGAGGGCGAGGGGAGCCACACCGAGGAGTCCTCAGCACCATCCACCTCAGCTGAGGACCAGAGCAACTCGGAGGATGACTCCCTTGTGGAGGCGGGTGTCAGCAGCCACCACACCCCAGCTAGTGTTGCTGTCCCCGCCACCACCAGCACCACCACCGCCCTCCCATCGGCTCCCATTCCCCAGGTCCGTGGAGGCTCCCATGTTCGGGAGCGTGTCTCCTTTGGGCCAGGCACCGCTCCCCCTGCCCCTGTGTCCCCTGCTGCCCTGAGTGAGGAGTCTGTGTACCTCCTTCGCCAGCTCCATGTAGGGCAGACAGCCATGCTGAGTGTCCTCCATGCGCACACCGCACTGTTGACTCAGCTGGTGTCGTTCATGGAGGGCATCTCATCGGGCATGTCTGACCTACAGAGGGGCAATAGGTCCATGGACTCCTCCCTGACGGCAGCAGTGTCCCTCCTCAGACAGTCCCTCACCCCTCCTGCCTCTGCTCCATCCACACTCCCCAGCACCTTACCCGTCCCAAGCACACACACACCGGCACAGGCACACACCAGCACACACACGTCCAGCACACAGACACACACGCCACAAACAAAACGCACACGCACGCACAGTCAGGGGACTGAAACCAGACTCACAGGGGATGGGGCCCTGGTACACACACACGCATCCACGGGCACTGCGCAGTCCTCAGTTGCCTCTCCCTCCAAAGCACCCTCCCTTGCCTCACCTGCAACCCCAAAGACCCAGCGCCTCTTCCTCAGTGACCTCGGCCTCTTCCCCTCCGATCCAGCTGCCCCAGCATCCAGGGGGAAGAGGAAGCCCCCCACACGGAGCAGAGTGCCCCTCGCCCCTGGACACCCTCCCCCAGGCGCAGACAGACTGAGGCCCCCACCCGCAAGTCCCCCGGAGTGCTAAGAGCAAGACCCCGCCGCCGCCCTGCAGCTCAAGCGCCAGGTCTCCTTCCTCCATCCCTCAGGCCCCCACTCCACAGGTGCCCCACCACACCCTGCCCCAGGTTCCCCCACCCACAGATATACCATCCCCAAGAGGCTCCGGCCTTCTCCCCCTGCCACTTGCTCTCCCGGCACCACACCCCCCGCTGCGCTTGTCTGTGCCACTGATGTGGTGAGGGTGTCCTCCCCTCTGTCCAGCCCACCTTGCCTGTTCCCCATTCTCCTCCCCTGGTGGTAGGCACTGCAGTGGAGTCCACTACCACCCTGTCTGACTTGGGCACTGCAGTGGCGGACCTGTCCACTCCATCTGCAGGGTCCACTGCAGTCGTGCCGGCACCCACAACATCTGAGTCATGCCCCCCAGTTGTGCCGGCACACACCATGTCAGACACCTCCACTGCAGTTGTCAGTGGCTCTCCAGCACCCACCACCCCTTCCCTGCTTCCTCCTGGTGAGCCCTGATCCTGTCCCTGCGGTGCCTGGCCTACCCCCGGTTGCCCCTCCTAGTGGATTGTCCCTGGTTTTGTGCAGGCATGTGTAGGGTGGCATCTGCCACTGTCACCCACTTGTGACTTTGTTGATGGACTGGCCATTGGCCTTTGTTTATGTTCTACCGGACTTCTACTTTTAATGCCACATATGCTGAATAAAGCAACTTTCTGTTCTCTAGTGCTTTTGCTTCTGATGTACATGATGTTGATGATGCTAACCATGCCCTTGCTGCAGTGATGGTGATATTTGGTCTCATGATAATGAAGTGTTACTGTGCAGGAACCCATGTGGTCCAGGGGGAATGTGTCCTATCCTGTGGTGTATCCAACTATCCATGTCATCCATAGCAGCATCTGAGGGTGTCATGTGTTCAGTATTTGGCAATGGGATTTCCTACTTAGATTGGCTATTTCACATCTGTGGCTTCCACCCCTGCACATCTGTTATGCCTGCCATTGTTCAATTCGTCTACTTCCCTGACCGTGTGGCCATCTCCAGTGGACATGCAGGTTTGGGCATCAATGGGGAAGGACTCATCTGTGTTGTCAGTGCAACATTGCTATACAAGTGTGTTGGATCTGTGCTGATGATTCCGTTGTCACTTCCATGACCAGGCTGATGTGACGGGAGCCCTCATTTGGTGCTAATTGTTGATTGTGTGACCAAGTGCTCAGCTGACATGGTGGGGCCCTACTGAGGCAACATATGGCACAGCTTTCCTCACACAGGAGTGGAGTCCCCTCATGGCAGTGTGTACTCCTGTGACATTGCCTGCGCCCAAGGTGTGTGTTGTATGTGCATGTCTGTGTGTTCACTTCCGTTTAGCTGTGCATGCTGTGATCCCTAGTGTTGTACCTGTTTGTGATTCTAGCTGAGTTGAGCTATGTTCCCCCAAAGTCTTCTCCCTGGGTTCTCTGTGATGTGGGTGCATGGCACAATTCTGGTCATCAGGGTGTCACCCATAGGTGTGCTTGCTGTCAGGGCTGAGTTTGTGTGCAGACGCAGATGGGTCACAGTCAGGTTTCCCCTTGGCACTTGTTGTTTGCCCCTGTCATGTGATTTCCAGTTTGTGTTATCTTTCAGTGATTGTGACACGTTGTGTGTGTGACTGCTGGCACTCCTCAGGGTCCGGGCTGCAATGTTGGTTGTTGTCTATGTGTGTTCTTTGTGGGTGACCTTGGCTTCTTCATTGGTGTGTGACTGTGGCTGTGATCCCATTGGTTGGTGTGGTATTGCCGTCATGTCCATGTACAGCGTAGTGTGCAGTGTGTCAGACATTCAGGAGTCTTGTTGAGTGTCCATGTGTGATGTGTTTCTGCACCTTGGTTCCCACCCACCACCCTGGAATAGTCATGGGTGCATGTGCAATGTCACCAGTGCATGTTTGCTTCACTGCTGCACATTGTTGGAGGTCGAGGGGTGTGGTGTTGAGTGTGTGCAGATGAGAGTTGTTGCCCGGCTAGGCCCCTGCCTCCATGTTGGCCTTGGCTTACTGGCCATGCTGTTTGATTTGTGCTTGTGTAGGTGTGATGGTAGTTAGTTGCTCAGTACACATGACTGTGGTTCACAGTGTGAACCACATTTAGCTTTGTCATCACAGTGGGATTGTAATGCAGCCCAGGGTCACCACATTGTGGGGGCCCTGGGGGTGGTGCTGTGGTGTGTCTGTGTCTTGCTGTGTCAGTTGCTGTCCCTACGTGCCTGTGTGACATGTGTGATTTGTGCTCCCTCTCATCTGACAATGCCTGCTTGCCCACATAGGGGATTTGGATCCATGAGTTACCTTTGTGTGGCACTGTATGCACATCTGTATGATTGGTATTCAGGTCTCCTCATGTGTTGTGTGGTTGCCTGGGGACACTGGCACCCCCCCCTCACCTGTTGTGTATGATGTGCAGTGTGGGTCTGCCTGTTTGTGTTTGTGCATCTGCACCACTGCATTGGCATATCTTGGGTGTGCCATTGGCTGTATGTAGTTTGGTGGGTTTCCCCTGCTGTCCCTGGGACTCCTAGGTCATCGGTCAGCACAATGATCATGGTTTGTGTGTCCCATTGCTGCCATGGTATGGTATCTGTTCACCTCACATCTGCAGTCTCCACAGGGTATCTGCATGTGTGTGCCCATTGGTGCAAATATGTGGGTCTGCATTCTGATGGTCACTTCTGTCATTGTGTCATTGATGATTGTTGACGGTGTCAGCCCCCATGGGTGTTGTTTGTCTGCACATGGCGAAAGGTATGTCTTATTTGCACTGCAGGATTTGGCTCCCCCAATTTATGTTGCAATGGGACACATACACTACTTTGCCACTGATGTGTTTGTTGTTCTGTGACCAGGGATCATCCATGCAGTTTGGCAGTTGCACCTCTTTCTTTGTCAACACTTACCTTTTGGTCACTGTGATGATGGGGGTTTGGACCCCATTGCCACAATGTTCGAAATGTGCTTCAGCTATGGACCCCACACTTACATTTTGGTCACTGTGATGATGGGGGTTTGGACCCCATTGCCACAATGTTCAAAATGTGCTTCAGCTATGGACCCCACACTTACCTTTTGGTCACTGTGATGATGGGGGTTTGGACCCCATTGCCACATTGTTCAAAGTGTGCTTCAGCTATGGACCCCACACTTACATTTTGGTCACTGTGATGATGGGGGTTTGGACCCCATTGCCACATTGTTCAAAGTGTGCTTCAGCTATGGACCCCACACTTACATTTTGGTCACTGTGATGATGGGGGTTTGGACACCATTGCCACATTGTTCAAAGTGTGCTTCAGCTATGGACCCCACACTTACATTTTGGTCACTGTGATGATGGGGGTTTGGACCCCATTGCCACAATGGTCATGGCCTGCTTGCATTGTGGGTGCCACACACATATATGTGTGGCACATGTGCTAGGGGGTCACATTGTATGTTCAAAGTCATGTTCGGTGTTGTAGGCATTTGACACAGTCTACACACGCTTGTCATGGTGTTGGGGGATGTCTTCTTCTTGCATTCCCTAGGTTGTGGTGTGCTGGTTGTGTCATGCATTGTCCATCCTATGAGTGGGGGTGGTAGTAGTGGTAGGCATCCAGCCCCCCTGGGTGAGGGTGGTAGTAGTGGTAGGCATCCAGCCCCCCCTGGCTAAGGGTGGTAGTAGTGGTAGGCATCCAGCCCCCCCTGGGTGAGGGTGGTAGTAGTGGTAGGCATCCTGCCCCCCTGGCTAAGGGTGGTGGTAGGCATCCAGCCCCCCTTGGGTGAGGGTGGTAGTAGTGGTAGGCATCCTGCCCCCCTGGCTAAGGGTGGTAGTAGTGGTAGGCATCCTGCCCCCCCCTGGGTGAGGGTGGTAGTAGTGGTAGGCATCCTGCCCCCCCTGGCTAAGGGTGGTAGTAGTGGTAGGCATCCTGCCCCCCCTGGGTAAGGGTGGTAGTAGTGGTAGGCATCCTGCCCCCCCTGGGTGAGGGTGGTAGTGGTGGTAGGCATCCTGCCCCCCCTGGCTAAGGGTGGTGGTAGGCATCCAGCCCCCCCTGGGTGAGGGTGGTAGTAGCGGTAGGCATCCTGCCCCCCCTGGCTAAGGGTGGTAGTAGTGGTAGGCATCCTGCCCCCCCTGGCTAAGGGTGGTAGTAGTGGTAGGCATCCTGCCCCCCCTGGCTAAGGGTGGTGGTAGGCATCCAGCCCCCCCTGGGTGAGGGTGGTAGTAGTGGTAGGCATCCTGCCCCCCTGGGTAAGGGTGGTAGTAGTGGTAGGCATCCTGCCCCCCTGGGTGAGGGTGGTAGTAGTGGTAAGCATCCTGCCCCCCTGGCTAAGGGTGGTAGTAGTGGTAGGCATCCAGCCCCCCTGGGTGAGGGTGGTAGTAGTGGTAGGCATCCAGCCCCCCTGGCTAAGGGTGGTAGTAGTGGTAGGCATCCAGCCCCCCTGGGTGAGGGTGGTAGTAGTGGTAGGCATCCAGCCCCCCTGGCTAAGGGTGGTAGTAGTGGTAGGCATCCAGCCCCCCTGGGTGAGGGTGGTAGTAGTGGTAGGCATCCAGCCCCCCTGGGTGAGGGTGGTAGTAGTGGTAGGCATCCAGCCTCCCTGGCTAAGGGTGGTAGTAGTGGTAGGCATCCAGCCCCCCTGGGTGAGGGTGGTAGTAGTGGTAGGCATCCAGCCCCCCTGGGTGAGGGTGGTAGTAGTGGTAGGCATCCAGCCCCCCTGGCTAAGGGTGGTAGTAGTGGTAGGCATCCAGCCCCCCTGGGTGAGGGTGGTAGTAGTGGTAGGCATCCTGCCCCCCTGGCTAAGGGTGGTAGTGGTGGTAGGCATCCAGCCCACCCTGGCTAAGGGTGGTAGTAGTGGTAGGCATTCAGCCCCCCTGGCTAAGGGTGGTAGTAGTGGTAGGCATCCTGCCCCCCTGGGTGAGGGTGGTAGTAGTGGTAGGCATCCTGCCCCCCTGGCTAAGGGTGGTAGTGGTGGTAGGCATCCAGCCCACCCTGGCTAAGGGTGGTAGTAGTGGTAGGCATCCAGCCCCCCCTGGCTAAGGGTGGTAGTAGTGGTAGGCATCCTGCCCCCCCTGGGTGAGGGTGGTAGTGGTGGTAGGCATCCAGCCCCCCCTGGCTAAGGGTGGTGGTAGGCATCCTGCCCCCCTGGGTATGGGTGGTAGTAGTGGTAGGCATCCTGCCCCCCCTGGGTGAGGGTGGTAGTGGTGGTAGGCATCCAGCCCCCCCTGGCTAAGGGTGGTGGTAGGCATCCTGCCCCCCCTGGGTAAGGGTGGTAGTAGTGGTAGGCATCCTGCCCCCCCTGGGTGAGGGTGGTAGTAGTGGTAGGCATCCTGCCCCCCCTGGCTAAGGGTGGTAGTGGTGGTAGGCATCCAGCCCACCCTGGCTAAGGGTGGTAGTAGGGGTAGGCATCCAGCCCCCCCTGGCTAAGGGTGGTAGTAGTGGTAGGCATCCTGCCCCCCCTGGGTGAGGGTGGTAGTGGTGGTAGGCATCCAGCCCCCCCTGGCTAAGGGTGGTGGTAGGCATCCTTCCCCCCTGGGTAAGGGTGGTAGTAGTGGTAGGCATCCTGCCCCCCTGGGTGAGGGTGGTAGTGGTGGTAGGCATCCAGCCCCCCTGGCTAAGGGTGGTGGTAGGCATCCTGCCCCCCTGGGTAAGGGTGGTAGTAGTGATAGGCATCCTGCCCCCCTGGGTAAGGGTGGTAGTAGTGGTAGGCATCCTGCCCCCCCTGGCTAAGGGTGGTGGTGGTGGTAGGCATCCAGCCCACCCTGGCTAAGGGTGGTAGTAGTGGTAGGCATCCAGCCCCCCCTGGCTAAGGGTGGTAGTAGTGGTAGGCATCCTGCCCCCCTGGGTGAGGGTGGTAGTGGTGGTAGGCATCCAGCCCCCCTGGGTAAGGGTGGTAGTAGTGGTAGGCATCCTGCCCCCCTGGGTGAGGGTGGTAGTGGTGGTAGGCATCCAGCCCCCCTGGCTAAGGGTGGTGGTAGGCATCCTGCCCCCCTGGGTAAGGGTGGTAGTAGTGGTAGGCATCCTGCCCCCCTGGGTGAGGGTGGTAGTAGTGGTAGGCATCCTGCCCCCCTGGCTAAGGGTGGTAGTAGTGGTAGGCATCCAGCCCCCCTGGGTGAGGGTGGTAGTAGTGGTAGGCATCCAGCCCCCCTGGGTGAGGGTGGTAGTAGTGGTAGGCATCCAGCCCCCCTGGCTAAGGGTGGTAGTAGTGGTAGGCATCCAGCCCCCTGGCTAAGGGTGGTAGTAGTGGTAGGCATCCTGCCCCCCTGGGTGAGGGTGGTAGTGGTGGTAGGCATCCAGCCCCCCTGGCTAAGGGTGGTGGTAGGCATCCAGCCCCCCTGGGTGAGGGTGGTAGTAGTGGTAGGCATCCAGCCCCCCTGGGTAGGGGTGGTGGTGCGCATTCAGGCCCCTGTGTGCATATGTGGCATTGGTGATGGGCATCCCGCCCCTATGGTGCTGCTGTTGCTGGTGTAAGTATATTCTGCATCCCTCTGTGTGTGTGTGATGTGTCGTGTACGTGTTGTATGTGTTTTGTGGTTGGTGTCTGGCTTACCTTCTGCGCCGTACGCGTCCGTGCCTGTTCCGGTAGTAAATGTAGAATTTTGGTATGATTGGGACGAAGGGATTCATGGTTGGTTCGTGTCGTTCGTCCTTCTCGTTGCTTCGTGTCGTCCTCGTCGCTTCGCCTCGTCCTCGTCGCTTCGCGTCGTTCTCGTCGCTGCCGTGTTCGTCTCGGAGCCGTGGATCGTGTTGTGGCGCGAATCGGAGCTTATGTGCGCCTCTCCCGGATGCTTTGACGTGCCTTGCGTAGCGACGGGTTCGGCGCGTACGGAAAGCGCATCGTACTCGTTCGGCCGGACGGAGCTGCATTTTCCCTTCCGTGCGACTCGATTCAGCGTTTCCGGATTCGCCTCGGTCGGGGAACAGGACCTGGTTTGGGTGAGAACGGCTCGGCCGGATTCTTTGCTGTTGTGCGCATCGTACTTACTCGTTCGGTGTGCTGTACGGATCGGTCGGGAAACAGGCTTTCGCATGGCTTTTTTCCCGACCGAATGGTGTTGGGTACGCCTCCGACCGAGATCGGAATCGGCCCCATAGTCTTTAGTCTGCTTTGTTAACCCTGGCCACCAGTAGCGCTGTTTCAGTAAAGAAATAGTCGCTGTGACGCCTGTGTGCGCAGAACCCAAACCCTCGTGTGCTGCTAGAATTAAGCCTTGCCTACGATCCATATTTGGTATTACTCTATCCCCCACTCCAGGAATCTGAGCATATGGTTTTGTGCATCTAACTTGTAGGAGTACTTGAGTGGAAATTTCTTTGGTACTGCTGTGCTGCCTTTGCGCGAAGCATTGACAGCTACCAATATCTCGCCGTCTATTTTTGTTTTTGAACCAGTGATTGCAGCTACGGCGGCTGTGCATTCAGCCCCCTTTGCGGTTTCGTCGGCCAATGAATTCCCTTCAACATGAATGCCATCACGCTGATGACTCAGTGTATGTATCACGTGAGCCCTTGGTAGTTCGTTTCTCAACTCCACTACCTGTTCCCATAGCATTTTATGCTTAATTGTGCCACCTTTTGCATCTTTGAACCCGTTTTGTTCCCAATGATGTAGATATTCATTGTACGACTGTACACAGTAAAAAGAATCACACACAATTAGTGTGGGGAATTCGTGTTCCGTATTTATAAGTGCCAGTATAAGTGATTTTAATTCTACCAACTGAGCCGTGCAATCTCCTAGAGATTGCGTTTTAGTGCAACCCTAATGGAACTTTCCATCACGCATGCGACCTTTAACGATTGCACACGCCGCGCTGTAAGCTTGCTTACTCCCTATGGCCGGTTGAGCAGATCCGTCAGTGTAAATAATGTATTCATTCTGATCTAGAGGCAAAATCTCATTTGGTAGAGGATATTCTTGTTCGTATTGCAGAAATGCCTGTGTTTTCAAACTTGGATCAAATCTGTATTCAACATCCGTTGCAGTAAGAGAATTAGCCCATTGTATCCATCTCGGATGTAAGGCTTTCGCATTTGGAATGCTAGCTTTTGTAACAGCTTCTAAAGCTGGTACTGGGGTCACGACAATTATGCGTTTACCCTGAGCCAGAGCTCTTTCTCTTGCTACAGCGGTCTGCACTGCTGTCAGGATTTTTTCTGTTGAAGTGAAATGCATTTCTGCGTTTGTGTACTGGTGTGATTTGTATGCGATTGGTACCGTTTCACCTTCATTAAAAGTTAAATAAGTGTACCCGCATTGACCCGCTATTACTCGGATCACTAAGTTGCGTACGTTTACGCGTGTCTGTAAATGTTTAGAAGCTATCATGTCTTCCTGTAGGGAACGTAGGATATTTGTATGTTCCTGTGTCCATTGTCTGACTGAAAAATCAGGTTTTATTAAGTCGTAGAAAGGTTTTACTCTTTCTGCGTAATCCAAAATGTTTGTTCGACCAAAATTTAGGAATCCCAGAATTGATTGTAAATTCTTCAATGATTTTGGAGGTTGGAGCAGCGCACACTTTTCTAAAAAGTTAGCTGCCAGGCTTTTTCCTTCACTTGACAGCTCATACCCTAAAAATAGGACATTGAGGTGGGCAATTTTTGATTTTTTTAAATTAAATTTATAGCCCTCAGAGGCGAATCCCATAATAATGGTGCTCACCCTGGTCAAGTGCCTCGGTAAGTCATCGTCCGTCAGATAAATATCATCCACATAAGACAATGCTTCTTCATCCAAATTTTGGAGTAACTCCTTTACTCTTGCTGAAAACACCCCGGGGCTATTTTTATACCCTTGGGCTAGTCGACAAAATTGTCGCTGGGACCCTAACGCACTGAATGAAGTCAGATACCTGCTTTCAGGCGCTATATTTTGGCAGAAAAATCCATTTGAGATATCAAGTGTTGTTTTGTATTTTTTGCGCACAATGTTATTCATTAATGCGTCACTGTGTGCATTTTGAACTGCACATGTCTTTGTGCAAGTGTTTAAATGTCTGTAATCTAAGACTAGACGATATGTGTTGTCAGGTTTGGCTACGGGGAACAAAGGATTGTTCATAGGTGAAGTGCAATTTTCTATCACCCCCTGGTATTCAAGTTGATCTAGGATCTCCCTGACTTGTTTTTTTAGCTTCCTGCTTTATAGGATATTGTCTTTGAGCATTTGGGGAAACTTTTAACGGGATCACGTGGTGGGTTGACTCCTCTTCCCAACCAACATGATTTTTGTACAATGCTGGAGCTAGGGCAACCGCCCACTCCTGCACATATGCATGTTTAAGATGTATGGGAACGAGGTCGGAAAAGGCTGGAAAAATTACAGTTTCTCCCCTAGGGCACTCCATGACAAATGCTGGCGGCCAGTCTTGTTCTGCTAATAGAATGTCATAACCAGATGACAGATTTTTCCAAAAGAGACCTTTAATTTTCCTGGGCTTGTCCCCCTCCAGCCGGAGTGTTATCTCATGTAACTTATGTGGGACACTTACCCAAGTATCAGGTGTTTCCACCGTGTTATACTCACTCAACTCCGCTGTCACCAGAAATTCCTTCAGGTTCTGGCGAGCTATCGTTACTTCTGTCGCACTGTCTAGCATCGTCAGAGCCCATTCCCATTCAGAAGCTGTGTCCTCAGAATTCTGGGCATGTCTGATCTTGAGACCTGCTACCTTCTTCTTTTTGAACTGAGGTTTCTGTTTTGGTTTATCTTCTTTATTAGGTGCGTAGTCCGCAGCGCGTTGCGTGTCTCTGAACTTTGTACGCTCTTCTGACCGTCCTTCCCTCTCGAACCCTGAAAGGAACGAGAGGAACGAGTATCAGTATCCTGATACCTGTCAGGTTTTTTTAATATTATCCCTATTCCTGAGGTTATACCTCCTTTCAGAGGGCTCCTGTTGAGGAGACCTGCCTCTGGATTGAGATCTGTTGTCTTTAGACTTTTGTTGTTTTTTATTTTCCCACTTCTTTTTAGAAGAAGTAGGTGTCTGCTTTGTAGTGTCCTTTTCAGGACTGCCCACTAGTTGTGGTTTTAATGCTTTCCCACCTAGACTGTCTCTGCCTAATTCTGCATATTCAGTTTCAATTATTTTGGGTAGTTCGTGTTGTTGATCTATTGGACCGAACTCCCTTAGGCGTTGGCGGATCGCCACTGAAGCTGCTTCCCCCTTAATGTTAGCTAGTATTATGGCTGAGACCTGGTCAAAGTTATTTAGTAACTTCATCCCTAAGTTAAGGGCAGGTTCTGCTCCGTACTCATTTTGTATCTGTCTCAATACGTCTGGCACTACTGCTAAGGATGGGATACCATGTGTTCTGGTATATATGGCAGCAAAGACTGAACCCCAAGAGGTGCTGTCCTCTACTTGTGGTGTGATCCCCATGGGCAAGCAGATTGTTAGAATTCTGTGTTTTTCATAGGTGGTAGTATTCGGGAACACTGCCTCGAGCTGAGTTATTTTCTGAGCTATCCAGAATGGTATATGTTCGCGTTTTGCAGGCATTTTGCCCATTACTGTGTGTAATGTTTGAGGAGTAATTTTATTTCCTGTACCCTGAGCTGGAGTACTATTTGCTACACCTGGTGCAGGTTGGATTGTTAAAGTCCTCATGATGAATTGTGTCAGGTTTCTGTAGATTTTAATTAAATCTCTGTGTTGTACGAGTAATTCTGGCTGTGGCATTGTTCCAATGTCAGGGTGCGGTGTGTAAGCCGCTAGTATTGGCCATGTGGCCCCCGTCTCCTCCGAGCGGGCCTAATCTTACTCTTCCTCGTATGTGGGGTAGGGTGCCATTAAACCAGTAAAAATGTTCCTGGTAGGTGAGTGGAATCTCTATGTCCTCGAACGGGGCATATTCCCTTGGTGCATTTCCTCTCAAATAGTAGTGAAATGTCTTTGTTATGGCATTTGCTGCTGGGAGTGTAACCCATGAATAGAATACCTCTGTTTTATTTGATTTGTGTGCCTCAATCACGAAAACTACCATGCCACCCGTGGCTGGTAACCTATTTTCTAATAGTCTTATGGTGACTGTCCTTCAGAATGTTGGTGCAATCTGTATTGCATCCTCAGGATCTTCTTCTCCCGTTAAGAAATTCAGGCCAACTCTTTGATCCCCTGTCTCGGTATCAGAAGTGTTCCAAGGGAACTAAGATGAGGTGTTATGCACAATTTAGGAACTAAATATCCTTCAAGCTTGATTAACTAACAGCCAATAAATAGTATTCTCGTACTACTCAGCTGTGGCGGATTTTGTGCCCACCCACTCCAGACGTCTCTGGGGTTTTGTGAGTAGGTTCTCTGAGAATAGCACAACTGAACTACTCAGATTCTACTGTTAAATAAGTACCAAACCAACGTTGGTGGCGCCATGTCATGTAGTTCCTATAGTACCCATGCAGGACCTGCACGTTTGGATAACATAAACTGTGGGATTGGTGGTAGACTGACTCTGTACACCCCCACCATATATGTTAGCCTGTTTTGCATTAGCTAGCTCACAGTGCCACTAGAATCTCCTCCTATCGGGGAGAGATTAGTTTCTGGCAACCTTAGATCATGACAACCCAAATTCCTCAGAATCGTGGAAACAATGTACTACCTTTCGCTCAGTCACTCGTGCTTACTTATTTGGTTTGTCTCAGAGAGTTACACAGAATAACAGTTGGGTGTTTCAATAAGTATTTATTGAACAGTTGTTATTCTAGTGTAAAATATATGTGCTGCGGCAACCAGCAGACAATAGCAGAGATATATTATCAGCAGTACGATAAAAGCAAAGGGATAGAACAGTTCTACCATATTACAATAATCATGAATACATACATGAATATAAAAAGCATTATGAAAGTGCGCGTACTCCTACGATGCCTAAGTAGATGTACCTGAGTGTACCTAGCATATGTGTGTAGGTCTAAAAGCCTAAGATCCAAGAATCCTTCTAGGATTTAGTCGAACCCCCATACCTGAATAGAGAGAATGTGGGACACCCTCCTGGTCTCGAGTTGGACACCCCGCAAGAGCTGTGTTAGACCGCTGTCAGCTGGAGCGACTGCATGCAGGAGCCTCAGCGTCTCTGGTCAGTGTGTCAGCATGGAAGTCTCGGTTCCCTCTGTCTTACCGGGGTAAGATGTGGTGTATTTATACCCTGAAGACTCTAGTTTCTTCGTATGGTTTGTATTGGCCCTTGTTAGGTGTGAGGAAGACGTCAGGGGTGAATTTTGTACATATATATTATGCAGGTGGTGTATTCCTAGAGAGCCATGCATAATTGATGAGTACAGTGTGGGCCTGTGTTTGGGAAAAATCCTGCTGTATTCAAAACCACAGACTAGATAACGTTCAGCCCTCAGAGCTCGTTGTGTACTAGCGAGGACCAATGTAGGTGAAAGATCATGCCTATATAAGGAATCATGACTATAATAGGACATGTACAGTGATGACCGTAATAGGGCATATGCGGCATTGACCATAATAGGGCAAGTACGAATTTGACCGTATTAGGGCAAATACGAATACGTCCATTTTAGGGCATGTATGAACGGGTCTACATTAGGGCCTCTATACGGGACATAACAGTTTTTTACTTACCTATAAATAAAGTCCTTTTTAGGTCGAGCCTGAGCCAGCGTGCAAGCGCTGCTCTGGTGATCTGTTGTAGGTACTGTACAGAGGAGAAGCCCCGCCCATATTTTTCATTGGCTTGTGTATTTGTCCTTTGTAAATGCTGGCGTCTGATTCCTTAATAGGCTTGTTAGTCCCTCTTTAGTACAGCCATGTCATCATTTGTATCCTTTCATGGCTACTGGCCCCTTTACTTCGGTTCTTACACGGAAAGCACTATATTCTTTATTGAGTTTGTCCTACTTGAGGCAGGACGATGTGCTTTGTTTACATTCAGCACGCTGTGCGCGCTTTCACATTTGGAGCTGCCGGGACACTCGCGACCACTTTTTTTATATGTTGACAGGCTATTTTCATGAGTGTGAGTGTGTCTGTTTACTTTTGTTGTTGGACTTCTAATCTGTGTTTGGAATTTGCGTTTATTCTTTTTTATGCCAGACGATTATTATTTTTTTATATTGGAGAAATGCTTAAAATGTTTATTGTTACAGTATTGCGGCTTTAGCTTGGTTTATATTTTGTCCCTTCTGCTTTTTTTATTTCAAATGGCGCCGTCGTCTCCGCAGTGTAGCCACATTGCCCCGCTTCCGCTGTCCTGCTGGCATGTCTCATGGGAGAATTGTTCGGCCGATCACGGGCTTTGTCCAACAATAGGTTGTGGCGTGCTCCTCCCCCACAGTAGACTCCAAAAGGAGGAGTAAATAGATCATAGGAGCCCAAAATGGCGGAACCATCAACCCCATCCGTACAGCGCTGGCCGGACCACCCACCGCCGCCTTGCCAGTAGTAGAGAAGATCGTGCCGGTCGGTTCAACCTGTTTATTTTTTTGGGCGTGTGATTTCTTTTACAACTCGGCAGGGAATGTTTGCGGCTGTACACTACTTAAATCACGTGTAGTAAAATGAGACGCAGACTCGACTAGTACACGACATACGGTAATGACATGTATACATAGTTATATCAAATCAAAAAATAGAGGGAGGTAGAGGTTTTTTTGAGCTAGGTCCACCCTCCTTTATCAATATAGAACCTAAAACCCGAGGTGTCGGTTAAAGGGCCTAGCCATTAGACAGGGAAAGGGTTTCCAGTCAATGAGATCCGGAAACAACAATAGGAAAGAAGAATTTCTTTCTTGAGTCCCCTCACTCACCAGGGTTTCCCCATGGTGACATGCTTCATCATAGGGGCCATCTCAGCTCTCTACGAACCGAGGCGTGCTGCGACTTGCGAAATTTACGTAGGAGCACTTTAGTGGAAGACTATGTGTAGTGCAAGAGTGTGGTGGAGTGGGCTAAAGTGAGTTAAAAATACCTTGCTAGAGGGCGAAATACTTTATTGTTGCTCCTAGTTTGGTATATCTAAAAACGGGTTGTGAAACAAGTAAACCTAACTATAATGAGTCAGAAATCCTTGGTATACATCAACATGTTTCGAGCTTCCCCAAAGCTCTTCGTCAGGATCACACAGGGACCAGCCCTGTGTTTGCCACTCCTAGTCAGCCAAAATAAGGCAATCTAAACAATAAATAAATAAACGCTGCAAGAGTAAAGCATGCGTTAATCTGTACATACGATCAAGACTTTCTCACGTAGTATCTGTGTGATAGAAAAAACACACAAGGTTAAGGGAACAGAAAACCCCCCCTCTTGCCGATTAGGTGGGTATACATCAGTATTCAATGCGCTTCCACAATCTATAATAATCTAAAATGGTGCGTGCGATAATCCAGTTCTGCGCGTGGTTTCTAGCCTGTGTAGGAGAGATAGGCATGCTGGAAAAACGTGCCGGTAGTGAGTAACCAAAGGTTAAAATAACATACAACACACCTTGTGACATTTAAGACACACATACATAACACATATTGCCGGTACTTCGGTCGTAAATACATACTTCAAAAGAAGCACGTATATGCCTCATGGACCGTGGGGGTCGAGGAATCTCTTAGTCCTAAATCCGGAAACTGAAGAAAAACGGGGAGAATTAGCCTCGTTAGTTTCCAAAAAAGGACCCGAATGGTGTAGGTTCGAGTCAGAAGCGAGCTCTGCCTGGACCAGCCTGTGGAAAGAAAGCACTTACATGATGTGAGAGTGCCTCGCAGGAGAATACCTAGTCGTCTCCCCACCGGACCGCATATTGGCATGTCTGTGAACGGGGACCGACTAAATACTTCCTGCATCCGCCCAGTCATAGTGTGAGAAAACTAGACTGCAGGAAAGCACCAAAAATGGCCGCCGCTCTTGGCTCATAGTGTCGGCCATCTTGGGGAATACGCGGGTGGTCTCCGTGTATTCCCTATATAGACGTAATACTCCCATCCTGTGTGAGAGGGAGGAGCGTCTAAATGGTGGTTCACGGCTCCTGATGGTAACCGACTTGACACGATTAGATAAAAATAAAAATAAAAATAAATACATTGAAAATAAATTTAGTAGGAAAAATTGAGTTTGTCAAAAGATATATCATTATCCAAAAACGGCAGGAAAGAGAAGGAGGAACCGGTGATGTTCTCAAAATGGTCGCCGTATTTGGCTTATAGTGTCGGCCATAATAGGGGAATTAGTTGCTAATCACTGTATATATACCCTACATCGATATAATGTTCAAACCCTGAGTCTCAAAGGAGTATAATTAATGCTCCTGACGAACAAATAACCGAAATAGTAAAGAATGAATGAAAGGATAGAAAATAATAATCTAAATCTAAAGGTTCTGGTTTATTATTTCTACTTGTTCCAAAACCATAAAGATTGCACTTAGAAACTAGCAGGAAAAAAGGGGGGGAAGAAGGGGCGGGGGGGCCCTCCCTACCTCCAGTTATTTAGTATAAAGAGGGGTTCGTTAGAAAAGGGGTTCGGTTTCTACAATCTAGTGTTTTAACAAAACTGACCCCACGGGATATCATCATTCAGGCCCTGGTTGTCTGAACATAATTTGAAAACCCAGCGTTGTTCTTTTTCATGTAACTTCCTTTCTAAGTTCTCATGGCACTTAATGTGTTCCAGGACTACCCACCTCATATCATTGGGGGTATGTTGTTTTTCTAGGAAGTGGGTGGTCATTCTTGTGGTTGCTCGTTTACACCTTATGTTGCTCCGGTGTTCCACTATCCTAGTGCTAACTTTTCTAGTTGTCATCCCCACATAGTGGAGATTGCATGTGCAAGTAATTAGATACACGACACCTGTTGTGTTGCAGTTTGTAAAACTGTGCAATTCCCATGTCATATTGTTGTGAAATTTCACTTTTTTGGTGGCGGTAGTTAAATGACAGACACTGCAGTTACTGCAAGGATAGTGTCCTTGTGGGAGTGGATGTAGTCTACGCAGGGCCCCTCCCGTTTCCGGTGTGCTAGTAGGGCGCGTGTGTACCAGATAGTTTTTTAGGTTCTTCCCCTTTCTATGGCTGAACATGGGTAGTGGTATGTTCAGACCCCCACTATTAAGGGTACACCAATGTTTTTTGACTATCTTAGTCACCTTGTCTGATGCAACATTAAATGTAGTGATACAGATAGGTCTCTTGTTTTTGGTCTCTGTCTCCTTTGGGTTGTGTTCTAAAAGTGCTTCTCTATGGTTATTAGAGGCTCTCTTTTTTGCTTGTAAGACCAATTGTTTGGGGTATTTTCTCCATATTAGTTTCTTTGTGAGATCTTTAGCTTGGGAATTGTAATCTTCTTTGTCAGTACAATTTCTTCTCAAGCGCAAGAATTGTCCAAAGGGAAGATTTTCCTTTAAATGTCTCGGATGGAAACTGTCATAGATAAGAAGACAGTTCCGAGCCGTAGGTTTGAAGTGGGTTGTGGTTACTAGACTCCCATTCCGCTCAAAAATGTTTAGGTCCAGGAAAACCAGGTGTGTGCGACTCATTGTGAAAGTGAATTTGAGGTAAGGGTCTTGTTGGTTCAGCCACTCAACGAAATTACTAGCTTCAGACTCATTCCCTTCCCAAATGAGTAGTACATCGTCTATGTACCTTTTCCATAGTTGGAGATGTTTCATGTATGGATTGCTATTGTTCAATATTTTGTGTTTCTCGAGGTGGTGCACATAGAGGCCGGCTACACTCGGCGCAAAAGTGCTTCCCATACTAGTGCCATGTTGTTGGCGATATAGGGTTTCCTCAAACCTGAAGAAATTATCTGTCAGTGCCAGTCTACAGCATTCCAGAACTACATGTCTGGGTGTATGGTAGATCCACTAGTTTTCAAATAATACCTCCTCCAGGATTTCAAGAGTTTCTTTATGTGGAAGGCTTGTGTATAGGCTTTCCACGTCCAAACCTATAAGGATGCTGGATGTGGGATTGAATTGGAGATCTTGCAATAGACATAGTACAGCTTTAGTATCTTGTAAATACGTGTCAGTACTTTGGATAATGGGACGTAAAAATGCGTCCGCAAACTTAGAAAGAGGCTCAAGAATTGAACCTATACCTGACACTATAGGTCTCCCAGGGGGGTTCTCCAATGATTTATGGATTTTGGGGATAGTGTAAAAATAAGGGGTGGTTGGGTTAGTGTTTTCCAAAAATCTTGCTTCTTTTTTGCTTATCCAGTCGTGTGCCATTGATTCTTCAACGAGGCTGGCTATCTCAATGCGCAGTCTTTCCGTAGGGTCTTCCGTTATTGCAGTGTAGTTTCTCTCATCCGCTAATAATCGTAGGCATTCATCTCGGTATGCTGTGGTATTGAGAAGTACGGTGGCTCCACCTTTGTCAGCAGGCTTGATGGTTATCAACTTGTCGTTAGACAGCAGGTGTATTGCCTCTTGTTCCTTTTTGCTGATGTTATGGAAGACTTTAATGGTCTTTGGGTCAATCTCTGTCACTTCCTTCATTACTGCTTTCTCAAACGCTAGAAGTTCTACCGGGAGATTCATGGCCGGTGGTGTAAAGTTGGATTTTTTCTGCAGTCCTGTGTCACTCCTTGTCTCAACGGTCGGTGGTTTATTTTTAAAGAAAACTTCAAGTTTCACTTTGCGGATGAATTCTTTGCGCTCACAACAAAGTTTAAATTTGTCCATCGTGGGTGTTGGGACAAAACCTAGTCCTTTTTCCAGGACCGTTTGTTGAATAGGTGTTAGTGTGGTATGTGATAGATTCACCACTAGACTGGTTGGTTGCTCGTTGATGGGTTGTCCGGCGGGCCCATGCTCCGTGTATGGCTTCTCAATGACTCCAGGGGTTGTGCCCATTGGACTTGTTGTCCTCTTCTGCTTTTTCCCCTTTGGGATCCCTTGCCCCGTCCTAAAAAAGACTGGTTCTGTTGTCCCTGTGGTTGTTCCCAGTGATGGTATGCTTGTTGGGGGTAGGGTTGTTGATGAAAAGGTGGTGGTCCGTAGAAGAATGGCGGTGGTGCCCCGTATGTTTGGGGTCCTTGGTAAGGGGACCAGCCGAAGTTTTGTCCACTCTGATTTTTCATACGCCCTCCACGAGATCTTCTGTTCCTGTTGATATTGTTGCGGTTGTAGCTGTAGCTGGAATCTGAATTGTCTGAGCCAGTATCTGATCCATCGCTATCAGTATTATATCCTGGGTTTCTTCCTGATGGTATATGATCCTCCCTAATATAGGGGTACACTTTCTCATGTGTGAATGTCTTCTGATCCTTTTTCAATTTTACATACTTAGTGTCTTTCAGACTGATTTCGAACTCAGTCATTGTTTTGTTTAACTCGTCCAGTCGTTTCTTTAACTCTAATGTACTTTGATACGTTTTTAATCGGATTTCTAGTGTGTGTATCTCCCCCTTCATTTCATCCGAGAGGCGTGCCACAGTTTTTATAATCAGCACGAGCCAATCCCTGGTACAGTGCCAAGAAATAAGTGACCAGTCCTTCTTGAAGTTTTCATCCTGTTGAAAAATGAAAGGTTCATTCCGCACAATCAACCCTCTTGGGGCGATATTGGCTCTTAGGTATTCGGTCATCATAATCCCGTGGACTAGTGTTTTTATCTGGTTCCGTTTTAATTCTGTAACTTCATCCCAACACTGGCTTGCTTCATTAGTGTCTCTGTTGGGTGTTCCTGCCAAGGGTAGCATGGATGCAATAATCCTGTCCACCTCCTCTTCTGAGAAGGTCAGGCCTGTCACTTCCGTCATGTGTGCAAGTGGTCTTTTTTTATATGTATGTGCGTGTGTGGTGTGTGAAGTCACGTCGACGGTGTAGGGGGAAAGGGGTTTCTCCCACAGCTATACTGCTGTATGAATCAAATCAAAAAATAGAGGGAGGTAGAGGTTTTTTTGAGCTAGGTCCACCCTCCTTTATCAATATACAACCTAAAACCCGAGGTGTCGGGTAAAGGGCCTAGCCATTAGACAGGGAAAGGGTTTCCAGTCAATGAGATCCGGAAACAACAACAGGAAAGAAGAATTTCTTTCTTGAGTCCCCTCACTCACCAGGGTTTCCCCATGGTGACATGTTTCATCATAGGGGCCATCTCATTTCAGCTATACTAAATAACTGGAGGTAGGGAGGGCCCCCCGCCCCTTCTTCCCCCCCTTTTTTCCTGCTAGTTTCTAAGTGCAATCTTTATGGTTTTGGAACAGGTAGAAATAATAAACCAGAACCTTTAGATTTAGATTATTATTTTCTATCCTTTCATTCATTCTTTACTATTTCGGTTATTTGTTCGTCAGGAGCATTAATTATACTCCTTTGAGACTCAGGGTTTAAACATTATATCGATGTAGGGTATATATACAGTGATTAGCAACTAATTCCCCTATTATGGCCGACACTATGAGCCAAATACGGCGACCATTTTGAGAACATCACCGGTTCCTCCTTCTCTTTCCTGCCGTTTTTGGATAATGATATATCTTTTGACAAACTCAATTTTTCCTACTAAATCTATTTTCAATGTATTTATTTTTATTTTTATCTAATCATGTCAAGTCGGTTACCATCAGGAGCCGTGAACCACCATTTAGACGCTCCTCCCTCTCACACAGGATGGGAGTATTACGTCTATGTAGGGAATACACGGAGACCACCCGCGTATTCCCCCAAGATGGCCGACACTATGAGCCAAGAGCGGCGGCCATTTTTGGTGCTTTCCTGCAGTCTAGTTTTCTCACACTATGACTGGGCGGATGCAGGAAGTATTTAGTCGGTCCCCGTCCACAGACATGCCAATATGCGGTCCGGTGGGTAGACGACTAGGTATTCTCCTGCGAGGCACTCTCACATCATGTAAGTGCTTTCTTTCCACAGGCTGGTCCAGGCAGAGCTCGCTTCTGACTCGAACCTACACCATTCGGGTCCTTTTTTGGAAACTAACGAGGCTAATTCTCCCCGTTTTTCTTCAGTTTCCGGATTTAGGACTAAGAGATTCCTCGACCCCCACGGTCCATGAGGCATATACATGCTTCTTTTGAAGTATGTATTTACGACCGAAGTACCGGCAATATGTGTTATGTATGTGTGTCTTAAATGTCACAAGGTGTGTTGTATGTTATTTTAACCTTTGGTTACTCACTACCGGCACGTTTTTCCAGCATGCCTTTCTCTCCTACACAGGCTAGAAACCACGCGCAGAACTGGATTATCGCACGCACCATTTTAGATTATTATAGATTGTGGTAGCGCATTGAATACTGATGTATACCCACCTACTCGGCAAGAGAGGGGGGTTTTCTGTTCCCTTAACATTGTGTGTTTTTTCTATCACACAGATACTACGTGAGAAAGTCTTGATCGTATGTACAGATTAACGCATGCTTTACTCTTGCAGCGTTTATTTATTTATTGTTTAGATTGCCTTATTTTGGCTGACTAGGAGTGGCAAACACAGGGCTGGTCCCTGTGTGATCCTGACGAAGAGCTTTGGGGAAGCTCGAAACATGTTGATGTATACCAAGGATTTCTGACTCATTATAGTTAGGTTTACTTGTTTCACACCCCGTTTTTAGATATACCAAACTAGGAGCAACAATAAAGTATTTCGCCCTCTAGCAAGGTATTTTTAACTCACTTTAGCCCACTCCACCACACTCTTGCACTACACATAGTCTTCCACTAAAGTGCTCCTACGTAAATTTCGCAAGTCGCAGCACGCCTCGGTTCGTAGAGAGCTGAGATGTCCCCTATGATGAAGCATGTCACCATGGGGAAACCCTGGTGAGTGAGGGGACTCAAGAAAGAAATTCTTCTTTCCTGTTGTTGTTTCCGGATCTCATTGACTGGAAACCCTTTCCCTGTCTAATGGCTAGGCCCTTTACCCGACACCTCGGGTTTTAGGTTCTACATAGTTATATCCACATTTCATAGGCCGAGGATGCTAGCTAATATTTAAGACGTGTAATACTTTTTTGCTAACATGAGCAATTGAAATTCGCATGCGGTTATAGTGTGAGTTATTTTTGTTTGAAAAGTAGGGTACATATTTTTGTTTCATTGATTGTGCGTGGTGAAAACCCAGCTTTTCACCCGATGAAATTTGCGTGGAATGCCTCACGCGTTCTTCTCGCAGCTATATAAGTCGTTCAAACACAAACGCTGAGCACACTGACAAGAAAACAATGTAGTTTAACACCAGAATGTTTTTTGAGGCGATGATTTTCCTTCATAAATTATGTCATATGCAAAACCACGAGATAACACAACTGTATGACTTGTAATTGAATGTAATGTCACTAATGCAATACTTTTAATAAAAAAACTATGAATCAGATTTCAAACTCATTTGTTCCTTTTGCCACGGGCGTAGCTTGGTCCGTAAAAATTGGCGAGAGGAGGAGGGATCAGCTTCAGATTTCCCAACAATCACATTGGCATATCTTGTTAAAATAGATTATGAGAAGCATGACATGAGGGGGCGTAAGGGAGGGTGGAAAGATGAAGGTGGATTCTTAGGGGTGCTTAAAACAATATTTTTCAAATATGCAATAGGTCTCGCTTTTGCGAGAGTTTAAGGTATTGGCATTGTAAATGACAATGCCGTCTAATTTATCTGTTTTAAAAACACATAAATAAAAGGCATTGTCATTTACAATGCCAATAGCTCAAACTCTCATAAATGCGAGACCTATTGCAAATGCTTGTTTTGTACATTTAAGAACTGCCTGGATATTCAAGTTATTAAGGTACTCACTGCAAGTGGCCTGGGAAATGGATCGGTACTTCCCCACACTCAGAGTTACTGATCTGGGGGTCCAGAACTACCTTTTTATTACTTTTAAGTCACTCCTAAGGTCTGCCCTGGGTGCTACATGGGTAGGGTACATTGTTATAAAAAAGCAGGAACATTATAAAAGTCAGGGACTTTATAAAGGAAAAAACAGCCAAAGTTGTTTTTTTTCCTATTTTAGTCCTGCTAGCCCCATAGGCTAACATAGGGAAGGCTTTATTAAACCTAATAAAGCCTAACTTCGGTTATGAGCTAGCCATCAATATCATTCGAAGTATCAAATTAATAGTTGCATTAAATTCAACAACTTGCCAAGGTTAGATTTAATGTAACTATTACAGGAAAGTAGTTTTAGAACTTAATATCCTGAAGTTACCTAAAGCAGCCCTGTAGTGGCCTCTTCTGATTGGCCAGGCTTTGACAGCCTGACCCAACCTGCGCCCTGGGTAGGTGTGAAGAGGCCTGGGGCTGAAACAATACATTCATTTGGTGAGAGGAGATTTGCTTCCTGGAGAAGACAGGGAGAGGAAGGAGTCTGGGGAGATAAGCTGGGCTTCAAAGGTAGGAGCAAAGATGTTATAGGACCCAGGGCAGCCCCCTCTTCCTTGATCCCCAGCCAGATAGGAACCCTCCTAATTAGAGTAGGAGAGGGGCTGGAATGTGAGTGTAGTCAGTTGTTAGCCACACCTTTTGAATGGGTTACACAGACACACCAAGGAGAAATTTTCTCCATTTTGATTTTTGTGAGAAAAGTGCATTCTGGGTCGAACATATGCCACACTGTGCAGGAAGTAGTCATAGCAGGGGGTGGTAGCTTTACCCCTATTGGTTGTGGTGTCCCCTTTCCTGCCAGCCCAGACTGGAGAATAAATATGGGAGAGCAGGAGGAGCTCCTCAGAACACTACCTGGAACATCAGAAGAAGGACTGCACTGCTGGACCCTTGGACTGAACCACAGAAGGCTTGCACTCAGAGGATGGCACCTGCTACACTAGCAAAGGCTCAACAAAGAAAGAACTGTGTCTGTCTCAAAGGAAATGAAGTGGACTCCCTGATCAGCAACAGGTACAGCAGAGCCGGAAGAAGTCACTTGCAAAGCCAAGGAGAGGATCACCCCAGCCGACCAGTTACAACTGGATTCTTCCTGGACTGTGCAGGTGCATTTTAGGAAATTGAGTCCTAGCCCCCAAGAGGCAATCCAGAGTCTCTGGACCCTTGGCCAGAGCTAGTGGACCCTTACATTTACCTAAGGAACCATACACAAGGAAGGTCTGTGGAAAAAGGAAACTTTCTGCAAAGTTTTGCAGAACATCTCCAAGAGAAGACCTGCTCGACGACGAGGGTCTAGCCGTGGACATCGACTGGCCAATTGAATTGACCATGCTGGGTTGTCCCACTGAAAACCTCCAGGTGAAGCCCAACTTTATGCCAAGAGGGACGGCATCAACGACTGCTACAAGACCCTCCTCACCGTCAACGCTGAAGGATCCGACACCCGTCTCTTCACCAAGCCACCGTCGTTGAACTTGGATCTGAGGAGCCCAAGGACTCAACATCGAGAAGAAATCTTCCAAGAAAAAGACTAAGTCAGAAGGTAAACTTTTGACCGGGACCTAGCACTCAGCCTATTTGACCCGTGATCCATCGGTCGGCCTAAAACTTTGACTTTGTCCCGGTCCATTACAACCAGATAGCCACGAGTAGCACTTTAAGCTTTTTGAATGCACAATTTTTGATTTGATCTTTAAAAATTCACATCTTCGGTTCCCTTCATTGGATGTTTGTTGTTTTAGTGTTGTTTTAAAGATTTGAATATTCTCTATTTTTCAAATTGGTGCTGGATTTTTATTGTATTGTATATTTTACTTATTTTCTGTTTGGGTGGTATTAAATGCTTTACACATATATGTCTCCTAAGTTCAGCCTGCCTGCTCATTTGTTAAGCTAACAAGGGTTGAGCAAGGATTAAGTTACTGAGGCTTGACTGGACCTATTAGTGATTGTGGTATTATTACTAGCTGAGGGTGGATACCCCACTTACTAATAATCCCCTTTCTTGAACCTGTTGAAATCAGTGACTTACTCAATTTCAATTTCATCATACTTATTCAGTTTTTTCAGTTAAACCATAAAAGTCATACAAACATCATTAGTTAAACACCAGCATTTATATAAAAGACAATGCATTAAGACCATTATAAACCCCTAATTTCAGAGTTAAAAGATAGGTCCCACTATCAAGTTTAATCACTTGAAAGAAGTTGTAAAAAGATAAAAGAAGGTCTGACCCTCTTAAAACAAGCTTTTTTGACCATAGGAATTTTAAATGACTTTCTGGGAGCATCGTAAAAGCTGCAAAATATTAAAAAGTGCATCATATCCTGAGGAGACTGTCGGTCGCAGCCACAGTGTCTTGGACACTGCCCTCTATGAGCACCACATGATTGGGCTAAAAGGTGATGAAAAAGACCAAGTCAAAATCTAGTCAATAGGAAGCGATCATGGTTACTTTTAACCCCTAAAAGATATGGTTCAATATTTGGCACGGTTTTCAGAGCAATATACCTGCGCACGCTGGGCTTTCTCAGCTCTATTTCCTCTCTATCCCAAAAGCGCCTTTCGAAAAAACGTTCTTTCAGCCAAATTAAATCCCTCCTACATATCTCTTCCGGCTTGTCAAATAGATCTACCCTTACTAAACTGCAAAGACATTCTCTAACGTAGTGCACCCAACGGATACGTTTGACTTGATCAAGGGAGAGGCAATCCCTTAGAATGTCCTTACTAAGGGCATCTTCTTTCTTGGTCCAAATCTTCATCCACAAAGCTAGGGGGCGAAAAGCCAACTCATCTGAGAGAAAGGCCATCCCCAACTCTTCATGCACAAAATACGATGGGGAGCTCTGCGGTAAAGAGGGCACCCGTCTCAAAAAGGTATTTTCAATGATTTGTAGTGCCTCCTGCCCAGTATAACCCATATCTCGCTTCCGTAAGTGACCTTTGCAATACATTTAGCTCTGTAGATCTTCAGAAGGGCCCCAATCAGTTTTCCACCCAATCTGGAAACAAAATTCAATTCAATTCAAATAATTTATTGCGGTCTTTAGACCATAAAATTGCAAGTGCAGTAAACTAACGAGACACAAAAACCACCTCCAATACATAGACTCAAAGCCCCCAGATCCTAAATTACAGTTATAGACTATAATCCCACATCCCAATAAATAAGCAAAATACATAGCAACAAATGCAAAGTGCCATATTAATAAAGTGTACAATTATTGGGGCGAGATAGAGCTAATACATTTCATATTGGTAAAACACTAAAAAACACTATATAAAATCACATATTAAAAAAATTTGTTTAAAAATGGATCAAGCCCAATAAAAAGAAAAAAAGAGAGTTTTGTCGGCTTAGTGCTGAACATTAATTTCCAAAAGTGACTTACGCACACACCACATAGAAAGTAGGAAGCGTGACACCGCAAATACAATTGGGGACGGTATCGTATTTCAGCAACCTAAATACCTCTACACAGTGTTTAGTCCCCAGATTTTTACAAAGTTGAGTCAGCCAACGGCGTCTGGATTTTCTGTAGCCAGGGCAGAAAAAGAATGCATGCAGCTCTGACTGCTCTGCATTGTTACAGGCCGGACAACCTAGAGAGAGTGTACCTGCCCATTTGTTGGAGAAAACGCGCAACGGGAGAACACTGTGCATAAATTGAATGTAAAGTTTCCTCGCTATCGCTGGTTGTATCTCAGCCAGGGCAGACTCTAGGATGTACTGGTCTTTAATTCTCAAAAACGCAACTGTTAATGATCCTGTTGCTGAGCACCCCTGTAGGCGGGCAAGTTTCCCCTCCCTATAACTCCAAACAAGTTTCTTTCCAGAAATTCTGGAGCAGGCTTCCTCAGGGTTGTACCAAAGACTTGCTCTGTCCATGTCTAGAAGTGAGTCCCTGACATTTTTTGGGAAAATATGTGTATTGGCATTTTGTTGACATACTTTACACCACAAGGTAAATATTTTCCATTGTTAATACTCCAGCTTGACACATAAAACGCAGCTCATGAGGACATTAACTAACAACATTCGTACATATCATCTTCTATCAGTGGGTATAGACAGAGTTTCCATTTAGGTGTAAAGCAGCTATTTCCACTGGGTTCTGTAAAATGAATGATTGTGTCAGTATGTATGCCCTCAATGATGTGCGTCCTTATAACGAGAAGTGTCTTCCCGTTCTGGGATTGTTACGACCGGGTAGGGAGTGTTATGTTGCCATATAATGTTCCCATGGAGGAATTGTGACATACTGGGAACAGACAGTACGTAAACCGGTAAAACTAAAAATAACTCAGGTTGGGAGCATCAAAGGGGGGTCAAAGGACATTTGTGAGTGGGGGGTGCTGTATTATATTTCCAAGTGGGCCCGACTAGCGGGCACACCTAGTGTAGCTGCATGGTATTATAATTCGTCTCTCTTGGGGAGGGGAGGGAGGTACCAGAGGGGGAGTGGGGACCCGAGGGGAGGGATGAATAATGTAGGCCACAGGTGTTCCCCAACCCCTCCGAAGTCTATCTCAATTTGTCTCCGGGAGCCCCATCGAGTCAGTTTGTGGGAGTTTCACTGTCTTCATCAGAGCTATTAGTATGGCTCGGATGCTTCTAGATATACAAGGCATCCTTCCATAGATCTGCAATCGGGTGTTGGTGCAGGCCCTTAAATTCCTCTCAGTGCAGTGCCCTACCTTCAGCACCTTGTGTCCAAATGTTAATCTGTGGCCCTGAAGTCTGTGTCCATGTCACTGCAATACGTCTCCGGGCCAGGGTCCCCTCTTTCCGTTTGGGCGGGCGGGGACACAGTCCAAGCAGACATACAGCTGCTGCTAATTCCAAAGCACGCCCCAGTGCAGCGTTAAGTTTTGACAGCCAGTGCTTAATTTGAGCCAGTGATTTTCGGTGCTCAGCACCAAATTCTCATCACCGGCGCTTATAGCACCAATTAAGGACACACTAATTTGGAAGGCATGCGATTTTCCCCATAATCACAGGATTTTGAGCCACGCCGAGACTCGAACCTGGTTCCCCAGCTCCAAAATCAGCAGCTCTAGCCATTAGGCCAAGTCCTCTCCAGAATGATATGTGCCGGGGCTCTAATCAGGAGGCAGTTTGCACCAGCACATTTCTCCTGTTAGCGCTGCCTCCTGAGGAGAACCCCGGCACTTTTTATTTTACAAATTAACCACTGTTGACAGCACTACTTGCCAGAAGACCTGCAGTTTGTCACAACTCCAGGTCATGTGCAGAAAGTCCGCGTCCAACTGTCCACATCTTGGGAAGCCTCTCGGCTCCCCCCAAAGACAGTGAAGAGACGGTGAGGAGTCATGTAGGACATATGTAGACAGTTAAATTGGGTATATTTTAGTCGACTGTTATATGAAATTCTCATGGGGACTTCAACACTCTACTCCACTCTGTGTCAGTATTGTTTCTATCTAGGTGCCTCTCCCATCTGTCTCTCAGCTGTGACAGTGGGGTCAGGGAAGCGTCGAGTAGCGATTTATAAAACCATTTAATTTGGTGCCCTGCTGTTTCCAGGGTAACCAGGGAGTGAAGCACTGCATGGGTTTCTGGTTCCTCCCGAGCTGCTCCCCACAATCGCCCAAACGCCCGCACCAACACTTCATACATAAGGAACTGTCTCAGCGGGAGTCCACACCCCTCCGAAGAAAGGTTTTTTCATGGTAGCAGTCCCCCACGGTCTCAATCCTAGCCTCCGCCCAGGCCGCCATCTGCTTGGCCATTAGAGTCAACTGGGGTTCCCCATACAGTAATCCTACTAATGGTAGCGTCGGAGAATATCGCGGGGCATCCGGCAGTCTAGACATGCAGCGTTTCTAGCACTGCAGAGCGGTGGTCTGTAGTATCGTGTTATAAGGGACCTTAGTCATCCGGTTCAGAACTTTGGCCAGCAGAAGGCAGGGACGCTGATCTGATTCGTTGAGAAAAGTTCCCTCCTGGTTCACGCTCCCTAGCCATTTGGCCACCCATTGCAGTTGTGCAGCTAAATGATAAAAACTCAAAGTGTGGCACCCCTAGACCCCCCTCACTCATAGGGCACTGCAAAGTTTGTAGCGATACTCTCCGTCTCCCGTTCCCCCAGATGAGGTCCCGCACCAGTGCATTGAGTGTGCGAAACCACTCCGCAGGCATAAGTACCGGTAAGTTAGCAAAGAAGTATAAAAGACGAGGCAGCATGACCATCTTGGTCAATGAGATCCTGGCCTTATTAGGAAGCCGCAAAGTGCCACAGAAGGCCATGCTGGATCGGAGCGATCGCATTGCCCTGTCTAGGTTGCCCTCCTTCAAGCCATCCAGGGAGTGGAAGATTCTAATACCTAGATATTGAAATGTGTCGGGAGCCCAGTTAAGATCAGCGGGGAGTTCCTGTGGCCTAGGCAGGGGTCCAGTGACTGGAAACAGATATGTTTTGCGTTTATTGACCCTCAGGCCCGACAGAGCCCCAAAGGTGCTGAGGAACATGATAGCCGTTGCAGCCCCACCCTTCGCATCGTTTAGGTAAATTAATAGATTGTCTGCATACAACAAAATGGTGTGGGTTCTGCTGCCTACCGGCAGTCCCAGTCCATCTCCCCCCTGATGGAAGAGCACTGCCAGGGGCTCAATCACCAGCACGAAAAAAAGAGGGGATAAGGGGCATCCCTGGCAGGTGCCGCGTGTTATCGCGTACTGTGGGGAGATAGTTCTACCCGTCCTGACCCACGCTGTGGGGCGGGCATATAATAACCACACCCACTTCAGCCATCTCGCTCCCAGCCCCAGTCTCTTCATGATCTCGTATAGGTAGGCCCAGCTCACCCTGTCGAATGCCTTCTCCAGGTCGACTGATAGGAGGGCAGCCCGCGGAAGGGACCTCAACTCCTGGTGGTAGAGAACAGAGTACAATATCCGCAAGTTGTACAAGGTATTGCGTGTGGGGATGAACCCATTTTGGTCCGAGTGTGGGAGCAGTCGGGATGCCAGGATTTTGCTCAGTATTTTGAAGTCCATGTTGAGCATGGTCAAAGGTCTGAAGTCCCTCACTCCAGCATCCAGGCCAGGCACCTTGGAGAGGGGGACCACAGTTACAGTTTGTGTGGAATCCAGCAAATGTCCCAACTCGAGATCCTCAGTGTACAAGGAGACCAGATGGGGGGCCAGTTCCGTTATATATTTAGCGTAAAACTCTGCCGGGAGGCCGTCAGGGCCCGGCGTCTTACCATTGGCCAACGACGTGATGGTCCCTCAGACCTCAGGGCCATCCAGCTCCTCCACCATCTGTTCATTCACAGTGCGGAGGGGTAGCGGGGTCAGGAATGAGCCATGGTTTGCCTGGGAGGCCTCTTGAGGGCGGTATATAGTGTTTCGTAGTAGTTCTGGAATAGTTTGTTGATCTTGTCTGGGTCGAATTTGGTTGTATCCGTGTCTGTCTGTGTGGGGGTGATTGGGGCGCCCAAGGTCTCGGCCTGATCACCCACGACAGCAAGCGACCAGCCTTCGCCTCCTCTCCCTGTACCCTATCCATATATGCCCTGTAGTCATGTGAACAAAGTCTCTCAAGGGCCTCATCATACTGTTTGCATGTGGCTAGCAGGCATGTGTGTGCGTGTTTCCCTGTTCCTTGCGTGCTAACCAGCATGCGCAGAGCTCCCTCATTGGTCAAGGGCTCCTGGTGTAGTTACCTTTGTATGCCAGTTGTTTGTCCCATACAATGTCCCCTCACCACCGCCTTGAATGCCTCTCACTCCACCAGTGCAGACGAGGCCGTATGAGCGTTGTCTACAAAAAACGTACCCACTAGTGTCTGCAGGAATTCGCAAAATGGGATGTCTTCCAATGACAGGGGGTTGAGCCTCCATGTAGACATCATGGGTCTTTGCATAGAGGGTTGGTATGATAGTATCAAGGGACTATGATCCGAGAACGTCCGACCTAAGTATTCGGTGTATTTGAAGGAACTGCTAATCCATGAGAAGCACCAGAAAGCATCGAGCCTTGGATGGAGTTGGTGTATGGGAGAGTAAAAGGAGTATTTCCTGTGCCCTATGTGTTGGAGCCTCCAGATGTCCTGCAAGTCCCAGTGGGCCATCCATTCTCGCAGTCCCGCTGCTGCTTGATGGGTCTGAGCCTCCGACAGCAGGGGGGTGGGAGCGATCAAGCGTCACATCTGCCACACAGTTAAAGTTTCCGCCCAGGATCACCTTCCCCACCTTTATGTGAGCCAGATGGGCAGATAGACTGGTTAGATAAACCAGCTGGTCATGATGCAGTGCGTAGAGGCAGTCCAGTGTAATTTCCCTTCCCAAGAGTCGTCCCGCAAGCAGGACATACCTGCCTTCTCTATCTATGATAGTGCATGTTGCTTCAAAGAGGACCCCTGGTCTGCCCCATATCAGCACCCCACGGGCATACGCTGAGTACGTGGTGGCAAATATCTGCCCTCTCCATCGTCTGCGCAATATATCTACTTCCCCTTGGAGGAGATGCGTCTCCTGCAGGAAGGCTATCTGCACGCCCCGCCTTTTCAGATAATTATAGATGTTGTGACGTTTGGACATTGATCCCATACCCCTAATGTTCCAGGTAAGGAGTTTCATCTCATGGCATGGCATAGTCATTTTAAGAGGTTTCAGTCCTCCCCCCCGCGACCCCCACCCCGCCCCAGACCCCGGAATAGTGAAAAATCATGTCCCAACCTGCCTTGGAAACTGAACAAATTAAACCCAAAAAACCCCAACAGTCAACAACTCCCCAGTCCCAGAGCATGCTGGCAATGGCCATCTGCCCAAACCATGGATACATCTATCGAGTTCAATGTAGGCCCAAGCCAGCCACGGCAAAAGCCTACGGGTGATCGTGGCCTCAAGAATTGATGCGCTCAGGTGCGCGAGGCAGTGATACATGGTATGACGTTTGCGGTGCAGCGCCTCCAGCACCGGCCTCAATATTCCTCCAGCCCTTTTGATGCACCACATTTCAAGGCAGTGTTGGCCCCTGCAGAGTGTCTAGAGATAGGGCCCAACCAAATTATCCCATCTGCTGTTTTTGGCATCACCACCGGTAAGTTGAGGCTGGCCCCGTCAGATGAGTCCGAGTCTGAACCCTCAGTTCCCTTGAGGGATGGCGACCCTGCGTCTGATGGGGGGCCACCATCATGGACAATCTCAGCGACTGCCTGCAATGCCGCTGCTCGTTCACGCTCAGTGTCTGAGGGACTTGGTTTCTTTGGGAGGGTACGCTCAGACCTCCATTTAGATCTCTTTCTGGGCTTACGGCCTACTGTTGTGGGAGGTCATCCCTGTGCATTCTGAGGGGTTTCAGTTCGGGATGCCTCAATCCAGTCCCAGGCTTCCCTGGGGTCCTCGCAGAAGTGGGTCTTGTCATCCAGGATTATACGAAGACGTGCGGGGAACATGAGGGAGTACTGAAGGCTTTCCTCTCTTAGAGCTTTCTTAACCTCAAGGAACGAAGCATGTTTCTGCTGAACATCGAGGGTATAATCCGGGAACATCGAAACCTTGCTGTTATTCACTATAAAGTGACCATTTGCACAAGCCTTCTGTAGCAAGATGTCTCTAGCCCTAAAGTACAGAAGCCTAGCAACAACCGGTTGCCGGGGGAGGCCAGGCGCTGGTGGGCGGGCCGGCACTCGGTGCGCTCCCTCAAGGGTGTAAAACTGCATCAAGGCCCCGGGGGGCACCACCGTGCTGAGCCATGGCTCCAGGTATGCCACCATGTTTCCATTTTCAATCCCCTCCGGGAGCCCCAAAATCCAGATGTTGTTCCGCCGGCTTCGGCGCTCTCCATCCTCGGCTCTGCACTCCAAGATCCGAACCGTGTCCGTAAGGTCCGCCACCTGTTGAGTCAAGGCCCTCTGGGCTGGGGTCAGCTCTTCAAGGCCCATCTACACTGCCTTCACACTCTCATTCAACTTCTGGTGTTCCGCTCAGAGGAACCCCAGGCCTACTGACACTGTGCTGATTCCTGCTGCAGCATTGCCTTGGTGTCCGAGATGGCCTCCAGGATCTTGTATAGTTGCTGTTGGATGGGGTCCGCTTTCAGCTGCGTCTCCAGGCTACCCCGTGCCTGCTCTTGTGGATCTTCATCCTGCTCTGGGGTAGTCCCATTTGTTTTACCCATCTCCGTAGGGTGAGCAAGGCCCAACTCCCGAGAGTCCGTGAGGGCCCTGAAGCAGTGCCGGCCACCCGCATCACTGCAGGGTCGCCGGGCCGTAATCTTGGCCCGAGAATGTGTCGCGCCGGGACGGCGTCTCTAGTTCGGCGGTGTTTCGCCCCTGATGGTGCTCCCTGACCCCTGTCCAGGCTCATAATTGGGGTGCCTGTGCTAATCAGACTCCCCCAGTAAAAGCGGCAGCCCCGCTGTGTGTCTCAGGCTCTAGGTTTCAGGGTTAACCATGTGCAGGGGGCCAGTTGCATTCTCCCGTCTTGTCGTGGGGCCACCAAGTCCCAATCTAGGCCCCAATGGTGAGTCGTGCCAGGGAGGTTTCCCCAATCTAGTGGGGTTTCGCAAGTATTGCTCTGCTCCCAGAAAGCACCTCTGTTCAGGGCCACCCCCGTGTGCACGGCCGCCACCTCAAACTGCTCTGGGGGCAATCAGGTTCCCTCGGCCATCAGGGTGACTCTGCTGTGTCTTCCAGTCTCTAGGCCACAGTGTCTTTCTGGGGTAGGGAGCCGTATGCTCGCCGTGCCCCGGTCTAGGCCGCAGGGACCGCCAGGGCCAGAGGGCCGGTCACTTCTATTCTCTGGGCTCTGATCTGAGCCCCAAGCATGTACCACCCAGGACTGTGGCCAATCAGGTCCACCCGACCCACCTCACATCCACCGGGCCCCAGTCTAGGCCCCGAGAACCCTCCGCGCCACTTACCGGCCCAAGGGGGGGGGGCAGTTGCAGCTCCGAGCCCCGAAAGCAGACCATTCACCTGTGTCTCCGCGCGGTCTTCATGGGATACCTCTCTCCACAGTGGCTGTTTAGGGCACCACGCCCCTGGCCTGGCTGCTTAACAAGCCTCTCTCGCTGGCCTCACTTCAGCTAGGGCGGGGCAGAGCTCCGGGCAGCCACTGCTGATTATCCCAGGCGCCCGGAGTCGCTCGGCCCCAACACCGGGCAATGAGCCCAAGACCTGCAATGCGTCCCCGGGTGCCCTGCAGGGGGGCAGCGCACCGGCATTCCTCCAGCCGGGCCGGTCCTCACAAGACGCAGGCCTTGAGCCGATCGGGTCCAGCGGCCGCGCCCTTGACACAATTGTGCCCGCAGCTCCGCAAGTCCCGGGAGGCGTGTCGATGGTGTTGCTCTGGGGCGATACATCCACCTCCGGGCATCCGGGCTGGAGATTACGCCAGATTTGGGCACATTTATGGCAGGCCGGTGCAGAGCTCTACGCTCACACGTCTGCCATCTTCAGCCGGCAAGCCACACCCCCCAAGTGAGTCCCTGACATATGCTAGCCACTGTAATTTACCAGCGCCCTGCAAGCCCAGGATCTCCTTTAGCTCGCACCTATACACAGCCAATCCCAGGGTTACCCATAAGCGACGCCAAAAAGTTTGGGGTCTAAAAGCAATTTCATCTGTAATTGGCCTAACCCCCAGGTCCAGACGAAGCAGTGTAAGTGGAGAACTAAGGAGGAGACCAAATAACTGTCTGAAAAAAGTGTTCTCGGACTTGATGATATTTCTCAAAGAACTATGGCCCCAGAGTTCAGCCCCGTACATTGTAGCACCCCTTGTTTGCACTTTGTAGATTTCCAGGAGTGGTCTGAAGGGTTTATGGAAAGAGTTCCTAAATAACTTAATCAACCCTCCTGTGTTCTGCGCTAGCTTCAGACTTGTTTTGTTGATTTGAGTCCCCCAGTCCATTTTTTCAGTTAAAGTGACCCCAAGGTATTCAAATGCAGACACCCTCTCTAGTGGAACACCATACAGGCTGGGATTAGGGCGAGTAGAGCTAGTTGGGTTTAAGACCATATATTTGGTTTTTTGACAATCAATCTTGAGACCCCTACTGTCACAGAAGGCCTTGAAGTTGTCGAGGATCTTCTGAATGCCCATCTGTGCCTTTGAGAGCAATAGAGTGTCGTCGGCAAACATCATTTCTGGTACTTTACAGTTCGCTATCTTGGGTGCATCATTGTCCTTCCCCGCATTCAATGTATCTACGAGTGCATTTATGAATAGGCAAAAAAGGCTGGGCGTGAACACACAACCCTGTCTTACTCCTCTATCTATGGCTATGGGTGTGGTGAGTTCACGTGTTTGCCAAACCTGATTTGGGTATAATTGCCTTTGTGCAAACAACTGAGCATATAGCAGAGATAGGACGGCACCCCCAGATCGCTTAGGACAGCCCACAGTTTATCTCTAGGTACCAGATCGAATGTGGATTTGAGGTCCACGAAGATCAAATAGAGGCTGCCACCCTCTATAGACACCGTTTTCCAGTACAAGAGTCACAGCCTAAATATTTGATCTGTGGTGGACGTGTTTCTCCTAAAGTCAGTTAAAATGGGCTCAATATTTTAGATTCGTCCATCCAGGTCTGAAAACGAACCAGCAATATCCGGACAAAAAATTTCTGGCTGACATCAATTAAACTTATAGGTCTGTAGTTGGAGGGAAGAAGTGGTGAACCCTTTTTATGAACCAGCAGGATTTCTGCGCCAGCCGATGTTACTGGGATTGCAATTCCCTGCAGAATAGCATTAAACAAGATCCACAAGTAGGGGGCCCATATAGCTGGCTCAGTGCGAAAGAGGTCCCTTGGGATCTTGTCAAGTCCTGGAGCTTTGGAAGGGGCAATTTTGCTTAAGGCACTAGCTATTTCTGTAAGAGTTATCTGAGGGGTCTCTGAGCAGATGTCCTGCGATGGGGAAATATTTTTATCTGTGCTAGTGTCCTCATCCTCCAAGCTTGAGTAAAGGGCCTTGAAGTGTTGTTTCCAGACATCAGCTGCAATGTTTGGTTCAATGGCCTGCTTTCCTTCACTGCTACCTGTATTGACTATGCACCAGAAAGCCTTAATGTCATGAGTGGATAGGGCCTTTTTCAGAGAATCCCACTTGTCCAGCTCCCACAATTTTTTTGCTTTGTTGATGCTGGCTCTATATAGCACCCTCTTGTCTCTGATTAGGAGTCTATCTTTAGTTTTAATTGCCTCGATCAGGGCTAACTTGGCCATCTGAGTGTTTGGCCTTTTTACACCCTCTTGAGTGAGACTGAGGAAAAAATATATCAGCCAAAGTAAATGTCAGTACCTCATGGGTCTCTGCGACTCGCGTAAGGGAGGTGAATGTGCCATCACTAGAAATGGTCTGTTCCGCAGCCACTAGACACGGAATGACTGAATCATACAGGGAAGCCATCCTATCACAAGATTGCTGTATGGCTGACCACCGGACTCTTCTTCTATTGTTGGTCAGAATTAATCTATCATCTGGGGGTATATTTGGGCCAGAGGCTGCCTCGCTAATCGGCAGTTCCACCTCCACAATCAGGGCGTTATGGTCACTGTTGTGTCGGATCGAAACAGCAAAATCCACCACCTGTGCCCCCAACTGATATCTACCAGGATGTATTCTATAATAGAAGAGTGTCCTGGACGATTAAAGGTGTGCTTCCCTGGTGTGTCTGATTTGGTTTGGCCATTGCATGCTCTAAGGGAGTGATTTAAGGTGAAGGAATTAATCTGGCGCTCCAACGGTGTCCAGGCCCCTGTTGGCAGGATGCTTGCTTCGGGAATTGCCCAGTGTAGGTCTTCTTCACTGGGAATTCCTCTATTAAAACCATTCAGGGGCTCAAACTGGCAGCTAAAGTAGCCACCAATAACCATCCAATAATTATTGGGATGGTAGATATGGAAGCAGCCAGTTGGTCAAAGGTCGGTGATTCATGGCTGTTGCTTACAAGCCTGGAGTAGACATTGACCAGAGCTATTCTGACCTTAGATGTGAAAGTCAACAGAATGCACTGGACGTCATTTGAAAAAAACTCCAGCTGCTTAGCTAAACAGCCCAAATGGGACCCAACCCATATGCAAAGGCCACCCGATGGCCTACCCTTGCCCCTGGTGGTTGCGGCTATTCTAAAGGTCGCAAAGCTCAACCGCTGTGTATCTTCTCTATCCCAGGTTTCCTGGAACATGCAGATGTCGTGTTGGTCCACAAAAGCCCCCAGTCAGGATTGTCCAGTTTGTTTCTGAGGCCCACAACATTCCATGATAAGACCCTCAGCTTTGTTGGATCTGTGTGCTTAGCTGGCATGGCTAACCAAGGATTAACATTAAGTGGCGAGGTTTCTCTCTGTTGGTCGCTTAATCTAATCGCCAGAGTCCTAGTAGGGACCTTGCTACTGTCAGCTACAGGCACTAGAGGGTTGGGGTCTGGTGAAAATGCTGGGGCTTTAGCCTGAGCCACACTTTGTGGCAGTCCTGTGGGTGGAATAGTAAGAGCATCAATGAACGGCAGCCCCACAACGGTTTGGTCTACACAACTTGCCCACTTATCCCAACCTGATTGTAACGTGTCAGGGGGCTCCTTCATTCCACCCACCCCATCCCAGATGTGGGTCAAGTGTGATAAAACTCCCTATTAAAAATGGCCTGCTCCCTAGTTTCCTCCTGGCCTTTGATTGACTGTTCGGGGAGCTGCATTGCAATGAGTCAATCAACCTCTTCTAGGACTCCAAATCTATTTGCTATAGGAAAATTATATAATAAGGGTCTCGGAGGTTGATGCCACTGTCTTGTTTGCTGGTGATTCTGCTTCCACAACACCTGTCCATGACTCTGGTGCGCACTAGTTATATATATATCCGTTTATTTCGGGCACAGCCCATAAAACACATAAACACATCATATTAATACAACAAGAATAGTATTATAAACAATAAAATATTAGAAATTAAAAATCCTAAAAACAGCATTGCCCAATTAAAAACAGAATAAAAAGACCATATTTGTTAACAAAAAATTGAGAGTCTACAGCTAGAGGGATACATTTGATCGTATGACAGAGCAATCAGGTATGAATTAGGGGAGTACAATATTCTCCAATCCGTAGAGTTTGTATATTAACAATAATATGCGTAATACATTGACAGTGTGACTGTTTATCAGCTTTATCATACTGTAGAGTTAGTAATGGCCTTCCTCCTTAGGGCCCAAGCAATGTGCAAATATTGGGAGACCGCAAAAGCTAAAAGTTCTCTTGTGTCGCTCTTGAAGAGCCTCTCCGCTTCCCAGTAATGCCTAATACCCATACTATTACATACTGCCAACAGCCACTTTTTCCGGGGTATTCTATAGTAAGGGCAGAATAACAGAAAGTGAGATTCAGTTTTTACTACATTTGGGCAGTTTGGACATAGATTAGTCCTTGGTGATACATTTGTCCATTTGAAAGTATGAGATCTTAGGGGCAGAACTCCACACCTATATTGAACATATAGACTTTTTAATTGATGCGGGTATATCATGTTCATATAAGGTTCTAGCCGTGGTAGGCTTTTATGGTTGAGAAATTTGCCAGTAACAGTGTTTGTTTCATACGCTTCCCACGTTTGGACTATGACTGCCTCCCAGTAACACTGTTTGACTCTTGGAATATCACCTTTTACTATTAGGTCTGGAGCTGTCCATAAATTGCTCATACCAATTCTATATGATAGATCTTGTATGTATTTGAGCCAGGGTGTCCTTACTTTGCTATCAAGGGCTAGAAGGTCTTTTATACACTCTCTATAAGATGTCAATTCTTGTGTGGACCATAATCTAACCCAATACAGCAAAGGCTTTAGGACAGCTATTAAATGGATGGGGTTAAGATCCAGATCTAGGCGTATGGGTGTTACAGGGGAGCTTTGGGGAAGTTTAAAAAGTCTTTTTAAAAACCTGTTTTCGGTTTTGGTTAGCCTATCTGCATCTGTATACCCCCAGATCTCAGCTCCATATAAAGCTGGCGCGACAGCCGTAGCATTATATATGGCCATGACCGGTGCAACTGGTCCTCCTGAGGCGGCCTTAAAGCGTCGAGCTATAGCAAAAGCTTTCTGATGTAATATGGTTTTGCTTCTTTCCATCTGTGGGGCCCATGCTTGGGTGTTACTTAGCCTAACCCCGAGATAGTCAAAGTGATCTACTGCCTCTAGGGGAGGCCCTCTACAGTTGCAATGCCTCTGCACTTCTTGTGGGGATTTATTAACATAACTTTTGATTTGAAGGGGTTCAATTCTAGGCCTCTTTCCCCACAAAAAGTGACAAAAGCATTCAATTGAGATTGGAGGCCCATAGGTGTGCGGGAGATCAGCAGAGTATCGTCTGCGAACATTCATATTGGAGTTGGTATGCCCGCCACTCTAGGAGCATCATGTTTACATAGCTTCAACCTCTTTGCAGTGCCATTTACAAATAAACTAAACAAAGTTGGGGCTAGGAGGCATCCCTGCCTAACCCCTTTCCTGATCTCTATTTTCTCAGTCATATCGCCAGTTGTATTCCACCTCACCCTTGCATATGTATTCTTGTGAATGAGCCTAAATATCCTCAGTAGATCTAAAGGAATACCATAGCCTTTCAGTACTTCCCACATTGTATTTCTAGGGACCAGGTCAAATGCCGCTCTTAAGTCAATAAAAGCGACATATAGATGGTCACGCAGCAAGGTGATGTATTTCCAGGTTATAACCTTGAAGCGGAGGACCTGGTCCAAGGTGCTAATTTTTTATCTAAAACCTGCTTGGGAATCATCCAGTATATTATTTTGCTCCATCCACTCATTCAATCTAAATAAGACCTGTCTACAGAAGATTTTTTGGGAGTTATCAATAAGGCTTATTGGCCTATAGTTTGATGAAATAGATTTCTCGCCTTTCTTGTAGATTGGTATAATTACCGCACCCTGCCATGATGGAGGGATCCTATTACTTCTTATTATACTATTACATAGAGCATTCAGATAGGGGGCCCAGATATCTGGTTCTGAGAGATAAAGGTCTCCCGGGATCCCATCCATGCCAGGAGCCTTACCCCTTTCTGTTAGCATTAATGCTTTGTATGTTTCGGATAAAGTGAATATGGGGCTCACTTGCATGGATGGAGTTCAAGATAAAGTGTTCACACTATGGGATTGAGCACCGCTTGCCTCTTCTAGGTGAGTAGTCACTTGAGTGTTACTATGCTGCTGGAAGTCATATAGGGCACTAAAGTGGGTGACCCAAATGTCTGGCATGATAGCAGATTCTAAGTGGGTGTTATCATTGGAGTTCCCTGTTACTAGTTTCCAAAAATTCTTTTGGTCTCCCTTCACTAGGGCCTCAGATAACATTAGCCATTGATCCTCATCCCATACCCTTTTGGTTTTGACTAGAGTTTTTTTGTATTCATGCCTAGTCTTTATTATTTCAGGTCTGGAGCCCTTTTTAATAGCACACAGGAGTTTAAACTTTTCTAAGCGGCAGGTCTTATTGTACCAAGTGGGCATTTTCCTTTTGGTTACTCCTCTTATCTGTTCCCTCGTAAAACATGATTTTAGACTATCCATAAGTTCGCAGTGTAGGGTAATAAAATAACTATTATAGATATTAGTTGGGTCAATTTGAGACATTTTAGTAGAAAAATGGTTATAAATAAGTGCCAGCGCTTTTTCATCTCCATCCATTTCTATCCACTTGATATTTCTCAGATTATTAGATGTTGTGATTGGTACAGTGGGGACAACTGGCTGCAGTTGTAGGTCTTTAAACCCAGTCATATAAAAAGATGCACTTAGCGCCTGGTGATCACTATCAGGCCTGTGGATAACTTGCATGTCATGTAAGTCTGACCAGAGGTCATTGTCCAGTAGTATGTGGTCAATCCTTGATCTACTAAGACCTTTCCTAAAGGTAAATGAGGGGGGGCAGTCAGACCTGGTGTTGCCATTTACTAATCTTAATCCATGGTCAATGATAACATCAATGATTTGGGTGCCCACCTTTGTTATTTTGCTAGTTTTCTTGTGATCGCAAGTGGATAATATTTCCTGGGGTCTAGAATCTGCAGATATAGGAATGCAGGTGTTAGTATCACCCGCCACAATTTTTAAAGTTTTTTTATTAATCTGCCCCAGAAAATCATCAAGCCTACTTACGATTGGAGATTGCAAGTTTGAAGGCACAGACCTAAAGTTATATGTCTGGGTCCTGCCTGAGTTTTGATGGTAACTTGCAAAGCAAGTAGATCTTTTGAATTAGTTTGGAGCATTTTAACCGTTGTAAACAAATCGATTCTTAACCATATTAAAAGTCCACCCGATGGGCGTCCTGCAAGTGATGGAACTGCTTTTTCACTAAAGGCAATGAAGCCTGGGCGATATACAGTTTCTGTCGCCCAGGTTTCCTGCAGTAAAACAATATGGTAGGAATCGATAAAAGAGTCCCACTCCGGATCAGGAAGTTTAGACTTAATGCCTGCGACATTCCAAGACAGTAATCTTAGATAATCAGCACCCACTACTTCTATGTGACCCATAACAGGCTTTGAAGAAGCTACCTGTGTAGTCACTAGATCCTCTTTCTTATTTTCAGTAGGTGTTATCCTTGACTCTAGAGGCCCAGCAATATCCAGCACAGCATAGACTGAAGGCCTTTCGGCCACCCGTGATTGAGCTGTAAGATACTGTTTGTGGGTAGGAGTAGTAATCAATATCTGAAGTGTTAGAGAAACTTATGGTCTCTCCGCGTATCGATCTTGATGTGGTAGGAGGGCAATGCTGATGAGTTTTAGCAGATATATCCGGTGCATAGGAAGGGGGTCTTATTTTTAGGGATATTTGAGAGGTTTTTTCAGGCCTAAATTGTAATTCTAATGCAATTAGGCCCTCGACTAGCGCCACATCCCTAAGAGACAGGCCTATATAGTCGCTCTCTGAGTTTCCTGCTGTGAACCTTCTTACATTTATTATGTCCTCCCTTATAATTGATCTACACCCCCTTGTGTGGCGAATCCAGTGTATTGCTTTATTCACCAGGGCCTCATATGTCTCAAATTGGGGCCTCTCGGGCTTTGGGACATTAATCATATATATATCAAAGTGCTGAGCACTATTGAAACCCCTAGTGATGCCATCTCTGTCGATTTTCCTTACAGAGGGGGTGTTTGACTTATAATCCAGGGGTACATTGTATGGTTTCGTAGGTAGTTTATCCCTTGGGGAGCATGATTACATTTAGATTGGCGATCAACATTCAGGGAGGGGGTTCTGTTTTGGTTTAATTATGGGTGACTGTGTTTTTGTAATGCTCCGGGTACCGTATGTCCACCCTCATTATAGCAGTCTTTTTTAGCCCAGTCTGTTCGCTTCTTTCGGCCTCAGTGTTCCCTTGTGGAGGTATATATGCGCGTTGGCCCCATGTCTGTACAGTGTGAATAAAAGGATCCAGTTTATCAGTTATTAGATTGGCCAGCCTTTCGATAGTAGTTTTTAAAATTTTAACTTCCTCCCTGACACTGTTCAATTGACCCACCAGGTCCAAATTTGATGGGGAGGGGCAAGCTGGGGAGGGGCCTGCTGTTGGCACAGTCTCTTTACTAGTTAAGGATATAGGATCCATTTCTTGACTCTCCAGCGGCAGATACTTGTTTATGCAGTCCACATTAATTACAAAATGCTCTTCAAACTCAGTTGAGAGGTCAGCTATAGGTTCAGTAGTTTGGTGTTGGTGATTAGTTGTCAGGATTGGATTCGGATCGGTGTTGGGTATATGCGAAGTTTTATGAGCCTCAAAGTAGGTGGCAATACTTTTAGGATTTAAGGCGTGTTTCTCAGTAGAACCTTTATCCTTCCTCTTGGTTTTCGAGCTTCGGTTTGATGCTCTTGGCTGGGGAGCCAAGAGACCCTCTACTTCCTCAATCATCTCGTCAATCTCATTAAGGGTACAATTGTCCACTGCATGGCGTGGAATTTTCCTCGAGCTACCAGCGCCCTGGTTTTTGTCACATGCTTTCCTTTTACCCATTATTACAGCCTGATATCAAGGCAGATATATATATCAAAGGACCAGGGAACAATATATTATAGGTAAGGATAAGATTAAACACTCACAGTTCCCAGGTTGTTGTTTCAATGGGGCCAAGGGGGTTGGCCCTGCCCTGGCTCTCTCTGGCTCAGATGGGCGCAGACGGGCCCGCCCTTGGCCCGGGCATGCCCGCGCATGTCCTGCGCTGCGGGAGCCCGCGTCCGCTTTTAAAGTGCCTCCTGGCGCGGTGATGGAGCGTGGGTGGCGGGAACAGCAACAGGAGAGCTGGGACCTGTAGTCCGATGTCCAGCAAACAGGTGAAATCGAGACGGGCTTCCCGTGCTGCGGGAGCCCGCGTCCGCTTTTAAAGCGCCTCCTGGCGCAGTGATGGAGCGTGGGTGGCGGGAACAGCAACAGGAGAGCTGGGACCTGTAGTCCGGTGTCCAGCAAACAGGTGAAATTGAGACTGTGCGCACTAGTTACTGATGCTAAATATGAGATGTAAAAGTATCCTAGCGGTAGGGACCTTATTCCCGCATCTTGACTAGGACAATTTAAACATAAAAGTCTTTGGAAGCAAAATTAAAAACAGCAGCAGTCGCTCTAGCCAAGTCCCCTTTCTTTTGACTAATCAAGGGGCACCAGCTCAGGGCATCATCAAACACTACTCCCAGATCTGAGAAAACGTTTGTCTTAGGGATTGACGTAGTTCCTATCTTAAAAGTATAAGACAGCTGTACGAGGTCCCACCTGCATTACAAATGATTTACTGTGGTTAACCAACAAGTCCAGGTTCTCCATGAAATGTACAAAAGAATTTAACAATAATTGTAGACCCCTGGCTGTCCTCGTCTTGACGACAGCGTCGTCTGCATACAGAAGGACCGGTAGACTACGCTTACTCACCTGAGGGCAATCAGCTTTTAAGTTTAAGAGTACCTTCTCCAGGGAGTTAATATACAAATTAAAAAGGAAAGGGGCCAGGATACACCCCTGGCGCACCCCTCTCCTAATAGCAAATTTGGAGGTCACTTTAAGATCTTTCAAATAATGGACAACCGCTTTTGGATCACTGTGAAGGTCCCTTAAAACAAAACAATGTCCCTGTCAATACCAATAGAAAGCATTAACTGCCAAAGCTTTGATCTATTCACACGATCAAATGCTGAGGACAGGTCCATGAATGCTAGGTGGATGGAGCCAGTACGAGCCACAGTGTACTTGTTCAAAACCATGTATAGGTTCAAACATTGGTCCACTGTAGAACGACCTGGGCGGAATCCATATTGTACCTTAGCTAAGATGTTATTATCATCCGCCCAGGTTACAAGTCTGTTTAAAACCATCAGACCCACCACCTTCACCACAGAATCCAAAAGGGAGATGAGTCTATAGCAATGAGTGCTATCCCGATCACCCTTTTTAAAAACAGGGACAATGACCGATAGGGCCCATGAGTCCGGGCGGCCAGCCTGAACCGAGGCATTTATAATTGCCGTAAGTACAGGTACCCAGGTTTCCACATTTGCAATATAAAGGTCTGGCTTCCATCTAGGCCTGGAGCCTTGTTTTTAGACAGTCCCAAAATGCTGGCTCTTATCTCCTGCGCTGTGAATACGACCTTGGATTTACCTTCCGCACTTTCCCGCCCTTCCCCGGTGGTTAAGTCAGACTGGAACATGCCCTTAAAATGGTTAACCCAATCATCCTCTGAGATGTGGTCATCCATTAAGGTGCCGGTGTCACCTGCTAAAAAGGGGCTGTTAATGATGCTCCAGAACTTAGAACTGTTGCCCAATGTACTGGCCTCTATCAGATCTGCCCAGGCCTCCTCTTTCAGGTCAGACTTACGCTTGGCCGGGGCAGCCTTGTAGGCACTTTGAAGGCTCTTGACAACCAAAGGGTCACGAGGTGTCACTCCCAAGGCCTCTTTCAATTTCCTAGAGGCACGGGATCACTCGGAGTTAAACCATCTCGGTTCTAAGTGCAATGAGCACCTATCCGGAGCCCTCAATAGATTCACTATATCAGACATACTTCCAAAAGCCTCCAAAACATTCGACAGATTAGCCTCACTGTCTAAACAGATAGAAAATTCCCTGTTGCACTGAGTTGAAAGGGACTCATGGAGCTGATCCGGAACAATTTGACCCCACTTCAGTCTCCTCCCCCTTCCACGGCTTTTAGGGGAACCCCCAGGCCCTCCTTAATTTGCTTGATTACCTGAGGCCATCCTGTCGAGACACACACAGGGTTATGATCACTGTGTGCGCTCGCCTTGATGGAAAAATCCACAATATAAAAATAAAATGGGCTGGAGACAAAGATGAAATCAATAAAAGTCTCACACCTTCTCCCGGTGAAAGTGGGGACAATATCAGGTTTCTCTGGAGTCAGCTTGTTAATGGCGGATGTTAGATCAAAATCATGCAAGATAGCATTAAGGGTGGAGCCCTGAGGGGTATGTTCCATGTGCAAACCGGCTTGGCGCGCACAACCTGTGGCTTTCACCCCCCCTCGCCTGATGTCCCTGCACAAGTGAATGTTAAAGTCCCCTGCTATAAATATATTGGAAGAATTCTGCCCATTCAGGGTGACATTCCCCAATAGAGAACCCAACCGTGTAATATTACATGCTTCCATTTGGGCGACTCCTGCATTATAAAAATGTAAAAGCAGGAGCTTATTCGTCCCGCTAGATAATAACATTGCCTGTAAGGTGGAGGGGGTGTGAGGCAATGTGACAGAGCTGCCTCGGACTGCTAATGAAACAAAAATTACCAGGCCCACCTTTGCTCTTCCTAACATGGAAGGGGTAGCTGGCATGAAGAAGGTTTTATAGCCTTCCACATGGAATCTATCCTCAACAGCCCAGGTTTCCTGGAGGCATATCACATCAAAGCCTTCAACAAAAAGTAACCAATCAGGATCATCAATCTTACTCGCAAGCCCTGCAATGTTCCAAGAAATAAACTTGCACCCCTTGCAATCTTGGGAACCCGGGCCCAATGGTCGTACCCACCCCTGTGGTGGGAGGACAACTAAATCCTGCGGACCAACATCCAGTCAATCACAAGATTCTAATGAGCTCAGTGGCTTGAACCTTTTTGACAAGCTTACACCCATCGATGCCCCATTCTGATTCATATAACTCGCATCTTGAGGCTGCCCCTGTAAGTTTCCAAATAAAGACAGTGGATGGTTCAAGGGCCTATAAAAAAAGCCCAACGGGAGTGCCTCAATGGCCGAATTCCGACTCCTGTAATTGAATTGTGCAACTGAACATGAAATATTATTTACCATAAAAGGATTATTGAAATTGATAATAACACAATTCCCAGCCCAGCCTTTCTTAGCACTGCCCACCCAAGATGTCCTGGTCACCATAATTATGTGATTTCCACCCTCGGCCCTGGGGAAACATTCGAATTTAATTGGTGCACAACCTTGTTCTTCAATTGATCAAAGTCTTCCTTGGTGCCCGGGTCAAGTTGAGGAATGTTAGCTAAAACCACTACAAGCGGGGTCGACTCAGGTGGCAGGTGAACAGTACACAAACTCTGGGTATGGTTGCTGGGTTCCCCTAGAAGTACCCCACCCCGCCTTTCATCAGAAAAGCTGTTTGACCCTCTCCCTTCAGAGCCTTAAGTCTGATGATACTCTAAGATCGAAAAGCCCCCCTCCATGAGGTTTACTGTCCGTGCCGATGGTTCTATATTGTTCAAAGCTGATACTGCCGCAGCAGAGCATGCTTTAGACATAGGATGACTCATTTGCTGTGTGGCTTCCTCTGGCTCGGGCCTGGGAGAAGGCCTGGGGCCAGACTCTGAGCCGTTTCCATAGGAACTATTAGTCGTGGCCCATAGGATTGGAAGACATGTGGGCGGTGATGTATGGTCCCTTTGCAGTGAGGCAGTCAGTTTGGTCAAATTATTTTCCATCACATATAAACAAAGTAAAATTGGGTCTAGTTTGTAGCCCAGCGCTGTTAGCAAAGCTGCCTTGAACGTATCGAGCAAAAGTATCAAGTCCGAACTAGGCTCTACAGTGGACACTGACGAGTTAGAATGTAGACCACTGCTCTTCCGGCACTTTGCAAGACCCCCCCATTAAGGGGCACTTCCTCTTTGCTCCCTCTGCTCCCTTCCTCACATCAGGGCCCACACTGGGGGCTATACATTCTTCCTGAGGCGCTGATGACTGCACACTATCCTGTGTGGGAGGGATTAGCGTATACGGGTGAGCAACCTCGGCCAGATTTTGTGCCATGCCTAACTGACCGGCACAAGGAGCTGGAGCTGGTGACCCTGACCGTAAGGGATCAAAAGAACTCTGTGAGGAGGGGGGAATAGGGGATCAAGACAGTCGCCAAGTGGCCAGTTCAATTTCCTTGTCCAGAACCCCAACAGCTCGCTGCAGGAAAGCGTCCATAGTGGTCACCGTATTCACAGGATCCTTTAAGGTGGATCCCACCGGCCTACGTTTGCCCATTGTAACAACACACAGCCCAACACTACAGGGATGGCCCAACTAGTTTCAACAAATGCCCAGCAGTCCAGCTGACAAAATGAGAGTTTTAGAAGTCCCACAAAATGGAATGGGCTTTCCACTGCAAGATGGGCACCAAAAGGGGATGTAACCAAGAGGTCAAACACAGGGCCCGAACACAGGTAGGATAAAATATGGGGCTCTTACCTACGCAGATCACCATGTAGAAGCCCCAAACTCCAGTCCTCCGGATGTTAATCCCAGAGGTCTTTCATAAGTCCTGATCCTGGCCCATGTACCAAGGCTCAAGGGGCTCCAGGAGCAAAGAACAGAAAAACAAAGGGGGGGCCCAGCCCAGCCTCCTGCGGTCGCTGACGGGCACAGACGGGCCTGCCCTTGGCCCGGGCAGAGCCTGGGTGTGGCCTGCATGCGTCTCGAGCCTCGGAAGTTTTCCAGCACCTTTACGGTGCGTGGCGCGGGTCAGCGGGGAACTGGCTCCTCCTCCCTCGAAGTGCGTATTGGGACACTGAGTCACTGATGTCCTTCTGGTGGCGGCAAGTGGGCAGAAAAACAAAGGCATCCTTCACCGCAGGAGATGTCCAGCACCTTTACAGTGCACGGCGCGGGTCAGCTGGAAGCTGGCTCCTCCTCCCTCATAGTGCGTGTTGGAACACCGAGTCCCTGACGTCCTTCTGGTGGCTGCAAGTGGGCAGAAAAACAAAGGCGTCCCTTACTCATCACATGCTATAAGACATGTATGAAGGATTATAAGTTTGGCAAGTGCAGCTGTCAACAGACTCCGATGCCCCAAACCATTGCTAGGCACTCTTCATTTCAGAAGAATCTTTTGCAGAAGCCAAGACAACTGAATTACATTTTGATTAAGAAATGCGCTGCTCACACAGAAGATCATTCTGAGGCGATGGATCACTGCACGTGTCCTAATGCTGTTTAAAGTGCAGTTTACTGTGTAATCCAAATGTGTTCCCCTCCCAAAGTAGTTCACAATATTTGCTCTAAATGTGAAAGCTGCAATAACTGCAAATTGAAAGATAATTTTCAGAAAATGTGCAGGCCCCTGACATAGAGTAGAAAGGTTGAATTGCAATCATTATCTCAAGGTTTTGTGAGTCATAAGCGGAACATTTAGGATGATACGGAAAGCTGGAACACCAACAAAAAAAGGTTGCATGAGTGGAAACTCCTCAAGTGACTCTTCTTCAGCAAAGTGGGCTGAATCTGAAAAGGGGAAGGTGAAGTCCATTACCAACAGTGTCCTGACAGAAAATAGCGACTAACAGAGTTAGTGCTAGACATCCAAGTTGAGTTTATTGTTCGACATTAGCGCTTCCAGTAATGTCACAACTGACATAAAATTTGTCAAGTTACAAGATGACAGGCAACTTCAACCTTCAGATTTAAGAATCCATGTATTGTATAAAAAACACAAAGGTAAATAGGGAGTTTATGTTCGTCCAGCACTTGGTACACTACAAAAGGTCATATATCTCTCTAACCTAAACCTTAGAATTGAAAATGAAGAGACTTAGGTTGAAGTACCAATAATGTAAAGTATTGTTTCCATCTATATACTCAATACAACGTACATGTAAAATTCCAAGCATTTATCACAAAAATTGTCTTAGTCCATTAATTATACGGGGCTTATAGTCCACATATAGACACATTTTCACAAAGTGCGAACTCCAAAATGTGTTTAACAAATTTGTCTCATGGGCCCATTTTAGTAGAATTTAATAGTCGGATGTGAAATGTCACTTCTGCCAACAAGTGTTGTGCGACTCTTAGGGCCATATTATCAAGAACGGGCGATAACATTATCGCCGCTTTAGCGGCAGGAAACTGCCGCTAAAGCGCCGATAAGGGGCTTGATAATATGTCCTATAGAATTCCAATAGAAGCCCAGGTTCTGGTGTGAAGGACATCAAACCTGGGCTTCTATTGGAATTCTATAGGGCATATTATCAAACCCCTTATCGCCGCTTTAGCTGCAGTTTCCTGCCGCTGAAGCGGCGATAATGTTATCGCCCGTTCTTGATAATATGGCCCTTAATCTCTTTCTCAAGGCTTTTCAGAAGTGCCCGAAAAAAAATAGTATTTCCTCTGATATCCTCCTAACTAAGCAGGTTAGATTCTAAAGTTATAATAGAGCTTCCTCTCTTCAGATTATAACTAGTATTAGTCGCCCAAAAAGAATTAGGAATATGCTGTAATCAGGGGTGGCTCTTCTGTTATGGCGGAGGGGCGTTGCCCGACTGCTGAAAGGCAGTAAATGAAAAATAAAATGATAATAAACATATTATCAGAGTCTTCGAACGGGTAGCAGCCGGGAGGCTGCAATATGGATGGGCGTGCCGGACAGCAGGCCGCTATGTGCGATACGGACACTGCAACCCCGGAATTGGGAAATAAGGAAATAAGACCGAGCGCCGGCTTATTTCCTTAGTCACTCAGCCTGCCCACATTGACCGCCATTGCACGGTGCATCCCAGATCCCACGGCCGTCCGCTGTCCTTCCCGCATCAGACATCGAGCCGGCGCTCGGTCTTATTTCCTTATTTCCCGATTCCGGGGTTGCGATGTCCGTATTGCACATAGCGGCCTGCTGTCCGGCACGCCCATCCATATTGCAGCCTCCCGGCTGGGAGCTGCTACCCGTTCGAAGACTCTGATCCTAATCAATTAACCCAGATTGGATGCCCATGATCCACACGAACCCCCATATACCAACTGTCTCCTGATTGCTCCTGGTGGAACCCACTGCCAGCATCTCGCACAGGCCCCCCACATCGCGGTTTCCCCCTTGCCGCACAATTGGCAACTTCTCAGGCACCTGTTCTATCTGTTAGTCCTGATAAGATCCCGATACTCTCTCCGGGATTGAAACGTCGTCGACACATACATTCTCGACTCTATACCGCTATTTATATTCTACTGTGGAGTATGAGATGTAACCTCAACTGTGACTTTTGTTTATTTATATTTACACATACTGAAAAGTCATGTTTTAAGTCACTTGCCTAGGGTAAGGAAATCGGCTGATTTCCCTCTGCCTTGCCACGGTTGCTCACCTTATTCTTTCACGTGTTATCATTCCCTTGTTTTATAGATCTTCGCATTAAAATACCTACCTGTATATTAAAACATTTGTTAAATCCAATTTTTATTATAAAACTGTGAAATTGTTATTCTGCATTCCAAATTGTGTGGGACCCTTGTTCTGTAAAGCATAATTCCACCCATGGTCCCCGCTGACTTCCAGGGTCTCCTTGTTCTTCTTGTTCTAGAAAACAGTCGCCATTATATATTCAACTTTATTAGCCTTTAAAGCATAGTAAATTATGACCTTACTGTGACCAGGATATATCAATCTTTGTTGGGCTCTTTAATGATTCCCTCTCTATCACCCTCCACCAGTGCCTCTCATCTCTCCATAGCTCCACTCACATGTATTTCATTTGTTTTATAGCGCCTCTTATACCAGTGTAGGGTGTCGGAACACTTTACATCAAACACATACAGAGCCAATGAATCATATGTGTGTAAATCAGTTTATAGAAAATGTTACATAAGGAAAGGGGACTACAAGGTGTAGGATTCACATGTCATACATACTGATAGACATTTTTTAATAGTGCTTTGTCTGGAGAAGCATAAACTCAGAATTCAGAACTGAACACAGTGATTAGGGTTGACTTTAATAATAAGAATATATTTCTACCCAAACAAATCTTTTTAGCAACATCAGGATAATGAAAGACTAGGAAAACGACATAACTTTCTAAATTGTACCATGTAATTTTCATGCAGCTCTTTGATGGCAGTTCTTAGCTCACTTTGCTACATTACGATTGTAACTTATGAACTGCACAGTAACAAATAAAATCTGTGACAAAAGCAGTAACCCACTGAGCTACGCACATAAAACATTGCTCTTTCATATGCATGGTACACGTTGTTGCAGCAGCAGGGACGTAACACAGGCCCCCGCAGCCCTCGCGGTGCGGGAGGGCCCCCGAGCTGCAGGGGGCCCCTTCAGCACTGTACTCAGGCCTGACAGCTCCGGATTAAATCCGGAGCGGGGGCCCCTCTGTGTACTTTGCAGGGGGGCCCCTTCAATTTTCATTACGCCACTGTGCAGCAGGTATATTAACCCTCTGCGCTACCTTAGATGAGTGCCACTAAACAAAACTCTCATCTCTCTGCAGCAGGTATATCAATAATCAGAGTTATCTTGACACTTTTATTGTTGCTGAAAACGGCTGAATATACAAAAAACTTTATAGTGCTTTTAAAACTGCTGCACTGCTACAAAACCGGCCCCCACTAACAAAAAAAACGGCCCCCACCCTTCCAGTCTCCCAGGGAAACGCCCGATGCCCCGTACGGCCATTCCCACCTTGATTGCAGGTAAGACTTTTAAGGCATCCTGGGGCTGAAATATTGTAAAAATATTTCCAAAACTCTTTCAAATTTTGGACAGTTTAAAGATAGGCATGCTAGAGTGCATGTAAAAGACAGAATGAAGCCGGTGGCTCAACATATCCTTGACATTTCTTTTTAAAACTAGCAGCAGGAGGGAAGCTGGAATAATTCTACTGCAACAGGATTGAGCCGTCAGCGGGCTCATTCCTCAGTTCTCCTTGATTGTTTCAATGTTCTAAAGGCAAATATGAGTTCAAAACTTAATCTGAATAGATATACGGTGCCACTCAAAGACAGCAATATCTTGCATCCTGCATTCATGATGTGATAACACACTTGTGAAAGTGTCTAGGGCCTTAATGTATACCAAGCTTATATTTTTATTTTTGTGAGTCTGCGCTGAACTTTTATGGATGCGTTTAACCCATGAGGGTGTGCAGAATGATCCAGATAAAGTGGAGGCCCTCACTTCGGGGCCTGCTGCAGCTAATGCCTTCTCTTGTCAGGTGTTCCTGGGCATGGCAAGTTGTTGTGTCAGGTACATTTAGAACTTTGCCTCAATCAGTAGCCCCTTAAGAGACCCTCCTAACAAGGAACCTATGCATTTGTGTATGGTCAAACTGGCACAGAAAATGGACACGACCTACAAAATAAAAGAGACCTCCGTTTGACAACTTGGGGCCCGATTCCGATGTCGGACGGACCGGAGTCCGTCCGACATCGGTCAGGAACTTTAACCGACCGACCTCCTGTTGTTGGTTACAGACCTGCAAGTAGGATGCAACCGAACCCTGTTCGGTCGCAATCCTATACTTAACAATGGGAGCATGCATTCCAAACGGAATGCATGCTCGCATTGTTAACTGCAGAGGTGCAGTTCAACCCTGCACCCTGTGGCAGGCACCTCAAGGTGCCTGCCACTGGGTGCAGGGATCAACAGGTGGGCACCATAGGTGCCCCCTAGGCCACCATACGGCAGCCTCGCACCCATGGGGGCCCTACTGGGGGCCCCCAAAGACAGTTTCCCACTGCCTTTTTGTGCCGGAAAGACCGGCACAAAAAGTCAGTGGGAAACTGCCATTGTACTCCCTCGGCCGGAAAGAGGTGGCCGGGGGAGTACTGAAGGGTTTCCGGATGGCGGACGGGCTCTCCGAGCCCGTCGTAAGCCATCCGGAAAACCAGTCGGATTCCTTTCCGACCGAGCCCATCAGAATGGCTCGGTTGGAAAGGAATCCGAACGACACATTCCGATGCGGGCAGGAGGGCTCCGACCGATGGTCGGAGCCCTTCCTGCCCGCATCGGAATCGGCTCCTTGGTAGTAAAAAGTTGCCTGCATTTGTCAACCAAGCAACTCTTCACTTTTAAGCTCTGGTGTCTAGGTGGTCTCTATGTGTTGGGAACCACAGGCATTTGGGCTTGCTGCAAGCAATAAGTGGTAATTTTGGTGAAGTGTGACAGTGCAACCCATGATATTTCTTCCATAACACACTGCTGTTCTTCTACCCACACAGTGCCAAAGGTCCATCAACTCTGCTTTTGATGAGACAACAACATCCCCACTGCACCTTCTTCAGTCCCTCAATCTTGTCCCCTTCCTTTCCTCTCTCCTGGTTCCACCTTTGCACCTCTAGTGTCCTCCTCAATCTATTGGATAACTGCACCATATTATTTTGGATTTGAAAATGTAATCAGCATTTACTTGCAGTGCTTTGAAGAAGGCATATTACTCCTCCAAGATGTATTATTAATATTATTCAAACTTTTGAAGACCAGATTACAAATATATTTGTTTTGCAAGTGCATTAAGAGCAAGAGCAATATATTGGAAGCATTATACCAAGAGCTGCAGGATTCACACAAATCACCAGGTGCTTTAAACCTCACAGCAGGTGCATTAACCCTCTAAGAGAGTTTAGCAGTAGATGCAATTCTACAGCAATTATATCGGGTAGGATACCTCAGCTGTCAATGTGACAGGTTCAAATCGTGCTGCTGAAAACTCTGCCTTTCATTCTCCTAGAATGAATAAAAAAGCAACACTGAGTTGGGTACTCGAAACTCCCATTACCTTTGCAAGCAAACTGAATCAGTGTGGTAAGCAGTGTAAAGGAGAAGCACAAGTAAGGGTAAGCAAATGTGTGTGTGTTTGTGTGTGAATATATGCATCTACTTTTAAAATAAAAAGGGTGATGCAAAGTGGCATGCCAACCTTCAGGTGGCAGTGCTTAATTTGAGCAGGTGGTTTCTAGTGCTAGGCAAAGGCCCTTAATTGTCAATACAGGTGCTTGTGACAGTCTGCCACAAGGTGGCTCTGTCTGAGATGACCACAAAAACGGTCAATTATAAATTCAATATACATTAACAATGACTAATACTTGCCCCCAAGCCGTTCTTATAGCTTTGGGGGCCTGGAATAGTCTGAAGTGTCACACTTGTAGGAGTGCAATGGTTAGTAGTTGTGTTGCTACTATCAGTGGCAGCATAGCAGGGCAATATGTGGTGCAAGCTGCAGTGGCCTCCTGACGAGAGCCCTGGCACTTATTCTTTTACAAATTAAGCACTGGCAGAGTTTAAACTTCGGATTTTGCTTGCAGCAAAATTGACAAACTTACTGCTGGAAACTCTGGCCGCAACATATTTCTAAGGTTGCGAGGTCTACCACATGACCAAACAACCCAGGCAAGCTTCTAGTTTCTATCTCTTGTAATGGTGGCTCTGGTTGATGGCTGCCACTGTAGAAGATAGAAAATAAAGATAGAGCACATTGGTGGATCTCCTAGAACTATAGTCACAAAACCCTCTCACCTAAGTTGATTAAAATTATACAACTCAGCAATTTGAGTAGGTATTAAGAACAGCAATCATACTTGGTGTAGTTCCATGAAATATTTCTTTGCACTAGATGCATATGGGCCAGGTGCTGGCCAACTAACTCAGAACAGGGAGAAAGAAGTTATTGCTATCAGTATTCGATACCCTGTGAAAAATGGGCAAGAAGATTATGCAGTCAAGGGTGTAAGAGCCAAGGAAACAACCTACGCCAGGGAATAGATAGCAAAGCCGTGGTATGGTTTGTCACTCAGAAAATAGGGGGCAGGCTGCAGGCTGCAGGGGACAGTTGCAGTAAGTGGAGTGGATTAGGGCCTCCCCACATCCGAAGACTTATATTCATCTTCTGGGTGGGCTGCATGTTCTGTGGTCGCTGGTGCCCTGAATGTTAAAGTAGCAGCCGTGGGTCACAGCATGGCCTAAGGCTATCTGACATTGGGCAACACCACTTCAAATATAGTGATGCAGGCCGTGATGAAATTGTCATCTGTCTTCCCCTTCATGGCTGTGGCTAGATAATAGGAACCTTTTTTAAAGCCCCCATTGTGGTCTCTCGAGTACACCTCCCGTGTGTGAGACTCTCACGCAATAACAAAGGCATGAGCACTGTACCCAGACTTCCAAGAAAGATGGTGGGGATAGTGGAACCTGTATTTCCTTCACTTCTCCCTTTGGTCTGGAGACAAAGCACCTGTGTCATCCTAAATGTGAGTACAGTAGAGGAGTACCTGGAGATAAGGAGAAAGAGAAAGAAGAAGAAACAGAATCATGGCAGAGAATATGAGATAGACTGAAAAGTAGATGAAATGTTCAGGGAGATATAAAGAAGAGGGGTGAGACAAGGAATGAGAGAAGTCAATGGTCTACTGTGAAAAGAGGGAGGAACACCCGTACGGCTGGAAGGAGCTATTATACCTATGATTGAGTTGCTGGACCCCAGTGCAATACACGGGACCACGCTTTGTATTTACGCGAATTTATCATCAAAGATCTAAGACATTCAGTATATGAGGCATTTCGAAACCCGCACGTCTATACATAAATTAAGGGTGACCTCACCTCAATTGATAATTGCTGTACGCGGAAATTTCCGAATATTTGACGAATAGATTTAAGTCGTTTTTCACTTCTTTTACTTGCCCTGATGAAGTTCCCAATATGGGAATGAAACGCGTTGGCTGGAGTATTAATGTTTGTTGTTTTTTAACACGGATCAAAATAAAGAAATTATATTTATATCTACAATTGACTATTGGACTTTGTGAATTGCGCACCCCTTTGGATTTAAATAATGGTCTACTGTGGTGTTCCCTCGTTCAGAGGCTGAATTTCTAACTTTCACCAGGACCCATGGCCCCCTTACTATGGCACTTTTCATTTCACTGCCAGTGAAGTGCGCCAAAACGACTGTAAGCTGGCATATTATTGTGCTTAATTTGAGCTGGTGGTTTCCGGTGCTCAGCACCGGCACTTATTTGTCACCACCAGCACTTGTATCAGTCTGCCTGTGAAGCTGTGAATATTAGTAATTGTGTCGGTACTGCCATTGGCAGTGCTGGCAGGGCAATGGGTGGTGCAAGCTGCAGTTGCCTCCTGACGAGTGCCCCGGCACATATGTTTTTTACAAATTAAGCAATATCGTGGAAATTACATTTCCATCTTGTACAGTCAAAACACTTTTGACTTCTCACAAATATACAATGTCCCAACTCACTCACAAGCACATTGCCTCTGCCTATTTTCCATAATTACTGAGGTACTACTTTCCAGTTTCCAGTACTTATTTTGATAAAACTATAGCATAATATACTTGTTCATGAGTTCTGTAATAAAGCTAAACTTTCTTCTACCACAGAACATGTATTCCATAGAACCTTAAACTCTAACCTTCTGATTTCACACAATTTGTGCTAGGGGCTCTAGAAATCACACAATCATGCACCAATGCTAGTAACAAATACTTTCAAGCTTGGATTACTGGGGAAAATTATCCAACAAAAGAACATATTCATACATATAAGCAGACGCTGACCCATAGTCCAATGACAAGTCTCCTGGGCCTTATTATTGAAAGTGCCTGGGGGCAAACAGGCATTTGTGGCTGCTTCTTGTGCCCCTGGGAGACTTTGTTATTATAGAAGGGGCCGCAGATGCTTGTGTGGCCCCCTTCTATAATATCGGTCACGCTGGTACACATCTTGCATGAGCATAATCCCAAAGGGTCATTTGCATGGGACTTTACCTATGTTTGTGAGTCTTGTCACTGATGATGATATGTTACCTTTCACCACCAAGCTAACAAATATATCTTTCTTTGTGGAGCTTGACCTCAAACATGTCATCATCACCCCTCATCACAACAGTGCATGCCAAAGACCCAAGTTATAGTTAGTTCACTAAACTATAACTGGCGAATGTCAGTGTTTTTTGTTTTTTAAATGTTAGTTCTTATCTCATTTCAATACTTAACTATAACGTCACTTTAACCCATGTTTTTTTCAGTAAATATATGTATATACACACACATATATAGATATAAATAAATATACACACATATGCATATGTGCAAAATTAATTAGACATTAAATAAGGTTTAGCACTGTAGAAAAATACACATTTAATGTTTAAATAATGCTCATTATTTGCAAGTTTATCTTTGTGTGTACAGAGTTTAGTGAATACACACCAAGATATATTATATATTACTTTTTCTTTAGACCTAGGGCTTGATTTAAAATTTGGCAGATGGGTTACTCTGTCACAACGGTGACAGGTATCCCGTCTGCCTAAATATGAGTCCAATAGAATGGGATTTATATTTCGGCGGACTGGATATCTGTCACCGTGTGATGGAGTAACCCGTTCGCTGAGATCTAAATCAGGCCTTTAGTTTGTAGGATGTGCTGGGTCCAAACTGAGACTAGTGTGGAATGGCAGGGAGGGTGTCAGAGGGAGTAGGAGTGGGCTGGATGCCAAATCACAGTGCTGGGTATTGGGATTTTTAAACAAAATCTACGTTGAGTCAGTGGAGGTCACCAAGGATGTCAACAGGCAGCGTCAGAGCCAGGTATGCTTAGGCTTAGGTTGATGGACAGGAAGTTGGGAGGTCAGAGAGAAGATCTCAGTGGTTGTATGGCTCCTCCATTACTCTCCTGTTGCTGCACAGTCTCATTCTCAATGACTTGCAGCGTAATATTGTCAACTTTAATTGTGAATTGATTTAGTGTGATGACAGCAGGAACCTATGACGACAGAGGAGCAACATCATTTGTAGTAATAACTAATTTGTATGACAAGGAACAGTTTTTAGGATGGAGGATAGAGAGCGGGAATGTGGTTGGTCAGTTACTCAAGCAGTACATTTGTTTTCCTGTAAAAATTGTAACTCATCTGGCAAGACCAACCCGCCAGTGTGAGCCACTCTGTATTCCTCTCTCTATGGGGTCCCTCTTACTGCATGCTTCAAGCGCTTCAGGCTGGTTCGGATTTCTCCTTTCCAGGGCTCATCTGGGGTTACTGGTTGTCTGTCAAAAGTTTCTTCCCTGAAGCTCCCAAGCCAAAATGGTGATCCGAAATTATTGACACAGCTTGTTTCTCTTCCTATATAAGGAGGAGCTTCTACATTGCTCCTTGCATTGCAAGGCTCCAAGTTGCCTCTGTAGTGTTCACCCTCCTTGTCATTTTCAGAGTGTGTTTCCTTCTGACTTTGTGCCAGTCTTTCTAGCTTTTTTTCTCCCTGCCATTCTGTGCTATCCTAGGTTCATCTAGCTATCAACTCCATCGCCCTCAGCTGCTAGTCTTCTTAAGTGGTGTTTTCGGGTATCAAGCCTCCAACATCTCTAGAGTCCCGGCTCTCCATCTCCTGGAGGGTTTTTGGCCATGGGCATTTCCTTCTTTGGAAGTCCTTCTGGAAAGCACTGATTACTGGGAGCTGCCTGCCTAAGTGGAAGCATGGCGACAGGAAGGGGTTGCTCTTACATCTGTCAGTCCAAGTCTCTGAAGATTAGATGATCAAGGTTAAGAAGCAGCATCAGAGATCCACCCAAGCGTCATGCCCTTGACAGTTTGTGATGCCTACCTCTCAGTTCAGTGAAGGAAGAAATGGATCCAATGCAAGCCTTATCTCAAAGTGTTCAGCAATAGACACCAGGAGTTACAATTATAAGATGAAAATCTAGCTCTCCAACAAGGTCTAAGTTACTGGGCTTCTGAAATTCCAATGGTTTCTTCTGTGACTTCATGTTATATTGGTGGCCAGAACAAACTGAAAAAGTTCTTGCACTCTCTATGGTTTCAGGTTTCCTCCAGCCCAATTTGCCTAGGATCGAGTTGTGTATTTAAGAAGTGCCATGTCCAGACCAGCATTAGCCTGGGCTACTCTGCTGGTTATCGCTGATGACCTCAGCCTTTCTAATTATACAACCTTTCTGACAGCCTTCAAATGAATGTTTGTGGGACCAGATCTTGAATTTTCTGCAGAAGAGGCTCAATGTGACCTCCAACAAGGAGGTATATATCACCCAATTCCGTCAATTGACTGCTGAAACACCGTTTTGAGTGAGCTCTAATGACCTTATTTTGTAACGGTCTAAGAGATGACATAAAAGATGAATTGGTCCATTCAATCTTTTCAGTTGTTTTACCCAAACTCATGGAGCAATCCCTGTTCTTTGAATCCCACCTTCATAAATGTAGATCTGAGAGACAGAGGATGCAAATGCCTCCCATGGTTGGAAGCTCTTGTATTGCCTCTAGAAGGGTGAAAGCCACTCCCGAGGAGCCATCCACATCTTCTGGTGAAGAACCTAAGCAGATCGGAATTAATCAAGACTCTCTTTCCGAGACTGAGAGAGAATACCTTTACAAACATGGACTCTGAATGTACTGCCATTCCTCAGAACATTTGATCCATTTTCTGCCCTGTCCACTCACAGAAGCCTGTGGGAAAATACAAAATCCTGTCCCTTTTGAAAGGGTAAAGTACGGGAGTACATTAAGTCGCTTTCATTGAAAATTATGGAGATTCCCATTTTTCTATTTTTTTGTGCCAGTTCAAATATGTCTCCCTGATGGAAAACTGAATCAGATCTTTGCACTCCTGGGCTGTGGGGCTATCGGGTTGTACCTGGATGAAAAATTGGTAACAGAAAGAAACATTCTATGGATTTCGAAACTATCCCCTGAGCAAGTCCAAATGGTGGATGATACACCCATAGTTCAGGTCCAGTTAAAGAGACGGCAATTCTCTTGAGTCTGTCATTTGGCTCCTATCAAGAAACAGTATATTTTAATGTTATTACTTCTCCTAATTACACAGTAATTCTGGGATTCCTTGGCTGAAGCAGAATAATCCCTATATTAACTGGAAGACTGGAACAATTTCCTTGTCCTCCCAATTTTGTCACAAACATTATTATCCAAAGGAAGAATATTGAGTTCCCAAGGGATATGAATTGGACAATAACCTCGACCTTAAAATGATGAATGCCCTTAAGAGAATTCATGTCCAATACATTCAATATTCTGATCTTTTTGAGAAATTCAAGGAATTGATTTTGCATCCCACAGAGAATTTGACTGCAAGATAATGTATGCAGTGGTCTGGCAACCTGATCCTCTTGGTCTACCGGAGCCTTAATGTTCTTTGTGGGGAAAAGATTCTAGTAAATTGAGGACTTGCATAGACTACAGGGGTCTAAATAAGGTAACGATAAAGGATGGCTACCTCCTGCCTCCTATTAAGAATATCCGGGAGTCTGTCAGTGGGTCAAAGATTTTTACCAAATTGGGCCATTGTAAGGCATATCAACTTTTATGTATTAAAAGAGGAGACAAGTGGAAGACAGCAATCCAGAACCCTTTGGGTCATTTGAATTAAGTAAAGCACTGGACATATTCCTAACTTTATGGATCAAATCTTCTCTGACATGCTAAACCAGGTTATAGTCATCTACTTGGATGATATCTTGGTCTTTTCCAAGGATATTGAGTTACACCATCAGCACTTCAGTCAAGTACTAGACTGATGTTGACTCAACCAACTATTTTGCAAGCTGGAGAAGTGCGAGTTTTTATCAGACCGAAATTAAATATATGGTGTCTGCAATTTTAGATTGGGCAACTCTTGCCAGTATCAAGAAAACACGGGGACAATTAACAAAGGTAAACTTAAAACAAAAAAATAAGTTTACGACTTTCAGTATTCGCAAAGGGCATTTACGAGTAGTATCTTTTTGTCTGCACTCGGGTGGAATCTCCGCACTCGTGGCTGGAGTCTCTGCACTCGGGCGGATTCTCTGCACTTGTAGCGGAATCTCCGCACCCGTGGTGGAATCTCTGTACTCGGGGAGCAGGAAGAGTAATCTCATACACCTGCAGACAATTGACAACAACTGCAAGACCTGCACTATAAGCCAAATAAAAGCATCACGCAATCAAGGCCCTGCTTTGCCCACACAGAGTCTTTGTCTGCCTGCTACATGCCTTGTCTCATTAATGCTACCACTGAGGAGGAAGAAAGACTGTTCTGAGGAGGAGACCACCATGATCCTGGAGTACATTGTGAGGCACCACAAAAGGCTGCATGGTCTCCCACCTACAGCACCAGTGCCACATATAAGGCAGCCCTATGGCAGCATTTAGCCACTGCAGTCACAGCATTGGGGAGGATGTCCGCACTGTAATGGATACTAAGAAATGGCAGGATGAGAAGAGGCGGTTGAAGGAGAAGTACTCCAGGATAGAGGTGGCAAGAGCTCTCCCTGGTGTACAATCTGGACCCCACCTCTGTCTCACCCCACTGGAGAGGGATGTCCTCTCCACCATCCACCTCCACATGCTCCATGGGCTGCCTGTGAGTGATGTACTTAATGTGGTGCCAGGTAATATGGGATGATACTAATAATTATACTAAAATGATACTAAATTACTAATGTCTGCAATACACTACAATTGTGGCTATGGACGTTGTCCCAAGAAAGTGCAAAATGCATGGTGAGTCAGACCCTCATGTGTCTAATTTCAACCATTGCACTACAAGTCCCAGAATCGTTTGTGATAGAAATGGCAGCTCCCATTTCCTCATTCCCAAACAGGGGCCCATTACTGCTGGTGTATTCACCTAACACTAGTAAATGGCAATAGACAATGTGCCTCTTCCACTTACCATTACTGTTATCATGTACATGCAAAAAAGTAAATATGTGACAAGATGCACATGTGCAACATTTCTTGGTTGCTTACTTTTTACTCTCCTATTGCCACATACAGCCAGAGTACAGTCACCCACTGTAGCAGAGGTCACTGCACCTGCAGGGAGGCAACGTCAAGGGGCACAGCTACTCATACCACCAGCACAAACTGGTATGTAAAAATGATCAGGAGAGGGTCTAAACTCCTACATTGCTATCAGACAACCCATAGATATAAATAACCTCAAATCCATCAACAATCCCAAACCTGTGAACTAAACTAGGAAATGTTGTGCATCACGTGTCGACTAGTTTGTAGACTGAAAATGCACCTTTCATTGAAGGCTCATTGACGTTGTCCAGGAAATCACTGCCCACAGCCTTCTCTGATACACGTTCGGGTGTGACATCTGGTCAGGCACCACACACTTGGCAGATGCAGGACCCTGGTTAGTATACCTAATAATGACTTACCCAAATGCTCATGCTCCTAAAAAGTGGATAAATTGTCAGCGGTATGTTGTGTGTGTCTGATATCACTGTTGTCACTCATCCCCATATGTCCACATATTGGCATATTACAGTATACCACTTCATACCATGTCGGCTAATGAAAGGATGACTCTGAATGTAAGGCAAGTGAGTGCAGTACGCACCTATTTGCTTATATTGTCTCGTATGAAGGGTTGAAATGAAAGTCCATGACATGAAAACTTGCTAACAAAATCCCAGGGCCCAAAATGTATGGGAATTAATGTGGCAGTGGGCCGTGCATATGAGAGCTGGGTTACGGTTGTGAAGGGGGTTTGGAGCTGGTAAGGTGGATGTAGAGGAAGTGAAGCATGAACATCTGGTCGCTGAACTGCAGAACGTGAAACCAGTAAAGGCAACGATCATCTCAGCTTCTCCACTTGACCAAAATGTGTGATCATAGCCAAATGGCTATTGTCAGCTTACCTCCTCTTCTTCCATATACACATATAAGTGAACTGTTAAATACATGAGTTCAGGATGTGTGCTTTACAAGACCTCATCCAGTGTCAGGTTAAAAAGACCATGGTGTTGTACATGTATAATGGGAACACAGACCACCCAAAGAGTGCACAGAACAAATGTGTGACCTCCCAGTCGAAAATGGGCATTGTGACTTGGTGGGGGGGGGGGGGGTGTGGGGAAGAACAAATGTTACCCAAATATTGCATGGCAATTAGACATATCACATTTTAACTCTGCAATGCACTGAAATGATCTGATATGCAAAGGTAAGACAGGTCTGCACATCAAGGTACACTCCTTTAGAATTTTGAAGAGACCACATCATACTTATGGTGCATGATGGCGCTAAAAATGAAGGTGCATCCAAAGGTACGCTGTGCAGGACTCCTTAATTTCCTCCTTCCTTCAACTATCGGTAACCTTCTAATACATGTTTGCCTCTTAATGTGATATCTGGTTGATGTCAGTGCTGTGTTGAGCTAACAGCTGCCCATTGCTGCTGGTGATCAGGGGGCCGCATGTAAAGTTCAGGAGGGCCACATGCGGCACACTGGCAGTAATATGCATACATGTAAACTCATTGCTATCAACCTATGCACTTGATTATGGACATGTATGTCCCATTACAGCTGCTGGCAGGATTACCTCAGTGCAGCAGAAACATAATCCCGGGGTTTGTGAGGCATCCTGGCTGCAGAGGTCAAGTCCACTAGCATCCGTCCATCAGGTAAGCGTGCCATATAGTGTTATAAGCTATGGATTCCCAATTCATCCACAATAACAAAATCCTTGGGGAAGAACATTACCAGATTTAGCTCCTTTGGCATAGCATATGTGGTTGATGTTTAAAATGTTCCCTACATAATCAATCAGTGATGTGTGTATCAAGTGTGCATGTTTGCATAATAACTCATGCATATCATTAAGTATGGTGTCACTTCCCCCTCAAGCTGCTGGATCGACATCACAGGGGATCTCAAAACAACACAGAGCTGTGGCTGGAGTGGGTGAGTTTGCTTCTGCATTGTACATCTGCATTCAACACCTCAGTGCTATGGTGTGAGCTGTCACGTGTAGGTGTACACAAACTAAGTCACATGCACAACATCCATTGATGCAAATATCATTTGATTCAACCCTTGTGTTGGACCACATGATATACTAAGGCAAATACTTATCCTGTTGCAACCTGTGTCTCTCAGGTGCTGAGGACGATGAGGAAAATGGACCAGCCACCAGTAGCGGGCAACGGGCAATCACAGGGGAGAACCCACTTCTCTTACAAGCAGCCATGTCATCTGCCAGTAATGCGCAAGACAAGAAGGAGGAAGTAGAAGAGGATGAGGAGGAAGTGGAGGAGGATGAAGATGATCTGGCACTTTTTCCAGAGGATGAGGAGTCTGATACCTGGCTACCATTGTTGGCCAACTGGGCAAACCATGCCACCTGCCACAGCCCTGCTGTTGGACCTGGCGGTCGTATCTGAGGCCATCCCATGTGGCGGCAGCTAGCAGAAGGTCATTGTGGCCAGTGGGAGGAGGAGTTCTTTCAACATCAGGCTGATGTGAGGCAGGACATTAGTGCCATAGGAGCTACTCTGTCAGACACACTGCAGGGCATGCGCCAAATCCCTCAGGTGCGGGAGTCACTTGCACATGCCCCCACTGCACAGCCACCATCACCCCCTGTCTAGGCACCTCCCCCACTTCGACAGCCACCATCATGCCCTGTCCTGGCACCTCCCCCACTTGTACAGCTACCATCACCTCCTGTCCAGGCACCTCCTCCATCTGTATAGCCACCATCACCCTCTGTCTGGGCACCTCCTCAGCTGTCCAGGAAGATGCACCACACCCACCCTCACATCAGCACCCAAATGATAAAGGCATTTACTCACATAGATCCTCACAACCACTGTCGCAAAGTCACAAGAGAGATCCGCCATGATCACTGCAATTTATATTTTCAAGCCACTTTGTAAATTAAAGATATCTTCCACATTTCAATTGAGTTGAGTCCTAGTTGATGATGGTCAATTGGTTAGTCTGGTGGTACGCTACATATGTTTTGCTAAATGTGTGTAAGACATGTATATTAGTAGAACCATCTGTGTGCAAAGGTATCATGTTGAAAGCATAGCTAAATACCTACCAATGTAACGCCAATAGTTGGAATCCAACAAATTTAATGAAACACACATCATGGAGATGTAGATTGTTTACATTTTATCTAAGAAAATTCAGAAATAAAATGATCATTAACTGTCCATCAGAAAGGGGAAAGGAAATCAAATAGGATCTTAAGTCAAATTGGACAAGGGGACTTAGAGGGGGGTGGATAACATAAATAAAACACGTCAGGAAGCCTCAGGGGAACCAGTCTATGTACAATGAATGAGGAAAAAGGTCTCTGGTCAAAACAATGTTCAGTTACAGGCCATCCTCACTGTCCATGACTACAATGTCCAAGTACTCTGCAGCAGTGGACTCCTCTTCACTGGCCGGTGCAGGACCAGACACCCCACAGGAATGGGAAACATGAGGGGTATGAGGGGTAGCAGGTGAAAGGCGCGGTGAGACACGACTACAGAGATGGTGGCACTGGTGCAACACGACAATAGAGCTACCCCCAAGAAAGTGATGGAGGAACTGAGGTGAGCTATGTCTTGGGATTGTGCCCCTCGGAGCATACGGAGTTCATCTCAGATCTCCTTTAAACTCTGAGAGGATTGTGCCTCTCGGAGATTCTGAGTTCATCTAGGATCTCCTGTCGGATCAAAGAGGACAAATTCCCCTCAACCTCAGACACCATCACCAGTTCTTTGGATGCTGCCCAAGGAATGACAGTACATCGAAGGGTCTGCATTGAACAACAAGGATGTGGGGTGTCGGGGGCAGGTGCCTCCCTCAGCTCTTCTGGGCAGGAACATAAAGGGGGAGTAGTGGCAGATGGTGCTGCTGGAGGCCCCAATGGAATGGGGGCCTCAGGAGTTAGGGAAGAGTTGGTGGCAGGCACAGATGGTGATTGTGCCTGCCCTGGGGACATCACTTCCAATTCTAGGTCTTCTGGGCTGGGGAGACCCAATATCTCCCCCCCTCCAGCTGGTGGAGTCCCTCTCAATGTCCCTCCCTTCTATGTCCGCAGCCTCCACCCGGCCTGATGGTATTGTTGCTGTAGCTTAGGTCCAGGTGGATGCACTTCCCCTGCCTTGATCTTCATCTACTTCCTCCTCCTATCTGGTGGTATCAAGAAGTATTACCCGCCTACAAGCTAAGGTTATAATCTCCTACCCCTGGACCTGGGTGGATGTGCCTTGGCCAGCTGGGTCCACTGAAATAGAAGGCCAAAAATTATGTCGTTGGTGTACTAATCATTAAGAACCTCACCACAACATGAAGCAAGTGCTGACGTTGTAATCTTTGATCTTACTAGGCAATGTGATAGTTTAGGTACCTAAAAGTATGAGTATTGTCACTGTAATGTCCTGATATTACACAGACACTGGCATCTGTCTCAAGTCTTCTCTGTATCCTCTTCAGTATTTACTGACCCTCACCTTCTGCATTGCTGTGATGGGAGGTTCTTGAAATTGAAACAAGGTTATCTGCCAATGTAGAAATTCCCATTTGGGTATAGAACACAGTCAGGATGAATATATATCCACACCTACATTTTGATCCAGGATTGTCCTGTAATGTGCAGTCTAAACATTCATACACTTACTATCAAAGGACATCTGTTGTGTAGCATACAGAAGCACTTCATACTTGCAAAATAGAGTGTACAGATACAAACAAGGCCTTGAATATCACCTTGTCATAGATGTTGCCCTAGAACATGCTTTACTCTGTCACTGTAGTGTAAATATTGGAATAGCCCTAGAGAGCATGAGACAATGTACATGGCAAGGGCTTCATTTAGCAGGTGAAGACAGCTTTGGCTATGCTGTGTACTGGTAACCACATGTACATAGTTAGGTCTTTGACCTAGTAATTTAGAATAATGTACGTGCCACTGCATTGAAGATGTGCCTATGTCCTCTTAGATATGTTGGTATCAATTTGAGTAAGACAAGTATCACAAAGTCAGCCTTTACCTCATTATCTCAACAGATGGTATTCAACGTATAAACAAATATGCACAAAGAGCATGGATGAGGCAGCATTCAATACCCAAACACCTCACATACCAACACTAGACATTGTGAAAGGCCTTCCTTCCCCATTGGATTCAACAGTTATGAGGTCCTTTGTAGATTAGACATGGTTTTATATGTGTATTTCTTGATTAAAATGCAACTCAAAGTGAAATTTTGTCAATTTTGGTTTGCTACACTACAAGTCCCAGAATGCCCTCATAAATCAGCCTTAAATTTGCTCAAAGGAGACATAGACTTCATAAATACAGTTACCAATTTGCACATCGGGTGAAAGTTGACACATGAAGATGAAGTGACATCTCTTTTACCACTCACATCATACTATCAGACACATAAAGCAGTTCATGCTCTCACCAGATCTCTGCTGCTCATGCTCCTGCAGCTGAGCATGGAGGGTCGGCCGGGCTGTTTTCAGAACACTCTGGTACAGTGTGCTTGGTGGGGCCTATGTACGTCTGGCTGGGAGGACAGGCCCATTAGTTCCTGGGCCTTAATTCGGGCCCATCATCACATGTCCTCCCAGCGCTTCTCACACATCTTGACCCGCTGGTGGTAAACACCCACTGCACTGCAGCATGCTGCAATGTCTTGCCATATTGGTTGATGCTGCATTTCTCAGCTGTTGTTCTTGGTCCCCATAAGGCTGAGCATAGTTATCAAGCACCCCCTTAACTAAGATGTTTAATTCAGACTTGGTGAAAGGGGATGCCTTGTCATCTAGTCCCTCAGCCATGTTGACGACAGATGTGATGCACAGAGCAGCAGGATGGCTGAGGATCTTGTTAGCAGATGAGGATGGCTCTGAATGACTGTAAAATGGCTGCCATCAGCTTCCTGTTATGGACTTCCTGCTGTTTTGTTCCTGGTTGTCATATACTGTATGATGTTGTTGTGTTCCGGGCCGACTTCGGAGTCTCTGCTCTGTATGCTGAGTGTCTACTCCGCATACGGGGTGAACAAATTCATGGCAGAGACTCCAAAAACGGCCCAGAACCAAAGGGTTATAAGCAGAAAGTGCAATGAAATTGTTTAAAAAGGTCAGATACTTCATTTTAGAAAGGGAAGTGGTTTTGGAAACACACTACATCAGATCCAAGCACAGTCTGCTTCTTTGCATCATGGAACGTGCAGTTCCCCAAATGAGTTTCCATCTAAGTTGACTGTAGTGTTTCACCAAATTTGGGCATGGTAGTGCTGATTATCCCAAGACACATAGGGCCTGAATCACAAAGGGCCTCCGCACTTGTGATGGAGGCCCCTCGGTTGTGGGGGAGTCTTTGTACTTGGGGCAGAATCACCAATATGAGTAGTCTGAATGCAGGGGGCCTTTGTAAATCAGGCCCATACATGTGTTTCTGGATTTCGTCCTTCATTAGTAGAGAGCAGCACTCCCATCCCCCTTCAATACAGGGCAGTGCAGGTAGCCATTTTATATTCGTACAGAGTTGTCCCCACCTCCAAGCAAGATCCTCTGCCATCCTGCTACACTGTTGCACCCACCTCCCCCAACATGGCTGATGTACAGGAGGAGCAGGCACCCACACATTGTATATTACTGATATGAACATACTAATTGAGGGGGTGCATGATAGGTATCCTCTGCATTATGTGGAACCAAAGGAACAGATGAATGATGCAGCACACAAGTTGTGGAGTTAATTCGCTTCATGCTGTAGAGTATTGTGTCTTTTTACCTGCGATGGGCCTAGATGTGCCATAAGAGCAGGGTGTGTGTGTTAATACAACATTGCAAAACACACAAGATGATGGACGGAATGCTGCACATTGGCAAACATTCACCCCCAGTCACAGATCTGGGTTTAATCCATCGTTATTTTGCTTCACCACGCCACCCCACTTCAGACATAGCCATATGCAAATCAGTCTTGACCCTGTGCCTCATGGGAACAGTCCAGACCGAACTGCCAAGCCATGTCTTCCTGGACCGGAATCAAGCATCCTAGGACCGGTTTCAGGCTATCAGCCTTCATCAGCCAGGATAGCTTGACTCCAGTGGCGTAGTGAGCACGGGACTCACGTCTGGGCATACCCTTCCCACATAGGGCGAAATGCAAAACACACAAGATGATGGACGGAATGCTGCACATTGGCAAATATTCACCCCCAGTCACAGATCTGGGTTTAATCCATCGTTATTTTGCTTCACCACGCCACCCCACTTCAGACATAGCCGTATGCAAATCAGTCTTGACCCTGTGCCTCATGGGAACAGTCCAGACCGAACTGCCAAGCCATGTCTTCCTGGACCGGAATCAAGCATCCTAGGACCGGTTTCAGGCTATCAGCCTTCATCAGCCAGGATAGCTTGACTCCAGTGGCGTAGTGAGCACGGGTCCCACGTCTGGGCATACCCTTCCCACATAGGGCAAAATGCAAAACACACAAGATGATGGACGGAATGCTGCACATTGGCAAACATTCACCCCCAGTCACAGATATGGGTTTAATCCAACCTTATTTTGCTTCACCACGCCACCCCACTTCAGACATAGCCATATGCAAATCAGTCTTGACCCTGTGCCTCATGGGAACAGTCCAGACCGAACTGCCAAGCCATGTCTTCCCTGGACTGGAATCAAGTATCCTAGGACCGGTTTCAGGCTATCAGCCTTCATCAGCCAGGATAGCTTGACAACATTACCAGCTCACCCTGTGGCAGCTACTCCATGTCATGTATCTTGCAAGGAACATGTTAAGTTAACATGAGTCAGTGACATATCATAAAAGGAGTACATTAGCAGAGCATGTGTGATACATTCTGCTTTACACACAATACAAAAAGTCAAACCATTTTTGAATGGGCCCAGTAGGTGTTAATCGAATTCATGAGGGAGGCAGTTACTAAACACATAGCCCTGCCAGGCTTCCCAGGCCCATTCATGGTGTGCGGATCCAGGCCAGATGCTCACATTGAATTTTGGGACATTAAGGCCTCATTTACAATATTTTGCCATAGGTCCACGCCGCAAGCCTTCCTGCTGTGCTACCCTACGGCAAAAGACAAAGGCAGGAATGCGCCGTATCTATCAGATACGGTGCATTCCTGTCTTCTTTCCCTGCACTGGCGCTCAATTGGCTGCCATGCGCCAATGGAGGCACCCTTGCACCATGGTGTCCGGGTTTTAGAGATGATTGTTTTTGTGCAGGAAGGGACACCATCCTGCACAAAAACAATCAATGGAGGCAATTACCTCTTTCTATGTGTGCTACCGAATGCAGCACACACAGAAAGAGGAACAAACGAGGAGAAATAATGTTATTTCTCCTTGCTGCGCCTCCCCTATACCTCCCCTGAGAAGCATAGGCTTTTGACACATTCCCAGGTTTACAACTTGTTGTAAATCTGGGAATAAGTCAAATGTAATAGGTGTTTCGAGCGACCACCCACCGTAACACCCATGTCACACCTCCCCATCGTACTGTGAGGCAGCACAGCGACTTGCCAGCGTTGCCTCACTCCATATCTACAATGGACATGAAAAGCCATGCAGGGTAGCTGTACGTGGCCTTGTCGATATGGCTAAGCTCTATGCGCAACCGGAATGTCACAAAATGTGACACTCCGGCAGCGCAAAAGGCTTGTAAATGAGCCTCATTATATTTTTCATTCCATAGTGAAACAGGTTCACAAGTCCCAGTTTTCACATATTTTACCTACATACCTGGAGTGACACTTCACACATGGAACAGCCAAACATGACAGCTATGAGCATAGACTATCCATGTCATCACACAGGTCCTCTTGAACCATGGCGCACATTTGGCAGATATATGGCCACACTGCCGCATGAGTTGAAGCACACACACATACAAGGGGCCTGATTCATAAAGGGCCTCTGCCCTCATGGAGGAGGCATCCCAGTTGTGGTGGATTGTCTACACTTGGGGAGGGGTCTCTGCAATGAGATAGCACATTGTAGCAATTACACCCTGAGTACGGCCAATCCCCTACAACTGTTGCACCTCAGCACCAAGAGCTAAGGCCCTTTGTGAGTCAGGCCCCCATTGTCAAACTAGCCAGGGAGGTCTCACACATGCACAGACATTTAATCCACTGAAACAATGGAGTCCTTAGTGAAGTTGTCCTGACTAGTCACTAATATGTGACCTTAACGTATTACATGGCGAATCTTTTGACTCTTGTCAACAGCTGTTATTTGCAGACATTATGAATGGCTTTCAAAGTAGTCTCAGGATGGAATTTATGGACAGAGTATTAAATGTCCAAATTATCTTCATTGACAACAGACTGCAAACCACATGTAGGTCTTAACCCAACAGGCTGCTCAGGAGAAAAAGTGTCAAGCAGCTGGTCACGGACCGGCATACCATGCCCTCTGTTCTGTGCAATGGCCCGGTTGCCAGGATTCAGACCTAGCTGAGGGTCCAGAGGTATGTGTACGCCTTGACTTAAAACAATGTTGTGCAAGACACAACAAGGCACTATGATCTTGCACACAACTTCTGGGGAGTACAGCAGCACTGCCCCCGTACTGTCAAGATATCTGAATCGCGACTTCTGGAGATCAAAGGTGTACTTTGTGATAGCTGGGGTACGTATCAGTGGCGGTGCGTCCATAGGGGAGCTGGGGCATTGCCCCACTAATGCCACATGGCTCCATTCACGCAGCTTCGTGCAACAGCTCGCTGTCTCGCGCAGCGGTCGTGCTGAAACGTGAATTGTACCGGGACACGCCTGAGGCTGCGAGGCAATCGGACGGTGATTGAAGGCTGAAGGGGGCGGGTGGGTGGGGCTGCGGCAGCACTTGAGTGACAGACTGACTCACTGTAACAGTACTGAGAGCGCGGCAGTGGTGCGCATGTTCGGCTTTGGGCTGGTCATTTTTACGACCAGCCCGAACATGCGCACTACAGCCACTACTACTCTTCCCATTAGAAGAGCGAGGGACCCGAGGCTTGCTTCATGCAGCAGCCCGGCCAGCCCCCGGTCTCCTAAATGGGCGGGGAGTATACCTGCTCTAGCCAATCCTGGCGCTGCTAATGCAGCATCTGGATTGGCTGAGAGGGGTTGCAAGCCACTCCGAACTCCGAAGACGTTGAAGGCAGGCGCCAACGCGGGAGTCGGGACTCGGGACCCCGGCCCGGGAGCAGCAGAGGCGGCGTGGACCCAGTAAGTTTTCTTTTATTAATACTTTATTTTTTAAACACCCCCCCCGACCCCCACCCCACCGCGACCCCCCAGCCCCAGCGAGACAGTGACCCCCCCGCGACTCGAGTGTTGCGAGCCGCTGTTGGCTTGTAATGAGAATTCTGTTTGCCGTTCTGACATAAAGGGCAAATCGCAATTGTGGGGATTATGTGGCTACATTTGCTAGGCATTGTGAATCGGACCTCAGCATGTGTGACGTCACTGTAGCTTGTCAGGAATGCGAAGCAGTCTTAGCCACGGCATTGTTACAGGCTAAATCCATTACCTAGGGTGACTTCTTTTTTGAACTACGGGGTGGGTTATGTAATCAGTCCTAGTGGGAGTATGTCCATTGGAGCCACAAGGCGGTATTTTAGCCTTTGGGAGATCTCCATGTAAGAAGCAGGTCACAGGCCAGAACCATGGAATAGTCGTACCAACCTTTCATCCTTCCAGAGTCAATAAAACGAGTATCATTACTTTTTCAACGATTTATAAAGCTTGCGCAAGTGACACCGGGCGGCTGTCCTGATTCTCTTAAGCAGTGTAGGCAGGGTCATTCCCCTGCAGAAATGCAGTTTGTGGTCTCGGTGGCGAGTGCTGAGTAAAGGTGTATCCGTGCTGAGTTGGATGCGTGTGCACCGTTCTGTCTAAAGTGTGCTGTTGTTTGTTTTGTATGTGACATTTGATTGTAGATGTGTGATGTCACTAACCACCTATACAGCACATTGCTCCTGCGCTGGATGTATGTGGAACATTCCTGTTCAGGGTGTCCTACTGAGGGGCCGATTCCGATCTCGGTCGGAGGCGCACCCAATACTATTCGGTCGGGAAAAAGCCATGCGAAAGCCAGTTTCCCGACCGATCCGTACAGCACACCGAACGAGCAAGTACGATGCGCACAACAGCAAAAATTCCGGCCGAGCCGTACTCACCCAAACCAGGTCCTGTTCTCCGACCGAGGCGAATCCGGAAACGCCGAATCGAGTCGCACGGAAGGGAAAATGCAGCCCCGTCCGGCCGGACAAGTACGATGCGCTTTCCGTACGCGCCCGAACCCGTCGCTACGCACGGCACGTCAAAGCATCCGGGAGAGGCGCACATAAGCTCCGAATCGCGCCACAACACGATCCACGGCTGCGAGACGAACACAGCACCGACGAGGACGACGCGAAGCGACGAGGACGAAGCCAAGCGACGAGGACGAGCCAAGCGACGAGGACGACGCGAAGCAACGAGAAGGACGAACGACACGAACCAACCATGAATCCCTTCGTCCCGATCATACCAATATTCTACATCTACTACCGGAACAGGCACGGACGCGTACGGCGCAGAAGGTAAGTCAGACACCAACCACAAAAACACATACAACACGTACACGACACATCACACACATACACTGGGAATCTGAATATACTTACACCAGCAACAGCAGCACCATAGGGGCGGGATGCCCATCACCAATGCCACATATGCACACAGGGGCCTGAATGCGCGCCACCACCCCAACCCAGGGGGACTGGATGCCTACCACTACTACCACCCTTAGCCAGGGGGCAGGATGCCTACCACTACTACCACCCTCACCCACGGGGGCAGGATGCCTACCACTACTACCACCCTTAGCCAGGGGGCAGGATGCCCACCACTACTACCACCCTCACCCAGGGGGGCAGGATGCCCACCACTACTACCACCCTTAGCCAGGGGGCAGGAAGCCTACCACTACTACCACCCTTAGCCAGGGGGCAGGATGCCTACCACTACTACCACCCTCACCCACGGGGGGCAGGATGCCTACCACTACTACCACCCTTAGCCAGGGGGCAGGATGCCCACCACTACTACCACCCTCACCCAGGGGGCAGGATGCCCACCACTACTACCACCCTTAGCCAGGGGGCTGGATGCCTACCACTACTACCACCCTTAGCCAGGGGGCAGGATGCCTACCACTACTACCACCCTTAGCCAGGGGGCAGGATGCCTACCACTACTACCACCCTTAGCCAGGGTGGCAGGATGCCTACCACTACTACCACCCTTAGCCAGGGGGCAGGATGCCTACCACTACTACCACCCTTAGCCAGGGGGCAGGATGCCCACCACTACTACCACCCTTAGCCAGGGGGCAGGATGCCTACCACTACTACCACCCTTAGCCAGGGGGCAGGATGCCTACCACTACTACCACCCTTAGCCAGGGGGCAGGATGCTCTACCACTACTACCACCCTTAGCCAGGGTGGCAGGATGCCTACCACTACTACCACCCTTAGCCAGGGGGCAGGATGCCTACCACTACTACCACCCTTAGCCAGGGGGCAGGATGCCCACCACTACTACCACCCTCACCCAGGGGGCAGGATGCCCACCACTACTACCACCCTTAGCCAGGGGGCAGGAAGCCTACCACTACTACCACCCTTAGCCAGGGGGCAGGATGCCCACCACTACTACCACCCTTAGCCAGGGGGCAGGATGCCCACCACTACTACCACCCTTAGCCAGGGGGCAGGAAGCCTACCACTACTACCACCCTTAGCCAGGGGGCAGGATGCCTACCACTACTACCACCCTCACCCACGGGGGCAGGATGCCTACCACTACTACCACCCTTAGCCAGGGGGCAGGATGCCCACCACTACTACCACCCTTAGCCAGGGGGCAGGATGCCCACCACTACTACCACCCTTAGCCAGGGTGGCAGGATGCCTACCACTACTACCACCCTTAGCCAGGGGGCAGGATGCCTACCACTACTACCACCCTTAGCCAGGGGGCAGGATGCCCACCACTACTACCACCCTCACCCAGGGGGGCAGGATGCCCACCACTACTACCACCCTTAGCCAGGGGGCAGGAAGCCTACCACTACTACCACCCTTAGCCAGGGGGCAGGATGCCCACCACTACTACCACCCTTAGCCAGGGGGCAGGATGCCCACCACTACTACCACCCTTAGCCAGGGGGCAGGAAGCCTACCACTACTACCACCCTTAGCCAGGGGGCAGGATGCCTACCACTACTACCACCCTCACCCACGGGGGCAGGATGCCTACCACTACTACCACCCTTAGCCAGGGGGCAGGATGCCCACCACTACTACCACCCTCACCCAGGGGGGCAGGATGCCCACCACTACTACCACCCTTAGCCAGGGGGCAGGAAGCCTACCACTACTACCACCCTTAGCCAGGGGGCAGGATGCCTACCACTACTACCACCCTCACCCACGGGGGCAGGATGCCTACCACTACTACCACCCTTAGCCAGGGGGCAGGATGCCCTACCACTACTACCACCCTTAGCCAGGGGGCAGGATGCCCACCACTACTACCACCCTCACCCAGGGGGGCAGGATGCCCACCACTACTACCACCCTCACCCAGGGGGCAGGATGCCTACCACTACTACCACCCTTAGCCAGGGTGGCAGGATGCCTACCACTACTACCACCCTTAGCCAGGGGGCAGGAAGCCTACCACTACTACCACCCTTAGCCAGGGGGCAGGAAGCCTACCACTACTACCACCCTTAGCCAGGGGGCAGGATGCCCACCACTACTACCACCCTCACCCAGGGGGCAGGATGCCCACCACTACTACCACCCTTAGCCAGTGGGGCAGGATGCCTACCACTACTACCACCCTTAGCCAGGGGGCAGGATGCCTACCACTACTACCACCCTTAGCCAGGGGGCAGGATGCCCACCACTACTACCACCCTCACCCAGGGGGCAGGATGCCCACCACTACTACCACCCTTAGCCAGGGGGCAGGAAGCCTACCACTACTACCACCCTTAGCCAGGGGGCAGGATGCCCACCACTACTACCACCCTTAGCCAGGGGGCAGGAAGCCTACCACTACTACCACCCCTTAGCCAGGGGGCAGGATGCCTACCACTACTACCACCCTCACCCACGGGGGGCAGGATGCCTACCACTACTACCACCCTTAGCCAGGGGGCAGGATGCCCACCACTACTACCACCCTCACCCAGGGGGCAGGATGCCCACCACTACTACCACCCTTAGCCAGGGGGCAGGAAGCCTACCACTACTACCACCCTTAGCCAGGGGGCAGGATGCCTACCACTACTACCACCCTCACCCACGGGGGCAGGATGCCTACCACTACTACCACCCTTAGCCAGGGGGCAGGATGCCTACCACTACTACCACCCTTAGCCAGGGGGCAGGATGCCCACCACTACTACCACCCTCACCCAGGGGGGCAGGATGCCTACCACTACTACCACCCTTAGCCAGGGTGGCAGGATGCCTACCACTACTACCACCCTTAGCCAGGGGGCAGGAAGCCTACCACTACTACCACCCTTAGCCAGGGGGCAGGAAGCCTACCACTACTACCACCCTTAGCCAGGGGGCAGGATGCCCACCACTACTACCACCCTCACCCAGGGGGCAGGATGCCCACCACTACTACCACCCTTAGCCAGGGGGCAGGATGCCTACCACTACTACCACCCTCACCCACGGGGGGCAGGATGTCTACCACTACTACCACCCTTAGCCAGGGGGCAGGAAGCCTACCACTACTACCACCCTTAGCCAGGGGGCAGGATGCCCACCACTACTACCACCCTCACCCAGGGGGGCAGGATGCCCACCACTACTACCACCCTTAGCCAGGGTGGCAGGATGCCTACCACTACTACCACCCTTAGCCAGGGGGCAGGATGCCTACCACTACTACCACCCTCACCCACGGGGGCAGGATGTCTACCACTACTACCACCCTTAGCCAGGGTGGCAGGATGCCCACCACTACTACCACCCTTAGCCAGGGGGAGGATGCCCACCACTACTACCACCCTCACCCAGGGGGCAGGATGCCCACCACTACTACCACCCTTAGCCAGGGGGCTGGATGCCTACCACTACTACCACCCTTAGCCAGGGGGCAGGATGCCTACCACTACTACCACCCTTAGCCAGGGGGCAGGAAGCCTACCACTACTACCACCCTTAGCCAGGGGGCAGGATGCCCACCACTACTACCACCCTCACCCAGGGGGCAGGATGCCCACCACTACTACCACCCTTAGCCAAGGGGGCAGGATGCCTACCACTACTACCACCCTCACCCACGGGGGGCAGGATGTCTACCACTACTACCACCCTTAGCCAGGGGGCAGGAAGCCTACCACTACTACCACCCTTAGCCAGGGGGCAGGATGCCCACCACTACTACCACCCTCACCCAGGGGGCAGGATGCCCACCACTACTACCACCCTTAGCCAGGGTGGCAGGATGCCTACCACTACTACCACCCTTAGCCAGGGGGCAGGATGCCTACCACTACTACCACCCTCACCCAGGGGGGGCAGGATGTCTACCACTACTACCACCCTTAGCCAGGGTGGCAGGATGCCTACCACTACTACCACCCTTAGCCAGGGGGGGCAGGATGCCCACCACTACTACCACCCTCACCCAGGGGGGGCAGGATGCCCACCACTACTACCACCCTTAGCCAGGGGGCTGGATGCCTACCACTACTACCACCCTTAGCCAGGGGGCAGGATGCCTACCACTACTACCACCCTTAGCCAGGGGGCAGGATGCCTCCCACTACTACCACCCTTAGCCAGGGTGGCAGGATGCCTACCACTACTACCACCCTTAGCCAGGGGGCAGGATGCCCACCACTACTACCACCCTCACCCAGGGGGCAGGATGCCCACCACTACTACCACCCTCACCCAGGGGGCAGGATGCCCACCACTACTACCACCCTTAGCCAGGGGGGCAGGATGCCCACCACTACTACCACCCTCACCCAGGGGGCAGGATGCCCACCACTACTACCACCCTTAGCCAGGGGGCAGGATGCCCACCACTACTACCACCCTTAGCCAGGGGGCAGGAAGCCTACCACTACTACCACCCTCACCCACGGGGGCAGGATGCCTACCACTACTACCACCCTTAGCCAGGGGGCAGGATGCCCACCACTACTACCACCCTCACCCAGGGGGCAGGATGCCCACCACTACTACCACCCTCACCCAGGGGGCAGGATGCCTACCACTACTACCACCCTTAGCCAGGGGGCAGGATGCCCACCACTACTACCACCCTTAGCCAGGGGTGCTGGATGCCTACCACTACTACCACCCCCACTCATAGGATGGACAATGCATGACACAACAAGCACACCACAACCTAGGGAATGCAAGATTAAGACATCCCCCCACCACCATGACAAGCGTGTGAGCAGGCTGTGTCAAATGCCTACAACACCGAACATGACTTTGAACATACAATGTGACCCCCTAGCACATGTGCCACACATATATGTGTGTGGCACCCACAATGCAAGCAGCCCATGACCATTGTGGCAATGGGGCCTAAACCCCCATCATCACAGTGACCAAAAGGTAAGTGTGGGGTCCATAGCTGAAGCACATTTTGACCATTGTGGCAATGGGGTCTAAACCCCCATCATCACAGTGACCAAAAGGCAAGTGTGGGGTCCATAGCTGAAGCACATTTTGACCATTGTGGCAATGGGGTCTAAACCCCCATCATCACAGTGACCAAAAGGTAAGTGTGGGGTCCATAGCTGAAGCACATTTTGACCATTGTGGCAATGGGGTCTAAACCCCCATCATCACAGTGACCAAAAGGTAAGTGTGGGGTCCATAGCTGAAGCACATTTTGACCATTGTGGCAATGGGGTCTAAACCCCCATCATCACAGTGACCAAAAGGCAAGTGTGGGGTCCATAGCTGAAGCACATTTTGACCATTGTGGCAATGGGGTCTAAACCCCATCATCACAGTGACCAAAAGGCAAGTGTGGGGTCCATAGCTGAAGCACATTTTGACCATTGTGGCAATGGGGTCTAAACCCCCATCATCACAGTGACCAAAAGGGAAGTGTGGGGTCCATAGCTGAAGCACATTTTGACCATTGTGGCAATGGGGTCTAAACCCCCATCATCACAGTGACCAAAAGGTAAGTGTGGGGTCCATAGCTGAAGCACATTTTGACCATTGTGGCAATGGGGTCTAAACCCCCATCATCACAGTGACCAAAAGGGAAGTGTGGGGTCCATAGCTGAAGCACATTTTGACCATTGTGGCAATGGGGTCTACACCCTCATCATCACAGTGACCAAAAGGTAATTGTTGACAAAGAAAGAGCTGCAACTGCCAAACTGCATGGATCATTCCTGGTCACAGAACCAAAAACTCATCTGTGGCAAAGTAGTGTATGTGTCCCATTGCAACATAAATTGGGGGAGCCAAATACTGCAGTGCAAATGAAACATTCCTTTGGCCATGTGCAGACAAACAACACCCATGGGGGCTGAGACCGTCAACAGTCATCAATGACACAATGACAGAAGTGACCATCAGAATGCAGAACCACATATTTGCACCAATGGGCACACAAATGCAGATACCCTGTGGAGACAGCAGATGTGAGGTGAACAGATACCATACCATGGCAGCAATGGGACACACAAACCATGATCACTGTGCTGACCGATGACCTAGGAGTCCCAGGGACAGCAGGGGAAACACACCAAACAACATACAGCCAATGGCACACCCAAGATATGCCAATGCAGTGGTGCAGATGCACAAACACAAACAGGCAGACCAACACTGTCATCATACACAGCAGGTGAGGGGTGGGGGTGCCAGTGTCCCCAGGCAACAACACAACACATGAGGAGAGCTGAATACCAATCATACAGATGTGCATACACTGCCACACTAAGGTAACTCATGGATCCAAATCCCCTATGTGGGCAAGCAGGCATTGACAGGTGAGAGGGAGCACAAAACACACATGTCACACAGACACGTAGGAACAACAACTGACACAGCAAGTCACAGACACACCACAGCACCACCCCCAGGGCCCCCACAATGTGGTGACCCTGGGCTGAATAAAAATACCACTGTGATGACAAAGCTAAATGTTGTTCACACTGTGAACCACAGTCAGGTGTCCTGAGCAACAAACTACCATCACACCTACACAAGCATAAATCAATCAGCATGGCCAGTAAGCCAAGGCCAACATGGAGGCAGGGGACTAGCCGGGCAACAACTCTCATCTGCACACACTCAAGACCACACCCCTCGACCTCCAACAATGTGCAGCAGTGAAGTACACATGCACTGGTGACATTGCACATGCACCCATGACTATTCCAGGGTGGTGGGTGGGAACCAAGGTGTAGAAACACATCACACATGGACACTCAACAAGACTCCTGAATGTCTGACACACTGCACACTACGCTGTACATGGACATGACGGCAATACCACACCGACCAATGGGATCCCAGCCACAGTCACACACCAATGAAGAAGCCAAGGTCACCCACAAAGAACACACATAGACAACAACCAACATTGCAGCCCGGACCCTAAGGAGTGCCAGCAGTCACACACACAACGTGTCACAATCACTGAAAGATAACACAAACTGGAAATCACATGACAGGGGCAAACAACAAGTGCCAAAGGGAAACCTGACTGTGACCCATCTGCGTCAGCACACAAACTCTGCCCTGACAGCAAACACACCTATGGGTGACACCCTGATGACCAGTAATGTGCCATGCACCCACATCACAGAGAACACAGGGAGAAGACTTTGGGGGAACATAGCTCAAGTCAGCAAGCATCACAAACAGGTACAACACTAGGGATCACAGCATGCGCAGATGAATGGAAGTGAACACACAGACATGCACATACAACACACACCTTGGGCGCAGGCAATGTCACACGTGTACACACTGCCATGAGGGGACTCCACTCCTGTGTGAGGAAAGCTGTGCCATATGTTGCCTCAGTAGGGCCCCATCATGTCAGCTGAGCACTTGGTCACACAATCAACAATTAGCACCAAATGAGGGCTCCCATCACATCAGCCTGGTCATGGATGTGCCAACGGAATCATCAGCACAGATCCAACACACTTGTATAGCAATGTTGCACTGACTACACGGATGAGTCCCTCCCCATTGATGCCCAAACCTGCATGTCCACTGGAGATGGCAACACGGTCAGGGAAGTAGACAAATGCAACGATGGCAGGCACAACAGATGTGCAGGGGTGGAAGCCACAGATATGAAATTGCCAATGTAAGTAGGAAACCCATTGCCAAATACTGAACACATGACACCCTCAGATGCTGCTATTGATGACATGGATACACCACATGATAGGACACATTCCCCCTGGACCACATGGGTTCCTGCACAGTAACACTTCATAATCATGAGACCAGATATCACCATCACTGCAGCAAGGGCATGGTTAGCTGCACCAACAACATGTACATCTGAAGCATGAGCACTAGAGAAAAGAAAGTTGCTTTATTCAGCATATGTGTTGTTTGATAACGACGTCCAGAAGAAATTAGAGCAAAGGCCAATGGCCAGTCCATTGTCAAAGTTCAAACAGGGTGACACTGGCAGATGTCACCCTACGCATGCCTGCACAATACCAGGGACAATCCACTAGGAGGGGCAACCGGGGGGCAGGCCAGGCACCGCAGGGACAGGATCAGGGCTCACCAGGGGGAGTCAGGGAAGGGGTGGTGGGTGCTGGAGAGCCACTGACAACTGCAGTGGAGGTGTCTGACATGGTGTGTGCCGGCACAACTGGGGGGCATGACACAGATGTCGTGGGTGCCGGCACAACTGCAGTGGACCCTGCAGATGGGGTGGACAGGTCCGCCACTGCAGTGCCCAAGTCAGACAGGGCGGTAGTGGACTCCACTGCAGTGCCTACCTCCAGGGGAGGAGAATGGGGAACAGGCAAGGTGGGTTGGACAGAGGGGAGGACACCCTCACCACATCAGTGGCACAGACAAGCGCAGCGGGGGTGTGGTGCTGGGAGAGCAAGTGGCAGGGGAGAAGGCCGGAGCATCTTGGGGATGGTATATCTGTGGGTGGGGGAACCTGGGGCAGGGTGTGGTGGGGGCACCTGTGCAGTGGGGGCCTGAGGGATGGAGGACGGAGACCTTGTGCCTGAGCTGCAGGGCGGTGGCGGGGTCTTGCTCTTAGCACTCCCGGGGGACTTGCGGGTGGGGGCCTCAGTCCGTCTGCGCCTGGGGGAGGGTGTCCGGGGGCGAGGGGCACTCTGCTCCGTGTGGGTGGGCTTCCTCTTCCCCCGGGATGCTGGAGCAGCTTCATCGGTGGGGAAGAGGCCGAGGTCACAGAGGAAGAGCTGCTGTGACTTTGGGGTTGCAGGTGAGGCAAGGGAGGGTGCTTTGGAGGGAGAGGGAACTGAGGACTGCGCAGTGCATGTGGATGCGTGTGTGTGTTCCAGGGCCCCATCCCCTGTGAGTCTGGCTTCAGTCCCCTGAATGTGCGTGCGTGTGCGTTTTGTCATTGGCGTGTGTGTCAGTGTGCTGGATGTGTGTGTGCTGGTGTGTGCCTGTGCCAGTGTGTGTGTGCCTGGGATGGGTAAGGTGCTGGGGAGTGTGGATGGAGCAGAGGCAGGAGGGGTGAGGGACCGTTTGAGGAGGGACACTGCTGCCGTCAGGGAGGAGTCCATGGACCTATTGCCCCTCTGTAGGTCAGACATGCCCGATGAGATGCCCTCCATGAACGACACCAGCTGAGTCAACAGCGCGGTGTGCGCATGGAGGACACTCAGCATGGCTGTCTGCCCTACATGGAGCTGGCGAAGGAGGTACACAGACTCCTCACTCAGGGCAGCAGGGGACACAGGGGCAGGGGTGCGGTGCCTGGCCCAAAGGAGACACGCTCCCGGACATGGGAGCCTCCACGGACCTGGGGAATGGGAGCCGATGGGAGGGCGGTGGTGGTGCTGGTGGTGGCGGGGACAGCAACACTAGCTGGGGTGTGGTGGCTGCTGACACCCGCCTCCACAAGGGAGTCATCCTCCGAGTTGCTCTGGTCCTCAGCTGAGGTGGATGCTGCTGAGGACTCCTCGGTGTGGCTCCCTTCGCCCTCCGTGCCACTGGGTCCCTCCGACCACTCCTCGGCTGCTGACCCAGTCTGGCTCTCCGGCTCCTCCTGGTCCGTGGAGCTGTCCCCTTCCGTGGCCGTGGATGTATCTGCAAACAATGGGGAAACAGACAGACATCAGTCACCTGCACATAACGCACACACCACTGTGAGCACAGCACATCACAGAGCAAGCCCTGGCATCATTAGTTGTACATTGCTAAAAGTGCACTAATTGAACAGGAGAAGTCAATTGTCAGTCTGATGCCAAGCATGGCACTCACATCCCACATGGCCTTGCACCCATCTGTCTGGTGTCTGTTGGATTGCAACACCCCAGTGTTGACACATGCACCAAGTACACAGTAGTTGGACAGTGCAGAGGACACGGTGTGGACACATCACAGCTCTTGCCACTGAGTCAGTACAGGTTTACGGATGTAAGGGATGCCCAGAGTCAAATAGGAAATGCATGTGATGCATACCAGAGACAGACACCATGATGCACCCATGTCCTGCTAGCCAGCGCCACTATGGTGTGCATGTAGCACATGTCACTCCCCTGCAGGATCACCAATCAGTAGACACATGCCATGGCGGAGGCATGACTGCAAAGTCATACATCACTGTCTCAGTGATGTATGACTTTGCAGCCAGACAACAACACTCTGCACTGTGTCACAATAGTAGGTCATGGGGAATGCAAGTCCTGGAGCTGCACAAGTGCACATGTACATCCCCCACAACACATCCTCTTAACCCTCATCTGTCCAGGTCATACCTATTGGACATATGGGAGACCTGTGACACTACCCTCTGAACCTGAGCCCCTCACACTCTGCTGTGCATGGGGAACAGCTGCCTGAACTTCACATTTACATGCCCCAGTCTGCATGGGCAGCTGATCAGACACCTATGTGTCACACAAGTATCGTCTCCTATGGTCACATCTCCAGTGGCATGCTGAGCCCCTACCAAGAAACTCCACAGCAGTCCTGGCGACTAATCCACAGCACACTGACACAGAGGCAGACACCTGAGGGGTCAAATCACTGTGCACAATGTGTCCGCTGATACACGGGAGTGGGAGTACAGAGTGTATTGTATGGCCTGGAGTAGGCATGACTGTCCAGCCCCACATGAATGAGGGATGAGCCCTGGACTGTAGGCAGCTGGCTAAGTATGTGTGACACACGTCATATACATACTCCTGGGGCCCAAACATTGTTCCCACCCGCAGCATGGGTGTGTGCCAGGTACCCCAGCCACATGTGGTGGATCAGCTCAGCAATTGGACCACAGATCAAAGTAACACGCTGAATACATGTCAGAATACAGGCATTGTGTAAGCAATGGACCCACCCATGATGCCCACCACAGAGTCAGGGAAACAGATGCTGTCTCCCACCTTGAGTCAAGCAAACTGCAAGGACACAGTCCTAAGTGACAGAATTCCCTGCATGTAAGGGCCACACCTGGGTATCAGATGAGGAGTGGGCAGTGCACAATAGAGGGACATGGCTCCTGGACAACATGACTGCTGTACTGTGGCAGTTCAACCTGGCCCGAGGAGGGCACATAGCATGTTAGACAGAGTACACAGTGCAGTCTTTGACTCACCCCATCCTTGCTGCTCTCTGGCCTTCAGCTGCCCATCCAGGTCTGGAAAGACCACCGCCAGGATCCTGAGCATGTGGGGGTCAGGGTCCGTGTTCCGCCCCTCCTGCGAGGAGGCGACAGCTTCAGCTGGACCCGTGCAATCCTCCGGGTCCAGCCCCGAAGGTCCTGCCACCTCTTTTGGCAGTTGCGGATCCGGCGCTTGTAGACCCCCACGGACCGGACAGCCCGGACGATGTCCTTCCAGATCTCATGCTTCCGATGGGCAGAAGCCTGTCAGGATGACAAAGTGATAAGGCCATTACTACACATGCAACATATCCGTGCATGACACAGTTGCATATACATGTCGCAATCACAGGGGCACATGGTGTACCCAGGCAGTGCACGGCTGCCCATGGACAGTTTTCCAGAAGTCACTACATGGTATCATTGCATGGGGAGTAAAACCCTGTTCAGAAGCACTGTCACTGCACCATACCTGTCCAGTGCAAGTCACTACACACTATGGGGGTGACAACTACTCAGTGAGCCTGCTAGCCAGTGGTGTGCTGACTCTCAGCCTTGCTAGTCAGACAAAATGCACATTCAGAAAGGCAGTGCACAGAACACTCACCTGCTCCCCTGGTGTCCCATACAGCTTGCTGTACTGTGGAAGTAGGCTGTCCAGCAGGGCCTGGTTCTCCTCAAGGCTGAAGGCTGGGGCTCTCTCCACAGTACGTGCCATTGCAGGGTCCAGAGGGGCAGAGACAGCAGCAGTGCAGTGGCAGATGTCGTCCTGGAGCATGTAGTGCAGGCAAGTGGGCTCTCAGGGGAACATGCAGCAATATATATGTGCTGGAGAGGCAGATACTGTCCCTTGTGTCCAAAGTGATAGGTCCAAGTCGTTTGCATCTTCTGAATCTGGCCAATCCATGGAATAGCAGCACCAAAACACGCCCACAGCATCCTTCAAAATTTCAACTTCATGACATACATGATTTTGCAACATTGTTGTGGGTGACCAACTGATTTTCCAGCAACCGACTCGTTCGAATATTCGAAAACGCGTCCGTTGCCAGGCAAGCCCATTGTCAATGGGTGCGCACCGATCGGTCCATTGAGGTACAACGCGCACAGGGGTACAACGCGTACCCGCACACATTGAATGCAATGGGCCGGCCGGAGGCACCGATCGGTCCATTGCTGTTCAACGCGCACAGGGGTACAACGCGTACCCGACACATTGAAAGCAATGGGCCGGCCGGAGGCACCGATCGGTCCATTGCTGTTCAACGCGCACAGGGGTACAACGCGTACCCGCACACATTGAATGCAATGGGCCGGCCGGAGGCACCGATCGGTCCATTGCTGTTCAACGCGCACAGGGGTACAACGCGTGCCCGCACACATTGAATGCAATGGGCCGGCCGGAGGCACCGATCGGTCCATTGCAGTTCAACGCGCACAGGGGTACAACGCGTACCCGCACACATTGAAAGCAATGGGCCGGCCGGAGGCACCGATCGGTCCATTGCTGTTCAACGCGCACAGGGGTACAACGCGTACCCGCACACATTGAATGCAATGGGCCGGCCGGAGGCACCGATCGGTCCATTGCAGTTCAACGCGCACAGGGGTACAACGCGTACCCGCACACATTGAAAGCAATGGGCCGGCCGGAGGCACCGATCGGTCCATTGCTGTTCAACGCGCACAGGGGTACAATGCGTACCCGCACACATTGAATGCAATGGGCCGGCCGGAGGCACCGATCGGTCCATTGCTGTTCAACGCGCACAGGGGTACAACGCGTACCCGCACACATTGAATGCAATGGGCCGGCCGGAGGCACCGATCGGTCCATTGCTGTTCAACGCGCACAGGGGTACAACGCGTACCCGCACACATTGAATGCAATGGGCCGGCCGGAGACACCGATCGGTCCATTGCTGTTCAACGCATCACTGTACATGTGACTGGCATATGTCAGCATGCCTGTCTCAGATGGACATATGCCAGCCACAGATAGCTCCCAGGGAGTGAGGGGCACACCTACATCACGACAGCCTGTCCAAACCTTATCATAAGGCATGTAAGGCTGCATTTCCTATTGTGTGTATGTTGGTGTACATGTTGTCCTGTGGGTGTCACCTGTGGGCAGCCACCCCCAGGCTGTGCACGTGTTAATGGGGACAGGATCCTGGGTGTTACGTGTACGTGACCACTGTGATGTGCAACTGTTCATATCTGTGCATGTGCCATGGTCACATTTCACAGTGGTGTTTGTGTATGTCATGTCACATACCCCGTGAGTCCCATGTGGGACGGTATGTTTGAGCCAGGGTGTCCCAGAGGCACAATAGTGATGGCCCTCCACAGTCTTTGTGCATGTAGTGTTTACAATGTCTCTGATTTCATGTGCACAATGGGAGACAGTCTCCACATCCACGTTGTGTGTGCATGGACTCTGATGTTGTGCGTGTGTGTCACAGACGTCCATGGCTCTCCTGCCATGGCAAGTGTGGCCACTACCTGTGGGGGTCATGTTTGTTTTGTTGTGGTGTACACATGATACTCCAGGTGATGCCAGTGTCCATGTGGCATTACAGGGTCCCTGGGAATGTGCCTGTCGTTGAGCTGTGGTGCCTGGGGCACATCTGTCCTCACATGTCACTGGGGGTGACTGTGACACAGCATCATGATATCCAATGGGCCAACCTGGGACAAATTGATGCCACCTGTAGGACCGTGTTGACAGATGTTGGCCATGTATGTACCATACATGTCGTTCCGGTACTGCACACTTCATGTAGTTGTGCCTCATGATGATGTATGTTGGGATCTTGAGTGTGTTCAATGCCGCATATGTGGGGTGACTGACGATCTTGCTTACTTCTCCTCTGCACTGCAGGGCTCCTGCTGTCCATCGGCCATTCCCAGACCTGGCAACGATGGTGGAACGGGACAGCATCCGACGGTACCGCTTCACCAGGCAGCTGATTGAGGATTTGGCAGTGCAGTTGTCCCCATATTTGCAGCCTGGCCGGCCGTATCCTACAGCGCTGACCCCCAAGGTGAAGGTGATGGCAGCCCTACACTTCTTTGCCACCGGTACCTTCCAACATACTGTGGCGTCTGCTGGTGGGATGTCACAGACCATGTTCAGCCGTGTGCTCCGCGATTTCTTGGCGGCAATGTTGCTCTTCCTGAACCGGTACATCTATTTCCCTAGACTGCGACGACTCACTGACGTGAAGAGTGACTTTTATGCCCTGGGGAGGATGCCGCATGTCATTGGCTCCATTGATGGGACACATGTGGCTTTGGTACCACCACAGGCCCAGGAGCAGGCCTACAGGAACCGCAAGCACTACCACTCGGTCAATGCACTGGTGGTGTGTCTTGCAGACATGACCATCACACACGTGTGTGCCCGTTTCCCTGGTTCAGCACACGATGCCTTTGTGATGAGGAGTAGTCGCATCCCCAGGTTGATGGCACAGATGCAGAACCAGCGTGCCTGGCTTGTCGGTGTGTACTGACTTTGTGCCATTGTGTGTGATCTGATCTGTAGTATTCCGCCCACTTTTCCAAGTCAGCTGATGTGCACTTGTCTGTCCGTAGGTGACTCGGGATACCCCAACATGCCGTGGTTGCTGACACCCCTCAGGAACCCTGTGACACCTGCCCAGATGCGCTACAATGAGGCACATGGTCGGACCAGGAGAGTGATTGAGCGGACCTTTGGTCTCCTGAAGAGCCGCTTCCGCTGCCTGGACAAGACCGGAGGGTCCCTCCCATATGCCCCTGCGAAAGTGTGCAAGATTATCATCGTCTGCTGCATGCTCCACAACCTGGCAGTGCGGAAGGAGTTGCCTCTCATCCAGGATGACGATGACCAACATCCGCCACCTGTGGAGGATCCTGGCCTGGACCATGATGCCAGTGACGATGATGATGATGATGGTGATGGTGATGTCCGCACACAGCTCATCACCAACTTCTTTAGCTGAATGTGAGTATCCTGAGGTGTCATGTGAATGATGTGAGTTGGCATGATGTGTGGGTGGTGCTCTGGTGCTGTTGGAGTGTGTCCATGGGCTACTTGACAGGATGTGTGTTGCGATGTGTGGTGACAGGTGGGCTGTACTCCCCAACAGTGTTGACATGCTAACTTGGTTCTGGGTGGGTATCTTGTAACATGTATTGTGCATGAGTTTTGCTGTTCTGTCCTGTACTGCATTGCTTTTGACTGTGTGTCATTTCTGTCCTTCACAGGGTACTTTCAGATTCGTTTGGTCAACTGTGTCCACCGACGACGTGATTGCACATCCAGGCTGGTAGCTGTTGTGTCCCTACAGGTGATGTGCGCCACACCCATGGACTTCCTTCTGTCTACAGTTGTTGACTGTGTGCCCGCTACCAGGTGGGGTTACCTTGCATCTGTAGTGGTTACGGCATGTTGCTACTGTGTAATAAACCTGTGCTTCACTTAGTGATGTGCGTTGTCTGTGGTCACACATTTGACTGCCATTTGCTTACTGCACCTGTGGGCTACTTGACTACAACTGGGAATGGGTGTGGTGTCTGTGCATTGCACCGTCTTCCCTGGCAACATCAGTGTAGGCAATGAGTCAGATGGCCTAGGTGTGTATGTGTTGTGTAGCCCTGGTGGTGTGTCTCCCTCATATGTGTCACGTTGCCTGTACTCACATGCCTGTGTTGTCCTTGCTGTTGCAGTTCGCATACACAGTGTAATTTTGCAGTTCATCATCCCCATAACAGCACCCACGTTGGAATCACGACAGAGGCAAGTATGGTGTATTATTGTGTTTATTGTGATACATCTGTGATAATAGTGCATAGGATGGATTGTGCTGTACATGAATCTTGCAATCCCAAGTTCCTAGATGAATAGAAAGTCCAGGTAGACAGGATCCCCAGTATCGGGGCCACAGTTGTCTGACACATTGTTCCAACTTGTACTCCCCATGCAATGTGTGGGAGTAGTGTTGCCATCAACAGGGTGAACAGTCTGTGCACAAAGGCGAAAATCCAGAACAGGTTCAGGCTTCCTGGGAGTTGCGCTTGGCCATCAGCCTCTCACTTTCCCCTCCTCGGACGACCCCTCTTCTTGGGGGGGGCCCTCAAGTGCAGGCTGCTGCGGTGCAGGGGACTCTCCGCCAGAGTCCTCCTCCCTCCCTGTGGCAGTTGCAGTTTGTTCGGTACCAGATGTTGTTGGCACACAGGGAGGTGTGGACTGGTTGCTGTTCATCTGGCGGAGGCATTGTAAAATGTCCCTGTGCACCGCCGTCATCTCATGTAGTACATCCCACTTGGACTCCACGCGGGACATGTGGGAGTCCACACGTGACATGTGTGACTCCACGTGGGACATGTGGGAGTCCAAGCGGGCATGATGGGCAGCCTGCTGCTGTTTGATGTCTCTGAGGAGCCCCACTACCTGGCTGAGCTCTCCGGTGCTGGACTGGTACGCATCAGCTATGCGTACCAGTTGTGGGTCTTCATGCACACCAGCAACGTCTGCAAGCAGCGACCTCTGTCTCCCACCCCTCCCACCACCCCTGCTGACATGTGCAGTGTGTGCAGTTGCACGCACAGATAACCCTGGTCCACCTTGGGGGTTGGTGGTGGTGGTGGTGTCCATGGCCCCAGGTTGGTCCAGGGTCACTGCGCTGGTGTTGTTCCTTATTCTGTCCATGTCGGCAGGGATGGTATTCGTGGTGACAGTCGTTGGAGGGGTGGGTGCAGGGGTGCAGCTGGTGGACCTGCTGGTGCTGCAGCTGGTGGTCCTGCTGGTGCAGCATGTTGACTTGCACCGGATGTGCCAGGTTGTTCTTCATCGTCCGAGGAGGACAGAGGCTGTACGACGCCAGTGAGCTCGGCATCCTCTTGAGCCTGGGACTGGGACTCCTCAGCGTCTGCTGCTGTGTCCCTATCATCACCTGTTTTTGGGAGACACAAACAATGTATGTCATGTTTCTGCAGGCATCAGTGGTTGACACACCTGACAGTTGTGACTGTGCCTCGGGGTGCGGGCCTGTACATTGTATTGTCCTAAGTCGTCACAGTCAGGGGTTGATATTGGTGTGGCACATTGTCCTGCATTATTTGGGCATTTCTATGTATTCTCTGGGGTGTGAACATGGTCTGCATTGATTGTGTTTGGTTGACAGCCAGACCTCCTTCCCACCCACCCACCCACCCAGTCAGTTATCCCACCATGGAACGTGCTTGCATTGCAGGGAGTGTAAGTTGTCTCTCAGGATGTCAGTCAGTGGTGTCCTGCTGTTTGTTGGTGCACAGTTGGCAGCAGGGCCTTGTGCTCCCCACAGCAGTAGCCAGTGTCAGCCATCTTGTGAGTCCTTCTCCACTCCCTGTGATGTGAGCATGGTTCAGGGTGGTGTTGATGGGACAGTTGTGGGGGTGACCAATATCAGTGACTACGACTCCCATCATGCTATTGCCTCCACCCCTCTTCCCAGCATGCCCATGCTTCCTTCCTTTTGACTCTGCTTCCCTGTGGGGTGGGCTGGCTGTGCTGACAGGATGGCTGGGAGTGTTGTCCTGGCAGTTGTTTGGCTAAGAGTCCCAAGAGTGTCCCTGTGCTTCACACAACATAACCCAGGGTGGTGGTGCTTTGTGGGATCTTGTGTTAGGATGGAGGGCATTGCATTCTACCAGGTGGGTACTGTGGAGTTTGTGTTGGGGGGGTGTGAGGGGAGGTGCTGGTGACTATGGTCAGTGCTGCAAGTCCCCCTTCCCACCCAGCCAGCCAGATATCCCACCATGGAACGTGCTTGCATTGCAGGGAGTGTAAGTTGTCTCTCAGGATGTCAGTCAGTGGTGTCCTGCTGTTTGTTGGTGCACAGTTGGCAGCAGGGCCTTGTGCTCCCCACAGCAGTAGCCAGTGTCAGCCATCTTGTGAGTCCTTCTCCACTCCCTGTGATGTGAGCATGGTTCAGGGTGGTGTTGATGGGACAGTTGTGGGGTGACCAATATCAGTGACTACGACTCCCATCATGCTATTGCCTCCACCCCTCTTCCCAGCATGCCCATGCTTCCTTCCTTTGACTCTGCTTCCCTGTGGGGTGGGCTGGCTGTGCTGACAGGATGGCTGGGAGTGTTGTCCTGGCAGTTGTTTGGCTAAGAGTCCCAAGAGTGTCCCTGTGCTTCACACAACATAACCCAGGGTGGTGGTGCTTTGTGGGATCTTGTGTTAGGATGGAGGGCATTGCATTCTACCAGGTGGGTACTGTGGAGTTTGTGTGGGGGGGTGTGAGGGGAGGTGCTTGTGACTATGGTCAGTGCTGCAAGTCCCCCTTCCCACCCAGCTAGCCGGATATCCCACCATGGAACGTGCTTGCATTGCAGGGAGTGTAAGTTGTCTCTCAGGATGTCAGTCAGTGGTGTCCTGCTGTTTGTTGGTGCACAGTTGGCAGCAGGGCCTTGTGCTCCCCACAGCAGTAGCCAGTGTCAGCCATCTTGTGAGTCCTTCTCCACTCCCTGTGATGTGAGCATGGTTCAGGGTGGTGTTGATGGGCCAGTTGTGAGGCTGAGCAATGTCTGTGACTACGACTCCCATCATGCTATTGCCTCCACCCCCTTCCCAGCATGCCCATGCTTCCTTCCTTTGACTCTGCTTCCCTGTGGGGTGGGCTGGCTGTGCTGACAGGATGGCTGGGAGTGTTGTCCTGGCAGTTGTTTGGCTAAGAGTCCCAAGAGTGTCCCTGTGCTTCACACAACATAACCCAGGGTGGTGGTGCTTTGTGGGATCTTGTGTTAGGATGGAGGGCATTGCATTCTACCAGGTGGGTACTGTGGAGTTTGTGTTGGGGGGGTGTGAGGGGAGGTGCTGGTGACTATGGTCAGTGCTGCAAGTCCCCCTTCCCACCCAGCCAGCCAGATATCCCACCATGGAACGTGCTTGCATTGCAGGGAGTGTAAGTTGTCTCTCAGGATGTCAGTCAGTGGTGTCCTGCTGTTTGTTGGTGCACAGTTGGCAGCAGGGCCTTGTGCTCCCCACAGCAGTAGCCAGTGTCAGCCATCTTGTGAGTCCTTCTCCACTCCCTGTGATGTGAGCATGGTTCAGGGTGGTGTTGATGGGACAGTTGTGGGGGTGACCAATATCAGTGACTACGACTCCCATCATGCTATTGCCTCCACCCCTCTTCCCAGCATGCCCATGCTTCCTTCCTTTTGACTCTGCTTCCCTGTGGGGTGGGCTGGCTGTGCTGACAGGATGGCTGGGAGTGTTGTCCTGGCAGTTGTTTGGCTAAGAGTCCCAAGAGTGTCCCTGTGCTTCACACAACATAACCCAGGGTGGTGGTGCTTTGTGGGATCTTGTGTTAGGATGGAGGGCATTGCATTCTACCAGGTGGGTACTGTGGAGTTTGTGTTGGGGGGGTGAGGGGAGGTGCTGGTGACTATAGTCAGTGCTGCAAGTCCCCCTTCCCACCCAGCCAGCCAGCCAGATATCCCACCATGGAACGTGCTTGCATTGCAGGGAGTGTAAGTTGTCTCTCAGGATGTCAGTCAGTGGTGTCCTGCTGTTTGTTGGTGCACAGTTGGCAGCAGGGCCTTGTGCTCCCCACAGCAGTAGCCAGTGTCAGCCATCTTGTGAGTCCTTCTCCACTCCCTGTGATGTGGGCATGGTTCAGGGTGGTGTTGATGGGACAGTTGTGGGGGGGCAATATGTGTGACTGCGACTCCCATGATGCTATTGGCTACACTGACTTGGCCAGCATACACAGAATTCCTTCCTTTGAGTGGTCTTCACTGTGTGTTGGTGTTGTTGTGGTGGCTACATGTGTGGATGTGTTTGTTAGTTCTATTTGTGCCACTGCCTAGCTGTAGTTGTGGTTGTGTTTGTACATGTGTTGGCACAGTTGGATGTGACTTTTTTGATGGCATGTGTTGTGTTTCTCTGACTGACATACACATTTTGGGATGATTCTGTTCTGGTTGCTGTGTGATTGCTATGAGTGCATGGTTTGACTCTCCCCTTGACAGTGATGTGTGTGTGTGTTTTGTGGCAGTATATTGTGTACATTTGTTGTGTACTCACCAGGCTCTGGGATGTCCTCTAGTCCATATATGCTCACTGGCGGTAGGATGGCCCGCACCTTCTCCTCCCAGGGCCTGAGGTATATTGGCTTGGCAGGAGGGCCACTGCCGGTGTGTTGGCTGTTGATGTAGTCTTGCTTCAGCAGTTTCCGTACCCTCCTGCGCACGTCATACCACCTGTTCTGGATGTCGGTCTTTGTGCGCCGACATGGTGATTGGGCGTTCACCCTGTTGATGATCCTCTCCCACATCTTGGTTTTCTGCGACATGGGGGTCTGTTGGACCAATGTGCCAAACAGCTGTGGCTCTACCCTGAGGATCTCGTCTACCAGGACTTCCAATTCACAATCTAGGAACTTGTGATTCTTCTTGGGGGCATGGTGATGGGTGGTGATGGTGGGTGATGTGTGTGTTGGTGTGCAGGTGAGGGTGTGTGGGTGTGTGTTGTGCTGGGTGTATGTGAGGTAGGTATTTGTTGGTGTGCTGCTGGTGTGTGGCTTGTGTGAGGGATGAGCTGTGGGTGTGTGGTTGCTTTCTCTTGGGTGCTGGCAGTGGAATGGCATTTGCAAAGGCTCATGGTAGTGATTTGTGTCCTTTATATAGGTGGAGTTGTGGGTGTGTCTTTGTTCTCTGTCCCCCCCCCCCCCCCAGTATTTATTGGCTTGGTAATTGCTTGTTTGGCCTTTTTTTGGTTGAATTTTCCTTTGTGCTGTTTGTGTATGTTGGAAACGTTCTTGTGACCGAGTCGGACCCTGCATTGGTCTCGTACGGTGTTTTCCGTTTCGTTCACGCTGTGTTTGTGCAGTTTTGTATGCTGCGTACGCGTCGGTCGCGGTGTATTGTGTTGCTTCGGCTCGGTTTTGTATGCGTGTCGGTCGTACGGCTTGTCCTCCGTCCGACTCGGTCGGGTTTTTCGCGCCTTGCATCGTACTTTGCGGGTTGGAGTTGGTGGGTACGATTCGGTCGGATTTGTTCCGGGTGCGTGTCGGTCGGTTGGATTCGCGTGTTTTTCCGGCCGGATTGCTATTTTCCGAGCGGCTCGGTCGGTCGGCTTGGTTTCCTGACGTGTCGGTCGGATTTATCGCGGCTTGCATCGTACTTGGCGTGTCGGGCGCCACTGGTACGTGTCGGTCGGTAATTTTTCCGGCTCCGAGTCGGTCGGTGCTTTTTCCGGCCCGAATCGGAATCGACCCCTAAGTGTTTACATGTGCTGTCCATTCCTAGAATGGGTCTAGGAACGCATGAGTAGCGCTGGAGACCGACCTTGCACAGTGATAAGGGGTGGAGGGAACCCCCTACAGAAAGAAGCCAGGAAGAAGGAAGCATGTGCCCTTGACAGAAGATATTGGGTAAACTGTGAGGGCAAGTACTTGTATTTATATAGCGCTTACTACCTTAAAGGATGCACTGAAATTGCTCAGTTCCTCGTTCTCTGCATTTCCTATGTAGCTGAGCGCTGTCAATTGTGTGCCCGTTGCAAAATTCTGGACCTCCTATGTTTGTGTGCTGCCTGAAATTTTTTATTTTCCCGTTGCAAAATTGTGGTCCTTGTGTGTTTGTGTGCTGTCCGACGTTTTTTATTTTCAAAATGTAATAATGCTATTTTCCACAAATGCCAATCAAATTCAACTCCGGAATATTCAGCTCTCCCATCCCAGTGTCTAATTGAAAATTTTATTTCTGTGACAAGTGTATCATGTTTAAACTTTAACCGCACAACGCTTTTGTCATGCGCTTTCATTAAAACAATCCTCCGGTAAAAATGACAAGTTTTTGTTTTGGACGCGTTGGTGAGCGGGATGGAGATTACTGTGACAGGCATCAGGGAGGGGTCTGTCTCTGCAGCCTTGACACTGCTGCGCCAACCCAGTCAGAGCCCAGCGCTCAATGCACAGCTCCACTCACAAGACAATTAGCTGCAAATGACATGTTTGTGTTCGTCTTCTGGTTTTTTTATGCGCTGCTGCTATCACACTGTTCTAGCGTTTCACTGGTTGCGCTTCACTGTGTTGTGTCTGTCTGGTACCCACGAGTTAGCTATTTTATAATGTTGTTGTTTATCTGTATTTTTTTCAGTGCATACTTTGAGGCTTGAGCCATGCAGGTGTTTATGAGGGGCTTTGATTGAGCACGCAGGTGCTAAGGCTAAAGCCAAACAAAGTGCCTGTCAGTGGGTTGGCCTCTCTGCAGAGCACACAGAACAATATTTGTGTATTCCATTTGCAACTGAAATTCTGTGGAAATGTGTGTGAAGGGGGTACACTGATGTCAAAATATTTACAAGGCAAAAGTAAGAGAAATTAAAGTGCTTATATTTGAGGGAGTGCAGTGCATGTTGGGGGCGGTGAAGTGACAGAGATGTGAGGAAGGGCATTCGGGGAAGAGTGAAAAGAGGATGCTGAAGAGGAAAGAGAGGGGGGTTGAAGATGTGCAGATGGACAAGATATGCAGAGAAAAAGAGGATACATATCTAACATAAAGCACACATAATTGAAGGCCAGAAATTCTTCCACAGGCCTCAATGCTATTTAATTCATGGACTCACTATTTCAGAATTTCAGAATGTAAACATTTTCAATGTTAATTATTTATAAGAAATTTTTGTTGTTACTCATTTATCTTAAACAGCTAACACCCAGTGACAAAGCCAATCATACTGACAGGCTTTAGGCGTATGTCAGTTGCTGTGCCATTTATCTGGATAAAATTACATCTCAGAGAGAAACCAAAATACCGGTCTGATGGCACACTATGGGAATCACAGAAATGTATTTGGCATGTTCCTTTATAGGGAGCACCCACTTTTTCATCTCACTTAAAGACCTGTCTGCGCATATTTCTGTATGACTGGTTACAGCCAGCAGCTGTGGGTGCTTCCCGAAGTCTGGTTAGAGCATATGTTTCCAAAGTTAATGCTGCATGCAGAGCAAGACACTGGGCAAGCATACATTTCAAAGGGCTAAAGTTGTCATGCAGAACAATTTACATATTACAGTAACTGTTGAACAAATTAATGCAAGAAGATACGGGGCAGTTTTTAATGTGTTTAATATTTTAAGACTATACGTTCCCACTGCTTAATAAGCCTTGCTTTATCACTGCATTCATTTGCTTTAAAATGCACCATTTGCCAATCTTTTTTAAATTTCTTTCTCAGGAGAGGGACTCTCCCTAGACCCCAGGTTTGTCCATTGAACTTGTTCACATCGCTAACTTTTGTTTTCTATTGGAAAGGGTAGAGGCCTAGCCCTCTTCAGAAGTCAGACTTGCTTGACAACCTAGAAATTCTCTGAAATAATGTATGAGTTTTCTGTTATGAATGCCTAGAAGAACTGAATTTTTAGTCCATTTATCACAGAAATAGTGCTGAAAATCGCACCAAAAAGATGCCAATTTTTAAAAAATTTCTTCACGGGGGAGAACCCCCCCAAACCCCCCTTATTGCCGTCGGGCTCGCTCGCTGCGCTCGCTCGCATGCGTTGATTCGTTCTGCTTACGCCCACCAGTTTCAAATTCCACCCGCCGCCACTGGTACGTATGTGTGCCCTATTGTACCTCTGCTGAGGTACTGTGGCTGCAGGTCTGTATGGTGTGAGGAGAAGAGGGGAGAGTGCATATCCAACAAAACCTGAAGAGGGGAGTGAGAAAATATTTGTACATGTCCCTCTTGCATCTGTACAGTACATAATGTATGAGATGGTACATGCAGTGTCTGTTAGGGCCATGTATGTGGCATGAAGGTTAGTGTTGTAATATGGTTGTGTATGTTCCAAAACAATTAATAAATATCAGACTTGTGTGGTGCTTGGTACTTACTCAGTAGCCACATGTTGCCAAAATCTCCTGTTGTCATCGGCCAGGCAACAGGTGACATGTGGAATACATAGCTGTCATGGGTACTGCCTGGGAACACTGCATTCACATCAATGAAGCTACCACTGTCATCATAAGCACCCTGCACGTTGATGGAGTGCCAGCAGTGTCTGTTGCAGAAGATGTGTACAACTTTGCGAAATGGCTGAAGAGCCACATGGATGCAATCAATTTCACCAAGCACATGTGGGTAGCAGGAAATGAGGTTGAAATCCCTAGCTACCCTTTGCCTCCTGTCCAATGTTTGGGGCATTTGTATGTGGAGATGAGCTCTCGTATTGATGAAGCTCAGTAATTGATGCAAGCATCAAGATTGGCTTGCCTGAGAGACACCCACAAGGCCCAAGAGCCTCTGGAATGACCCTGTAGCAAAACTCTGGGGAGCTGCTAGGATCCTGACATAGGCTGGGATGGCATGGGAGCGACAGGCCATGGAGTCAAGATCCTGCTCCCACTTACAAACCATCTCCAAGATGACATCTGAGAGTAATGGTATCTGGCCCTGACATCTTAGCTGGACATCCCAAATGCGTTTATCTTTGTCTAAAGATCCTCACTACTCTCCTCCTTCTCCTTAAATCGTCCTGCCTTATGGCAAGAGACAAACCAACAAACACATTCAGCGACATGTTGAAAGGTTTGAAAGGGTTTGTTTGTGTCAGGGCTGCTTTTAATTTTGCAGCAGGGCTGGGATTGGCTGTTGGACTGAGGAGTTTCAGCTGGAGTGGGGGAAGATGGCAGGCTGAAAGGGTTTGTTTGTGTCAGCTCTGCTTTTATGTTTGAAGAAGGGATGGGATTGGTTGTTGGACTGGGGAGTTTTAGCTGGAGCAGGGGGAGATGGTAGGCACTGACACAGGTGTGTCAGGATAAAAGCAGACTTCCTCCACCCCGAGAGCGGAGATTCCACCACAAGTGCGGAGACTCCGCCACGAGTGTGGAGATTCTGCCCCGAGTACGACATAAAGATACTACTTGTAAATGCCTTTGTGAATACCGAAAGTAGTAAACTTAGACTTAAGTATAAGTTTACCTTTGTGAATCAGGCCCACTGTGTTTTAATGGGTTTGCCAACTTCTATTGCCAGTTTATGTCAACTTTGCTTATCTAACTAGCAACATTAGCCGTATACTGAAAAACAAGAAACTTAGCCTAGGTTTCCATTGGGACTCTCACTGAAGATGCCTTTATAAATTCCTAAAAAGAACTTTCAACCAAGATCCAAGTTTGTAGCACCCAGATCCTACTAAGATGTTTATTGTTGAAACTGATGCCTCCAATAGGCTGATGCTTTGGAACATCCCATTTTTATCTTTCCCACAATCTTACGGACTCCAAAAGGAACTAACCTGTCCTTGAGAGAGAACTTCTGGTGATTAAATTGGCTTGCTATGAATGGAGAATTTGTTTTGGCCCCTGAGAACCTTTCTAAATATGAACAGACTATCACAACCTGCAATGTCTTAGGAATATGTGATGTTGAAATAGTCAACAGGCCCACTGGGCATGTATATTTAATTATATATGATTTTTTCATCACTCATATTCCTGGCTCCAAGAATATTTTGGCCAATGCCCTTTCTCGAAAATATTCTGATGTGTCACCAACCTTTGGTCAGAACATCTTATCCCCTCAAATAATAATTGTAGTAGTACAGTCTTTTCTTGAAAAGATACAGGCAGGATATTCCAAGGTTACCAAGAAGGAATGTGAGACTTTACAAGGGACGGTACATAAACAGAAAAAAACTATTTTATAAAGGGAATGCCATATTCATTGCTTCCAAGGAATTGAGAATTAAGGTTTTTAGGATGTAGCATGATGATTACCCCATTGCAAGTCGTAGTTGGGTTATGTCAGCCCTGGAATTCATCCTTCATTCATTTTGGTGCCATCTGTCCGAGAAGACACTGAACTTTATCTCAACCTTTGTCCAGTTAGTGTTCAAGGGAAACTTCTCACTCCCAACTGGCTGGGTTTCTTTAACCCTTACCCATTCCAACTGAGCCTTGATACACCATTTCCATTGATTTATTTATAGCTTTACCACTGTCTGAAGGTAACCAGGTTATCATGGTAACCCTGTATTCCTTTTCCAAAATGGCCAGTTTTACAGCATTGAAACATGAGCTTTCTGCTAAATTTTTGGGACTTTTATTTTTACTTGAAATCTTCGATTACATGGCTTGCCTACAACCTTAATTTCTGACTGAGGACCATAATATATTTCACATTTTTGGGAAGCATTTTGCAAGTCTCTTTAGATTGAGGTTAAATTATCTTCCAGATATCCCCCACAGACCAACAGTCAAACTGTATGGCTCAACCAAGAACTGAAGCAATACCACTGATGCTTTTGAAATTCTACTCAAAGTGATTGGTCTTCATACATGCCGTTAGCTGAATTTTCCTAAAGTACATCCATAGTTCTACTCAAGTTTCTCAATTTTTCTGTCTTGAAGATCGTCATTCTAGAACTTTTCCTCTTGGATTATAATGTTCTAGTCACGTTCCACCTGCAGCAAATTATCCTGAAACGTTTGCTCTATTCTAGATGCAACACTGTATCAAACCTCAAAGATTCTAAAAAATGAATGACTCATTACACCAATATCCACTACAAACCTGCTCTACTATGAAGTGGGAGATATGTTTTGCTTGTCTTCGAAATTTCTATTGTCCCTTCTTTCTCTAAGTAAATGCAAACCTCGATTCTATGGGCCTTTCAAGATTATCCAAATTATAAATCATGTGGCCATTAAACTTCAGTTGTCTCAAAATTAGAAGATCCATCCTGCTTTTCACACATCTCAGTTGAAACCATATCTTACCGAGCAATTCCGACGTCTTTTTACTCTTCCTCCAGCAGGGTATTCAGACAGAATATCGAGTTGGAAATATCTACTTACACAAGTATCAAGTTGGAAATATCGTGACACAGAAATATCGACAGCAAGAATATTGTGGTCAAGAATATCGAATTTAAGGTAACAAATATCGTTTTTAAAAATATAGAAGTCATTAATATTGGTTGCAAAAATATAGTTGTTTAAAATATCGATTTTTTAATTAGTGTTATGTATTTTAGTTTATATTTTTAATGTATGTGATGTATGTTTTTTGTATGAGTATTGTTTATGTTTTTAATATATGTGTTAAATTTTTAGTAGTTATCAATTTAATTTTAATTAAATTTTGCGTTTTTAGTTCTGTAGCGGGTTGTGGGTTTATAGGGGAATAGGGTGGGTAGTAATTTAATTATAATAAATTAATGATTATTTTTTATTTATTAATATTTATTTAATTGAGATTTTATAGTGTTAATTGTCGGAAGAAATTTATTTGTAATTAATTATGAATTGATTGTTAATTAATATTAATTAATTGATCATTTATTATGGTAATTGTGTAATTTTTTTAGGTGCGAGTAGTGGGGTTTATAGGGGTAAAGGGTGTGAAGTAATTTATTTTTGATTAATTAATAAAAAGTTGTTAATTTATATTGATTAATTAATTGTAAATTAATTATGGAAATTGTGTAATTAATTTTAGGTGTGGGTTGTGGGGTTTATAGGGTAAAGGGTGGGAAGTAATTTATGTTTAATTAATTAATAATTAGTTGACCAATAATATTAATTAACTAATTGACATTTAATTAGGGTAATTGTTTATGTTTTTTGTGTGTGGGTTTTACTTTTATAGGGGTAAAGGGTGGGGAGTAAATTAATTTTACTTACTTTATAATTAGTTGCTAAAAACTATTAGTTTTTAATTGAAAATAAGTTTTAATTGTGTAATTAATTTTTTTACAGTTTAATTTTAGCTGTGGATTGTGGGGATTATAGGGGTAAAGTGTGGTAAGTTTATTAATTTGTATGAGTTTTAATTTGTTTTTTAATTAATAATATTTCTTTAATTGGTAATTAATTATGTTAATTATGGAAGTACATTTTTTTTAAATTTAGATGTGGGTTGTGAATTGTGTGGTGTTATAGGGTAGGAAATATGAAAAAGTACATTTATGTAATAATTAATGTTTTTGTTTCTAAATAATTTCTAATTAAAAATATTTATTTGTTTGAAAATTATTTTTTATTTTATTTAATATAATATTTGTAGGTATTTGTCATATGTATTTAACGTTATACTATGTTTTTTAAATTTTTAATATTACATATATTTGTATTTTAATTTTTAACATACTTATATATTTTTTTATTTATTTTGTTTTTTAAATATTTTTGTTGTTAATATTTTGTTTGTTTTTAATCTTGAACTGACTGGAGTGTGAATATTAATTGTTACCACTCTGCAATCCAACAGTTTCCCTACTGTTGCACTGATTGGAGTGGGAATAGTAAATTTTATCCCGCCACTATCCAACACTTTCCCTACTGTTGCACTCACTGGAGTGGGAATAGTAAATTTTACCCCTCCGCTATCCAACACTTTCTCTACTTTTACACTTATTGAAGTGGGAATAGTAATGTTTACCCCTCCGCTATCAAACACTTTCCCTATGGTTGCACTCACTGGAGTGGGAATAGTCATTTTTACCCCTCCGCTATCTAACACTTTCCCTACTGTTGCACTGACTGGCGTGGGAATAGTAAATTTTATCCCTCCGCTATCCAACACTTTCCCTACTGTTGCACTCACTGGAGTGAGAACAGTAATTTTTACCCCTCCACTATACAACACTTTCCCGATTGTTGCACTCAGTGGAGTGGGAATAGTAATTTTTACCCCTCCGCTATATAACACTTTCCCTACTGTTGCACTGACTGGAGTGGGAATAGTAAATTTTATCCCTCTGCTATCCAACACTTTGCCTACTGTTGCACACCCTGCAGTGGGAATAGTAATTTTTACCCCTCCGCTATCCAACACTTTCCCTACTGTTGCACTCAGTGGAGTGGGAATAGTAATTTTTACCCCTCCGCTATACAACACTTTCCCTATTGTTGCACTCACTAGAGTGGGAATAGTAATTTTTACCCCTCTGCTATCCAACACTTTTCCTACTATTGCACTTATTGGAGTGGAAATAGTAATTTTACCCCTCGGCTATCCAACACTTTCCCTATTGTTGCACTCACTGGAGTGGGAATAGTAATTTTTACCCCTCTGCTATCTAACACTTTTCCTACTGTTGCACTCACTGGAGTGGGAATAGTAATTTTACCCCTCCGCTATACAACACTTTCCCTACTGTTGCACTCACTGGAATGGGAATAGTAATTTTTATCCCTCCGCTATCCAACACTTTCCCTACTGTTGCACTCACTGGAGTGGGAATAGTAATGTTTACCCCTCCGCTATCCAACACTTTCCCTATTGTTGCACTCACTGGAGTGGGAATAGTAATTTTTACCCCTCCGCTATCTAACACTTTCCCTACTGTTGCACTGACTGGCGTGGGAATAGTAAATTTTATCCCTCCGCTATCCAACACTTTCCCTACTGTTGCACTCACTGGAGTGAGAACAGTAATTTTTACCCTTCCACTATACAACACTTTCCCGATTGTTGCACTCAGTGGAGTGGGAATAGTAATTTTTACCCCTCCGCTATATAACACTTTCCCTACTGTTGCACTGACTGGAGTGGGAATAGTAAATTTTATCCCTCTGCTATCCAACACTTTGCCTACTGTTGCACACCCTGGAGTGGGAATAGTAATTTTTACCCCTCCGCTATCCAACACTTTCCCTACTGTTGCACTCAGTGGAGTGGGAATAGTAATTTTTACCCCTCCGCTATACAACACTTTCCCTATTGTTGCACTCACTAGAGTGGGAATAGTAATTTTTACCCCTCTGCTATCCAACACTTTTCCTACTATTGCACTTATTGGAGTGGAAATAGTAATTTTTACCCCTCGGCTATCCAACACTTTCCCTATTGTTGCACTCACTGGAGTTGGAATAGTAATTTTTACCCCTCTGCTATCTAACACTTTTCCTACTGTTGCACTCACTGGAGTGGGAATAGTAATTTTTACCCCTCCGCTATACAACACTTTCCCTACTGTTGCACTCACTGGAATGGGAATAGTAATTTTTATCCCTCCGCTATCCAACACTTTCCCTACTGTTGCACTCACTGGAGTGGGAATAGTAATTTTTACCCCTCCACTATCCAACACTTTCCCTACTATTGCACTCAGTGGAGTGGGAATAGTAATTATTACCTGTCACCTATCCAACACTTTCCCTATTGTTGCTCTCACTGGAGTGGGAATAGTGATTTTTACCCCTCCACTATCCAACACTTTCCCTATTGTTGCACTCACTGGAATGGGAATAGTAATGTTTACCCCTCCACTATCTAACACTTTTTCTACTGTTGCACTGACTGGAGTGGGAATAGTAAATTCTATCCCTCCGCTATCCAACACTTTCCCTACTGTTGCACTCACTGGAATGGGAATAATAATTTGTACCCCTCCGCTATTCAACACTTTCCCTAGCGTTGCACTCGCTGGAGTCGGAATAGTAATTTTTACCCCTCTGCTACCCAACACTTTTCCTACTGTTGTACTGACTGGATTGGTAAATTTAAGTTTAAATATTTTTAAATAGTTTAATGTTTTAATTTATAATAGAATGTTTTTTTTATAGAATTTATGTTATTGGTATATATATATATTACCTACTGGCGGTTGCCAGTAGGTAGTTATAGTTCGGACCTATTATCCATAGGAAAAGCGTTTGTTGATTTGCCATTATCTTTGGCGTCGTTTGACGAATCTTCGCATAATTTTCCAAACTAATGACCAGTTCAGGTCAGCTCCTGTCTGGAAAGTTTGGGGGTGATTCGTCAAGCGGGGGCCGAGAATAAAGGGGGGTCCCAAAACGCGTTTTTCTCCATGTTAATTTCCATAGGGAATTTTGGAACAGGCTACAGCCCGAACTGCTGAACGGAATTACACCAAATTTGGCAAAAAGGTAGCTCTTGGTTCAGAAAGCGACCTTTTTTTTAAATGGTGTAAATTCGTTCAGTAGTTCCTGAGAAATTTAAAAAATAAAAATATCGATATCTGAGCACTAAGGAGGAGTTGTGAATCCTCCTGAGCAGGTGCTACATTCTGATTGGCTGCCAACACTCCAAACCAGAGTGTGTTGGCAGCCATCTTGTGACTCGGTAACCAAGTCACAAGAAAAAGGGGAAAAAAATGAAGAAAAAGGGGCAGTGTAGAAACACCCTGACCCCCTAGGCCTGCTCAGGGGGTCCCACAGGAACCCCCAGGCCCAAAAAAAGAATTAAAAAAAAAAAATCAGCAGAATTCACGCTGGGTGCGCGAATCCTGCTGAGAACATTTTTAAAAAACGAAGCGCGGTCTCCCGTGCTTCGTTTTAATGAGCCCCCGGGTGGGCCAGGTCCTGGGGGCAATGCCACAATTATATAGTGGGGGCCAGCAGGGGGCCCACACACCCCGGGGACTGCCACCTTCCCGGGGCTATGCTAATTATATGTGGGGGCACACGCCCCCCGCAGCCCTGGGGACAGCCACCTCCCCGGGGGCTTCTTTAATTTGATGTGGGGGTCCTCCCAGGCCACCCCAAGTCCCGGGGACCACCAGCTCCCCGGGGCTTTATTTAATTATGCGTGGGGGCACACGGCCCCCCCGCAGCCCCGGGGACCAGCACCTCTCCGGGGCTTTATTTTGTGGGTGGGGGGCCTCACGGACCCCCCCAAGCCCCGGGGACCACCACCTCCCCGGGGCTTTCGTAAATTATTTGCGGGGGGCCTCGCAGGCCCCCCAAGCCCTGGAGACCACCACCTCCCCAGGGCTGTTGAAATGATGGGAGGGGGGCCGTGCTGCCCCCCTCCTGGAGCCCTTGATGTCCCTGGGGGCCGCCACCCCCCAGGGCCGGCTCCTGCAATGTCCCAGGGTGCCCAGCCACGGGACATTGCTGTTTGCTAAGGCATGGCGGGAGCACGTCTCCCGCCCTGTCACAGCAAACTCTGCTTCGCTTCATGGAAGCGAGAGCAGGAAACCTGCTCTCACTTCCATGAAGCAAAGCAGAATTGCTTTTGGGCAAGGGGAGCTGCATGTTAGCATGCCCCGGGGCCGAAATCGGCCTCGGGAGGGGGGCCGCGTGGCCCCCTTCCCTTTTTTTAAATTTTATTTATTTAAAAAAGGGTCAGGCCCTTGGGGATGGGGTCCCCAGGGCCCCAAAAATACTAAAAGAAGGGGGGCCACACAGCCCCCCTTCTAAAAATATACAACAAAAAAAGCTGGCATCTCGCTGGAGGCTCTGCCCCCTCCCTGCACCACTCTGCAAACGCACCCCCTGGCGCGTTCTAAGTTGGGGAATTAAGTTCCCTTGAATACTGAGGGTCCCTGGGGGCCAACTAGCCCACCAGGTACCTCCAGTAAGCACCACACAGCTGGATTGCAGAGAGGTGGTCCGAGGCCACGCCCCTTTTTACACCACTCTGCAAACGCGCCTCTTGGCGCACTGCTGGTGGGGCGATGAGGTCCTCTTTTGTCCTGAGGACCTCATGACACAAGTGGATTTCATCCCCCGAGCAGCAGTGCGCCACTAGTCGCGTTTGCAGAGTCGTGTAAAAAGGGGGTTTGGCCTTTGAGCACTCTCAGCAATCTATCTGTATGGGGCTTACTGGAGGTAACAGGAGGGCTAGTTGGCACCCAGGGACCCTCAGGAGGAAAGGGGACTTCATCCCCAACCAAGAGTGCACCAGGAGGCGCGTTTGCAAAGTGGTGGAGGAAGGGGGCACGGCCTGTGTCCACCTCTCAGCAATCCCACTGTGTGGGGTTTACTGGAGGTAAGAGGTAGGCTAGTTGGCCCCTAAAGGACCCCCAGCAGCGAAGGGGACTTCAATCCCCATCCAAGAGCATGCCAGGGAGCGCGTTTGCAGAGTGTTGGGCCAAGGGGGCGTGGCCTGCTATGAGAACTTAGCAATCCTGCTGTGTGGGACTTACTGGAGGTAATAGGAGGGTAGTTGGCCCCCAAGGATGTCCTTGGGGGCCAACTACCCCTCTTTTTACCTCCAGTAAGTCCCACACGGTGGGATTGCTAAGATGTCTTCGGAGGCCATGCCCCCCTTTCTCCACCACTCTGCAAACGCACCTCCTGGCAGACTACGGGATGGGGGATGAAGTCCAATTTACTCCTGAGGGACTTTGGGGACCAAGAATCCCTCCTGGTACCTCCTGTAAGTCCTACGCAGCAGAATTCCTGAGCGCAGGTCAGAGGCCCAGCACCCTTTCTCCACCACTCTGCAAACGCAACTACTAGTTAAAGAAGTGTTTGCAATGTAATAGGTTTCGCATTTGCGAGAGTTAGAGCTATTGGCGTTGTAAATATAAAAGTTTTTTACTAATGTTTTTTGGAGTGGAGTGGATGTACGTTGTGTGTAGTGGAATTATGTGGTATGTTGTGCAGTGAAATTATGTGGATAGAAAGTATGTGGTATTTAGTGTATAGGAATTATGTTGAGTGGGATTATGTGTTATGGAGAGTAATTATGTGGTATGGTAGTCTGTGTTGTGGAGTGGTAACCTCAGGTTTGGTCTTCCTCGTTTCCATAGAAGCTCAACTATGAACTCAGTGAGACAAAAAAAGAAGGAATCACTGAGGAGCACTTGTGGACCTAGTCAGAGGTATGAGCAGGGCCACTGGAATTATGCGACTGTTTGGCTGCACCAATTTTCGCACAATTATACATTTTCCGCATTAGCCACATAATTCATCATCTGCTCCCTAATCTGCAGATTTGAACAAAGAAAGCCTTGTTTCTAGCTCAAACGGCTCAAACGTTACCAAAAATGCAGCGACAAGTGTTACAGCATGGTGGAAGGCCCTTTGCAGACCTAGAATGGTCACCTGTTACTTATTGCTAAATGTGGGTGTTAAATTGGTACTAATGGTGTGCAAGCCACTCTTGCTTCCTTCTGTGCCTCTCTTGCCTCCTTCTGCATTTCTGTTGCTTCTTTCTGCACATTTCTTTCTTTTTCTGCACTTCTCTTGCCTCTTTATGCAAATCTTTTCTACTTTCTGCACCTCTCTTGCCTCTTTCTGCATGTCTGTTGCCTCTTTCTGCACCTCATGTGCTTCTTTCTGTACCCCACTTGCCTCTTTCTGCACCCTTCTTCCCTCTTTCTGCACCTCTCTAGCTTTTTTCTGTACCCCTCTTGTCTTTCTGCACCCTTTTTGCCTCTTTCTGCACCTGTTCCTTCTTTCTGCACTTCTTTTGTTTCTTTCTGCACCTGTCTTGCTTCTTTCTGCACCCCTCTTGCCTCTCTCTCTACCCCTCTTCCCTCTTTCTGCACTTCTGTTTCTTCTTTCTGCACTTATCTTGCTTCTTTCTGCACCTCACTTGCCTCTTTCTGCACCTCACTTGCCTCTTTCTGCAGTTCTCTTGCCTCCTTCTGCACTTCACTTGCCTCTTTCTGTAACTCTCTTACCTCTTTCTGCACCTCTCTTGCCTCTTTCAGCACCTCATTTGCTTCTTTCTGCACCCCTTTTGCCTGTTTCTGCACCCCTCTTCCCTCTTTGTGCAACTCTCTTGCCTCTTTCTGAACCTCTGTTCCTTCTTTCTTCACCTGTCTTGTCGCTCGCGCATGCGCAGCTTTCTCAAGTATTACCCAGACGGAGAGGAAGAGGAGGAGGGCAGCCCGGGGACGCCGCAGTACAGGTAAGTGTTTTTAATTTACTTTTAAGTTATGTAGAATTACTTGTTAATAATAGAGGGGGGTGGAGGCGGGGGCTGGCCAACTCCGCTCTGCTGCCGAGTGTGCGGAGATTTGCCTTCTCCGCGTTTTCCACGGAACGCGGAGGAGGCAAATCTCCGCACACTCCGCGCCGGAGCGGAGGTCTCCGCCCGGGCTTGGTTTTAATCCCCCTGCCCTATTATGTACTAGGGTCTTACAGGGGAGATCATGCCAATCACAGGGGTACTCCAACCCATAGTGCACCCTAGTATATGTAGGTGTTTTCACTGTATTCTAAGTGTCTTTCAGCGTAGCACTGGCTCTGGGCCTGGTTAGTCAGAGTCAGTTACCACCAGTCACCAAAAAGTTGGAGGCACAGGATGACTTTGCAACAAGGCCTCTTTCTGCACCTCTGTTGGTTCTTTCTGCATATCTCTTGCTTCTTTCTGCACTTTTCTTTGTTTTTCTGGACTTCTGTTGCCTCTTTCTGCATTTCTCTTGCTTCTTTCTGCGCCTTTCATCCTCTTTCTGCACATGTCCTACCTCTGTAGGCATAGTTAGAAATTAGCATTTAGAAAAACTTTGAAATTCACTGAAAAAACCATAGGTTTCAGGGACGTTATAGTTAGAAATTAGCATTTAAAAAACCTTTGAAATTCACTGAAAAAACCATAGGTTTCAGGGACGTTATAGTTAGAAATTAGCATTTAAAAAACCATAGAAATTCACTGAAAAAAACACAGGTTTCAGGGACGTTATAGTTAGTTGGACATTTCAGTCGTACAAAACCAGAGAAATTCGGCCGTTATAGTTAGTTGAGCTAAGTATAACTCATGCCCCTGCAATGCACTGCTGATGACATAACATATTACATCACTCATGACATGGTCAGTGACATCACTGATGACATCACTGATGACATCTCAAATGACATCACTGATGACATCATCCACGTGATCCTCTGATGCACCTCCTCACAACCTAATATAACCTTTGATACACCCACTCTAAAATACAGACTGCCATTCTCAAAACCATAGACACACCAATACCAGTTACTACATACCCACTCACTGATTTCTAGGTCTACACACATATCCACTCACTCACCCATACAGTCACTCATACATGCAGTCACTCATCAATACAGCCACTATCATATGCACTCATACACCTATACAAACACTCACAATCAATCAATCAATCAATCACGGCATTTATAGAGCGCGCTACTCACCGGGGAGGGTCTCAAGGCGCTGGGGGAGGGGGTAAGTTACTGCTCGAACAGCCAGGTCTTGAGCTGCTTCCTGAAGGAGAGATGGTCCTGGGTTCGCCGAAGGTGAGTGGGGAGGGAGTTCCAGGTCTTGGCTGCCAGGTAGGAGAAGGATCTTCCTCCGGCGGTGGTTCTGCGGATGCGTGGTACGGTGGCGAGGGCGTGGCTGGTTGATCGTAGCTGGCGTGTGGGCGTGTAGAAGGTCATGCGGTCGTTGAGGTACTTTGGGCCCAGGTCGTGGAGGGCCTTGTGTGCGTGGGTGAGGAGTCTGAACGTGATTCTCTTGCTGACGGGGAGCCAGTGCAGGTCTTTCAGGTGTCCGGTGATGTGGCTGTGTCGGGGGATGTCCAGGATGAGTCGTGCGGAGGTGTTCTGGATGCGCTGGAGTCTTTTTTGAAGTTTGGCTGTGGTTCCGGCGTAGAGGGTGTTCCCATAGTCCAGTCGGCTGGTGACGAGTGCCTGGGTGACGGTCTTCCTGGTTTCAGTGGGGATCCATCTGAAGATCTTGCGGAGCATGCGCAGGGTGTTGAAGCATGAAGATGAGACGGCGTTGACTTGTCTGGTCATCGACAGGGAGGAGTCCAGGATGAAGCCCAGGTTGCGTGCGTGGTCCGTTGGCTTGGGCGCGGTGCCCAGGGCCGGGGGCCACCAGGAGTCGTCCCAGGCGGAGGGTGATGAGCCCAGGATGAGGACTTCCGTCTTGTCTGAGTTCAGTTTAAGGCGGCTGTTCCTCATCCAGTCGGCGACGTCTCTCATCCCGTCGTGTAGGTTGGCTCTGGCGGTGGTGGGGTCGTTGGTGAGGGAGAGGATCAGCTGGGTGTCGTCGGCGTAGGAGATGATGTTGAGGTTGTGTTGGCGTGCGATGGCTGCGAGGGGGCTCATGTAGACGTTGAAGAGGGTTGGACTGAGTGAAGATCCTTGTGGAACGCCGCAGATGACTTCGGTGGCTTCGGATCTGAACGGGGGAGGCGGACTCTCTGGGTTCTTCCGGCGAGGAACGAGATGATCCATTCCAGTGCTTTCTCTCGGATTCCGATGTTGCTGAGGCGCTTCACTAGGGTGCGGTGGCAGACGGTGTCGAACGCCGCGGAGAGGTCCAAGAGGATGAGGGCAGCTGTTTCCCGTTGTCGGTTAGGGCTCTGATGTCGTCGGTGGCTGCGATAAGGGCGGTCTCGGTGCTGTGGTTGGCCCGAAACCCGGACTGCGAGGGGTCGAGGGATCCATTCGTCTCGAGGAAGGCGGCAAGCTGTCTGTTGACGGTCTTCTCGATGACTTTGGCCGGAAACGGAAGGAGCGAGATGGGACGGTAGTTCTTGAGGTCGGTGGGGTCCGCCGTTGGTTTCTTCAGGAGGGCGGTAAGCTCGGTGTGCTTCCAGCTCTCCGGGAAGGTGGCGGTGTGGAAGGAGGAGTTGATGATGTCCCGGAGATGGGGTGCGATGGTGGCGTCGGCTTTGTTGAAGACGTGGTGTGGGCAGGGGTCGGTTGGTGATCCGGAGTGGATGGAGTTCATCGTGCGGGTGGTGTCTTCGGTGCTGATCGGGGTCCAGTTGCAGAGGGGGGTGGTGGCGGGCGTTGGTTCGGCGGTAGGGTGCGTGGTTTGTGCGTCGAAGCTGTTATGTATGTCGGTGATCTTGCAGTGGAAGAACGCGGAGAGTGAGTTGCAGAGGTCTTGCGAGGGGTGATGTCGTTGTTTCCGGCGCTGGGGTTGGAGAACTCTTTGACGATGCTGAAAAGTTCCTTGCTGTCATGGGCGTTGTTGTCCAGTCGTTCTTTGAGTGCCGACTTCTTGGTGGCACGGATCAGCTGGTGGTGTTTGCGGGTGGCGTGCTTGAGGGCGGTCCTGTTGTCTGTGGTCTGGTCGAGTCGCCAGGTTTTCTCTAGAGTGCGGCAGTTCTTCTTGGATTCCTTGAGTTCGTTGGTGAACCAAGGGGTTTTCTTGCTTCCGGGTCTGCTGGGAGGGTTTTTTAGTGGTGCGAGGTCGTCGGCGCAGGCGGTCAGCCACTTGGCGAGGTTGCTGGCTGCTTCGTTTGGGTCCGTTGTGTTGGTGGGTGTGTTCTGGCTGAGGGAGGCGGTGAGCTGCTCGGCGGTGATCTTGCTCCAGCTCCGGCGGGGAGCCTGTTGCGGGTGGTGGTGGGTCACAGTCTTTCTGAAGCTGAAGTGGATGCAGCTGTGGTCGGTCCAGTGGAGTCCGGTGGCGTGGCTGAAGGAGATGTGCTTGCTGGACGAGAAGACGGGGTCAAGCGTGTGGCCGGCGTAGTGGGTGGGCGTGTTCACCAGTTGCTTGAGTCCGAGGTTGGCGAGGTTGTCCACACACCGCCACTCACCCATATAGTTACTTACACAGCTAGTTAGTCATGCAAAGAATCAATCACACTCCCATTTACTCACCTATACAGTTATACACACACCACCTCACTTATTCACACAGATACTAACACATACTTACTCTCTTATACAATCATTGACACAAGCACACACTCACCCACACAGCCACTCTCACAATCAATCACTCTCACATATAGTCATTTATATACTCCAACACTCACATATACTGCCTTTCACACATGTAGTTACTCACACATATACCACTGAGACATCCATTCACTCACCAACACATCTATACACACACTCACCCACCCATACAGCCCCTCACAGACGCACTCTTGAACCCATACACCCAGTGAATCACCCACTCACACATCCATGCAGTGAGTCACACACCCCCACCCAACCACACAGACACTCAGGCACCCATACAGATACTCAGACAAGCAATCAATAACCCATATAGACACTCAAGTAGCTACTCACCAACCCATGCAACTGCTTACACATCAACAGACAGACTGATACAGACATTCACACAGTTTAGTCACTAACCCATGCATTCAGTAAGACACGTTTAATCACTCACTTATACAGTTAGTCACACACCTACTAAATCATCCATTCAGACAGTCATACACTCACTCATTCTTCAATACACCTTGGCCTATATATATATATATATATATATATATATAAAACATATTTAAACTTTACAGAAACACACAGTCGCTGGATGATGTCATCAGTGATGTCATCAGTGATGTTATTTGAGATGTCATCAGTGATGTCACTGACCATGTCATGAGTGATATAATATGTGATGTCATCAGCAGTGCATTGTGTGGGCGCGAGTTATACTTAGCTCAACTAACTATAACGGCCAAATTTCTCTGGTTTTGTACGACTGAAATGTCCAACTAACTATAACGTCCCTGAAACCTGTGGTTTTTTTCAGTGACTATATATATTATCTACTGGCGGTCGACAGTAGATAGTTATATTTAGGACCTATTTTCCATAGGAAATCCGCAACATTCTATTTGAAATAACTTTGGCGCCAGTTGACGAATCTTCGCGAAATTTTCAAAACTCGTGGGGCGCTCTGGTCCGCTCCTATCCTGAAAGTCTCGGGGTGATTCGTCAAGTGGGGGCCGATAAGAAAGGGGGGTCCCAAAACGTGTTTTCCCCATGCAATTTTCCATAGGAACCTTTCATCGCAGCTAATTACACCAAATTTGGCAAAAAGGTAGCCCTTGGTTCAGAGTCGTGCCTTTTGGTTAAATGGTGTAAATCCGTTCAGTAGTTCCGGAGAAATTTGAAAAGAAAACACATATATATCTGGGCGGAGCCTAACCACACATGTCATCGTGAGATCTGATTGGCTGTCAGCAATTCATCCTGGAATTGCTGGCAGCCATCTTGGGACCAATATAAATGATAGTACCCCATTGAAATGCATTGTAGTGAATCGAAGATTTTGAGGGTTACCAAAAGGAGAACTATAAAGGGTGATAACAGACTTTAGTTACATTAGAATTCATTTGTTGATGGTACCATACTAATTTCAGGAATTGTGGTGTGTTCTAAGGTGATTTTACCCTGTGAAAAACCTTCTGCTGGGATATCATGAATCATGTTTGAGAGAAAACTATTTTCACATGCTTGTCCCATACAGTTTTGGAAGGTGCTCCAGAAGCTAAAATGAGAGCATATTTTCTGTAAATTCACATTATCTTTCTCAGTCATGTGAGAATGAAGTCTGACATGCTCAGTAAAACATGTACATCCAACAAGGGCAGAGACTGTCAGTTGATTCCTTTGTGTTCTACTGCAGCTTCCCAGAGTGTTCTAAAGAACAACTAGAGAGCTAACAGTCTTACTTATGACAAAAGTATGGCACACCTGAAGCCATCTTGATTGGAATAAACTGGTAACACTTAAAACATTTAATTTAAAAAGGAACAAAATGAGGGGGTTCATTTTGCCATAGAAATTATGGTTAGTGCTGTAGAAAGAAAAATGAGGACATGTTTTAAGTGAGATCTCAAATATCTTCCTGTTATATTTCAACAGGAGCAGCCTGTCAGTTGATGCCTTTGTGTTCTACTGCAGCTTCCCAGAGTGTTCTAAAGAACAACTAGAGTGCTAACAGCCTTACTTATGACAAAAGTATGGCACACCTGAAGCCATCTTGATTGGAATAAACTGCTAACACTTAAAACATTTAATTTAAAAAGGAACAAAATGATGGGGTTCATTTTGTCATAGAAATTATGGTTAGTGCTGTAGAAAGAAAAATTAGGACATGTTTCAAGTGTGATCTCAAATATCTTCCTGTTATATTTCAACAGGAGCAGCCTGTCAGTTGATGCCTTTGTGTTCTACTGCAGCTTCCCAGAGTGTTCTAAAGAACAACTAGAGCGCTAACAGTCTTACTTATGACAAATTTATGGCACACCTGAAGCCATCTTGATTGGAATAAACTGGTAACTCTTAAAACATTTAATTTAAAAGGAACAAAATGAGGGGGTTCATTTTGTCATAGAAATTATGGTTAGTGCTGTAGAAAGAAAAATTAGGACATGTTTTAAGTGAGATCTCAAATATCTTCCTGTTATATTTCAACAGGAGCAGCCTGATCAGTTGATGCCTTTGTGTTCTACTGCAGCTTCCCAGAGTGTTCTAAAGAACAACTAGAGCGCTAACAGTCTTACTTATGACAAAAGTATGGCACACCTGAAGCCATCTTGATTGGAATAAACTGGTAACACTTAAAACATTTAATTTAAAAAGGAGCACAATGAGAGGGATCATTTTGCCATAGAAATTATGGTTGGTGCTGCAGAAAGAAAATTTAGGGCATGTTTTAAGTGAGATCTCAAATCCTCTTCTATTTCATTAGAAAATTCTGACATGCAGACTGAAACAATCACTTTCAATACCAGCAGTAGACTTCCAGTTAACTCCCTGGTGAGCAGTAGCTTTACTACAGTGATCTAATGAACAACTAGAGTGCTAACATTCTGAATTGATGGCAAATGTGTGACACATCTGAATGCCTTCTTGATGGAATCAAAGTAAAAAACTGAAAGCATTTCCTACTGAGGAGACTGCAGTAAATGACGAAATTAGGAAACTTCATAACAAATAAGTCTCCCAAGATGGCCACCAGAGAAAAAAGAGCCCAAATGTAGCACAAATATCACCCAGATGTAGCCCACATATAGCCCAATGACAGAAGTGTGCAAAACACTTTTTATTTTTAGTTTTTCTGCAGTTTTATATAGTGCAAACTGGTCAGGTATTGGAGCGTTACATCTTACTTGGACCCCTTATTGCGTATTTTGCATGAAGTACATGAGATTGATCTTGCGAAACATTGAACTTTACGATTCTGTTAACCTGAAGTTGCTCTGAACCGGGCTTTGTAACACCTGTTTTTACCTACTGGTTTTAATTAATTCTCACTGTATTGTATTAGGAAAGAGGATTTACTGTTTTTATGTACACTTTTATGATCTAAGTTTCTAAATCAGATCAAATAAAGTTTAATGAATTCTATGGCAGGACGGAGGCGAGGATTATGCATATCTTTCCTCACTTTATTTGCATAGCAGTTCAAAGAAAACGTAACACAACAATCATTAAACAAAAGACTACACAACCCATGAACCATTAGGGGGTAGTCTCCAAGGCAACTATAGTCCAATCATATCACAGTCCATCGTATATAATATTGTGACGTCCCTTCCGCTTCCTCTTTCTTCACTGCTCGTCAGTTAAGTGCATTCCTTACATTCTTGGCTTAATCTGACGTTGTTGCTGTTTGTATAGCGGTTTCTTGTGCACGTTATTAGCATTATTGCCTTGGTATTGTTTCATATTCCCTGCGCAGCAGGCTCTTGCCTGAGCGCATTCTCCCCCTCGCAGTTTCTCCCGCTGTGTGCTCTGCGCGCGGTGAGATCCTGTCAGGCGCGTCTGGTCCGAGCGAGGCAGCTCCGTAGAGCGCTCCCGCTGGTCTTTACGCGCGTTTGGGAATCCGGTCACTCTTTTAGTGTCCGCTTGATTCCCGACCAACCCTCGCCTAATTTTGACACCGCTACGCAGTGATTTCCCCATACGGCACGTTAGTGACCAGCGCCACCTGGTGGTGGTAATTGGTATTGCGCCTCAGTCTATTCTTATAACAGCTTCGGGGAAAGCCCAGCTGTTGGAGCACCGGCGAGGGGGCTGTCTTAAGGATTTTAAGGGCATTTGTTCTGTGCTCACACCCTCTGTTATCATGTCTTCTCCAGAAGACCATTTTTACTCCTCCTACCAGGAAGTGGAGGAGGAATGGCCCCCCAACTTCTCCCTCCAGCAGCAGACCAAGCCCTCTCTCTGGCTATTTCTAGGGCGCTGGCTCCTCTTAGGGATCAGGTTGATAAGCTGGCGAAAAGCATCCCTGGGGTGTTCAGTGACCCAGATCTGGTGGTGGTGGGTCCAAGTAGCTCCCAGATGGGGAATAAAAGGGCCGTTAAGCATAACGCGGGGCACTTGGAAGGATTTGATAAACTTACGGAGACCTTCCTCAAGAGTGAGCGAACGCTAAAACATGCACCCTGCCGGGAGGAGGAGGGGCCCGGAGAAAATTGCGACACTGTCACCACTATTGTAGACCCCGACAGCGGGTTTCCCTTAGAGGGAGAGGGTGTATCGGAGGACGATTTCTCCTCCGATGAGGATAAGGACTCGGGGCGACCCTGGTGTCCAGAGTCCCACTCCTCTCAGTCCCCGGTTGGGGATGGGGTCCACTCGGACATGTTCGAGCCTACCCAAATTTACCATCCTAGGTCGGCAGAGTGGACACCTGATGCCAAAGTGGCAGAGTATGTGGTGGGGAAAATCCATCAACCCCTTGAAAGGGAGGTCAGGAATAGGATGAGGGGAGAATGCCCCAGGCCCTCACTGAAGGGGAAGGTGGCACACACGCCTGAAATTGATGAGAAACTATGTACCTTTTTCTCCAAGTATATGAGGGATCCCAAGAAAGGAATTGATAGGTCTTGGACGTGGTAGGGCCTTGACCCAAATTATTCAATTGACGGAGCGTTCCAAAGAGTCAGGATCCCCTTTGTCCACGGATATTGTGGCTGGTTGGGCGCACTACCCTAAACCCCAAAACACTACCCCCTCTACTACCCAAACACCACTGCACTACCCTAAACCCTAAAACATTACCCCCAGCACGACACCCTACACTACCCAAACATAACTGCACTACCCTAAACCCTAAAACACTACCACCAGCACGACTCCCTACACTACCCAAACACCACTGCACTACCCTAAACCCTAAAACACTACCCCGAGCACGACTCCCTACACTACCCAAACAACACTGCACTACACTAAACCCTAAATATACCCCCAGCATGACCTCCCACACTACACAAACACCACTGCACTACCCTAAACCCTAAAACACTACCCCCAGCACGACCCCCTACACTACCCAAACACCACTGCACTACCCTATACCCTAAAACATGACCCCCTACACTACACAAACATGACTGCACTACCCTAAACCCTAAAACACTACCCACAGCATGACCCCCTTCACTACACAAACACGACTGCACTGCCCTAAACCCTAAAACACTACCCCAGCACTACCCCTACACTACCCAAACACCACTGCACTAACATAAACCCTAAAACACTACCCCCAGCACAACCCCTACACTACACAAACACCACTGCACTACCCTAAACCCTAAAACACTACCCCCAGCACGACTCCCTACACTACCCAAACACCACTGCACTACCCTAAACCCTAAATCTACCCCCAGCACGACCCCCTACACTACCCAAACACCACTGCACTACCCTAAACCCTAAAACACTACCACCAGCATGACCCCCTACACTACTCAAACACCACTGCACTACCCTAAACCCTAAAACACTACCCCAGCATGACCCCCTATACTACCCATACACCACTGCACTACCCTAAACCCTAAAACACTACCCCCAGCACGACCCCCTACACTACTGCACTACCCTAAACCCTAAAACCCTACCCCCAGCACGACCCCCTACACCACCCAAACACCACTGCACTACCCTAAACCCTAGAAAAGAAACCCCCACCCCATGCCCAATCCCCCTTACCTTTCACTCGTCATGGTTCCTCTCTCCTCATGGTTCCTGCTTCACGTCATCTCTGAGGGGCGGTGCATGTTGTTGTGAGGAAACGGAACAGCCTCTGTTTCCTTACAACGACATGGATCGTCTACATGTTTTTTAGAACGCATGGTCATTTACCATACATACCTTTACAACAAAATTCGTTGTAAAGGCATGCGTGGTAAATGACCATGCGTTCTAAAAAATGCGTAGTAATGACTTCGTGATGTACAATGCATGCGTGGTAATGCATGCGTTGTAATGGTATCGCAAAGTAAAAAGTCGTTGTAACGGCTGTTTACCGATCGAAGCTGGCCCCTGTTCTTCAGTGAGACGTTTATTTGATTAATTAGGAGGAAGGAATGTGGTTTTTTTACCGAAAAGTGCATTCCCGGCTGTTCTATTGTGAAAGTGTCCGTGTGGCCTGGTTTCACTTCCTGTGAGAGAGTGGAAGAGTCTGTTGTGATCTAAAGGAGTTCTGTTGTTGGATGGGGCCGGCGCGACATGTCATCAGAAAACATAGCTAATGGAAAGCGTCCTCCCTGAAGTGTGGAGCAGTGCCATGAGAGGTCAACAAGTGTGCGTCCCACCGCAGTATGACCGTACCGCGTGACCCATGTGCCGCCTCCAGGGTACGGGAGGCAGAAGCGGCATCGCAGGTCCTCTTGAAGACCGTTGTAGCACTAATTCTACATTTTGGTACTAGGACATTTTAACTTTGTTGTTCCTGCCAGATACAAAGAAAAGATCCTGTGTTATTCAGTGCCCTCGTTACCTTTTTTGTGGGTTGTGGTGCTTGTCACTTCGCTGCCCCGCCGGTGCACACGACTGGGCACCCCACCTCGTGTGCCATCTGCAGGGCCTCTGCCCTCGGATCACTGGTTTCGGTTTCTGGAGTGGCAACATAAACAGTTGCTCCCAAAGGACTAGCCTGAACACATAGGTGAATATCCCCTGCACCAGCATTCCACGGAAATTCTTTCCTAGCTCTCCCACGTCAACGAGCACGGCTCCACTCGCGACACCGTATGACATCATCGGAGCCATAAGAGGACCTCGTCGGCGTGCTGACGTCAGTTCCACCCATTTTTTCCGTGCCACCGAGGCAAACAGGGGACCGAGACATTTTCACATGTATACATAGTATAATAAATATATATATATTCACTGAAAAAACCATAGGTTTCAGGCACGTTATAGTTAGAAATTAGCATTTCAAAAACCTTAGAAATTCACTGAAAAAAACCATAGGTTTCAGGCACGTTATAGTTAGAAATTAGCATTTAAAAAACCTTAGAAATTCACTGAAAAAACCATAGGTTTCAGGGGCGTTATAGTTAGTTGGACATTTCACTCGTACAAAACCATAGAAATTCCCCGTTATAGTTAGTTCAGCTAACTATAACTCGCGCGCCCGCAATGCACTGCTGATGACGTCACATATTACATCACTCATGACATGGTCAGTGACATCACTCATGACATCACTGATGACATCTCAAATGACATCACGGATGACATCACTAATGACATCATCCAGTGAATGTGTGTTTTTCTGAAAATTAAATATGTTTTATATATGTATATCTCAAGGTCGATGGAAGAATAAATGGGTATATAAGTGTCTAAATGGATGATTTGTTTTTGTAAAATTGATTGTATAACTGACTAAGTGTATCTTAGTGAATACATGGGTTAGTGAGTAATGTTTAAATATGAAAATATCTGTATCAGTCTCTCACTTTGTGTATAAGTGGCTGCATGGGTTGGTGAGTAGCTACATGAGTGTCTAGATGGGTTATTAGTTGGTTTTTTGAGTATCAGTATGACTGTCTGAGTGTCTGTATGGTTCGGTGGGGTGTATTACTTAGTGCATAGATGCATGAATGAGTGACTCACTGTTTGTATGTGTTGAAGACAGCAAGTGTGCAGGACTGTATAGGTGGATGAGTATGTGTATGGGTGTGTTAGTGAGTGAATGACTGTCTCAATAGTGTCTTTATGAGTAACTACATATGTTTTAAACTAGTATATGTGAGTATTGGTGTATATAAGTGAGTATATGTGAGAGTGAGAGATTGGAAGAGTTCCTGTACAAATAAGTAGGTGTTTCTATAAGTGATTGTTTAAGAGAGTAAGTATGTGTAAGTTTCTGTAGAAGTAAGTGTGGTAGTGTGTGTATAACTGTATCTGCAAGTAAATGGATGTTTGATTCTTTGTTTGCATGTGTGACAATGTGTGTGAGTAACTCTATGGATGAGTGGCGGTATGTAACAGGATGCATAGGTGTATGAGTACATATGATGAGTGAGTACATGTATGAGTGACTGTATAGGGACTGTTGGTGAATGAGTGGATGTGTGTGTAGATCTTGGAATTACTGAATAGGTGTGTTGTAACTGGTATTGGTATGTCCATTGTTTTGAAAATTTTAGTTTGTATTTTTGAGTGTGTGTATCAAAGGTTATATTAGGGTGAGAGGAGGTCTGCCACTCTATCACAAGGATGATGTCATCAGTGATGTCATCAGTGATGTCATTTGAGATGTCATCAGTGATGTCATGAGTGATGTCACTGACCATGTCATGAGTGATGTAATATGTGACGTCATCAGCAGTGCATTGCGGGCGCGCGTGTTATAGTTAGCTGAACTAACTATAACGGGGGAATTTCTATGGTTTTATACGAGTGAAATGTCCAACTAACTATAACGCCCCTGAAACCTATGGTTTTTTCAGTGAATTTCTAAGGTTTTTTAAATGCTAGTTTCTAATTATAACGTGCCTGAAACCTATGGTTTTTTCAGTGAATATATATACGTATATATATTATCTACTGGCGGTCGCCAGTAGATAGTTATAGTTAGGACCTATTTTCCATAGGAAATTCACAACATTCTATTTCCAATAACTTTGGCGCCGGTCGACGAATCTTCGTGAAATTTTCAAAACTTATGGCCCGCTCCGGTCCGCTCCTGTCCTGAAAGTCTTGGGGTGATTCGTCAAGTGGGGGCTGAGAAAAAAGGGGGTCCCAAAACGTGTTTTCCCCATGCAATTTTCCATAGGAAACTTTAGACACGGCTACAGCCCGAATTGCTGAACGGAATTACACCACATTTGGTAAAGAGGTAGTTCTTGGTTCAGAAAGAACCCTTTTTGTTAAATGGTGTAAATCCGTTCAGTAGTTCCTGAGAAAATCAAAAGTAAAATCACATATATATCTGGGCGGAGCCTAACCACACATGTCATTGTGAGATCTGATTGGCTGTCAGCACTTCATCCTGGAATTGCTGGCAGCCATCTTGGGACCAATATACATGATAGTACCCCATTGAAATGCATTGTAGTGAATCAAAGATTTTGAGGGTTACCAAAAGGAGAACTATAAAGGGTGATAACAGACTTTAGTTACATTAGAATTCATTTGTTGATGGTACCATACTAATTTCAGGAATTGTGGTGTGCTCTAAGGTGATTTTACCCTGTGAAAAACCTTCTGCTGGGATATCATGAATCATGTTTGAGAGAAAACTATTTTCACATGCTTGTCCCATAGAGTTTTGGAAGGTGCTCCAGAAGCTAAAATGAGAGCATATTTTCTGTAAATTCACATTATTTTTCTCAGTCATGTGAGAATGAAGTCTGACATTCTCAGTAAAACATGTACATCCAACAAGGGCAGAGACTGTCAGTTGATTCCTTTGTGTTCTACTGCAGCTTTCCAGAGTGTTCTAAAGAACAACTAGAGTGCTAACAGCCTTACTTATGACAAAATTATGGCACACCTGAAGCCATCTTGATTGGAATAAACTGGTAACTCTTAAAACATTTAATTTAAAAAGGAACAAAATGAGGGGGTTCATTTTGTCATAGAAATTATGGTTAATGCTGTAGAAAGAAAAATTAGGACATGTTTTAAGTGAGATCTCAACTATCTTCCTGTTGTATTTCAACAGGAGCAGCCTGCCAGTTGATTCCTTTGTGTTCTACTGCAGCTTCCCAGAGTGTTCCAAAGAACAACTAGAGTGCTAACAGCCTTACTTATGACAAAAGTATGGCACACCTGAAGCCATCTTGATTGGAATAAACTGGTAACACTTAAAACATTTAATTTAAAAAGGAACAAAATGATGGGGTTCATTTTGTCATAGAAATTATGGTTAGTGCTGTAGAAAGAAAAATTAGGACATGTTTCAAGTGTGATCTCAAATATCTTCCTGCTATATTTCAACAGGAGCAGCCTGTCAGTTGATGCCTTTGTGTTCTACTGCAGCTTCCCAGAGTGTTCTAAAGAACAACTCGAGAGCTAACAGCCTTACTTATGACAAAATTATGGCACACCTGAAGCCATCTTGATTGGAATAAACAGGTAACTCTTAAAACATTTAATTTAAAAAGGAACAAAATGAGGGGGTTCATTTTGTCATAGAAATTATGGTTAGTGCTGTAGAAAGAAAAATTAGGACGTTTCAAGTGTGATCTCAAATATATTCCTGTTATATTTCAACAGGAGCAGCCTGTCAGTTGATGCCTTTGTGTTCTACTGCAGCGTCCCATAGTGTTCAAAAGAACAACTAGAGAGCTAACAGTCTTACTTATGACAAAATTATGGCACACCTGAAGCCATCTTGATTGGAATAAACTAGTAACACTTAAAACATTTAATTTAAAAAGGAACAAAATGAGGGGGTTCATTTTGCCATAGAAATGAACAACATTCTCAGCACGACCCCCTACACTATACAAGCACCACTGCACTACCCTAAACCCTAAAACACTACCCCCAGCATGACCCCCTTCACTACCTAAACACAACTGCACAACCCTAAACCCTAAAACACTACCTCCAGCAGGACCCCCTACACTACACAAACACCACTGTACTAACATAAACCCTAAAACACTACCCCCAGCACGACCCCTACACTACCCAAACACCACTGCACTACCCTAAACCATAAAACACTACCCCCAGCACGACCCCCTACACTACCCAAATACCACTGCCATACCCTAAACCCTAAAACACTACCCCCAGCATGATCCCCTACACTACCCAAACACCACTGCACTACCCTAAACCCTAAAACACTACACCCTACACTACACAAACACCACTGCACTACCCTAAACCCTAAAACACTACCCCAGTACTACCACCCACACTACCCAAACACCACTGCACTAACATAAACCCTAAAACACTACCCCCAGCACAACCCCTACACTACACAAACACCATTGCACTACCCTAAACCCTAAAACACTACCCCCAGCACGACTCCCTACACTACCCAAACACCACTGCACTACCCTAAACCCTAAATCTACCCCCAGCATGACCCCCTACACTACCCAAACACCACTGCACTACCCTAAACCATAAAACACTACCCCCAGCATGACACACTACACAAACACCACTGCACTACCCTAAACCCTAAAACACTACCACCAGCATGACCCACTACACTACTCAAACACCACTGCACTACCCTAAACCCTAAAACACTACCCCAGCACAACCCCCTACACCACCCAAACACCACTGCACTACCCTAAACGCAAAAACACTACCCCCAGCACGACCCCCTACACTACACAAATACCACTGCACGACCCTAAACCCTAAAACACGACCCCCTGCACTACACAAACACCACTGCACTACCCTAAAACACTAGAACCCAGCACGACCCCCTACAGTACACCAACACCACTGCACTACCCTAAACCCTAAAACACTACCCCTACACTACACAAACACCACTGCACTACCCTAAACCCTAAAACACTACCCCCAGCACGACCCCTATACTACACAAACACCACTGCACTACCGTAAACCCAAAACACTACCCCTATACTACCCAAACACCACTGCACTACCCTAAACCCTAAAACACTACCCCCAGCATGACCCCCTACACTACACAAACACCACTGCACTACCCTAAACCCTAAAACACTACCCCCAGCACGATCCCCTACACTACCCAAACACCACTGCACTACCCTAAACCCTAAAGCACTACCCCAGCACGACTCCCTACACTACACAAACACCACTGGACTACCCTAAAACACTACCCCCAGCATGACTCCCTACACTACCCAAACACCACTGCACTACACTAAACCCTAAATCTACCCCCAGCATGACCTCCCACACTACACAAACACCACTGCACTACCCTAACCCCTAAAACACTACCCCCAGCACGACCCCCTACACTACCCAAACACCACTGCACTACCCTAAACCCTAAAACACTAACCCCAGCATGACCCCCTACACTACCCAAACACCACTGCACTACCCTATACCCTAAAACACGACCCCCTACACTACACAAACACGACTGCACTACCCTAAACCCTAAAACACTACCCACAGCATGACCCCCTACACTACACAAACACCACTGCACTACCCTAAACCCTAAAACACTACCCCCTACAGTACACAAACACCACTGCACTACCCTAAACCCCCTTCACTATACAAACACCACTGCACTACCCTAAACCCTAAATCTACCCCCAGCACGACCCCCTACACTACCCAAACACCACTGCCATACCCTAAACCCTAAAACACTATCCCCAGCATGAACCCCTACACTACCCAAACACCACTGCACTACCCTAAACCCTAAAACACTACCCCCAGCACTAACCCCTACACTACACAAACACCACTGCACTACCCTAAACCCTAAAACACTACCCCAGCACTACCCCCTACACTACCCAAACACCACTGCACTAACACAAACCCTAAAACACTACCCCAGCACAACCCCCTACACTACACAAACACCACTGCACTACCCTAAACCCTAAACCCTAAAACACTACCCCCAGCACGACTCCCTACACTACCCAAACACCACTGCACTACCCTAAACCCTATATCTACCCCCAGCACGACCCCTACACTACCCAAACACCACTGCACTACCCTAAACCATAAAACACTACCCCCAGCATGACCCCCTACACTACACAAACACCACTGCACTACCCTAAACCCTAAAACACTACCCCAGCACGACCCCTACACTACCCATACACCGCTGCACTACCCTAAACCCTAAAACACTACCCCAGCACGACCCCCTACACTACTGCACTACCCTAAACCCTAAAACACTACCCCCAGCACAACCCCCTACTCTACCCAAACACCACTGCACTACCCTAAACCCTAAAACACTACCCCCAGCACGACCCCCTACACCACCCAAACACCACTGCACTACCCTAAACCCTAGAAAAGAAACCCCCATCCCATGCCCAATCCCCCTTACCTCTCACTCCTCATGGTTCCTCTCTCCTCGTGGTTCCTGCTTCACATCGTCTCTGAGGGGCGGTGCACATTGTTGTGAGGAAACGGAACAGCCTCTGTTTCCTTACAACGACGTGGATCATCTACATGTTTTTTAGAACGCATGGTCATTTACCATACATACCTTTACAACAAAATTCGTTGTAAAGGCATGCGTGGTAAATGACCATGCGTTCTAAAAAAATGCGTAGTAATGACTTCGCGATGTACAACGCATGCGTGGTAATGCATGCGTTGTAATGGTATCGCGAAGTAAAAAAGTTGTTGTAACGGCTGCTTACCGATCGAAGCTGGCCCCTGTTCTTCAGTGAGACGTTTATTTGATTAATTAGGAGGAAGGAATGTGGTTTTTGTACCGAAAAGTGCATTCCCGGCTGTTGTATTGTGAAAGTGTACGCGTGGCCTGGTTTCACTTCCGGTGAGAGAGTGAAAGAGTCTGTTTGGATCTAAAGGAGTTCTGTTGTTGGACGGGGCTGGCGTGAAACGTCATCAGAAAACATAGCTAATGGAAAGCGTCCTCCCTGAAGTGTGGAGCAGTGCCATGAGAGGTCAACGAGTGTGCGACCCACCGCAGTATGACCGTACCGCGTGACCCATGTGCCGCCGCCATGGTACGGGAGGCAGAAGCGGCATCGCAGGTCCTCTTGAAGACCATTGTAGCACTAATTCTACATTTTGGTACTAGGGTATTTTAACTTCGTTGTTCCTGCCAGATACAAAGAGAAGATCCTGTGTTATTCAGTGCCCTCGTTACCTTTTTTGTGGGTTGTGGTGCTTGTCACTTCGCTGCCCCACCGGTGCACACGACTGGGCACCCCACCTCGTGTGCCATCTGCAGGGCCTCTGCCCTCTGATCACTGGTTTTGGTTTCTGGAGTGGCAACATAAACAGTTGCTCCCAAAGGACTAGCGTGAACACTTAGGTGAATATCCCCTGCACCAGCATTCCACGGAAATTCTTTCCTAGCTCTCCCATGTCAACGAGGATGTCATAATAGCACGGCTCCGCTCACGACACCGTATGACATCATCGGAGCCATAAGAGGACCTCGTCGGCGTGCTGACGTCAGTTCCACCCATTTTTTCCGTGCCACCGAGGCAAACAGGCGGACCGAGACATTTTCACATGTATACATAGTATAATAAATATATATATATATTCACTGAAAAAACCATAGGTTTCAGGCACGTTATAGTTAGAAATTAGCATTTAAAAAACCTTAGAAATTCACTGAAAAAATCATAGGTTTCAGGGGCGTTATAGTTAGTTGGACATTTCACTCGTACAAAACCATAGAAATTCCCCCGTTATAGTTAGTTCAGCTAACTATAACTCGCGCGCCCGCAATGCACTGCTGATGACGTCACATATTACATCACTCATGACATGGTCAGTGACATCACTCATGACATCACTGATGACATCTCAAATGACATCACTGATGACATCACTGATGACATCATCCTTGTGATAGAGTGGCAGACCTCCTCTCACCCTAATATAACCTTTGATACACACACTCAAAAATACAAACTGACATTTTCAAAACAATGGACATACCAATACCAGTTACAACACACCTATTCAGTAATTCCAAGATCTACACACACATCCACTCATTCACCAACAGTCCCTATACAGTCACTCATACATGTACTCACTCATATGTACTCATACACCTATACATCCTGTTACACACCGCCACTCATCCTTAGAGTTACTCACACACAGTCACACATGCAAACAAAGTATCAAACATCCATTTACTTGCATATACAGTTATACACACACTACCACACTTACTTCTACAGAAACTTACACATACTTACTCTCTTAAACAATCACTTATAGAAACACCTACTTATTTGTACAGGAACTCTTCCAATCTCTCACTCTCACATATACTCACTTATATACACCAATACTCACATATACTAGTTTAAAACATATGTAGTTACTCACAAAGACACTATTGAGACAGTCATTCACTCACTAACACACCAATACACACACTCATCCACCTATACAGTCCTGCAAACATGCTGTCTTCAACACATACAAACAGTGAGTCACTCATTCATGCATCTATGCACTAAGTAATACCCCCCCACCGAACCATACAGACACTCAGACACTCATACTGATACTCAAAAACCAACTAATAACCCATATAGACACTCATGTAGCTACTCACCAACCCATGCAGCCACTTATACACAAAGTGAGAGACTGATACAGATATTTTCATATTTAAACATTACTCACTAACCCATGTATTCACTAAGATACACTTAATCAGTCAGTTATACAATCAATTTTACAAAAAAAAATCATCCATTTAGCCACTTATATACCCATTTATTCTTCCATCGACCTGGAGATATACATATATAAAACATATTTTAATTTTCAGAAAAACACACATTCACTGGATGATGTCATCAGTGATGTCATCCGTGATGTCATTTGAGATGTCATCAGTGATGTCATGAGTGATGTCACTGACCATGTCATGAGTGATGTAATATGTGACGTCATCAGCAGTGCATTGCGGGCGCGCGAGTTATAGTTAGCTGAACTAACTATAACGGGGAATTTATATGGTTTTGTACGAGTGAAATGTCCAACTAACTATAACGCCCCTGAAACCTATGGTTTTTTCAGTGAATACATATATATGTACATTTTTATAAAATTTTTGAATTATAAAATAATCTAAAATGAATAGTTTATTAATTGTTTTAAAGTATATATTTATATATATATATATATATATTATCTACTGGCGGTCGCCAGTAGATAGTTATAGTTAGGACCTATTTTCCATAGGAAATCCGCAACATTCTATTTGAAATAACGTTGGCGCCGGTTGACGAATCATCGCAAAATTTTTAAAACTCGTGGCCCGCTCCGGTCCGCTCATATCCTGAAAGTCTCGGGGTGATTCATCAAGTGGGGGGCCGAGAAAAAAGGGGGGTCCCAAAACATGTTTTCCCCATGCAATTTTCCATAGGACCCTTTCATCGCAGCTACAGCCCGAACTGCTGAACGGAATTACACCAAATTTGGCAAAAAGGTAGCCCTTGGTTCAGAGTCGTTCCTTTTGGTTAAATGGTGTAAATCCGTTCAGTAGTTCCTGAGAAATTTGAAAAAGAAAACACATATATATCTGGGCGGAGCCTAACCACACATGTCATCGTGAGATCTGATTGGCTGTCAGCACTTCATCCTGGAATTGCTGGCAGCCATCTTGGGACCAATATAAATGATAGTACCCCATTGAAATGCATTGTAGTGAATCGAAGATTTTGAGAGTTACCAAAAGGAGAACTATAAAGGGTGATAACAGACTTTAGTTACATTAGAATTCATTTGTTGATGGTACCATACTAATTCCAGGAATTGTGGTGTGTTCTAAGGTGATTTTACCCTGTGAAAAACCTTCTGCTGGGATATCATGAATCATGTTTGAGAGAAAACTATTTTCACATGCTTGTCCCATACAGTTTTGGAAGGTGCTCCAGAAGCTAAAATGAGAGCATATTTTCTGTAAATTCACATTATCTTTCTCAGTCATGTGAGAATGAAGTCTGACATTCTCAGTAAAACATGTACATCCAACAAGGGCAGAGACTGTCAGTTGATTCCTTTGTGTTCTACTGCAGCTTCCCAGAGTGTTCTAAAGAACAACTAGAGTGCTAACAGCCTTACTTATGACAAAAGTATGGCACACCTGAAGCCATCTTGATTGGAATAAACTGGTAACACTTAAAACATTTAATTTAAAAGGAACAAAATGATGGGGTTCATTTTGTCATAGAAATTATGGTTAGTGCTGTAGAAAGAAAAATTAGGACATGTTTCAAGTGTGATCTCAAATATCTTCCTGTTATATTTCAACAGGAGCAGCCTGTCAGTTGATGCCTTTGTGTTCTACTGCAGCTTCCCAGAGTGTTCTAAAGAACAACTAGAGCGCTAACAGTCTTACTTGTGACAAAATTATGGCACACCTGAAGCCATCTTGATTGGAATAAACTGGTAACTCTTAAAACATTTAATTTAAAAAGGAACACAATGAGGGGGTTCATTTTGTCATAGAAATTATGGTTAGTGCTGTAGAAATAAAAATTAGGACATGTTTTAAGTGAGATCTCAAATATCTTCCTGTTATATTTCAACAGGAGCAGCCTGTCAGTTGATGCCTTTGTGTTCTACTGCAGCTTCCCAGAGTGTTCTAAAGAACAACTAGAGCACTAACAGTCTTACTTATGACAAAAGTATGGCACACCTGAAGCCATCTTGATTGGAATAAACTGGTAACACTTAAAACATTTAATTTAAAAAGGAACAAATTGAGGGGGTTCATTTTGCCATAGAAATTATGGTTAGTGCTGCAGAAAGAAAATTTAGGGCATGTTTTAAGTGAGATCTCAAATCCTCTTCTATTTCATTAGAAAATTCTGACATGCAGACTGAAACAATCACTTTCAATACCAGCAGTAGACTTCCAGTTAACTCCCTGGTGAGCAGTAGCTTTACTACAGTGATCTAATGAACAACTAGAGTGCTAACATTCTGAATTGATGGCAAATGTGTGACACATCTGAATGCCTTCTTGATGGAATCAAAGTAAAAACTGAAAGCATTTCCTACTGAGGAGACTGCAGTAAATGACAAAATTAGGAAACTTCATAACAAATAAGTCTCCCAAGATGGCCACCAGAGAACAAAGAGCCCAAATGTAGCACAAATATCACCCAGATGTAGCCCACATATAGCCCAATGACAGAAGTGTGCAAAACACTTTTTATTTTTAGTTTTTCTGCAGTTTTATATAGTGCAAACTGGTCAGGTATTGGAGCATTACATCTTACTTGGACCCCTTATTGCGTATTTTGCACGAAGTACATGAGATTGATCTTGCGAAACATTGAACTTTACGATTCTGTTAACCTGAAGTTGCTCTGAACCGGGCTTTGTAACACCCGTTTTTACCTACTGGTTTTAATTAATTCTCACTGTATTGTATTAGGAAAGAGGATTTACTGTTTTTATGTACACTTTTATGATCTATGTTTCTAAATCAGATCAAATAAAGTTTAATGAATTCTATGGCAGGACGGAGGCGAGGATTATGCATATCTTTCCTCACTTTATTTGCATAGCAGTTCAAAGAAAACGTAACACAACAATCATTAAACAAAAGACTACACAACCCATGAACCATTAGGGGGTACTCTCCAAGGCAACTATAGTCCAATCATATCACAGTCCATCGTATATAATATTGTGACGTCCCTTCCGCTTCCTCTTTCTTCACTGCTCGTCAGTTAAGTGCATTCCTTACATTCTTGGCTTAATCTGACGTTGTTGCTGTTTGTATAGCGGTTTCTTGTGCACGTTATTAGCATTATTGCCTTGGTATTGTTTCATATTCCCTGCGCAGCAGGCTCTTGCCCGAGCGCGTTCTCCCCTCGCAGTTTCTCCCGCTGTGTGCTCTGCGCGCGGTGAGATCCTGTCAGGTGCGTCTGGTCCGAGCGAGGCAGCTCCGTCGAGCGCTCCCGCTGGTCTTTACGCGCGTTTGGGAATCCGGTCACTCCTTTAGTGTCCGCTTGATTCCAGACCAACCCTCGCCTAATTTTGACACCGCTACGCGGTGATTTCCCCACACAGCCACGTTAGTGACCAGCGCCACCTGGTGGTGGTAATTGGTATTGCGCCTCAGTCTATTCTTATAACAGCTTCGGGGAAACCCCAGCTGTTAGAGCACTGGCGAGGGGGCTGTCTTAAGGATTTTAAGGGCATTTGTTCTGTGCTCACACCCTCTGCTAACATGTCTTCTCCAGAAGACCATTTTTACTCCTCCTACCAGGAAGTGGAGGAGGAATGGCCCCCCAACTTCTCCCTCCAGTAGTGGACCAAGCCCTCTCTCTGGCTATTTCTAGGGCGCTGGCTCCTCTTAGGGATCAAGTTGATAAGCTGGCGAAAAGCATCCCTGGGGTGTTCAGTGACCCAGATCTGGTAGTGGCGGGTCCAAGTAGCTCCCAGATGGGGAATAAAAGGGCCGTTAAGCATAACGCGGGGCACTTGGAAGGATTTGATAAACTTACGGAGACCTTCCTCAAGAGTGCGCGAATGCTAAAACATAGACCCTGCCGGGAGGAGGAGGGGCCCGGAGAAAATTGCGACACTGTCACCACTATTGTAGACCCCGATGGCGGGTTTCCCTTAGAGGGAGAGGGTGTATCGGAGGACGATTTCTCCTCCGATGAGGATAAGGACTCGGGGCATCCCTGGCGTCCAGAGTCCCACTCCTCTCAGTCCCCGTTTGGGGACGGGGTCCACTCGGACATGTTCGAGCCTACCCAAATTTACCATCCTAGGTCGGCAGAGTGGACACCTGACGCCAAAGTGGCAGAGTATGTGGTGGGGAAAATCCATCAACCCCTTGAAAGGGATGTCAGGAATAGGATGAGGGGAGAATGCCCCAGGCCCTCACTGAAGGGGAAGGTGGCACACACGCCTGAAATTGATGAGAAACTATGTACCTTTTTCTCCAAGTATATGAGGGATCCCAAGAAAGGAATTGATAGGTCTTGGACGTGGTAGGGCCCTTGACCCAAATTATTCAATTGACGGAGCGTTCCAAAGAGTCAGGATCCCCTTTGTCCACGGATATTGTGGCTGGTTGGGCGCACTACCCTAAACCCTAAAACACTACCCCCTCCACTACCCAAACACCACTGCACTACCCTAAACCCTAAAACACTACGCCCAGCACGACACCCTACACTACCCAAACATAACTGCACTACCCTAAACCCTAAAACACTACCACCAGCACGACTCCCTACACTACCCAAACACCACTGCACTACCCTAAACCCTAAAACACTACCCCCAGCATGACTCCCTACACTACCCAAACACCACTGCACTACACTAAACCCTAAATATACCCCCAGCATGACCTCCCACACTACACAAACACCACTGCACTACCCTAAACCCTAAAACACTACCCCCAGCACGACCCCCTATACTACCCAAACACCACTGCACCACCCTAAAGCATAAAACATTAACCCCAGCATGACCCCCTACACTACCCAAACACCACTGCACTACCCTATACCCTAAAACACGACCCCCTACACTACACAAACACGACTGCACTACCCTAAACCCTAAAACACTACCCACAGCATGACACCCTTCACTACACAAACACCACTGCACTGCCCTAAACCCTAAAACACTATCCCAGCACTACCCCTACACTACCCAAACACCACTGCACTAACATATACCCTAAAACACTACCCCCAGCACAACCCCCTACACTACACAAACACCACTGCACTACCCTAAACCCTAAAACACTACCCCCAGCACGACTCCCTACACTACCCAAACACCACTGCACTACCCTAAACCCTAAATCTACCCCCAGCACGACCCCCAACACTACCCAAACACCACTGCACTACCCTAAACCATAAAACACTACCCCCAGCATGACCCCCTACACTACACAAACACCACTGCACTACCCTAAACCCTCAAACACTACCACCAGCATGACCCCCTACTCTACTCAAACACCACTGCACTACCCTAAACCCTAAAACACTACCCCAGCACGACCCCTACACTACCCATACACCACTGCACTACCCTAAACCCTAAAACACTACCCCCAGCACGACCCCCTACACTACTGCACTACCCTAAACCCTAAAACACTACCCCCAGCACAACCCCTTACACTACCCAAACACCACTGCACTACCCTAAACCCTAAAACACTACCCCCAGCACGACCCCCTACACCACCCAAACACCACTGCACTACCCTAAACCCTAGAAAAGAAACCCCCACCCCATGCCCAATCCCCCTTACCTCTCACTCCTCATGGTTCCTCTCTCCTCGTGGTTCCTGCTTCACGTCATCTCTGAGGGGCGGTGCACATTGTTGTGAGGAAACTGAACAGCCTCTGTTTCCTTACAACGACATGGATCGTCTACATGTTTTTTAGAACGCATGGTCATTTACCATACATACCTTTACAATAAAATTCATTGTAAAGGCATGCGTGGTAAATGACCATGCGTTCTAAAAAATACGTAGTAATGACTTCGTGATGTACAACGCATGCGTGGTAATGCATGCGTTGTAATGGTATCGCAAAGTAAAAAAGTCATTGTAACGGCTGTTTACCGATCGAAGCTGGCCCCTGTTCTTCAGTGAGACGTTTGATTGATTAATTAGGAGGAAGGAATGTGGTTTTTTTACCGAAAAGTGCATTCCCGGCTGTTGTATTGTGAAAGTGTCCGCGTGGCCTGGTTTCACTTCCGGTGAGAGAGTGGAAGAGTCTGTTTGGATCTAAAGGAGTTCTGTTGTTGGACGGGGCCGGCGCGACATGTCATCAGAAAACATAGCTAATGGAAAGCGTCCTCCCTGAAGTGTGGAGCAGTGCCATGAGAGGACAATGAGTGTGCGTCCCACCGCAGTATGACCGTACCACGTGACCCATGTGCCGCCTCCAGGGTACGGGAGGCAGAAGCGGCATCGCAGGTCCTCTTGAAGAACGTTGTAGCACTAATTCTACATTTTGATACTAGGGCATTTTAACTTCGTTGTTCCTGCCAGATAGAAAGAGAAGATCCTGTGTTATTCAGTGCCCTCGTTACCTTTTTTGTGGGTTGTGGTGCTTGTCACTTCGCTGCCCCGCCGGTGCACACGACTGGGCACCCCACCTCATGTGCCATCTGCAGGGCCTCTGCCCTCGGATCACTGGTTTCGGTTTCTGGAGTGGCAACATAAACAGTTGCTCCCAAAGGACTAGCCTGAACACTTAGGTGAATATCCCCTGCACCAGCATTCCACGGAAATTCTTTCCTAGCTCTCCCACGTCAACGAGCACGGCTCCGCTCGCGACACCGTATGACGTCATCGGAGCCATAAGAGGACCTCGTCGGCGTGCTGACGTCAGTTCCACCCATTTTTCCGTGCCACCGAGGCAAACAGGGGACCGAGACATTTTCACATGTATACATAGTATAATAAATATATATATATTCACTGAAAAAACCATAGGTTTCAGGCACGTTATAGTTAGAAATTAGCATTTAAAAAACCTTAGAAATTCACTGAAAAAACCATAGGTTTCAGGCACGTTATAGTTAGAAATTAGCATTTAAAAAACCTTACAAATTCACTGAAAAAACCATAGGTTTCAGGGGCGTTATAGTTAGTTGGACATTTCACTCGTACAAAACCATAGAAATTCCCCCATTATAGTTAGTTCAGCTAACTATAACTCGCGCGCCCGCAGTGCACTGCTGATGACATCACATATTACATCACTCATGACATGGTCAGTGACATCACTCATGACATCACTGATGACATCTCAAATGACATCACGGATGACATCACTGATGACATCATCCAGTGAATGTGTGTTTTTCTGAAAATTAAATATGTTTTATATATGTATATCTCAAGGTCGATGGAAGAATAAATGGGCATATAAGTGTCTAAATGGATGATTTTCTTTTGTAAAATTGATTGTATAACTGACTAAGTGTATCTTAGTGAATACATGGGTTAGTCAGTAATGTTTAAATATGAAAATATCTGTATCAGTCTCTCACTTTGTGTATAAGTGGCTGCATGGGTTGGTGAGTAGCTACATGAGTGTCTAGATGGGTTATTAGTTGGTTTTTGAGTATCAGTATGAGTGTCTGAGTGTCTGTATGGTTCGGTGGGGGGTATTACTTAGTGCATAGGTGCATGAATGAGTGACTCACTGTTTGTATGTGTTGAAGACAGCATGTGTGCAGGACTGTATAGGTGGATGAGTATGTGTATGGGTGTGTTAGTGAGTGATTGACTGTCTGAATAGTGTCTTTATGAGTAACTACATATGTTTTAAACTAGTATATGTGAGTATTGGTGTATATAAGTGAGTATATGTGAGAGTGAGAGATTGGAAGAGTTCCTGTACAAATAAGTAGGTGTTTCTATAAGTGATTGTTTAAGAGAGTAAGTATGTGTAAGTTTCTGTAGAAGTAAGTGTGGTAGTGTGTGTATAACTGTATATGCAAGTAAATGGATGTTTGATACTTTGTTTGCATGTGTGACTATGTGTGTGAGTAACTCTATGGATGAGTGGCGGTGTGTAACAGGATGTATAGGTGTATGAGTACATATGATGAGTGAGTACATGTATGAGTGACTGTATAGGGACTGTTGGTGAATGAGTGGATGTGTGTGTAGATCTTGGAATTACTGAATAGGTGTGTTGTAACTGGTATTGGTATATCCATTGTTTTGAAAATGTTAGTTTGTATTTTTGAGTGTGTGTATCAAAGGTTATATTAGGGCGAGAGGAGGTCTGCCACTCTATCACAAGGATGATGTCATCAGTGATGTCATCAGTGATGTCATTTGAGATGTCATCAGTGATGTCATGAGTGATGTCACTGACCATGTCATGAGTGATGTAATATGTGACGTCATCAGCAGTGCATTGCGGGCACGCGAGTTATAGTTAGCTGAACTAACTATAACGGGGGAATTTCTATGGTTTTGTACGAGTGAAATGTCCAACTAACTATAACGCCCCTGAAACCTATGGTTTTTTCAGTGAATATATATATATATATATATAAATATATATTAATTATTATGTGTTTAACTTTTTTTGAATTAAGTTTATTTGTTATATTTGTTAAAATGTATATTAGATCTACTTTATTTTTTTAATTATTTGTATTATTTCATATATTTAATATATTTTTTTATATATATATATAAATCGATATTTTGTACAACTATATTTTTAACATCGATATTTTGTGGGGATATTTTTGTACTTACCTGTTTAAGTATAGGAGTCGATATTTTTGCATTCTATATTTTTTCATCGATATTGTTTACATCTATATTTTTACATCGATATTCTGTCAGTGAACTCTCCAGCAGTATTGGTAAATAATATCAAACAATTTGAAGTTCAATAGATTTGTAACTTTTGGATTCTTAGAGAGAAGCTGCAGTTCTTGATCCACTGGAAGAGTTACCCATTGAGTGTACATTCTTGGGAAGATGCCACCTCTGCCAATGCCCCAGCCTTGACACGTCAATTTTTTGACAATTCCTGGATAAACCCATGATCTCAGGAGGGAGCATACTGTCATACCACAGCTGCTGGGCCAGCCAATGTGCTCATTTTGCCCACTGGGCTCCTCTGAGCTTGGAGGAGGTGAGCAGAATGCCCTGATATCAACGCACGGGCTGGCAGGAAAACTTAATTCAGCACCAGCGGGTTGCCCAAGAGAAGAATACAACTCCCTTGGCGGTGGCTGGCCCGCCGATGCAGGCCAAGCACACTAGAATTCTCTCTCTAGGGGGTCCCTCTTATGACACGCTTCAAGCACTTCATGCAGGCTTCGGTTTCTTCTTCCCAGTTTTCCTCTGTAGTGACTCTGGGGTGAAGTTATCAAGCCCAATCCAAAATAGCCACCTGACAAGTTTCTTCCTGAAGTTCTTGATCCAAACAGTGGGCAGAAATTATTGACAAAACAACCTTTTTCTCCTCCTATTTAAGGAAGAGATTCTCAGTTGCTCCTTGCGTCACAAAGCCCTGAGTTGTCTTTGTAGAGTTCTACACTCTTCGTCATTTTCAGGGTGTGTTTCCTTCTGACTTTGTGCCGGTCGTTCCAGCCTTTTTATCCCTGCCTTTCTGTGCTGTCCTTCATTCACCTAGCTATCAACTCCATACCCTCACCTACTTGTCTTCTTAATTGGCTACTCCTGGTGTCAAGCCTTCATCATCTCTGGAGTTCCAGTTGTCCATTTCCTGGAGATATTTTGGCTATGGGCTTTCTCCTCCTTGGGGCTCCTTCTGGAAGGCACTGACTGCTGGGCGATGCATGCGTCAACAGTAGGGTCGCTACCCAAAGAGGCAGACCTTATCTCTGGCAGACCAAGTCTGTGAAAATAGGCCATCCAGGTTAAGAAGCAGAAACATAAGTGCACCCAACTGTTTTGCTGCTGACAACTTCCTCCTGTTTTCTTTATTTTTGTCTTCTTCCCCGTTTTTCTTTGTTGCGTCATTACCCTGTCCTGACCTCTCTTACATTTCTTCTCTCTATTCCTTTCTCCTTTCTTTAATCATTGTTTTTCTGATCCTTTCCTAGTCTTTCCTCCATTAAAATTTTTATAACGTTCAATTTTTGACTTTTTGATTTTTAACATATTGAAGTACACCTTTCGAAGCAATTCCTTAACACTCAATAAATTCAGATTTGTTTGGTTATTTTTTTTACTTGAGCAAATACGGAGGTCAGTAGTGCCATTACTAAATATGTTTCTTATTTTTTAGAGCCTCCTGAAGCAGAAACTGGGGATTAGGACCAGGAGGGCCAGGAGGAGGAGGAGGAGCAAGTGGCTGTTGCGACCAGCAATAAGTTAAGGTACCACTCTCTTCTCAACAACAACTGAAGAACTTATTGAGCTGGACTAAGGTGATTGTGTCTGCCTTTCTCTAGAGAAGACAGTGACTGTGGTAGAGTTGATGGTGGTGGTAGTTGCAGCAGGTTTTTAGCTTATTGAAACAATGGAAGCAGGTGGTGTTGGTGGTACTACACCAATCAGAGCAGGTTGAATGGAGGTGTTCTGCATTTCTTCTGTGCCACTCTCCACATGAACAATCACTGCTTCATCATCTTCCTCACTTTGGATGCATTTAGGAATGTTCCTTTTCCCTTGTGTCTCATGGAGGGTCTTGGTTGTGTCAAATGCATGTCAAGATCATCAGAAGAGGTACTTGGAGAAGAGGAGAGCGTTCTCTTTCTTTACTTTGCAGGAGATTGTGAAGACGATGAGTCCAGTGGAAGAGCAATCACAACAACATCTTGTTCAGCAGCAAGTTTGACTCCTTACTCTTCTCCCACCTCCCAGTTACTTGCTAATAAGAGGAGGGTGCAGCCGGTCTGCCACGTTGCCAGAAAAAGGAAGGCTCGCGGCTCTGGTAACAGACTTTCTCTCCTCAATGGCCACTTTCTTGGCAGGAACCTCATTCTTTGGGGCCATCTTCTTTACTTCTTGAGTGGGTCAGAAGCACAAGCAGAAGCACTTAGAAGAGATGCCTCTGGATTCTGGTATTAGCTCAGTCACAGATTTCTCTCCATTTGAGTCAGTATCTTCTCTTGCGCCTGCAAGCAATAAAAAATAAGAAGGAAGAGAGTGAGACTTGACAATACTTGTTAATGCAATATATGTCATAAATAATTAGTCTTCATCAAAACAATAATATAGATTAGATTAAAAAAATGCCTAGTGTTGTTCCAGGGCCCATGGCTCCACAAAATGGTGGTATACAAAGAGATAAGAGAACATTCCTGCCCTACCCTGGCTGTGGCACCTATCCCACTTCACCAATAAAAAACCTACAGGATTGCAGGGAAGGATTGCACAAACTTACATCCAAATCGGTGTACCTGAGGGCCTTATTACATCACCGGTAAAGCAGCAACACTAATGTAAAAGGAAATTATTATTATTATTATTAGGAAGTTTGTAAAGCGCAATGGTTACTCCCAACGGAGTGTCCCTGCGCTAGGTCAGCTGAGAGCCCCATACCCATGCCACACTAATCGACTACCTACAACCTCTAAGCAAGGAAGGCAGCGGAGTTATTGACGACCGCCCCCTGAATCACGGAAGAGCCAGGTTTTCAATTTCTTATGGAACCAAGGTTCTGACTCAGATATCCTCAGATCCACAGGAAGCTTATTCCAGGCCTTAGCTGCCAGGAAACCAAAGATCTTCCGCCAACCCTGGCCCTCCGCACCTTAGGCACAGTCATTCTCATACTGCCAAGAGATCTCAGATTCCGAGAAGGTTGGTAAACCGCCAGAAGGGGGGTCAGAAAGCGCGGCCCTTTTTTCCTAAGGATCCTATGGCTGATGCAGAGAGCCTTAAATGTAACTCTAGCCTGACTTGGGAGCCAGTGTAGTCTTTTTTAGAGCTTCTCCTACTGGGGCCCTCCTGGGAATATTCAGGATAAGCCTAGCTGCGGCATTTTGGACCTTCTGCAAGATGTTCAGATTCTTTGCAGTCACCCCTAGATACAAAACATTGCAATAGTCAAGACGTGACGTGACCAAAGCCTGTACAATAGTTCTTTTAGCATCCAGGGGGAGAAGGTCCAGAATCTTCCGCAGCATTTTCAAAATGCCAAAGCAGGTTCCGGCCACTGCAGAGATTTGCTGAGTAAAGGAGAGTGCTTCGTCGAACCACACCCCCAAATTTTTCACCTTGGCTTTCGGCACCGGGCAAGGTCCCAGTTCCTCAGGCCACCAGTGCTGTGACCAGAGAGAGGGCTGTTTTCCCACGACCAACACCTCTGTCTTCCCTGCATTCAACTGGAGGCAACTCAGTCTCATCCAGTCCATAAGCTCCCTCAGACATATTTTAAAATCAGCAGCCCTTCCTGATTCTTGTTGTTCTAGGGTCACAACTAGCTGAGTGTGTCGTCAGCGTAAGATACCAACTTAATTCCATGTCTCATCACAATATCTGCCAGCGGGCGCATATATATATTGAACAGGGTGGGGCTCAGAGCAGATCCCTGCGGCACCCCCTGGTTTAAAGGACAAACTCTGGACTTGAATGGATGTTGCAGAACCTGAAAGGTTCTGTTCTCCAAAAAGTTCTTCAGCCACATCCACGACACCTCCGACCCGACCTCCCCCAGCCTCTCCAGCAGGAGGCCGTGGGACACCGTGTCAAACGCGGCACTCAAGTCCAGCAAAACCAGAGCAGTTGTTCTACCTTCATCAGCTGCAGTCCTCATCACTTCAGCTGCTAGGAGAAGAGCGGACTCCGTGCCATGCAATGGCCTAAAACCGGCCTGGGTGTCATGAAGAACCTGCCTCTCTTCTATAAACCTCGACAGTTGGATATTCAGATGTTTCTCTGCAATTTTTGCAACATAAGGAAGTAGAGATATGGGTCTTAAATTACCAGGGATGGCGGGGTCCAGTGAGGGTTTCTTCAGCAGAGGGACCACCATAGCGTGTTTCCATCTGCTAGGAACCAGTCCAGTACTAAAGGACAGGTTCATAAGTGAGGTGAGAACAGGGGCAATTAAATTTTTCCCTAATTGGAGAAATTTTGGGGGGACCGGGTCCAGAGGTGATCCCGATTTCACGGCCTCCATCAGCCCCAAAACCTCGTTTTCCACCAGAGGACAGAGGATAAACTTATCCTCGGTCAAAGGTGCATCCATATTAAACACAGGAACATAGCTCCTACTGCTATCTGGGAAGGAGGCAGATATCCTGTCGATCTTATCAATAAAATAATTGGCGACCTTATCACAGTACTCCGTAGAGGCAGGGAGTGCAGCAGTCACCCGTTCTAGAGAGGAAAGTTGGTTCACTACCTGAAAGATGGTCTTGGAAGAGTGTTTGGCTAGCTCAATTTGCCCTGTATAGTATTCCCTCCGCACTCTCCTAATATGACAATGGTAGAGCTTCAAAGCATCTAGATATTTCTGTCTATTTACATCCTGATAGCTCTTCCTCCACTGGCGCTCAAGATGCTTACATCTGGTTTTCATTAATGCCAACTCCTCCGAAAACCACTTTGCCGAAGAGGATGTACAGGCATTTTTACATTGTTTGAGCGGTATCAAAGAGTCAACCGCCTTCGTCATCCAGCTAGAAATAGAGTTATCGGCTACCTGGCTGTTATCCCCTAATTCAGGAGGACAGCTCGCCAGAGCATCTTCGAAGGCATCCTGGGTAAGTGCAGACCATTTCCGGACCATTATAGGTTTACAGCCCCTACCCTGCAAGTGAAGGGCCTGACCTAATATCGGTATATTAAAAGACAGTAAAAAGTGGTCTGACCAGGCTACGGGGAGGAGTGGTAGAGCAGCTGACTCTGTACAGTTAGTGAAAATATTATCTAACGTGTGGCCTTTGTTATGAGTGGGGGAGTGTACCAGTTGATTAAGGCCGAGTGCCTGAAGACCCGATACAAACTCAGCCGATTCTTTACAGCCATTGTTTTCAAGATACAAATTAAAATCTCCGACTAGAAAAAAGTTAGAGTAACGAAGGGCATACTGGGGTAGTATTTCCAGAAGCTCATCTATAAAAATTCTCCCCGAGCCGGGAGGTCTATAGATGAGGAGCCCAGAAACAGAACACGAGCTAGTAATAGTTAAGTTAAAAAATGCTGCTTTGCAGCTAGACAATTGCAGTTTATCTAATTTAAGCTGAAGATCTCTCCTGAAGATCACCGCAAGGCCCCCCCCCCCTCTGGCCAGCCCTATCCACCCTAAGAATCACATAGCCTTCTGGTAAAGCATCCAGAATATCTGGAGCGGATGCATCATTAAGCCATGTTTCAACCAGGAAAAGTCCATCTGGTTTTAGATCATTAAGAAGATCACAAACTTCAGTGCTGTGTCTACTAAGCGATCTACAATTAAGAGAGAGACAATGCAAAAGGGTGCTAGCAGTTCTTAACACTTCCCTTTTTCCCCTTGGTACTACGCCAGGTATCAGCCAAAAGCCACAGTGCTCGCAGTCTCTTCGATCGCCATCCACCCTCATGGAGTGAAGGCATGCACTACCCCCCATACATCTAAGAGCCAGTAGCTCTTCAGAGGTGTACATCTTTCTGCAGCTTAAAGGAGAGACAGGGGTCCTGGCCCCTGGCGCCGTCCCGGCGCGGACGGGCGCAGACGGGCTTGCCTTAGGCGCGACTTCGGCGCGCCAGCGACGCGCCCGCTGCGCACGTCTGCTGCGCGCTCGCTTGATCATGCGCTTTAATAGCAAGATAACACAGCAAAATTGAAACAGTGAGAAAAGATTAAAATATAGTTTAAAATGCCCCAAACACAAACAGCACAAGACACCAATTACCCTTGCAAAATACTTATAAAAGAAGAAGAAAAACAATTGATCAACCATCTCACAAACGCACACAGACACGCGTGCACGCACACACACAAAGACCAGCAAGCACATTAGGGATGACAAAGGAAAATGCCTAGCTATATGGGCCTGGATTCCTTGAGCAGCCCCAATTCTAGCCAGCATGCAGACAAAAATAGACTATATGTGGCATGAATTCAAGGCCATCCACAAGCCCCTTAAATAATAAACAATATCTCTAGCAAAGAATGAGCAAGAATGTAAAAAATAATTTTAAAAAATACATCCATGCCCTACAGCAAACTATGCCCCACAAGCTCACACACACCACAGTATGAAGACAAATCTGGACAAAATTCACAAAACACAAGAAAATAAAGAAATGGCCTTAACCCATCCAAATACGCCTATTATCCCTTACCCTCACGTATCTTCCTTAACTTTTGCTTTGTTTTCATAAAACACTGCAGAAAACCTTGCAGAACCTGTGGAGTGCCATGGTTGAACACACATATGATTGAAAATGCATCACGTTCTGGTTAATTTCAGAGTGGTATTATCAAGTGATGGAATCCGTCAACCATGTATGCTGATAAAAAAGGTCACACGTTTTATTTTCAACATTCTATCTAAAAAAAAATCTATTTTAACCATAGCAGCCCAGCACAGGGCTACTGGCCTAGATTTCTTCCAGTTTACGTTAACTTTACATGGCAGTTCCTAGTCCTAAGGGATGGGCACAGCTCTAAAATAGCATTGCCCAATGTAAAGCTGCAATTGACAGTGCTTCTAAGGTGCAAGACTATGGCCGTAGGGACTTTATAAATTCAATGGCAGTGTGATAGTGCCTGTACTTCTTTTGGCAACCAAAATACACAGTGGCGGCCAGGGGCTGGATACAATTAAAGTGCCCAACATATTCCAACTATCAGGTTTTGTCTTAACCACAGATCGCGATTTGCAATTTGGAAATCTTGAACTAAAAGGAAAACTTTTAGGGAAGAGCGAAAATGGCAATCCAAATGCAACGGTGTTTCACAGTCCATAGACTCCCCAAGTGGGGGGAAAATATTCTCCTAGGCAGGTGTCTCACCGTGGATGCATGATTAAAGTGAGCCCACCTTATAATTCTTTGGTTCCACCATTTTACATCTTGTCTCCAGTCTCAGCCTAAGCAACAATCTCCCAGCAGAAAGCTAGAACAGCACCAACAATATAGTTGATGAAGAAAGTAGCTGTTTGGTGCTTCAAACAACATATGCCTTCAGATTGAGTCTGTTTATTTTCAATCATAAATAAGCCGCCATTGCCAAAAATCGAATTTTACAAATCATGCATTCTGAAGCAACTCCATTACAGTGTCGAGACAGAATAATGTTGGGTAGTAGTTACAGTGCCAGTGCATGCCACAATGTGGAAGAATGGTTCGCTCGTTTTTATCATCCGCCCTCCTTTTCTGTCACAGTTCTTTAATGTTGTTGTTAGCCACCTCTCTCTCTCACCCCACATACCCTTGCTTACTTTACCTTCCTCACCCTCTCCGCCGTGTCTACTTCTCTTCCGTGAGTTTCTCCCCGTTGCTCTTCATTCTCTGAGATTTCCTATTCCTTGCTCGCAGTAATCCCATACCATCACCCCTCCTCCCCTTCTTGACTTGATAAATAATGCATAATTTGAATTTCATCTGGAGGATCCCCGGCTCTCCCCGCGCCTTCACCCGCTGCGAGCTGTAGCTGGCTGGCACTGTGCTGTCCCTGGTTCTCCCGGCCCCCACTGCTCCGACGCTCATGCGCAGAGCGGAGCGCGGAGCTGTCCAAGTGCTGAAATTCAGCGGCTGGGAAACACCTCTCCGCGCGCCTCCATTCCGGCACTGTTAGGGAGCCAGCAGCGAGGGAGCCCGCTGTGCACAAAGCAAGCTCACCAACAATATCTTTAAATATCGCCGGCGGACAGATTTATTTCACACAAAGCAATAGAACAAGTGGGTGCATTTTTTGGATATCATTTGCTTTCTCTCCATCATGCCGTTCTTTTAGCCTAAGCACCCCAACGCGTTCCTCGGAGCTGCACGCCCGTTTCCCGGCCCCGCACCCGTCGGGCTATGAGAAGCCTGGCTCTGACCTGACCATGCGTCGGAGGAGCGGCACTTTTGCCTTCGTGCTCCCGGCCCGCCAGAGCCCGCGCCACCGCTTTCTCCCAGTGCGTGTGGAGGGAAGCAGCCGCCGATGCCGGAGCCCTCTGAAGGAGCCCTCGCTGTGCTTGTGAGAGAGCCCCCCGCCCCTGCGTACTCACCTCGGAGCCGCTTCTGGAACATTTCGCCAACCACCACCGAAAACAGGAGGAATGAACCGGCAGCTGGTCAGCATTTTGACAGCCTTTTGTGCCTTGTTTCTGGAGACCTTTCATTTCAGGTAAGACCCTGCTTTGGCTAGAGGCACTTAACTTAACGTTTGTCCATGTTCAAGTCTGCTTACGCCGTCTTTCCAATGTGCATCTTCTTCAATGGAAACGGAGATACATCTGTTTCTTGGCAACGGATGTAAAAATTGTCAAGTTTCTGAAACTGGCTTGCTCCCCCATCCAGAGGCAGGATTTTTATACGCACATCTCCCGTGCACACCGAGGCGCACTTCCTCCACACTCGTTGCTTTTGCTTCTGTCTGTCTGCCTAAAATTGGGAACCACGTTTGCACGCTAGAGCTGTGACCCAGTAATTTTTGGGGGAACAAAAAGGAGCATTCTTTTGTCCACCAGGGGTCGCTTTGTGGTTCTGGGCCACCAAGGACCAAGGGCAAACTATACGATGCCCACCCGCGTCCAAAAGGCTCGGGGTGCACGGAGTGCTTTCGGGGGGCGGGGTTGGATTGCCTGTTCTTTTCTCTGGGTGGACACAGGAGAAGCCTGTACCTGCGGGTGGCCAGGCGTGGGTACAGTAACCACTATACCTCCTCCCATCCCCCAGAGACCCAGTTCCCTTCTCGCTATATCTCAGTCTAGTTTTTTGTTATCACAATAAACGCGGACGTCTAAACAGGCTAACGCAACAGTTCGCACACCGTCCCCGCCTCCCAGAGACGCACGCGGTCAATCTGTTGTTGAATACACGGGAGTGGCTTGAGAGAAAGAGTGAGGGGGTGCACAGGTGGCGGCGACAGCCAGAGGCTTACAGATGTGTGGAGAGCGAAGCAAGCTTAGAGAGATGCCGCGTGGGGGTGGGGTGGGGGCAGCCATAAAAGACACTGGGCGGGAAAAGGTATGCGAGTGAGAGACGGTCATAGCTCGGAACCGGGAAAGAAGAGAAACGGGTCACGGACAAAGATTGGGATAGCAGTCACTTTGGGAATGATGGGGGGGGGGAGGGAGCGAAATAGCATGGGGCGAAAGAGAGAGGCAGGCACCTCGAAGGAGAGGGGTGAGAGGAGATTGGGGAGAGAGAGATAGCGGGGAGTTCGGCAGCGCCAGACACTATGAGAGCGAAAGTGAGTGACGAAGAGGATGAGAGTGATGTATAATATGTAACATATATTATAAACATGCGTTCATAAATATATATTTAAAGAGCAAGAGCGAGAAAGAAAAAAGACGAGCTATAATGTAAAAGAGAGAAACAGAAAAAAGAAATAGACATGCAGAAAGGGGAAATGAGGCAGTGAGAGACAGAGCGAGATAGAGTGGGGGAGAGAGTTACAGAGAGAGAGATAGAAAAGAAAATTGCGAGCGAAAGAGGGAACCGATGAGAAAGTGAGAGAGGACACAAAGAGAGAGTGTGAGACCAAGATAGATAGCGAGACGTAGAGTTCAAGAGACTGTGAAAAGAGGGTCTGAATATGATACGGAGCGACTGAGAGAAAAAGAGAGACAGCGAGAGAGGCAAAGGAAGAAAGAAAGAAAGAACGCTCGAAGAGGGTGTATTTGGAAAAAAAGGGCAAGAAAGATAGCAAAAGAAAAAGGAAGAGACAGAGAGCAAAAGAAACAGTGAGAATCAAAAAAGGAAGCAGTGAGACATGGATTGGGAATAGGGGGATAGAGATTGAGTTAGGGAAATAGGTGAAGAGAGAACTATAGTGCATCAGATGAAGAGACACTAAATACTGAAAATAAATATGAAAGAGTAGGCGGGAAGAGGAAGGTACAGAGAGGAAGCTATAGAGTGAGAGAGGCAGAAGCGTAGGATAGAGTAATGTAGACAGCGGGACAGAAGCAGAAAGAATGAGAAAAAGTGAGAGAAAAGGGGCGAACTTGAGGCAGAGAGGGATTAAGGGAGACGGGGTGTTGCTGTGTGTGCGCGTGAGATTGGGAGAGAAGCAGAAAGTGAGGAACTGAGGCAGAGCGAAATAGAGATAAATAGAGGTAGAGAAAAGGGAGGCCGATTGATGGGTAAATGCAGAGTGAAAACACAACGGAGTTCTTCATGGCGCTTCATTCATTCTAGAGTTTGAAAGAAGCTACCAGCAAACACTTGGTGGAAAGATTCACAGTTGTCTCCAAGTGTTCTTGAGAGAAGGCCCGAACCCCAAAACAGGATGCGAGAAACGCAACATTTGGTGATTTCACAGCGGCATCGTGCCATGGAAAGAATGTCAGGCAGCTGTAGGAGATAAGGAGAGGAAAGGATGGAGAAGTGGGAGAGACGGCAGCGAGAGAGGGAGGTGGGGAGAGGTTGACAGTACTCTTCAGCTCCCCTCTCCCCCCTCGTTGCCCCAACCTGCGCCACGATGCCGAAACGTGACAGGAAAATGGAGTCAGTTTCATGCACGCAGGCACCAGGCGACCATGTCTCTCAAACGGGGCCTTTTAATCCCATAGCCAATGGAGAGGCGCTGGGGAGAAAAGGGTCACTTGAGGTCTGAAGGCCTGGCAAAGCACATACACCTAACACTTTAGCCCCTAAACTGTTTGCTGTTCTCATTAATCTGCAACATCCTCCGTTTCTCCTATTGGTTGACACTTTGAGCAGGCAGTTAATTTCAAAGGAGAAACAACATTAACGTAGGCCTAGTAAAAGAAATTACAAAAGAACTGAAATACTCTAACTACAGTCCAACATTATTTTTTAGAAAGAACTGTCCTCGCTAATGTTCTTTCATCACAAAGACACCGATACGACCCCCCCCCCCCACACACACATAGCCTATCTTACTCAGTGGCGGCTCCTCCGCTAAGTCGGAGGATCGTTGCCCCACTGCTCTGTGAGCAGTGTTAAAAGGAAACCGAAAACGATAAAAACTAACGTTATTATTGTTTTCGTTTTCCTTCCTGCTCGGGCGCGGGGCGGAGCGGGTGGGCCGGGCTGGCCAGTGCAGGGGGCAGGGGACGAGTGTAAAGCACACTCTAAAGTGCGCATGACGGTTTTGCCAGCCCAAGAGTGCCGGTCAAACCGTCATGCGCACTTTGTATCTTCCCCACCAGGCTGTATTACAAAGCCTGGTGAGGAACATGCAAAGCCTCCAAACCTCTGTCTGAGCGCCGAACCACGGAGCTCAGACCAATCACAACACTGCTTAATGCAGCGTTGTGATTGGACAGGGGCTTCTGGGAGGCTGGGAGCTTACTGTTGCGGCGAGGAGACTGAGCAGAGGCGGCAGCACCAGGTGGCATTCAGGTAAGTCAGTTTCTTTTTCTTTTTTGCATTGACCCCTCCTCTCCGCCCCACCACCCATGCTTAGTAGCGGCCGCTACTGATCTTACTTACATTGTGTAATTCAACGTAGTACAATTTATACACATTGGCACGTGCCCATGTGTTCATATACGCATTCTCTTCATAGTGTTCTGCAAAGAGGGCATTTGCCCAAGGCCCCAGCTTCCAAGCTCTTCCCCCCATGAAAGTGAACTTTCTCTCTACTTGACCTCTATCTATTCTATTTCTCTACCCGAATCTCTCTCTACCCCTACCTATCATTCTGACTTTCTACCCAATATAATTTAAAGGATTTTTGGGGTCCCCAGCACAATATATTTTAGCTGTTTTTGTGTGATCCTGTTAAAGTTTAACACATAGTTTAGGGTTGTTTGGCATCATGGAGGATGGAATTAGCAGGAAATGGCTAATAAAATTAAAAGCTGTTTTATACAGAGGCCCCCAAAATATGTTTTGCCCAGGGCCCGCCAAAATCTTTAAAATGACACTCGTGTTCTGCACACAAAATATACTCGTGTTAAAGTCCTTGAATATTTTTTGAAAACAGCAACCTGACTGCCTGAAGTGCATTTTAATTACCCTTCTCTCTCCCCTGCAATCGAGACAATAATTTCCAACCCGTGTTCTGCATTTATTTCAAAGCTAATCCTGGCTCCTGGTTTCTCTAGGGCGGCCTTCTGTAAAGAACATGATTCCAGGCATGGAAAATCTCCCCCACAGACCATGTCTCCTTCCGACTTTTTGGATAAATTGATGGGCCGAACATCAGGATATGATGCACGAATCAGGCCAAATTTTAAAGGTAAGCTGTGTTCATGTACAATTCTAATAAGAAAGCAGAAGGGGGTTGCCTAAGAGCAGTAAGAGGCTTGAAGGAAGGTACCAGACGACTTACCCCCTAACCCATCTTTTCTGTCAGCTTAATGCAAAATCAGTAATAACAAATTGAGGAGCCTTTGAGACTTATTTACAAGCCCATTGCACCGCCGATACGTCACTTTTTCCCATATTAAAAGGGATGCACTGGTGGCAAAAGCGGATTGTAAATAAGATCCTTTGTGTTTACAACACGTTTATATGAAATCTCAAGCCAGGCATGAAAATGTATCAGCTGAGAGTAACAAAGTCAGTCACCTCCAGGGCACTGACTTTGTTGTAGTCGGCTCCGTCATTGCGACAGGCAGGCTCAGACGTGAGTCCCATATTCACTGTGCTATAGGACTCATCCTACTGAAGAGGTCCAAGCCCAAGTTGATTTGCCAGTGGTCTGGTCTTCACTTCAAAGACACCTTGCCTGTTGATTGCCCATTGGCAAACTCAGGAAAAATAGCCAAGGAGTTGATTCCCTAAGGTTTGGTAAAAGGCATATTAATCATGTATAGTGTACATTACGTTTGCACATGTGCATTGTTTAGGATTGCTTGCAAATTAATATATTTCTCTATTAAACTCGGGCACAAATATGCATATTTTCTTCATATATAGTGTTATTCCGATCTCCTAACTCTACCTCTGATTATTTTATGCAATGCATAAAGCATACCTTGCTCTTCACTATAGTTAAGAATATTAATCAGTTTGAAAAATTATCAGCCTTTACTATGTTTTCCTTATAATGATTATTTTTCATATGCATGTAATCCAGCCTATATCCAACTCGTAAATATCTGCTAGATTGGTTCTCTTTACTGCACTTTCTACACAATCTATACATTTTCAATTCAAGATTGATAAAGTGCTTTCCTAAATACGTGTGAAAATCTACAAATGTTAATAATATCTGGGTGTTGGATACATTTACTTGCATGTTGTTGGCCACTCCCCTGTCAGCGCCCAAAACAAGACCACTTTTCCAATCCTAGATTGAGTTTTCATGCATATAATGTATTATATATTTCATACACGTGCACACAGTGCACATGTAACTACGTTTGTGAGTTATGCATAATGGTCAATAAAAATCATAAAAAATCATAAATTCGGTAAAAGCTACCAAAATGAGTCATATTTTCCTGGTCATCTTTCTTAGACCAGAGTTATGTCCATAACTCTGGCAGACTCTGTTGGCTTGTGTGTCTGCCTTCTTTTGTACCATCTCTACTTACAGTTTAAATGCCCCTCCCTCCACCTGACACATATTTGCTCAGAAAGCATCCAGCACCCACTAGTTACTAGTCAAGTGGAATAGGTAAAACATTTTAATTTACCACATCTTTGTAGGCAAACAGGCAAGTAGTAAGGAAGGTGACATGGTACAGTTGGCTTGGTGCAATGAGGTATTACCGCCTTGTTGCTCTTCCTTGTACTTCCCTTACACATACCTAAACCGTGCTCCATTATGGATTTGCAGTGGTGACTTTAAGAATGCATGCCTAAAAATAATTTGAAAAAAACACACACTCAGATGTGAGTAGTAGATGACAGTGGGATGTGAGTAGTAGATGATAGTGGAATGTGAGTAGTAGATGACAGTGGAATGTGAGTGTAGAAGACAGTGAGATGTGAGTAGTAGATGACAGTGAGATGTGAGTTGTAGATGACAGTGGGATGTGAGTATAGATGACAGTGGAATGTGAGTGTAGATGACAGAGGAATGTGAGTGTAGATGACAGTGGAATGTGGGTTGTAGATGACAGTGGGATGTGAGTAATAGATGACAGTGGAATTTGAGTGTAGAAGCCAGTGAGATGTGAGTAGTAGATGACAGTGAGATGTGAGTAGTAGATGACAGTGGGATGTGAGTAGTAGATGACAGTGGGATGTGAGTGTAGATGACAGTGGGATGTGAGTAGTAGATGACAGTGGGATGTGAGTAGTAGATGACAGTGGGATGTGAGTGTAGATGACAGTGGAATGTGAGTGTAGATGACAGTGGAATGTGAGCAGTAGATGACAGTGGGATGTGAGTGTAGAAGACAGTGAGAAGTGAGTAGTAGATGACATTGGAATGTGAGTGTAGAAGACAGTGAGATGTGAGTAGTAGATGACAGTGGAATGTGAGTAGTAGATGGCAGTGGAATTTGAGTAGCAGATGACAGTGGGACGCGAGTAGTAGATGAGAGTGGGACATCAGTGTAGATGACAGTGGGATGTGAGTGTAGATGACAGTGGGACATGGGTGTAGAAGACATTGGGATGTCAGTGTAGAAGACAGTGGGATGTGAGTAGGAGATGACAGTGGAATGTGAGTGTAGATGACAGTGGGATGTGAGTGTAGATGACAGTGGAATGTGAGTGTAGATGCCAGTGGAATGTGAGTGTAGATGACAGTGGGATGTGAGTGTAGATGACAGTGGAATGTGAGTGTAGATGCCAGTGGGGTGTGAGTGTAGATGACAGTGGGATGTGAGTAGTAGTTGACAGTGGAATGTGAGTGTATATGACAGTGGAATGTGAGTGTAGAAGGCAGTGAGATGTGAGAGTAGATGACAGTGGAATATGAGTGTAGATGACAGTGGAATGTGAGTGTAGATGACAGTGGAATGTGAGTAGTAGATGACAGTGGAATGTGAGTAGTAGATGACAGTGGAATGTGAGTAGCAGATGACAGTGGAATGTGAGTAGTAGATGAGAGTGGGATGTGAGTAGTAGATAACAGTGCGACATGAGTGTAGATGACAGTGGGGTGTGAGTGTAGATGACAGTGGGATGTGAGTAGGAGATGACAGTGGGATGTGAGTGTAGATGACAGTGGGGTGTGAGTGTAGACGACCGTGGGAAGCAAAAGTGCATGGAGATGAACAAGTCTCATCTGTGTAGATATCGGCATTAGGCCGAAGATGCAGCTTTATCATTGGTTGATGAAACCTGTACAAAGGAACATCAGTCAATAACATAACTTTACAATTATTATTCTTATCAGTCTACTCAATGTGGAGATTATAGGTGGCAATCCTCTTCTTGCCATTCCAAAATTTATGAAAAGGTTTTCACATTTCCAAAAAAAGCTGTCTATTTAGTATTGGGTGATTGCCATGCATCCAATTCCCTTGATTCCTCAGTGTTGGATTTAGAGGCATCTACCTCCAGCATTGACAGCACCATGCTTTGATCAAAATAAAAACCAGAGCAAATTTTCACAGAAATTCATGACCAGGCTTGAGGACAAGCGCATGCAGACAGTCCTGTAACTAAGGGAAGTTGCAGTAGAGTTCTGGATGATCCCCAACATTTCTTATTGAAGTAACTACAACTTATATGGGAAACTTGTGAAATTATGTAAGGAAAATGAATCAAATGACTCAAACGACCGAGTATTAGCCGGACACCAGTGGCACCAGAATTACCTTTCCTGACTAACAGAGTAAAAGATAACATTTGCGAAGCTGTATCCCCATCGGCTCATTTTCTGTCATCATAGTCTAGTCCTCTCAGTCTCAAAGTGAATCGAAGGAGCCTATCCAACCACAGGAGAGAAATATTCAAGTATTTAATTAGGGAAGAGTCAATCTCAATATCCATGGAGGTTCCTGAGAAAAGACCTTCAGAAATGGAATCTAGATGCTTTAGGGCAACAGTGGCACCCTTTAGCACTCATCCTTCCCTGGGAATGTATTCTAAGACTTCCAAGATCCTCGTTCAGTGCCCTATGTCTATCGCTCTCCCTCTCCTACCCTGATTTTCTCCTTCCTTGCTCCTTCTTGGATCCCTGGCTCTACCTTCCCTTGAGAGGACTTTTCTCCTTCTTTTGTTTCTTTTTGGTATTCTTTACTGCAAATCAAACCTTATTCCACTTACTTCACTGCCTTCCCTAGGCTCTGGTTCTTTGCATTTCTTCTTTCTCCACTTTCCCTCTCAAATCTCAAACCAACCACCCAACCACCAGGCCCACTGTTCAGCACTTTGAAGCAGTTCAGTGGCTTTTAATAGTTAACCCTCTCTTAAATAAATGAATGGCACCATCAATACCATTTCACACCTTCTCTCCTGTGTTTGGCAATTACCTCGGGAATGAGAGGGACAAAGGCAAACATAAAGTTAACTCATCTCTAAACATTCCACAAAGGGCATTACCACTATGTTGCCTCTTGCTATAAACAGGTCAGTTACTGTTCTTCCAAAGTGTCTGTATTTTGTCTTGAATATCATCCTTAGAAAAAGAAATCAGAGAATAGGGAAATGCATATCTTAGGTGTTTTTCCACCTGATATTGAGCTACCTTTATGTGTACCACCCACAGTGAGATCAGGTTGAACTCTTCCCAATGAATCATTTTGGTGGAAACTTGGCTATAAGATCGTTATTCAAAGCTCATGACAGTATTCTCATCCTCACAATTATGGCAGATACACTCAACTTGTCTTGAAATTCTAGTAGGTTTGCCTGAATTTTCCTCAGTTCTTTCTTGTTCATAATCACCTCGGAAAGAAGGATATCTCTAGTGGCTCTGCTCTGTGCTTAATCCTAGTGTTGCTTCAGATACTCTCCAAAGGCCTTTGCAATTATCATCTTGGGGGTGGTGCATACAATTGGTATCCCTTCTGAAATCAGTTTCTGTAGATCCCACCTGATTAGATATGCCTAGACACCTCAGGGTATTGCAGCACTTTAGAAATCTATTTTTCATTTCATTTCATGTGACACTGATAGTAGATGGTGTTGGAACTGGCACTTTCTGGTTGTCTAAGGCGGTGCCCTAGCCAGACAGAACCTACCACTCCACTCAGGGGTGGGTGATTACACTCACTGTATAACTTGCACCCTTGGGTAGCTTGGCACTGAGCAGTCAGGTTTATCACAGAGTCAATGTGTAAAGCATTGGCACTGTACTCACAATAAATACACTGAGTGTCACAAAGGAGACTTTACATGTGATGTATGTAAATAATGTTTGTATTCAATACACGCAGTAATCAATACAACATGAACATCATTAATTTCTGGGCATAAATCACACTTGAAAATATTACTAGCAGTACTTGGCCAAACTGTGTTAAAATTACACTAGTAGTATGCACACTTGGGACAGATCCTATTCTAACCCCTCCTCCCCACAACCCTTATGCGCTGCAACACATTGTCAACCCTAGTCCCACCCTAGCAATTCTTATAATTCAATACCACACAGTTATAGGGTGCACCGCAGGTCACAACGATATCAGAAACATGTACATACAAAGAATTATAACACTTTTTAGCAGCACTGTGGCCAGAGGCCTCACAGGTAAAATCAATGTCAAACGTAGGGTACTTCTGGCAAGATTCCAATGTGTAAGGAAACACTGCCGGCCAGTGTTGTGAAGTCTCAGGCGGTCCGCAGACTGTCACTCCCACACACACACACACACACACACACACACACACACAAACACACACACACGCACGCACACACACACACACACACTATCTCAGTGCTGATACGTGGTGCAACGGATATCAGGCTGGTCCGTGTGGAACGTGCTCGCACACATATGCTCACAGCACTGTAATGCATTGCAACTGATACCCAGCAGATCAATTGATAGCACACTGCAGACCCCATGGCCCAAGCCTCCCTCCACCCTCCAACTCACCCCGACTACCCTACACCCACAGAATGGAGCTAACCAGCCCTCCCTCCGGATACTAGGCAGCACGTGGCCAAAGTCACACTTAGTCAGGGTCCCAGGAAGTAGGTGGGGATTAGGTAGCAGGACTAATTAGGAGGCAGTCATCAGATGGGGATGTGGCAGCCACTCGGGAATTTTACACAGGATGTGGAGCAGAAGCTGGCTGGGGGCAATAGTCTGTCACTCAAAAAAGATTTCACGAGGGCCTTTCGGGACCAGCCCAGTTCTGGGCAAAACAGGGGGGGGGGGTCACGCAGTCTCTTGACCTACTTCCGATGGCTCACTGAAGCGTTCCTTCATCCCAGTCAATCACTTTCACTACCCAAGCCCGAGCTGAGCAATACTACCTGGCAACACAATGTCATCAGGTGCCGGGTGAGTAGAGGGCAGTTGGTCCGCCGCACTGAGGGCCAACAAGGGAACAATCGATGAATGGGGAATGAAGCAGGGCAGTCACTCAGATAAAAGAGGCATCCCTTCAGGTACATGTCAATCAGAGTCGCACTCAGGCAATCCGGGCACAACATCTGGCGGGCGGTGATACGAGTCGTACCAGACAATTCCAGCTTCCCACAATAAAAAGTCGCACTCTCAGTACCTCCGTGAAGAAGAGGCACGACGCCTGGTGTGCATTGATATGGGTCACACCAGACTGTTCCAGGTCACACAGAACGAAGAGTTGCAAATTATGTACCTCCCTGGAAATGAGGCACAACGTCCGGTGCGTGTTGATATGGGTTGCACCAGACAATTCCGGTCACACACAGCAAAGAGTTGCAAAGTCCGTACCTCCATGGAAATGAGGCACAATGACTGCTGCGTGTTGATACAGGTCTCAACAGACAATTCAGGTCCCACACACAGGCACAAGTTTTACAATACCACACATGGTAAAATGAGCCACTACTACGGTTACGCCCCCACCTCAGAGAGCTGCAACCTGTGAATCGGACACCGCATGCAATGAGCATGCAGTCGGCATGTCACACAAGAGAGATGCAGCACGATTGACACAGCGGGCCATGCTGAATTTCGCAATCGGTGAATTCACTGACCACTGCAAGACTCTCATGCATGTCAAGGTCCCCAGGATGCAGGGGCCACTTGCATTAGATGCAGTCAAAACTTCTGGGGTTCCGCACAAGGCAATCCTGTCTCCAGGCACTATTCTTAGTTCCACGCTTACCCTGCACTACCAGTTGGGATCCAGCAGACGATCTGGGCACTTAAGAGACATCTCTCCAGGTGTCACAAGTAGATGTTGAGGGCCCCTCGTAGGAGATCTTTGATGTCCCTGAGACCACCAAAAGAACAGGGGGCAAGCCATCAAGCCCTTGGAGAGCACACTTCTGGGTGCCACACAGCAGCAGGTAGTCAGCCAAGGCCAGCCACTATTCAGCAAGGACACACGGTCCCTTTCAATGGCAGTAATCCTCTTTGTGCACAACAAATTCCTCTGGCAGTGTGCACAATGCAGTTCCAGGTTCTCCAGTCCCACGTCTCCACAAGTGTATCTCTGCCCTGCTGAAGTATGGCACCTGTAGTTATACTGTAGTGTGCCTTTGAAGTGGGGTGGTTCAGAGGGTCTCCCTTTGAACCACAGATGTCTCTCCTAAATTTCAGTCAAGTCTGCCATGAGACCATGCAGATATTATTCTTTAGTGGGTCCATGATCTGGCTCCCAGAGGCCAAGTGTCAAAATCTCTTCCTCCAATCTATCCAGCCAGGCCCTCAAATAGCAGAGGTCTGTCGTTCCAGTTGCATGCCCAATGTTTTATAACTGTCACTGGGGAATGCCCAGATGTGCTATCCCAGCCTCCATTGTGGACTGGAGGCAAGCTAAAAGTCACACAAAGAACTTTAGAGCAGAGAAATGCCCACTTTCTAGAAGTGACATTTCTAAGCTAGAAATGCCAAAAACACCTTTGCCACAGGAAAGGGTTTGTCATTGTGAATCTAATGATAGGAAACAGGATGAGGCTGCTCCACTGCAATCCACTATTGCAGCCTGAAATAATTTTAACCATTTCCCCATGTTAGCCTATGGGAAGAGTAAACCTCACTACCTGGGCAGGGAGCACATGTGTACCTGCCCGGCCTTTCACCTACCACTCACTTCACACCTTAAGACGTATCCTAGGGGTGCTCTAGTGGTAGTGAAAGGTCCTCTCAGGATGGGCTAGTGATTTAGAAAGGCCAACCTGAGCATAAGCACAATGCACACTCACAGACCTGCAATGGCAGACTGGACACATGTTTAAAAACACCAGAGGTGCAAGTGCGCACACCAGCCTGCAATGGCAGGCTGGACACACGTTAAAAACAACATAGGTGCAAGTGCGCACACCGCCCTGCAATGGAGGCTGGACCCATGTTTAAGCACATCATTAGTGCAAGCGCACGCACCGGCCTGCAATGGGAGGCTTGTGACATGCTTGAAAACATCAGGTAAACACCACTTCCTAACGTATATACTAAGGGCACGTGCACTTTCACACTGCATTTACAGTGCGAAAGTGCCCAAAGCCCTAATGCCACAACAAGAGAATCAGCAATCCCTGGGAGGTATCCCATGGGAAGAGCCGACCCCCTAGGTAGGGAAAAGTCACATGGGGGTTCTTCACTACCAGTGCAGAGAACACACATGTGTACCTACCCGGCTACTCACCTACCACTTGGTGCACCCCTCAGGACATACCCTAGGGGTGTTCTTGTGATAGTGAAAGTCCCACTCAGAGTTGGCTAATGAGTGAGAAAGGCCATCCTGAGCATGATACATGTTTGACAGGCTATTCTGGTGGGTGGCACAATCAGTGCTGCGTCCCACTACTAGCCAGTGCAGAACCCATCCTGGGTATGTGGTGTACCTTTTTACAGGGTACTCACAGGTACAACACCTAAACCAATCAAGTACGCACCCCTTCCTGGCATGTGTAGGAAGGGCGCGCATGCTTTCCCAGTACAGTGGGAAAGTGCCCTGAATCCTAAGGCCACAAACAGAGGGTCAGCAAAAAGCAGGAGGACAAATAGCTAAATGTTTTAGGAAAATCCCCTAAGAAGGGCCATTTCCAACAGATGGTCATAATACTGTCAGAGTAGATCACTACGTAGATCAGATGTCAGGGGTCTCCTGTATTCTCAGGTCCATGTCAGCAAGAATATTACTGCCACCAAGAATTCTTGTACTTTTATCCAGAAGCTGGTGGAAACCACCTCTTGAAAAAAAGGCACTGAAAGTTGTCCTTAAATATGAATGCTCTCTTCACTCAGTGGATAGCTGACGATATGTCTTTTCAGAAGAGTGCGCCAATACATTTTAGCAAAGGGGCTGTCTGAAGGTATAACTATTTGCTGTTGATCAAGCGACCCCAAGTGATCAGATTCTAACATTCACTGTGTGTTTTGCATACTGATTGCACATTGATCATTGAAATGATGACGTGTGTATCTGGTAGTCACCTAGATAGTTGTGACCTTTAATCCCTTAAATGGAGTCATTAAATTGGTGACACATGACTGTGCCTTGAAGCTGAAAAGGAACTTGACATACATTTGTCAATTTTGACAGTGAATTGGAAATGTGACACGTAAAGAAGATAAGTGTGTATATGTTGATATCTTGAAGTCAGGAAATCTCTTGCCTGACACAGTGAAAGTATCTGCTGCTGACTCTCCATTTAGAATCTGGTCTCTTCCACCCATTTGTTAAGAAGTATCAAATCTAACAAAAATGCCCTATTTACGTATGGCATGGCTGTGGTTCAGAAAATTATTACATCATTTAAAATCCATCACCACAGGGATTAGAATTTAAAATGCATCATAATTATCACCTATTACAAGTTGCACCCTTTGGAAATTAGGTATAGTGTACTGATTTTGGTACTTTGTGCACCAAAATCCGTATGTACTAGTATTTACCGGGCATTTTTTTCTAGTAAAATTCAGCGGATTTTAACTGCTGAAATTTACTTGGGAAAATGTATGACAAAAGAATGGGCGACTTATAATGAGGGCCTAAAGGAAACTGCTAGAATGCTTTTTCCACTATGGAGATTATGAAGAAAAAAAATATCACTTTTATTGACCCATGACTTTGATCACTTTTCTTCAAGTACGATGTGATCCCTCTCTGTAAAGCCTTTCCCTTGGTTATGTTACTGGGCCATGAATTTACAACAGCCCTGATGTGGGAGGAGTGCTAATAAAGTCAATCTGGTATCCTTGCTTTAGCACGCATAGTGCATATGCACCTGATAGCGACCATCTTTAGACTGGTAGAAAATGTACAGATTTGTCCCACAGAAAAATGCCTGTTTATATTGCAGTATAATGTGGTCTGACTTGGTTTAGTTGGCTTGCCCATGGATGCCTGGAAACTTGACTTTGAGGTGCCGGATTTCAAGATGATTATTGTGAACTTGTTTGATCGGAAGACTTCATGAAGTATAAGACTTTGATCTGGAAGACTTATTGCTTTGACAAACTGGATCATTCCTTCCCTTGAAATGGTGTTGCATCATTATTATTCTAAAACACATACTTAAATTTGGATCAACAAGTCTAGTCTCTGACTCAAAAGGGCATGCCTTCTAACTCTTGCCACACAACTAGGCCCAGAGTACATTCTTGGATAGGCAAATAAAAGCAGAAAGCAAAGTGCACTCTGGGTACTCTGGGTAATTATGGACCAGATAGAAGGAGTGGCCTACCCAGCAGAAGACGCAGGATATGTGAGAATATTAGATTATTAGCAGAAGAGGCAGGATAAGTGGGAATATTAGATTAATAGAGTTGAATGGAGATCTAGACACAACTCATATGTAATGTATGCGACAAGGAAGAGTGCTAAAAAAGGTTAAACATGTGAGAACAAATGTATTAAGATGAACCAGTTATCTTTACCAGCAAAAAACTTTATTAATAAGTCCCAGGTATTTATTGAATATTCAGATCCCCATTCTGAACATATCATGCACACATATATAGCGTATAATAAGGTTAGCCTGTTTCAAAGGGCTCCGAATTTAGTAGAAGTGAGGCAAATATATGTATGGAATAAAATACCCCACAACAGAAGCATACTAACATGTTGTGACAGAGTATAAGTGAGGGAAATTATTGTCAATAGCTACACAGCAACAAGCGAATGTGTTTCTTTTTAGGTCGAGGTTAGGCAGCGCCTGTGCTGTCTCTTCGAGGCATGCTATATTCACTCTGTGGGCTTTCCGCCCGCCCATTGCCTTTATATATTTTTACCTTCGATTGTCGTCCAAAAATGCTTGCTTGCTAGTGGCTAATCCATCCTCTTTGTCCCTCCTTTTTGTGTTTGGTTTCCTTCCACAGAGCACAGCCCAATTACTGTTAACATTACGCTTCTGTGTTTATGTGTTCATTTGGGGGACTATTTTTCTCTTTGATTCCTGCTCGTGTCACTGTTTGCCCGTCTTCGGTGGTTCAACTTCGGCGCCCGTCACTTAATCTCTGACGTCAAAGAGCTAGGAATTCCCCCAAACCTCTCCCACTTTGCTGCTTGTTGCTTTAACTGTTGGAGCGCTTTACACGAGCGCTAGTTACAACACACAATGTCAAAGACATTTTTGGGGGCATATTAATAGCACGCAAACTTGACTAACCCAAAGGTATTGAAGCAATTTAGAAAAGGGCTAGTTACATCACAAAAGGTCAGGTTAATTTTTGGGGTTTTAGGACCGCAGAGACTAAGGGGCTGATTAGGATGGCGGGCAGACTCACGTCCTCCTGCCACCCAATTGGGAATCGGGAGTGCCCGACAGGCTGTCGGCGGTCCAGACATAGGCATTATGATGCGACAGCCACCACGGCTGCAGCACCCGCAGCAATGCAAAATAGGGACACCTGACATATCCCTGCACTACGTGGCAGGCACCATGCAGTGCCTGCCACATGGTGCAGGGATATGGTGCCCCCCAGTGCCCATTTCGGAGGGCCAGGGGGAAAAGGGGGCCTGCTACGGGCCCCCAAAGTCCCTTTCCCCCTGCCTTTTCATGGCGGGTTAATCGTTATGAAAAGGCGGGCGGAATGGGTCATCATAATCCCTACAGCGGTGCCTGGTAGGCACCGCCACCGTTGTAGGGATATGATTCCCCTCTGACGCACCGGCAGGCTCAAGGAGCCAACCATCCGCCCGCCATTGAAATATGGCGGGCGGATATAATGGGTCCGATGGCAGTGTGACCGCTACCGGCAGGCTGTCGGTGGCAGCCCCACCGTCATCATAATCTGCCTCTAAGTGATGCTATTGCCGCTCCTTTTTATTAATTATTTCCCCTGTACCTGACAAATGGGAGAAACATTCATCCCTCGCACCTCCTCCCATGTCACTGCATGCTTGCCCCGCTGCCTCTTCCTGTCATCCTCCTCCTCCCAGAGCTCTAATTTCAAAGCACATTCACAGCAGCTCCCGAGGGACTGTGAGACAATTTTTATTATATAATGTGAACTTGAGCGATCTGAAGGTGTTGGAGTGCTTTACACGAGCGCTAGTTATATTACACAAGGTCAAATTAATTTTTGGAGGCATTTTTATAGAGAGGAAACTCGACTGACCCAAAGGTATTGTAGCGCTTTACAAAAGCGCCAGTTACATTAAACAAGGTCAGGTTATGTTTTTTGTTTTTAGGTGCCCGGAGATTAAGTGATGCCAAGTCTGTCCCATTTTATTCATTAATTCCCCTCCGCCTGAAAAATGGAAGCATTTTGTTGTTTTTGCTACATCCAATGCTCCTCTACCCAGGGGGCTGGGACAGAGCACAGGGCTGGGGACTTGCTGTAAATGAATGGTGAAGAGGGTTTTGAATGGAAAACTCTGGAGAAGGGTGCCTGGTGGATAGAGGCCTGGGAGAGTACTTGGAAAGTACTTCACTGCTTTTTTCATAGGCTGTTCAATACTTTAGTGATGCAGTCGCAAACAGAATGTTATAATGCTGTTGACTTGCATTGAGGCACTTGTCTTTCTGTCCGTGCATTAAAAAACCTTGGATTGTGTCCATATATATTTCTGAGGCAATCCTGTATTCCTGAATCACACTGCATGACCCAGTGGGTAGTAATTGTATAGTTCTTCAATCTCTGGCAGCACAGCACCCAGGATAATGTGCTGCATGGCTAAACACTAATAAGATCCCAAAGGCGAGACCTATTAGCTATGCCAATGCTTGTTTAGCTATGCTACAGGGGTAATTTATTCCTAATAATACTTGCTCACTCACTCCACATTAATACTGTAATTAGTGTTATGCTCCTTCTGATGTGAGGATCTAAAATTTGAATCAAGCTGCGGGGAGTTCTGGGAAATCTGCACAATCCTACCAGAACCGACCCACTTCACTGTACCTATATCCACAGGCTGTAGATGCAAGCGGTGGGAGTTATTTCAAGAGACAGGTTATGGTAATACATATTGAATGATAATTAATTGGCATGGGATGGCTACAAAATATGTATTAGTAACACACAAATAAGTGGGCCACGGGTCCAAATTATCAGGAGGTAATCTAGCTGTATGAATTTAATCTGCCGTGCAAAAACAGGGGATTTCCCTTTTCAGGACGGTTCCCCTCACACACCAAAGGTGTCATGCTTCATCATAGGGGTGCCTCCTCACGTGATAGACCTAGTCTACACGTGGGCTACAACCCCCTCTCTACGAGGGAGGAGCTCAGGGATGTTTTTAGTGAGTCATGCGGGATATACTAAACCCCCATGTACATCTGGGAACCGTCCTGAAAAGGGAAATCCCCTGTTTTTGCACGGCAGATTAAATTCATACAGCTAGATTACCTCCTGATAATTTGGACCCGTGGCCCACTTATTTGTGTGTTACTAATTTGGTGGGGAGTTGGTCCACGCAGGTCCTTAAAACTCCTCAAGCCCCTAAGTGTGTTGAATATACAAAATATGTATTGTCCTGGAACATTCATTGCTGAGTACAATGATGCCTAATTTTTAAAAATGACATGAGTGCAGGAGTCACTGTAGAATACTATACGTTATTTGTGCCAAAATGTATTCTGAAAAACATCTGCCAGATTGTTTCTCCTCTTTCATGTGCGTATAAGCCAATAAGTCTCAGCTTTGGAGCCTTCTCAGTAAAAATCCAATAATGGCAATACCGGTATTACCATTACTGACAGCCATTACCACTGTGTTCTGAAGTTCACTGGGTTCGATGGGGAATAACTGTGAAAACGTTATTTACCCAGGACATTGCTGCATGTGTTCTCCTTCAGCAAAAAAGCTGCTGTACACATCTCCGCAATTACTGGGAGGTGAAATGGGAATGGCACACCTCATGCCACATAACCGCATCCACACCTGGTAAGACTGTACATTTTGCGGGTGACATGGGAGACGGAATTGGGGCTACTTGAGGATGATGACTGGGAAGAGATGGTACAAAGCCCCAGGGAAGTGGCAATTAGAGCCCGGTTCCGTCTGGTACAGTTGCGCATATTACATAGATCATATGCCTCTAGATCACTGATATATAAACTGGGATACGGGTTGTCCGAATTCTGTGTTAGGGAATGTGGAGAAATTGGTACCTTTTTTCATATTTTGTGGGAGTGTAAATATATACGTGAATACTGGAAGGGAGTGGCAAAAGTCATGTCAAAAGTCACGGGGATAACAATTCCAGTTGACTCACGCTGGATGCTTCTGTGTGTAACAGGGGAAGAGAAATGGCCGAAGTACACAACCATCTGGCTGAAAGTGGCTGCGATGGTGGCAAAACGAAATATAGCCCAGAAATGGGGGGCAAGACAGATACCGGAAGTGAGAGCCTGGAAATCTGACATGGATTGGTGCGCCAGGGCGGAGAAAGTGATTTACAAAGCTAGAGGCTGTCCACACAAATGGGATAAAATCTGGGGACAATGGCAGAAATGCTGTGGGTATTAGGTAGAGTAAGGGGTGGGGGGGACTATTCCAGACTAGATTAGAACACTCTGAGAGTTCACTTGGGATTGGGATTGTGGGTGTGCTGTCAACAACAATGATATGCTCTGTACAATTAATTTGGATGTGGTGACTCTGTGTGTTATTCTGAGCTTGTTTAATAACATTTTTTTTTTTTTTTAAAAGACTGTACATTTTGAAGGTGCAGAGCAGAATAAATGGTAATTTTTTCCCTTCTCAACATTGCCACACTGTTGTTAATGAGTGCCAAAGTTTGCTGACTTCTGCCCATAAGGGAATAATCAGTGCACATTTTTGTGTGAAACATCTTGTAGAAATTGGGCACATAGAAGATCGATTTAGCACAGCCTAAAGTTTATGCCGTAAAAAGTGAATTTTAATTGTATTTAACCCCCCTTATGGCAAGATGAAATGTGCTCAGCTAATCATAAGGCTTAAAATGTGGACATTAAACACAACTATTTCCTGCATTCTTAGCTTTCCTAAACTAAGGTAACGCATGCAATAATGTCAAGACTTGGACACATGTCTTAGTATGAAGGTATGTTGAGAACCTGCCCTGGGTGTTTATCACCATCATCCATCTTCTGAGGGCATTAAATGAGTAGATGTGCTCTTCTCATTTCATTATACAACCCCACATTGAGCTAACGACATAATAGCAAGAAAGGAAATTAACAGCCATTAACTCCCTAAGCAGAAAACAGTAACATTAAAGCTACATTGACATCATTCATGGATAAACCAGAATCTAACAAAATGAAGATAACCACTTAGCATTTATAATAATGACAATTAATTGCAAAGTAATTTATAGAGTAGATTTCTCCACTTGCAAGTTTACCATCACAATCCTCCACAGATTGAAAGAGCGGGTCGGTGAGAGAAATGAAAATAGCCTTACTCGTTTGTTCCATCAAATGAAGAAGCCAGTTTCACATAATTATCATCTCCCTGGACGCTGGAATGTTGAAATCTTTCCGGGTATATTAACTGGAATCTTAAGGTTTTCCATGTCCAACAGGAAAAGGCTGTATTTTTCTGCTGGTTGGTGCGGATGAATGTCATCGGCACTCTTTTTGGGGGACTGGAACTTATTTTATTTTTCATCATCAGATTTTGACCCAGAGCAAGAAGAGAGTGAAAGGTAGCAGCGGGAGAAAGAAGGAGGAAAATAAAAATTGGAAAATGGCGAGAAAACAAAAAAGCAGGGCTGAAAAAGATCCTGAAAGAGTGAAGTATAGAGACAGGAAGTGCAGGCTATTATAAGAAAGGGACATGAGGTAGAATCAAGACTAGGCAGACGTGAAGTTCAGTAAACCCGTTCTTCAGCTGTGCCTGTGGCAAGATCCTAAGGAATATTTCGGGCCCACACACCTATTTCTTTACAAATTAAGCATGGGGGGGTAGAAACTGTGGAGATTGCAGGCCTCCTGGAGCAACATTAAACAGAGTCAGCTGTCTCAAAAAGGAAATAGAGACATTGTGTGGACCATCAACCACATGACAGTAGCTATCAAGAACCACACCTGCGATCACAAACCTAAGGTCTCTGCAAGCATACGTGGAGGCTGTTGCCTTATTGCCCCCCCCTTTGTTTTCATTGATCCACTGTATTCGCCCTCTATATTCCCTTCCACCCCACCAATGCTTTCTCGTTTTTAAACAAGTTGCTTTCTCGACCTGCAACTCTATTCTGTTGACAACCACGGGCCACATTCTGAAAACTGATGGCAACTTTGACTCATCTCTGGAAGCTTTGCCTTAGCAGCATGATAATTCTCATCGAAAGCATGTCAGTTGTGCATAATAAACCAACCAACCAATCAACAACGCAGTTAAAGAAATATAGAACTTAAAAGTAAAAAATTCACTTGAATTGGAAAAGTGTCAATGTAATAAAACACCACATCCAGCAAGAAAAATAAAAAAGGGAATAACGGAAACTGGGAAAACACAGCCCTTAGTAGGACAATATAAGTGTCCAAGAGCAAGTCTGCAATGTGTTTGCTATCAAAAGTGGTGCTGTCGGAGATCAGAGAGCAGCAGTACATCTACAATATCACTTAAGGTTTTCAGTCAAAGAATGTTTACTGAGGCTGGTATGATTGGGAGAATGTCAGTTACCTGCATGCTGCCTGTCTTTGGTGACGTTGCTGTCTTTCAGATGTATAGGCTGCCCCTCTAGCAGGGTAGTTTCCAAATCTGTAGGACTGGATCCAATGCAATCGACTTCAGGGTAGTTGTAAAGATGGTCTCTTCTTGACCATGTTACAGGACAGTTACAGTCCCAGTGATCTCAGACCTCTTGGAAGGAATTTTAGGGGTCACTCAACAAGCACAAGTTTGCAAAGTCTCACAGGTAGCACATAAGTTTACTACATTTTCAGTGGCGGCTCGCATAGGGCGTGCTACGGGGCGGGGCGGGGAGGGGCAGGGTGGGGGGGTAGTAAACTCGGACATATGACGGAACGGAGGAAAGTAATTATTCCGTTCCTCCGTTCCGTCGTATGTCCGAGGTTTACTACCCCTCCACCCTGCCCCTCCCCTCCCCCGCCCACACCGCCCCGCAGCACGCCCTATGCGAGCCGCCACTGTACATTTTTCTAACTGGTTTGTAGCTTTTGCTGGATCAAGCCCATCTCAGCTTCTATGCCCTCCAGGCTCTAGGAAGTTCCACCCCAGCAGGCAGTAAGCTCTCTTGCAATGAACCAAGTCCTGCTTTCCTGTTGGAAGAAATACAAAGAGAACTATCCAAACTTTTCACAGTGAATCTCTGCCGCCCCCCCTCAACCCCCAAGCTTTTCTCATGGTAGTGCAAAACAACATTTTACACTGGCCCAAAGGGTTATTTGTATTACAATGTAGAGTCAACTCCAAGAGCAGGGTCACTTTTTTGAGGGAATGAATGATAAAAAAGGCTATAGCTTTCTGGAGAGTTTTGCTATATAGAATCAACCTGATGGACAAATTAGTAATTTTTCTCTACTTGTTTACGAAACATGTAGGGGTATGTCACGTATATGCTCTGCAAAAGAGGAAGCTGTGACATCTTTTTTGGTTGCACTAATGTGAATCAATCAATCAAATCTTCTTTATTCTATTTTTGAAAAAACCCATAAAAGAAATACAGTACAATTCCACAATCACTACAATTAAAAGGACTACAACCGAGTCAACCATAAAATAAAAGGTTACAAATTCTCTTTGAATCTCAAAAATACAGTCCACATAAATATACTAAACACACATATAATTCTTGCAATCCAAGCAGATGTCTGTGCAACAAAACCAAGGGTTGCAAGCCCTTGGAACCATTGAATCCATTACAATGAAATACACACATAATTGGCCTACAGTAAAAATAAGTTAAATAATAAACAATTAATTTGTATTATAAAATGTCTGAAAACCAAATTACACATAGCATGCACAAGGAAGCTAATAGTGGGTCCTTGGCTTAGCCTTCAGTTGATTTCTTACTTCTTACTGACATTTTACGAAATGGAACAGACTCTGTATATCACGGCTACCTAAGAGCTGCAGGTAAAGTTACGCGTCTCTGCACTTACGAAACTCTTGGGACTTTAAGATTGGTTTGAGAAGGGATAAAAATATAGAGTCTGTAAAATGTGCAAAAACATATAAAACATTAAGGATTGCTCTGACAACCCATCACAAGGACAAGCTGGACTGCTAATGCCCAAGTAGCTTGAGGCCGCTGAGAAGCACAAAAGACGCCACACCATTCCTGCCCTGAAGCGGAAGAGAAGCGATCTCTCCCAACGTGATAGTTTCAGAGAAAAATAATACGCTGGCTCCACAGATGCAAAAAACTCAAAGTAGTCTCTAAGGGAACTTTTACTGAGTCCCAGGCTCAATCTTTGGGCGACTCAAAATTCTTGAAAGCAAGACTTGACAGTCAGATTGTCAGACTTGAGTAAAGTGGCTGGTGCACGAATGTCATATTTCGACTTGAAGTCTATTTGCAGAGTTCTTTACTGAGTAAATGCCTTGCTGTGCGGGCTCATGAAAGCCAATGTGACCATGAAACCCAGTCCAAAATGAAGACAGCAATGGCTTGAAATCTCTTCATTCTCTCCTGCTTCACGATTGAAAGCACGGGGAAGTGTTTTTTTACATGTTAGCTACACAAATTTGTTCAAATATGGCTCTTGAGCACTTATTATGAGTGGAAGGATTTCTTCATTTTAAGAGTGCTTCCCCACATGTTCCCTGGTTACCATTACCTCTGGAGGGGAAGTTAACAGGGATTCAGGTTGAACCCAGAATTTCCTCAGAGAAATTAGTATTAAAGAGGGAATCTGTGAATCCTTGTCTGATTCCACGATCAATTCCTCATTTTGCCTCGGAGTATCACCTGAAGATTTCTGCCACCTTGAGCAGCCAAATTCTGAGTGTGAAACAAATTAGATCTGCATTGTTCCTAAGGATCTCATAATTCCAATGGGGCTGATAACTGTTAATACTGTCATATCGAAATTAGGAGAACCCTCATACAGGTGGCCCTAGAAGTTTGGCTTAAAAAATATTTCTTATTGTGCCTCAGGAAACGTCGAATTCTTGACAGCTAGTCATACCAGTCTCAGCCTCAAAGACTTTGAGAGTCATCCTAGAGTCAGTTATTGTTTGTCTGGAAAATCCACGTATGGTTGGAAAGCTAACAGTCATGTACTGTTATATTTATTGTAATTGTATTTATATAGTGCTTTCTACCCCTGACGAGGGGTCGAAGCACTTTTCATCAAGTAGCATTCTACTCTGGAACCCAAAAAGGATTAGTGGTGAATTAGTATAGGGAAATATTAATTAATTTCAGCGGTGGACATGTGAGTCTGTTAGTTGGGCTGAAAAGGAGAATGGAGGGATAGAAGAGAGAAGAGTCTAGAAAGTGTTTATTGGGAGATCATAGTAGTAGGAGAAGGTTTGGGATGAGTAAAGGAGAGATGGAGGAGGGAAGAGTCTCTAGGAATGGATTAGGGAGATCATAGTAGTAAAATGAGGTGTCGGATCAGTCTAAGGTAAGATTCATGAGGGAAGAATTTAGAAAGGGTTGTGTGGAAGATATTAATAGAGAAATGAGGTTTGGGGTGTTGCAAGGAGGGATAGAGGAGAGAAGAGTCTACATAGGGTTATTTAGGAGATCACAGTAGTAGGATGAGGTTTGGGATGTGTCAGAGAGTGGAGGTAGAGGATATATTGAGAGAGGTATAGGGTGAAACATAGGAAGGAGTAAAGTAATAAATACATAGATATATAAGAACATGGTAGGTATACATGTATAAGCAAGGTAATATACCAATATTTAAGTTGTTTTTAATAAACTCAGACTTTCAACTGTTGCTGTACTTTAAGCTAATGTATTTGTGTTTTTTTTCAATAGTGAATCAATTGTAGATAAATAGTTATGATAACATTTACTTATTGTGATAGATAAATAGACGGTGACCCATAAGCATCTAATCAAATAACTTACATAAATATTATGCAGTGATCTATATACATGTTAAGCACAGAATATTATAACCATAAGTAACATGTACATTTGTTGAGCAGACCTACAGAATGTCTATATATTTAAAAACATAATTTTATACATATTTATACAAAGAAATACACATATCTAGATACATACAAAAAACCAAATGAAATGCTTATATACACAGGTATATGCTGTATATTTGTGTTTGAGCATGGTGGTTATGTAGGGAACTGGAGGAGTGACGAGACGTGACCATAAGCCGACGGACCCAATTTAAGAAGGGCAGTGTTGAGACTCACCCCAAAAGGATAACAAAATTACAGTGAATGTGGCAGGTCCCACTCCAGAGATTTGGCACAATAAAGGCGCATACGAGAATCCGGTGATTGGAAAACATATTCCTTTTAATTAGCATTGCACTATATTTTATTGATCAAAAGAAACGCCCTGCGATTGAAGTCAGGACATACTGAGAAAGAACGGAGGCATTAACCCCGCACCTACACTCAATTCAATTGAAATAGACCGTCCTTTTCCATCGTCCTCATACAATCATCAGGAGGTCTTTGTAAATGTTCCAGTCAAAAGCAGTTTTTTAGAGAGTCATATATAGAGTCTTGAGAAAGATGGTGTTATAAGGTCCTCCATCGAAACGCGTTGATGCTTCTTTTAGCATAATCCGTGAAGAGGCTGGAACCATAGATTATTTATCTACGCTACAGTATCGGGTTCCAGTTGCGATTACTGTGATATCACGGATGTGTTTTTGTATGACAAATTGTGCTGTCTTTTTTGGGTACTCTCTTTTCAGTGGCATTGTTTTTATAATGTATACAAATGTTTAGAGTTTATTTTTAGATTTTGTGTTAGTGATGTGATAAATGAATTTTAATCTATGAAATGATTCATGCATTGTATGTTATTAATATTAATAAATAGATCTATATTTTTTAATACTGTCTTGTACTATTGACCTTGGGTATACAGTTATATTTCCCTCGTGTGTATGGTGGATTAGAATGCTAGAGCCCTGTGAGATTGGGGTGAACATGAAAACTTGGGGAGAAAAGTGATTAACGATTTTTGAAGTCTAGTCCATAGGAAATCCTTTCTGTGATACAGTTGTATTGAACCCTATTCCTTTGGTTTTAAGGGGTCCCTCTCATTTTCTTTCACATATGTAGGGAAGAGCCAACTCTTGAGTAGTCTTTTGAAGGTAAGATAGTTATCTGTGGATCTTATGTTTAGGGGTAATGAGTTCCTTAGTTTGGCTGCTTGAACAGAGAAGGATATGCTAACTATGTTTTTTTCTTGTATGGTGGTATTTTGAGGCACAGTGCCAATCTGGAGAGGAGGTTCCTTTGTTGAATGTATTTGGTGATATTATTCCTGATGAAAAGCGGACATGTTCCATGTATTGATTTGTCGGTGATACAAAGCAGCAGCTTGAATGCTGATCTTCTGGCAAGCGGTAACCAATGGGTTCTGAATCCATTGTAGTCTTTTCATAGTTGATAAAGATGATCCGTGGTAGAGGCCATTGGCCTAATCAAGTTTAGACAGTACAAGAGAGATAGAGCCTTCTGGGACCCCTGTTTTTGTGAACTACGGGTTGGATGAGAAAGGTGGAGAATAGATGACATTTGTTCTGATTTGAAGGTAGGATGTGATCCAGTCGAGTGCAGTCCCCTCTATGCTGACTTCGTAGAGTATTTGTGTTAGAGTGTCATGGGCAACTGTGTCAAAGGCAGCTGAGAGCTCCAAGAGAAGTAGTGCAGTAACCCTGTTCTGGTCTACTGTATATTAAGGTCATCCCAGATATTGATGAGGGCAAATTCTGTGCCTCTTCCTGGGCGGAATCCTGTTTGGAAGTCAAAAAGTATGTAGTTATCTTCAGTGAATTGTGACATCTGTGCAAATGCTGCACTTTTTATCTGTTTGCTCAGGAAAGGTCCATTTGTAATTGGTCTGTAGTTGTCGGGGTCAACCGGGTCCAGGTTAGTTTTCTTTAATAATGCCTTTTTAGGTCTTTAGGAAAGATTCCTATGGTTAAGGAATTATTGATGATTCTTCTTACTGGTGTGGCAGCAGAGGAAGTTAGAAATATTGTTCTTCAATCAATCAATCACAGAATTTGTAGAGCGCACTACTTACCCGCGAGGGTCTCAAGGCGCTGGGGGAGGGAAGGGGGGGATGCTGCTACTGGTCGAACAGCCAGGTCTTGAGTAGCCTCCTGAAGGTCAGCAGGTCTTGGGTCTTTCGTAGGCTTAGTGGAAGGGTGTTCCAGGTCTTGGCGGCGAGGTGTGAGAAGGATCTGCCGCCGGTGGTTGTTCTTCGAATGCGGGGGACGGTGGCGAGGAGAGGTCGGCGGAGCGGAGCTGGCGGTTGGGGACGTAGAAGAAGAGTCGTCTGTTGAGGTAGGCTGGGCCAGTTTTGTGGAGTGCCTTGTGTGCGTGGGTGAGGAGTTTGAAGGTGATCCTCCTGTCGACGGGGAGCCAGTGCAGGTTCCTCAAGTGGGGGTGATGTGGCTGTGGCGTGGTACGTCGAGGATCAGTCGTGCGGAGGCGTTTTGTATGCGTTGCAGTCGCTTGATGAGCTTGGCCGGGGCTCCCGCATAGAGGCGTTCCCATAGTCTAGTCTGCTACTGACGAGGGCCTGGGTGACTGTTCTTCTTGTGTCTGTCGGGATCCACCTGTAGATCTTGCGAAGCATGCGGAGTGTGTTGAAGCAGGAGGAGGAGACTGCGTTGACTTGCTTGGTCATGGAGAGCGTTGAGTCGAGGATGACTCCCAGGTTGCGTGCGTGGTCGGTGGGTGTCGGGGCTGCTCCCAGCGTCGTTGGCCACCAGGAGTCGTCCCAGGCTGAGGGGTTGGAGCCGAGGATGAGGACCTCCGTTTTGTCCGTGTTCAGCTTTAGTCGGCTGATCTTCATCCAATCGGCGACGGCCTTCATTCCGTCATGGAGTTTGGCTTTGGCGGCGAGGGGTCCTTGGTGAGGAGAGGATCAGTTGAGTGTCGTCGGCGTAGGAGATAATGTTGAGGTCGTGTTGTCTGGCGATGCGTGCGAGCGGGGCCATGTAGATGTTGAACAGTGTTGGGCTGAGGGACGATCCCTGGGAGTACGCCGCAGATGATCTCGGAGGCTTCGGATCGGAAAGGTGGGAGGCGGACTCTCTGGGTTCTGCCGTCGAGGAAGGAGGTGGTCCATTCCAGGGCCTTGTCTCGGATCCCTGCGTCGTGGAGGCGTGCGCGTAGAGTGCGGTGGCAGACAGTGTCGAAGGCGGCGGAGAGGTCCAGCAGGATGAGGGCTGCGGTCTCACCATTGTCCAGCAGGATCCTGATGTCGTCGGTGGCGGCGATGAGGGCAGTCTCAGTGCTGTGGTTGCTGCGGAACCCTGATTGGGATGGGTCCAGGATGCTGTTTTCTTCGAGGTATCGGGTTAGCTGTTTGTTGACCATCTTCTCGATGACCTTGGCTGGGAACGGAAGCAGAGAGATGGGCCGGAAGTTCTTGAGGTCTATCGGGTCCGCCTTGGGTTTTTTGAGTAGGGCGTTGATCTCTGCGTGTTTCCAGCTCTCTGGGAAGGTCGCGGTCTCGAAGGAGAGGTTGATGGTGTTGCACAGGTGGGGTGCGATGGAGCTGCTGGCTTTGTTGAAGATGTAGTGCGGGAAAGGGTCTGACGGGGAGCCGGAGTGTATTGTGCTCATGGTCTTGATGGTGTCCTCGATGTTCACGCTGGCCCAGGCTGGCAGGGGGTCGTGGTCGATGGTGTGTGGCGGGTCTGGTGTATCGATCTTAGTTGGGGTTGTCTGGGTGTTGAAGCTGTCGTGGATGTCGGCGATCTTGCGGTGAAAGAAGGTGGCGAGGGAATCGCACAGGGGTTGCGACAGCGGGATGTCGTTGGTGTTGGAGCTGGGATTGGAGAGTTCCTTCACGATGTTGAAAAGCTCCTTGCTGTTGTGTGCGTTGTTGTCGAGGCGGTCTTTGAAGGAGATTCTCTTGGCGGACCTGATGAGGTGGTGGTGGTTACGGATGGCGTCTTTGTGGGCTGTGTGGCTGTCCGGTGTCTTATCGCTGTGCCATTTCTTCTCTAGTTTCCGGCAGGTACGCTTGGAAGCTAGGAGTTCCGAGGTGAACCAGCTGGCTCTTTTGGTGGTGTCGCTGTAGGTGAGCTTTTGCAGCGGGGCGAGGGTGTTGGCGCAGTCGTCCATCCATCGTCTGAGGTTGCAGGCAGCGTCGTCGGTGTTGGATGGGTCGGAGGGAGGGCTGAGAGCGAGGTTGCCCGGAGTTGGTCTTCGGTGACTTTGCTCCAGCAGCGGCGTGGGATCTGTTGGGTGCGGTGGTGTGTGGTGGGTTTCTGGAAGGTGAAATGGATGCAGCGGTGGTCGGTCCAGAGGAGTTCCGTGGTGTGGCTGAAGGAGACGTGGGAGCTTGAGGAGAAGATGGGGTCAAGCGTGTGGCCGGCGCAGTGGGTCGGTGTTGTGACGAGCTGGCTCAGGCCGAGGTTGGCAAGGCTGTCGATCAGGGTGGTGGAGTTGCTGTCGTTGTTGTTCTCCAGGTGAAAGTTCAAGTCTCCGAGGAGGATGTAGTCGGTAGAGGTCAGGGCGTGCGTGCTGATGAAGTCGGCGATGGAGTCGCTGAACTGGGGTCGGGGCCCAGGGGGTCTGTAGACAAGGGTGCCTCTAAGGGTGGTGTTGGGGTCCGTGTGGATCTGGAAGTGCATGTGTTCGGCGGTGCTGAGAGTGTCGTCGGTGCTGGTCGAGACCCTGATGGTGTTCTTGTGGACGATAGCGATTCCTCCTCCTACTGCGTTGGTGCGGTCTCTGCGGGTGATCTTATAGCCGTCTGGGATGGCTATGGCGATGTCGGGGGCGGAGGAGTCGTTCATCCAGGTCTCTGTCAGGAAGGCGACGTCTAGTGATGATGTGTCGAGCAGGTCCCAGAGCTTGACGGCGTGTTTGCGTGCGGAGCGGGTGTTCAGTAGGATGCACCGGAGGTGGTTGAGGTCCTTCTTGGCGGGCGCCTCGGTGGCTCTGAGGCTGGTGTAGCTGCAGTTCCGGCAGCTGAAGGGACCATGGGTGCGTTTCGGGGTGGCCTTGAAGCAGTTGTGCGTCCGTCCGGGGTTGAGGGCGTGGAGTGTGGTGGCATCGTATCGGCGTCGGTCCTCGAGGCTGGAGCGGGGGGCGCGCGGTCCAGGGGTTCTGGCGCTGGGCGCGGTCCAGTCGTGGACGGGCGCAGACGGGCTTGCCTTCGGCGCGCCTTCGGCGCGCCAGCGGCGCGGCCGCACAGCGGCCGCCATATATGGGGAGGTGGGAGGGAGGAGCAGCTGGGAGGCGGGAGGCTGGGGCAGCTAATGGGCTGTCTGGGGGGCGGGGCCGCAGGGGACGCAGCGGCGGGAATGGAGAGAGGCAGCGGGGGCACAGAAGGAAAAATGGGGAGAAAACAAACAGAGAAATACGGGCACAGTACAATGGGGCAGCGAGGGGCACAGAAGGAAAAAAGGAGAGAAAGCAAACAGAGAAATACGGTCACAGTACAATGGGGCAGCGAGGGGCACAGAAGGAAAAAAGGAGAGAAAGCAAACAGAGAAATACGGTCACAGTACAATGGGGCAGCGAGGGCACAGAAGGAAAAAAGGGGAGAAAGCAAACAGAGAAATACGGTCACAGTACAATGGGGCAGCGAGGGGCACAGAAGGAAAAAGGAGAGAAAGCAAACAGAGAAATACGGGCACAGTACAATGGGGCAGCGAGGGGCACAGAAGGAAAAAAGGAGAGAAAGCAAACAGAGAAATACGGTCACAGTACAATGGGGCAGCGAGGGGCACAGAAGGAAAAAGGAGAGAAAGCAAACAGAGAAATACGGTCACAGTACAATGGGGCAGCGAGGGGCACAGAAGGAAAAAAGGAGAGAAAGCAAACAGAGAAATACGGTCACAGTACAATGGGGCAGCGAGGGGCACAGAAGGAAAAAAGGAGAGAAAGCAAACAGAGAAATACGGTCACAGTACAATGGGGCAGCGAGGGGCACAGAAGGAAAAAGGAGAGAAAGCAAACAGAGAAATACGGTCACAGTACAATGGGGCAGCGAGGGGCACAGAAGGAAAAAGGAGAGAAAGCAAACAGAGAAATACGGTCACAGTACAATGGGGCAGCGAGGGGCACAGAAGGAAAAAAGGAGAGAAAGCAAACAGAGAAATACGGGCACAGTACAATGGGGCAGCGAGGGAGCACAGAAGGAAAAAGGAGAGAAAGCAAACAGAGAAATACGGGCACAGTACAATGGGGCAGCGAGGGGCACAGAAGGAAAAATGGGGAGAAAAACAAACAGAGAAATACGGTCACAGTACAATGGGGCAGCGAGGGCACAGAAGGAAAAATGGAGAGACAGAAAGCAAGAAATACGGGCACCAAGGCCACAAGCGGAGGGGCGAGCTTACCAGCAGCAGCAGCGGGCGGACAACACAGGCGGAGCTGTGTGGTGGGGAGCGACCTACCTGGCAAGGTCAAGGGTCGCTCTCCTCACCGCGCAGCGGCCGCCATATGTGGGAGGTGGGAGGGAGGAGCAGCTGGGAGGCGGGAGGCAGGGGCAGCGAATGGGCAGTCAGGGGCGGGGCCGCAGGGGACGCAGTGGCGGGAATGGAGAGAGGCAGCGGGGGCACAGAAGGAAAAATGGGGAGAAAACAAACAGAGAAATACGGGCACAGTACAATGGGGCAGCGAGGGGCACAGAAGGAAAAAGGAGAGAAAGCAAACAGAGAAATACGGTCACAGTACAATGGGGCAGCGAGGGGCACAGAAGGAAAAAAGGAGAGAAAGCAAACAGAGAAATACGGTCACAGTACAATGGGGCATGAGGGCACAGAAGGAAAAAAGGAGAGAAAGCAAGCAGAGAAATACGGGCACAGTACAATGGGGCAGCGAGGGGCACAGAAGGAAAAAAGGAGAGAAAGCAAACAGAGAAATACGGGCACAGTACAATGGGGCAGCGAGGGGCACAGAAGGAAAAATGGGAGAAAAACGAACAGAGAAATACGGTCACAGTACAATGGGGCAGCGAGGGCACAGAAGGAAAAATGGAGAGACAGAAAGCAAGAAATACGGGCACCGAGGCCACAAGCGGAGGGGCGAGCTTACCAGCAGCAGCAGCGGGCGGACAACACAGGCAGAGCTGTGTGGTGGGGGAGCGACCTACCTGGCAAGGTCAAGGGTCGCCTTGACCTTGTGGTGGACAGGGCAAGAAGAGCTGCCAGCAGGCCTGCTTACTTTGACCAGATCCCAAAAATTACTTTGTGATATTTGTTTAAAGGAATAAAAAGGTTGGCCTACTCTTGCCAGGTAGGTCGCTCCCCACCACACAGCTCCGCCTGTGTTGTCCGCCCGCTGCTGCTGCTTGTAGGCTCGCCCCTCTGCCTGTGGCCTCGGTGCCCGTTTTCCTTCTGTTTCCCTCGCTGCCCCCATTTTCCCTGTGTCCATTTTTCCTTCTGTTTCCTCGCTGCCCCCATTGAACTGTGTCCTTTTTCCTTCTGTTTCCCTCGCTGCCCCCATTTTCCCTGTGTCCATTTTTCCTTCTGTTTCCTCGCTGCCCCATTGAACTGTGTCCTTTTTCCTTCTGTTTCCCTCGCTGCCCCCATTTTCCTTGTGTCCATTTTTCCTTCTGTTTCCTCGCTGCCCCCATTGAACTGTGTCCTTTTTCCTTCTGTTTCCCTCGCTGCCCCCATTTTCCTTGTGTCCATTTTTCCTTCTGTTTCCCTCGCTGCCCCCATTGAACTGTGTCCTTTTTTCCTTCTGTTTCCCTCGCTGCCCCCATTTTCCTTGTGTCCATTTTTCCTTCTGTTTCCCTCGCTGCCCCCATTGAACTGTGTCCTTTTTCCTTCTGTTTCCTCGCTGCCCCCATTTTCCTTGTGTCCATTTTTCCTTCTGTTTCCCTCGCTGCCCCCATTGAACTGTGTCCTTTTTCCTTCTGTTTCCTCGCTGCCCCCATTTTCCTTGTGTCCATTTTTCCTTCTGTTTCCCTCGCTGCCCCCATTGAACTGTGTCCTTTTTCCTTCTGTTTCCTCGCTGCCCCCATTTTCCCTGTGCCCATTTTGCCTTCTGTACCCCTCGCTGACTCTCTCCACTCCCGCCGCTGCGTCCTGCGGCCCCGCCCCTGACTGCCCATTCGCTGCCCCTGCCTCCCGCCTCCCAGCTGCTCCTCCCTCCCACCTCCCCATATATGGCGGCCGCTGCGCGGTGAGGAGAGCGACCCTTGACCTTGCCAGGTAGGTCGCTCCCCCGCCACACAGCTCCGCCTGTGGTGTCCTGCCCGCTGCTGCTGCTGGTAAGCTCGCCCCTCTGCTTGTGGCCTCGGTGCCCGTTTTCCTTCTGTTTCCCTCGCTGCCCCCATTTTCCCTGTGTCCATTTTTCCTTCTGTTTCCCTCGCTGCCCCCATTGAACTGTGTCCTTTTTTCCTTCTGTTTCCCTCGCTGCCCCATTTTCCCTGTGTCCATTTTTCCTTCTGTTTCCCTCGCTGCCCCCATTGAACTGTGTCCTTTTTTCCTTCAGTTTCCCTCGCTGCCCCCATTTTCCTTGTGTCCATTTTTCCTTCTGTTTCCCTCGCTGCCCCCATTGAACTGTGTCCTTTTTTCCTTCTGTTTCCTCGCTGCCCCCATTTTCCTTGTGTCCATTTTTCCTTCTGTTTCCCTCGCTGCCCCCATTTTCCTTGTGTCCATTTTTCTTTCTGTTTCCCTCGCTGCCCCCATTGAACTGTGTCCTTTTTCCTTCTGTTTCCCTCGCTGCCCCCATTTTCCCTGTGCCCATTTTGCCTTCTGTACCCCTCGCTGCCTCTCTCCACTCCCGCCGCTGCGTCCCCTGTGGCCCCGCTCCCCTGACTGCCCATTCGCTGCCCCTGCCTCCCAGCTGCTCCTCCCTCCCACCTCCCCATATATGGCGGCCGCTGCTGCGGTGAGGAGAGCGACCCTTGACCTTGCCAGGTAGGTCGCTCCCCACCACACAGCTCCGCCTGTGTTTTCCGCCCGCTGCTGCTGCTGGTAAGCTCGCCCTCTGCCTGTGGCCTCGGTGCCCGTTTTCCTTCTGTTTCCCTCGCTGCCCCCATTTTCCCTGTGTCCATTTTTCCTCCTGTTTCCTCGCTGCCCCCATTGAACTGTGTCCTTTTTCCTTCTGTTTCCCTCGCTGCCCCCATTTTCCCTGTGTCCATTTTTCCTTCTGTTTCCCTCGCTGCCCCCATTGAACTGTGTCCTTTTTCCTTCTGTTTCCTCGCTGCCCCCATTTTCCCTGTGTCCATTTTTCCTTCTGTTTCCTCGCTGCCCCCATTGAACTATGTCCTTTTTTCCTTCAGTTTCCCTCGCTGCCCCCATTTTCCTTGTGTCCATTTTTTCTTCTGTTTCCTCGCTGCCCCCATTGAACTGTGTCCTTTTTTCCTTCTGTTTCCTCGCTGCCCCCATTTTCCTTGTGTCCATTTTTCCTTTTGTTTCCCTCGCTGCCCCCATTGAACTGTGTCCTTTTTTCCTTCTGTTTCCCTCGCTGCCCCCATTTTCCTTGTGTCCATTTTTCCTTCTGTTTCCCTCGCTGCCCCCATTGAACTGTGTCCTTTTTTCCTTCTGTTTCCCTCGCTGCCCCCATTTTCCCTGTGCCCATTTTGCCTTCTGTACCCCTCGCTGCCTCTCTCCACTCCCGCCGCTGCGTCCCCTGCGGCCCCGCTCCCCTGACTGCCCATTCGCTGCCCCTGCCTCCCGCCTCCCAGCTGCTCCTCCCTCCCACCTCCCCATATATGGCGGCCGCTGCGCGGTGAGGAGAGCAACCCTTGACCTTGCCAGGTAGGTCGCTCCCCCACCACACAGCTCCGCCTGTGTTGTCCGCCCGCTGCTGGTAAGCTCGCCCCTCTGCCTGTGGCCTCAGTGCCCGTTTTCCTTCTGTTTCCCCTCGCTGCCCCCATTTTCCCTGTGTCCATTTTTCCTTCTGTTTCCCTCGCTGCCCCCATTGAACTGTGTCCTTTTTTCCTTCTGTTTCCCTCGCTGCCCCCATTTTCCCTGTGTCCATTTTTCCTTCTGTTTCCCTCGCTGCCCCCATTGAACTGTGTCCTTTTTCCTTCTGTTTCCCTCGCTGCCCCCATTTTCCTTGTGTCCATTTTTCCTTCTGTTTCCTCGCTGCCCCCATTGAACTGTGTCCTTTTTTCCTTCTGTTTCCCTCGCTGCCCCCATTTTCCTTGTGTCCATTTTTCCTTCTGTTTCCCTCGCTGCCCCCATTGAAATGTGTCCTTTTTTCCTTCTGTTTCCTCGCTGCCCCCATTTTCCCTGTGCCCATTTTGCCTTCTGTACCCCTCGCTGCCTCTCTCCACTCCCGCCGCTGCGTCCCTGCGGCCCCGCCCCTGACTGCCCATTCGCTGCCCCTGCCTCCCGCCTCCCAGCTGCTCCTCCCTCCCACCTCCCCATATATGGCGGCCGCGCCGCTGACGCGCCAAAGGCGCGCCTAAGGCAAGCCCATCTGCGCCCGTCCGCGCCTGGACCGCGCCCAGCGCTAGAACCCCTGGGCCGTGCACCCCCCGCACCAGCCTTGAGGACCGACGCCGATACGATGCCACCACACTCCACGCTCTCAACCCCGGACGGACGCACAACTGCTTCAAGGCCGCCCCGAAACGCACCCATGGTCCCTTCACCTGCCGGAACTGCAGCTACACCAGCCTCAGAACCACCGAGGCGCCCGCCAAGAAGGACCTCAACCACCTCCGATGCATCCTACTGAACACCCGCTCCGCACGCAAACACGCCGTCGAGCTCTGGGACCTGCTCGACATATCATCACCAGACTTCGCCTTCCTGACAGAGACCTGGATGAACGACTCCTCCGCCCCCGACATCGCCATAGCCATCCCAGACGGCTATAAGATCACCCGCAGAGACCGCATCAACGCAGTAGGAGGAGGAATCGCCATCGTCCACAAGAACACCATCAGGGTCTCGACCAGCACCGACGACACTCTCAGCACCGCCGAACACATGCACTTCCAGATCCACACGGACCCCAACACCACCCTTAGAGGCACCCTTGTCTACAGACCCCCTGGGCCCCGACCCCAATTCAGCGACTCCATCGCCGACTTCATCAGCACGCACGCCCTGACCTCTACCGACTACATCCTCCTCGGAGACCTGAACTTTCACCTGGAGAACAACAACGACAGCAACTCCACCACCCTGATCGACAACCTCGCCAACCTCGGTCTGAGCCAGCTCGTCACAACACCGACACATTCCGCCGGCCACACGCTTGACCCCATCTTCTCCTCAAGCTCCCACGTCTCCTTCAGCCACACCACGGAACTCCTCTGGACCGACCACCGCTGCATCCATTTCACCTTCCAGAAACCCACCACACACCACCGCACCCAACAGATCCCACGCCGCTGCTGGAGCAAAGTCACCGAAGACCAACTCGGGCAACCTCGCTCTCAGCCCTCCCTCCGACCCATCCAACACCGACGACGCTGCCTGCAACCTCAGACCGATGGATGGATGACTGTGCCAACACCCTCGCCCGCTGAAAAAACTCACCTACAGTGACACCACCAAAAGAGCCAGCTGGTTCACCTCGGAACTCCTAGCTTCCAAGCGTACCTGCCGGAAACTAGAGAAGAAATGGCACAGTGATAAGACACCGGACAGCCACGCAGCCCACAAAGTCGCCATCCGTAACCACCACCACCTCATCAAGTCCGCCAAGAGAATCTCCTTCAAAGACCGCCTCGACAACAACGCACACAACAGCAAGGAGCTTTTCAACATCGTGAAGGAACTCTCCAACCCCAGCTCCAACACCAACGACATCCCGCCGTCGCAACCCCTGTGCGATTCCCTCGCCACCTTCTTCCACCGCAAGATCGCCGACATCCACGACAGCTTCAACACCCAGACAGCCCCAACTAAGATCGATGCACCAGACCCGCCGCACACCATCGACCACGACCCCTGCCAGCCTGGGCCAGCGTGAACATCGAGGACACCATCAAGACCATGAGCACAATACACTCCGGCTCCCCGTCAGACCCTTTCCCGCACCACATCTTCAACAAAGCCAGCAGCTCCATCGCACCCCACCTGTGCAACGTCATCAATCTCTCCTTCGAGACCGCGACCTTCCCAGAGAGCTGGAAACACGCAGAGATCAACGCCCTACTCAAAAACCCAAGGCGGACCCGAGAGACCTCAAGAACTTCCGGCCCATCTCCCTGCTTCTGTTCCCAGCCAAGGTCATCAAGAAGATCGTCAACAAACAGCTAACCCGATACCTCGAAGAAAACAGCATCCTGGACCCATCCCAATCGGGGTTCCGCAGCAACCACAGCACTGAGACTGCCCTCATCGCCGCCACCGACGACATCAGGATCCTGCTGGACAACGGTGAGACCGCAGCCCTCATCGTGCTGGACCTCTCCGCCGCCTTCGACACTGTCTGCCACCGCACTCTACGCGCACGCCTCCACGACGCAGGGATCCGAGACAAGGCCCTGGAATGGGCCACCTCCTTCCTCGCCGGCAGAACCCAGAGAGTCCGCCTCCCACCATTCCGATCCGAAGCCTCCGAGATCATCTGCCGGCGTACCCCAGGGATCGTCCCTCAGCCCAACACTGTTCAACATCTACATGGCCCCGCTCGCACGCATCGCCAGACAGCACGACCTCAACATAATCTCCTACGCCGACAACACTCAACTGATCCTCTCCTCACCAAGGACCCCCTCGCCGCCAAATCCAACCTCCATGAAGGAATGAAGGCCGTCGCCGATTGGATGAAGATCAGCCGACTAAAACTGAACACGGAGAAGACAGAGGTCCTCATCCTCGGCTCCAACCCCTCAGCCTGGGACGACTCCTGGTGGCCAACGACGCTGGGAGCAGCCCCGACACCCACCGACCACGCACGCAACCTGGGAGTCATCCTCGACTCAACGCTCTCCATGGCCAAGCAAGTCAACGCAGTCTCATCCTCCTGCTTCAACACCCTCCGCATGCTTCGCAAGATCTACTGGTGGATCCCAACAGACACAAGAAGAACAGTCACCCAGGCCCTCGTCAGTAGCAGACTTGACTATGGCAACGCCCTCTACGCGGGAGCCCCGGCAAGCTCATCAAGCGACTGCAACGCATACAAAACGCCTCCGCACGCCTGATCCTCGATGTACCACGCCACAGCCACATCACCCCCCACCTGAGGAACCTGCACTGGCTCCCCGTCGACAGGAGAGTCTCCTTCAAACTCCTCATCCACGCACACAAGGCACTCCACAAGACTGGCCCAGCCTACCTCAACAGACGACTCCTCTTCTACGTCCCCAACCGCCAACTCCGCTCCGCCGACCTCTCCCTCGCCACCGTCCTCGCATTCGAAGAACTACCACCGGCGGCAGATCCTTCTCCCACCTCGCCGCCAATACCTGGAACACCCTTCCACTAAGCCTACGACAGACCCAAGACCTGCTGACCTTCAGGAGGCTACTCAAGACCTGGTTGTTCGACCAGTAGCAGCACCCCCCCCCTTTTTTTCCCCTAGCGCCTTGAGACCCTCGCGGGTAAGTAGTGCGCTTTACAAATTCTGTGATTGATTGATTGATTGATTGATTGATTGGATGGGATTTTTGGAAATGGGTTGGCACATGTTTTCATTTGTTTTAAATAGGAGTCCAGTGAGTCTGCCTTGGTTGTGTAATGATTTGCCAGTTCGTCAGTGAATCCTTGATTAATGGGATGAGTTCCTTCTATGCATTTAAGTTTACAAAATTCAGTGAGAAATGTATAATATTCTTTTTCTGCACATTTAGCATTTTTGAATTCTGTCTGAATACTATGTTATTTAAGCTTTTTGAATGCTGATTTGTATAATCTGTTAAGTTTCTGTAGGTGAAGTTTGTCTTGATTGCTGTTTGTTTTGAGCCAGGTGCGTTGCAGCTTTCTAGTTTGCTGTTTTATCTCTTTTAGTTCTGCATTTTCGAAGGTGCCTGTTTTCTTTTGTCTTGTTTTATTGTTCTGAGTGGTATTAGGATATCAAAATCTTCCTTTAGCCACTCATATAGTTTTTGAGTGGTATTTATTGTGTCTAGATCTATGTTTGAAGTTTTTTGTATTTCTAAGTATTCAACATTGAGTTTGTTCCACTGTCGACAGGTGAATGCACGTAAGCTGCTTTTAGGTATGCTACTTTGTGATGTTTTATGTTGGAAAGCTCACAAATGGTGGTCTGACCATGTGACTGGAGTAATCATTTGAAAGGTAACTAGTTCTGGATTTGTAAAAATTACATCTAGTATTTGTCTAGCGATGTGTGTGGGTTTGTGGATGATCTGATGTAGGTTCAGTATGTCAAGGCCAGTGATGTTGGTTTTTGGATGGGGCACATTGGAAAACCAAATGTTTAGGTCACCAAGGACGCATAGGTTGGAGTGTAGTGTTATCAAGTTTGAAACTGCATCTAGAAATGCGGCTGGGAATGTTGCATTGCTAGGTGGGGGTCTGTAAAGGAGAAGGACGTGTTAGGAAGAAGTTGGTGTAGGGTTGCATCTGGTAAAAAGGGCCTCACAACCTTGTATGTAAAGGCTGTCAGCTTTAGTAAGATCTATTGTTTGCTTGAATATAACAGCTAGTCCACCTCCTCTTTTGCCTACATGATTTTGTGTGATAGTTTGATAGCCTAGAGGAACAGCTTCATACAACACTGGATCCTTGTAATCTACCAACCATGATTCAGTTCTGAAGAGTAAGGTTGTATGTCAGTGAGTAGGTCATAGATTTGATGCTTGTTTTTAGAGAGTGATCAAGCATTGATTAGTAGGCAGTTTGGAAATTGTGTTTTGTTGATGGTGTGATTTTATTTTCTAGAAGAGTGAGCAGTATTATTTTAACTTGTAGCAGGTGTGTCATTAGTGTTGGTATTAGCTGCATGAGAATAGAAATAGTGTTTCTTTTCTAAATTGTATTCCACTTCCAGCAAGCTTAAAAGGAATTTTGATGGGTCTGTGTGTGTACGTGGTGGAGATGGTGTTTGAGAGTGAGTTGGTGAGCTGTGTTGTTTTTGTAGAGTAGACTTGTGTAATTGACATGGTGATGTAAAGTTGTGAAGTGTTGCATTTTGTTTATCTTGTTTGCGCCTTTTTGTAGGATGGTGGTGCAGCATGTGGGTCATGTTGTAAGGCTCTGAATCGTGCAACGGATGAGAGGTGTGTGAATGAGAGTTGTAGTGTTGGCATATTTGTGTTAGGTGTGAGGGAAGAGAGAAAGCTTAACAAAAAAGATGGTTTAGGATGTGTATAATTTGTGTAGGCAGGAGTGTGGGAATGGGTGTATGTTTCTAGTTGGTGATGGAATGTATTATGCAATAGTGTGTGTGCCTGAGATTTTGTTGTGCTGGTGTGTGTGTTATGTTTAATTTTTGTGGAGTAGTGAGAAGAGATGATGTGGATTTCTGAGGTGGATTTGTATGTAAAGTATTGTCGGTGAGTGGATGTTTAATGGTGAAGAGAGTGGTGATGTGTTTTTGGAATTGAGTGCATGTGGTGTGTGAGAGGGGACAAGAGTGTTTGTGTTAGATTTGATAGCTGGAAGAGGTAATGTGTGTGTGGTGGAGTGGAGTGTAAAAGATTGTTTTGATGTGTTTTTGGTAAAAAGAGGAGTAGGGTGCTGGTGGGTAAAATGATGTAGGGCTGAGTATAGGTTTGATGATGACAGAAACTAGTCTGTTAGGAGTAGGTAGAGGGTGGATCTGGTGCTATGTATGAACAGGGAGTGGGTACCTGGATGTATTAAAGATACGTATAGTATGGCTTTGTGTTGTGTTGGTGATGTGTGGATTTGTTGGTGGTATAGGGCAGAGTGGTGTTTTGTGTGAGAGTGATGCTGCCATTTTGTGGTAGTTGGGGTAGAAGGGTGTATAGATGGGGTTTGTGGGGTTTTGTAGTAGTTGCTCAGACAATGAAATCTGGTTAGGGTTTGTTTGCAACAAATGAGTAGAGTGCATTTGCTATGAGTGTGTTAATGTTTGAGGATGTGGATGGGTTAGGGTGGGTGCTGGTGAATGAAAAAAAGGGCCCGACCAGTCCCTAACAGGCACAAACAGGCAACTGCCCTTGTCCTCTCTACCCTTAGCCTCGATACCCAGGCAGAGATATCCTGAGCCCTAATCTTAAATATTCCTAGTGATCAGGTGACACCTTCGGCCAATGGGAACCCTAGCCCTAACCCTAACCAATCAGAACACTAGCCCTAGGCCCTAGGACCAATAGGAGACCAGGCCCTTACAACCATACACAGTCCTAGTCTTAGCAGCCAATCGGAAACCAAACCCAGAACTCTAAGTCCAATAGAAACCATAGCCCCAGTAACCAATCAGAACCCCAGACCTATTAGCCAATCTGGACTCAACCCTAAGCCCTAAGTCCAATACAAACCCTAGTCCCAGGAACCAACCAGAATCCCAGACCAGAACCCTAACCCTAAGCCTAGCCCAATAGGAACCCTAGATATAGGAACCAATCAGAGCATAGATGTAATGACCATTTGGTAACTTATATAGGTGGCATGTGACCTTAAGCACAGACTGATGGCCATGGGGCAGGGAGCTACTCCTGAAGATCAGAATCTCCTTGGATACAGATAGGCTCAATCCACACTTTGCGGGTCCGGCTTTTATCCTGCAGGTAAGGCCCAAATCTAAGCCACTTAAAACACTGCTTTTTGTGTACTTAAACAAATCACTTTTTCTAGCCAAAACCGAGTGCTATGTACACTTTCCAAACACCGTTTAAACCATAAAGCAGATTAAGGAGCCTCTTCAACACACTCTGAGGGTGTGGTTTGCCTTTTTAACTTTACAGACACAAGGGGTGGGGGGCTGGAAGGTTGCCCCTGCAAACCTAAGCACATTACAGGGGAAACTAGGACATAAATTCAAACAGTCACGCGGAGAAAACCAACAGTTTTAATAGTAGAAATTGCACAAAAATCAAGAGTTGAATTTTAACAGTCACAGGTAGAAAAACAGTAATTTAAAAGTTTCAAAAATACACAGCACAAGTTTGTGCTCTTACACACTTTGTCATTTGTTCAGTGGGCTGTTTAGGGCACAGAGAGGCTGAGGCTACAAGATGGTGGTAGTTAATTCCTTGCCCTTCTAGCGTTGAAGGTTTCCTTATTTCTGTATGTTTGTCAAGGTCCCATGTCAAATCTTGAAGTGGCAAAAACAGAGATGATGGACGGAGCGCTGAAAGTTTTCAGACACTCACCCCCAGTCACAGATCTAGGTTGAATCCATCATCGTTCTTTAGCTCACTTCGCCAGCCCAGTTGAGACCCAGCCATATGGAAATCAGTCTTGACCCTGTTCCGCATGGGAACAGTCTAGCGTGAACTGCCAAACCAGATCTTCCCTGGACCGGAAGCAAGCATCCTGGGACTGGTTTCGGGGTAACACCCCTCATCAGGCAGGCTAGCTTAGCGAGCAAGGGACCCACGTCTGGGTAAACCCGCCAACTTAGGGTGAACAAAGCAAACACAGGGAGATGATGGATGGAGCGCTGAAACTTTTCAGACACTCTCCCCCAGGCACTATTAGATCTGGGTTGAATCCATCATCATTCTTTATCTTGAATTGGACCAAACATGTTTCATTACTCTTTTAGATCAATGATGTCCTTTTATGGTTCATGATGCTATTTATTTTAATACATATCTTTCCAAATTATTGACATTTATGGAACTGCTTGCAGTGTGTTTTTAGTTACCAGTTCACACATCCTCCCTATGAAACTCACTTAGAAATGTATTGAACACTCTAAGCAAAATTTCTTTTTCTGTATGAATTTTTCTATCAACTTCTAAACTGGCCATTTGCATCATTAAGATGCATGAGTTCTTCCATAAAATGTTATGCACTACAATCATAGTGTAATGGAATCTGGTAAAGGTGTTTCACCCCATAAGACTTTTAAAAGTAATTTTTTTTTCGTTTGTCTCAATCATATTGCTTCCTGACATCAAACCTTTTTAGTAGCAATGAAATAACTTCAAAATTGAACGATGTTCACTTCAAAATGCAAGCAACCAATAGTTTTTGCAAAATAGTTGTTTCTGTCACGTGAAGGCACTTTCAATAGCTTTAAAACAATACACTTTTAAATGCAAGTTCAAATTAGTTTGGAACATTTCTGGCCATTGTGCACCTTAAGAAAAATACAGTTGCAGTCTATTCATGGGGCCTGTTCACAATTACTTAGTACATGTCCTATTTTTGGCAGTCAAGCACGTTTAACTATCAATCCCCACATGTTCTTTAGCCTGATCTACTACGGTGCTCTTGTGGCCCCTGGGGATTTAAACCTCTCCCACAGGGTCACCTTGTTCACACTGTAGACATCAAATGATTAAAAAGTAGGAAGCCAATAAAAGCAGAGTACACGAGTACCAGCACACCTCAGATCACTAATGTCACAAACACTGATCTTTTCTAACAATGCCCAAGTTTCCTGTGATTTAATTAACCACACCCTGGACCCAAAGTCCACTACGTACCTTATTAACGTCTTTAATCTTAAAGAGATGTGAGTATTGATTAAACCCTCAGCTTATCAATCTTAACCTTGTTTTCAAGACATTATTTACAGTCCAGTAATCCTGATCACATCTGCCATCATTGGTAAACATTACCCACATTCCGTATAACCTGGGAACTACCTATATATTCTTGCCTCCGCTGTCACTCTTCAAAAGTTGTTCATACCTAAAGTACTTCAGTTGCTACACGCAGGGGCGGCTCCTCCATTAGGGCGGAGAAGCGTCACCCCACTGCTTTCTCGCAGTGCGAGAAGCAGAAACATAAAATGGTAAAACTACCATTTTATGTTTCTGCTTCTCGCACTGCGAGAAAGCAGAGGTGTTTGTTTGGGGGCAGGCGGGTAGGGGAGGAGTGGCTTGCCCAATGTTGCGGGCCCTGACTGTTTGGTCGGCCCTCTGGGGCCGACCAAACCAGTCATGCGCACTCTCCCTTTTCTCCATGTAGGCTGCATGCAGCCTACATGGAGAAAATGGCCTCCCCATAGAGGAATGTGGGGTCGGCGTCCCCACCAATCACAACGCTGCCATTGCAGCATTGTGATTGGCTTAGGGGAGGGGAGGGAGGCTGCCTGCTTCCTGTTCAGCAGCAGAGCAGGAAAATGGGACCCGGCCAGGAGCTGCGACGGCGTGGGACCCGGGAAGGTAAGTTTTTATTTTTATTTTATTTAACCCCCACCGAACCCCTTAACCGCGCCCCAACCCACGAGTCATGCCGGCCACAACTGGCTATGCGTTGATGTGAAGCCCACATTAAAAGTATGCTGCGTTAAGGGCTTTAAGTACGTCGTTCCATCTGGGTCTCAAACCCGGTAGTTATTAAAAACTGACATTAAAACGAGTTCCTATGGGGCCCTATTTTCATGTTGTGTAATGGCAAAACACAGATCAATTTCTAAACATTGAATGTAAAAAACGCAAAGATATCCCATGTCAGAGTTTAGATCCCATTTACATTTCACATGTTTAACATAATCTTGCATTTCCAAAGAGTGTTAGCTATATCAAGGGTGGTGTTGGTTTTTATTTTTATTTTGTAGCCTATTGCTCTTGTATAGTGATTTATGTTAAATAGCTAACAATGATTGACAAAGCCAATTGCCCTGGATGGTTTTAGGTGTATGTCAGTTGTCATGTTATATATCTGATGCAATAACAGAAAGCTCATAGAGGCATCAAAATACATGTTGAGTGGCACACTATAGGAATCACAGAAATGTAGTTTATGTGTTTAAGCCACACCCTTAATTATATATACCACACCCCTTTTAGAGACCCTCCACTTTTTTCATCCTTCTTAAAGCCCTGCTTGGGCAGTCATCCCCATGAAAATTATACACAAGATTTTCCTCCACTTACAAAAGTCAGGCGAAATACCTGTTAATTGAATTTTCCTTATAGTTTCTAAAATAATGTGGGGAACTTTGCTTGGACACATGCTGCAGCAGCTCAAGTCCAGCTTTACAGTTCCCTTCAAATAATTTCTGCCTGAACAACTCTTGCACAGGCAAAAAAATACATGAAAAAGCTGAAGTGTGCCAAATCAAAAATTACGCTTAATACATAAAGCCTAATGATCAGAATTTATGCAAAATTAAGCTCACCTAATACAAAAATTACATCACCCTAATATTATCATGTTTATTGTGTATTATTTACAGCACTATTATCTTAGACACATCTGTCTCATATTTCTTTACATTATATATAACTTAGGTCTGCATACTGAACCATATCAGTGCTGAGTTAAATAAAATGTTCATGGTGTTTGGTGCCTCAAGGAGAGTTACAGTGGTATTCCATTGTAATTAATGTTGACATTAGCATGGAGGTGCAAGGAGGCTTACAATATTATTGCATTATAACTCTAATAGATATTGTCATCGAAGCACAAGGAGGCCTATAATTCCATAGTAACTCTTGTTGCAGTTGCCATGGAAGCAATCATAGAAAAACGTCCAAGGTCTCAAGGTCTGCAGATCTGCAAGTGGCTACTGTCAGTGGAGTGATACATTTGCCAGTTCTTCTTTCTTTGCAAACCCTTATTCCGAACAGAGAGACACTCCCTACTCCAAAGCAATCAAAAATATGCAGAACTTCTGGACGGTAGCCACTAATGAGAAGTCTTTTAAGTTGTCCAGCATGTATTATGAATATTAAATTCCTGGTCAGGTAGTAGAACCTTAGTGACTTACCATGCTACATAAATTCAGAGTGCTACAAAGCAGACTAACACTCAGGAAAGTTTCCCTCTCCCAGATTTTAATGTATTCAGGACATTCATCCTAAATGGGTGTAAATAGCAAAAGCAATAGAGGTGCATGCCTTCCACATTGGTGGATGAATGTCTCTGGCACATTAACTTATCTTCTACCAGAATGTACAATAATGATTGCATGCAATGGCTGGATTCAGTTACAATTAACCAACCCACTATTCAGACCCAGGATGGAACAAATATTCAGAACATAGACCAAAATGATCTTGCTAAATTCCAGCCTTCGTTATCATGTGACCTTTTTATAATGTCAAACTTAAAAGATGACTCTTGTGAATGATATTACTGTCACAAATGAAAATCCAATTATGAATAGAATGTAGGCATTGCAGTGGTGACTCATAACTCAAACAATTTCTCAAAGAAAATGTAATTAATATAATATATTAAGGTCATGGATAAATGAAGTGACTACGAGTTAGTGTGTAGTTGAATTTCTTTTCCCCTGCATGAAGCAAGTTGTGGTCGATGTCACTTATAGATTTAATAGAAAGGATAAAGCTTCTTCTAGTGAGGAGCAAGAGTGGTACACTGAGCTTAAAGCCATAATAAGCTCTTTGTTTTTTTTAGTTTTATATAGCGCAACCTAGACCCAAAGGTATCACAGCGCTTTACAAGAGCAGCAGTTGCGTTACAGACGGACACATTAATTATGTTAGGCAGGGGGAGATTAAGTGATTTGCCCAGAATCACAGGATATTGAGCGTCCCTGCCGAGACTTCAACCCGGTTCCACAGCTTCGAGGTCCACTGCTCTAGCCCTTAGGCCACACCTTTGAGTGTATGATCTAGATCCAGACACATCTAGTGTCTGCATCCAGACACATCTGTTGACATTGCCATGTTTTAAAATCATCAGCCTAAAACCTTGTCTCCTAGGTTCATAGTCACGGGAAGTCTTGAGAATTGTAAACGTCCATGGAGTTCATAAATAATGGATTATATTTTTTTACAGTAGAAAAATGCATAGCATTAATAGAAGCAATAATGTATGTGTAATAAGATCATCTCTACCAACATTTCTAACTGACCAAGATGCAAGTCAGAGGCCTATCTGCATTAGTTTAAGTCAAACCCACACCAACACTTAACCTCATCTTTAATGAGTTAATATTGTTAACTATTCCTGATTCGCTCAGCATATTCATCCAATGGTATTTTATTAAGCAGTTTTGCGCTGGTCAAAGTTTATAGAATCATACCCATGCAAGCATTACCCACCTTGGACATGTTTCTGCCACACCACTATTGTAAGGAGGGTGTGTCCTCCAGCAACCTTATGCACTGGTATTGCTCATGAATATTGAGTCCAGGATATCCTGGGGCACTAATATCATGGGCTAAATATCAAAAGGTAACTGTGATTAGATTTTCTAAACTTATCTCCATATACACGTACCTTGGCGATCTATATATCTTCAAGGTACGATTGTGCTACAAAATATCGACCCGCAGAATATGGTGATACAGGAATATCGAGGACAGAATATTGAGGGACAAAATATCAAAAGATTAGTGCATATAGTGAAGGCTAGATTTACTGTTCCTAACTCTGCATCTACATACCTTGAAGATTTATGAACCACATAGGTACATGTATGCGCAGTTAGGTATTGAAAATCCAGACTGTCTTACCTGTTAATGTATTTTTTTTATATGTTGTCCTTGATAATGCATCCCATCAATATCCTGGGGTCAATATTCTGTGTGCACACCCAAGTACATAGATGTGGAGTTAAGAATAGTAAACTGTAATTCTCTCTATGCACTTACCTTTCGATGTTTTGTCCCTCAATATTTTGTCTACAATATTAGTTTGTCATAATATTCTTGTACTCAGTATTCAAGAGTACATTCTGAGCACTGATTTAAGGTAGGGTCTCAAGGTGTAAAGACTTAACTGCTTTTGCTGCTTGTTGTTGACATCCCTCGATGAGCAGAAACCAACAGCCGCTGCCACATACATCATACTGGGGAGAGGAGCTGGCCTAACGGCTAGGGCGTTCGACCTCGAATCTGGGGAACTGGGTTCGAGTCTCGGCAATGACGCTGAACATCCTGTGATTCTGGGCAAATCACTTAATCTCCCTGTGCCTAACAAAAAAATAAAAAATGAATGTTTCCTCATGTAATGCAACTGGTGCTATGTAAAGCGCTCTGATACCCGATTCGGGTCAAGTTCGCGCTATATAAAACTCTGTGAAATATAAATAAATAAAAATACTGAAAAATCCCTTTATGACTTCTTCTAATGATATTCGATTATCATAAGATCTGCTGTTCTAGCGATTTCTTGCTACTATGACTGTGTCAAATAAGTGGCTACTTCACCCTTACCTCACCTGTACCTGGCCCAAAATACTCGACAATTAAACTCAAATTTCGGTTATTAGATGCTAAGCATTAGCAATTCCACATGTCCTGTATCTCCTCTGCTTGTATCCCAACAAGAAGTGTTTTACTATACTAAAGCTTCTCAGTCATACATTATAGTGATAGGTTACAGCCAGAGACTCAGTAGCTGAAGCAGCCACAGACTCAGTTGGGGAGGCATGTTATTATCCCAGAGAGAGGCCCTTTTCAGAGAAAGAGTGCAAAAGAGAAAAATAAGTTGAGATTTCCAAGAAGAAAAGGTTCAGGCTCTATATTAAAAAATATATTTGGGCTGCACGGAGTCTTACGGAGACTACTTAACAGAGAAATGCTGAGTTCCATATACAGGCATTGTTGAGTTTATTTATAGGCAGTAGTTGACCACTAGCCCTGAGGGCATGTCAGCAGTTCTACATTGTAGGCATGCCAAATAAAGACAGTTAAACCTAAAACTATTTGTGGATTTCTTTTCCCATTTGAGAAAGGCCCGGGTCAGTGCTGACACAGTCTAAATGATGGATCAAAATCTGGATTCCAAAACAAAAGATTCTGCCATCTTTAATGGATTGTTTTTAAATGGGACTCACTTAATGTCACTATCAGCAAGCAGTTGTAGATTGTGCCACTAAGATGTATTTCAGATTGTCTGAATTGATGGTCCGGTTTGCTATCCCATAGATCAAGTACATTGGGGAGAGGATGTGGCCTACAGGCTAGGACGGTCAACCTCAAATCTGGGGAACCAGGTGTGAGTCTCGGCAACAACGCTCAACATCCTGTGATTCTGGGCAAATCACTTAATCTCCCCGTGCCTAACAAAAATGAATGTGTCCGTCTGTAACGAAACTGGTGCTATGTAAAGTGCTCTGATACCTTCGGGTCAAGTTCACGCTATATAAAACTCCAGAAAAAATATATATATTGTATTTAGTTACACTGAACAAACAACACAGGAAATATTAAATGTTGGCATTCCATTGAATCTAACACCTAGACCTTAGACACAGAGCAGGATTCCTGTTATTACAAATTGGCCTTCACAGATCAATGATTAGGTTTCTGAAAAATATCACGTGAATATTGATAGAAGTAGATGAAGTTTTAATTCTGACAGGTAAAAATTCATGAAATTCAAATGTTTTGTGCTTTCTTACTGTAAGAAATTGGGCTACTGGTTGAGGGGGTGAAAACCTCAAGCAGCAACTACAATTCTTCTCAGGGTGAAGTGGCAAGCAAACCCTAAATTAACCTGTACTCAACCCTCAGGTAGCTTGGCACAGAGCAGTCAGGCTTAACTCAAAGGCAATGGGTCAAGTATTTGAGCAACACTTCAAACAGTAACACAGTGAAAACATACCACAAAAGGATCTCACACTGGTTTAGAAAATTAGAACAATTTTAATAAATAAAATAAGACCAAAACTACAAAAACCCAAGCAGTAAAACCAGAGAGATGCAGGTTTAAACATTTTAGTAAAAATAGCTCCAAAATGCACACAGAGCCAATTGTGGATATGTGGTCACGCCAGACCGGGACAAAGTCTCACGTTTAGGCAGACAGCAATGGAGCCAATTAGGTGTAAGCAAATGTTCCCATGTTTTAAGGAGTGAGAACATGCACTTTAGCACTGGTTAGCAGTGAAAAAGTGTGCACAGTCCTAAGGCAAGCAAAAATGAAATCAGCAAAAAAATGGAGGAGGAAGGTAAAAAGCTTGGGGAAGACCACACTAAGGCTGACAGGTCTAACAAGTACAGTTGTTAAAATTTTGCATTACATGAATTAACATAATCTTCACTTGTGGGATAATAACCTTTTTTTACCTGAGCTATGCCCCATGTAAACAATATCCGGCAAGACACCTAGCAACCCACGTTTCAGGCTAATATCATATTTTTAAATAATTGTGTCAAATTTCCATGCACATTTTCATAACTGTCTGAAAAAATAGGCAACTTCATGCTCCTATTTTCTAGGTTCAGTTTAGCAGTGTAGGTCCACAGTTATTTATATCGAAGGGAAGGTCATTTTCTGTTCTCTGAGCAGAAGGATACGTTTTATGATTAATCATATCCTTCTGTTCTTATTAACACAAATGATTTATGCAAATGAATTTAAACTTAATATTGATGCCTGGAATTGTTCTCTCTCTGCAAACCGCCTTGCTGCCATGTGTTTTTGACATTGGCAACAGGGTAGGAAACAAATACCTGGAAGGCAAGATAACGTCAAATTAAAAGAACATTTTTTTGGTGCAATTGAAGTAGAAAAGTGTTTGGGTGTACGCTAATGCTTAAAAGTTCGCGTGACCTTTTTGATCTACAGATAGACAAAGGCATTTGCAACGCAAATCATTCCTTTTATCATGAAAGACATTTCATAAAAAGCAGTACTTTGGGTTGCACATATCCACTTTATCTTTGACATTAGGCGTGCATTGTAGTTTAGAGGAGCCCTTATTTGATTCCTTGCATAGCTTTCTTTGAGGTTTTGTGCCCTTCAGCTGGATTTTTCAATAAAATGATCACCTTCCTTGGCCACCCATATTCAAGCTCTCCTAAAACATCTGCTCACCAAGTAAACCCTTATCTAGACATGGCTGTATATTCGGTGTAAATATTTTATTTTCAAATTAACCACAGGAGAATAGTCTTCTCAATAGGCCACCCTGGGCACGGTATACCATTGTACAGGTCAAAAAACGATTGGAAATTGTGCGCCAAATGTTTGGTACCAATATCTTATTTTGCGAACTGACTAATAGGTCGGTTTGCAAAATAAGGAATCGGAGTGTGTCGCAGAAAGACCTAATTAATATTCATAGGAGAAGTCACAAATTGCAACTTAATCTATTTGGCTAGCTTATCACGAATTGCAGTCATAAACCACTGATGCAATTTGGAAGGGGCGTCTCAAACTCACCCCTTCCAATTTGTGGATCGGTAATCATTTCTAAACTTCTTTGCAATTTGGAAACCTTTTCAGAATCTTTTAATGGGTTTAGTACATTAGAAAAAAAATTCTACTGACCCTCTGACTTAGCAAATGAAACGGTTTGCGGCTGGCAAAAAATGTTTGTACATATTGCCCTCTGTTCCTATTTATGTAGAATTGCCTTCTTTCAAGTTGCCAATAATTTGCATCCTTAAGAATTCGAAATCTCAGTTTTGAAAACTCAGTTGCAACGAATAAGGGCCAATGGTGCTCTATATAGTGCCATCTTATTGTTACAAACTGCTCTCAAATTTCTATGAAAATGTTAATCTTTCTCAATGGGATAAAATGAACATAAAACAAGCTTGGTATATGGTGCATAAACCATCGGGCCATAGTATTACTATATTTATATGGCTATATAATGAGAGCTGTCTAGAGATGTATTATGGTATGTGATCAATTCCATGATCACATACCATAATATGTGAATCTACTGATTGGAATTTGTCCAATCAGTAGAAAAGTTTGTAACCAGGACTTCTGGTGCCTTCCTTCCCAAAATGTATGGAATATTGTCTGATATAATATTTTAAAAAAGTGGATGAGTCATTTCTGACAAGCTGCTTAGATTGCTCAAAATTAGGTATGTTTTCATGAAATTTGGCAGAATATAAAGAAACATTTGTGAAATTATGCTTTCAGAGCAAAGAAAAGCATTGCCTATTTGGAATAAAAGAATTTGAACGATAATTGAACAATATGATTTTAGCACTATCCTGTGCCTCAATGTTTCAACTGTGAAGTAATTTAGAAAAGATATGCAAAAGATATGAATTGAACCGTAAGTGCCGTTTAAGGTCAATTCCGAATTGTCCGTTACCTCTTTTGGAAAATGGCTAAACCATTTTTTGAGTCAATACATAAGGAAGAATTAGGTGCAAAGATGCATCTAAAAATATTTAAATCCAGTTTCTATTTAATTTTCTACAGGGGTCCGACAAAAAAAAAGGTGATTGGAAAAGTTCATCACACACTCTATTGTGTTGTCTCAGCTGAATCCAGGGTTTTGAACAGACAGTCTAAGTAGGCAGCATGTAACCCTTTCGCATTTTATTATTGTAGAGTTCTTCTTTAAAGGAAATTTGCACAATTTCTAACATGGTTCTGGATTCCCGCATCAACCGTCATTTATTTTACTCACTGGCTGAAATAACAACGCACATGGTCTTTCTTCTCCAAATATCAATGAAGACATACAATAGTTTGTATTCAGACACTGAGTGATGTGCCTTCAATATAATGTTCATTACCTCCTCTATCAAAAATCTAGAAAGCAAATTCAAAATTAAATTTTCTTGTTCAACAGAATATCTATTTTGTTGACCTCTGCCCCACCAAGACACTGAGGCAATTTCATGGTTAAAAGAAACCTGAAAAAGAGAAAAAGAGAAAATACTGCACTTGTGAAAGGGTTACCAAACTTTGTTTTTTAAAACCACAATTTTAGAATTATTACTGACTACATTGGTATGTAAGGTAAGAAGTGGGCTATAATTGATATAGTGCAGCTAATAACTGTGCTTATCAAATAAACTTCTCATTTCTCATGCCTGAAGAAGTTGATCATTGATGGACAATAGTTTGGAGTAGGGATTAAAACCTAGAACGTTCTTTTCAACTAAACCACAGAACGCTAATTTTTTCTATTCATACCAATGTGGAAACTGTTTATGTCAAATTAGTCGCCCAAAGGATTCCTTTTCACATTCTTGTTTCATTGGTACCATTGGTGCTTTGCAATTTAAGTAACATAACACTGACAGTGGACACTTTATCATATGAGGTATTTTGTGAGCCAATGGCTCACAGTGTATGTGCATACTTCACTGAAGTTGCCTAGTTTAAGTGACAAACATTATTGAGCTGCCTTAACAGACTGAGCCAATTAAACCCAAATCCACGATTCTCTGCAGCAATCTAAAATAGCCTATTAAAGTTTGCCTGATCCAACATATGATAAACTTTATTTTACCATTTATTGCTTGATTTACACCACAGTAAAACACCAATGACTTTTCATTCAGGCCCTCTTCTTGATGGTGGGATTCATATTGCCCTACACTTCCAGCATGTTATTTTGTCTACATACGGAATAGGAAATTAGAGTGTTAAGCTGTGGGGAAAAAAGAATCAGTCTTCATGTGAGCTGTGACTGAGTCCTACAAGACCCAAACACAAGCAGCACCGGGGCCTTCTTCAGGAAAACGCTTGTGGTATATGTGCAACAATTATCCAAACATCAATACAGTTATGATAGAAAGAACTTAAAAGGTTCAAACCATGATTGTTAAAAAGACCTATTTTTGCATATAAAAAGTGTCACTAAAGTCAAGGAAATAAGATACAGGCATCAAAAATCATAAAAGAAAAACCATTCCAAAGGAAAGCATTAATAAAAAGTTATCCAAATGCAACTAAAGTGTAACGCATCCTTTATTTTACTGACCATCTATAAAAACTGTGTGCCAAACAGCCAGTGAATATGGTCAACCTGAAATTGGTGACTGGTCTCACTGAGAATAGGTCTCACTGAGAATATTTTCCTTCAGATTGAGCAATTTTCCTGGAGGCTAAAGATCTTCAAAAGGGCTAATCTGCAAGCTGTACTCAGAGTCAGAAACGGCTCCTTGGGGTAAACTCAGGAAACTGTTCAGCTCCAACTTCAAAATTATGGTTATCTAACAAAATACTGATGTAAAAAATATTGTGTGGACAGAATATCATATTAAAAATATCGAGGACCAAAATATCGAGAAGGTAAATGCAAATAAGTAAGTATAGAGTTACTATTCTTCACTCTACGTACCTTAGAGATATATGTATCATCAAGGTACATATATGTAGTCAAGTACAGTAAAACTTTGCTTTCCCATAGAAACATACCTTCATGATATATATGTCCTTGATATTCTTCGCACAATATTTTGTCCACATGATATTTTTTCTTCAGTATTTTCCGCAGACATCCAAAATTCCCACCAAAAAGCTAAAAGTGGAAGAAAATGCCCCAATTAACCCACCAACTATGTCTTTTTCCAGTAGGCTTGACAGGCTGTTCCAGTCCACCAGGAATTAAGTCCTAACTTTGTGCACAAATTCTTTTAACACTGTTAACTTGTAATACAAGTCCTCTCGTCCTCCGGGCTGGCTTTCTAAATTCAGTTCCGCTCTTTCAAGTTGTACAAGTGTTCCCAACTCTGCTTCTAGGGCAGAATTCTCTTTCTCAGAACCTTCTGTATCCTTCAGCCAAAGGGGCAGTCAAATTTCTTTAGTACAACCTTAACCCTTACTGCTTTTGTAAGTCAGCAGGAGGCTAGTGTCCCCTGTCCTAAAGCCAAAGGCAGAATAGCATTTCAGACAGTGTTGGCTGCAACTCATTCCACTTTTCAGGCATACAGTCAGGAGTTCTTCAGTGCATCTGTCAGGTAGGTCTTCTCTCCTCTTCAGTCCTAGTCGTATTGCTTCACTGGAATTGGTCGAGCAAGATACGTTAAAGAGTAAAACAGTACTTCATTGTTGATGAGGCGTAGCTAATCCTAAATTAAATTCCGAGGTTTCCCATGCTTGTTCGGCTGCACAGTGATGTAGTTCCGGTCTTGATAATGTTTTTTTGTGGCATGAAAAATATCCTAATCTGTAGACACCTACAATTCAAAACAGAGAATCCCTGACTCAGCCGTGTGGTGTTCTCTTGTGACTTTAAATTTCTCCCTCGGTGCTCCTATCATAGACTACTACACTCAGGGGGTGATTAAGATGTCAGTCAGAAAAGCTCCGAACGGCATTCGGTTCGTCCAAATCCAATTGGGAACCCGTCTTCACCGACCGATTCGGAAAGCCTTCCGTCTGACCGATTACGATAGTCGAAAACCATTCGGTCTTTCCGACTCGGTTCCGAATGGCATTCGGAGTAACGGAGTCATTCGGAGCCGACTCGTACAGGTCCACGGAGCGCGTTTCCAACCTACGTGTTACAATGCCAGATTCGGACAGCCTTTCCGAATCAGTTATTCCCACACGGATTGGCTGTCGGAATCCAACCTTAGAGGCCAGTAGCAGGCCCCCTTTCACCCGGGGCCCTTCGAATGGGGCCCGTGGGGGTACCCATGGAACCCCTGTTTCCAACCATGCACTGTGTGACAGGCACCATGGGGTGCCTGCCACAGGGTGCACGATTTTCCCCACCCAACCTTTTTTTCAATGGGAGCGTGTGTAGTCGGTCGGAACACAAGCTCCCATTGAAGTCAATGCGAGTCCCACCGAACGATGTTCGGAAGCATCGTAATCGGTCGGTCGGACCTGCAGAACCCGATTTGGTCGGAAACCATTTCGGAAACCCATTCGGTCGGAAGAGTTTCCGACCGACATCGTAATTGGCCCCTTAATTGGAAATCTCTCCTGAGTCGGAGTTTGTCTTGGTGTCCTGTGAAGTATAGCCCTATTGCATCTAACAGTTCATTTTTCCCTTATCTTAATGAGAAATGTGCTAAATATTCAGCAGTCACTGGCTTCCTTTCTCCCTTCGATTTTTTGGAAAATTCTTTGAAGTAGCAACTGGCTGGTAGTGGCCCACAAAATCATGAATGGGGGGGTGATCACAAAAATGAATGTGAATGCCTTTGGCCTGCACTTCAGCTGAATATATTTCATAAACCAAAACAGCTTCAAGTGTAATGGGGAAAAGAAATGTAATTTCACTACTGGTCTTTTAATCCTAAATCACCTTTTGCTGCACATTTTAGTTTGATAGAGCTTTCCTATTAAACTGTACAGATCAATATAAGTGTATTATATTTTATGAACACTAAATATATCCTGCAGCTAGGACTGCGTGGAAAAAACATTTAGGATAAAGTCACAGGCTACATTTTAAAAGCAGGTGGGACTATTTGTAATTTGCTCCTACCTCAATATCTATGCTCTGTGCAACTCCTCCAGCTCTGCAGAGGTCGGGCACACAGTCAGCTACCTTAATATAGCTACAGTTATGGCAATTTAGCAATAAAAATGACTATCCTTTTTACTAAATGTAACTGAACCCTTTCAGTAGGCAATAGCCATTAGAAAGGTCCAAAACATCTCCTACTGAGAGCAAACAGGCTGACTTCCTTACAATCGAAACTGCCTCTCAATAGCACTTTTTGTTTTGTTTTGTTTTCTTTTGTTGTATAAATTTAATTTGTCAATTTGTCATTGGGCATTTGGCATGTCCACCTCAATCCATCTTATTCAATTTGTGTTTGCTAAGAATTAATGCTTCTGGCAGTTCTGTCAATCTCCCTAGCTGTATGCTTCTCAGGCTGTTTGTTCTGCTGAAGGCTATTCTGCATATTTCCTGGTGAATTATGATATTTTGTGCTCTTATACATTATTTCTCAAAAACATTGATCAGTATTTTGTGGATGATATTTCACACCAACATTTTAGAATCTTTATTTTCACTGAACACCATCAAGAATCACAATGCAGAGCTGACATTCACTATATTAATACTCATATTGGGTTTTCCTTTTTAGTTCTTCTCATCCACAAAGTATAATTTGGATATATATATGGAGATGTTTTTATAATGCTATAATTTATTATTTTCTACCTTAATAAATAAATAATGTAAAATTTGTAATCCATTATTGTGCTTGGTCAGGAACCTCTATGTTCTTTCATTTCAGTAGTGCAAGCTCCACCAAAAAATCAACTTAGCATGCAGTAGCAATAGATTAACATAGATATTTGTTTGGGGAACTCACATGTGTAGGAGTGTTGGAACCAGCATTGTCTGGTTGGCTGAAGGGATGCCCCCAGCCAGGCAATACTATCACTCCCGTCAAGGGCAGGTGATTACCGTCATTGTATAGCCCGTGCTTACACTTGGGTAGCTTGGCACTGAGCAGTGCGACTCACTATAGAAGCAATGTGTAAAGCAAAGGCAAAGCAGCCTCTCACTATAAATACAATGAGCGTCAAAAAAGAGACTTCACACAGGATGTATGCACTGCGGGTCGAAGCCACCCGAGACAACCAAATGTCAAAAGTTATTGTGCTTTTGGCAACAATCAATGTATAAGGCAGCCCGCCGGCCAGTGTCGTGAATCACAGGCGGTCTGCACACGATCACTCCCGCTCACACACACTCACTCCGCACCACTATACGGTGAGACAGGTATCAGCCAGCCTGTACGGCACGCTCTTACACACACATACGTACTCAGCACCATAATGCAGTGCCACTGGTATCCAGCAGGTCAATGGTTCACCCTCTGCAGACTCCGTGGTCCAAACCTCCCTCCACCCTCTGGTTCACCCCAATTGTCCTATACCCCCAGATGGAAGATAACCAGCCCTGCCTCCCGTAGACTGGGCTGCAAGTGGCTGAAGTCTCATTTAGTTTGGGTCCTCAGGAAGCAGGTGGGAATATGAAGCAGTTTTAATTAGAAGGAAGACGTAAACAAGGGATAGGAAAGCAGCCGCTTGGGAAGTTCACCCACAGGTTCAAAACACGAAGAAGTCACACAGTCTCTTGACCCAATTCCAAACTGTCTCAGAAGCATTTCTTCAAACCAATTTGTCTTGGCGCCAAGATGTCTTCGGGAGGAACCAGGTATGGAGAGGCATTTGCTCCGCCACGATGAGGGTCAACAAGGGAACAACCGATGAATGGAGCGTAATACAGGGAAGCCTCTCAATAGGATGAGGCACCCTGATCAGTACACAATGATCTGGGTTGTGCCCTGGAGATGTGGACACAGCAGCTGGTGCACGTAGGGATGAGAAGCACCAGGCACTTCGGATTTCAAACACGATGAGTTGCAAATTCCACACCTCCCTGGAAATGAGGCACAATGACCGGTGCACGTTGAGCTGGGTTGCAGCAGCCAATTCTGTTCACAGACAGCGAAGAGTTGCAATTCCGTACCTCCCTGGAAATGAGGCACAACAACCGATGCATGATGATATAGGTTTCACCAGACCAGTACGGTCACACACAAACAGGTGCAAGTTTAGGAGAGCCACGCGAGTTAGAATGAGCCACTACTTGGGTATACCCCCACCTCCAAGGGTCGCACCTTGTGAATTGGACACTGCACGCAATGAGCATTCAGTCGGTGTGTCACACAAGAGAAATGCAGCAGCATCGACGAAACAGGCCACGCAGGATCCCACAACCGGTGAACCTGCTCACCCCCACTAGACGCTTATGAGTGTTGATATCCTCTCAGTAAGGGAACCACACACCTTAGCTGCGGGCAAGATTTCTGGGGCACTACACTAGGCAATCCAGTCTCCAGACACAAGTCTTAGGTCCACTCTCACACCACACTACCCGTTTGGATTTAGTAGTGATCCAGCGCGAACCCAATCAATTGATCAGGGATAAATATTCAATAACATCATACTTTGGCCCATACACATTCACCCAAATCCCTGATGGGCTGGTGTCAAGTTTGTTTACTTTTCTTCAATTTATTCCTGTTACTTATGCACAAAATGTAAACATCCTGTACTTTGCGTATTAAAAATTATAATCGACTTTTCATCTACTTGGTCGATGGACCAATTAGTTGAAGAGTTGATGGCAATGGTAGTTCTCCAAAAATAAAGATTAACCTTTAGAAACTGGCTAAAAATGACCACAAACTCTCAGTGAGATTTAATAATTTTATCTAGTAATAATAAATGCTCATAGCGATTATATTCATAAATTGAAACACTGGAAACCTCATGAGAGAGAAAACAATCTAATCACAGTAACAACGGAACTATCATTTCAAATATACGTTGCAAAGAGTGGATAGATGAAGAGACATTAGATACAAGAAAAATCTATCATTTCAAACCAACGATTCGGAGGGGATAGATGAAGAGACAAAAGTTTCAGAGCCAAGAATACGACTGCAAAAATAATTTCTGCAATGCTAAGTTAGATCAGATACAAACCAAAGGGATCTGTAAGGGAAAACCACCACCCAGGCCTAGGCAGTAGTGGGGGACCCCTGAACCAAGAGTCAGGGATCAAAGATTCAAGAACCAGGACAGGGACAGGACAGGAACAGCTAGGCCTCTCAGCAAACCGACGCATCCCTCTCTCAGACACCTTCAGCCTAAGCGACCTCAACCACACCCCTAAGGCACCAATTCTTATACCCTAAAAGTACATGTCTGTCCCACAATAGTTGCTAAATTCACATTTTCTAGCTAAGGGATTGGTTAAGTTCTAGGGGTGGGATGTCACCCCACTATGAAATCATCTACTTTTGACTACACCATTATTCTAAACAATTTTTTATACAGTCATCAATACCGCTTCTCTCTCATGAGTATACATGCAACAATTTATTGTACATTTTAATAAATTTAACAACAACAGGTTCCGTTCCCACGATGACACTGGCTTTGGCTGCCTTTCAATGTTCTGTCCTTCACCAGGTCAGGCATTTTCAGCTTTGCACAGCAGTTCAGTCACGTTGTCACATGGTTCATGCTCACTCCTAATTCCACCCGCACTCGGTTAGGCTAATTTAAAAACATGGAGGACTCGTCCATTACTAAAAGAACGGAAAAACTGACATTTATTAATTATGTAACAATGCAATTTTCACTGTTTACCACCCACTTTAGCTTTACTTCATATTAATGGTTAGCCTAGCATAGCATCAGCAGGAAAGGTGCATTATTTTATTAGTTTAAAGCAACACTCACTATGCTTTTTACCAAATACATGTGCGGCTTTGCCATGCAAACCTTCTAGATTCGTTCAAAACACAAAATTATTACATTTCCAGTTATTTACGCATTAATTCTGGTTAGTTCATGCATTTTGTAAAGCATAGTTTCTCTCGTGTAGTGTAAATGTGCACATTAGTTGTTTTAACACTACTTACTGTTAGTCCGTATTATAGGGGTGTTCGGTTGAGCAGGTTTCTTTCGCGAAATCCTGCTCCATCAATCCCCCCTCTGATGGCTTTTAGGGGCCATCATAAATACTCACCATACCGAGTGCCACCTTTCATTTTGTCTAGAATTTACTTTCTTTCTCTTCTTTTATGGCACTCTCATCTAACTCTTTCATCATATCATAGTATTCTCCCTTTATTTCTTCTAACTCGATTTCTTCTCTCTTCTCTTTCTTCCTTTTCTTTTATTCTTTTTGTCTTTTGCATCTTTCTCTTATACATTTACAACACTTATACGCTATTAATATTACTAGAGCTACTATTGCTACTGAAAGAATTGGCATTATTATTTTTCCTAATAAACTACTTCCTAAGGTAGAAAACCATTTACTTACCGCAGAGAAACTCTTACCAAGTCTCTCCCAAACACCGTCAACCTCCAGTTGGGTTAAATCATTATGTAATTTTGTAATATTTCTAATATATCCTTCTATCCCTTTACTTTTATCCGGGATATAGGTACAGCAGTGTTGAATTTTCAACATGCCACAGACTCCACCCTCTTTTGCCAAAAGAATATCAAGGGCAAGTCGATTTTGCAAAACCATTGATCTGATTGCCACCATTTCGGTATCAATCATCAAGAAACCACCAGCAGTATCTGTTGATAAACGATCAACCACTGTGGATAATTTTCGAATTTTGTGTGAATTTAAAACAACTCCAACTGAGGGTATCAGTGCACCAAAGATATCACCTACTATTTCTGAAAAACTTGCTCTCTTACTTCGTATTAGTCCTTGTTTTATTTCATTGACACTATTGTCCTCACGGTCTACATGGTAGACTTTTGGGAAAACAATCCCAAAATAACAGCTTCCATACCAACGTGCTGGTAGCCTATAATAGGCCTTCTTACCATACACATAATAGATTCCCGGGAAAACCGGATCAGTTCCACCCTTTAATCCCCATCCTCCAGTAATTTGGAAAGTATGCTCACATTCACTAGTGCCAATGTAATAATTATTATAGTTAGTCTTTGATCTATACAAACATAGTTTCCCTTTCTGTGACCAGTCCAGGGACATCGCAGCGTATGTCTCTCCCTTCTCATAATTTCCTTCTCTAAATGCCCAAGGTGGTGCCTGTGATTTTTGTTCATCAGCTTTCTTCTGGAAACTTGCTCTTCTATTTTCTACCATATCTAAGAATAATCTCTCTTCAACATGTAAGTTACAAGTTAAATTATTTTTGTAGGCATATTCTACATCTAAGGTTTTAGTAATATGGAAGAACTCTCCCATATAGCGTGCATTTTTACCACTTACTACTTTATTTAATTCCCTTACAATTGGTATTTCTGAAAATACTAAATCTATATCAGTATATTGATATTCCAGCTTAACGGTCACATAAAATAGGCTGCTGAGTACACTACATGACACACCATAGGTTAGGGAAAGGTGGTGATATGTTATTCCTTCAGAGACAGACGAAGGTAATTTCATGCAGACATAACAATCACTCACATTCATAGTATTAGTATACTCATACAACAACTTGGTAAAAACATTTAACGAAAAATCACTAATTGATTTATCATGATGGAGAATGCTTCCATCCATTTGTTCTATATTAGTATTCATAGGGGTTTTAGAAACATCTTTCATTCCTTCAATCGACACATCATTAGTATTATTTCCAATGTTATTTACATTAAAAATGGGTATGACAACAATTAACAGGATCCATATAAGCGTTAATAGAAAAATACTACATAAGCAGGTTTTAATACATCTACGTTTTAGACTAGAATTTGGTTGTTCAGTCACTTCTGCTTCTGCCATTTTGATATACTACAAAAAGAAAAATACAAAAATCTAACAATCCCTTTAATCTACAACCTAACAAATCGGAGAAAAAATATAAATCTATATGGACTTTATTCTAAAAATTTCTTTAGAATAGATTTCTGTGTAATCCTACACTTAATGACCTTCTTCTTCACCCCTTTCTTTTACTTCAGTCTTTTGGTCTTTCTTAAGTCTTTAATTCAAATTCAACTGAAAAATGTTCTCCTTAATCTCTTTACAGTTCCTTTTAAGGTGGTCTCAGTTTGTTCTCATCTTCTTTTTCAGTATGACTACTGTCGTGTTTTTCTCTTAGACCTAAACTTTCAAATTCTTCTAGTATGACGTAGGTCCATTCAGGAGCTTTGTACTTTCTGCATGGAATTCTTGTTCTTTTTGATTTTCGGGTTGCTTTTCTTCTTGTGTTTTCTGATTCTGTTTGGCTTGAGACTTCGTTACTTTGCTCTGGTCTTTTCCCCAATCTTCTCTTTACTATTCTGTACTTTAGTCTTCTTGCTCCACTTGACCAAATGTCTCCTTTTCTAGGTCTCTTTTTCTGTACTACTTTTTCACCTTCTGTGTTTGGTTCACCATTTCTTTTATTCAATCTTCTTTCTATCTGTCCCTCACTGTTCCTTTGTATTTCTGTTTCTGTAGGTTCAACACTTGTTTCTGATTCATCAGTGAGTTCACCTTCTTCTAGCTCATTGGTGACTTCATTCTCTTCTGGTCCAATTTCTGGCTCAACAGCTGTTTCTCTTTCTTCTGGCTCAACGGCAGCCTCACCTTCTTCTGACTCAACAGCAGTCTCTTCAATCCCAGTATCTGGTGCCCAATTTACTTGACTTGTGCTTGGCTGTTCATCGTCAAAATGTTCATTAGAATCTGTCACTCCAGACTCTTCAGCTTCGCACACTTTAGCTGCTGGTTCTCGATTTTGATTTGCCAGTTGCTGTTCTTCAGGTCTTTCAATTGGACTTGGGACTAGGCGGGTATGGCTTGCATGTATCCAATTTGGCAAGCCAAAACACTTTACTGCTGTGGTCATCACCAATATGATCTGGTAAGGGCCGCTCCAACGGGGTTCTAGGCACGTTTTCCTCACGTGCTTCTTGACTAGGACCCACTCACCAGGATTCAAATCATGTGCTTGGTTCCGCTGTGTCGTTGTGGCATCTCCTCCAACCTGGCGAGACACAGAACGCACCAGGTCAGCCAGTCCTTTGCAATAATCTAGCACACGATCATCAGACATATTCATCAGTTTGTTCGCAGGTATGTATGCTTGTCTCATGGCTCTTCCCATCAACACTTCATGGGGACTCAATCCAGTCTTTTTGTCAGGAATACTTCTAAGACTCATCAATACAAGGGGTAAAGCGTCAGGCCACTTCAGTGTTGTGGATGCACATACCTTCCCTAATCTAGACTTTATTGTGCCATTTATCTGTTCAACAATACCAGATGCTTCTGGTCGATAGGCACAATGCAGCTTCTGCTCAATTTGCAATGCTGCACAAATCATCCGAATTATTTCATTATTGAAGTGCAATCCCCTATCTGATTCCAAAGTGACTGGAAAACCAAACCTAGGGATCAGTTCTCTCAACAACAGCTTAGCCACAGTAAGGCTATCATTCCTTCTCGTTGGATAGGCCTCTACCCAGCGAGAAAACAAACAGACAATGACAAGGACATATTTCAGCCCATTGCATGGTGGTAACTCAATAAAATCTATCTGAAGTCTGGTAAAAGGACCTCCTGCTTTCCCAATTACACCCCAACTCACAACTGTTTTTCTTCCTGGATTTTGTTTTTGGCATTTGGCACACCTTTGACATAAACTTTCTGCGATGGCCCTGAACTTTGGATTATACCATGTCTGCTTGAACAGTCTAACCATTGCATCTCTTCCAATATGTGTGAGTCCATGGTACATCCTGGCCATGTGAGAAAGTAAAGAATCTGGCAATACTGGTCTTCCATCATAATAGACCCATACCTCATCTTCTGCATTTTTCCTACAACCTGTTTTACTCCACTCTTCCTTTTCCTCATCACTGACTTCTTCCTGCATTTGCCTTACCTCATCCCAAGTCTCAAATGTGGTTGTGAACATAAGGTGGCATTCGGTATTTTCTCTTTCAATTGATCTGTTTATGGCCATTGTATTTTGTGCACAGTAACGCGCTAATTGATCCGCGTATCTGTTGCCCTTTGTCACATCATCATCTCCTGATTGATGTGCTGCACATTTTACAACTGCAATTCTTTTTGGTAACTGCAAAGCATCCAATAATTCCTTTACAGTTGTTCCATTCCGATTTGGGGAACCTGAGGAAGTCAAAAATCCTCTTTGCATCCATAGCTGACCGAAGTCATGTACAACTCCAAATCCGTACTGACTATCGGTGTAGATGGTTACTTTTAGACCTTTTGCCAATTTACATGCTCTATCCAGAGCAATCAACTCTGCAACTTGGACGGAGTTTACCCCATTCAAACAGGATGCTTCTAGTGCTCCTGATAAAGTGCAGACAGCATAACCAGCACACAAATCACCCTTTTAATTTCTCAAACATGATCCATCCACAAACAATTCACAATCTGATTCTTCCAAGGGTTCATCCTCTATGTCGGGACGGGGCTTAGTACAAAGTTCTGTCACTTCCAGACAATCATGTTCTGCTTCTTCTTTCACCTCCTCACATCTTGAATCTGGTAACAATGTAGCAGGGTTCACAGTAGTGCACTTCACCACTGTCATATTTTCAGCACCTAGAATCACTCTCTCATATTTAGTCAGCCGACTAGAGGTCATATGTTGAGTCCGGGTGCGAGTTAAAAGGATCTCAACAGAATGTGGTACAAATACTTTTACTGGATAACCCATCACAATTGCTTCACTTTGTTCCAAACTTACACAAGTGGCGGCTACTGCTTTTAAACAGCCTGGTAATGCTGCAGCCACTGAATCTAGGGTAGCAGAAAAATATGCCACTGGACGTCGTGCCATTCCGTGTTTCTGAGTTAAAACTGCAAGTGCACATCCATCTCTTTCACAACAGTACAAAGCTAATTCTTTAGAGTAATCTGGCATTCCCAAAGCAGGTGCTCGACAAAGACTGTTTCGCAACCTTGAAAAGGATTCCATACTCTCTTCGTCCAACACGATTGGATCTTTCACATCCTTTCGTGTCAACCTCTGTAGAGGTTTTGCAATCAGTGAGAAACCACAGATCCACTGTCTGCAGTATCCAACCATTCCCAAAAACATTCGCACTTCCTTTTGATTTCTGGGTGGATTCATTTTCTTGATCACACTGATTCTCTCTGGCGTCACCTTTCTGACCCCCTTTTCAATCTTGTGACCTAAATACTGAACTTCCTGTCTACAGTATTGCAATTTAGATGGTGACACTTTATGTCCTCCTTCTGCTAAATGGTTCAGTAAAGCAATTGTGTCTGTTACACATGCTTCTCGTGTTTTTGATGCCACCAGTAGGTCATCAATATACTGAACCAAAACAGAGTTTCCAGGCATGACCAAAGTCTCCAAACATTTTTTCAAGATCTGATTAAAGATCGAAGGACTCTCAGTGTACCCTTGAGGAACTCGGCACCATGCCAAGACACGGTTTCCGAACCGGAATGCAAATAAATATTGACTTTCCGGGTGCAAAGGACTGGAGAAAAATGTCTGACACAAATCAATAACGGTGTACCATTCAGCATCACAAGGAATTTGGTAAAGAATTACTGCGGGATTTGGCACTATTGGACAACATGGCACTACAATTTTATTCACCTTTCTCAAATCTTGTACTATTCTATATTTCCCATTAGGCTTTTTGATTCCAATAATGGGCGAATTACAGGGACTGCTCATTATTTCTTTTAAAATTCCCTGTTCAATCATTTGGTCAATCACAGGTGTGACTCCTGCAATTACTTCTGGACTCATTTTGTATTGTGGGGTATTTGGATATATAGCACCATTTTTTACTGTAATCTGAATTGGATCTACATTTGTCATTAACCCAATCTCTTTTCCTGTGAAATCCCACACATCTGATCTCACTGTACCTTTTAATTCTTCAGGCAAATCCTCCTCAGTGAGGAGTGAATATAATTCACTCACTTCTGATTCTCTCTGGGCCATCATTACTTTGTATTCAACATCCTCATCTGGTGTCATAAAGGCAACACCATCCGGTGTACAATAAATGGTACAATTCATTTTTCACAACAAATCGCTGCCCAGGAGATTAACGGGACTGGAATCACATACCACAAACCGATGCATGTCCAATATGAACTTCTATCGGGGCTTTGACAGGAGTTCTAATATGTTTATTTGCAATGCCTACAACTTGGATAGTTTCTCCCGAGAGGAGTAGGTTTGGAATTTCTGCTGCTCTCACAGTAGAACGGGTAGCACCAGTGTCCACCAAGAAGGTGATATCTTTACCTTCTACCTTTCCATCAACAAATGGACCTGACTGATCTATTGCTAAAGATGCTCCAAGTACGTACTCTTCCTCCCCCCTCAGGCACCGTCATTGCGATGAATCCGAATCACTCTCATTGCACTGCAACAAATACTGCGAAACTAATGGATTCTTACCAAACTGCTCTTCTCCGTGGAATCCAGTGCTTGCACTGTACATCTGCATATGAGCACTCACATTACGGGGTATAGGAGGTTGTGGCACCTGTAACTGTGGAGTAACTACCTGCTGCTGCTGCTGCTGTTGATTCCCAATCACCTCATTCTGCATCTGTGGATTTTAAATTTTGATTCACTTCATTACCTTTTTGACCAGATCTACACTCATTCTTCCAATGTCCAAATTTTCCGCACGCATGACAAGGAAATTTCTTTTTAGCTTCTTCCTTACTCATTTTAAATTTTCCTTTACCTCCACTGTATACCTGACCAGCCTGACTCTGACTTTGTTGCACATTACTATTTTCCTGTTGCTGTTCTGCCATCTTCACTTGTGCCCACATCATTTTCTCTTTTAACTTTTTAAGCCTTGAATCAATGTCATCACTACAATACTTTGCATACCTCAAAATCTCATCTATCGACTTACTCTGCCAGCAGAGCATATGCTGCTGTATCATTGCACTAATCTCTGGTTTCAATCCATATACGAATCGATACACAAAATGTCCCATATCTTTGTCTCCAATATTCTCAAACCCACTGTACTGCTTAAACACTTGTAACAGTCTCTCATAATATGCATGCACCGACTCTTTAGGCTCTTGGGTCATCCTGTCAATCTTAACCCAATCTGTTTCTTTAGGAGAAATCATCCCTTTCAAGAAAGTAATGACCTGATGGTACTTTTTCATCACCTCTTCAGATGGTGCACCTGTTTTGCATCCCTGGGATATTCATCCTTAGGCCAGTCAACAGTAATTTTACATTCTGTCCACAAGTCAGCTGGAACCACTATTTCAAAAAGACCATCTAAATCTTTCAATAACACCTTAGAAACTTTTACAAATCTATCTACTTGTTTGTACCATTCAACTGGCTTCTCTCGCAATCTGGGAAAATCATTGGTGAATGATAATATGTCTTGTCTAGTCCAAGGTACGTGAACATATCCACCACCTGGAACTTCTCTCATTGGACATGCCCTTTCAACTTGCTCGGTTTCCTTTAACGGAAACATGGAAGTTCCCTTAGCAACAGTTTCTTCCTTCTTTTTCATCCATTTACTGCTTCATCGTTCTACATTTCCCCATTTCTTCAGAATATTAATTAATTCTTTTATCTGCAATCTTTTCCCTGACATATTCAAACTCTCTAAATCCTTGTCAGTAAAAGCCATTCTCTAGGTTTTCTGCAACACCTTCGCCTTCTCTATATCTACACCAAACTCACTAGCAACTTCCGATAGTTTCTCATGAAAATTCTTCGCTCTCCAAATAATACTTTTACATAAAAACAGCAACTCTTCCTCAGTATAAGTCCCTAGTCTGTCTGGACTTACTGTTCCAATATCATCTCTTCTAAATCTACTTTCAATTGACTCACATTTATACTCTGTGTTTGAGCTTTTGGCTTGGTCATTTCTTTTATCCAGTTAGTTAATTCTTCTGGAGAGGGACCTGCTGAACTCCCTACTACTGGTGTAAAATTTGGCCCTATTTTTCTGGGGTCTAATTGAATACTTCTCCTCGGGGTCTCTGTTAATAAATCACCAACCGGAAGGTCCAATAGTGTGGTATTTTGGTCGTCTTGTCTAATTTCATTTGTTACTGACACTATTTCACTCCTTACACTACTTCTTGGAACTGACAATGTGCGTACTTTTGGTAAGGTCGATTTTTCTCCAAATAATGGAACCACGGGACCAATTGTCACTGGTACCGTTAATGCTTCTGCATTCAAATTTAACTGATTTAGTTTCTGTACCTGTTCCATTCTAGCTTTGTTTAACAAACTCACTTCATTTTCTCGCACTATCCTAGCTATTTCGGTAACTTGGGGAGTTAATGGGGTTGCCATTTGTGGGGCACTTGGAATCACCTCCCCTGAATTTTCTTCATATGGTGAAGGTCTTTTAGTCATAATATATTCTAACAATTCATCATCAGATTCATTGAAGCCCTCTCTGGACGTTTCTATATTTTTATTTTTCTCTTTACACTTTGTACCTGTCTGACTCCCTGCTGTCAAAACTGGATATAGACCCTCGGTCACTACAGCTCTTCTCCATCTTTTCATTTGATCTTCTCGCCTCTCAAATGGATATCTAGGCATAAAACCTCTGAATCGTCTACCACTTCTATCTTTTTCTCGCTCAAAAGCTTCTACTTCCCATTCTTCCAACGTTTCATACTGGGTAAGTCTAGGATTTGGTTCTAGCGAGTTCATCCTATTTCTCAAATTCTGTAAAATTCTCACATTGAATGTACCAAACTCAGGAAAAGCTAACATTCCATCATCCTTCGTATATTTCATCCAGTTTTCTAACCAAACACACGTATGGTACCCTCGCTCCATCATCATATAAGAGGCAGGCGTTCTTGGGGGTGGAATTGGAATTCCCTCTCTAGTCACAATTTGTTTATCTTTCTTAAAGAAATTCTTTATTGTCTTTAGCAAACCCATTCTCAAACACTTCTTTACTAATGGGTTTTTCACAATAACTCAAACAAAATGTTTCCGTAATTCTCTCTTCCCTATTTGTTCGCTCCTGTCCAATGTCAGCGCGACTCACACTACCTAACCAATCGGAGCTTCTGTTCACACCCGCTATCTGACCAATGCCAGCGCGGCCTTTTGTGATGTCAGTTTTTACTCCTTCTACTGACCCTCCCTTTACAATCTACTCTCGATACACGCCGCTGCTTCGACCAATACCAGCGCAGCCTTTTATGACGTCAGTATCACTCCTTCTATTGACCCCTCCTTTACAAAATCTTACGACAATGTTTTTCTGATTTTTCTTAATAAACATTCCGTTAGTAACAACATAACAAGACAATGCTACTTTGTCTGTTCAACTAAATAAAGAGATAGTCTTCACTTCTCCAAGAGATCCTTACACTGCAAGTAACAATAACGACCAGCGTTATCTCACTTTTCTAACAAGCTCCAGAGTGACCTGTTACTCCTCTAGGGATAAAGCCGAAGTTTCACAAGAGGACTTTTTTGGCATTAAAAAGGTGTCCTGTTACTCCCCCGGGGATACTGCTAGAGTTTCAAAAGCGGACCCTTCGCTATTTTCAGTCACTCTACTTACATACAAATTTTCCCTATTTATAACACTGACAGCCCTACGTAGCCTTTCAGTATTATTTCAACAGACAAAGTACTTCTGCAGTGTGATTTCTTTACCACACTCTTCTTCTGCCTACTTCAGGTAAATTCCTTCCCGGGATTCCTCAGGTAACTTTGTACCTGTACTTTTATACAACATAAAACGTGACACTAACTCTTCGTGTTAAGACATATAATCAATATTCAATAACCATTTACCAAACTAATCAATAATTAAACCATCCTCTGCTACCATGAAACTGATCCAGCGCGAACCCAATAAATTGATCAGGGATAAATATTCAATAACATCATATTTTGGCCCATACACATTCACCCAAATCCCTGATGGGCTGGTGTCAAGTTTGTTAACTTTTCTTCAATTTATTCCTGTTACTTATGCACAAAATTTAAACTTCCTGTACTTTGCGTATTAAAAATTATAATCGACTTTTCATCTACTTGGTCGATGGACCAATTAGTTGAAGAGTTGATGGCAATGGTAATTCTCCAAAAATAAAGATTAACCTTTAGAAACTGGCTAAAAATGACCACAAACTCTCGGTGAGATTTAATAATTTTATCTAGTAATAATAAATGCTCATAGCGATTATATTCATAAATTCAAACACTGGAAACCTTATGAGAGTGAAAAACAATCTAATCACAGTAACAACGGAACTATCACTTCAAATATACGTTGCAAAGAGTGGATAGATGAAGAGACATTAGATACAAGTAAAATCTATCATTTTAAACCAACGATTCGGAGGGATAGATGAAGAGACAAAAGTTTCAGAGCCAAGAATACGACTGCAAAAATAATTTATGCAATGCTAAGTTAGATCAGATACAAACCCAAGGGATCTGTAAGGGAAAACCACCACCCAGGCCTAGGCAGTAGTGGGGGACCCCTGAACCAAGAGTCAGGGATCAAAGATTCAAGAACCAGGACAGGGACAGGACAGGAACAGCTAGGCCTCTCAGCAAACCGACGAACAGCGACGCATCCCTCTCTCAGACACCTTCAGCCTAAGCGACCTCAACCACACCCCTAAAGTACCTATTCTTATACCCTAAAAGTACATGTCCGTCCCACAATAGTTGCTAAATTCACATTTTCTAGCTAAGGGATTGGTTAAGTTCTAGGGGTGGGATGTTACCCCACTATGAAATCACCTACTTTTGACTACACCATTGTTCTAAACTATTTTTTTATACAGTCATCAATCTCTTCTCTCTCATGAGTATACATGCAACAATTTATTGTACATTTTAAATAAATTTAACAACAACAGGTTCCGTTCCCACGATGACACTGGCTTTGGCTGCCTTTCAATGTTCTGTCCTTCACCAGGTCAGGCTTTTTCAGCTTTGCACAGCAGTTCAGTCACGTGGTCACATGGTTCATGCTCGCTCCTAATTCCACCCGCCCTCGGTTAGGCTAATTTAAAAACATGGAGGACTCGTCCATTACTAAAAAAACGGAAAAACTGACATTTATTAATTATGTGACAATGCAATTTTCACTGTTTACCACCCACTTTAGCTTTACTTCATATTAACGGTTAGCCTAGCATAGCATCAGCAGGAAAGCTGCATTATTTTATTAGTTTAAAGCAACACTCACTATGCTTTTTTCCAAATACACGTGCGGCTTTGCCATGCAAACCTTCTAGATTCGTTCAAAACACAAAATTATGACATTGCCGGTTATTTACGCATTAATTCTGTTTAGTTCGTGCATTTTGTAAAGCATAGCTTCCCTTGTGTAGTGTAAATGTGCACATTAGTTGTTTTAACACTACTTACTGTTAGTCCGTAGTATAGGGGTTTTCGGTTGAGCAGGTTTCTTTCGCGAAATCCTGCTCCATCAGTAGCCAAGGTAGGGACTTGAGAGGGCACCGGTCACCAGATGTCACAGGTAGATTATGTAGGTCCCTCAGGGAAGATCTTTGATATCCCTAAGATCTCCAAGAGAACAGGAGGCCCGCAGTCGGGGCCTCGGAGAGCACACTTCAGGGCGCCACACTTCAGCAGGTCCTCGGCCCAGGCCAGCCTCTATTCGGACAGCTTTCCTCCATGTGCACAACAGAGTCCTCTGACAAGTCATGTGCACAACAGAGTCCTCTAACGATGTGCACCACACAGTCTGGTCCCACGCCCCCACAAGCATATCTCCCTCTTTGCTGCAGCATGGCCCCCGTAGTTATACCGTAGTGCATCTTTGAAATTGGGGTGGTTTAGGGGGTTTTCCCTTTGATCCACAGAGGTCTCCCCTAAATTGTAGACCTGTCTGCCATGGGGCCTTGGAATGCAGATCTTAATCTTTAGTGGAGCCATGATACGGCCCCCAGAGGCTAAGTGTCGCAACCTCTATCTTCAATCTATCGCATTCAGCCACCAAACGGCAGAGGTCTGCCTTTCCCGTGGGATGCCCATGGTTTAATGCTGTTGATTGGGGAATGCACAGATGTGATCCTCCCGATTCCTGGTATCCACTGGAGCCAGAAACCACAGTCCCTGAGACTCTTGGAGCATAGAAATGTCCATATTCTATAAGTGGCATTTCTAAGAGAGTAATGCCAAAACCCCCTTTACCAATGGAATGAGTTTGGCACGGCGAATCCATTGATATGAAACATCATGAGGCTGCTCCACAGCAATCCACTATTGCATTCCGAAGTAATGTGAATCACTATTGCATGTTAACCTACTGGAAGAGCAGGCCTCATAGGTAGTGGAAACACACAAAGGTATGCCTCACTACCTGGGTGCATGTGCGCTATTGTGCACACAGACCTGCAATGGCAGGAGGGACACATAATTCCCAGCACCAGTGTTGCCAGCACGCCCGCCCGAGTCTGCACAGCAGACTGGACACAGGTTTAACTAATAGATGTGTCTGTGCGCACACACTAATCTGCATTGGCAGGTGGCACATGCAATCACGGGTACCACAGGTTCAGGTGTGCACTCACAGCAGCCTACAATGGCAAGATGCTCATGAGTTTTCTCACAATCTATGCCAGTGCGAACCCACCTGTTTGCAGTGACAGATCAGCCCATGTTTCAGAACAGTGAATCAGCACCACTTCGCAAAACATGGATAGGAAGGGTGAGCGCACTTTCACTCCATATATACAATGGGAAAGTGCCCACAGGCCACATAAGAGAATCAGCAAACCCCAGGTGGAAAAAGAAAAAAAGTTCAGGGAAACGCTACCTGATGAGTATCTGGCCCAACAAGGAGGCAGTGATTTTCAGATTTCAGGTCCTTCTCTGACACAGACCTTTTTAGAGGAACTGCAATTCACAATTGCAGAATTTACATGTGAACAAATCCTGTGTATGAGGGTACAATCCCACTATTTCCAATTCTGTAAGTCAGTTGTGGAAACTTTACCTCATGAATTCCTGTATTTGCACAAGTTATGTGTCACTTCCCTTAGCATATACGTACAATCAGGTTAATTAAATGCTATGATTCAGGGTTCAGGACATCTAAAAAAAAAAACAAATATAGACGGATGATCCTGTCAGAAGGAAGTTGGCTACCTCTAGAGGTGATCTTGCCCACTCCGTATAACACTCCATTGCATGGGCCTTCACTTATGGTATTTATGAGCTAACTTTGGATGCAATTCAATCAATCAATCATGTCACTTATAAAGCGCACTACATACCCGCGAGGGTCTCAAGGCGCTGGGGGAAGAGGGGGGTGGTGCTGCTACTGATCGAAGAGCCAGGTCTTGAGGAGTCTTCTGAAGGCCAGTAGGTCTTGGGTCTGTCGGAGGTTGGTGGGGAGGGTGTTCCAGGTCTTGGCGGCGAGGTGGGAGAAGGATCTGCCGCCGGCGGTCGTTCTCCGGATGCGGGGGACTGTGGCGAGGGCGAGGCTGGTCGAGCGGAGCTGGCGGGTGGGGGTGTAGAAGCTGAGTCGTCTGTTGAGGTAGGCTGGTCCGGAGTTGTGGAGTGCTTTGTGTGCGTGGGTGAGGAGCTTGAAGGTTATCCTCTTGTTGACAGGGAGCCAGTGCAGGTCTCTCAGGTGGGGTGTGATGTGGCTGCGTCGGAGGATGTCGAGGATAAGACGTGCAGAGGCGTTCTGGATGCGTTGCAGCCGTCTCAGGAGCTTAGCCGTCGTTCCTGCGTAGAGGGCGTTTCCGTAGTCCAGCCTGCTGGTGACGAGGGCCTGGGTGACTGTTTTTCTTGTTTCGGTGGGGATCCACTTGAAGATCCTGCGGAGCATTCGGAGGATGTTGAAGCAGGATGAGGAAACGGCGTTGACCTGCTTAGTCATGGAGAGGGTGGGGTCGAGGATGACCCCTAGGTTGCGAACGTGGTCGGTGGGTGGCGGGGCTGTTCCCAGTGATGTTGGCCACCAGGAGTCGTCCCAGGCTGAAGGGTTGGAACCAAGGATGAGGACCTCCGTCTTGTCCGAGTTCAGCTTCAGGCGGCTGGTCCTCATCCATTCGGCGACAGCCTTCATTCCTTCGTGGAGGTGGGCTTTGGCGGTGTGAGGGTCTTTGGTGAGGAGAGGATCAGCTGGGTGTCGTCGGCGTAGGAGATGATGTTGAGGTTGTGCTGTCGGGCGACGTGGGCGAGGGGTGCCATGTAGATGTTGAACAACGTTGGGCTGAGGAGGAGCCTTGGGGTACGCCGCAGATGATCTTGGTGGCCTTGGATCGGAAGGGGGCGAGGCGGACGCTTTGTGTTCTGCCGGAAAGGAAGGATGTGGTCCAGTCCAGGGCCTTCTCTTGGATCCCGGCGTCGTGAAGGCGTGTTCGTAGTGTGTGGTGGCAGACCGTGTCGAAGGCGGCTGATAGGTCCAGGAGGATGAGGGCTGCTGTTTCTCCGTTGTCTAGCAGGGTCCTGATGTCATCGGTGGCGGCGATGAGGGCGGTTTCGGTGCTGTGGTTGCTGCGGAAGCCCGAACTGGGAAGGGTCCAGGATGTTGTTCTCCTCGAGGTAGCGGGTCAGTTGTTTGTTGACGATTTTCTCGGTGACCTTCGCGGGGAACGGGAGCAGAGAGATGGGTCGGAAGTTCTTGAGGTCCTTGGGGTCTGCCTTGGGTTTCTTGAGTAAGGCGGTGATCTCGGCGTGCTTCCAGCTTTCCGGGAAGGTTGCTGTCTCGAAGGAGATGTTGATTATTTTCCGGAGATGGGGCGCGATGGCTGTACTGGCTTTGTTGAAGATGTGGTGAGGGCACGGGTCTAGCGGTGAACCGGAGTGGATGGTGTTCATGATCTCGCTGGTGTCCTCGTCGTTGATGTTGGTCCAGGAGAGCAGGCGGTTGGTGGTTGTGGGGGCAGTGGTCTCGGTGGTTGCCGGGGCGGTCGTGGTGTTGAAGCTGCCGTGGATGTCGGCGATTTTGCGGTGGAAGAAGGTGGCCAGTGAGTCGCACAGGTCTCGCGATGGCTGGATGTCGTTGGTGTTGGAGCTGGGGTTGGAGAGTTCCTTCACGAGGTTGAAGAGCTCTTTGCTGTTGTGTGCGTTGTTGTCTAGGCGGTCTTTGAGTGAGGCCCTTTTGGCGGATCTGATGAGGTGATGGTGACTGCGGGTGGCGCTCTTGTGGGTGGCGTAGCTGTCCGCTGTCCGTTCGTGGAGCCAGATCTTCTCCAGTTTTCGGCATGTTCGTTTGGAGGCCTGGAGGTCTTCGGTGAACCAGGTGGCTTTCTTGCTGGTGTGGCTGTTGGGCGGATTCTTGAGCGGGCGAGGGTGTTGGCGCAGTCGTCGATCCACTGTCTGAGGTTGCGGGCGGCGGTGTCGGAGGGTTCGGCGGGTGGGCTCAGGGCGAGGGTTGTGGTTAGCTGGTCTTCCGTGACTCTGCTCCAGCAGTGGCGAGGCATTTGTTCGGTGCGGTGGTGCGTGGTGGGCTTCCTGTAGGTGAAGTGGATGCAGTGGTGGTCAGTCCAGTGGGGTTCGGAGGTGTGGTTGAAGGAGACGTGTGGGCTTGCGGAAAAGATGGAGTCTAGCGTGTGGCCGGCGGCGTGGGTGGGTGTAGTCACGAGCTGTCTGAGTCCGAGGGTGGCGAGGTTGTCGATCAGGGTGGTGGAGTTGGTGTCCTTGTTGTTCTCGAGGTGGAAGTTCAGGTCCCCGAGGAGGATGTAGTCCGTGGAGGCGATGGCGTGTGTGCTGACGAAGTCAGCGATGGAATCGCTGAACTGTGGTCGGGGTCCGGGGGTCTGTAGATGAGGGTTCCTCTGAGGGTGGTGTTGGGATCGGTGTGGATCTGGAAGTGCATGTGTTCGGCGGTGCTGAGGGTGTCGTCGGTGTTGGTTGAGACTCTGAGGGTGTTCCTGTGGACGATGGCGATGCCTCCTCCGACTCCGTTGGTGCGGTCCCTGCGGGTGATCTTGTATCCGTCCGGGATGGCAATGGCGATGTCGGGGGCTGAAGCGGGATTCAGCCAGGTCTCCGTCAGGAATGCGACGTCTGGGGAGGTTGAGTCGAGAAGGTCCCAGAGTTCGATGGCGTGTTTGCGGGCGGAGCGGGTGTTGAGGAGGATGCATCTGAGGTAGTTGGGTTCTTTCCTGGGCGGTGGTTTGGCGGGGCGGGTGCTGGCGAAGCTGCAGTTCCGGCAGGTGAAGGGCCCTTGGGTGCGCTTCGGGGTGGCCTGGTAGCAGGCGTGATCTTTTCCGGGGTTGAGTGCGTGGAGGGTGCTGGCGTCGTATCGGCGTCTGTTGATGTGGCGGGCGCGGGGGATGCCCGGACCAGGGGGTCTGGCGCTGGGCGCGGTCACGGCACGGACGGGCGCAGACGGGCTTGCCTTAGGCGCGCCTTCAGCGCGCCAGCGGCGCGGCCGCACAGCGGCCGCCATAAATGGGGAGGTGGGAGGGAGGAGCAGGGAATGGGGCAGCGAATGGGCAGTGAGGGGCGGGGCCGCAGGGCGCAGCGGCGGGAAACAGGCACAGAAGGGAAAGCAGAGCACAATCAGGGGCAGCAAGGGGGCACAGAAAGGAAAAACGAGCACAATCAGGGGCAGCAAGGGGCACAGAAAGGAAAAAAACGAGCACAATCAGGGGCAGCAAGGGGGCACAGAAAGGGAAAAAAAACGAGCACAATCAGGGGCAGCAAGGGGGCACAGAAAGGAAAAAGCGAGGCACAATCAGGGGCAGCAAGGGGGCACAGAAAGGAAAAAAACGAGCACAATCAGGGGCAGCAAGGGGGCACAGAAAGGAAAAAACGAGCACAATCAGGGGCAGCAAGGGGGCACAGAAAGGAAAAAAAAACGAGCACAATCAGGGGCAGCAAGGGGCCACAGAAAGAGCAAGGGGGCACAGAAAGGAAAAAAAACGAGCACAATCAGGGGCAGCAAGGGGGCACAGAAAGGAGAAAAAAAACGAGCACAATCAGGGGCAGCAAGGGGCACAGAAAGGAAAAACGAGCACAATCAGGGGCAGCAAGGGGGCACAGAAAGGAAAAGCAGAGCACAATCAGGGGCAGCAAGGGGGTACAGAAAGGAAAAACGAGCACAATCAGGGGCAGCAAGGGGGCACAGAAAGGAAAAACGAGCACAATCAGGGGCAGCAAGGGGGCACAGAAAGGAAAAACGAGGCACAATCAGGGGCAGCAAGGGGCACAGAAAGGAAAAAAACAAAAAACGAGCACAATCAGGGGCAGCAAGGGGGCACAGAAAGGAAAAACGAGCACAATCAGGGGCAGCAAGGGGGCACAGAAAGGAAAAACAGAGCACAATCAGGGGCAGCAAGGGGGCACAGAAAGGAAAAAAACAGAGCACAATCAGGGGCAGCAAGGGGTACAGAAAGGAAAAACGAGCACAATCAGGGGCAGCAAGGGGGCACAGAAAGGAAAAACGAGGCACAATCAGGGGCAGCAGCAGGGCACACAGACGGAGCTGTGTGGTGGGGGAGCGACCTACCAGTCAAGGTCAGGGGTCGCTCCCCCACCACACAATTGACCTGGATGAGGGGGCATTTGCATATTACTAAATTATGCCCAAAATGTCACTTAGTTTGACCCTACAAGGCAATCAACCAGTTTCTGGACTCAAATGTATGCCTATCCTAATCAGCAGCCCACACAACTATATCAGTGAATCAAATCTGTCCCAACCCACATGTAGATTTATGATCAGGAAAATATATATTTTTACAAACCAACTCTGCAATAGTTGGTGGACCCACTTTTAAGAGATAATGTAAATGTTAGGTGCAGAGTTATGGTAATTTATAATCTTATTCCTAACTCACAAAATTAGGATTGGTAGGATTTTGTCATCAAAAGTAGGATTTACTCAAAGAGAAATTCTGCCAGTATGGACAGAAATTTCAATAGAGCAAATAAGCTAATAGGGGCAGGTTTGTGGGTCCTCCTGTCAAATTTGATAAACGTTCACAAACGTTAAATTTGTGAGTGTTACCAATTTTTTTTCAGGATGTCCCTCACCCTGGATGAAGTGGTAGATTCACTCCTACAGTTTCAGGGATATAAGGGGGCAGGAAAAACTCCCAAAATTGAAGAGGATTTTTTGAAAATGGAATTTTATATTAGTTTTCCCTATAGGCTTAGCAACACATTGCTACATACTGAAACGCATACCTGTACTTATGCATGGGTATACATGCATGGGCATGTGAGATCTCCTGGGAATCTGCGGCAGTCAGTGCTTCTCAAAAAAATTCCTCAAATGTTTTGAAAGATTTTGAACAATACGTGAGCCTACTGGGGTAAATTTTTTACTTTTAATAGGGCAACGTTTGTTCCTGGTCCTCACTGCTACAACGAGACCATTCATGCAAGATATGACTGCTTATTTCATAGATAACTGTATTTTCAACAGGGGCCTTAACAGACTACTTCAAATTGGGCAAACTTGAACCAAAGACATTGATGCAAATTGTTTACTAATTATATGCCAGACATATCACGCAAAACAACCTTCTTATAAAGTGTGTACCTTTTGACTAAAAAAAATATTTTCGAAAGGATACATACAATAGTGCTAGAATTAATATTTTAGGGAAATTATGTTACTCAAATTGTGAACTTCATTATCAATTGAAATCTTAGACAGAGATTGGCCTGCTTTTTAGTGATGTTTCGGTCAGAGGAAGTAGCATTAATAAACAAGACTGTTGTTCCATTCCAAATGGCATATTACTAACTGACAATATATCCGTGTAGAGATTTTACATGGGATACGCTTGGCCATTCATATTTTAATCCGCAGCTGGCGCATTTATATAATTCATTAGCATGTGTATGAACATTGAGCAATTAGCAATTCACTGCATAAAATGATGCAGTGATCAGCTAATTACCCAAGATGTTTCAATTTGTTCCTCATATACAGAACATAAATCCAAAATGACATTTTAATCGAACGCGCCATTTCAGGCAGGTCGGCCAATGGCAGCAAAAAAAAAAATTTAAATGATACTAAAAAATCATAACATCACAGTAGTTTCGAGAACCAAAATTGGAACTGTGGTGTTCCTCAGATGAAAGTCGCAGTGTAGAAATAGAAAGAGTGCATGTATATGAAAAACTGCAAAGTATCTCCGAATTGCTCCCCACTCAGCACATTCTATAAGCCGGGGTATTGTTGGGATGGAGTGGTTACAGAAGGGGCTGTACTGTTCCCACCCCTAAAGAAGCTCATCTCGAAATGGCGCCCACAATATCCGCAAACTGACAAGATGCACTACCATTCTGATGACACGTGGGTCATATATCGGGCCACACGTTGGCCTCATCATATAGTATACCTCGCGACAATGAGTGCCTTTATGAGAGAGGGGTTACGTGACACAAATCTCACCCTCCATTCCAAAGGGGCACAATGTTCAATTGAATTGTCTTTGTCAGGGCTTGCAGGATGGGCAGTACTAGCTTGTCAAGTGGTGACACAAACATATATCTGGAGGGTTTCAGTTGTCGGTGAGGTCGAAGACTTGGAGGGGAAAAGTGACAAATCTCAAGAACAAATGAAAGGCTAAATTCTGTTGGGGCTGTGTGGCTAATTAAAAAAGCTTTAATAGGCTCTCATCCTCTCATACAAAGTCATTGAAGAATTTCTCTTTTTCGATTTACATGTAATCTTTTTCTCATCGTCACTTGTCTGTTTATTTTGAAACTTCATATATTTTCCTGCATTGCGAAGTGACCTTGATGGCATGTTAGTGCAGTTCAAATCCACTAACTAAACAAAAATTAATTAATTATTAAATAAATACATAGTATAAAAAAATTATAAAAACATTTTAAAATATGAAAATGATCGGTTTCGAACCTATTGTATGCAATAGATAACAGGAGAATTTGCTTTCATCATGATTGCAGAATCAAAGTAATAAAGAAAAGGCAAAAATGAAAACACATACCCAGTGCTTAATTGTAAAATATTAAGTGCCAGGACTCTGACCGGGAGGCCACTGCAGCTTGCACCACCCATTGCCCTTGTCATCGCTGCCAAAACAACTACTAACCATCTCTCTCGCATGAAAATGCGACAGTTCAGATTATTCCAGGGCCCCAAAGCTAAAGGAATGGCTGGGGAGGCAGGTATTTGCAATTTTAATGTATATTGTATTCCTAAACAACCATTGTTCTGCTCATCTCTAAATTAGATGAGCAGCGCCACCATGTGGTAGACTGTTCTAGGTATGGTGTTAACAATTAGGTGCCGGTGCCGAGCACCGGAAACTAATTAAGTGCCGGTGCTTAGCACCGGAAAGCCCCGGCTCAAATTAAGCACTGCACATACCACTATAGAGATGCCATCCAGGAGCAACTACCAACAGAACTAATACGTAACGTCGGTGATACCTTGTGTCCCAAAACAAATTAAAAAACATATCAATGAAGTGGGCTTTAATATATACACCTCCTCTTCTTTATCACCTACAAGATCAATATTCAATTTAAGATTACTTTGGTTAAAAAAATGAAATATCATCGGCATGGTGGAAATCACCGTAAAAAAAAGCAGGGTTAAAATATGTAATACGGTGTGCATACATTCAGTGTGCGTAAATTCACAAGGCAAAGTGCAACGTGCAGAAGTTCAAGATTATAAAATTCTAATTCCAATCAGGTATATATTTTAAAAGTATTTTGCAAATTATGAAATCATACTGCATATCCTCCATCTGTTCCTTCCTAACCATTTATCCCTTTTTAAAGACATCTTACCAACTATATTTTTTATATCGGGGAAACTACTTTGTAGCAATATGGGAACCTACAAAGGATCCTGGGTGCCCAGTTAAAGAAAGCCAAATTAAGCATTTTGGGCCACATGAATCAAGCTTTTTCCGGTTGCAAACGGGCCGATTTATGAAATTGACCTGTTTGCGACTGCAAAAAAAGCATTTTGGTGTGTACCAAACCCTCAGGACCCCTTCCCATTTGTGAATGTAAAAAATAAAAGTTAGTTTATGAGATGGCAGTGGTCCACGGGACCACTGCCTCTTCTAAACAAACACAATTTTTAAAAAAATCCAGTTTTCCTTTAAGTAAAACGGGCTTTAAAAAAAATGCTTCTTTATTTAAAAGCAACCACAGACTTGGTGGTCTGCTGACCTCAGCAGGCCACCATCCATGTGATGGCGTTAATTCCTAATGGGTCGCAAATTGTGACCTACTTCATTAATATTCGTGAGGCAGGTCTATTTGGGATCCACTAGGAATCGCTAAATAAAACTCTCTGAGTTTCATACATTAGGAATATCGATTTCCTAATTGCGATTCGCAGGAAATCACAATTAGGTAATTCACAATTCCAAATTTTGATACATCTGGCCCTGTATCACTAAGATCCCCTCCATATGAAAATGGGCACAGGTGTTTCTTCTTTAATTATTATTTCCCACATACTTTACAGGGAATAGAGTGTTTAAAATTTTATGATTTCAAGTCCACTACTTTAGATCTTTGTGGCTATTATTAAAATGTTGCCAACTCCCCATTTCCTGAATCCACTTCTCTCAGTATTGTCTTTCTGTGTGAGGGAATAGGGCCGAGTTATAGGGACTGTATCTTCATCTTAAAAAACAGTACCCAAATTCAGTACATACACTTTTACAAACTGCCTGACATGCAGCCAGGAGGATTTGTGGCTACAATAATCATGATGGCCACACAAAGAATTTGATTCTAAAGTATTCTATGGTATCTTCATTTGTGCTAGGGAAATAAATATTTCCCAAGCATGTCCCAACCTCTCTTTTCCTATTGGGTGGTGGTTTGCCCAGATATGTTCTTGCTCAATTCCACCAAGTGTTTTTGAGGCAGAACATCCCAAAGGGAACATCGGCTCCTATCTTTTCTGAAACAAACCAGTAGCATATTTTTCTGCTGGTACTGCTGTTGCAACCTGTCCAGAAGTGAAGTATGAATTGTTGTGCATCTTCTGAGAACCAAACAGTGATGCTGCTTATGCCTTGTGCAAATCAATGCAATTTCGGTTTCATCCGTGAGTCCGCAAATATGTCTGGAAATGGCCCATTGAGAATATAAAAGAGCTTCTCTGGATGCAACACAGAAAGTTTACCACTCAGTGCCACATCATATTGTTGTGCTACAGCTCATTGTTGTTTAATGTTTTGGTGCATTCTGTGCAGCCAGCTTTGATTTGTGTTCCACTCCTAAACCCATGTTTGAGCGACAATGCCATCTTTAATAAAATATGTGGCAAGCGGGTGTGCATATAAAGTTCATTATGCACCCGTTCAGTCCACTAGGAGATGGATCAGCACCAGGCTGAATGTATATGCAAAACTGCCTCAATGCAGCACCCCCATGAGCCTTAAATTATCCCGTACATCAGGATCCATGCAAACATTTTTTATTAGTTGTGCTGTTGGCCATGTGAAAATATGTACTTTTATTAAAGATTGATTTTAAGACAGCCTGGAGGGATGCTAAAGGCCACTTAGTGAGATGAAGCAGTCTGGGAATTTATAAAGTTTCCATTTGACTCCCACCTGTTGATTTTCATCGAGATCCTTGTTTATCAAGAGAATTGGTTGGTGATATTGCTGTCTGCTGTGACGAAGAGTTATTATACAGTTCCATTGTAGTACAAATCAATACTAAATGGATCAGAATTACACACACATTTAAAACATCCTCTTAAGACCCAAATCTTTGACACTAAGGAAGCCCGCCAATTATGTTAACACGTGAATTTACTGACTGACCTATCACACAAGTTTATGTAACCTGGTAATCAAAAACTGCTTTGACACGCACACATGGTCATCACTTTATCTATACCAATTTTGAATAGAATAAGCTTTTTATATAATTTTAATAACTAGCTCAGAATTTGTTCCAGAAGATAGTTGCATACTATGAGACTACAGATGGCGATTCTACAGTCACTGCTCCACTGTTTCAGGAGCCTTTCTCTTGTAGTTAATTATTTTCCAATGTGATTAATTGGCCTGTAATTGATTCCGCCAAGATGCGAAGGAAGTGATTGATGTGCTTCATGATAACACTTTAGTCAGATTGCCCAAAAATATGAACTATTTGTAGGTCAATAATACCACTTCCTTGCTTGGGTTTATCGATGTCGCTGCTGAGACAGTGTCCTACAGGCACTTTGGCTCTCAATATTAGAGCTCACAGCGAGATCTAATGTGTGGAGGTGAACAATAGGGAGCCAATGCAAATTCTTTCAATCTTGACTCATTAATGGTTCATTAATTTCTTACTCTTCCTATCCTTAAATTCCGCTATGGAGATATTGCTTTGGACATAGACATACTCTAGGGATAAAGCTTCTAGCACCAGCATCTGTCATATACAGCTTCAGGTTGTTTCTTGAAAGGGAATAAGCCAGTGGAGAGAGTGGCAGAGCTCAAACCCACCAGAACTTGTAACCTGTCACATGCAGAACTATGTATTCTTGGGCCAGACAGCTTTGCTTCATTCCTTCACAACTGCCCTGCATAAGGAAAAGCTAGCACATGGAACTTCCTGTCCTCTCGACATAACTCCTTTACAAGCCTGCGGAGGGCACATGGAAAGTCTGTGAGTCTAAAAGATATTCAGTTTTAGCTTCAGGCTCCAGGCAGGTGGGCTGTAAAGTCCTTCTCTGTGGGCCTGCAGAGGCATACTACTAGCTACTCAGTACCTAGGCTGGCAAATTTACTGGTGCAGTAATTATGTACGTAAAAGTTTATTGTTTTTCTTTGATTACATTCTTTACCACCAAATATACCAAGAACTTTGGTTTTAATATTATAAACAGTGGGTTGAGAATATCATCCAACTCTGTAGAATGTTAATATACGCAAAACAAATTAAAATACTTAAATACTCACTCAATTCAATACTATAAAGTATTAATTACTAAAAGAAAAAGCATAGTAAACCGTTGAGTTTAGGATTCATGATGCATAGAAAAACCCAACCAAGGTACAGAAACTAGAAGCCAGTTTCAATTGTCTCCAATCCCCAACTTGGGGGCATATTATCAAGAAACAGCGTTAAAATTATCGCCGCTTTAGCGGCAGAAAACTGCCGCTAAAGCGGCGATATTGGGCTTGATAATATGCCCTTGAGAATTCCAATAGAAGCCCATGTTCTGGTGTCACAATGGGCTTCTATTGGAATTCTCAAGGGCATATTATCAAGCCCATTATCGCCGCTTTAGCGGCAGTTTTCTGCCGCTAAAGCGGCGATAATTCTAACACCGTTCTTGATAATATGCCCCTTGATTGTTTTGTGAGTCGTCAGTCTGATAAATCAGTTACTCCATTTTGGATGGTTGTCAAGGCAACTGATGTGATATCCATAAATTTTACCGGTGCACCAACCATTCTTAGGTTATTCCCTTATAATTCAAAATGTTTACCCGTTTCACGTTATCTTATATTTTGTTGCAAGAAATGGGAACGCCACAATCTTTGTATTTTTAAATATACCACCACAAACACATACGAGTTGTATCCCTGTAACAATTTCCATTCGCTGTTCTTATCAGCTGATGTGTCCGAGTCCACCCATCCAAACTTGAATATGGCTCATTGTAAGGTTGTTTGCTTTGTGGTACAACCAGCTGGTGTAGGAATGACTCTTTTCTTCTCTTTGAAATCTTTTCATGGGAGCCCAATTGACCGCTTAATTGACTCAGGAGCCAATAACCCCGTTGGGTACAATAACTGACTCTCATTCTGCTACAAGAAATACCAGTACAATAAGGCTCATGTGTACAGATTGTGGCACAGTAATTGGGATGCTATGTTTTAATAGATAATTAATACTGCTACCATAGTCTCTTTCCAATGAATTCTTCTGCAATAGTTTTTCAACAGACTAATTTTAATGCCAATTTTATTTTTCTCACAGTTGTTCTAATGGCAGGCCATATGTACTCATCAGTTGTGCATGTTCTTGGTAAGCATAGCAGAGCATAACATCCATATACACATTTGTGATGACCATTTTCTCCCAGCAGAGTAGCTGGAGATGCACTATTCCCCTGGATACAGCATACTTGTTGGAACATTTTCCTGATTGGATTGCTGTTTTGAAGAGCATTATTTTTCTGGCACATTGTTTCAGAAGCTCTCAATTCAGTTTTTTTCTTGATAGATTCTGCTGCTCATCCTATGTTTTTAAGGGGTATTTTTCTTGAAGTGCATATGTGACTGCCCAATTGTGGCTTAAATATATATATGATCTAGTTTGTATACTGTCTTAGTCCCAGAATCTTTTTTTTGGAGTGCTCTTGGAAGTACTGAGGACTGTATAAAACTTGCCCATTAGAAATGTTTCTAAAGTTTATCCTTTTTAGGTTAAGCCTAACAGACAGCACAAGCTGCCTGGTTGCGAAAGACATATTATGGGCTTACCAAGAACATGACATGGAGCCCATCCATTGGTTGGGCTTCCTGTGACTTCCATTTGGCTTCTTAGTTGTGTTTTTTGTCAATCTGGTGTTTGTCCCTCTCATGGAGCATAGCCTCTTTACTATCTCATTGACCATCTGGATTCTAAGCTTCTTCTGTTCGCTTTTAGGGAAATACTTTTTCTTTTTTTTTAAAGCACGCCATAAGAGTATATGTGTTTTCCAGCTGTCTCCCACTTGTGTTTTGCTTCCGTCCTTTTCTCTCTCTGCCCACGTACTTTTCTTCCTCCACCCGCACCCATGTTTCTCTCTCTTGTCCTTGTGCTTCCACCACTCCACGCCCCACATTGTTCTCTTTTGCGCATGTTCTCTCCTCGTTGTTGCTTCTCTCCCACCTACCATATTGCTTCTGCCCCGCCCATCGTGCTGCTTCACTCCTCTCCCCAACCTCCTCCCATAACCTGTTTATCCATTATTTGTTTGTTCATAATTAATTTCACACTGTTTTAAAACAGTGCTTTCACACTAATTTTTATTTATTTACTGATCAACTTTGAATCAGTAAATACATTTTTTTTAAAACTACGCCCTTTTGTAGGCATGCACTTGCATGCTGAATGTATGCATACACCTAAGAAGTGATGCAGCATCTGCCTCATTGCGTCTTTATGTTTTTTTAGCCATGCTGCACAGTAGCCGTGATGCTGTACAGCATGGCTAAGCACATGCTTGTACCAAACAAAAACCTTGGGGTTTACTTCCGAAGTTCTTTTAGTTTTACCTCTGACATCTTGGTCATTTTTAACATATATTAAAGCCACGTGTTCTATTAAATCATCAAATGACGTAATTGTAAGAAAATTGGATGAGATCCCACAATCCCACTTATTTCTGGCTTGTTTGAAAAAGATAGCTAGGCAAAGTGTGATTTTTAAAGTGCAGTATTGATCTACTTTAAGCAACATAATATTAACCATAGTTTACAACCTCCCAGTAGCATTGTCCTGGACATTATATTTATAATAAACTTTTTTTAGAATGCATTGCACGCTGCAGATTTTGCGATTTCCTAAGCAGTGTTGCAATGGGTACCTGTACCCAATTTAATGGTACTAAGTTTTCAGACGAATTGTAAGCTTAGATGGCCTTGCTGGGATTTGAAATCAAAGCCTAGGGGACAGTGCACTTAACAAATTCAAATTAAATTTGTACATTTTATTTGCTTGATTAATTAAAATGTTTGCAAAACAGAATAATTAGAAAACATTCTCTAAAAGCTTATGCTGTCATGAACCCAAAGTGGATCATAAAAGTTCATATAATAAAACACTCCAATAAATTTTGTGCCATTGAAAAGTGTGGTAAAGAGCATTCTGTGCAATAGAGCAGTTTTCAGGGGTAAAGTGTGTTATCATTTTTTAAAATTCAGTTGAGATTGAAGTTTTGCCTGAAATTTAGACAGAAATGTTACCAGCCTAATATTCAAAGTGGTATTGGCCGGGTTTAATGTCTCAGTGATGGCCTTTCTGCATGGCCGCACCTTAAGGTTATTAAAAAATATATGCAGAAGCACAGTTCTGGATTACCAAATAGGCAAAGTAGGTGCAGGCCTATGGGCCCCACACCTTTTAGGGAGCCCGCGACAACGGATCAAAATAATATAATTTGATCTTGAAAGACAATTACTATCAAGCTTTCTTAAATATTGTTTCCAAAAGATAGAAAACAAGCATTGGCATAGCCAATAGGTCTCGCCTTTGGGGCCTTATAAGTGTTTAGCCAGAGCTATTGACTTTGCCAATGTCTTCAAGCTGTGCTGTAGAGAAGTGTGGCTGCTGTGCGGCATGCTGAAAAGTTATAATAAAAAAGTGTCAGAAGCATTTTTGTTACTTTATATATGACCAAGAAGGCATTATGTAAAACTGAACGACCATATTAAAAAAAGTATTTACAATAAAAAATTTCCTCAGTTTTCTTTTGTTCTTGCAATGCTGGCAATGGTTGTTTGTTAAAGCTTTTTTTTTGAGGGGGCATAAACAATCGGAGGGTGAAGGTTGGGAACTAGTACCTGTATTATAACACTAGCAGTGGCCAGACGCTAGGGGAGAATCAACAGATGCCAGATTCCGAGAGCAGGCTGAGGTGGTGCTGAGTGATGCTGAGGTGGTAGTGGTGGTGGTGGTGACTGTTGCGGAGACGATGCTGAATGATACTCAGGTGTTGCTGAGTGATACTGATGTGGTGCTGAGTGATGCTGTGGTGGTGCTGAGTGATATTGTCTTGGCGCTGAGTGATGCTGTGGTGGTGCTGAGTGATATTGTCTTGGCGCTGAGTGATGCTGTGGCGGCGCTGAGTGATGCTGTGGCGGCGCTGAGTGATGCTGTTGCGCCGCTGAGTGATGCTGTGGCGGCGCTGAGTGATGCTGTGGCGGCCCTGAGTGATGCTGTGGTGGCGGTGAGCGATGCTGTGGCGGTGCTGAGCGATGCAGTGGCGGTGCTGAGCGATGCAGTGGCGGTGCTGAGCGATGCTGTGGCGGCGCTGAGCGATGCAGTGGCGGCGCTGAGCGATGCTGTGGTGGCGCTGAGCGATGCTGTGGTGGCGCTGAGCGATGCTGTGGTGGCGCTGAGCGATGCTGTGGTGGCACTGAGCGATGCTGTGGTGGCGCTGAGCGATGCTGTGGTGATGCTGAGCGATGCTGTGGTGGTGCTGAGCGATGCTGTGGTGGTGCTGAGTCATCCTGTGGTGGTGCTGAGTGATGCAGTGTTGGCCCTGAGTGATGATGTGGTGTCGCTGAGTAAAGCTATGGTGGTGCTGAGTGATGCTGTGGTGGCGCGGAGTGATGTTGTGGTGGCGCTGAGTGATGCTGTTGTGGCGCTAAGCGATGCTGTGGTTGTGCTGAGTAATGCTGTGGTTGTGCTGAGTGATGCTGTGGTTGCACTGAGTGATGCTGTGGTTGCACTGAGTGATGCTGTGATGGCGTTGAGTGATGCTGTGATGGCGTTGAGAGATGTTGTGTTGGTGCTGAGTGATGCTGTGCTGGCTCTGATTGATGCTGTGCTGGCTCTGATTGATGCTGTGGTTGCGCTGAGTGATGCTGTGGTGTTGCCGAGTGAGAGATAGAGTGAAGATATAATGCCCAATTAGAGAGGGTGGTGAGAGAGAAGAGAGAGAAAGGGTGTACATAGAATAAAGAGTGGAGCGGGATAGAGAGAGAGAAAGAAGGGGAGAGAGAGTGAATGAAGGAGTTTGAAAGAGAAACAGATAAAGGGTTGAGAGAGAATGAAAGGCTAAAAAAAGATAGAGAGGGGAGAGTTAATTAAGTAGAGAGAGAATTAGAGAGGGGAGAGAGAGAGAAGGAGAGAGACAATAAGAGTGGGGGGTGGAGTTTAAATAGAGTGAAGAAGTGACGCGGAAAAAGTAACCTTAAATATAGCTTTGTGCTTTGCGCGAATAAATATTTTTTAAAAACAGTGAGAGACAAAAATACTGGGAATTAGGCTGTGACTCCCAATATAAAACAAATAGCGATATAAGGTGAAATCAACCCACCGAAGCAATATTTCTAACTAGACAAAAAAAAGCTTGCATTTCAATGCTAATCGCTGTTGTTTTTCATGTGACTGTAGTCCAGGGCCCTCAGTTGGTAATGTGAGCTGCTGCTGCGATTGAAACATCAGAGTCCAGAGAGTTAATGAGCCATGACGAGGAAATGAGGAAGAGATAGGAAACCCAGATGCCAGCTGCGTGTGCACGCCATCGTGAACTCAAGCTGGTCGCCAGCCGAAAGCCAGTGTTTGCACTTCCAAAACCCGCTTACTAAAACTCTCGGCCAGACCAGCGCAAGCGCTGGTGCAGGCCGAGACCTAAAAATTAATCAACTCAAAGAAGTGAAAACTTTACATTAAAGACTCCATAGAGAAAATACTGTATTGATGTAATATTAAAGTACATCAGATTCAAATAACATCAGATTCAAACATCAGATTCAAATAACAGTTTGTCTCTTAAAAGCTCATCTTCTGGCAACTGTCAGTTTGTAAATAAAATCCGGTGCACTGGGTATTAGGAGCTAATTTGCGAGGGGGCGATATTTCGACTCCCTAGGATTTAATCCGGCACTAGAAGCAGCCTGCGTCCCCTAAGGAGCATGGGACACGAGCATACAACATGTATGAAGGTTTCTTTTTTAGTGTTGCAAAGTCTGCTAGTAATGTCTGTAGGCAGCATGTGCCACTTTGGCAGGAAATCCAGGGTTGGTAGGTCCCAAAGTTGGTACACCATTAACTTGTATTTGGTATACTTCAAGTAATTTGTACCCATGTATGCCTGATGACCTTTCGTTTTATATGTATTTAACACCATCAAGGCACAGTTTCACTGCACTAGCACATTTTTATCCTGTAATCTGCTTAGCTTGTGAGCACTGATGGGAATAGACTTTTTGAACACTGCATGAGCGACCTGCTGGTTACAGAGCTCCCTTGCCTGGAATGTATCTAAAGTCTCATCCAGGAGGCGATTTTGTGATAATTTACTGGGGCTACTTGCAATTTCTTGCCAGTTGAGATTATCCAGGGTGCCAGGCATTGAGGCTCTTAGTTTATGTCACAAGATAAGGAATGCTTGCTGTCTGGCTATTACTTGATTCAAAACGCCAAATTCTAGGTACACTTGTGCAGGGGATGCTGTTCTTGGTAGGCGAAATATAGGCTTGTCTATTTTACCCACCAGACCATTCAAGAGTCTTGCATCCTCTCACAGCAAGGTTTCACTCCCATATGTTATTGGTGGCATTAACTTTGCCTTCATAACCTGGAGGATTGAATCTACGCTGGTGCCCCAAACATATTTCGAGGTGGTTGTGAATGCGCATTGCAGGGCCTAACCTTTATTTCGGATTGATTCTTTTTGTCGTGCCAGGTTTCCTCTTGTGTCAATGCTAGATACTTATACCCTGTTACTTTGTTGAAGCTTTCATTTCTCAACTGCTAGTCCCCTCTCTTAATTATTTCTTTGCCGTAGATAACAGCTTTTGTTTTTCCCAAATTCACTTCAAGCTTATTGGACCTGGCATATTCATATAGCTTATTAATCAATCACTGGAGGCCCACTTTCGTTTTGCTTATTATCACCAAATCATCCACATATGGTAAGTTAGACAATGATCTTCCTCTCAGTTCCGTTGGGTGCGAGTTGACAAGATCAAGTGCTAGTGTAAGATCCGATATATAGAGCCAAGATACAGCCTTGTTTTAACCCCACTGTGGTGTGGATTTTCCTGGATAAAAAAATTACCATCACCTCGTTTTATCCTTGTCCAAGTGTCATATACCTTAACAACGCAGATTTTACACCGCAATACAATCACAATGCGGTCGTTACAACGACCGCGTTGTTACCACGCAATGCCATTACTACGCAAGTCATTACATCGACTTGCAGTAGATGGCACCGTAACATTAGAAATGTATAATTTACTATTCCAACTCCAGCCTACGTAACAGTAGGGAAGGTGTTGGAATAGTAAACTATACTATTCCTTATGTTAGAGCGCCATCTACTGCAAGTCGATGTAATGACTTGCGTAGTAATGGCACTGCATTGTAACAAAGTGGTTGTTGTAACGACCGCGTTGTGATTGCATCGCGGTGTAAAATCCGCGATGTAAAGGTTGTTTCCCGTCTGAGTATAGAAGTTCTATTGCCCTTTGCAGTTTCACAGGGATGGACCATGGTTGCTGTTTTTTCCACAACAGAATTCTAGGGACCCAGTCAAAGCCGGCCATGAAATCTACAAAACCAATGTATAATAGTGTGTGAACGGACAGCCCAGGCCATAAGCATAGAGATTGCCAACAAGTATGAGATGCAGCCTTGATTTTGTCGGATCCTTTTTGGTTCATAGGTATTAACCACTTTTCTTTGACCCAGAATTTGGTGTCTTCCAACAATAGTCTTGCAAAATATTTTGATTCCACATCTAAGAGTGATGTTAGGCAGTACTTATTTGGGTGGTTCCTCTTCCCCCCCTTGAAAATGGGGTGTATTATTGAAACTCTCCAGGAATCTGGGACTTCTTCTTTCTGAAGGACTTTGATGTAGAAAGGGGTTAATTTATCTGCCCAAAACATGGGTGGCTTTTTGAAAACTGGTTGCGGAATCCCATTTGACCCCGGTTCACAGTCAGTGCGCGATTGTGTAATAATTTTCTGTAACTGGCTGCTAACCGCTACTGTCTTGGCCAAGGGGCCGGCTTCTTGCTCATCTTCATCACCTCGATTTACCTTTTGCAAAGGAGTATAACTTCCCTGTTTTTCCCTGAGGTTGGTATAGCTATTGAGTAGCCCATGTGCCTTCTTTTTTATCCTCTGTCTGCTGCCTGTTTGTAGGTTGTCCTGTTCAACTGCTAAGCGGGTTGTTAGGCACTTGAAGCATTCTAGCTCGCTGATGTTTGCGTTATTTGCCCTGTGCAGTCTGCGTTCCTTCTGGTTTACCATCTGCCAGAACTTTGCAGGATTCTTGCACGCGCTAGCATGGACTAACTTAACCCAATATTCTCCGAAGCTGGCCATATTGTATTGCCAGAGCTCCCTTTTGAGTTTTTTCCTGCTCAGTTTTACAAATAGCATTAATTCATTATTGTGTGGGCTGACTTGCAATAGATGAAGATGCCTGTTTAACAGTATTTCGATGTGCTTAATTTCTGAGGGAAGCCTTTTTTGTTGTTTTTCTTCCTGGGACTAGACAGTGGCACTTCATTTCCATGGGAATTTTGATAATAAATGTCTCCCAGGTGTCAATCTGATCCCCTCCTTCCGTTTCCAATTCAAAAAATGCTGTGCTTTGCTCAGTGATGGCTGGCAGACTCTCTTCGTACCACTGTAGCGTTTTTAGATTTGTTGTATGTGCCTCTACTGATAATACCTTAGCTACCTGAGGGACCGGAATTCTTACTATATAGGGGGATAAACTGTGGCTGATGATCACTGTCTGGGGTTGTACGGAACTATATTGCAGAATATGATCAACTCTCAGTAGCCCGTGTCCATGATGGTGGAATGTTGTCTGCAAGTCTGGCATTTAGCACTCCTAATCCTGCTGTTGTGCAGAAAGTAAGGAAACTTCTCCCCTGTTTATCCAGTTGTAACTTATCCAGGAGGACCTGAATTGGTACTTGCCAATGACAGCTTGCCTCATATAAGCTGTATTTGTCATCTTGGCTGCAGAATAAATTGGTATTAAAATCCCCCGTCATCATTATTTCTGAGTTCTCATGCCTCATTTTAATGTCCATTATTGCCTCCCTTAGTCTTTTCATTATTACATTTTTTTTCCTCCTATTGGGGTTGATGTATATTTTAATGAGTTTCAGTTGGATCTCTGGGTCTGCAGTCCACCCGTTGATAGTTACTCTTAGGATCCCTGGCTCAATTTTCAAAACCAGGGGGAGGGGCAAAGGTTTAGTCCACAGCTTATGTATGTTGAAAGTTCTCCTCTTGAGGCTTTTGTTGCCGGGCTCGCAAATCCTATTAAAGGCACAATAGCCCATGTGAGTATGTGGAATGTTTGTCAATAACGTTGTTTATCTTTTGATTCAGGCCACTCAGATTCCATGAGCATATTTTAAAAGCATTTTCTGTTGCGTCTTGCGTCCCTATATTTTCTAAATTTCAGTCAACCGGATCCCTGTTGGAAAGTCCTACCAGAAGCCAACTCCAGTCCATTAGGGGCTGATGGGGTTGCATGGTATATATTTATCCATGAGTCTGTGTTGATGTTTAGTCTACTTGAGCTGTACGACATTACTTGGGGTCCTAATGCACCCCTTTGCACTGATAATGATTTGCAAGTGATTGTAAGTAAAAGTTAGTGGTGACGGATAGACGTCTCTACAACATGATATGCAATTTTTATGCCCCAATTTCTTAGCGTTGCTTTGTTTAGATAGACAAGATTGGCATATTCTTGTGAGGCAAAGGTTACCAATGTGGGTCAGGTGATTGTGCTCCACACCATGGGATGAGCTCAAAGGAGATTATATCTTCTGATTTAATCATGCCTAGACCTGGTAGTTCCACAATGAGTCTAAGAATGTTACCACAGCTTAACACCTCTTGCCTCCCCTTGGATTGATATTTTTGATACCACAGAAGTTTGTTTGAAATGAGACTACGACTCATTTTTGTTTCATCTTTGAGAGGGCTGTTTAACTTTTCCTCACTTCTATGGATCTCAGTTCCAATTTCAGGGCTCATGCCTGATTATAAATCACTTGTCGCAGGGCTCCTATTTGCTTCCTTGCGGTATCAGACACCGCCTGTGGTCTCAAGCCCACCTGTGTACTCTTTCCCACCTTCTGGTTATTGGTCAGGTCTTGGAGCACCCTCTGAACTTTCAGTTGTATTGTCTTTGATGTTGACTGCTGTACGTGACCTACCTCGGTTGGTTTATTTTATTTTTATTTTTTTTACGGAGTTTTATATAGCGCAAACTTGACCCGATTCGGGTATCAGAGCGCTTTACACGAGCACCAGTTGCATTACATGAGGACACATTCATTTCTGTTAGGCACGGGGAGATCAAGTGATTTGCCCAGAATCACAGGATGTTGTGCGTCCCTGCCGAGACTTGAACCTGGTTTCCCAGCTCCGAGGTCGACCGCCCTAGCTGTTAGGCCAACTCCTCTCCCCTTTAGCGTCGGTCCATACAGTTTTTACCCTTTTGTGCTGAATAGGTGCATTTGGTAGTTTCTTTCTCAAGCTGCATTGTAATTTTTATGAAATTGTATGCTCTTACACTCTGTTTGTATTGCAATAGTGACCATATCTATTCTAGGGTTTTTATCCTTACCCCCTGTGGTTTGTTGGTTTGATAAGACTCCTTGATAATGGTCCTGTGGTTTCTGCAATCAATCCGGGGATGCTGTTCTTTTGCTTGATCCTCCATTATGTCTGTTTCAGTTTGAGCTATGCTTATTTTATTTGCTTCCCTTGTTTTGCCCTTTCCGAGCATCGCTTGCTAAGCCTTTATACTAGGCAGATTGCTTTTCTCCTGGCCACTACTTGCTAATAGCAAATGGGTCACACTGGATGGATCCTTTAGTTGATTGTTGATTGCCTCTTTACTGCTTTTAATACTGCTAAAGATTAGATACAGCTTTTTATTGTGGTGTATTTGCTCTAGGGAGGCCTTTGTATTTACCTTTGAGTTGTCTCTTCCTTTTCACGTTTGCTGAGACAGGGCTTCTCCTATTTAATGAGCCGTCTGTTTTTTTTATAAGGGAACCCTTTCTTCTTCATTTTGATTATCTGTTCTCCTAGACTGATGTATCTCTGCCACCACTACAACCTCCTTCACTCGTGTTTTGGGAGGGCAAGGGGTATGTTGTTCTTCCATGGAACCCTCCTCAGCAGCAGGTTGGATTTGGGTGATTTCAGTTGTATGTTTTACTTGCTTGTCTGCCTTCTGAGCCATGGATATTGACTTTACTTCTGTCAGTAGGCCACTTATAATTTCCAGTAGCGAACTTATTTTGTCTAATATTGGTGAGCAGGCAGAGTGGGCAAGTTCTCTAGCACTGTCAGATTGCACCCGAAGTATGAGGTTATTTAGATGCTTAAGTCTTTCTTCTATTTCTGTCACAAAAACTGCAAGATTATTCAGCAGATCGACCTGTATATCCAGTTTATCCACGTGATAGTCAAGTGCGTTGACTTTTACTTGCATTGAATTTAAAAGTGGAGGCCATCCCAGACCTGCACGCAGTGGATTAAGCGGCCTTGACTCCACTTTATCCACTTGGAAAGATGATAAATTAAGAGGGCCCACGGGGTGTTTCCCAGTTGCATCCCATGCATCTGGGATGTTTCTGCTTAAATCCAATTGTTATAATCGACTGTGTTATGGTTGACCCAGCCAGTCATTTTGGCATCTACTGCCCGCGCAGTGGGCACTCTGTTCTATTTGTATAAAGCTTGAGATTAAACTGTTCCGAGATGGCATCCATCTCAATCAATGATGCTGTTTTACAGTTATTACTGTCTATTTGCTCTCTCAGTGTAGACGACTGTGTCTGATTGCTGAATACCACCTCAATTCCTGGGGGAGCCACCAGGGCCACCAGTGTCTCTGTCCTAAATACCTAGGGGGATATTCACAAGAACGTGTGCTAAACATCTCCAAAAAATGTTAACGCAACTTTACACATCGCAGACTATCGCGGGAAAATAACCCTGTGTTAACGTGGAATTCACCACACGGCGATACCATGCGATAGTCTCCCAAAAACACGGACAATGTCCGCGATACAACAACCGCAACGGTGATAAAAACCCAAACCCCAACGCAAAAAAACATGCGATGGGTCAAACCGCGATGAGGAAATCAGCGATAAGCAGCGCCAGGCCTGCAATACACACAGGGCAGGCGGGAAAATCACTACAAAAGTACAAAAAACACACAAACACAAAATAACCAACCCCGAAGCACCATGGAGGCAGCCGGAGCAGGCGCAGAGGACGAGCGGAACCCCACAAGCACCCCGGTCGACCAGCCTGGGACCTCAGGGACAGGGAAGGGCAAGGACAAGAAGAGGAAGACGAAGTTCAGTCCACAGGAGAATAGGATCCTGGTCACGGAGGTGATGGAACACCATCAAGAACTGTTCGTCACCTCCAACGTGTCATTGGGCACCAAAAATGGAATATGGTGGTCCATCATGGACAAGGTGAATGCCGTCGGAGAGCACAAGAGGTCAATGGACGAAGTCAAGAGGCGATGGATTGACATCAAGCGCAAAACCAAGGAGAAACTCGCAGGCAACCAGAAGGCAGCAATGCAGACTGGAGGTGGGAGCCCAGCGCCACAGCTGGAGCTGGATGACATGGAGGAGCTGGTGTCGACAGTCATCAGTGTGGAGACCGTGGCAGGAGTCGGGGGACCGGACACTGCTCGATATGACACAACACAACAGCAACAGGGTGAGTAACCACCAGGTACTGGGGGGTCGGGGGGAGATGGGCACAATAGCACACATGCACAATCAAGCAGAGCACAGTGCACACCCACAATGACTCTGGATCATGGCCCTGATCTACAGACTGTCACAATGTACATTGCCATGCTGTCTGAATGTGAACATGTACCATGTGGCTACATACATGTGGACACATTGTAACACAGCATCTCCCTTCACATTGCAGGGGCACCGTCAACACCTCCTGCAGAGCAGTCCCAGCCACTCTTCACTGATGACGAGGAGGACACCACCAGCATCGACACCCAAGCCCTCCAAGACATCATTGAACTCATCCGCCAATCACCTCCTGGACCAGGGCAGCCCAGCTGCATCGAGGAGACCCCACCCACTCCACAAACCACCCAGCAGGAGGCACTCACAACCCAGGCTGTCTCCCAAGACCCCCCCGAACAACACATGGCCTTCCAACGCCGTGTGTTGGAGGGCCAGAGGGAGATGGCTGAGCAGGTGCGGGTGGGGTTCGACCTCATGGCTACCAAACTTGACGCCATCCATGGGTTTCTGAGTCCCATCAGGGACCACCTCCAGTCCCTAACGGACACCCACAGGCCGCTCCATGGTCTCCAACTAGCCCTGGCTGACATCGCTGGAGTCATGACTCGGAGACAAAAACACCTGTCCGCTCAGAGTGGCTCCAGCGATCTCAGCCGTGAGCTGGCACACATGCGGAGGCTCATGGAGGACATGGTGCGGATGGAGGCGGAAAGGATGGCAGCCACCGCTGCACATCAGCAAAATGTAGCTGGGATCTACCATGCCCTGCATATCCTCGTCATGGCATTTCTGCCACAAGGCATGGCGCAGATGAATGCTGCTGCTCCTACACCATCCACATCTCTGCCCCCTGGTGTGTCAGTGCCTCACAGTGCGGCAGGCATTTCCACTCTGGCACCTGATGTGTCACTGCCACACAGTGTGGCCGACAATCCACCTCCGGCCCCTGATGTGTCAGTGGCACACAGTGCCGCAGCCGGAACTGCACCACCCACAGGTGGGGCAGAGCACACATCCGAGGACGTGAATGGGCTTGAGATCAGGAGGAGGCACTAGCATTCATGTCCGCCACCTGGCCTGTTGCTGCTTGGTACCGCACATGGCCCCATGACCTTCCACTGACCCCCGATACACTCTGCTGCACTCACCTTGGACCGCGACATGGACTGCCATAACCTGTTTGGTGACCAATGACACAGCGACTAGACTGCGGACTGTACCCTTCCTCTTCCGCTGTACTTGTCATTCCCCGATGGACTCTGGCTGGCCCTCCACGGGCCCATATTGTGAAGTGGGGTTGGCATGGCCCTGTACTGCTCCAGCTGCAAAACTCCACTGGCTGTGCATTAAACATTCAGAAACACACTGCTGTGTCATGTCTTCCATCATTCAGGTATGAATGTGTGGATGAATGTAGGGTCAGTGATTCCCCCTAACGTCAATGATGCTCATCTAGTGGGATTCCAGTCACAGGGTGCTACATTGCCGATTGCGTTCTGGGTGCCATAGACACTACAACAGGGACACACGCATTAGTCACTTCCTTGTCCGGACATGGACTGAACCACGCCCAGAGCCCCCGAGTCATTGTTACAAGCCCTGTGATGGTCCGGCGTACGCCAGGCCAGACCACTCCGCTTACGCTCCGAGGGGGGGGGCCACATAGCTACAAGTCGCAGGTTTACACGCTAGTGGTCTGCAGGTCACTGGTCTAGTTGTCAGCATGTCACAGCCACTCCCTGAGGGCAGGTTTGCACACACACCACACCCATCCGGCACAGGCGTCACAGGCCATGTGACCCCGCCAATATAAGGGGCTGACAATGTCACATTCCCCACTGCCGGTGGTGACTGGATGACAGACGTTCCACGATTCTCAATCATAAAGGGCCCATGAGTTGTTGTGCACAGGGTTAGTCGCACCCGAAGCCATGCAGCCGTCACGGGCCTACCACCACGTGGCGCTGACTGGGGTTGCACAGGGTTAGTGACACCCGAAGCCTTGCGGCCGTCACGGGCCTACCACCACGTGGCGCTGACTGGGGTTGCACAGGGTTAGTGGCATCCAAAGCCTTGCAGACGTCACGGGCCTACCACCAGGTGGCGCTGACTGGGGTTGCACAGGGTTAGTGGCACTCGAAACCTTGCGTCCGTCACGGGCCTACCACCACGTGGCGCTGACTGGGGTTGCACAGGGTTAGTGGCACTCAAAGCCTTGCGGCCGTCACGGGCCTACCACCACATGGCGCTGACTGGGGTTGCACAGGGTTAGTGGCACCGAAATTGCTGAGCGGGTGTGCAGCCTGCGATGATGACGTGTGCACTGATGTGGTCTCTGCCATTGATGCCTCAGGACTCAGCGTCATGTGTGGGACCTGCTGGGCCGTGGTGCGGGTCCGCATGATGTGGAGCATGCCATGGTGGCGGGACCGGAGCCTGGAGCTTGCACAGGCACGTGGTGTGCCCACTGGTGGACACACCGTTGGCGGCAGGTGAGCAGTGGGGCCTGGGTGCACAAGTGCGGACAGCCAGCGCTGGCCGGCGGGAGGGGGTAGGGTGCGGCTGCATGTGTGCGCAGGGACAGACAGGCGTTGTTGCTGTGTGCAGTGAGATGGACTCTGCCATGATTGACTCTGGCCTCGATTACAGATTGCAGACCTGGTGGCTTGCAGTGTATACCGGCACGTGGTTGGAGACACACCGGTGGCAGCAGGTGTGCAGTGGTGCCTGGGTGCGCGGGGCGGCAGTGTCCCTCCCTCTCTCTCTCTCTCTCCCTTCCTTTCCTTCTCTCTCTCTCTCTCTCTCTCTCCCTTCCTTTCCTTGTCTCTCTCTCTCTCTCTCCCTTCCTTTCCTTCTCTCTCTTTCTCTCTCTGCCTTTCTTTCCTTCTCTGTTTCTCTGTGTCTCGCTCCTTTGATGTGCGCATGACACACGTTCTGATTTGATGCTTTATTTTCCAAGCTGTGGCATCAAGATTGTCCCGGACGGACCCGACAGGAGTCTTCCGCATTGGTGTTTTGTGTTGTATTTCAATAAAGTTTTTGGTTGTTACTTCAATGATGAGTGACTGTTTCGCATTCTTCTGACCACACATGTGTGTTTCTTGTTGTCATTGTGCAGCATCATGCGCTTTTTGTGGCTCTTGTGTCGTGCACGGTATGTGTTTGTCTGGGGGAGAGGGTCCGGGGGGGGGCCTGGGAGTGGTGGCGGTGGGTGTTGTGGCCCTCATGGGTCTCCGAGCTGCATGATCATTGGCTCCATGGCATCTGTGGGTCTTCAGATGTGGCTCTGGCCTGGGCTCCCTTTCATGCTGCAGGTAGTTGTCCTGCTCAACACCAGCAGAAGCCAGGTGTTAAATTCCTGCTGCTACCGCGGCTTATCGCCTGTTTTTGGTTCGCATCGCAGATCTGGCAGTTTGTTGTGAATGTGGTGTAGTGGTGTTTTCGTGTGTTTTTGCACGGGAACGCCTACTCTGCATCTCATTAGGGTTAGTTGGTGGTGTCAACCGTGGAGGTAAATTTTGCTGCAGTTATCGCGGGAATACTGGCGATGTCTGCAGTTTGCACCCGCTTGTGAATGGGGCGTTAAATCTATCTCCACTTTTGATGCGTTAAGGTGGCGATAACTCGGCGATAAGTCCTTGTGAATATGCCCCCTAGACATTAGGGCTTACAACTGTCCTCTGCCCAAAGCTGTAACCCCTGCTCTCACCATCAAGATCTGTTTTTGGTGGGGTCTTGGCCTGGGATGCTTTAACTGGTGCTGACGAGATTGCTGCAGTTGGTGAGACTCTACAGACTTCAGATTTCCCAATTTTACTTTTCTGAGGTGAAAGTGATTTGAAACAATTAAAAAGCTTGGGTGATGATTGGGTTGCTTTTTTGCGCTCTTCTTAAAAGTTTCCACAGGAAGTCTGCTACTGGCGCTTCTGGTGTTGCTGCCCCCTTTCATTTTGGTTACTGGGCTTTCAAATTTCCTGCATTTAGTTCCAGTGCTGGATCTTATCACCTCTGTGGGTCACTGGCTGGATCACTGGGTGTAGATGAATATTAAAGTTACAATTATATGCCTTAACTCTCTGACTCCTGCCCCAACAATAAGGGAGATTGCAGCGACTGAAAGTCATCCTGGCGTAAATTCAGGTATGAGCTTTGGAGTGCTTAACATATACTTATTACTTGATGACAGTCTGTGCCGTGTGCGTTCTGGCACTCTGGTTGTTCTTCTCACGCAAACGAACATCAGTGGCCCCGGTTGCCTGAGAACTGGAAATCCTGTATAAATGGTCAAGCAAGGTGAGTGTAGTGTAGAGCAGGCAAACAAGGAAGAGCAGCAGACAGGAGTGGCGCCAGTGGCCCACCGACAGCCGCAAGCTGCACAAGAACCCAGCTTGGCTGCTTCCACGGACCGCGGGTGGTCCCCAGCAGTCTTCTCCAACAACTGTCCTGCTAGGGGGGCTTCGCTCACTTCTGGTTCTCCTCCTCTTCTAGGGGACCACTGGGAGTCCAGGTCTGTGCTCCTACAAGCAACTGCCCATACTTCCCATACTCTGCCGCACTACCGAACTTCCTCGGCAGGTGGGGACAGGAGGGCTGGTGGGAGCCAGGAGGGCTGGGAGAGAAGTCAGCACGGTGGCACGTCGGGGGCGGCAACAGGCAGACAGCAACTTCAGCCAGTGAAGGTGCGAGGACATGGAGAGCTGCTGACATCGGCACTGACAACCAATATTCTGAACGCGGCTGCAGCCACAAATGTGCAGTCTCTTCCTCTGCACCTCCCTGCTCTGCTCGACTTTGGGGTCGTGCTACCAGAAACAGAAAAGAGTCTACTACTACTCTTTACCTCACCAAAGGGTGGATTTAGACTTTGGTGGTAGTGGGACATCCACCACAAAGACGTTAATGTCCCATCTGCCCTATTTAGAGTGTATAGACATCAATACAATCTAAATTAGGTGTACGGGACATCCATTGCTTTATTGCCACACCCAGCAACATCTAAATCAGGCTCTACTTCATATGATGGACAGCTTTTATGGCCAGTTGTATAGTGGCAAACTCCATAGCCCTACCCGCACAGCTTGAGGTGTTACTAAACAATTACTTACTCAGCCTAGTGAAACCAAATGTAACGTACCAATGTGTGGATCAGTTTATCTTTCCACTAAACAAAGTGGGTTGGGGCTGGTACAAGGAAAAGCTAATCTGAGGTTTCTTTGACCAGTACAAAATTGACTAAACCTGTATAAAGCTAATAGGCTCTGGGCATCCAATTCCCCCGTGCTCTCCTAATGAGTTTTCAATTGTGAAAAGCATGAATCTAACGCTACATGAACATCAGACCTCTGGAACATTCACAAGGTATCTGACATCAGAACTCCTACTCCTTGGAGAAACAGTGTTTATAATCCCACAAAGATGATTGTGTTTTTAGGCAGGCACCTGAAGAATAGACAGGGGTGAAGGAGAACCATTGCCTGCTGCTCACATGCAGAAAATGGGCAAACTGGAAATGCAAAGTTTTAATTTTGAAATGTATTATTGCTTGCCTTGGGAACACATTAACCATTCTCCTGTCTTGTTACATTCTTTAGCCACAAACACCCTTTACAGAGTGTCACTACCATCTTTTCTTTTCTTTTCCATTCTGATACCTGCAACTTCTAAAGAAGTTGCACATGTGGTTCTGTACACCTTTGGTGCTTTCAATTAGCAAGGAGTCCTGTCATTTATTTGTGATAGGGTCTGTGGGTTTGCATCACATACAATATTTTGGGAAGAAGTGTCATTTTAATCAACGCAGTCTTACCTAACCAGGACAGTCTGCCAAGAAGCTAGGGCTGCCAGTCCTTTTGCATGGTTATTAAAAAATCAGTGTAGTTTTGAGTGGGCAAATCTTGATCCTTAGGTACTGTACGCGGTGTTTGACCCATGTGAATAGGAAGAATCTCTGCAGGGAATCCTGACTGATATGTGGGGTATTAAAGCACAGTACCTGTGATTTCTGGGTATTTATTTTGAAGCCTGTCTTCTGGACGAAAGGTTCAAGGTCACATAGTAGAACACGGATGGAGCTCCAAGGATTTGACAGTGCCACCAGTGCATCGTCGGAGCTAGGGCCTTCTTGTGTTTGTAGCAGCCAGTTTTTTTCCCCAGGGATAAGGGGATTGGATCTAATGGTTTCTGGTAGGAGCTCCATGTAGATTGCAAAGAGGAGTGGAAACAGTGGGCAGCCCTGCCTTACCCCCCCCCATATCAAATGGTGCTGATGTTATTCCATTACCTCAAACTCTAGCAGTGGGATGAGAGCAGCCGCACAGCACCCATTTTTTAAAAGTTTGGGCTGACACCTAATTGATCGAAGATTCCCCTCAGGAAGGGCCACTGAACAGGATCAAACACCTTCTCAGTGTCAGTGGAAAGCAGAGGAGCTGTTTTCTTGATGCATAAGTGTAAGAAATTGAATTATTATTTGGGGTGGACAACTTCCCACTTCAAGGAATAATCAAAGTCCTTGTCACAGGTGAACCCTTCAAGTCAATAAATTAGCCTGAGCTCGGGTCCCCTAGTAGCTATAGCACAGAGGAGACAGGCTTAACTTAGGTCAATATGTAAAGTATGTTTACAGTACCAAAACAGCATTAAAGTCAAAACACCAAGCAATAAAAATCCCAAACCCAACTAGAACAAGCATTGGCGATGCCAATAGATCTAGCTTTAAAGGAATGTTGTATGGTAATGTGAAACTTTACATGGAAATAGCATGGACATAGATATGTATTTGTGTGGAAACAAAAGAACTGTAGAATAATTTAGAATAGTACTGGTATAGGTTCAACTGTCAAGCCAAACCTACAAATCCATGTAGGTTAACATCTGCCCTCCTCCCATCTGTGCTGCTGCCAGAGATAAACAACATTAATTATCTAGCTATCTAAGACACTATAATAGCATTCCAATGGCATGTGTATGTCCCTGAAAGTTCAAGCTTTGGCAGTTGGATAACTAAATCAAACTGATCACAGTTGTGTTGAGGGCAATCACTCTTTTGTGAAAGCACACAGCATCTGCCCAATCAAATCATGTGAGCAGACCTAAAGTCCTTCTCTACTGATGCTCACATAATTGTCTGGTGACAGCTGCGCTGCCAAGCCAGAGACATGACTTTTTAAAGTTTTAAGAAGAAATAGCACCAAGAAAAAGTAAAGTACCAATAACAGACAATGGCCATGGTAGACAAGGACCAAGGTTCATTTTCAGGCCAATTACCACGGAGAGTGGGTCAGATACACTAAGTGGATTGGTTCTGGTGAAAGTCTGGAAGTCAGAACGCTCAGAAAAGTTTTCAAATTCCACTGGTCTCGAGGAAGAGTTTTCAAAAGTTTACAAACTTTCTTCTGGTGCCCAAACAACCATAGAAGTACAATTCTAAAGCTCTCAGGACCTCATGGGAGGCACTTAGAGACTCACAGGGTCTCAGGCAGAGGCCAACAGCAGGGTCCAGTCCAGGTCCAGGTGCCACAGGTCACCTGGGTACTTCCAGGAAAAAAGTGCCTTTCAGCATGTTATCTCCCTGTAACCACACATAACATCAGCCCACCGACCCTTGTGGTCCACTTTTTTTAGTTTGTGTGGAAATGTTGTAGGGAAATTACCACTGTCTTCCCACATCTAACACTAAAATTCAGTTTGAAGCAGACACTGTACTCACAACAAAGTTGAGTAGGACAAAAGAAGGGTCCTACAGCAACCAGACAGGAGATACACAGGGATTGTCTTGCCATCCTGTTCTCTGCCTTTCAGGTGTGCCGCAGGACTTACATGTGGGTGAACAGACCTGTCAAGCAGGATGTGACAGTGTGGTATTACAGGATGCCCACAGCCCTCACTCTGAATATTCTGTGTAGCTTAGAGGAGTTATCTCTTCCCATTCAATTCAGTCTATTGTTTGCTCATGGGAGGCATTTCACGTCAGGCTGGAGAGCTAATGCAAATTAACCCCCAGGAATATTAGGCAGAGAAAATGTGACTTTTGAAAAAGTTACTTTTTCTTAATATGTATTAAATATCTGGCTTTACAGCTGAATTGAATTGAAAATAGTTGTTTCATTATTTTCTTCTAGCTGGTCCCATTCTTGAGATACAATTTTAGTATTTTAATCTGTTCTTTTATTTTATACATAGGACAACTAGGCCTGCTACAGTGAAAATAGCTTATTGGGCCTTGTCAATGTAGGGACATGGTAACATTAATTTTCTACATGCCCCCTTTTAAATACCATCACCCTTCCTTGGGGGCTATAAGACTTAAATTGGGGTGGAATATGCATAACTAAAAAGGAAGATTTCTCCTGTAAAAAAAGGTTATTTTACCAGGTTGCACGGCAGGTTTAACCCTTCAGCAGTCAGGCTACATGGGGTAGACCTGTAGTCATGTTTGGACTGCCACTGTAGTGAATGGGACCATAGGTTTTGCAGTCCATAAGTGGCATTTAACTTTCAGGCTTGGCTGCACTTTTTACACCATATACTAGGGACTTACAGGTGAGTTAAATGTTCTGAATAGGAATAAACCAATCTAACCATGTCAAAAGGGGCAGCACTGGCACTCTAGTCCTGGTTAGCAGAGGAAAAGGGCAGAGGATTAAACCAGGGAAGAAGATAGGGCAAAAATCTGGGGGGACCACGAAGAAAAATACATATTTCCAACAAGGTCACATTAAGAATGAATAGCATTTGCTTGGAATTGTCGCTACACCATTTCTCTGGGATGAAACCAGTTTGATCCGAATCCACCAGCCCCTGCATGTATGGGTTAAGCCAACGAGCCAGTATGCCTCTAAATATCTTGGCATCTATATTTAGAAGGGATATGAGCCTGTAGGACATGCATTGTGTTGGGTTTGTGCCTGGCTTGGGGATCATGGTAATGGCTGCTTCTTTCATTGTATCAGTGAAAAAAATCCATAGAGGGGAAAGCGTTGCAGAATCTGGTTAAAATTGGTTGAATTAAAGTGCAGAACATCTTGAGAAAGAGGGAAGTGTAACCGTCTGGGCCAGAGGCTTTGTTAACTTGCAATTTAGCTATTCCCATAATCACTTTTTCTATCAGGATGTCTGTCTCTAGCATTTTAGCCTGTTGCTGTGTTACCACCAGAGTCGGGATGGGAGTTAAGTAGGACTTTATGTTCTCCTTCAGTAGTGAATCAGCAGTGTTGAGGTTAGGGTAAAATTGGCAAAAGGTTTGTGCTATGTCTTCATCTGTGTGCAGTAGCTTGTCCCTGGTATTGGTGATTTGTTCAATATTACCATTACGAGTTTTGGCTCGTAGTTTACAGGTGAACAATTTCCCAGCTTTATTTCCTCCCTTTTCAAACCACTGTGGCAGAGGTAGCAGTGCATGCTCAGCTTTGTACATGTGTAGAGCCTTGAGCTGTTGTTTTGTCAGTGACAGTTGCCGCCATACTTTATGTGCCTAGATTTTTGTGGGTAGCTTCCAGTGGATCTTTATATGGGCCTTTCTTGTTTGGGTCTGTCAATTGCTCCTCCCTCAACCGCGGCCAGAAATGCCAAGTTTGATGCAGCGCACCACTCCCCACCCATCTTATGTATAATAAATCAACCACAGTCTGTAATTCAGCTGGGTGGTGGTCACAGTATTTTAGGACTCTAGCTGCCCCGAGGGTCCTCTGCCCACCCAGGCGGCAAACTTAGCTCCCTCCTTCCGCCTTCTCTGTCTGTAGTTTATCTGTGACTGCTCTCCTTTCTTTTTCTTTCTGAGGGGGCTAGAGAGATGACTTTTTTGGGGGATTGGGATCCACCTTCCTCACTGGCTACCAAGAGCGTCACTATCGGACTACAAGGTTGAGGTTGGGGAAGCGCACCCCCGGGGAGCTCCAGCAGGCCTAGTAGTTGCTAAGTCTTCAGAGGGGGTGCAAATGGCATGAGTCTCACCGTTGCAAATCAAAACTAAAGGATAGATATGCCTCCATATATATTTTATTCCTCACTCAGGAATGTGGTTGTTTGCTGAAGGAGCTAGCGGTTTTGCAAGGTAAAGGGGGCTAGTATTGGTAGAGCCAAAGATTCACCCCTTCAAAGGAGATCAGGCCTGTGGAGCAGCTGCCGTCATAATGACTTCCTTTTACCTGAAGTGGCAGACGCAGGTAATAATGTCTTGGGGTTTTTCCGAGCTTGGATGTGCATCATGTGCAATATGTCTTGTCCAACTGGATGTCTGCTTCAGAGAGGTCCTATTGTACCTGCAGGAGTAGTCTCTTGATGGGAAACAACCTTTACAACGCGGTTGTTACATCGCGTTAGCATTACAACACGGTCGTTACAACGACCGCGTTGTTACAACGCGATGCCATTACAATGCAAGTCATTAGATCGACTTGCTCTAGATGGCGCTCCAACCTAAGGAATAGTATGATTTACTATTCCAACACATTCCCTACTGTTGCGCAGGGTGGAGTTGGAATAGTAAATTATACTATTCCTAATGTTGGAGCGCCATCTAGTGCAAGTCGATCTAATGACTTGAGTTGTAAAGGTATTGCGTTCTAACTACGCAGTCGTAACGATCGCGTTGTTATGGAACGCGATGTAAAAGCATGCGTTGTAGCATGCTATATTCTCTCTCGACATAGCTTTCTATGCTCTCTTCGCTTCATGCCCCCCCTTATTCTGATGTTAGACCATCTAGATCAATTTTCAAGACTTTCATGGTGCCATTAAAGGTCGATATTTTACTCCATATCCAACACTTCTCTTCTGAAGGATTCTAGCATGTCTTCGCTGCTGTCTGTGGCATCTTATAGCACAGAAATATGTTGTCCAAGCTCCCCCATTTCATTTTTCATCTCTTTCAGGTCTTTTGAGCTGTGCTCCTGTAGAGTAGTGAAGTAATTCCTGAGTTTGCCAAACAGGTCTTCCATAGAAGAAAGAGTAAGTGGTGCCTCAAGGGTTCCTTGCAAGAGTCTCTGGGGAAGCTTAACACCTGCCCCTCTATGGTTTTCCTAGTGTTTGAATGGCCTGCGTTTCTTAGCCACAGATTTAGTGCAAATGTCCTTCAAGTTGCTTTCCTTTTGTTTTTGTGTGTGCCACCTTGTTGACGAGTTAAGGCCATAGGGGACTTTGAAGCAGTGAGGCACCAACAGGGGGCTGGCATCCTTCTGCTCCCAGGAAAACAGAGCCCTACTATCTGATCAGTATTTAGGGGACCTCCCAACCCAGCCCCAATGTCCCACCAACTGCTTCTTAGGTCAAGGGGCCTGGCGGATGCTGTTTTCACGAAGGAGGGGGTCAGGATGCAGTTCAGGTTTTTGTACCATAAATTTGTGGGATCCAGCTCTGTCAGGGCAAGTGGCCCACTGCCCCCCAAAACGTGGGCACCCTGCACAAACAGGCTGGGGGCATATATTTCTGGTCAATGAGGCACCCTACTGTGCTCCCACCCCACTATGTATGTCACCCTAGGAGGATGTGCAACGTGTTGTGATCTGGCACGCCATTTGGGTCCCATCAGAGGCCCTTGACAAGTTAACAAGAGACCTCCAGCTGTATTGGGCTGATATGGATGAAGGGGGGCCATCTGACCTGGTACTCGTTACATCTGGGGGATCTCGCTTCTGTGGTCTGGTAGGTCACTCCGGCCTTGTGGCACGTACCCCAAGAACCACTATAGGGGCCCTTGCTGCCTATCACAGTCACCATTATCCAGTTGGTAATGTGATCATTCTGTCTTTGGGAAAGATTCTCGCTTGTGGTTGAAAATTGCTCATTGGTCTGAGAGGGGTTGATTCTTGCTTGTTGGTGCTGGCCGTGAAGCCATGAGGCCTCCTGAGTTCTTTATTCGTTGCCACCTTGTGGCCTCTCTCCTCCCGTGGCGAAGCCTCATCGTGGTCTCACTTCCGCTCTGTCCCGCACATCAGTCCTATGACGGCCCACTCCTGCTTTACTGCTCATAGGGCTCCTCACCTCCTGGCTCTCTTTGTCCATGTGTGAACTGGGAACTGCTTGTCCTTGCCATGCAGATGATCCTCGCCTGGGGCTATAAGATATTCGTCAGTCTGCTAGGGGGTGGTTCTCACTTGTGTGGCCCGCCATGACTTGTTAGGTTCATGTGGGTTGTCCACACAGCTCTTTAGCTCCCGCAGCCGCAGATTGCTTGTCCTCAGTGCAACCGCTCTCTGCCCACGTTGTTTCCTCCGCTTGGTCCGCTCAGCTGTCGGCGGGCGCTGGTGCTACCCCCATGTCACCCGGACCTGATGCATCAGTGAGTCCCCACGGTGGGACTGGCAAGAGGGCAGGGGCAGAAACGTTTCCAGGCTGAAGTCGCATTGTCAAAGGAGCTCTACTTCATCGCCATCTTGGACACACCCGAAAATAAATTTTTCATAGACAGCAATAGGGATTATTACAAATTAATATTTCTACAAATAATGAATACCTCGACAGTTCATGTTGGCTACTTATTTTACAGTAATAGAGCTGCTATTTGCAGGGAGGCAGCACCAATTTGCTTAAAGGAGGATCAGTGTGATATGATGGCATTCATATGCAATGAAGCATTATTGAACCACTACTACGGGGCATGACCTGTGATGCGTAACAATTTCCAGCTTTACGTTCAAGGTCTGTAACACCAATGAACAGTTTTAGAATATTTTTGCTCTAGGGTCACTGCGTCACAAATCTAGTGGAATATTCCATAAAGTTTCCATCACTGAGAAGACTATTCAGAATCATTCTTAACATGAACTGGTTTTTCTTCCCATTTTTGAAATACTTTTTTATTCAGTTCTCTATTATTCTCCCACGTAAAGCAAAGGTCAGTTAAGCCAGACAATCCAAAAATTAAGGCGGCAAGTGGTCTTAGAATTGTTGTAAGAAAGCAATGTCATTGAAATGTGTAAATCCCATCAGTTTGAATTTAGTGTTTGTTCACTGATTTCTCTGCTCACTTTGGCAGTGTGCTTTCCTCGCATGCCGCTCTATAATACACTGCCAAAAGAAGTCCGATATTACCATATTATCTCTGGAAATACCGTCTGGCACGTCACTGCTTTGCAAATATGTGTCTCTGAATCATCATTCACTTTCAAAACGTCTTCCCATGACGCATGCGCCAGTTATAATTCACGCCATCACGATGGGAAAGGAATGTGCAGTCTCTTCAACGGGTTTATGCAAATCCTTTTCAACCAGGAGCATTAGTGATGTTTATGTACACGCCCTCAACATGTTAATTGGCCAAGCCTCATTTGAAGCCTAAAATAGCTATTATTTTTAACAAGCGATGCTGCTTCTTCGAAGCAAAAAATTGTAATTTAGTTAGATGATTCAGTGTGCAGCACACGACAGGCTTTAGAGGAAATTTGCTCCAGTTTCTCGCTTTAAGTGAATGGGTCGTAATTACCACCACCAATTTTGGCGATGACCTACGAACAAAGGATTTCCCTTCCCCTACAGTGCTCACCTGGCATGACGTCATGCCGTCACTTCTCCACTAGTGAGAAGTGAGCAGTTGGAGCGCGCGCACATGATGTGCCTGCTGCCACTGCAGTTCGGGGCAAAAAACGGACGGCCTGTGCCAGGCACAAAACAGAGCCCGAAAGAGGCCCGTTTCGAGGCCTCCTTTAAAAAACTGGCCCACTTAAAGCCCTGTCTTCCTAGTCTGCTGCTGTTTCCATGGAAGAGGCCTTGGATAAAAACATGAACATAGAGATGAAGAAATACCTCTGTCTTGTGGGAATAATAAGAATTAGAATTAGAATTTCCAAACCTTACCAATCTACGGGGCATATTAGCAAGACCGGCGATAAAATTATCGCCGTTTTAGCGGCAGGAAACTGCCGCTAAAACGGCAATAATGGGCTTGCTAATATGCGTTATAGAATTCCAATAGAAGCCCAGGTTAGATGTGCAGGACATCTAACCTGGGCTTCTATTGGAATTCTATAACGCATATTAGCAAGCCCATTATCGCCGTTTTAGCGGCAGTTTCCTGCCGCTAATACGGCGATAATTTCATCGCCGGTCTTGCTAATATGCCCCTATGTTTTTCATAGTAAACATCACAATGAGCATTAGTCTGAAACGCTGCTATGTGTAAAGCAAGCATGCAGTTTCATTTGCAAAGCTAAATTAATTTACACACTTCGTCGTCGAGAGAGCTGAATTAAGGGAAAAGGCTTCATGCCTCGCACAATGCCCCCAAGTAAATCTGATGGAATGCAATATTGTGATAAAGTGTTAGTCAAATGTATGCACATTAAGCTGCGTCATTGGGCCTCCGTCTGTGGAGCACATTGCTTCTTGATATCACTGCCTTTCAGTTTTTTTTTTTTAATTTTCACCTAAGGCCTCGATGTGAGTGGCCCGTACAGGCCCTCTAGCTCCTCCCCACTCACCTGCAGAATGAAGTGGGCGTCGTTAACACCGAGTCGGTTGGATTACCAGGGATTTGGTAACCCTGAACGTGGATTACAAGTAGAACCCTTAGGATCCCTCAGTGGCGGCTCGCCGAGGGAGTGCTGCGGGGCGGTGAGGCGGGGCGGCGCGGCGGTGAGGTGGGGCGGCGCGGCGGGGCGGCGGAGGGGCAGGGTGGGGGGCAGTAAACTCCAGCATACGGCGGAACAGAGTTAAGTAAATAAATACATGAATAAACAACTTACATTGCGCGCGCTGCAACGCCAATTCGGCGATGCAGCGCGCGCAATGTAAATTGTTTTATTTATTTTATGTGCATTATTGAAACAAAATCAAAAAGCTGTCAGCAGAGGCGGGCGACTTACGCATTGTAAACAAAGAATCATGTTTTTCTTGTGAGAGGTTCTAGGAGAAATGATTTATGTTTTCATGGCCCTGGCCCATCACTCAGATTTACATCCAACTGCGTGTTTCGAGTTCAACAAATTATCTGGTAAGCTATAAATTAGACAACAGAAGTCAAAAGACATTAAACATAATAATGACTCATGCAACAGCGCCTGAAAGGAAAATTCTGTTTTGTCGAATTACCACAGCTCGCTGCCTCGCGCCGCGCAGTACCTCACCATTTAAGGCTAAGAAGCCTTGTCCACTTAACCTGACAACCTGGAAAGAAAGCCTGCCTTTAAAGAAGACGCGTGTTTATCAATGACTGAATCTCCTGTCAGACTGTTAATTCTGCTACCACCTGCTGTAGGGCATTTCATCTGTCGAGAGGGATTCTGTATCCAGGCTGATCACAGAGATTTTGCAAACCAGGCTCCAGGGGCCTTATCACTTAAAGCGAGCACCAGAAGTGTGTACTTAAAGCACTGTCTCTGCAACACAACAGTTATGGGCTGAATTGTATCTTAAATACGTGAAGATCTAGAGAAGTGAGCAGTGTTTTACGACCTTAAGCAGTGGTAAATGTTTGTCACTGGAACTTTAAAGCACTGTGGTGCTTTTGGCTGGAAATGTAGCAGCATTTGTTGACATCTCTAAAGTAAACAACAGAACTTAAGACAATAACATACACAGAGCAACTTAACAACACAAGACATAACAGGTAAATATTCAGTACAATAACACAACAGCGCAAAAAAACCTAACATACCACCACCACAACAAAATAACACACCGCAAATGCATATGTATGTGTCACACATACAGAAATCTGCTTTCATGATATGGTTGTAAAAGGTGTCTGCGCTAACCACTATCTTACTTATCACCAAGGATATGAAACAGCGTTGGTCAAAAATGTTCTGTGATGTGACACCCATGCATCTCCATTGCTGCTTCACTTTAAATAAACATCCCCACACACTTTGATTTCTATGCTGCAGGGTAATATAGGCCTGCTTATGTGAGCATGATTACATCTCTTCTTTCCCATATACTTGTTGATCTGGCTGGGAGCACTGCTAAAAGGTGGGCTCTGCATGGATGTGATGGGTGCAGTAAGTGAGTTTTTCTTCTTTAGAGTGTTAGGCATGTGTTAGGCAGTAAATCTTTTATAGGGACAATGACAAGTCCTCCAGACCTTATGTGCTTAGACCCATTCACCTTGACCTCCCGCAGTGTCCTTGGAGGTAGCTTGGGATCGATTTGATTTGACCCTTACTTGCTCCAACAAGTGGAGAGTTTTATGCAATTGTAATGGTGGACTATCTCACCAGATGGCTTCAGAAGAGAGTAGTTGAAAATGGGATGTCAGATGCTGTAATTTATTTTCTGGAAGATGTCTTTTGCAGGGACTTTAACCTGCATGTTTGGTTTCTGATAATGATCCCCAATTTTCCAGTCCTAAGTTCTCAGAATACTTTGCAAACTGTGGGGTAAGGCATAATAGAATTGCATTCTATCTCCCAGAAACTAATGGGCAGCTGGAGTTATTTAATTGCGTCATCAAAGACGCTGTACAAACTACTGTAAGTGGCATAAGTTCGAACAAGGCACTGTGATGTACCCTGTTTGCTCATAGGACTACTCCTAATTCTGTGACAGGCTGTTCCTCATTTGAACTGTTGAGAAGATGATAGCATGTTTCTTACATCACACCATAGTGGTTGAAGGAGAAGGTAAGGAATTTGAGAGTTTAGATCCCTAAAATCAAAGAAGTCCAAGAGAATGTGAAAAAATGTTGCTGAGTACAAGAGAAAGATGAGGAGCTATTTGGATGAGAGGAACGGTAACCTTTCTAGGATAATACCTAAAATAGATGATTTTGTTAGGATTAGTTTCCCCAAGAATTAAGAGAAAACTCATTCCAAATGGTTGAGGTCCATAATAGTCAGCAGGGTCCTCAAAGGGGCACATAAAGTTGAGGGAAGGATTGTATAGAAAATTACTAGGGTTTTAGTGTATTGTGGATAAGAGGAATTTGGAAGTATGGTACCTGAACGGGATGTTGCATCGTTCATTCGATTGGTAGAAGATGATGCTTTTGGCATTGAGTGCCACAGTGGCTCTGATGAAGTTGGGGTTTTGCACCAAGACAGAAGTGGTCTGAAGGAGGTTGCGACCAGATGCAGCAGTAGAACTGGGAACATTTCTGTCAAGTTCAAAGGTTATGATATGTCTTAGAGCTGAATGTGTTGCAAAGAGATTTTTATTGTAAAAGAGAAAGGTTTGTTGGATGCATCGGTAAAATATGTGTTTTGAATGTCGAAGAGTGGTGGATGAGTGCATGTGTGAGCCTGGATTTGATTTGAAAAGTGTAGGCAGCTTGAAAAAAGTAGGTGGCTGCTCTCACAGTTTCCCAATCCTCATTTGTATTACTTCTTATTATGTGTAGGGAGACAGATAACTGCTTGAGTAAAAAATAAATGAGTTAATTGTGTATAAACAGGACTTGGGAAGTGGTGTCACAATGGCATCATGGTCCTTAACCCGTTCCGTGCTTGCGTCGGCCAACGGCCGACGCAAGCACTACCTTGCTGGTGCTGCGCACGTCCATTGGCCGACGCAGCCCCGCCCACTCTTTAATTCTCCCGCACCGCGGAAGAATTTGCGCCGCGGTTAAGCGGTTAATTCATGGAAAATAGCCACTTTCCACTTCCTGCTTACATGGTGAAAAGCAGCTGCAAATGGTAGCAGTGGGCCCCTCAAGCTCCTAGGATCTGACCACTGCTTTTGCTGTACCTGCTGCTCTAGTTAGGTTAGCTAGGCCCGGTGTTTGGGAAAAGAAACATATTTTATATATATATATATTCACTGAAAAAACCACAGGTTTCAGGGACGTTATAGTTAGTTGGACATTTCACTCGTACAAAACCAGAGAAATTCGAACGTTATAGTTAGTAGACATAACTATAACTCGTGCCCCGCAATGCACTGCTGATGACGTCACATATTACATCACTCATGACATGGTCAGTGACATCACTGATGACATCACTCATGACATCTCGAATGACATCACTGATGACATCTCAAATTACATCACTGATGTCATCACTGATGACATCATCCATGTGATAATGTGATGCACCTCCTCTCACCCTAATAAAACCTTATATACACAGCCACTCTAAAATACAGACTACCAATATTGAAACCATAGACAGACCAATAGCAGTTAGTACATACCCGCTCAGTAATTCCTAGGTCTACACACACACATCCACTCTTTCACCCATACAGTAACTCATACATGCAGTCACTCATCAATACAGCACTATCATATGCACTCATACACCTATACATACACTCGCACACCGCCACTCACCCATAGACTTACTCACACACCTACTCAGCCATGCAAAGAATCAATCACACCCATTTACTCACCTATAAAATTATACACAGACCACCTCACTTATTTATACAAATACTAACACATACTTACTCTCTTATACAATCACTAATACAAGCACACAGTCATACGTACAGCCACCCTCACAATCACTCACTCTCACGTATAGTCATTTATATACTCCAACACTCACATATACTGCCTTTCACATATGTAGTTACTCACACATGTACCACTGAGACATCCATTCACTCACCAACACACACATATACTCACTCACCCACCCATACAGCCCTTCACAGATGCACTCTTCAACCCATACACCCAGTGAATCACCCACTCACACATCTATGCACAGAGTCTCACACCCCCCACCCACTCACACAGACACTCAGGCACCCATACAGATACTCAGACAACCAATCAATAACCTATATACACACTCATCTAGTTACTCACCAACCCATGCAGCCACTTATACACCAACTGACAGACTGATACAGACATTTACACAGTTTACTCACTAACCCATGCATTCAGTAAGATACGCTTAATCAGTCACTTATACAATCAGTCACGCACCTACTAAATCATCCATTCAGACACTTATACACCCACTCATTCTTCAATACACCTTGGCATATATATATATATAAAATATATTTAAACTTTAAAGAAACACACATTCACTGGATGATGTCATCAGTGATGTCATCAGTGATGTCATTTGAGATGTCATGAGTGATGTCATCAGTGATGTCACTGACCATGTCATGAGTGATGTAATATGTGACGTCATCAGCAGTGCATTGCGGGGGGCGCGAGTTCTAGTTATGTCTACTAACTATAACGTCCGAATTTCTCTGGTTTTGTATGAGTGAAATGTCCAACTAACTATAACGTCCCTAAAATCTGTGGTTTTTTCAGTGAATTTCTAAGGTTTTTTAAATGCTAATTTCTAACTATAACGTCCCTGAAACCTATGGTTTTTTCAGTGAATATATATATATATATATATTCACTGAAAAAACCATAGGTTTTAGGGACAGTTATAGTTACTTGAACATTGCACTCGTACAAAACCCGTGAAATTCCCCGTTATAGTTAGTTCAGCTAACTATAACTCGCGCCCCCGCAATGCACTGCTGATGACGTCACATATTACATCACTCATGACATGGTCAGTGACATCACTGATGACATCACTGATGACATCTCAAATGACATCACTGATGACATCATCCAGTTACTGTGTGTTTCTGTAAAGTTTAAATATTTTTAATATATATAGGAAAAGACGTATTGAAGAATGAGTGGGTGTGTAAGTGTTAGTATGGATGATTTAGTAGGTGCGTGACTGACTCTATAAGTGAGTGATTTAACGTATCTTACTGAATGCATGGGTTAGTGACTAAACTGGGTGAATGTCTGTATCCGTCTGTCTGTTGCTGTGTAAGTGGCTGCATGTGTTTGTGAATAGCTACATGAGTGTCTATATGAGTTATTGAATGGTTGTCTGAGTATCTGTATGGGTGCCTGAGTGTTTGTGTGGGAGGGGTGTGTGCGACTCTGTGCATAGATGTGTGAGTGGGTGATTCACTGGGTGGATGGTTTCAAGAGTGCATCTGTGATAGACTGTATGGGTGGGTAAGTGTGTGTAAGAGTGTGTTAGTGAGTGAATGTATGTCCCAGTGGTACATGTGTGAGTAACTACATATGTGAAAGGCAGTATATATGTGTGTTGGAGTATATAAATAGCTATAAGCGAGAGTGAGTGATTGTGATAGTGGCTGTATGGATGAGTGTGTGCTTGTATCAGTGATTGTATAAGAGCGTAAGAATGTGCTAGTATTTGTATGAGTAAGTGAGCTGGTGTGTGTATAACTGTATAGGTGAGTAAATGGCAGTGTGTTTAATTATTTGCATGACTGACTAGGTGTGTGAGTACCTCTATGGATGAGTGGCGGTGTTTGAGTGTCTATATAGGAGTATGAGTGCATATGATAGTCCTGTACTGAGTGACCGTAAGTATGAGTGACTGTACGGGTGAGTGAGTGGATGTGTGCGTAGACCTATGAATCAGTGAGTGGGTATGTAGTTATTGGTGTTGGAGTGTCTATGGTTTTGTGAATGGCAGTCTGTAATTTAGAGTGGGTGTATCAAAGGTTATATTAGGGTGTGAGGAGGTGCATCAGATTATCACGTGGATGATGTCATCAGTGATGTCATTTGAGATGTCATCAGTGATGTCATCAGTGATGTCACTGACCATGTCATGAGTGATGTAATATGTGACGTCATCAGCAGTGCATTGCGGGGCGCGAGTTATAGTTAGCTGAACTAACTATAACGGGGAATTTCACGGGTTTTGTACGAGTGCAATGTCCAAGTAACTATAACTGTCCCTAAAACCTATGTTTTTTTCAGTGAATTTCAAAGGTTTTTTAAATGCTAATTTCTAACTATAACATATCTGAAACCTATGGTTTTTTCAGTGAATTTCAAAGGTTTTTAAATGCTAATTCCTAGCTATAACATGTCTGAAACCTACGGGTTTTTCAGTAAATTTCAACGGGTTTTGTAAATGACAATTTTTAAATGTATTAATTGTTATATTAATTTTTGTCATACTGATTTACTACATTTTTAGAAACCTTTTTTACATATTTTATTTTTTAAATTACATTGTAATTACATTATACATTACATTACAAAAAATACTTTCTGAGAATGAATTACTTTAGTTTAAATACTTTGCACATAGGCAATAGACTTTTAAGTACAGTAGTTACAGTTGTTGCAATGGGCAACACATTTTCAAATACAATGCAACATTCAGCTCAATGTGAATTTCTAGTTAAATGCAATTAGTTACTTTATGGATTACTTTTCTAACCACAGAACTGGATCCTAGATTCAGTCCTGGGACATCTCCTGTAAACAGTTGAGTAAAAGCGTTTTGGTTACAGTAGTGATTTTTAAGGAATATTATTGTATTTTAAAAGTTGACACTTAGAAACTTTTTCACATAGAATCACCAATGTTATCCTATGGAAGGAAATTCACTTAGCAGGTAAAAACTGTTATCGTTACTTTTTCTTACTCAGTGTTGGATCCGATCCAGCACTGGTGCATCTCCTGTAAACAGTTGAAAGAATGCGTTTAAGTCATACAGGCGATTTTTAAGGAATATTTGTAGTTTGTGAAAATCGACACTTTGAAACTTTTCTGCTGAAAACCAGACAATGGATTCCTATGGAAGAAAATATAAGTTACTGGTAAGTACGGTTAAAATTACTTTTCAGGGTCAGTGCTGGGCTAAAAGATGCAGCACTGGGTTCTCTCCTGATAACAGGTGAGTAAATTGGAATTCGTACTTTGGTTGATTTTAGAGGAATATTATAAAGTTCCAAAACTCCACACACAGAAGAATTTCCAAGTGAAACCAGTCAATGTTAGCCTATGAAGGAAATTCAAGTTACCGGTAAGTACGGTTAAAATTACTTTTCAGGACCAGTACTGGGCTGAAAGATGCAGCACTGAGGTCTCTCCTGATAACAGGTGAGTAAATCAGAATTCGGATTTTCGGCTGATTTTAGAGGAATATTTGTATGTTTCAAAAATCAACACTTAGAAACTTTTTCAGCAAAAAGCAGACAATGATATCCTATGGACGGAAATTCAAGTTACTGGTAAGTACGGTTAAAATTACTTTTGAGGATCAGTACTGGGCTGAAAGATGCAGCACTGAGGTCTCTCCTGATAACAGGTGAGTAAATCGGAATTGGTATTTCGGCTGATTTTAGAGGAATATTTTAAAGTTCCAAAACTCCACACTTAGAAGAATTTCCAAGTGAAACCAGTCAATGTTAGCCTATGGAAGGAAATTCAAGTTACTGGTAAGTACGGTTAAAATTACTTTTCAGGACCAGTACTGGGCTGAAAGATACAGCACTGAGGTCTCTCCTTATAACAGGTGAGTAAATCGGAATTCGTATTTCGGCTGATTTTAGAGGAATATTTGTATGTTTCAAAAATCAACACTTAGAAACTTTTTCAGCAAAAAGCAGGCAATGATATCCTATGGAAGGAAATTCAAGTTACTGGTAAGTACGGTTAAAATTACTTTTCAGGATTAGTACTGGGCTGAAAGATGCAGCACTGAGGTCTCTCCTGATAACAGGTGAGTAAATCGGAATTCGTAGTTCGGCAGATTTTAGAGGAATATTTGCACAATGGTGAAGGGAGGGGGCGGGGCCTGAGGTGACATCTGTGCAAACGCGCCCGTGGCGCATTTTAAGTTGGGGGATTAAGTCCCCTTGAATCATGAGGGTCCCTAGGGGCCAACTAGCCCACCAGGAACCTCCAGTATGCGCCAGGGGCTGCGTTGCAGAGAGTGTAGAGAGGCCACACCCCTTTTACACCTCTCTGCAACGCAGCTCTGTGGCGCTTTCTGGATGTACCTGTTGGGCTAGTTGGCCTCAGGGACCCTCAGGATTGAAGGGGATTTAATTCCCCATCTTAAAACGCGCCACGGGGCCTGTTTGCACACATGTCACCTGAAGCCCCGCCCTCCCTTCACCACTGTGCAAACGCGCCCGTGTCGCGTTTTAAGTTGGGGGATTAAGTCCCCTTGAATCCTGAGGGTCCCTGGAGTCCAACTAGGCCACCATATACTTCTAAAAGCACCACAGAGCTGCGTTGCAGAGAGGTGTAAAAGGGCGTGGCCTCTGTACACCTCTCTGCAACGCAGCCCCTGGCGCATACTGGAGGTTCCTGGTGGGCTAGTTGGCCCCAGGGACCCCCAGTATTCAAGGGGAATTACTTCCCTTCTTAAAACGCGCAGAGTACTGCAGGGAGGGGGGCGGGGCCTCCGGCACGATGCCGGTCGTTTTTTTTTTTTTTTTTTAAAGGGAGGGGGGCTGCCTTGCCCACTTTTGGCCCCGGGTACCCCATCCCCCGGGGCCTGAGCATTATTTTTTTTTTTAAATGAAAAAAATAAAAAACGGGAAGGGGGCCGCGTGGCCCCCCTTCCCTGGGCCTGTATTGGCCCCGGGGACCCCATCCCCCGGGCATGCCCTCAATTTTTTTATTTGGAGGGGGCTGCGTGGCCCCCTCAGGCCATTTAAGGCCCCGGGGACCCCATCCCCGGGGCCGGCCTTGCACTTTTTTTTTTTTTTTTTTTGTACTAATTTGGGGAGGGGGCTGCGTGGCCCCCTCCCTGGCCACTTATGGCCCCGGGGACCCCATCCCACGGGGCCTGGCCTCTGGTTGGGGACTGTGGGGGAATCCCCAATCCCCCACAGTCCCAGCCGGCTCCCCGCCTCCTGCGCGAGCCGGCATTGCTTTTCCACATGGGGAGCAGCTAACATGCTGCTCCCCATGTGGAAAAGCATTGTCTTTGGATATGGAAGCGAGAGCAGGTTTCCCTGCTCTCGCTCCAATATCCAAGCAGCTTGCAATGACAGGACGGGAGCCGCGAGGCTCCCGTCCTGTCATTGCAAACTACAGTGTCCGGGGGTAGGCACCCGGGACACTGCAGGAGCCGGCCCTGGGGGTGGCGGTCCCCAGGGCCATCAAGGGCTCCAGGAGGGGGGCCCCCTCCCTTGAATTGCACAGCCCCGGGGAGGTGGTGGTCCCCGGGGCTCGGGGTCCGTAACGGACCCCCACATTTATTTTCTATGTGCCCCGGGAGGTGGTGGTCCCCGGGGCATGTGGGGGGGCTGGAGCCCCCCCACACATTATTTTAAATTTAAAAAAGAAGCCCCGGGGGTGGCGGTCCCCGGGGCTGCGGGAGGGCAGGAGAGCCCTCCCGCACCATTTTTTTTAATTAAGCCCCAGGGGGTGGCGGTCCCTGGGGCTTGGGGGCCTTAGAGGCCCCCATATAAACAATTTACACACCCCTCCCCTCGCATGCCCCCGGGACTTGGGCCACCCGGGGGCAAATTTACATCGAAGCGCGGGAGACCGCGCTTCGATTTTTTTTTTTACAACAGGATCCGCGCACTTTGAGCGCATCCTTCCGATTTAAAAAAAAAAAATAATAATTTTTGCCCAGGGGGTCCTTGTGGGACCCCTGAGCAGACCTAGGGGGTCAGGGTGTTTCTACCCTGCCCCCTTTTGCGCTTTGCGCACTTGTTTCTGTCCCTCGGTTCTACCGAGGACAAAATGGCTGCCAACACTTCCTGATTTGGAGTGTTGACAGCCAATTAGCATGCAGCTCGTGATCGGGAGGGTGCGCGAATCCTACGCGCCATAGATATATATGTACTTTTACTTTTGATTTTCTCAGCAACTACTGAACGGATTTACACCATTTAACAAAAGGGTTCTTTCTGAACCAAGAACTACCTCTTTGCCAAATTTGGTGTAATTCCGTTCAGCAGTTCGGGCTGTAGCCTTGCATAAAGTTTCCTATGGGAAATTGATTTTTTGACTCTTATTTTTTTAATTTCTCCGCAACTACTGAACGGATTTACACCATTTAACAAAAAGGGTTCTTTCTGAACCAAGAACTACCTCTTTGCCAAATTTGGTGTAATTCCGTTCAGCAGTTCGGGCTGTAGCCGTGTCTAAAGTTTCCTATGGGAAAATGAATGGGGAAAACACGTTTTGGGACCCCCCTTTTTTCTCGGCCCCCGCTTGACGAATCACCCTGAGACTTTCAGGGTAGGAGCGGACCGGAGCGGGCCATAAAGTTTGAAAATTTTGCGAAGATTCGTCAACCGACGCAAGAGTTATTTCAAATAGAATGTCACGGATTTCCTATGGAAAATAGGTCCTAACTATAACTATCTACTGGTGACCGCCAGTAGATAATATATATGCCAAGGTGTATTGAAGAATGAGTGGGTGTATGAGTGTCTGAATGGATGATTTAGTAGGTGCATGACTGACTGTATAAGTGAGTGATTAAACTTGTCTTACTGAATGCATGGGTTAATGACTAAACTGTGTGAATGTCTGTATCAGTCTGTTAGTTGGTGTGTAAGCGGCTGCATGGGTTGGTGAGTAGCTACATGAGTGTCTATATGGGTTATTGATTGGTTGTCTGAGTATCTGTATGGGTGCCTGAGTGTTTGTGTGGGTGGGTGGGGAGTGTGTGACTCTGTGCATAGATGTGTGTGTGGGTGATTCACTGGGTGTATGGGTTCAAGACTGCATGTGTGAAGGGCTGTGTGGGTGAGTGTGTGTATGTGTGTGTTGGTGAGTGAATGGATGTCTCTGTGATACATGTGTGAGTAAATACATATGTGAAAGGCAGTATATGTGAGTGTTGGAGTATATAAATGACTATATGTGAGATTGAGTGATTGTGAGAGTGTCTGTATAGATGAGTGTGTGCTTGTATCAGTGATTGTATAAGAGAGTAAGTATGTGTTAGTATCTGTATGAATAAGTGAGGTGGTGTGTGTATAACTGTATAGGTGAGTAAATGGGAGTGTGATTTATTCTTTGCATGACTGACTAGGTGTGTGAGTAACTCTATGGATGAGTGGCGGTGTGTGAGTGTCTGTATAGGTGTATGAGTGCATATGATAGTGCTGTATTGATGAGTGTCTGTATGGGTGAATGAGTGGATGTGTGTGTAGACCTAGGAATCAGTGAGTGGGTATATAGTAACTGGTATTGGTGTGTCTATGGTTTCGAAAATGGTAGTCTGTATTTTAGAGCGGGTGTATCAAAGGTTATATTAGGGTGTGAGGAGGTGCATCAGCTTATCACGTGGATGATGTCATCAGTGATGTCATCAGTAATGTCATTTGAGATGTCATCAGTGATGTCACTGACCATGTCATGAATAATGTAATATGTGACATCATCAGCAGTGCATTGCGGGGGCGCGAGTTATAGTTAGCTCAACTAACTATAACGGCCGAATTTCTCTGGTTTTGTACGAGTGAAATCTCCAACTAACTATAACGTCCCTGAAACCTGTGGTTTTTTTCAGTGAATTTCTAAGGTTTTTTAAATGCTAATTTCTAACTATAACGTCCCTGAAACCTATGGTTTTTTCAGTGAATTTCAAAGGTGTTTTAAATGCTAGTTTCTCACTATAACGGGACTGCGCTAGTGTTCTGGGGTGGGGGGCGGTGAAGTGGTGAGATCACTGCCCTGTGCCAGGGAGGCTCGCGGGCTGTGAGGGGGTGTGCTTTGGAGGCTGGAATAGTTGGGCGGAGTAAAACCGTTGTTAGCCCTCCCTCTGCAGAGGGGAGGGGCAGCCGTCTTCATGGGGTGGAGACAGACTGGAGACAGTTCAGAGACAGGTTACCAAAACAGGGCCTGGTTTTAAGCACAATTCCTATGAGAGGCGACTCAGGAATTTATATATTTAAATATAGTCACAATGCAGAAGAGGGAGTGGTTTCTGCCAGCATTGAAACCCTTCTTCGGTGCGTGCGCCCAGACTTGGCACAAATCGAATGACATCACTGATGGTGAAGTCATTTGGCCAGGATCACACGGCGCGGTCACACAGAGATGCCTGGATTTTAATGTAGGTTCATTTTGCCACTGGACATTTTCTGCCTCCACATGAAAGGCTCTGCGACCCCTCGATGACATACACGCAGCGCGAGGCTGCAGTTTTCCCAAAAAGCACGCCGAGAAGCCGATGGTCTCAAAATGCCAGTGGGTGGTGGGCAGGAGGGTGGACGTGTGCGTTACACTACATTTTCAGGTGGAAAGGCGGTAAGCGGACCCCAACAGGCCTGGCCTGGGTCGGAAATAATGGTTGACTAGTATAATGAAGGAGGCAGAGCACAGCCGGAGACCGTGTGCGGGCCATGGGTCACTTAGGGGCAGGGATGAGATGAATGGATACACAGGATCTGTCAGTCAAATGTTGAGTCTCCCCTGCACTATATAACGATGACCACAAAATACGATTTATGATGTGCCCCGACCCCCGCCCTCATACCACCCCCTACACACATGAACTGGCAGAGCTCAGACATCTGTAAATAGGTCACAGTGGGTGGTGGATTGAAGTCTCCATGTGAAAAGGACACATGCTATATTTCCGCTCTCTTCAAGCAAAAACTTCCCCTTATTAATGGCTTTCCGCTGTTAGATGAGGCACTGGGCTATGGGGTGGGGGCGAGGGAGTGTGGGAGTAGGGGCAGTGGGGGAGATGCTGAAACTTCTTGCAGGCAGAGGTGCTGCTGTTATGGGAAGTTCCCACCGATAAACTCGGTTACTTGATCATTCCCACCATAGAGGTCGCCCGTGCCAGATGCTGGGCACACACAGCTGCTAGTGATTATAGCTGTCAAGAAAGCCCGGCGGGTTAATGTGCCTGACGCAAAGACACCTGGTGCGTGTGTCATGTTTTTCGAATGGCAGCAAGACAGCTCAGTGAATTAATGTGCCTGCAATGGAGATCTGTGTGTAATCATCCAGGTCCAGTTCCACTAAGACAGCTCAGTGGGTTGACATGCCTGTTCAGAGATCCGTGTGCAACTGGCACGTCAGCTCAGTGGGTTAACGTGTCTGTCACAATTATTTGTGTGTAGCCAGCAAGTCACAGTTTCAAAATCCAGGAAGGCACCTCAGAGGGATAATGTGCCTGTCACCAGTGCTTACTTTGTAAACTAATATGTTTTCTCACACGCTTTCTCAGAAGCTTTTCTCACAGGCCTGCGGCAGGTGCTATTAAAGATCGGTGTGCAGTATAACACGGCGGCGTGGTCTTGATTCCACCTCATGCCTCTCGCTTCTACAGCCATACATTTCCTGCCTCTTTATTTCACTCATGCACATTCTTTTTCATTAATGATTTCTCCCTTTGACACTGATTATATATGTTTCTCTTCGCCCTTCTTTCCTCCTATTGGGTTTTTCTCTCGCTTGTTCTGATAGAATCTCTGATGAAGAAAAGTTAAGTGCCTGTCCTCAAAAATGAGCACCCGGTGGGCTCCACCTGAAACCACTTGCTCATAATAAACACTGACTTTCACACGGAACTGTGTGTGACTGTCAGGTCACAGTTGTCAATCCCAGTAAAGTGGCTTGGTAGGTTAATGCACTGGCTCCAATAGAGATCTGTTGCTTGTGACTGGTAGCTCTCAGATAGTGCCACTGGAATTATCCGATTTTGTGGCTGCCACGTTTTTCGCTTCATTATGAATGTGCTCCATAATCCATCACCATCACGTGCTGCATAGCCTGCATTTTTTACCCCCCCAAAAAAAATTCTGGTTCAAAAAATGAATAAAAACACAACACATATGTTGCTGGACTTGGCAAAAGTTGACAGGTCCCCTGTTGCTTATTGTGCATGTGGGTGTTAAACTGGTACTAATGACGTGAAACCTGTTCCCAGACAGTGTTAACCTGTGCCAAAATGAAAAATAGGGTTAGTTATACTATCACAAAATGTGCAGCAATGCACCACATAATTAGCATTTTCTTGCTGCATAATTTAGTCAACCATGCCGCATAATTTGGCCCTTCCATGCCAAATAGTTCCAGTGGCCCTGGTCCCAGGCTTCATTTCTAGATGCTAGTCAGCTCAGTAGGTGGATGTGGATGTTGCGGAGACCAGAGTAGGCTGAAAACCACAGCTGCAGATCTGAGTAACATATCTCAGTGGGTTCATGCTCATGCAACAGAATCTCCAACCAATCTGCAGGCCAACAAGTTTGAATATAATGTTGAAGTTTCAAATAATGCTTCTGCTGCAAAGAGCCATGTGTAATCTGCAGCTCATTTAATGTTAATCTTTTTAAAATAGTGCATTTTGATTTGCTGTAGAGGAGAGAGTGTGACCTTCAAGTCACGTTTGCATCCGAGTAAGAAAGAACAGTGGGTTAATGCAACTATTGCGGCGGTTTGTTGTGTGCAAACTGCGAGCCACGTGGTAAATCTTAGCAAGGTAGCTCAGCGGACTAATACCCCTGCGACTGAGATCTGCCTTGAAAAAACAGGCAACAGAGCTTTGAATCCTTTCAGACCAGTTTAGCCTTTCATCCCAACAAAGTCCTTTAAAAAGCGCACAAAGGTATGCTAATAACACGTTATTTACAAAGGTCTAAATAATAGAATTACACTTTTAAAAAGAAGGGGTTCCTAAAGCGCGGAGGGAAGAAGACTTACATGGTGAGAGTATGGATGTCACCAGGCGTGCGCTCCAAGATTAAATGAGAAATATTGTTGAATAAAGAATACAAATGCGTGTGTGCAAAGCCGGGGCAAAACCTTTTAACCAGTACTGAAAAGTTTGGGACTGATTCGCCCCCTCCCTCCGCACCCAGACAGAAGCAGAAACAGAACATCTGAACCGTGCTGTACACCGCAGCTTATTGGCATGACGAGTCAGGCGAGCATTGCCAAGGTTGCATGGAATACATCAACAGACTATAAATTATATTTTATTTAATAGACTGACATGCCAAATTCCAGATTGTTTCCTGGCCTGTGTACTGGTAAAGGGGGGTTGTGAAAGGGCGTCACGCTCCTAAAGGGGTCCTTGCCTCAGGCGCAGAGGGCTGCCAGCAAGGGGGGGGGCATGAAAGGAGAGTGCTCGGGGCGGGGGCACGGGAGCAACATTAGAGCCCCCTCCATTCACAGAAGGATGGTGAATGCAGCGATCAGCTTCCAGGAGAAGTGATGCAGGCGTGAGCAGTAAATGAGTAGGGCATGGGGAGAGCAGAACAGACCGCTGGTGCTTTCACGCCCTCCTTAGATAAAGGCGCAAACCTGTTGGGTGAAGTTTAAAACAATGCATTAATAAATCGGTTGTGTGGCTGCATGCACAGAAACCATCCGTCCTCCTCCGTTCTAAGGTCTAAGTCTGTACCTCCAGCGAGGCCGGGCACTTCTGTCCTCATTTCTACCCATGTGGTAAAGAGTGAGCACGGGTACAACTGCGAACTGTCTGGTGCATAGAGGTACTGATGTAGCGCCAATCACCAGACCATGCAGACAGTTCTAGGACAAATCGGCTTACAGGCTTTCTCTGTATAGGGACAGAGATGCTTGAGCAACCTACCTTCGCACATCAGGCCTGCTCCTTCCTTGGGAAAATGTAAAGTTCGCCCCTTCCAAATATCCCTAACCATCATTGACTGTATATTTTCCCACTTCGCGTCAAGTCGCTATGAGGCTGCGTTTCCCACCTCGTCTGTATTTGAAAGCATTGCCCTCAGTTCCTATTGCAAACATACTTACTTTTCTTTCTAAGGCTAATGCGCCAGTAGAACCCCCCTCCCCCAAAATGCAGGGAAAGCGCAAGAAAGGATCATGTAAGACAACTGAGAATAGGGCCGCAGAGGCCTCTGCAAAGTGCCATTCACATGGGCAGCCCTTCTAAGAGATAATTTAGTATAACACCGTCACCGGAACAGCTCCCTGTGTGCCACTCAAGGGCAAAGTTGCTCTCTCTATCGCCTTTTACTGGAATAGCTTGCTGGAGCGCTATTGTTGAGAACATTCAACTATAGTGTCTGACAGGACGGTATCCCGCAGACTGAGCTCCTACGGAAGGTCTGGGTGCTGCCTACATGTTTAGTGGTGGACTCAGCATTTCATCCTACCATTATAGATAAAACGAGTATGGGTAATAATGCCACCTATTATTAATGGCTTTTCAGTTTGTGTTTTGCGCTACTTAAGGAGTTAATAATATTGTATCCATACTGTATTCTGCACAGATCTACATGTAGCGCTTTAAAACATCCTTCGAGAATGTTTGCCGTGCGGCATAGCTGGTGGGCGCCTCCATACAATGAGGCACATAGGAACCGCGAGAACTGGGACTAGCAGTTCCTTCCTTACTGCAGTTTGTAAAGTGTGTTCACATTTCAGCCAGCGTTAACCTGTGAGCATCTTGTAGCTCCCTGTGTAGCGCTACGAAGTCCAACGCAGGTCTGCGATCGGCGCTATAACATAAGAAACAGCCACATAAACTAAGCTATTAAAAGTTACCTACCTTGGAAGTGCAGAGGACGCAGAGGGAATTTGTCAGTGCCTTCCTGGGAGGCGCGTTGGCTAGGCGTCTGTCAGGGTTGCTCTCTGCTGTGTGTCTGCTCCAGTGCCCACTAGTAGAGGGTCTGTGTGCCTGCTCTCTGCTTCCCCCGGTGCACACTGCCAGGATATCGGCCAGTGCAGAACACCGTTCCTGCCCTCCGGTACCTCGTGGCTCCAGGTGCACACGTCTCTCAGTACCTGGTCAGTCCTTGCCCGGGTGCTCGCTGCTGATGTCTGGCAGCCCCAGGACTCCCCGCTGTCCTCTGGTGTCTGCCTGTTCGGAGTGCACGCTGCCAGGACCCGGCTCCACAGACTGATATTTTTTGGACCTGAGAGGACAGAGGAGCAGAGGCTGGGATGGGCGGATGGACAGGGCCGGGGTCGAGCCTGCTCCGTATCGCTCTGGCAGCTGCTGCGGTTACGGGGTTTACAGATCAGGGAAGAGACCGGTAATCCTGCCTCTCCCCTTCCGTGTTATGACAGGAGTGCCCAACACTTTATTTTAATTTAAGCCCCTATTCAAATAAAGCCCTCAGGTGGCGGTCCCCGGGGCTGCATGAGGGGGGGTGGGACCCCCCACGGATTATTTTTTCAATAAGCACCGGGGAGGTGGTGGTCCCTGGGGCTGCGGGGGTGCTGCGTGCCCCCCGCACATAATCTGCATAGCCCCGGGGAGGGGGGACCCCGGGGCTGCGGTGGCCCCCGCGGGCCCCCGCTATTATTTTTAGACAATGCCCCCGGGTCCTGGCCCACTGGGGAGGCCTCATTAAAATGAAACGCGGGAGCCCGCGCTTCATTTTTTTTTGTATTTTCGGCGGGATTTGCGACCCCAACGCGAATTCCGACGAATTTTTTTAAAAAAATGCTTTTTTTGGGCCTGGGGGTCCTTGTGGGACCCCCTGAGCAGGCCTAGGGGGTCAGGGTGTTTCTACCCTGCCCCCGTTTCTTGTTTTTTAACCTTTATTTTACTACGGTTCTACCGAGTCACAAGATGGCTGCCAACACTTCCTGGTTTGGAGTGTTGGCAGCCAATCAGAGTGAAGCTCGTGCTCGGGAGGGTTCGCGAATCCACCGTGTCCCTAGATATCGAAACTTTTTTATTTTTGAATTTCTTAAAAACTACTGAACGGATTTACACCATTTAAAAAAAAGGGCTCTTTCTGAACCAAGACCTACCTTTTTGCCAAATTTGGTGTAATTCCGTTCAGCAGTTCGGGCTGTAGCTTTGTCTAAAGTTTCCTATGGAAATTGACATGGGGAAAACGTGTTTTGGGACCCCCCTTTTTTCTCGGCCCCCGCTTGTCGAATCAACCTGACACTTTCAAGACAGGAGCTGACCGGAGCGCCCCACTAGTTTTGAAAATGTCGCAAAGATTCGTCAACCGGCGCCAAAGTTATTGGGAAAAGAAAAAACGCTTTTTCTATGGAAACTAGGTCCTAACTATAACTACCTACTGGCGACCGCCAGTAGGTAATATATATATATATATATATATTCACTGAAAAAACCATAGGTTTTAGGGACAGTTATAGTTAGTTGGACATTGCACTCGTACAAAACCCGTGAAATTCCCCGTTATAGTTAGTTCAGCTAACTATAACTCGCGCCCCGCAATGCACTGCTGATGACGTCACATATTACATCACTCATGACATGGTCAGTGACATCACTGATGACATCACTGATGACATCTCAAATGACATCACTGATGACATCATCCAGTGACTGTGTGTTTCTGTAAAGTTTAAATATTTTTAATATATATAGGGAAAGGCGTATTGAAGAATGAGTGGGTGTATAAGTGTGTGTATGGATGATTTAGTAGGTGCGTGACTAATTCTATAAGTGAGTGATTAAACGTATCTTACTGAATGCATGGGTTAGTGACTAAACTGGGTTAATGTCTGTATCTGTCTGTTGCTGTGTAAGTGGCTGCATGGGTTTGTGAATAGCTACATGAGTGTCTATAAGAGTTATTGATTTGTTGTCTGAGTATCTGTATGGGTGCCTGAGTGTTTGTGTGGATGGGGTGTGTGCGACTGTGCATAGATGTGTGAGTGGGTGATTCACTGGGTGGATGGTTTTAAGAGTGCATCTGTGATAGACTGTATGGGTGGGTAAGTGTGTGTAAGAGTGTGTTAGTGAGTGAATGTATGTCCCAGTGGTACATGTGTGAGTAACTACATATGTGAAAGGCAGTATATATGTGTATTGGAGTATATAAATAGCTATAAGCGAGAGTGAGTGATTGTGATAGTGGCTGTATGGATGAGTGTGTGCTTGTATCAGTGATTGTATAAGAGCGTAACAATGTGCTAGTATTTGTATGATTAAGTGAGCTGGTGTGTGTATAACTGTATAGGTGAGTAAATGGCAGTGTGTTTAATTATTTGCATGACTGACTAGGTGTGTGAGTACCTCTATGGATGAGTGGCGGTGTTTGAGTGTCTATTTAGGAGTAAGAGTGCATATGATTGTCCTGTACTGAGTGACCATAAGTATGAGTGACTGTACGGGTGAGTGAGTGGATGTGTGTGTGTAGACCTAAGAATCAGTGAGTGGGTATGTAGTTATTGGTGTTGGAGTGTCTATGGTTTTGCGAATGGCAGTCTGTAATTTAGATTGGGTGTATCAAAGGTTATATTAGGGTGTGAGGAGGTGCATCAGATTATCACGTGGATGATGTCATCAGTGATGTCATTTGAGATGTCATCAGTGATGTCATCAGTGATGTCACTGACCATGTCATGAGTGATGTAATATGTGACGTCATCAGCAGTGCATTGCGGGGCGCGAGTTATAGTTAGCTGAACTAACTATAACGGGGGAATTTCACGGGTTTTGTACGAGTGCAATGTCCAACTAACTATAACTGTCCCTAAAACCTATGGTTTTTTCAGTGAATTTCAAAGGTTTTTTAAATGCTAATTTCTAACTATAACTTATCTGAAACCTATGGTTTTTTCAGTGAATTTCAAAGGTTTTTTAAATGCTAATTCCTAACTATAACATGTCTGAAACCTACGGTTTTTTCAGTGAATTTCAAAGGTTTTGTAAATGACAATTTTTAAATGTATTAATTGTTATATTAATTTTTTTCATACTGATTTATTACATTTTTAGATTTTTTTTTTTACATATTTTATTTTTTAAATTACATTGTAATTACATTATACATTACATTACAAAAAATACATTCTCAGAATGAATTACTTTAGTTTAAATACTTTGCACATAGGCAATAGACTTTTAAGTACAGTAGTTACAGTTGTTGCAATGGGCACCACATTTTCAAACACAATGCAACATTCAGCTCAATGTGAATTTCTAGTTAAATGCAATTAGTTACTTTATGGATTACTTTTCTAACCACAGGACTGGATCCTAGATTCAGTTCTGGTACATCTCCTGTAAACAGTTGAGTAAAAGCGTTTTGGTTACAGTCGTGATTTTTAAGGAATATTATTGTATTTTAAAAGTTGACACTTAGAAACTTTTTCTCATAGAATCACCAATGTTATCCTATGGAAGGAAATTCACTTAGCAGGTAAAAACTGTTATCGTTACTTTTTCTTACTCAGTGTTGGATCCTGGATCCAGCACTGGTGCATCTCCTGTAAACAGTTGAAAGAATGCGTTTAAGTCATACAGGCGATTTTTAAGGAATATTTGTAGTTTGTGAAAATCGACACTTTGAAACTTTTCTGCTGAAAACCAGACAATGGATTCCTATGGAAGAAAATATAAGTTACTGGTAAGTACGGTTAAAATTACTTTTCAGGACCAGTACTGGGCTGAAAGATGCAGCACTGAGGTCTCTCCTGATAACAGGTGAGTAAATCGAAATTCGTATTTCGGCTGATTTTAGAGGAATATTTGTATGTTTCAAAAATCAACACTTAGAAACTTTTTCAGCAAAAAGCAGGCAATGATATCCTATGGAAGGAAATTCAAGTTACTGGTAAGTACGGTTAAAATTACTTTTGAGGATCAGTACTGGGCTGAAAGATGCAGCACTGAGGTCTCTCCTGATAACAGGTGAGTAAATCGGAATTGGTATTTCGGCTGATTTTAGAGGAATATTTTAAAGTTCCAAAACTCCACACTTAGAAGAATTTCCAAGTGAAACCAGTCAATGTTAGCCTATGGAAGGAAATTCAAGTTACTGGTAAGTACGGTTAAAATTACTTTTCAGGACCAGTACTGGGCTGAAAGATACAGCACTGAGGTCTCTCCTTATAACAGGTGAGTAAATCGGAATTCGTATTTCGGCTGATTTTAGAGGAATATTTGTATGTTTCAAAAATCAACACTTAGAAACTTTTTCAGCAAAAAGCAGGCAATTATATCCTATGGAAGGAAATTCAAGTTACTGGTAAGTACGGTTAAAATTACTTTTGAGGATCAGTACTGGGCTGAAAGATGCAGCACTGAGGTCTCTCCTGATAACAGGTGAGTAAATCGGAATTCGTATTTCAGCTGATTTTAGAGGAATATTTTAAAGTTCCAAAACTCCACACTTAGAAGAATTTCCAAGTGAAACCAGTCAATGTTAGCCTATGGAAGGAAATTCAAGTTACTGGTAAGTACGGTTAAAATTACTTTTCAGGACCAGTACTGGGCTGAAAGATACAGCACTGAGGTCTCTCCTGATAACAGGTGAGTAAATCGGAATTCGTATTTCGGCTGATTTTAGAGGAATATTTGTATGTTTCAAAAATCAACACTTAGAAACTTTTTCAGCAAAAAGCAGGCAATGATATCCTATGGAAGGAAATTCAAGTTACTGGTAAGTACGGTTAAAATTACTTTTCAGGATTAGTACTGGGCTGAAAGATGCAGCACTGAGGTCTCTCCTGATAACAGGTGAGTAAATCAGAATTCGTATTTCGGCTGATTTTAGAGGAATATTTGCACAATGGTGAAGGGAGGGGCGGGGCCTGAGGTGACATCTGTGCAAACGCGCCCCGTGGCGCATTTTAAGTTGGGGGATTAAGTCCCCTTGAATCATGAGGGTCCCTACGGGCCAACTAGCCCACCAGGAACCTCCAGTATGCGCCAGGGGCTGCGTTGCAGAGACATGTACAGAGGCCACACCCCTTTTACACCTCTCTGCAACGCAGCTCTGTGGCGCTTTCTGGACGTACCTGTTGGGCTAGTTGGCCCCCAGGGACCCTCAGGATTGAAGGGGATTTAATTCCCCATCTTAAAACGCGCCACGGGGCCTGTTTGCACACATGTCACCTGAAGCCCCGCCCCTCCCTTCACCACTGTGCAAACGCGCCCCGTGGCGCGTTTTAAGTCGGGGGATTAACTCCCCTTGAATCCTGAGGGTCCCTGGGGTGCAACTAGCCCACCATATACCTCCAAAAAGCGCCACAGAGCTGCGTTGCAGAGAGGTGTAAAAAGGGGCGTGGCCTCTGTACACCTCTCTGCAAGGCAGCCCCCTGGCGCATACTGGAGGTTCCTGGTGGGCTAGTTGGCCCCCAGGGACCCCCAGTATTCAAGGGGAATTCGTTCCCCCTCTGCAAACGCGCCAGGGGGCGCGTTTGCAGAGTGGTGAAGGAAGGGGGCGGGGCCTGCGGGCCCGATCGTTTTTTTTTTTTTTTTTTTTTCCCCTGAAGGGGGGCTTTGTGGCCCCCCTTCCTTTTTCCTATTTTTAGGCCCTGGGGACCCCATCCCCCAGGGCCTTACCCCTTTTTTTTAAATTAAAATTTTTAAAAAAAACGGGAACGGGGCCGCGTGGCCCCCCTTCCCTGGGCCTGTATTGGCCCCGGGGACCCCATCCCCCGGGGCATGGCCTCTTTTTTTTTTATTTGGAGGGGGGCTGCGTGGCCCCCCTCCTCAGGCCATTTAAGGCCCCGGGGACCCCATCCCCCGGGGCCGGCCTTGCACTTTTTTTTTTTTTTTTTACCTTTGGGGAGGGGGGCTGCGTGGCCCCCCTCCGTGGCCACTTATGGCCCTGGGGACCCCATCCCCCGGGCCTGGCCTCTCGTTGGGGACTGTGGGGGGGTCCCCAAACCCCCACAGTCCCGCCGGCTCCCGTGTCCTACGGGAGCCGGCATTGATTTACACATGGGGAGCAGCTAACATGCTGCTCCCCATGTGGAAAGCAATCAGCTTTGGATATTGGAAGAGAGAGCAGGTTTCCTGCTCTCTCGTCCAATATCCAAGCAGTTTGCAATGACAGGACGGGAGCCGCGAGGCTCCCGTCCTGTCATTGCAAACAGCAGTGTCCCGGGGGTAGGCACCCCGGGACACTGCAGGAGCCGGCCCTGGGGGTGGCAGTCCCCAGGGCCACCACAGGCTCGAGGAGGGGGCCGCGAGGCCCCCTCCTTACATTTTGAAAGCCCCGGGGAGGTGGTGGTCCCCGGGGCGTGTGGGGGGGCTGGAGCCCCCCCACACAGGTTTTTCAAAAATAAAAAAAGAAGCCCCGGGGAGGTGGCGGTCCCCGGGGCTGCGGGAGGGCTCAGAGCCCTCCCGCACCATTATACATAAAGCCCCGGGGGGTGGTGGTCCCCGGGGCTTGGGGGGCCCTTAGAGGCCCCCACACATAAAATTAACCCCCCAGCATGCCCCGGGACTTGGCCCACCCGGGGCCAATTACATCGAAGCGCGGGAGACCGCGCTTCGATTTTTTCTCGGCAGGATTCGCGCACCCTGAGCGCATCCTGCCGATTTTTTTACATTTTTTTTGCCCAGGGGTCCTTGTGGGACCCCCTGAGCAGACCTAGGGGGTCAGGGTGTTTCTACCCTGCCCCCTTTGTGCGCTTTGCGCACTTGTTTCTGTCCCTCGGTTCTACCGAGGGACAAAATGGCTGCCAACACTTCCTGATTTGGAGTGTTGACAGCCAATTAGCATGCAGCTCGTGATCGGGAGGGTGCGCGAATCCGACGCGGCCATAGATATATATATACTTTTACTTTTGATTCTCTCAGCAACTACTGAACGGATTTACACCATTTAACAAAAAGGGTTCTTTCTGAACCAAGAACTACCTCTTTGCCAAATTTGGTGTAATTCCGTTCAGCAGTTCGGGCTGTAGCCGTGTCTAAAGTTTCCTATGGAAAATTGCATGGGGAAAACACGTTTTGGGACCCCCTTTTTTCTCGGCCCCCGCTTGACGAATCCCCCCGAGACTTTCAGGGTAGGAGCGGACCGGAGCGCCCCACAAAGTTTGAAAATTTTGCGAAGATACGTCAACCGGCAAGAGAGTTATGTCAAATAGAATGTCGCGGATTTCCTATGGATAATAGGTTGTAACTATAACTATCTACTGGCGACCGCCAGTAGATAATATATATATATATACAGCTCCAAACCCCACTCGTCGCCAAGTGAAGAGACCGCACTCCGTTAAGGGTGAAAAACTCGGTGTTTAATTTACCGGGTTAAACAAACAGGACGCGTTTCGGCTTCGCGCCTTTTTCGAACTGTAAACAGAGACGGAGGCACCGCCAAACATTTACATACTCATGGAGGTAGTACTTCCGGGGCAAAATAAACAATGAACATAGTAACCAGACTATAAATGTGTACTTTGTCGGCCATCTTAGAATGTTATACAATTCATATTCATATGTATAATTCACCATTTGATAACATTTGATAATCATTCAACAATTCATTAAGGATATTCATATCTGTCCTAAGATTAATAAAGTAAATTATAAATAATGACCAATCCACAAAATCCCGCCCTGTATGGGCCAGCAAATTAAAGTCCATAACTACATTTACATGAATTAACAAATCTCGATGCTCACATGCCATGAATAGTTCATCAGTGTTTTCACACAATTATTACCTATATAAATATATTTTACGCACATACAATGATCAAAGAAAGAAAATCCAGCCCTGAATGGGCATTAAACCCGAAATATGTGAGACAAACATCATAAATCTAGATAATCATGGTAATAACTCATTCTAAACTCTGAGATATCACAGCAAGGGCCCCCATGGCCATCCATTCATCGGTATATATATTTATCCGATCAGTGAGTGAGAACAACATTAATATCGTATATACAGTATTTACAAAGTGCCAGGAAAAATTAGTGACAGAATTGCAACAAACATTCATACAAAAATTCATGAATCCATAACCAGAATTGATAAAGTATCAATCAAGAATAATAATGAGAACTTATTCAACGAAAAGTTACAACGAGCTATAAAAACAGTACCAGATGACCACTAGCCTAAGTGTATTGCTAGCTCTTCTTCTGTATTAAGGCCTAGAGGGGCCCTGGTCTGGAGGTCAATGATAAATCTGGATTCCAGTCTCCGTAATTTTAATTCTCTGTTCCCACCACGTTCATGTATTGGAACATGGTCGAGACAGTAGAATTTCAATAGATTTCTATTGCTCTCATGGAAACGGGCAAAATGCCTAGCTACAGGGTAGGTTAGGTCATTTCTTTCAATAGCCCTCGCATGTTCCAAGATCCTGCGTTTAGTCGGATGTATCGTGCTGCCTATGTACTGTAAATTGCAGGGGCAGACCAAACTATAAACACAGAATGGTGTGTTGCATGTGAGAAACTTGGTAATCTTCTTGGGACCGGACATTCCAGGAACTTGATAAGTTAAGATTTTTGTACTGTTTCTACACGCTTTACATTTGGAGCATGGAAAGAATCCAGTGATGTTACTCAATCTAGGATTATAAGGAATAGAATCCAAATGACTTTGTACCAATGTATCTTTCAAGGAGCGAGAGCGCCTATATGTTATTTTAGGGTAGTCTGATATATCTCGCCCAATGACAGAGTCGGTTTTAAGAATATGCCAATTGCGAGTTAGTATATGGTGTAATCTTTCTGAGCTTCTTGAAAAGGTCGTAATGAATCTAAGACTATTGGTATCATTATTGCTTCGTTGCTGCTTTCCTATTAAAAGACAGTGTCTGGGTATTTTATTCACTCTATCAAAGTTTTTCTGAAGCAGCTGATCTGGGTAGCCCCGTATCTTGAATCTTTCAATGGCATCATGTGCTGCCGATATGAAATCACTATTTCTTGAACAGTTTCTTTTCAGCCGCAACAGTTCTCCATATGGAATACTGTTTTTCAGAGGTCTGGGGTGACTGCTCCTAGCCTCAAGAATGGAATTTCCCGCTGTTTCTTTGCGGAACAGTGAAGTACAGATCAACCCTTCCTTGATAAAAACCTTCAAATCTAGAAATGTGACCTCTGTACAGCTAATTTGCCCACTGAAATGTAAGTTTACTGTATTTACTGTATTTGCATTAAGTTCTTGTATGTACAGTTCTGCCTCGGATTTAGAACCCTTCCAAAAGATAAAAAGGTCGTCAATGTACCTATACCAACCAATAATCGAAGGTACCCATTGGTTCATGCCTTCGGACCAGGCCACCTGCTTCTCCCACCAGCCCACGAACAAGTTCGCGTAGCTAGGGGCGAAGCAGGTGCCCATCGCCGTTCCTTTGATTTGTCTAAAATACTGTTTCTGAAACAAAAAGATGTTATTTGTCAGGCAAAACCTTAGAAAATCAATTAGCATAGCATTGTGCTCCATGAATTTCAGAGATCTCCCTTTAAGGAAGTATTCCACTGCATTTATGCCAAAGTCATGTCCTATACACGTATACAAACTTGTTACATCCAGGACTATCATATACATGTCTGGTTCCCATGTGATATTTGAGATAATCCGTATGAAATCTGCTGTGTCACGAATGTAAGAAGGTAACGTTTTTACAAAATCAATTAGGAAAAAATCCAAATATTGTGACATTGCTTCTGTCAAACTGCCTTTAGATGAAATGATGGGACGACCTGGTGGTTTCATAGGGTTCTTATGGATCTTAGGTAAGTGATAAAATGTTGGTGTCACTGGATGCGGATTTTTTTGAAATTCAAATTCATTAGAACCAATCATCCCTTTCTTCCGCCACTTTTCAATCATTTCATGGTAGTCACAGATGCTGCTATTGTATTCTTCCTTGGTGATCTTACTGTAACAAGTAGTGTCGGACAGTTGTTTTAAGGCTTCACTGCAGTAAAAATCTCGTGTCATGAGCACAATGTTACCCCCTTTATCTGAGGGTTTGCAGATTATATTGGGTTCTGTTCGTATACTGTCAATGGCTTGTTTCTGTTCAATGGACAAATTAGGTTCGGACCCTTTATATTTAACCAATTTTGTTGTCCTCATTTGTGCTAAATCCTTCTTCACTGATTCTTCAAATACATCAATAGTGTCAAATGGTGTGTTGGGACAAAACATCGATTTCGGTCTAAAGTTGGTTTTAGCTGATTTTTGTACTATTCCAAAGCTTTCGACATTAGCTATTTGATCAACTTCATCATAACCGGGGTGGTCAGTTGATTGACTCGATAGTATTTGCAGCATATCCAAATCCTCACCGGATAAAACATCTGTCAATACCCCGGTTCCTGCCACAATCGGTATGTTTTCGCCCAGATTCCGCACATTTTTCATTTTGAAGAACTTGAAGAGTTTCAGTTTTCGAGTGAAGAGGTACAGGTCAATTCTGGTTTGTGTGAACTCGAAGTTCTGAGCCGGGCAAAATGTTAGTCCTTTCTTCAATACAATTTCTTCGGTCTTGGTCAATTTACGTGGAGTTAAATTAATAATTGTTAGATCCTCCACTAGGTTTATCTCCTTGTCCCCCTCTTGCTGCGTGTTTGGGAGGCTACTCCTTGATTTGCACTTGTTGAAGCCCCTCTTCGCGTTTGTCTTGTCTTCTTTCTGGGGGTTTGCCCCTGCCGCCTCTCTGCCATGTCTGCCTCATGAGCTCGAACTCCTCGTGAAAATGAGACTGCGTTGACAGTTGTACACGTGCTGTTGCACATTCTTCCCCCGATTGCTCGTTGTCTGTGGTGATATCCAACTCCGAGGTTTCTTTTCTTATATATATATATATATATATATATTCACTGAAAAAACCATAGGTTTTAGGGACAGTTATAGTTACTTGGACATTGCACTCGTACAAAACCCGTGAAATTCCCCGTTATAGTTAGTTCAGCTAACTATAACTCGCGCCCCGCAATGCACTGCTGATGACGTCACATATTACATCACTCATGACATGGTCAGTGACATCACTGATGACATCACTGATGACATCTCAAATGACATCACTGATGACATCATCCAGTGACTGTGTGTTTCTGTAAAGTTTAAATATTTTTAATATATATAGGAAAAGACGTATTGAAGAATGAGTGGGTGTGTAAGTGTTAGTATGGATGATTTAGTAGGTGCGTGACTGACTCTATAAGTGAGTGATTTAACGTATCTTACTGAATGCATGGGTTAGTGACTAAACTGGGTGAATGTCTGTATCCGTCTGTCTGTTGCTGTGTAAGTGGCTGCATGTGTTTGTGAATAGCTACATGAGTGTCTATATGAGTTATTGAATGGTTGTCTGAGTATCTGTATGGGTGCCTGAGTGTTTGTGTGGGAGGGGTGTGTGCGACTCTGTGCATAGATGTGTGAGTGGGTGATTCACTGGGTGGATGGTTTCAAGAGTGCATCTGTGATAGACTGTATGGGTGGGTAAGTGTGTGTAAGAGTGTGTTAGTGAGTGAATGTATGTCCCAGTGGTACATGTGTGAGTAACTACATATGTGAAAGGCAGTATATATGTGTGTTGGAGTATATAAATAGCTATAAGCGAGAGTGAGTGATTGTGATAGTGGCTGTATGGATGAGTGTGTGCTTGTATCAGTGATTGTATAAGAGCGTAAGAATGTGCTAGTATTTGTATGAGTAAGTGAGCTGGTGTGTGTATAACTGTATAGGTGAGTAAATGGCAGTGTGTTTAATTATTTGCATGACTGACTAGGTGTGTGAGTACCTCTATGGATAAGTGGCGGTGTTTGAGTGTCTATATAGGAGTATGAGTGCATATGATAGTCCTGTACTGAGTGACCGTAAGTATGAGTGACTGTACGGGTGAGTGAGTGGATGTGTGCGTAGACCTATGAATCAGTGAGTGGGTATGTAGTTATTGGTGTTGGAGTGTCTATGGTTTTGCGAATGGCAGTCTGTAATTTAGAGTGGGTGTATCAAAGGTTATATTAGGGTGTGAGGAGGTGCATCAGATTATCACGTGGATGATGTCATCAGTGATGTCATTTGAGATGTCATCAGTGATGTCATCAGTGATGTCACTGACCATGTCATGAGTGATGTAATATGTGACGTCATCAGTAGTGCATTGCGGGGGCGCGAGTTATAGTTAGCTGAACTAACTATAACGGGGAATTTCACGGGTTTTGTACGAGTGCAATGTCCAAGTAACTATAACTGTCCCTAAAACCTATGGTTTTTTCAGTGAATTTCAAAGGTTTTTTAAATGCTAATTTCTAACTATAACATATCTGAAACCTATGGTTTTTTCAGTGAATTTCAAAGGTTTTTTAAATGCTAATTCCTAACTATAACATGTCTGAAACCTACGGTTTTTTCAGTGAATTTCAAAGGTTTTGTAAATGACAATTTTTAAATGTATTAATTGTTATATTAATTTTTGTCATACTGATTTACTACATTTTTAGAAACCTTTTTTTACATATTTTATTTTTTAAATTACATTGTAATTACATTATACATTACATTACAAAAAATACTTTCTGAGAATGAATTACTTTAGTTTAAATACTTTGCACATAGGCAATAGACTTTTAAGTACAGTAGTTACAGTTGTTGCAATGGGCAACACATTTTCAAACACAATGCAACATTCAGCTCAATGTGAATTTCTAGTTAAATGCAATTAGTTACTTTATGGATTACTTTTTCTAACCACAGAACTGGATCCTAGATTCAGTCCTGGGACATCTCCTGTAAACAGTTGAGTAAAAGCGTTTTGGTTACAGTAGTGATTTTTAAGGAATATTATTGTATTTTAAAAGTTGACAGAAACTTTTTCACATAGAATCACCAATGTTATCCTATGGAAGGAAATTCACTTAGCAGGTAAAAACTGTTATCGTTACTTTTTCTTACTCAGTGTTGGATCCGATCCAGCACTGGTGCATCTCCTGTAAACAGTTGAAAGAATGCGTTTAAGTCATACAGGCGATTTTTAAGGAATATTTGTAGTTTGTGAAAATCGACACTTTGAAACTTTTCTGATGAAAACCAGACAATGGATTCCTATGGAAGAAAATATAAGTTACTGGTAAGTACGGTTAAAATTACTTTTCAGGGTCAGTGCTGGGCTAAAAGATGCAGCACTGGGTTCTCTCCTGATAACAGGTGAGTAAATTGGAATTCGTACTTTGGTTGATTTTAGAGGAATATTATAAAGTTCCAAAACTCCACACACAGAAGAATTTCCAAGTGAAACCAGTCAATGTTAGCCTATGAAGGAAACTCAAGTTACCGGTAAGTACGGTTAAAATTACTTTTCAGGACCAGTACTGGGCTGAAAGATGCAGCACTGAGGTCTCTCCTGATAACAGGTGAGTAAATCAGAATTCGGATTTTCGGCTGATTTTAGAGGAATATTTGTATGTTTCAAAAATCAACACTTAGAAACTTTTTCAGCAAAAAGCAGGCAATGATATCCTATGGACGGAAATTCAAGTTACTGGTAAGTACGGTTAAAATTACTTTTGAGGATCAGTACTGGGCTGAAAGATGCAGCACTGAGGTCTCTCCTGATAACAGGTGAGTAAATCAGAATTGGTATTTCGGCTGATTTTAGAGGAATATTTTAAAGTTCCAAAACTCCACACTTAGAAGAATTTCCAAGTGAAACCAGTCAATGTTAGCCTATGGAAGAAAATTCAAGTTACTGGTAAGTACGGTTAAAATTACTTTTCAGGACCAGTACTGGGCTGAAAGATTCAGCACTGAGGTCTCTCCTTATAACAGGTGAGTAAATCGGAATTCGTATTTCGGCTGATTTTAGAGGAATATTTGTATGTTTCAAAAATCAACACTTAGAAACTTTTTCAGCAAAAAGCAGGCAATGATATCCTATGGAAGGAAATTCAAGTTACTGGTAAGTACGGTTAAAATTACTTTTCAGGATTAGTACTGGGCTGAAAGATGCAGCACTGAGGTCTCTCCTGATAACAGGTGAGTAAATCGGAATTCGTAGTTCGGCAGATTTTAGAGGAATATTTGCACAATGGTGAAGGGAGGAGGCGGGGCCTGAGGTGACATCTGTGCAAACGCGCCCCGTGGCGCGTTTTAAGTTGGGGGATTAAGTCCCCTTGAATCATGAGGGTCCCTAGGGGCCAACTAGCCCACCAGGAACCTCCAGTATGCGCCAGGGGGCTGCGTTGCAGAGAGTGTAGAGAGGCCACACCCCTTTTTACACCTCTCTGCAACGCAGCTCTGTTGGGCTAGTTGGCCCCCAGGGACCCTCAGGATTGAAGGGGATTTAATTCCCCATCTTAAAACGCGCCACGGGGCCTATTTGCACACATGTCACCTGAAGCCCCGCCCCCTCCCTTCACCACTGTGCAAATGCGCCCCGTGGCGCGTTTTAAGTTGGGGGATTAAGTCCCCTTGAATCCTGAGGGTCCCTGGAGTCCAACTAGGCCACCATATACTTCTAAAAAGCGCCACAGAGCTGCGTTGCAGAGAGGTGTAAAAGGGGCGTGGCCTCTGTACACCTCTCTGCAACGCAGCCCCTGGCGCATACTGGAGGTTCCTGGTGGGCTAGTTGGCCCCCAGGGACCCCCAGTATTCAAGGGGAATTACTTCCCTTCTTAAAACGCGCCAGGGGGCGCGTTTGCAGAGTACTGCAGGGAGGGGGCGGGGCCTCCGGAACGATGCCGGTAGTTTTTTTTTTTTTTTTTATTTTTAAAGGGAGGGGGGCTGCGTGGCCCCCCTTCCATTGCCCACTTTTGGCCCCGGGTACCCTATCCCCCGGGGCCTGAGCATTTTTTTTTTTTTTTTAATGAAAAAAAAAAAACGGGAAGGGGGCAGCGTGGCCCCCCTTCCCTGGGCCTGTATTGGCCCCGGAGACCCCATCCCCCGGGGCATGCCCTCAATTTTTTTATTTGGAGGGGGGCTGCGTGGCCCCCCTCAGGCCATTTAAGGCCCCGGGGACCCCATCCCCCGGGGCCGGCCTTACACTTTTATTTATTTTTTTAATTTTGTACTAATTTGGGGAGGGGGCTGCGTGGCCCCCTCCCTGGCCACTTATGGCCCCGGGGACCCCATCCCCCCGGGCCTGGCCTCTGGTTGGGGACTGTGGGGGGTCCCCAATTCCCCCACAGTCCCAGCCGGCTCCCCGCCTCCTGCGCGAGCCGGCATTGCTTTCCACATGGGGAGCAGCTAACATGCTGCTCCCCATGTGGAAAAGCAATTGTCTTTGGATATTGGAAGCGAGAGCAGGTTTCCCTGCTCTCGCTCTAATATCCAAAGCAGTTTGCAATGACAGGACGGGAGCCGCGAGGCTCCCGTCCTGTCATTGCAAACTACAGTGTCCGGGGGTAGGCACCCCGGGACACTGCAGGAGCCGGCCCTGGGGCGTGGCGGTCCCCAGGGCCATCAAGGGCTCCAGGAGGGGGCCGCGCGGCCCCCTCCCTTGAGTTGCACAGCCCCGGGGAGGTGGTGGTCCCCGGGGCTCGGGGGTCCGTAACGGACCCCCACATTTATTTTCTATGTGCCCCGGGGAGGTGGTGGTCCCCGGGGCGTGTGGGGGCTGGAGCCCCCCCACACATTATTTTGAATTTAAAAAAGAAGCCCCGGGGGTGGCGGTCCCCGGGGCTGCGGGAGGGCAGGAGAGCCCTCCCGCACCATTTTTAATTAAGCCCCGGGGGTGGCGGTCCCCGGGGCTTGGGGGCCTTAGAGGCCCCCATATAAACAATTTACACACCCCCTCCCCCCGCATGCCCCCGGGACTTGGGCCACCCAGGGGCAAATTTACATCGAGCGCGGGAGACCGCGCTCGATTGTTTCTTCGGCAGGACCCGCTTACCCTGAGCGCATCCTGCCGATTTAAAAAAAATAAATAAAAAAATTTTTGCCCAGGGGGTCCTTGTGGGACCCCCTGAGCAGACCTAGGGGGTCAGGGTGTTTCTACCCTCTCCCCTTTTTGCGCTTTGCGCACTTGTTTCTGTCCCTCGGTTCTACCGAGGGACAAAATGGCTGCCAACACTTCCTGATTTGGAGTGTTGACAGCCAATTAGCATGCAGCTCGTGATCGGGAGGGTGCGCGAATCCTACGCGGCCATAGATATATATGTACTTTTACTTTTGATTTTCTCAGCAACTACTGAACGGATTTACACCATTTAACAAAAAGGGTTCTTTCTGAACCAAGAACTACCTCTTTGCCAAATTTGGTGTAATTCCGTTCAGCAGTTCGGGCTGTAGCCTTGCATAAAGTTTCCTATGGGAAATTGATTTTTTGACTCTTATTTTTTAATTTCTCCGCAACTACTGAACGGATTTACACCATTTAACAAAAAGGGTTCTTTGTGAACCAAGAACTACCTCTTTGCCAAATTTGGTGTAATTCCGTTCAGCAGTTCGGGCTGTAGCCGTGTCTAAAGTTTCCTATGGGAAAATGAATGGGGAAAACATGTTTTGGGACCCCCCTTTTTTCTCGGCCCCCGCTTGACGAATCACCCTGAGACTTTCAGGGTAGGAGCGGACCGGAGCGGGCCATAAAGTTTGAAAATTTCGCGAAGATTCGTCAACCGACGCAAGAGTTATTTCAAATAGAATGTCGCGGATTTCCTATGGAAAATAGGTCCTAACTATAACTATCTACTGGCGACCGCCAGTAGATAATATATATATATATATATATATATATATCTTATTTCAGTTAGTCAGGTTGTGCTATCTGGTGACATCCTCTCAATTGGAGCCTGTCTACAGAGGTTAATAAAGATGACACAAATGAACTCAAGAAATTCCATATTAATGGTGCAATATTTAAATAACTTTTTTAATCAACAAGATCCAATCAAGAAATCTACATTACATGTATTAATTCTCCTCTGCCAATTTAGATTATTTTCGTTGGACTTTTTTTTTCGTTTGCCTGCTTTTGTATGGAATTCTGTTGTTTGTTGACTCAAATGCACTTAATCCGGAGGTATTTGCACTTGTTTCGCTTTACCATCTACTGTGATTCCCCCAAGAACCCTCACCTCCCTCAGCTACAAACACTCTGCCCTGCATATATTGTATTGTATTGTAATTGCATTTATATAGCGCTTACTACCCCTGACGAGGCGTCGAAGAGCTTTTTCGGCGAGTAGCACGGTACTCCGGAACCCATAAAGTATTAGTGGTGAATTAGTATAGTGAAAATATGAAAGTAATTTGAGTGGTGGATTTGTTAGTCAGTTATTTGGATTGAGAAGGATAATGGAGGGATAGAAAAGGGGAAAAGGTTTGAATTTGTATAGCACTTGCTACCCTTGATGGGGTGTTGAAGCGCTTTTTCGGTGAGTAGCACGCTACTCTGGAGCCCATACAGTGTTAGTGGTGAATTAGCATAGTGAAAAATGAAAGTAATTTGAGTGGTGGATATGTTAGTCATGCAGCAGCACTTTTAAAGATAGCTCATAAATGCAGCACTAGCTACCAACTCGTCCCATGTCCTTGATTTTTAGTCAACACCCCTTAGTATTATGGGACTTGTAGTTTAGTTTTTCTCAATACTGAAAGCAGGACCGGAAGAAGGTGAAATTTGTGAGATGCAGCCAATTGGCAGCCACGTGTAGGAAATTAAAAGAGTGGCAACGCAGCACCGGTGTCATATTTAACCAGATAAAAGAAGCTTGCAACAACAAATCTATTTTTCAAAGGTTATTAAATGCAAAATATAACTTGAAAAAGTGCCAAACTACCGTTTTTTCTTTTAACCAAAATAGAGCGCTTCTCCGCCCTTCCAACTTCCTGGTGAAAAGTGTGATAAGGGCCGGGCTTTTCCTTGCACCTCCTGTTTGTTGTTAATTTGACAAAAAAATATTTATTTCATTCCTAGATTTGGCAGTGTGCTAGTCTCGCTCGAGTAACACACGTGCTTTGTTGATTTCCTCCCCTACCGATTGGTCGTGGTTTGATTATTTAAGTAACACAAGCTGCCGCAGTCGCCTTTAGCGTTCCGTGGACGCTTTTGTGTGAAACCAAGTGAGATGACAAGTGACCCTCCCTCTTCGCCTTCTTAAGTAAGTTGAGCTTTTTGTTAAGTAACCTTCATGAATACTTTGGGACTTATTTACAAGCCCCTTGCGCCGCTGGTGCGTCACTTTTAAAATGGGGAAAAAGTGACGCACCGGCGGCGCAAGAGGCTTGTAAATAAGCACCTTTGTTCTTTGGTATTGATAAAAGGTAGTCTGTATCTTTTTTGGGTGTCTACCTAATTGTTTAGTGGCTTATTTACAAGCTCCTTCCGCCGCCAGTGCGTCACTTTTAACATGGGAAAAAGTGACGTACCAGTGGCGCAAGGGGCTTGTAAATAAGCCCCTTAGTGTTTTGTTTGTACTTTAATCGCACAAAGTGTACTCGCCTAAGTTTCACCAAATATCCAGACCACGTTTTTGTCTGTCATTTGTAAAATTGATGCAAATTCAATCTGCTAGACGTTCTTCAAGTCCGCTAGTCCTGGCTTTAATTTTTTTAAAATTAGGTCTCAGTTAGGCAGTGCATGCGCTGTCTCTTTCGAGACATGCTAAATCTCCTCAGTGGGCTTCTGGCACTCTGCCATGTGTCATAGCAGCCAAAACCACCAACTTTGAAACTGGTGAACCAGGTTCAAGTCTCAGCGTCGGCTTAACATCCTGTGATTCTGGGCAAATCACTTAATCTCCATGCGCTTACCAAAAATGAATGTGTCTTTGTGTAATGTAGTTGGTGCTCCTGTAAAGCACTCTAATACCTTAGGGTCAAGTTTGTGCTGTATAAAGCTGCAAAAAAAAAAAGTTCTACCAGCCTGTTGTTTCAGTTTTTGTCTATGCTTCTGTCCTTTCGGCTCCAGTGGAGTGGGCACATCCCCACACACTGCTGGGGACCCGGCTCCTCCAGTCCTTCCAGGGTTGCCCCCGCCACCCAAGACCTCTGCCATCCTGTTTTTGCGCTCCTGCCTTCAGATGTTTCTGTCTTCCATCCCCTCCAAGAGTCCAGTGGTCCTACTCCTATGCCCAGGGCATGTCGCATTCCTGCGGTCCTACTGCTGGACCTATCTCACAGGCACTTTGCCCAAGGATGCTGTCCTCCTGCCCTGGGATCCCCCAGATCCTGTATAGTCCTGTTTCTGGACCCCTGCCTCTCAATCTCTTCAAGAGTCCTGCAGTCCTACCTACTGCAGGAACCTACCCTGCAGGCGCTTTCCCAAGGACTGCTGTCACCCTGCCCATGGTCCTGCCCCCCGCTAGGCTCCTTCAGGTCCTTCTTCCACCGAGCGCCTGCCCCACCTGCTCCTACCACATGGCCCTCTTATGGGGGCATATTATCAAGCCCTTTATCGCCGCGTTAGCGGCACTTTCCTGCCGCTAATGCGGCGATATTTTTATCACACTATTAACAAGCTGCAGCTAACGGTCCTTAGCGTGAGTTTTTTAGCGATAGCGGCCGTGTTTTTACCTCTAAGCATGTCAGCGATATATACCGCTAATGACATGCAAAGTAGGCGTTCCTGACTAAAACGCCATTGAAACAGTCGCAAACACAACTTCCCCCTATTATCAATGCCCGCGAAGCGATCGGAAAATTCGCGCTAACCGCGCTTATCGCTGGAATTTAACGCCTGAAAAAAACTTGCCTTAACCATCTTGTCAATGGGTGGTGGATTGTTGGGTTAAGTATGCACTTGCCTATTAGCAAGCTTTTCATTAGCGCTGTTAATTTAGCGCTGGAATTCTCACGCTATTGCTGGTTTTACACGCTATCGCTGGATTTCCTATCGCCTTTGCGATACGCGTTGATAATACCGCGCTATCACGGCGAGGAAATCCAGCGATAGCCGGCGATAAAAAAAACTGCGCTAAGCACGCTTTGCGATAAACATCGCAGATCCTTGATAATATGCCCCCTAGAGTCTCGCGGTTCTACGACTCCTACCCCCACAGGGGCTCTTAAGCATGTCCAGGGACTTCTGCAGTCCTGCCCTGTGTTCCTGACTCCCCTCAAGGTTCCTGTAGTCCAGGCTCGAGGTCCCCAGAACCATGCACTGCATGCCCTTGCTGCCTTACCCCCAGGTTGGCAGCCACTGGCATGTCCCCCTTGCATGGCTGCCCTCGGTGCTCCTAGCTCTGCGGCAGCTGCTGCCGGCTCCGCTGGAGCATTTGACCTTCATGTATAAAATATGAATCTGTATGAGGCGCACTCTGCTGCCCCCAGTCCCCTCTTGGGAGGTGCCTGGCATGATGGCACTGCCAAACAGCGAGCGTCGTGCACACCCTGCCAGCCGTCTATGATATGCACTGTTAAAACTGCCTCCTCATTAATTTTTTATCACAAGGAAGATGTTTTCAAAACGCCGCCCCCCACCTCCACCCACTTCAAATGTTTAAAGGGCCAATAACTTTTATAGCATTGGTTGCGGATCCTTACCAGACCATTAGTGCCATCGTTTTAATTTAATTATTGAAACAAATGCATTTTTTGTTACATGGTAAAAGTCTATAGAATACTCATTAGAAAGTCCATGATTAATATGTGTGTGGAAAATGTGTTGTTGTAACCTCTGCACGTAGCTAAGCGCATACCATATGTTTGATATGGAATAATATCATAGGTTGCTAAAACGACTTCTTCCTCTGGACCTTAGGCTGTGCCCTTTACAGAGCAATATAGAGTATCAGCACTGTAACATGGAATTTCCTAGCCAAACATTTGTGTAGCTTGAACGAGCCAAGGGAGAAGATATGGTCATCGGCCCATTAATTAAATTGCTGATTTACATCTGAAGTTCCCGACGTGGCTTTGACTGTCCCTCCAGGTTTTTGAATTGTGTGTGCAAACCGGGAAGGAGGTAGGACAGGGGGCGGGGTTGCTATTGTCCTAAGAGACAACTTGGAGATCTCTACATCAAGATTGGGCCAAATTGGCTTTATTGAGGGCCTGACCTTTTGCATCAAGCTCTCACCAACTTTCTCCTTTGCTGGCCTGCTGATTTACAGGCCACCTGATTGTCCCCATAGGCACATGATAGAGCTCTGTGACATCATTGCCCAGCTGACATTACAATATGCCAATGTCACAGTCATAGGGGATTTCAATCTACATGTGGATGATCAAAACTGCTCCCAGGCATCCAAACTGATCTCGAGATTGGGTGGCCTTAACCTTACTCATTACGTAACCTCACCCACACACAGAGCAGGCCATACCCTAGACCTAATCTTTTCCAACTATCATGAGGTCAGAGCGGACGACCCACTCCCACTGGTATGGTTGGCCCACTTCCTGGTCCCTTTTTCTTTCTGCTTCAGGGCTAGGTCAGGCAATAATCTGAAAGTGGTGGAAAACAGGAGAAGTTATAAAAATGTAACTGAAGACAACTTAGGGCGGGTTCTTCAGGAATCTATGCCCCAGTTATCGGGCAATCATGACCGCGACGCACATTCCATTAACCAATGAGTCACGAATGCCCTAGACATGGTAGCCCCAATAAGAACAGTTACTTCCAGTAGAGTTAAACCCTCAGCTCCATGGTTCTCGGACGAACTAAGGGAGGCGAAGAGCCATTGTAAGAAATTAGAGCGCACTTGGAGGAAAGCATATAACCTTGAAGACAAAAATGCATACAAGGAGGCTCTGAGATTATTTTGCAAACTGAGGAGGAGTAAGATTAGGGACTACTTTTCCAGTCGCATTGAGCACTCAGAAAACTCAGTTTAAGATATTTTTAATATCATTAAGTCCTTTATCACTCCAGAAGCCATGGACAGCACTTTTCTCCCCTCATCTTCCCTCTGTACAAGCCTGCAAAGAAAGATCCTATTCCCGAGCAAAAAACAACAAAGGTATATCATCAGAAAATCAGTCCAAGAAAATATCAATCCAAGTCTTGTGTATTGTTATTCTTCTTTATTTTCTCATCCTGTTCAGAGCCATAGATATTTTACAGATGGCTCATGTCAGCAAATAGGCGTAGCTGGTATAGCCGAGATGTAGCCAACACGTGTTTCGTCTTGGGTATATCGCTCATCGACTTCCTCAGGGCTACAATAACAACAATAAGAAAACATGTACTCAGATGACGTTCAGTGTTATTTGTCCAGAGATTTTTGTCATTTAAGTAGCGATCATCTAGACGTTAAGAATGTCTAGCGAAAGGAGAGTCAATAAAAGAGTTTAGGAGAGTAGAAGAGAAGACCACCAAGTGAAGAAGAGGATCTAGTAGAATGCCACAGACAGTAGACGCAAGAAAATAAAAAATTAAAAAATTAGGGGTGAGAGAAAAGTACACACAAAAATCAAGTAAGCTTATCAGAAACAGGATTTGATAACAGTCTAACCGAAGTGATGTGCACATACTCAAGAGGCACAGGAGTGAATATATGAAAGGACACCCAGCACGTGCGGTACTCTAAATACACAGGAAATATGTTAAGATATCATGGGGAAAACAGATAGGGTATGGTTGCATATGACACAAATATATCACTCACCAAACGTTAGTTCAAGAACAGGTCCGCCAGAATCCAGGCAAAGCCTGTAAATAATTCCATTCAGCGTGGGTCTACAGGGACAAAGGAGAAAAGAAAGATGGGGAATATTGTAAAGCCCGTCAAGGCTGAAACTAGTAGTGACAGTGCCCTGACACATAAGAGTATGCGGGATTGAAAAGAGATATATATATATATATTCACTGAAAAAACCATAGGTTTTAGGGACAGTTATAGTTAGTTGGACATTTCACTCGTACAAAACCATAGAAATTCCCCCGTTATAGTTAGTTCAGCTAACTATAACTCGCGCCCCCATAATGCACTGCTGATGATGTCACATATTACATCACTCATGACATGGTCAGTGACATCACTGATGACATCACTGATGACATCTCAAATGAAATCACTGATGACATCATCCAGTGACTGTGTGTTTCTGTAAAGTTTAAATATGTTTAATATATATAGGGAAAGGCGTATTGAAGAATGAGTGGGTGTTTAAGTGTCTGAATGGATGATTTAGTACGTGCGTGACTGACTCTACAAGTGAGTGATTAAACGTATCTTACTGAATGCATGGGTTAGTGACTAAACTGTGTGAATGTCTGTATCCGTCTGTTTGTTGGTGTGTAAGTGGATGCATGGATTTGCGAATAGCTACATGAGTGTCTATATGGGTTATTTATTGGTTCTCTGAGTATCTGTATGGCTGCCTCAGTGTTTGTGTGGGTGGGGTGTGTGTGACTCTGTACATAGATGTGTGAGTGGGTGATTCACTGGGTGCATGATTTCAAGAGTGCATCTGTGATGGACTGCTTGGGTGGGTGAGTGTGTGTATGGGTGTGTTAGTGAGTGAATGTATATCTCAGTGGTACATGTGCGAGTAACTACATATGTAAAAGGCAGTATATATGTGTGTTAGAGTATTTAAATGGCTATAAGTGAGAGTGTGTGATTGTGAGAGTGGCTGTATGGATGCGTGTGTGCTTGTATCAGTTATTGTATAAGAGCGTAAGAATGTGCTAGTATTTGTATGAGTAAGTGAGCTGGTGTGTGTATAACTGTATAGGTGAGTAAATGGGTGTGTGATTAATTTTTGCATGACTGACTAGGTGTGTGAGTACCTCTATGGATGAGTGGCGGTGTGTGAGTGTTTATATAGGTGTATGAGTGCATATGATAGTCCTGTACTGAGTGACTGTAAGTATGAGTGACTGTACGGGTGAGTGAGTAGATGTGTGTGTGTAGACCTAAGAATCAGTGAGTGGGTATGTAGTTATTGGTATTGGAGTGTGTATGGTTTTGAGAATGGCAGTCTGTAATTTAGAGTGGGTGTATCAAAAGCTATATTAGGGTGTGAGAAGATGCATGAAATTATCACATGGATGATGTCATCAGTGATGTCATTTGAGATGTCATCAGTGATGTCATCAGTGATGTCACTGACCATGTCATGAGTGATGTAATATGTGACGTCATCAGCAGTGCATTGCGGGGCGCGAGTTATAGTTAGCTGAACTAACTATAACGGGGAATTTCTATGGTTTTGTACGAGTGAAATGTCCAACTAACTATAACTGTCCCTAAAACCTATGGTTTTTTCAGTGAATTTCAAAGGTTTTTTAAATGCTAATTTCTAACTATAACGTGTCTGAAACCTATGGTTTTTTCAGTAAATTTCAAAGGTTTTTTAAATGCTAATTTCTAACTATAACGTGCCTGAAACCTATGATTTTTTAAGTGAATTTCAAAGGTTTTTTAAATGCTAGTTTCTAACTATGCCTACAGAGGTAGGACATGTGAAGAAAGAAGAAAAAACACGCAGAAAGAAGCAAAAGAAATGCAGAAAGAAGCAACAGAAGCCCACAAAGACGAAGAAAAGTGCAGGAAGAAGCAAAAGATGTGCAGAAAGAACCAACAGAGGAGCAGAAAGAGGCCATGTTGCAAAATCATCCTGTGCCCACAACTTTTTCAGACAGGTACTGGTTGTAGGAAGGTGGAATCTGACTATATGGTTGCCCCCACTTTTTTTATGGTGTTTTGCTGGTTTATGACTTAGTTGGACTGGGATCCTGCTATTCAGGGCCCCAGTCTATCTGCTTTCTCTGTAAAATGGATTCCATGTGCCTTAGGCACATCTCTGATTGGGATCTGGAGTGCCCTTATAAGTCCCTAGTATATGGTATACTATGTACCAAGGGCATAGGTACCTCAGAGGGCCTGCCAGGGGCTGCAGCATGTATTATGCCACCCCTGGAAGGCCATCCAAACTGACACCACAGGTCTGCTACTGCAGCCTGGGTAAGGTGGTGCATGCACCCCTTACTGTGATATAGGTTACCTATATCACGAAATACATACACACCTAGAAACCTATAAGTCACTCCTAAGGCAGGCTTTATCAATCCTAAAGGCAGAGTGCATGGTTCCTATGTGAGAGGGTGCCCCTGCATGAGCAGGGCCCATCTGCAGCGTTCGGAGACCATCTCTGATGCTGTTTGTAGTGCCGCCTGACCATATACTCTTAAGCGCATTATATCCTCGCGGTAAAATGCTAACTTTGGAATGGCTGCACCTAAACATGTCGTGTTTGGTGTCAAACATCTTGGAATACTACCCCCCGCCAATCCTGGCGGCGGGGGTAGCATTCCACCCTTCTAGAGGGAAAGACATGTTAACTCTGGCTTACCCGGTAACTTCTTTCTGAAGCCCTGGCATCACAAAATGGATGCTGCTGCCACAGACACAAGTCTGGCCTCCTGCTGCTGGACGAAACTCCGGCAGGGGAGGCCTGGACAATAGGTTTCCTGTTGCAGGGAGGTGTGACCACCTCCCCAGACAGGATAGTGTGTATTGGGGCTGGGTGGGTGCACTCTTAGAGTGCTTTGAAGTCCTGCACTGGGGGAGCAAAAGGCTCCTCTGTGCATATGCCAGTTCAAACCAGCTCAGGGGCTACCTGCCCCTGCTCTGGCGCGAAACTGGACAAAGGGAAGTGGGTGTAGCCACCCCCTCCCTTGACCCTCCCATAGGTGGGGTCATAGAGTTAGTCCCTCCCTGTTTTACTAGTTAAAATGGGGAACCCTTGCCACAGCAAGATTATACCTGGACGAAACTCTGAAACAGAATCCTGGACCTTCGACGACGCTCTACTCACGATTAGAGGACTGAAGAATCTCCCTTGGGGTCAAGGAGTGACTCCCCTGCTTGGCAGGCACCAAAGAAGCATCTGTCCGGTTCGCATCACTGAAGCTCCCGTCGGACGCCGAAGTCATCGCATCACCAGAGGTGGATTCTCAGACTTCCCGAGGCTACCCTGAGTCCCCAGCAAAGCTGAGGCCCGTGGCTATCGTGGGTAACGTGAGACCGTGACCCCTGGACACCGAGCACACTTGCAAGTGCACCATCTTCTGGGTCTCCCAAGAAGTCGTGCTTTGGGCTCCGAGTAGCCCTAGCCTCCAGCACCACCTGCACCGAAGATCACTGGCCCCCACTCCACGAGTGTCCCGTAAGCCAGCTCCACGTGCGGCGTCACGAGGCTCCTTCGCGGTCGCTAGCCCGTTGGCTAGTAGCCCTTACCGAAGGCCAATCTTTTCTTTACTTGGCAGTCTGGTTGCTCCAGGCCTGCCCTCACTTACCCTTGCTGGGTGAGTTCCCCAGACCTTGCTGGTCTGCACCATCGACGATCTTCAGCTACATCGAGACTTGCCGTTGCCAAGGCTTGTTGGGTCCAATCTGGTCGCCGACACCGCAGCACTCGACAGACATCGTGTACCAGCCCGAATCCTGCTCCTGGTCGCCGACAACGCCTCCTGGACCTCGTGGCTGCAGAAACGAGACGACCGTCAACGCACCTGAAGCACTCGACATCGGTGGGCATCCGTCCATCACCTCCCTGGTCACTGGCTAGTGACCCAGACTCTGTCCCCTCTGCTTTCAGGTTCTTCAGAACTCCGATCCACTCTTGGATCCACCCGGACACTTTTCTCCTGGTCGCCAGCAGCACTTTGCAGCAGATCGCCATAAGAACCGACGACGAAACCCGACCCCGAAAGGCACCTATGCACCCGGCTTCCCTGGGTGAGGTAACACGAGTACTCCGGTGCTCCCGTGGGTAGAGACTCTTCAAAGTCCTAGATCTCAAAGGGTTTTGTCCTAGTCCTCTTTAAAGTGTCCCTTTCCTCTATTTTCCCGATCCCGACTTTCTCCATAGAAGTTAACGGCGTATCGCGGTTGTGTATTTACACTGCACGCGTCTCCCGTGGGTCCCCTGTGTCACTACCTTGGGTGGTTCCTTGTGGTCCAAGCACTTCTAGAGGCTCTAGGCCTAGTGTCTAGTTCAGTCGTGGTTCGCATACCACTTTATTGGTATATGGTTTGGTACGCCCCTAGGGCCCAAACGTGTATTTGTGCTATTACTGTGATTTAAGATCTTATAACCTATGTACTTCGAACTCTAGCCTCATAAAGAGACTAGAGGGGTGTGTTTAGTAATAAATACATATATTTTGAATATATACCTGGTGTGGTGCTCTTTCATTTGGTCACTCAAGAGATTATAGACTGGTAAAACAAGCTGCTTTACATTCCTTCAAGACTTAGCCTGAAGGCTGCTCTCCATAGCTACCACTAGGATAGCTTTCAATAAGGTTGTCTTTAACCTACCTACCATAAGAGTCGATTTGGACTGGTGCAAGGTGCCCACTATAATTAGTGGACAGCATATGCCAGGCCAACTTCTCACATTGGTGTGCAGCGTGTGGGATTCCAGCTTGCTATTGTTTTACCAGATAATCTCAATTGAATTGATCAACTGAAAACCACTAAAGGTACCTAAGGTACATATAATTTAAGCTTAGAATATCAGTAAGTTCTACTGAACTTAGAGTTGTGTGTTAAGGGATAGCACAACCCTTTCTACAACTCAAGAGAGTTTAGTAGGCCACACTAGAGTAGGTAGTGCATACACCACACCACACTAGTAATGTCTTTAAAAGCAGGATCCAAAGATACCCTGCAGGAAGCCATTGAGCTTCCCCCTCCAAGTATGACACACTCCCATTCTTGGAACTGAGAGCTTTGTGTAACGTGAGGAAATTAAGGACAGGCCAAAGTCCCACCACCCAACACCTCCAGGAGATGTTGGTGGCTTATGATCTTAGTAAGTCCTCAGAGACTGAAGGGGTAGGAGCAGAGGGTGGGCCAGCAGATGAGGAAGGGGCCAGGGGTACTACTACCCCCAGCCCCCCTCTGAAACTGACCAGGAGGGTGACAATGACCCTGACCTGGAAAACCCAATCCCTTCTGGGGAAGATGAAGATGAGGATCTGGAGAACCACACCTTTGTCCCCCAGGAAGGATTATGAGTGTGCTCAGAAAGTCTAGGTCTCCTTCTCAGGAGTCTAACCACTCTGGCACCTCAATAGGGAGCTCTGTTTCTTCTCACAGGAGGGAATCCTCTCATGAGAGAAGAAAGAGACTGGTCCAGTATGAGGAAACTCAACTGGAGATCAGGAAGAAGCAATTGGCTTTGGATAGAGAATCCCTAGATCTCCTTAGAGAGAGAAGAAAGTTGGGACTAGAGTCCCATGGTGGCAGCAATATCCCTAGAGATAGGGACAGGTCTTATGACCATAGAAACCTAAACAAGATTGTCCCTCCCTACCAGAGTGGGGATGACATCCACAAATGGATAACTGCACTGGAGAGGGCCTGTAAAGTTCAGAAGGTCCCCCAGAGGCAGTGGGCAGCAATCTTGTGGCTCTCCTTTGCAGACAAAGGTAGAGACAAGCTCCTCACTGTAAGAGAAGAGGATGCTGACAATTACACAGTCTTGAAGAGTGCTCTGATAGATGGGTTTGGCCTAACCACTGAACAGTATAGGTTGAAGTTCAGAGACACCCAAAAAGCTCAGACTCAAGACTGGGTTGATTTTGTAGATTGTGCTACAAAGGCTCTGGAAGGTTGGATACATGGCAACAAAGTGCATGACTTTTTAGGATTGTACAATTTGATTATGAGGGAGCAGATCCTTAATAATTGTCAAAACCAGCTTTTGCACCAGTATCTGGTGGACTCTGATCTGACCTCTCCCCAAGAATTGGGAAAGAAGGCAGACAAATGGGTCAGAACCAGAGTAAAAACTAGAAATCAGGGTGGTGACCAGAAGAAAGATTCTACTAAGTCCCAAGAGAAAGGTGGGGATAAATCTAAGGATAAGTCCCCTACAGGGCCCCAAAATTCCTCTTCTGGGGGTGGGTCCCAAACTCCTTCCTCTCCTGAAAAGAAACCATATTGCCATGTCTGTAAAAAGCCTGGGCACTGGAAAACTGATCCCAGTTGCCCCAGGATTGGCAATAAAGAAAATGTTCCTCCCACAACTACTACCACCCCTCCTGGTACTACCAGTAGTAATCCTCCAGTTGGGAGTAGTGCACCCAAAAAGTTGGGTGCTTTTGCAAGAGGAACAGAGGTGGGCCCTAGTTTAGACAGGGACCCCTCAACAGACTCCTCTGACTCTGATGGTGGTATAGGATTTGCCACCTTTACCATGGGTCCCATAGCATTGGGCAGGTACAGACTGGAGCCAATGATTAATGGTCAGAAAGCTGTGGCATTTAGGGACACAGGGGCTAGTGTCACCATGGTGGCAGGGAAACTAGTCCCCCCTCACCAGCTTTTACCTGAGTTTAAATACCAGGTGACCAACATTGATGGTGTCAGAACAGATCACCCCATGGCCATAGTCAATCTCAGCTGGGAGGGGGTCACAGGCCCAAAAAGAGTGGCAGTGTCCCCAACCCTACCTGTAGATTGCCTGATGGGCAATGATTTGGAAATTTCAGCCTGGGCTGAAGTTGAACACCAAACCCATCTTAGGATGTTGGGCGTCCCTGCAAAGGTTAGTGGGGCTGTGATGGCCACAGCCCCAGCCCAAGACTTTGGAGAGATGGAGCCTGAAAGAATGGCCCACTCTCCCCCAAAAGAGAGCAAAAGGGTTGAAGAAAAGTCTTCTTCCCCCAGACAGTAGGTAAGGGTCAGCCTCCTCAGGGAACTGACCCTACCCCTAGTGAAGGAACTGCCACAGAGGTAGTCAGGCCTGGCCTGGCCACACCCCTGATGGCAGAGGACCCTTCCACGGTGGTACCCAGTCTGGAGCAGGTAACCTGCCCCTCTCTACCCTGCCTCAGTCAGCCCAGGGCTGCAGAGGTCAGGGAGGTCAGTGGACCCCCCGGGCCCCCTGTCCAGAGGAAGCCCCCCATCAGCAGATTAGGGGCAGCCAGTCTAGTAGCCCTAGCCAGGTGAAAATTCCTCTACACACTGAGGGATCCCCCATACCTTTATGTAGGGACCTCCCCCAGAAGGACTCTGGTAGGCAAGGGCAAACCTGGGACCAGAAGGTTCCAAACCTGCCATGTCCCTCCAGTGTTCCATCCAAAGGGACCCAACCCCCAGCTGTAGGCAGCCAAAGGTTGACCCTTAGAGCAAAGTGCAACTCAGTCATGGAAAGACAGGCATACATGGTGACCAGTGATCTGAGGAAACTGAGGCCAACATTCCTAGGGCCTCACTTCCCTACTCAGACACCTCACCAGCCTTGTACTTTACCTAAGCACACCAGAGGTAGTGATTCCCCATGGTGGAGACCCTCTCATACCCTTAGGGTGAGGGATTGCTTAGTGGACCATAACATAGGGGGCAACCATGCTAGTGCAGGTGCTTCCTTATATGGCCACTTAGTCAATATAGGCTCAACTGGCCAAGGTTAGCCTTATCTCCTTTCGTTTGGGGGGGTTATGTAGGAAGGTGGAATCTGACTATATGGTTGCCCCCACTTTTTTTATGGTGTTTTGCTGGTTTATGACTTAGTTGGACTGGGATCCTGCTATTCAGGGCCCCAGTCTATCTGCTTTCTCTGTAAAATGGATTCCATGTGCCTTAGGCACATCTCTGATTGGGATCTGGAGTGCCCTTATAAGTCCCTAGTATATGGTATACTATGTACCAAGGGCATAGGTACCTCAGAGGCCTGCCAGGGGCTGCAGCATGTATTATGCCACCCCTGGAAGGCCATCCAAACTGACACCACAGGTCTGCTACTGCAGCCTGGGTAAGGTGGTGCATGCACCCCTTACTGTGATATAGGTTACCTATATCACGAAATACATACACACCTAGAAACCTATAAGTCACTCCTAAGGCAGGCTTTATCAATCCTAAAGGCAGAGTGCATGGTTCCTATGTGAGAGGGTGCCCCTGCATGAGCAGGGCCCCTCTGCAGCGTTCGGAGACCATCTCTGATGCTGTTTGTAGTGCAGCCTGACCATATACTCTTAAGCGCATTATATCCTCGCGGTAAAATGCTAACTTTGGAATGGCTGCACCTAAACATGTCGTGTTTGGTGTCAAACATCTTGGAATACTACCCCCCGCCAATCCTGGCGGCGGGGGTAGCATTCCACCCTTCTAGAGGGAAAGACATGTTAACTCTGGCTTACCCGGTAACTTCTTTCTGAAGCCCTGGCATCACAAAATGGATGCTGCTGCCACAGACACAAGTCTGGCCTCCTGCTGCTGGACGAAACTCCGGCAGGGGAGGCCTGGACAATAGGTTTCCTGTTGCAGGGAGGTGTGACCACCTCCCCAGACAGGATAGTGTGTATTGGGGCTGGGTGGGTGCACTCTTAGAGTGCTTTGAAGTCCTGCACTGGGGGAGCAAAAGGCTCCTCTGTGCATATGCCAGTTCAAACCAGCTCAGGGGCTACCTGCCCCTGCTCTGGCGCGAAACTGGACAAAGGGAAGTGGGTGTAGCCACCCCTCCCTTGACCCTCCCATAGGTGGGGTCATAGAGTTAGTCCCTCCCTGTTTTACTAGTTAAAATGGGGAACCCTTGCCACAGCAAGAGTAGATTATACCTGGACGAAACTCTGACACAGAATCCTGGACCTTCGACGCTCTACTACACGATTAGAGGACTGAAGAATCTCCCTTGGGGTCAAGGAGTGACTCCCCTGCTTGGCAGGCACCAAAGAAGCATCTGTCCGGTTCGCATCACTGAAGCTCCCGTCGGACGCCGAAGTCATCGCATCACCAGAGGTGGATTCTCAGACTTCCCCGAGGCTACCCTGAGTCCCCAGCAAAGCTGAGGCCCGTGGCTATCGTGGGTAACGTGAGACCGTGACCCCTGGACACCGAGCACACTTGCAAGTGCACCATCTTCTGGGTCTCCCAAGAAGTCGTGCTTTGGGCTCCGAGTAGCCCTAGCCTCCAGCACCACCTGCACCGAAGATCACTGGCCCCCACTCCACGAGTGTCCCGTAAGCCAGCTCCACGTGCGGCGTCACGAGGCTCCTTCGCGGTCGCTAGCCCGTTGGCTAGTAGCCCTTACCGAAGGCCAATCTTTTCTTTACTTGGCAGTCTGGTTGCTCCAGGCCTGCCCTCACTTACCCTTGCTGGGTGAGTTCCCCAGACCTTGCTGGTCTGCACCATCGACGATCTTCAGCTACATCGAGACTTGCCGTTGCCAAGGCTTGTTGGGTCCAATCTGGTCGCCGACACCGCAGCACTCGACAGACATCGTGTACCAGCCCGAATCCTGCTCCTGGTCGCCGACAACGCCTCCTGGACCTCGTGGCTGCTGAAACGAGACGACCGTCAACGCACCTGAAGCACTCGACATCGGTGGGCATCCGTCCATCACCTCCCTGGTCACTGGCTAGTGACCCAGACTCTGTCCCCTCTGCTTTCAGGTTCTTCAGAACTCCGATCCACTCTTGGATCCACCCGGACACTTTTCTCCTGGTCGCCAGCAGCACTTTGCAGCAGATCGCCATAAGAACCGACGACGAAACCCGACCCCGAAAGGCACCTATGCACCCGGCTTCCCTGGGTGAGGTAACACGAGTACTCCGGTGCTCCCGTGGGTAGAGACTCTTCAAAGTCCTAGATCTCAAAGGGTTTTGTCCTAGTCCTCTTTAAAGTGTCCCTTTCCTCTATTTTCCCGATCCCGACTTTCTCCATAGAAGTTAACGGCGTATCGCGGTTGTGTATTTACACTGCACGCGTCTCCCGTGGGTCCCCTGTGTCACTACCTTGGGTGGTTCCTTGTGGTCCAAGCACTTCTAGAGGCTCTAGGCCTAGTGTCTAGTTCAGTCGTGGTTCGCATACCACTTTATTGGTATATGGTTTGGTACGCCCCTAGGGCCCAAACGTGTATTTGTGCTATTACTGTGATTTAAGATCTTATAACCTATGTACTTCGAACTCTAGCCTCATAAAGAGACTAGAGGGGTGTGTTTAGTAATAAATACATATATTTTGAATATATACCTGGTGTGGTGCTCTTTCATTTGGTCACTCAAGAGATTATAGACTGGTAAAACAAGCTGCTTTACATTCCTTCAAGACTTAGCCTGAAGGCTGCTCTCCATAGCTACCACTAGGATAGCTTTCAATAAGGTTGTCTTTAACCTACCTACCATAAGAGTCGATTTGGACTGGTGCAAGGTGCCCACTATAATTAGTGGACAGCATATGCCAGGCCAACTTCTCACATTGGTGTGCAGCGTGTGGGATTCCAGCTTGCTATTGTTTTACCAGATAATCTCAATTGAATTGATCAACTGAAAACCACTAAAGGTACCTAAGGTACATATAATTTAAGCTTAGAATATCAGTAAGTTCTACTGAACTTAGAGTTGTGTGTTAAGGGATAGCACAACCCTTTCTACAACTCAAGAGAGTTTAGTAGGCCACACTAGAGTAGGTAGTGCATACACCACACCACACTAGTAATGTCTTTAAAAGCAGGATCCAAAGATACCCTGCAGGAAGCCATTGAGCTTCCCCCTCCAAGTATGACACACTCCCATTCTTGGAACTGAGAGCTTTGTGTAACGTGAGGAAATTAAGGACAGGCCAAAGTCCCACCACCCAACACCTCCAGGAGTTGTTGGTGGCTTATGATCTTAGTAAGTCTTCAGAGACTGAAGGGGTAGGAGCAGAGGGTGGGCCAGCAGATGAGGAAGGGGCCAGGGGTACCACTACCCGCAGCCCCCCCTCTGAAACTGACCAGGAGGGTGACAATGACCCTGACCTGGAGAACCCAATCCCTTCTGGGGAAGATGAAGATGAGGATCTAGAGAACCACACCTTTGTCCCCCAGGAAGGATTATGAGTGTGCTCAGAAAGTCTAGGTCTCCTTCTCAGGAGTCTAACCACTCTGGCACCTCAATAGGGAGCTCTGTTTCTTCTCACAGGAGGGAATCCTCTCATGAGAGAAGAAAGAGACTGGTCCAGTATGAGGAAACTCAACTGGAGATCAGGAAGAAGCAATTGGCTTTGGATAGAGAATCCCTAGATCTCCTTAGAGAGAGAAGAAAGTTGGGACTAGAGTCCCATGGTGGCAACAATATCCCTAGAGATAGGGACAGGTCTTATGACCATAGAAACCTAAACAAGATTGTCCCTCCCTACCAGAGTGGGGATGACATCCACAAATGGATAACTGCACTGGAGAGGGCCTGTAAAGTTCAGAAGGTCCCCCAGAGGCAGTGGGCAGCAATCTTGTGGCTCTCCTTTGCAGACAAAGGTAGAGACAAGCTCCTCACTGTAAGAGAAGAGGATGCTGACAATTACACAGTCTTGAAGAGTGCTCTGATAGATGGGTTTGGCCTAACCACTGAACAGTATAGGTTGAAGTTCAGAGACACCCAAAAGCTCAGACTCAAGACTGGGTTGATTTTGTAGATTGTGCTACAAAGGCTCTGGAAGGTTGGATACATGGCAACAAAGTGCATGACTTTTTAGGATTGTACAATTTGATTATGAGGGAGCAGATCCTTAATAATTGTCAAAACCAGCTTTTGCACCAGTATCTGGTGGACTCTGATCTGACCTCTCCCCAAGAATTGGGAAAGAAGGCAGACAAATGGGTCAGAACCAGAGTAAAAACTAGAAATCAGGGTGGTGACCAGAAGAAAGATTCTACTAAGTCCCAAGAGAAAGGTGGGGATAAATCTAAGGATAAGTCCCCTACAGGGCCCCAAAATTCCTCTTCTGGGGGTGGGTCCCAAACTCCTTCCTCTCCTGAAAAGAAACCATATTGCCATGTCTGTAAAAAGCCTGGGCACTGGAAAACTGATCCCAGTTGCCCCAGGATTGGCAATAAAGAAAATGTTCCTCCCACAACTACTACCAACCCTCCTGGTACTACCAGTAGTAATCCTCCAGTTGGGAGTAGTGCACCCAAAAAGTTGGGTGCTTTTGCAAGAGGAACAGAGGTGGGCCCTAGTTTAGACAGGGACCCCTCAACAGACTCCTCTGACTCTGATGGTGGTATAGGATTTGCCACCTTTACCATGGGTCCCATAGCATTGGGCAGGTACAGACTGGAGCCAATGATTAATGGTCAGAAAGCTGTGGCATTTAGGGACACAGGGGCTAGTGTCACCATGGTGGCAGGGAAACTAGTCCCCCCTCACCAGCTTTTACCTGAGTTTAAATACCAGGTGACCAACATTGATGGTGTCAGAACAGATCACCCCATGGCCATAGTCAATCTCAGCTGGGAGGGGGTCACAGGCCCAAAAAGAGTGGCAGTGTCCCCAACCCTACCTGTAGATTGCCTGATGGGCAATGATTTGGAAATTTCAGCCTGGGCTGAAGTTGAACACCAAACCCATCTTAGGATGTTGGGCGTCCCTGCAAGGTTAGTGGGGCTGTGATGGCCACAGCCCCAGCCCAAGACTTTGGAGAGATGGAGCCTGAAAGAATGGCCCACTCTCCCCCAAAAGAGAGCAAAAGGGTTGAAGAAAAGTCTTCTTCCCCCAGACAGTAGGTAAGGGTCAGCCTCCTCAGGGAACTGACCCTACCCCTAGTGAAGGAACTGCCACAGAGGTAGTCAGGCCTGGCCTGGCCACACCCCTGATGGCAGAGGACCCTTCCACGGTGGTACCCAGTCTGGAGCAGGTAACCTGCCCCTCTCTACCCTGCCTCAGTCAGCCCAGGGCTGCAGAGGTCAGGGAGGTCAGTGGACCCCCCGGGCCCCCTGTCCAGAGGAAGCCCCCATCAGCAGATTAGGGGCAGCCAGTCTAGTAGCCCTAGCCAGGTGAAAATTCCTCTACACACTGAGGGATCCCCCATACCTTTATGTAGGGACCTCCCCCAGAAGGACTCTGGTAGGCAAGGGCAAACCTGGGACCAGAAGGTTCCAAACCTGCCATGTCCCTCCAGTGTTCCATCCAAAGGGACCCAACCCCCAGCTGTAGGCAGCCAAAGGTTGACCCTTAGAGCAAAGTGCAACTCAGTCATGGAAAGACAGGCATACATGGTGACCAGTGATCTGAGGAAACTGAGGCCAACATTCCTAGGGCCTCACTTCCCTACTCAGACACCTCACCAGCCTTGTACTTTACCTAAGCACACCAGAGGTAGTGATTCCCCATGGTGGAGACCCTCTCATACCCTTAGGGTGAGGGATTGCTTAGTGGACCATAACATAGGGGGCAACCATGCTAGTGCAGGTGCTTCCTTATATGGCCACTTAGTCAATATAGGCTCAACTGGCCAAGGTTAGCCTTATCTCCTTTCGTTTGGGGGGGTTATGTAGGAAGGTGGAATCTGACTATATGGTTGCCCCCACTTTTTTTATGGTGTTTTGCTGGTTTATGACTTAGTTGGACTGGGATCCTGCTATTCAGGGCCCCAGTCTATCTGCTTTCTCTGTAAAATGGATTCCATGTGCCTTAGGCACATCTCTGATTGGGATCTGGAGTGCCCTTATAAGTCCCTAGTATATGGTATACTATGTACCAAGGGCATAGGTACCTCAGAGGCCTGCCAGGGGCTGCAGCATGTATTATGCCACCCCTGGAAGGCCATCCAAACTGACACCACAGGTCTGCTACTGCAGCCTGGGTAAGGTGGTGCATGCACCCCTTACTGTGATATAGGTTACCTATATCACGAAATACATACACACCTAGAAACCTATAAGTCACTCCTAAGGCAGGCTTTATCAATCCTAAAGGCAGAGTGCATGGTTCCTATGTGAGAGGGTGCCCCTGCATGAGCAGGGCCCCTCTGCAGCGTTCGGAGACCATCTCTGATGCTGTTTGTAGTGCAGCCTGACCATATACTCTTAAGCGCATTATATCCTCGCGGTAAAATGCTAACTTTGGAATGGCTGCACCTAAACATGTCGTGTTTGGTGTCAAACATCTTGGAATACTACCCCCCGCCAATCCTGGCGGCGGGGGTAGCATTCCACCCTTCTAGAGGGAAAGACATGTTAACTCTGGCTTACCCGGTAACTTCTTTCTGAAGCCCTGGCATCACAAAATGGATGCTGCTGCCACAGACACAAGTCTGGCCTCCTGCTGCTGGACGAAACTCCGGCAGGGGAGGCCTGGACAATAGGTTTCCTGTTGCAGGGAGGTGTGACCACCTCCCCAGACAGGATAGTGTGTATTGGGGCTGGGTGGGTGCACTCTTAGAGTGCTTTGAAGTCCTGCACTGGGGGAGCAAAAGGCTCCTCTGTGCATATGCCAGTTCAAACCAGCTCAGGGGCTACCTGCCCCTGCTCTGGCGCGAAACTGGACAAAGGGAAGTGGGTGTAGCCACCCCCTCCCTTGACCCTCCCATAGGTGGGGTCATAGAGTTAGTCCCTCCCTGTTTTACTAGTTAAAATGGGGAACCCTTGCCACAGCAAGAGTAGATTATACCTGGACGAAACTCTGACACGGAATCCTGGACCTTCGACGCTCTACGACAAGATTAGAGGACTGAAGAATCTCCCTTGGGGTCAAGGAGTGACTCCCCTGCTTGGCAGGCACCAAAGAAGCATCTGTCCGGTTCGCATCACTGAAGCTCCCGTCGGACGCCGAAGTCATCGCATCACCAGAGGTGGATTCTCAGACTTCCCCGAGGCTACCCTGAGTCCCCAGCAAAGCTGAGGCCCGTGGCTATCGTGGGTAACGTGAGACCGTGACCCCTGGACACCGAGCACACTTGCAAGTGCACCATCTTCTGGGTCTCCCAAGAAGTCGTGCTTTGGGCTCCGAGTAGCCCTAGCCTCCAGCACCACCTGCACCGAAGATCACTGGCCCCCACTCCACGAGTGTCCCGTAAGCCAGCTCCACGTGCGGCGTCACGAGGCTCCTTCGCGGTCGCTAGCCCGTTGGCTAGTAGCCCTTACCGAAGGCCAATCTTTTCTTTACTTGGCAGTCTGGTTGCTCCAGGCCTGCCCTCACTTACCCTTGCTGGGTGAGTTCCCCAGACCTTGCTGGTCTGCACCATCGACGATCTTCAGCTACATCGAGACTTGCCGTTGCCAAGGCTTGTTGGGTCCAATCTGGTCGCCGACACCGCAGCACTCGACAGACATCGTGTACCAGCCCGAATCCTGCTCCTGGTCGCCGACAACGCCTCCTGGACCTCGTGGCTGCTGAAACGAGACGACCGTCAACGCACCTGAAGCACTCGACATCGGTGGGCATCCGTCCATCACCTCCCTGGTCACTGGCTAGTGACCCAGACTCTGTCCCCTCTGCTTTCAGGTTCTTCAGAACTCCGATCCACTCTTGGATCCACCCGGACACTTTTCTCCTGGTCGCCAGCAGCACTTTGCAGCAGATCGCCATAAGAACCGACGACGAAACCCGACCCCGAAAGGCACCTATGCACCCGGCTTCCCTGGGCGAGGTAACACGAGTACTCCGGTGCTCCCGTGGGTAGAGACTCTTCAAAGTCCTAGATCTCAAAGGGTTTTGTCCTAGTCCTCTTTAAAGTGTCCCTTTCCTCTATTTTCCCGATCCCGACTTTCTCCATAGAAGTTAACGGCGTATCGCGGTTGTGTATTTACACTGCACGCGTCTCCCGTGGGTCCCCTGTGTCACTACCTTGGGTGGTTCCTTGTGGTCCAAGCACTTCTAGAGGCTCTAGGCCTAGTGTCTAGTTCAGTCGTGGTTCGCATACCACTTTATTGGTATATGGTTTGGTACGCCCCTAGGGCCCAAACGTGTATTTGTGCTATTACTGTGATTTAAGATCTTATAACCTATGTACTTCGAACTCTAGCCTCATAAAGAGACTAGAGGGGTGTGTTTAGTAATAAATACATATATTTTGAATATATACCTGGTGTGGTGCTCTTTCATTTGGTCACTCAAGAGATTATAGACTGGTAAAACAAGCTGCTTTACATTCCTTCAAGACTTAGCCTGAAGGCTGCTCTCCACAGCTACCACTAGGATAGCTTTCAATAAGGTTGTCTTTAACCTACCTACCATAAGAGTCGATTTGGACTGGTGCAAGGTGCCCACTATAATTAGTGGACAGCATATGCCAGGCCAACTTCTCACATTGCCTACTTCAGTGGACGAGGGTATTAGGTATCACCATCTTCCACTGACTTATGGTATTTCATGTAGTCTTTTGCTTAGTTTGTTTTATGAGAGAGATCAGTTTGAGTATTTCTTTTCCAATTTCGACGCAGTGCTTCCTGAAGTCCCAGCTTACAAGCATTTGAATAAATATGATTATTATAAGACAGAAGACAGACTGAGGAAGTACTTCATACCGAGTTTGGAATTGGATACAGCATTCGCACACAGACACAATCTGACTTGTTTGATGTCGGATGTAGAGAGAAAGTTTGTAGATCAGGTCGAGGATAGGTATAGAAAGCTGACTCACTCCCGAGATTTGGGGCATCACAGGACTGATTGGACAGAGGAAGAACAGTTGCATAAGACCAAGGGAAGCTATGGTCCTATAGCGTTAGATAAGGAGCAGAGGGGTAAGTTGTGTATAAGGCGTTATCAGACTTACTACGAGAAGGTAGCAGTGGGACAGAGTACCTGTGATCACGTTTTCACCATGGCAGATGTGGCAAAAGATTTTCTCCAAGGTCCTGTACAAGTGATACCAACGGTGTATTACGTATGTGGGAAGAATGCTTATGTGAGGTTGCCTGCAAATTGGTATGGAACATGTTATTTGGCAATAATATTTCCAAAGATTTATCATACAGACGATTTATATCTTCTAGAAGGTGGAGAGCATTCAAGAACGAGAAGAGCTGCAAGTGCAGGAATCGTTGTGGGGGATATCTTTGGAGCTATGATACCTAGTCTGGGAGTAGTCTTGAATGATGTGAAGATTCGGAGGTTAGCGACTGTGGTGGATGAATTTTCAATGAACACAGCAAAGTCGTTGGTGTTGGTGGAAGGAGAGATGTTGTCGATAAGGGGAATGGTTTTGCAGAATCGCCTTGCTTTGGATGTCCTATTGGCAAAAGAGGGCGGAGTCTGTAAAATGTTGAAGGTTCAAGAGTGCTGCACTTATATACCAGACCGTAGCAAGGATCTGGAGAAATATATAAGTAACATCACTACGATCCACACAAAGATAGCGGATTTGACCGAAGAAGGGGCCTGGGAGAAGGTCGGCAAGGGTTTTGGTCAAGTGGGAGGTTGGTTTGCGAACCTGGGAAAGTGATTCCTTGGGTACTTTCTGAGACCCCTCCTTATCTTGGTGGGTTGTGTGGTTGGCTTGTGGATTGTGATCAAGGCCTACAAGTGGTATCGAGCAGGCCGAGTCAAGAGAGCTTTGAGGGAAAATGACATGAAGTTGGCAAGACTGCAGGACAGTCAGTATCAAAGGCTCAAGAGCATGGAGAAATTTAGATCAGAGAAGATGGCAACAAGTTCTGTTTAGGTCGGTTCCTTCTCCGAGGGAGTAGAATGAAATGTGATGACAGGAGTCATCAAAGGGGGGAACTGATAGAGCGAAATGTTCCTGTGAATTGTAGGGTGCATCATAATTACTGATAGGCCGCACCCACATATATTCAGACATATATTCGTTATATTCAGTTGTATACTCATGCATGTTTAGTAAAGAATGAATAGTTCGCTGAGAGAAAGTGAACTCAGCAGCATAATGGTGTTAGGATAACGATGTAATGTAATGCTTATTGAATTGGGTGAACATAATGCATAGAGGAATTAGCTCGTGTGTGTAATGTAATTGTAGTAGTTTAAACGCGCATCATATTAAAGTTGCACATGTAATTCATTGTTTGCATATGAATCGTAATGAAAATGCTTATAGGGAAACGTAAGATGTGTGTTTAAAAGTCATATGTAAAGGCCTGACTACATATATGCTTAGGGAAGGCCTGGTTTATTTTATGTTAGCTTAGGTTGTAGGCCGAGAAAAGTTTCTCTTGGTAAGGCTCTCTGGGCACAAACGGTAGATTTAATTTGCACAGTAGAAGGTTTCTGTTGAAAGTATCTTTCGTTGCAGGTGCAAGGACACATGTCTCGTTAGTAAGACCAACTCTTTGTTTTCGAAAGCTAGAGAGAGGGAGGCATGGTACGGGGAGTGAAATGGAATTTAGGGATGATACTTTCAGCGGAGAAGGTGCCTGGGACTCAAGGTCATCGCAACCGTCCAGGATGAAGTAACCGTTTCGATGGAAAAGCACAAGAAAGAAGACCTGGACAAGGAGGCGTGACAAAGGCATGTACAATTTTATTGGGGTTTTGTATTAGGGACAGTGCCCTGAGGGAGGAGGCCAGAGAAGAGGTAGGGGAGACCAGAGAGAAGGACAGAGCTGAGCCTAGGTATTATGTGATTGCACTTCTTAGGAAGTCTTCACAGCTGACACCTTTATTCACACTTGCCTGGGAAAATCGTTATGCAGGGATGTCACTTCGAGTTAGTGTAGGGACAGCTATTGATTTTAAGCTTGTTTAATCCAATGAAGAGCAACTTAGAAATTGGAGCAATCATAGTCTGGTTGATCCTTCTAGAACTTTCTATTCTCCTTATCCTGAGTCGGATGAGATTCCTGCGTAGATTATTATTTGTATTAGTGCCCATCTATTTCTTTAACCTCGTGTTGAGGTGCTTGCACGTTCAGTTATTTTTGGCGATAATAAATTCTCAAACTTGAATTCGGAGTCAGTGGTCCTTTCAGACAAAAATGAATGCTGATATATAACCTGATGAGATTCTCTCCTTTACACTATTCAACAGGTAAAAAGATCTTGGCGGCTAGAAGGTTCTTATAGATAATTAGATAAGAATCGGCGTTATCAGTCATTCCCATCCAGGTCTGAAATATATCATTTTTTTTTGCTTTTCAGGATGAACCAACAACAGGAATGGACCCCAAAGCCCGGCGTTTTTTGTGGGATTGCATACTGAGCATAATCAGAGAGGGTCGATCTGTCATTTTGACTTCTCACAGGTACTTTATAGATGCTTTTTTTTATCTTTTGCCAATCCTTGTATTATTTTCCTTGCTGATTATGATCGATGATAACTGAAAAGTGTATTTCCTGGCTATTCTATATGATTAAGCTGCATTTAGGAGTAATCATTAATGTAAACAAACGTAGCCCTAATTCATCCCAAAAATGAGCAAAAGTAAAACCGTAAGCAAGCTAAACTAAACGTGAATACACAGGAAATTCAGAGAGTGCTCACTGTATTTTCAAAGACTGGCTACTTCAGAGAGTGGTCACTGTATTTTCTAAGACTGGATACTTCAGAGCGTGGTCACTGTATTTTCTAAGACTGGAAACTTCAGAGAGTGGTCACTGTATTTTCTAAGACTGGATACTTCAGAGCGTGGTCACTGTATTTTCTAAGATTGGATACTTCAGAGCGTGGTCACTGTATTTTCTAAGACTGGATACTTCAGAGAGTGGTCACTGTATTTTGTAAGACTGGATACTTCAGAGCGTGGTCACTGTATTTTCTAAGACTGGATACTTCAGAGAGTGGTCACTGTATTTTCTAAGACTGTATACTTCAGAGCGTGGTCACTGTATTTTCTAAGACTGGATACTTCAGAGAGTGGTCACTGTATTTTCTAAGACTAAATACTTCAGAGCGTGGTCACTGTATTTTCTAAGACTGGATACTTCAGAGAGTGGTCACTGAATTTTCTAAGACTGAATACTTCAGAGCCTGGTCACTGAATTTTCTAAGACTGGATACTTCAGAGAGTGGTCACTGTATTTTCTAAGACTGGATACTTCAGAGAGTGGTCACTGTATTTTCTAAGACTGAATACTTCAGAGCGTGGTCACTGTATTTTCTAAGACTGGATACTTCAGAGCCTGGTCACTGTATTTTCTAAGACTGTATTCTTCAGAGCGTGGTCACTGTATTTTCAAAGACTGGATACTTCAGAGCGTGGTCACTGCATTTTCTAAGACTGGATACTTCAGAGAGTGGTCACTGTATTTTCTAAGACTGTATTCTTCAGAGCGTGGTCACTGTATTTTCAAAGACAGGATACTTCAGAGCGTGGTCACTGCATTTTCTAAGACTGGATACTTCAGAGAGTGGTCACTGTATTTTCTAAGACTGGATACTTCAGAGAGTGGTCACTGTATTTTCTAAGACTGGATACTTCAGAGCGTGGTCACTGTATTTTCTAAGACTGAATACTTCAGAGCGTGGTCACTGTATTTTCTAAGACTGGATACTTCAGAGAGTGGTCACTGTATTTTCTAAGACTGGATACTTCAGAGCGTGGTCACTGCATTTTCTAAGACTGGATACTTCAGAGAGTGGTCACTGTATTTTCTAAGACTGGATACTTCAGAGAGTGGTCACTGTATTTTCTAAGACTGAATACTTCAGAGCGTGGTCACTGTATTTTCTAAGACTGGATACTTCAGAGAGTGGTCACTGTATTTTCTAAGACTGGATACTTCAGAGAGTGGTCACTGTATTTTCTAAGACTGGATACTTCAGAGCGTGGTCACTGTATTTTCTAAGACTGAATACTTCAGAGCGTGGTCACTGTATTTTCTAAGACTGGATACTTCAGAGAGTGGTCACTGTATTTTCTAAGACTGGATACTTCAGAGCGTGGTCACTGCATTTTCTAAGACTGGATACTTCAGAGAGTGGTCACTGTATTTTCTAAGACTGGATACTTCAGAGCGTGGTCACTGTACTTTCTAAGACTGGATACTTCCTAAGCATTCTTAGGGTCTAGGTACTTGATACTCCACATATTCGAACCATGTCTACCCGTCCGAAATAGATTCAAGAGATTTGGTGGTTGAACATTTCAAGTACAAGGATTCTCATTGCGGAATTCACTTTCTGTACATCAGAGAGCTATATATGACTTTATCCAATTCGGAAAACCCTGATAGAGCCATCTATTCCCCCTGGTATTTGGATCATGTTGTCCTCCTCAAGCCATTCCTCCTCAGTTGTGCTGCCTGACAGCGTGCATTCTCCACCCTATGCTTTCATGGCTCGTTTCTTTAAGTCTTTGCCATATTTTTGATACACGTGCCATGCTTGAACGTCCAAGGAATGACCCATCCTTCTCTCCTGGACCAATAGAATCTCCATCACCAGGGCTGTAATGCACTATCCTGGTTACCTGCCATCTTATAGATGTACCGTCCAAGGATAGTTCTCTAAGACTGGTGCATAGCACTTTACATAACTCCAACAATAAAATTTAAAAATCTGTGAATTTTTATCCATTTTCCATTATCTGGTTCAAAAACAACATTTTCAAGGGATGATGGGTATTACTGATTGGGTGATGGCATAATTTACGGAAGTACAATATTCAAACCCCCATGATACATTGAGAAGGAACAGAAAGTTCCTTGACGACAGCCATTTATGTTTTCATTCGCTGGCTTGTTTTGTAAAGCACTTTTACGCTTATTAAGCCTTTATGGCGCTATACTGAACCACACACAGCCTTTCAGAGCAACCAGTGGTGCTCTGTCTGACCATCAGCGTAAGCAAATTACTGAAATGCTGGATATCCGGCAGTTGTAATTTCATTTATGAACATTAATATTGACAGCTAGTTATTCAGTGAATCGAGATAATGTATTGGCTTTCGCGCCTTGTTGAAACCTAAGTATCACAGGGAGAATTATTAATCAGGCCTAGTGCCAATAAACATGTCCCCAGCTGCCTGCAGAAGATCTGGTGGTTGTTGTGCTTAAGTAGGGAGAATGGAATAGACTTCCACATGGTGACCACCTGGACCACAAAGACACAACTTAACATCATGGACTTCTGGGATCCACTTGTTTTTAGCATGCCATAGTTTGCTTACCATAGAGTAAAGGTAGGTGCACAATAATAAGAATGAGGAATAATATGAAGTGTGATTGGGATTCGGAAAAAATAAGGCTACAACATTATTTTTAACACCTACCACGTGTGCAATATGTTCGCCAAAGAATAAGGATAAAATGACTGATGAAATTTGCTACAACCTCCCTTCAGTACTGTTTCTAACTAGACTGTTTTGTTCACCACATAGTGATTGAAGTGGCCACAAAGTGACATGCCAGAGCTCTGTATAAGCGTGCTCAACAAAATGGATAAATAAATAATCAGATGAATAAAGATAACCGACACCACCCAGAAATATCTGTGAAATGGTCTTCTGAGTAATCATCTCTTTTCCGTCTGACATAGGTGCAGAACTAACCCCAGACCGCAGATTCAGTAGTACCACCCTGCAGTGTAAGCATAGTATCAAGTACACAAACTTTTGCTGGCCCTCATTAACCCTCCCTGGATTGAATGCCTTGCTATATAGCCGATGAAACTGTTCAAAAGTCGTTGAAACAAAAAGAGAGGTTAAATGTAGATGTAAGTAGTCATACCACATATAAACAGGTTTCAAAGGTCATGTGCCACCGATCTTCTATCTTAAAATAGGAAACCCTATCTAATTATAGGTGCAATATGGTCTGTGATATGGTGATGACTCTGTGCCCATGGATACCCTACATGTCACTACATTCAAAGGGGATGTTGTCGTTCAGAGTATTTATTGCCTGTTGCCCATCTATTTTTATGCAGACAGTTCAAGGGAACTGTTGAAGTATGTGGAGAAAACCAATACAGCATGGTGGGTGATACAAGTCAAGCATCACCAAAAATAAATGAGAAAACAAATTCAAATATGGATACAATTTAGACACCAAACTGTGTCATGGGATTAATTAAGGGTGCAGTTTTATTTAAAGAGAAGCATGCAAACTGAGCTCACATATGTAAAAAACATTAGATGCGCACACAGCAAAGAAGCAGTGGCCTAGCAATTGTGGAGAGAATTATTACAAGAGTAAATGTGTGTTTAGCTACTACAGTTTAAAAAAGCCGCCTGGGACTCTGATGTGTGTTTAGTCCCAATAGCAGGGCAGAAGAGCCACCAAGAGTGCTCACTATGTGACCAGCTTCCGAGTGGCATGGAAGAGGGACTGCCCAGTGGGAATTAAAGCAGAGCTGCAGGCACCCACAAAGGAAGCAGCTGCCTGGCGGCAGGGGAGTGGAATGTTAAAGTAATAAATGAGTGATGAACGATGGTACCTTTAAGAAAAAATAGTGAGTGCATGGTGATTGACCATACATTTCATATGAAATATAGTCTTTCATGAAACCAGAAGGATACACCCAAAAGAAATACTGCAGTGGGCTGATGGGTGTAAGCTACAGCTGAGTATTGAGAAAGTGTTCTCCAGCAAATATACACATCCTCCATATCACAAAAATAGGACCCTGGGTCAGTGGCGGCTCCTCGCTAAGGCGGAGGAGCATCACCCCAAAGGAAAAATAAAATAATATTAACGCCATGTTATTAGCATTTTATTTTTCACTACTGGCTCTGTTTAGGTGTGGGGCAGGGTGGGGCTGGGCTGCCCGCAGAGCAGGGGGGGAGTAGTGGGCCCTTTCTAAGTGCTCATGATGGCTTGGCCAGTCGTCTTTGGCCGGCTAAACAGTCATGCGTACTTAGCATGTTCTCCACCTGACTATATTGCACAGCCTGGGTGGAGAACATGCACAGGCTCCCACTCCATGTCTGAGTGCCGAACCAGGGCACTCAGACCAATCACAACGCTGCTGTCATGCTGGTGACAGTTGCATCGCGATTGGCTAGGGGAATCTGGGAGCCTGTGTGCTTCCTGTTTCCTGCATCGACCGAAGACAATGGAGGAGAGGCGGAGGCTGGCAGTTAAGTGTTTTTTTCTTTTTTCTCTCTTAATTTTTTTTTTTTAACTCCTCTCCCCGCCCCTCCACTATTTCCCTGTAGCAGCCACTACTGCCCTGGGTAAAGGTTGCAGGTCAAATATGTCTGTTTAGGTACTAGTTGTCCTGAAATGTTTTAGACTACAAAAAAACATCAGTGCTGGCCGCCTACCCATGTGCTCAGACAGTCATATGAAAGCAGTCTGTAAAACTTTGCCTACGACCAGAGAAGGGACATATGTAATGCAGTAAATCGGAAATCAAACCAAACACATATTTCTGATTTATTAATTGAACTGGGTACTGACTAAAAGCAGAAATATTTTTCTGCAGTTCACAAAACCCATCGGTGGAAGATTGGAAAATTGCTCAAATTTAACTCCGATTTAACAAAGAATTCAAAGATTATTCCTGGGAACTTGCAGCTGCCGCACATTCCCAGGACTACTTAATGTGTAGGAACATTAATAAATACAGGAATGTAGCATGTGATTATGAAGCTCAAAAGTTCAGTTTTTCTTCTAATGCATTTTTGTTTTTCTGTTGCAAAATATATTTTTCTGAAGAGAAAATCTTTTCTCTACACCCCTACCAATTTTAGTGATGTTCTGTCCCCAGTTCCAGCTTTGATAAGGACACAGATGAACACTGTCCTTGATAGGGGTTAATCTCTCTGACTGTATCCTAAGTAGGACTATACCCACCATAATTTTGTGAATGTCCACAAACGTGTGAGTGGGAACTTGACTGGTAACCCCAGCCGGTATCACGAACAACCTACCACTGTGGGCATGTTCACCCACATAGGACATTCCACCACATTGGCTGAATTTTAATCGTGCCTACATTAATCTATCAATACAAATTCAGGTTTCATGAATGAGTGACATGAATTTGAACTCACAATTTGCGGTATTTGCTCAACCATATCCGTAATCACATGTTGCCAATAAAATTCTGATTTAAAGATGCGTGGTCTTTACCTCACCTCTTTCCCCATGTAAATAATAGAAGGGCAAACTTGCCCAAATTTACTAGGTGGAAAACAGAGAGACGTGCACTTCAGTGCGATAAACACCAAATTATTCCAGCAGTTATTAAGCAAAAACACAGATTAGAGGTTATTTACACCCAGCCAATACCTCAACCTGAAGTGCCAGTAGTTACTGAGTGCATAAAATACCTCATACACATGCCGCCCACTTGGACCCAGTGTTGCATTATCAATCAGGTGTGCAAAGACATATGTGAGCCGTACCTCAGAGAGGAAGTGTCATTAGTACTGCCAGGCTATGCTATGCATGTTATGATTTTGAATGTGACCCTATGATAGGTGTTATGTAAAGTTCGATTAAACAAGTTACTGTAACCTCAGCTCTCAAACCTTAACTGTTTTCAGGGCTAAATGCATACATTCTCCCATTGGCTTTTGTTAATTGCTCATTTCAGAGATTCTTATTAATATGTTAAAAACATTAATGGCAATTAGATCACACCCAACAACATTATGTAAATGAAAACTTAAGCCGTTGTATCAAACAATATTCTCTAAACTTTTTATTTTGCAGTCTCGCCTTAATATTGCTTCATTTATTTATAATATCACTTTCATGCTTCATATGTGTTTTTAACTCCATTTGCCTTCCAAATCCCATTACACAAAAATGTAAAAATGCATTGTACTTGCTATCACAAATAGCGATGAGGGAACCGGGTTCCAACGTTCTAGACTTACTCTGGAACCCCTGGCCGATGGGACTTTATTGCCTGCTTGTAAGTGTGGAGGGGAGAGAGAAAATCATTAGCCAATTATACATTACTCTTACCCATGATGCTAAAGGAAAACAGACTCCTGGGTCAAATTTAGTAAATGTATTATAAAGCCAAGAAAAGTTGGACATACAAACACCTCAAGACGAGAGTGTAAAGGTACATGGGCACTAATACAAAACCACATCTACGAGCGAAATGTAGGCGGTGCAACAGGCCCAGAATGACCAATTCAAGAATCAGCACACAGATAATTATTGCCCCTACATCAAGAGCCCCCTTCATTGGCGGTTCAGAAACAAAAAGCATTAGTGTGTCTCTACACTACTGCTAGCATGACATCCCTACTTAACATTTCCCCAGGCAAGTCCCCAGAAAGGTGTCAGCACGTGAAGTCTTCCTAAGAAGCACACTCACGTTGAATGGGTCGAGTAGCATAAAGCTACGGAGCTCATTCTAAGATGCTCCCCTCTCTCCTTGTATAGCAGAAGCCCCCAGACACTCTGTCCTTAACCCCAATACAAAAGTAAAAAATCACTCCCCCAAACACATCACGAGACCGCCTCATCTCTTCACCATGCCTCCTCGTAGGTAACTTTCTATGAAGCAACGGTGCTTCCTAGCTCTTGCTCAATGACCCTGGTTACCAGGCCTTCTCAGATGAGAAAGAACACCTCCTACATTATCAGCGCTGCTGTTCAAAGGCATCCTCTCCTCCCTATGTCTAACTCCTGAAACAAAGGCGTTATTCTAACTAACAAGATTAAATTCTTCCACCTGCAACAGAAACGTGAAAAGAGGAAAATTCCACAAGCACATGAATTCCAATAGCAACCTTTAACATGAGAGCGAACAGGGAGAAATTAAAGTTAGGCCTACCGAGTTCGGCCAACATAAGAACAGTACACAAGATTTAAAATACACACATATATAGGTAATTAATATCAAAACGTTATACGAGCATTAATATCGAAAACGTTCATTAGTTATGGATATACTTTTACACGTATAAGATTTCATCTAAACACGTACAATTACATTAATTCTTTGTCTTACATGAAGAAAACACCTAACACTTCACTTACACGTTATATCAATACACCATCTAATAACCTAATGTTAATACGACAACAGATTATATGTGGATGCGAACTATCTGTGATTATAATGCACCCCTAGAATTGAAAGAGCAAAATCGCGCTCTATCAGTGAGAACGTAAACATTGTTTAATATGTTTGTGCTTACATAGTTTTTCTACAGGAGGGTGCTGCTCCTTGTCAATTTTTTTGGGTTATTATTTATTTATCATTTCTATAATGAACAATCTGCTATTGACTCGTGTTTAATTTGTACATAATATAATGCAGGCGTCCAAGGTTTTTCTTGGAGGTCGCTAGGGAGGCCAAATATCAAAGCTGCTTACTCTATTAAATGCCATTCCTTTCTTCCACCTCTCTACACTTCCTGTCTATTTATCTAACTCTTGCAGGCTCTCTTTTTATTCCTGCCTTTTTCCTTTATGACGGTTTCCTTATATTTCCTCGCCTCCTTCTTTCACCCTTTTTTTATAATCTTTCCCTTGCCATGCGTCAAAGAATGATGATGATAAAATGAGCCCCGGTCCCCAAAAATGAGTGCCAGGGCCTTCCACTGACATAAATGACGGGCTGCAGTCTTCTATTGCACATTTTTGTTTAGTTTTATTACAGCCCCTCCCTTTTGAAGATTGTAAGCAAAGAATACTCATTGTTCACACTCTTTTTACTGTTAATCAGAACAGAGATGATGTCATCCAGTGATTAGGCCGTACTACATTCCAAGGCATAACAGCCATTTTTTTAAACAGTAGCCAATCAGGTGTTTCTGCAAGCGTCTATATCAGACAATGTATCAATATTTATGCCCAGCTTTAGTGACAGCTCTCAATTTTGGCAGTCCTATTTCGAATCTTACCCATTCTGATAAGATTAGGCAGATGAAAAGTGAGCTATAGGATCCTGTCATTACAAAGGTAAACCAAGAAAGACATTGTCACGGGCCATTAGCTATCTAATCAGGGATAACACCAACGACCTCAATCTGTCACAAAAGATGCACAAAGATGGCAGTTTTCAGATGAACAGTGAAAAAAAAACAGAAAGAGTTTGCTGACACAGGGAACCTTATTCTATTGCTAAAAGGATTTTCGCATTTCGGCATGTTATTTTTCAATTTTTATATACATACATCTTGTAAATAACTCAAAAACCATGATATAATAAAATGAAAAATCATTTTCTTCGATGATAGCAAAGAATTAGCCGTAAGAACTTGTGCGCTTATTGGCATAACTATGCTCTGCATTTGCAAAAATGCATAATGTTTACCGTGAAATTTTATGTACATTTTGTAAAATTAGCTACAGGTGCCAAAAGACGTTTGCGGGTCTCTCACACAACTTTTTTCACAGGAGGGCGTAGTTCATGTGAAAAAAGTCGCCAAGACGTTCGTGAACTTATCCCTTGTAGCCCAAGATTGTGCAAAATTGCATAACTTGAAATTTCAAGAAAACTTACATTTTTTATGTAGCACGAATTTGGGAATTTCACATGCAAAATTTGAATTTTACCCAGGCCCATAGCAGAAAAAGAATGGCATTCCCCTCTGAACAGAACTTTGGTGGATATATGAAAGATTTATCACCCTGTGTAAAGTGACAGGCATCCTGAGATTGACAAACAAATGCAATTTGCCAAAATGTCATTGCAAGTTAGAAGTACCTTTGAGAATGGCGATAAGGGGAAATAATTGCTTTCTTTTTGTTTGTCAGGACCTCCATGTTAGAAGGTCACCCTTTTGGCCCGTTCACTCCCACTTTTTGTGTGCTGACTGGTACTGATGGTAGCTGACTCTGGCTGTGCCCTGAGCCCTGGGCCAATGCTATGTTAAACACACACATGCATTGAGGTACACTTATAACTGGCATGACCTACCCTATAAGTCCCTAGTAGATAATAGGGAAGGGGATGAAAAACTACCTAGAAGTCCCTAGTATATAATAGGACCTGTTGTTTAGAGGCCAGGAGCCTTTTTCAGCACTTGCGTGTGTGCACTGTTGAGAGCCTGAGGTCACTTTAACAGCTGCCCTGAGTTGCAGCACTGCTTTTAATAAGTAAATGCACTACAAACTCAACTTTGGTGGCAGGGGCACTATAAAAGTGATAATCTACATTATTGTTACATATCAGGTGCACCTAAGGTCTCCCCTAGGTGCTTCAGGGGTAGGGGGGAGGGGTCAGGTAACTATAAGTAGGGTTCCTATAAAAGATGTTTTATAAACCCTGGTGGGGGAAAACTGCCCATTTTATTTTTCCCCAGTGTAGACAATCCTCTGCAAAGTCAACTTTAGTGCTGTGGGCACTGTGAAATATTAATCTACATCATTTTTACATATTCGGCCACCTCCAGGTGTCCCAGAGGTGGGAGGTCCTGAAATTTTGAGCAGGGTCCTTATAAATTATGTTTTATAAATCCTGGTGAGGGAGGAATTGCACATTTTGTTTTCCCCATTGTAGATACTTGGCCTTATAGGCTAACATGGCAATATTTTATGGACGAAAGTCAAGACGGCGAACCCTCTCTGAATATGGACTGGTGGAGAGCAGCAAAGGCCCTAAGCGGAAAATGCTCCAGAAATGTTTCTAAGTGCAAAGGCCTCCCACATGAAGTATCCGAGCATGACTCCATCAAACTTTGACTTTGTCCTGGTCAAGCATGACCAGATGTCCAGAAATTGCGCTTTTGGTTTCCAAGCACTAGAGGGTGTTTATTCTTTACAAATTCATATCTCCGGTTCCATACATTGGATTTTGGTAGTTTTGGTGTCATTTTAAAGGTACAAATATTTCCTATTTTTATAAGTTGCTGTGGGATTTTTATTGTGTGCTGTGCCTTACTTATCTACTGTATTGGTGTTTTTAAATGATTCAAAACGTAGCGTCTCCTAAGTTAGGGGACGTCCCTCTGAGCACAGCAAGAACGGGATCGCTAAACGTAATCTTATAACTCTGTCAACAGTGTTTAGGTAAGCCCTGCCTTTTGGCACTGAGTACTTAGGCTCGTAGGAAACCTTACTTTGCACGGTTTCTAACTATTTAATAGTAAGTTGTTCTGTCAAAATGCCTGCGTAATGTAAAGTTCAGGCATTTGTATTGCGTAAACCATCTATCTTATTCACGTCCTAATTGAACTGCATGTCACGTCTTTTTCAGACTCGGCATCTTGCACTTGCCTGCATCACGCTACCTTGTGTTCATTTTTTCACTTTATCACGCTAGACTGGTTGCATGAAGCACTTGATCCATCACGGCACCTTATTCATTCGTGTTTTCTCCATCCTGATTCAATCACCATCAGGTTCCTGCACCTTTTTCACTTATAATATCTGATTTCATACCATTAAGGTCTCCGATAAGCTGGACTTTTTTCATCGCTTTTTTTCTCATCACTATTCAGCATGATGTTTCTTAATGTTACAGATATCTGCACGATTTGGTGCATGATACTTGTGATTAGGTGGAATTATCACCTTTATTTGTTGTGGCTCCTCAATATATATTTGCTATTATTTCTCATATAGATCTCCCCTGATGAAGGGCATTTAATGTCCGAAATGCATTGGGACCATTGAAATTGTTCACGTAAAAACTGCTCTCAAGCTGATTCTTTTGGATGACGATATGCTTGGTATAATATCGTGTTCATCAATAAAAAGATGTCAACATCGCTTTACTTGGAGTCTATACTATTGTTCCAAACACTGTTGACAGAGTTATAAGATTGCGTTTAGCGATCCCGTTCTTGCTGTGCTCAGAGGGACGTCCCCTAACTTAGGAGACGCTAGGTTTTGTTTCATATTGGATACACTCACCAACCAGAGAGTGATACCTCTGAGGCACGCCACAACTTTTCAAATTGATATACCCCGTAGTGCGTGTTCCACCACTTTATTGTTTTTAAATGATTTACATGCCTGTCTCCTAAGTTAAGCCTTATTGCTCGGTGTCAGCTACCAAGGGTGGAGCAAGGGCCTAATTAATAGAGACCCTATTTAGGACCCAGTACCATGTCAGTGGCCTTGTTTCTGGTGTTGGGTGCCTAACTACCACTACCAAGAAATCACCTTTTAACATTTCTCCATCAATGATTTGTGTTAGTTCCAGTGGTGCCAAACTATTGGCAGTATACTAATTGCCGTAGTCAGTCATTAACCACTTGCAAAGTCCAATCCAATCCAAGCCTGCCTGTAAAGTATTAACAACTTGTAACATAACATAACATAACCTAAAGGCATCTAAACACTGAACAAGGGATCAAAATAGACCAGAAACTGAATACAAGAATGATTTCACCTGTTTATGAGAGCTTCTGTTTTTCTGGTGGCTTCATGCATCTTATTACACAAGCATCATGGACAACTCAATATCTGACACCAGCTTTAATCCTAGAGAGCTTTGAGAAGGCAACAGTGGGCAATGCCTGATTTTGTTATCAAGGACTGTTACAAGAGGAGGTCAGTGCTCCTCATCATAAGCTTTGGCCTTAGGAGGAGAGGATCTATTTGGGTACTTGAGTCACAGAGGTTATCAATAAGGATACAACAGTACCAGGTGATTTTTGTTGCAGCAAATGGAGAAAAACACATGCACACAAATTAACATGAAATTATATTTTCCATGTATGTATGTACTCTTCCTCATAAGTGCCTTCCAAGAAAGGGCCAGTTCCCAGGAAAGGGACCACTTGGACTCTGACAATACCAGGAGAGGTAAAGCACCAACATGTAGTTATGATTCCATGGCATGCAGGTATTCTACACCCAGCAACTTCACTTGCCCAGCAACAAACAATCAGCCTGTAGACACCTCCAGGAGGTGAAAAAACAAGTCTGGAAGATGTACTACACAGTCCTTCCCACAAACATTCAAGCAAGTTGTTCACCACTACAAAAGGTGAAATAAAACAGTAAGATGCTGTGCCCACACCTGCTAAATAGAAAATCAGTTAGCCATTTAACAGTGCTGACATCAATCCCAGTGTTATTACTCCTGCAGCGATTCACAGTTAACTTAATGACTTACAACATATAATGCTGGAGTTCTCCTACAAATCAATCTTGAGAGAAAAATAGTAACTGAAGATGACAATGGCACAGCTCATAGTTTACACCACCAGGATGGTTGCTGGTAAACAACCTAGAGAAGCAACTACAGCTAATTGAAAACGTAAAGCCTGTTTACTGCAAGACTCTAGTAGGAAGTAGATGCAGTGTGCTAAACTGAGCAATGGTCAGGTCCATGCAGAGGTCCTATGGCACTTTGATGTCACATTTCTTGCCCATGACAATTGTCCATTTCTTGCACATGACAATTATGAGTGCTGTGAGAGGTAAAATGTTGAACATTGCTCACAAAGGCAGGCAGTGGCCTGATTGCAGCATCTATGTTATGTTATGTTATGTTACAAGTTTTGTATAGCGCACAGCTGCCCCAGCAAAGGGGCGGCCAGTGCTGGCAGGCAGAAGTAGGGAGGCTACTAACAGAAGGCAGGGCCTATAGCAAAGGGAAAAGGTGTGTTTTAATGGCCTTGTGGAATGCCAGGTAGTTGTCAATGCTATGGATGTGCGCAGGAAGAGAGTTCCAAAGTTTTGCAGCCAGGGTGCGGAAGGAGCTTCCTCCTGCTCGCACTTTCCTCACCCGAGGAACAACCGCCAAATGCTGGTCCATAGATCGGAGCTGGCGAGTAGGTGTATAGGGTGAAAGCAGGTTCGCCAGGATGTCTGGGGAGGAGAAATTCATGATTTTATAGGCAATGCAGAGGGACTTGAACTCAATGCGCCTCGCCACCGGCAGCCAATGTAGTCGGCGGATGGCGTTGATCATAGGGAAAGTTCTAGGGAGGCCGAGAAGAATTCTAGCAGCCGCATTTTGAACCCTCTGCAGACGTAGGATCTGACCTCAATAGTTGTCACACTGCTCCAACATTGAAACCTTCCATTCTGCCACTACCCATCTTGCTAAGCTGCTTGAACATAAAGCACAAACAACATCACAAACTGCCTGCACCGGGCAAGGAAAACAACTTTCTTATCTACCATGCAATTGTTGTCACCCGAACAAGAGTCAAATAAGCCCTCACGATTTGCTCCATGTAACTCAAGATAGCATCCAGAAAAGGAAAACGTTGAAACAACAGATCCAAGGATACCAAGCGAAACATGAAGTAAAAGACATGACCCAGACTAGAAAGCTGGTTTGTTCACTTTTACTTTTCAATGGTTCTGTAGCAGATGTGAGGGTCAAAGATCATGAAACATGTTGCAGTTGTAGTAGTTAAAAGAAGATGGCGAAGACCAAACAAACAGAATGTGCCACTGGGCAATAGGGTCAAAGGAATGTGCAAGACATCTATAGATGTTTTTGCAGTCCTTGACTTACAGGACAGGAATTGGATGCTCACCTCTGCACATCATAGTTTGGCATTCTAATTCTATCATTTGAAGGTGAAAGGAGGTGATTGGCATCAACTTATACAATGCGTACATGCAATACATATTCCTGTTATTAAAGTTAATTCTTACAGGAGATTTGGAAACATTCACACATCAATAGCGGTATAATGAATTTTGCTACTTATTTTCAAGGATTCTTTAGAATGGGTAAAGGCATTTCTCAACATAATACTGACAAACAAACCAACCTTAATTCAAGATGCATTGAGGAGCATTTAATTCTAAAAAACCTGGCCAGCACCTAAGATCCTTGCAAGGAAGTTTTGAATAAATGTGTCCACACAAACCAATTCAAAGGACAACACCTAAAGATCTTCATTCAATCTTTAAACAATGGCCCAGTCCACCATGAACTTAAACATAGAGGTACATTTATTAAAAGAAACAACAGACTGGCCCAATGCATGTATTGCATGTGTCTAACCACTGTTTTTTGTCCAACTCTCTATATTCAACTAATGTTATGGATAAAATAGCAAACAAACATCTTCAGAAATATTTAATTAAACCAATATTCTACATTATTTGCAAGGAGGCTTTCCTATCTCATAAGAATAAATCTAGTAACATTGCCATCGAAAAGGCCATGAGGCAGGGGTTGCCAAGGGTGCAGCTTCCTCATTGTTATTAGAGCTAATGGTGCTTTCTATTTGGTCATCCACTACTCCTTGGTAATTAAGCTAATGAAGAGTGGAACAGGTCAAGTGCTAAAATGTATGGCTCCTTCCTAAATGATAGGTATCAAAACATTTCATCACATCTTTTTCACACTATTCGTATAGTCAGACACCATGGTAAACATCCACATGATTTTGTAGTTGGATTTTCTTTATAAAGTAATCTCGGCATATAATGATCCATATAATATTCAATTATATTGTAAGATCAGCCATTTTGGTTGTCTACTACAATAAAGTTTCAGGCTTAGAGTGCCGCATAAATTATGCAAAAAAGAAAGCAGGGAACTCTGGGTAGTTCTCAAGATTAGGTGGAGAGCACCCTACACCACCAGCATTTCGAGTCATCTCACCTCAAATGTCTGTTTTCTAGCAGAGTTTTTAAGCACAGGAGTAGCTCAAAATCTTTAGCCATTTTTACAGCATTTCTAGGCATAGCATTAGCTAGTGGTATCCATGGGATGCTGAAAAATGACAAACAACTTCCAGGAGTGGTAAAAGGTGTTAGACCTGGCATCTCAGGTGTGTTTTTCCCCTGTCTTTTTGCTTCTGACCTCCTGTTTTTGACTGTGTGCTGAATTTAGTTTTTGCTGGTTTTAGGACTCTAGGCACTTTACCACTACTGATCAGTGCTAAAGTCCACGTGCTCTCTGTGTAAATTAAACTGGTGATTGGTTTATCTATGATTGGCATATTTAATTTACTAGTAAGTCCCTTGCAAAGGGCATCCAGTGTGCTCAGGGCCTGTAAATCAAATGCTACTAGTGGGCCTGCAGCACTGATTCTGCCACCCACATGAGTAGCCCTTCAAATATGTCTCAGGCCTGCCACTGCAGTGTCTGTGAGTGCAGTTGTACACTGCCACTTCAACCTGGAAAGTGCACCCACTTGCCAGACCCAAATCTTCCCCTTTACTACATGTAAGTCACTCCTAATGTAGGCCCAAGGTAGCCACATGGGCAGGGTGCGGTGTGCTTAAAAGGTAGGACATGTACTGGTGTGTTTTACATGTCCTAATAGTGAAATACTGCTAATTTCTTTTTAAACTACTGCAAGGCCTATCTCTCCCATAGGTTATAATTGGAGCTGCCTTGTAACATCTTACAAGTTTATCTTCCAATGGGGAACAGATAGAGATTTGGAGTTTGGGGTCTCTGAACTCACAATTTAAAAATACATCTTTTGGTGAAGTTGTTTTTCAATTGTGTGTTTGAAAATGCCACCTTTAGAAAGTGGTCATTTTCTTGCTTTACCATTCTGTGCCTCTGCCTGTCTGCAGAATCCATGTCTGAGGGAGGATGACAGCTGGGCTGCTTTTCCAATCACTCTAGACAGTCACACAAAGGGAGCTGAGGTGTACCTTGCATACCCTGATTGCCCATCACCAGGCTGATGGGCCTTTTTGAGCTAGAGTGGTAGGAGGAGTTGTCACTGACACCTAAATAGGGCTGTGCCTGTCATCACACAAAGCTGTCTCCACCCCCCTGTAGTGTGTCTGGAGCCAGGTTAGGGAAAGGCAGGTTCTTGTGCACTACAAAGACTGACCTTTGAAGTTTGCCTACTTCAAAGGCAGAAAGGGGTATAAGTATTGGTCCTCTGACACCCAGAAAGTGATAACACTTCTGGACTAAAGGCCATTCTACCAGGAAGAAGAGCTGGATGCTGTAGGAGGGACTGACATTCTACCTGTTCCTTTGTTGTGCTAGCCTGCTGCTTGCTGCTTCTGTCCTGGGAGTGAAAAGACTGGACTTTGCTTTCTACATCCTGCTTTCAAGGTTGTCCAAGGTCTTGTACATGCTTTCCTCCTGAAAAAAAGTCTCAGGGTCATCAAAGACTTCACCTAAAAGTACGTGGGCTCTTCTGCTGAGAGTACTGACTTGCCAAGTGGTGCCAATTCCAGTTCTGGGTCCTTGGAAGTGTAATCTGGTGAGATAATCCATACATCGACTCTCAGCACCAGTTTTCTCGATGCAGCACCACCGTGCAGCTGAAGACTTGATTCCGCGCCTGTAGTGTGGCTGAAGAATCAACTCATTGCCTGCTTTGCAGCTGAAAGATCACTGCATTGGGAGTCCCAAGCACTGTGTCACCGCTGTCCATGGCACCCTGCTCTGACTCTGACGAAGTCCCTGTACTGCGGCTAAAGAATCGACAGAGCGCCTGCTTTACGGCTGTGAAATTGATGCAGCACCTGCTTCGCTGTTGCCACATCGACACAGTCCCTCGATGCTGTCTCTTCATCGAAGCTGGGCTGCAGTAAGGAACCGAGGCCGCATGTCTGTAGATTGACACATCACCTACCTTTCTAGTAAGAAATCGATGCATAACCTCCCCTTCCAGTAAGGAACCTATGAATCACCTCCCCTGTCTACCAGAAAGGAACCAATGCATTGCCTCCCCTGACAGTAAGGAACTGACGTATCGCCTCTCCTGGGAGTAAGGAATTGATGCATCGCTTTGCTTTTCCGGTGCCTCAACTCCCCTGTGCCTGTTTTCGTCTCTGATTTTGACGCATCTAAGGTACTTTGTGCTGAAACAACGACATCCATAGGTTTCTGTGGACTGAACTTACTTAACCTTTTGAAAGTGATATCTTCGTTTGTGTATGTTGGAAGTTTGTCATTTTGGTCTTGCTTTATTCAGATAAATATTGGCTATTTTTCTGAACTGTGTGGACTCATTTTGTAGTGTTTTCACTATGTTACTAAGTGTGATTGCACAATTGCTTTACACATTGCCTGTGAGATAAGCCTGACTACTCATGCCAAGCTACCAAGGGAGTGAGCAGGGGTTTATCTTTACCTTTTGCTCCAGCCGTGAGGGGAACGGCCAACGACAGCTTTCTCTTGCTCCCACTGCCGTGAGGGGAACGGCCACCGCGAGACCACAACCCCCAGCAGCACAAGCGGCGGCGCTAGCCGTGACGCCGCTTTTCGCACCCGGAGGCGTTAAAGGCCCAGCGGGCCGCCCGCAGCGCGGGACGCGCACTTACCTTTTGCTCCAGCCGTGAGGGGAACGGCCAACGACAGCTTTCTCTTGCTCCCACTGCCGTGAGGGGAACGGCCACCGCGAGACCACAACCCCCAGCAGCACAAGCGGCGGCGCTAGCCGTGACGCCGCTTTTCGTGCCCGGAGGCGTTAAAGGCCCAGCGGGCCGCCCGCAGCGCGGGACGCGCACTTACCTTTTGCTCCAGCCGTGAGGGGAATGGCCAACGACAGCTTTCTCTTGCTCCCACTGCCGTGAGGGGAACGGCCACCGCAAGACCACAACGCCCAGCAGCACAAGCGGCGGCGCTAGCCGTGACGCCGCTTTTCGCGCCCGGAGGCGTTAAAGGCCCAGCGGGCCGCCCGCAGCGCGGGACGCGCACTTACCTTTTGCTCCAGCCGTGAGGGGAACGGCCAACGACAGCTTTCTCTTGCTCCCACTGCCGTGAGGGGAACGGACACCGCGAGACCACAACCCCCAGCAGCACAAGCGGCGGCGCTAGCCGTGACGCCGCTTTTCGCGCCCGGAGGCGTTAAAGGCCCAGCGGGCCGCCCGCAGCGCGGGACGCGCACTTACCTTTTGCTCCAGCCGTGAGGGGAACGGCCAACGACAGCTTTCTCTTGCTCCCACTGCCATGAGGGGAACGGCCACCGCGAGACCACAACCCCCAGCAGCACAAGTGGCGGCGCTAGCCGTGACGCCGCTTTTCGCGCCCGGAGGCGTTAAAGGCCCAGCGGGCCACCCGCAGCGCGGGACGCGCGCGGGCCGCGCCCGGGCGAATCCCGGGCCAAGGGCGGGCCCGTCCGCGCCCGTCAGAGACCGGAGGAGGCCGGGCTGGGCCACCCCCCTGAACACTACGCCCCTGGGATACTGTTTTGGAGGTACTGTTGATATCCAGGGGGTATGGCTAAGCGAATGCCGAAAAAAGGGGGGGGGTTTAACGGGGACTCTGGACGCTTTTTTAACACGGGCAGAATCATTACTGACTCATGAAATACAGCTCACCGAGAGGAGACGTTCTTTGGACTCGGTGACTGCCTGTAAAAGATCCTCACTAGGGGGGGATTAGTGTTGCGATTTCGCCGGCACCTGCCCCGCAATTACCTGTAAATGTGTGTAATACCTTATAAGGGGGAGGCGGCGAGAGGAGCTTATTGTGTGTTGACGGTGGTGTGTCAAATAGGGGGAGCAAAGGTTTGGGTGCTCGGATAGGAGTTCCCGACCTAGGGACTTTGGGTGGTGGGGATTTGTATTTTGCCCAGGTCCCGGTACCGCTGATTGTGGCCGATATTCAGAGTGTAGTAGATGGAAGTGATGATGAGGGCGGCACCAGAATTACCAGATCTAAGGGGGGTCAAAGGGCTGGGCTAATAGATATTCCAATAACCAGCCCAGAACCCTCGATGAAACATCACAGGGGTGGTGCCCTACCAAAACAAAAATTTAAACAGAAGCCCAGGCCCAAGAAGTCACAATCCAAGCCAAGTTCCCAGGATATTAATAACGCTCCACAGGGGCCCTCGGTATGTCAGGGAGTAGCTCCAACCCAATTGAACTGCCTGATATCATCCTTGGGGGACTGTGATAATGATCCCTGGAAAAGAATTGAGTCCCTGTTTTCTGTCCTACTTGAGCGCATACTTAGCAAGTTAATTAGCCGAGAGGATAAATTGTTAGGGCTGGAGAAAGTGTGTAGTAGTCATATTAAACTAACACAGGAAAGAGGGTGGTGCATGTATGGCCGAGAAATCCCAACACAGATGTCCCGGCCATTACAAGCGGAACATCAACGAGGTATGCAGGCAGAAGGGGGAGGGGGTAATCCGGTACCAGGGACCATCACGCCGATAGAGGCAGAGGCACGTGGAAGCAGCAGGGACATGACTGGAAAGGGTAGCAGGGCTCTCGAGGGTGGTGTGGTTAGGGAAGCAGCCTGTTCGAGGGATATTAGTGATAACAGATTGTTGTCAAGTCAACAAACTTCGAATAGAGGTGCCCCGAATCAGAGTGATGACCTGCCAACAATAAATCTCCCACCAGACTGTTGTCCATACGTAGTTGTTCTTGCAGGTGTACCCGCCCAAATAAACACGAATGAGGAGTCTACCCCACAATTAATTAATAAGGTAGCCCACTGGTCATCCAAATTTGTGAAATTTAACACACGTGATCTTCAGCATATTTTAATGGCAAGAAGGGTGAACTGGATAGGTAGCACGAGGAAATCCTTTTCGGGAGACTGTGTGATTGTCACCTTTAGATATCCGTGGTTGGTACAGTCAATCCTTTCTCAGGCAGAAAATTTATTTGATATGGAGACTAGTATAAAACCCTTGACTTTGGGCTTTTTTTATAGACCAGGTAGACCAGGTACAAGAGGTATGGTCAATCAGGTCGGGGAGAACCAGGATCAATTTAATACCAGGAGGATTAGGGGCAGACCGGTTCATCTAAATAATGTTTTTGCCCCCCTGGGTGATCTGAATGAAATTGATTGACTGCCTGAATGTAGGGGCGGGGGGACCTTGTTTTCGTCGGGGTCAGTGGTCGTCCAGAAAGGGAAGTCTGTGCGGGCTGGTGAGTTGGAGGTAGTCCCGTCATTGGAGCGTAGGGAATTAACCTCCAGTGAGGAGAGTAGGGAGATTGGAGAGGGCAGTATAGTTCACCCTGGGGTAGATAGTGGGGTGCATTATACTGATAGGAGTAAGAATGATGGCTCTTTAAAAATCATATCCTGGAATATAGCTGGTATAGCAAACAAACTTGAGGATATGCATTGGCTCGCCTTGGTAAGGGACTTTAACATAATTTGCCTCCAAGAAACCTGGGCGACGGAGAACACGTGTTTTATAGAGGGATATAAAACCTTCTTTTGCCCAGCAATCAAACCCCGAGTCGGAAGAGCAAAGGGGGGATTGATTGTGTTCGTGGATTTGAACATTCAGGGAAGGTGGAAGGACTTGGCTTGTGATTCACATAATGTACAAGGTGTTAGACTCATAGCTAAGGGATGTAGGGTAACTATTTTGAATTTTTATAATGCCATACAATGCACACCACAGGGCCTAAATAGTATACATGAATTAGATGGTTGGCTGGACCGTCTTACCAGGAGTGGGCATGGTGCAATGCACATGATAGTAGCAGGCGATTTTAATTGTCATCCATGCCTGGACTTAAGGGTGGCTCATGGTGTGTGGTCGTCATGTGCATTAAGTGAGGGCATGCATATGGAACACACCCGGATGGGTAGGGAGCTGACGTGCCTTTTACACACACACGGGTTATCACACACGTTGGATATGGCCGATATTGTGGAAGGCTCCCTGTTGGACCCCACTTTTAAGGGAAGAGGGTGTCATTCAGTTATTGATTATATTTTGATCTCACAGGCAATGAAAAGATCTGTTAGGAAATTTAATATTTTACACAGTGTATTTAGCGATCATAACCCAGTAATTTTAATAGTTGATGTATATAGCCAGAGTGTGGTCAGACAGACAGAGGATCAATTATTATCCACGATCGATCAAGGCAGGCGATTAAGATGGGTCCAGATAAATGAGGCAGGGTTCAACGCGGCTCTATTTGGTCAAGGAGCTAAAGATATCATGAATTGCTTGGACCCAGAGGTGGAAGGGGCCGACTTGATTGAGGCTTTTACAAATATCGCTGTCCTTGTCACTAAATTGCTGAAAACACAGCCACGTAGGCATAGGGGGATTCCCCAAGATGGTTTAGCTATCAATGTTCTCTTACCCTTAGGAACTTGAAGGATGCTCTTAAGCAGTCTCCTAGGGATAGAGAGAGGGTGTTGGCGTGTCGCGCAAGTTACAAGTTAGCGTTAAAACAACGTAGAGGTCAATTGCAGCGGATAGCGTGGGAGGAACTCCTTGAAGCAGCAGAGCAGAAAGATTCAGAACGGTTTTGGAGGGTAATAAATAGTCCCTGTTTTGCGGACCCAAATAAACCAGGGCTAAGTGGTAATATACTCCCGGAACAATGGCAGGAATACTTTCAGGGTCTATATAACCACTCGTCTGGCCAGGCAGAAGCACGGTTGTTAACCACACCCACAAGGGCTACCTCTGTCATTTTTTCGTTGGAGGAAGTCACTGTTGGTATTGAAGGGCTGATGCGAAATAAGGCCCCAGGCCCAGATGGGATTCCACCCGACCTTTTCAGATCGAATGTACAGGTCTGGGCACCTTTATTAACAAGGGTCCTAAATGCGGCAATAAGTGTTTCAATGCCTACATCTTGGTCTTCGGCAATTATAGTACCGATCTTTAAGAAGGGTAATCGGGATAGCCCGCACTGTTATCGACCAATATCTTTGATAGATGTATCAGCCAAGGTCTTGGGGCGGGTAATCTTAAATATACTAATGGAGTGGGCCGAGTCTGCTAACATAATCACTGATGTTCAATACGGGTTCCGCCCAGGGAAATCAACTGTGGACCAGTGTCTTAATCTTTATCTTATCTCTGCTAAATATACGCTGTTAAAAGGGGAGGTTTTTTACTTGGCTTTTATGGATTTATCGGCGGCTTTTGACCGCGTGAACCGGAACAAGTTGTGGCTAGTAATGGCTAACCAGGGGGTGGATTTAGAACTAATAAATATACTTCAATCACTGCATAATCATACCACGGCTGCAGTAAGGTATACCCAGGAGGGAAAAGTAACGGATCGGTTTGGATGTTCAAGCGGTGTACATTAATGGCCTGGATGCGGCACTGCGGAATATTAGGGCAGATGTTCCACGAATAGGGGAAAGAACTGTGCCGGTTTTATTATATGCAGACGACGCAGTGTTATTGGCACGCACCCCTCATGGTCTACAACTTTTAATTAATGGTTTTGTAGAGTTTATGGAAAAACCCGAGATGGCCCCCAATCTCACCAAATCATATGTAATGGAGATGGGGAAAAAGCCAGCCAAATCATTTAAATACACCATTGGCTCGCATGTTTTAGGCAAAGTCCCAGTTTTTGATGGGAAGCTTAACTTTAAACAGTTATTAGAAGAGAAATCTCTGTCTTTAATCAGATCCACAGGTTCAATTGCGAACTTTGCAAGCAGGCTTGGGCTGTGGACCCCGGATGTGATTTTGAAACTGTACAATTCAATCTGCTGTGCCAAGGTGTTGTATGGTAGTGAGGTCTGGGGCTTTGTGAAAATCAATAGCCTACAAACGGAAGAAAACAAATATATGAGGCGTCTGTTAAGGGTTCCCCATAGAACCCCGGCATTTATTGCACATGAAGAACTGGGAGCTAGTTATATTTCAGATTCAGTGGCTGTTAGACCTATAATTCACTGGTTAAAGGTCTGGTTAAATGAAGAGATAGGCCTGACAAGGCTTGTTGTTCAGGATTGCTTGTCCCTGGCTAACGTAATGAAGATCCCATGGTTAAAATATGTGCGGGATTGCCTACAAAAAATGGGACGGCAGGCACTGTTCGATGAGCCAGATATAATAAGACAGAAGGACAAGGCAGTTGTTAAAGAGTTGTTTTTTCCAGTTTAGTATGGCGCAACGTGAGAGTAACGAGTTGGTTAAACCCACAGTAAGAGAATATGTTTTAATTAAAACCTCCTTGAAAATAGAACCATATTTAACCATTATGACAAATGCCCACGATAGATTTTTAATTACACGTTTTAGATTTAATTTTATCCACCATATTTTAGCGGTTCCAGCAGGCTTTGGAGTAAAGCCTGGAGAAAGAGGGCCCTGCGGCTGCGACAATGTGTCTCCGCAGGATACCCTCCACTTCCTTTTTAATTGTTCATTTTATGCCCTCCCTAGAAAAAGGTTCTTGAAGTCTTTATTGCAGACTACTGGTATTAGACAGGCACGCGTGGCATTGCTCTTTTAAAACTTTCCGCAGATGTTTTAACCTTGTCTTGTGTGGTAAACTTTTTAAGAATGGCCCTTAAATCAAGATCCACAAGAGTGGCTAATGATACTGTGACATGATTTGTTAGTATGTTTTTAGATATCATGAAATACTGGGTTGTTAATTTTTTGGTTGTATCTATATGTAAATGCTTATATGATTTGTGTTTCAAATCGAATAAAGTAAATATTGATTGATTGATTGATTGATTGATTGATATCTTCGTTTGTGTATGTTGGAAGTTTGTCATTTTGGTCTTGCTTTATTCAGATAAATATTGGCTATTTTTCTGAACTGTGTGGACTCATTTTGTAGTGTTTTCACTATGTTACTAAGTGTGATTGCACAATTGCTTTACACATTGCCTGTGAGATAAGCCTGACTACTCATGCCAAGCTACCAAGGGAGTGAGCAGGGGTTTATCTTAGGTATGTGACTCCATTACCCTGACTAGAGTGAGGGTCCCTACTTGGACAGGGTACAAACCACTGCTAACTAGAGACCTCATTTCTAACAAAAGGCCTTTTTGTTTTAACTGTCATTCTCTCCTAACTATAATATATATCATCCTTTTAACCTTTGTCTTTTTCACTGGAGTCATATATATACATTAACTGAAAAAACTAAAGGTTATAGGGATGTTATAGTTAGTCTCAGATTTCCCACATACAAAACCAGTGAAATTCAGCAGTTATAGTTACCTGAGCTAACTATAACGTACACCCCCGCAATGCACTGATTATGACCTCACATATTACATCACTCATTACATGGTCAGTGACATCACTGATGACAGATCAAAAGGGAAACAGATCAAAATATTGCTCGTACCTGGAAGGAGCAGCATTAGTAGCTGCTCCCTCCGGGTGGAAGCAATGCTGGCTTCTGCTGCCGGCGGTGAGGTAGCAGAGGCCGTGGGGACCTTCGGGCTCCACCTGGCCAACAAGTATATGGTGGAAGCCCTGATTGGGCACCAGGGCTCCCACCTTGAAGACGTGTGGGCTCTGGGGAATTGGGTACCCAGAGCCGATTGAGGTCAGGGAGGGGACCCCTCATCCCTTATTTTTAAGTAATGGCCCCGGGGTGGTAGAGTCCCCAGAACCTAACAATGCTTAAGGAGGGAGGCCACATAGCCTCCTTTCCCTTTATTAAAATGAACATCCCTGGGGTATGGGGTTTCCAGGGCCTAGAAAGGCTCGGGGAGGGGGGCCACACCCCCTCCCCTTTATTTAAAAAAAATCAGCCCTGTGGGATGGGTTCCCCAGGGCCTAACAAGGCTCAGGGAGGGGGGCCATGCAGCCCCTTACCCCTTAATAAAAGAACAGCCCTGGGGGATGGGGTCCCAAGGACTAATAAGACTCGAGGAGGGGGGCACACGCGGCCCCCCTCCCCTTTATTTTAAGTGGTGGCCCTGGGACAAGAGGTCCCCAGGTCCTAATAGGGGCAGGAAGGGGGTCAAATGGCCCCTCCCCTTTAATAAAAAAATTGGCCCGGTGGGATGCGGTCTCCAGGGCCTTATAAGGCTTTGGGAGGGGGGCCACACATCTCCATCCCCTTTAAAATAAATAAGGCCCGGGATGGGTTACCCAGGGTCTAATGAGGCTTGGGGAGGGAGCCACATGGCCCTGGAGGATAGAGTAAACTTACTCAATGATCCATCCTCTTCTCAAGCCTTGCATTGGGTTTACTATTGCAGAGTTATATGTTCTTGTAGCGGAGAACGTTGCAGTAGTAAAACTATTCTCACCTTTCAGGAATTCTTCTTTAATTTTCTGATAAATAGAATTTGTTTTGGCCATAAATGAAAAAGGCTTTGTGAATCAGCCTCTTTATTTTGATCTTGGCTGCTTCTATGTATTCTTATTTATTATTATTCTATCTATCAATCAGGATTTGCAGAGGGTGGCTGCATCACCCTTGAGGGTCTCGAGGTGCTGTGGGAATCATGCTGCCAGTTCTCCTATTAGTTGAAAATCCAGGTCTTGAGGTCCTTCCTGAACTGCTAGAGCGATGTTGAGGCTTTGAGGTGCAGGGGGAGGTTGTTTCAGACCCTAGTCGCCAGGTGGGAGAAGGAGCGTCCTCCACTGTATGTCTGGTGGATGTGTTGGGTGGCTGCTAGGGAGAGGGATCCGGATCAAAGTTTCCTGGTAGGTTGGTGGAAATTAACTTGTTTGTTGAGATACGATGGTCCTTCATTGCGTAGTGCCTTTACTTCCCCTACTTTCCCTTTCATCCCTCCCTCATGACATATTTGATTTGTATCTTGACTTTTTGTGCCTCCTTTTTTCCGTGAGTTTCCCCTCACCCTTGCTTGAACTTTAGATTTGCAAGGCTTATGTACTGAATTTCTTTTTATCAGGGGTTTTTCAAACCACATTCTCAATTATTTTTGATCTCCCCTACAGCTAGCATTATCCGTTGGTCATCAACGCTCCTTTTGTATCTTATATATTTTAATATATACTTAAAGTGAGCTTTAGATCACCCTATTGCAGCCATTGGGCAATCCTGCTCCCTTGAGCTATTGGCTTCTGACATGGCCAGTCACAATTTGCTTCGACCAGCAGGTGACTGGTGCTCCCACCTCAGGCTTTCTGTGTCCTTCTGCCAGTGTTTGCATTGAAGGGCATGGGGGAACATTTTGTCTTGCTCTCACTCTGTTGCTCTCTCCTAGCAGATTAGTAACACTCTCCTGCCCACTCCCCTTGTCATGCCACACTCTTTCTTTTTCTGCTTTCCCACCCACTGTGCTCACTGGTCACTTTATGTGAATTCTCTTTGCTGACTACACCTCTTCTGTCATCATCTCACTTAACAACCACTTTTGCCGCCACGGGTTTGGTATTTTTTCTTAGCCCGCCATGCCTTTATTTCGAAAACATCTAAAAAAGGTCAATAGCAACAAGAGGCCATGTTGAAATGGTTCTTTTTTCATATGTGTATCACTCCAAGAAGCATGTTTCATTAAATATAATATTAGTGGTCAACCATTTAGAAACTGTATTCTTTTCCACTTGTACTATTTGAAGAAGCCTTCACATTGTGTTTAAATGCAGGGTGGTACAAGTATAAAGAAATTACATTTAAAAATGGCTGCCCACCATGCCATTACCTTTCCCAGTGCTTCCACTGCAGTTGGATAAGCATTGGCATATGCAATACCAGTGCATGGCAGCCAGCCAAATAAAAATAAAATGAAAAACATTAAGAACGTATTGGCCTTACCAATGCTTGATATGTTTATGCCTCAAACCTTTTCCTTTATGCAAACGTTATAGCTAAGCACATTGTTACAGTTGTGTGTAAATATACCAATGCAATATAAAGAGCAAATAATATTTTGATGAAAAGAAGACACATTATTAGATTTATGATCAATTTTCCTCTTCTGCAGCATGGAAGAATGTGAGGCTTTGTGCACCAGAATGGCTATTATGGTGAATGGGCAATTCCGATGCCTTGGCAGTATCCAGCACCTAAAAAATAGGTACTGTACCATATATTTATTAACTGTACATATACTCTAAACTGCATTTGTATTTTATTTAACTCTTTAAAGATCTTGAGTTTATTAAGCAGCCCTGATATTTAATAGTTCTTTGATTTTATTCAAAAGCCAAAATGATATCACACAAGTGAGGATGCATCACATTGCTCTCAGCTGATATTTAAGGTAAAATATCTTTCCTGATGCAGTTAAACTGAAAAGTCTATTCAGTGATATCTAGGTAGCCCTTGACCTTTCTGTGCAATTTCCCCTATTCCTTGTTCTGAAGTTATTGATGTGATACACAGCTAGGCCCTCACATTTAAGCAGTTTTGTAATGTGAATCTTGTATTGACATTTGTTCAGCCAAAACGCATTAGGGGAAAATTGCTGTGATTTGGACTTTACTGCGCATTCCATAATTCCAACCCCTACTCAACTTCTGTGTGTTTAGGGATTGTATTTATCCCACAAACTCAAGGTTTTAGTAAAGTAGTTGCATAATAGTGGACTTTTCATGCTATGACAATGAAGGTAATGGAGGAACCATCCTGAACATTGTGTTTTTGTAATCTGTAAGCATCATTCCTGCTGTCTGATGTAATTGTATAAATAACTCTAATATACGTTCACAATATGGTGGCATACTTTGTGGCTTCAAATATCCTCAGGTTACATCTCCAGTGCTAGTAACTGAATAACGGCATCCAATCACTATAATTATTCCAGATGACGTGATGTTAGAACAATTATGGGGCATATTATCAAGGGCTTTATCGCCGCTTTAGCGGCACTTTTGCCGCTAAAGCGGCGATAATTTTATCGCCCTATTAGCAAGCTGTCGCTAACAGGCGTTAGCGACAGCTTTCAGGCGTTAGAGGCCGCATTTACCATCGCCTTGCATGTCAGCGATAATTATCGCTAATGACATGCAAGGAAGGCGTTCCCTACTAAAAGCGACTGAAAACAGTCGCTAATCCCACTACCCCTATTAGCAAGGCAGGCGAGCGATATAATAATTCGCGCTAAGCGCGTTTATCGCTAGATTCTAACACCTGCTAGTGAGGACGACTTACCTGTTTAAAGTATAGGAGGTGGATTCTAATGCTGAATCCACCTTAGCGTTAATGCGAGAATATCGCTGGTTTTCCAGCGATATTCTCGCTTTTTGCCACTATCGCTGGAAATAATATCGCTATGGAGATAAACCTTACTAATAGGGTGTTATCTCAGCGATATTTTCCAGCGATAGGCGGCGTTAACCAAAGTCGCGCTAAGCGCGGTTAGCGATAAATATCGCTATTCCTTGATAATATGCCCCTATGTTTTTACCACTTTCCTTATACAATTCATTCTGGTTCAGCAGTATTCATGCCTGGAAGATGACTAATTTTTGCACCAATGTAATGCCTTTTTACATCTGGAGTTTTGAAAATAAATTTAGCACTTGATAATCAAACTGTTGGTACATTAGAGACTCTGGGGCAGATTTACAAGCCCCTTGCGCCACTTTTGCGTCACTTTTCCCATGTTAAAAATGACGCAAAAGTGGCGCAAGGGCCTTGTAAATAAGCCCCCCTATGTATATGTTTTAGGTGTTGTGGTGTAGAACCACACCAAAATTTGTGACTTAAAGTCGACTCTTTAACAAGTACTCTTACCTGGACAGACAACTATTTTAACTTCCTCGGGCCAAGTGTCATGTTTTTCTCATGGTGTTTTGGTGATTGTCCTTGCCTTCAAAACCTGCAAGTTCTAAATTTTCTGTATATCTTTGTTTATGAAACCAATAAGGACGGAGTTACAATAATTTGTTTGCAGTCCACTGGTATCCAAGTTGTACTAGCCATATGGGATCTAACTTAAAAAGCTAATTTTTCCTAGTAATTTAATATACTTATTATACTACATTTATATTCATTTGCAAAATAGGTCAATTAAATCCCCCATAATCTTAGCTTTGTCTGTTCAAGAATTACCACTTCAAATCTTCGGATAGAGACTTTTGATTTTCTTCAGTATTTTAGATGATTCTAGAATAAAGAGAATTGTTTTAATCTGATTGACACTATCCCTGTAGTAATTCATCCATGATTGGATTTCCAGCAATATAGATCAGACACTGCAATTTCGTTATTATGGAAAACCACCACACGTTACTGAAACAGTTGATATAGTGATGTCCATGAGTGTTGAGCAAATTGAGACAACCGGAAGGTCAAATTTAATGACCGATGCAGTGCATAGAACCTTACATGTACAGGCTTTTGACTAGTTCCCTGAAATTATTTCACTTCTATTAGCGTAGTGGGCCTCTATATACAGAAATGTAAGCTGCAAATTCCCGAAGGTTTAGTAAAACTTTATAATATGTGCAGTTGAAATGTAATTGTCTTTTCCAAAATCTATAGCAGCCACTGCTCACTCTAAATTGGACACAGTTAAGTGCTCTATAGGGACACGTGACTTTGTTCAATAGTGGGGATCACCCGGACTGGTTTCAATGGATTTGGAATAAATCTTGAAGTAAAGGTTATCAATAACCGTTTACCACAGACTTGAATTTCTGAAGTGCTTTTTTTTCTCTTCTCATTCATTTTCTCAAGGGAAATTGACTAAAGGCATTGCACGATCCAATGGGGTGGTTGGTGTTAAAAGCTCAAAAGTATTGCATTCTTCAATTATTTCAGAATCATAAAATCAGTTGGGAAAATGTTATCACAACATTAATTTGACAGTAAATTCATTTATCACATGAAGGTGCCTGTCTTTAATTACTGACAGGATTTGTTCTTAGCATCATCAGCCGTTTTTCTGCCAATGGCATTACAATTCTCTGTGAATGGTTTTACTTAATCTAATATAATTCGTTGAGTCTCATTAACTTTCGTTTATAAGGTTTTCATTTTACCAGCTTTTAATGATGCTGCTCGTTAACACTTTTTCCAAATGCATTTCTATTTTGTTCAACTTTCGCATTATGATCAGAGAAGTTTGAAGCACCAGGCTCTGCATAGTTTCTCTCAAAGAGCGCTAATGTGTGTTGAATTGTTTTATCTTTCATTGTTAATCATTCTGGCCAGATATTGAGTAATGGCTGATTAAAAATGTGCTGCCATCATAACATCCAAATATTCAGTAGAGTATCTGTGAGTCACTTTGATGAGGGTGATAATTGTTCTAAAAATGCAAATTGCATGAAACAATTTCCAAGCAAGACTGACCAACTGTGCTTTATTCTGTTCTTTTTGAGACCGAAAATAACCTATTCATATTTTATTTTCCACTCAAATCTGAACCATTTCTGTTCATTTCTCTGCTTCTTGTATCACCAGATTCCCTATTCAGATTTTCACCCAATCTGTTACAGTTATTTCCGTTATGTTTGTCAGTGACTAGGCTATACTTTTAAATTTAATGTGTTCTTGCAGCACCTGTGTTGGCGGACGGCTCCCTTCTGTCTCTATTCTTTTTGTGGATTTATATATATAAGTGATACCAATCTTTCAAACTTTCTTACTTTGAGCGATAATACATATACATAAAAATGAATATATTATGTTTAACACATAGAATATGATGAATAGGTCCAAAAACCACATTACTGTCCACAATAAAATGCATTTTTCAATCTGCATACATGGAAATACTTGAAAAACCTCTATATCGCATGGTTGTGTAACGCAACATCGTCTTTATTATTGCTTCTAATCCATAATAATACTTTTACTTAGCTAGATATACAACAATTTGAAAAAATACCACTAAGCTCAACTTTGGCAGTATGAAAATTTTCTTTAATTAATACCTCAACAAGACATACTCTCACTTCAACACAGAGGGGATGAGCAGGACTCAATTGGCCACATTGCCCTTTACTCGCTTCCAAGAGAAGGCGGCTTTGTCCTGAAGCACTTTTAAGCACATTTCCATACCGCAGCATGGGACATTTTAACACAGAGAGTGCGAGCAGAACTCAATTGCTCACATTGCCCTGTTCCCCACTTTCAGGAGGAGGCTGGGCTTTGTTCCTGAATCGATTTTAAGAACATTTCCACAGCACAGCGCAGGATGCTTCAACACAGAGGAGGTGAGCAGGACTCAGTTGTCCACATTGTCCTGCTCCTCGCTTCCAAGAGGAGGTGGGACTTTGTTCCTGAAGTGCTCTTCAGTGCATTTCCCCCTGACTTTGCTACAAATGTTTGTGACTCTATTACTTGTAAGAGTGATGGATAAATTCCACTCCGCCGACGGAGTTGTGGTTAAATTCCGCCAACTGCATCGTGGCAGATTTTTTTCGCATGTGCGGCTCACCCCAGCGCACTTTTTGTGTGCTAGGAGGGCACCTGGTGAGATTTTCTCAACACAGGCGGTCGCGACTATTCGCGGTGAGAAAGCTGAGGCAGTAAAGAAGCAGCACACTCTGGCATACCACGTGATGCTGTTCACAGTGATTCTGCAGAGCGGAACAACTCCCAGTGCTAAAAATCAATGCAAGCAGCTCAATGTGCCGATTTATGCCCGTTCTTCGGATATTCACAGAAACTCATGGAATTTTTATGTAACTCTGCGGAATCAAATTCTGTGAGTTCCTTCCTCCCCTAATTACTTGTGGATAGTGAGTTTCAGTCCCTAAGTTGATTATGTTATGTTATGTTATGTTAATCAAATTTGTAAAGCGCGCTGTTACCCTAGGGTGTCCTGGCGCTATGCACTGCCTGCTAAAAAGGTGGCCAGAAGGTTTATTGGTTAAAAAGCCAGGTTTTGAGCCCCTTCCTGAAGGAGAGGAGGTCTGTAGCGTTCCTCAGTTGGAAAGGAAGCTCATTCCAGGATTTTGACGCGCTGTTAATAAAGCTTCTGCCTCCCCAGCCTGCTTTTTTAAAAACGCTGATTGTGACTTTCTTCGCCCCTATTGATCGTAACGCTCTCCTTGGGATGTACCACTGAATTTTTCGTTGCATGTAATCTGGGCCTTTGCCATTGAGGGCTTTAAAAACAGTGCACAGCGCTTTGAAGCGTATTCTGTGTCTGACAGGGAGCCAGTGCAGCTGTTTGATCTCTTCCTTTACAGAGGCAAACTTTGAAGTCCCTGACAGCAGTCTGGCTGCCGCATTCTGAACCATCTGAAGCTTGTTAATATATTGTTTTTGAGCATTCATGTAGAGTCCGTTGCAGTAATCCAGCCGAGACATGATGAGTGCCGAGATTACTGTTTTGAGGCCATTATCGTTGAGATAGAACTTAATCTTTTTTATGATCTTTAATACATAAAAACAGGCCAAGGTAACTGAACTTATTTGGTCACCTAGTGCCAACTTATTGTCCATTAACACTCCCAGATTCCTGGCTTTCTCAGTGGGTATGGGGCATGAGCCCAGGTCAGCCGGCCACCAGTCTGGAGTCCATACTAGCGGATTCTTCCCAAATTTTATGACCTCAGTTTTATTAGAGTTGAGTTTTAAGCAGTTTGCAGACATCCATCTGGAGATAGCAGCCATGCAGTCATGGAATCGAGCCCTCGTTTCCTTTTCAGAGCCCTCCCTTAGTGACAGCACTATTTGGGTGTCGTCAGCATAAGAGGTCAACTGGAAGCCAAATGACCTAATCACACCAGCTAGGGGAGCCACGTACACGTTAAAAAGTGACGGGCTGAGGGAAGAGCCCTGTGGGACCCCACATGGAAGGGTGAAAGGTTTAGACTGGCAGTTGTCCATATCCACAGTTTGTACTCTGTCAGAGAGAAATGACTGCAGAAGCTTCCAGGCAGACCCCTTTATACCGGCACTAGACAGACGGTCCATCAAAACTTTGTGATGGACCGTGTCAAAGGCCGCGGACAGGTCTAACAAGATCAATACAGCATTGCCTCCCCTGTCCAGGGTCTCCCGAATTTCCTCCGTGGATTTAATTAAGGCAAGCTCCGTGCTGTGTTCTGCTCTAAAGCCATATTGGGATGGATGAAGAGTCTGATTGGATTGAAGAAAGGCATTAAGTTGTATGTTCATGGCTTTTTCTAAGGCCTTAGCAGGAAGCGGGAGTCGAGATATAGGCTTATAATTATTGGGGTCACCTGCATCAAGATTTTTTTTTTTTAGGAGGGGGAGGATGGAAGCAACCTTCCACTTCTTGGGAAAAATGCCAGAGCTGAATATCTCGTTCAGCAAGGGGGTTAGGGCCGAGCCAATGACTCCCGAAACTTTTTTCAATAAGTAAGCTGGACAGGGATCTGATGGGGCTCCCGAACGAATGGAATTCAGAATTTTAATAGTATCCGGAACCGTGAGAGGTTGAAAGTGATCTAATATGGCAGAGGTTGTTGAGCTTTCTTGTCCGAATGTATATGGCAGCTCAACCTCCTTATTATTTGCTGGGGAGAAGGAGGAAAAAATAGATTCCACCTTTGATTTAAAGAAATCAGCCAGTTGATCGCAAACGAAAAGCTAGTTCACATAAGAGTGCCCAACTAACTGTTTGTGACACTACCTCGTCAATTATAAACTACCTTAACTCAGTTATGGGTGTGATAAGTAATGAGATAGGCATAACATGGGACTGATGCTGTACAAAGACAATCTGGACATCTGCCTATTAGGACAGAAGACCATATTCCTGGAGATTGCCTGGGCACACTGAATGGTGAGGAGGATATTTTGTCCTGGATACATCCATTACACCTTATACTGACCAGCCAAACCACCAAAGAGAACTCAAGTGCACCAATTCTCAATATGGCTTCTGATGCAGGTACTTTGCCAGCCTCTCATGCCGCTAATGATGAGGAAAAGCAAGGACTGTCATGCTTTGGCAACCCAGAGATCTATGGAGAAACTAAAAACAGTGACATTTTGTGATTGCCCTGATAGTTCGGTCCAACTACTATAAATAGACCAACTGTGGGGTATGTGGAGGAAATTGATTTCAGTACCATGGAAGTTAATTTAACAGACTTTATAACCAAACCCTTTGGAAAATTAGAGGAAAGAAAGATTTAATTCCATTTGCCTCTAAATCAGTGGTTTGTCCCCTATTATGTTTTGCCCAGGCCACGATTAACAGGGCCAATGCAAGAAGTTGAAACTGTTAGGAATACTTCTAATAATGTCAATCTGAGTGAATCTGTCAGCAGCGGGGCATCTCCAATCCTCCACTGAGCGATATAGGTAATAATCTAGCTGAGGCAGGTAGTATGGTACAAGGGATGCCAGGGTCTGTTAGCTGGAGTAATTTGCAGCCTAAGTTGCAGCCCGATTTTACCCTATATGTTATTGTGCTAGAGAGCGTCCCTAATTTAACCAATGGTAAGAGAGAAGAGTGCTATGATTTAAAAAGTAAGGTATGATTTTAAAAGTTTACTGTCTTGAAACAAAATCCTAGGTTTATTGGTGATTTATTTGAAGAAATCATTTTAGTAAGGAGAGTAGAGTGAGTGGGTCATTGCCCAAACATTTCCAAGAAGGAATGTGTTGCAATAAGTCTTAAAAATCCTTTGGTTGTTAGAAATCTCTTGCAACATTTGACTTCTCTGGTTAATTCGCTTGATAAAGTTCGTCCCCATCCTTTAGGCAATTATAATAGGCCAACACCTTCATTTCACCAAATATGTGCTGACCCTGCATTTGATCAGTAATTTAACAGTAATAAATTAACATTGTACACTGTTAAAACCTTTAACTGATGCTCCGTTCTTACCAATCTAGCAGATATTGACTGACACACAATTGTAGACTTGATGACGGAGTCAGGGCCCTCATATTTAGCTTGTAGGGCCCCTATTGTGGTGAAGCATTTCTCATACGAGGAATTTACCCCTATACCCTGTACTAAGGAGTCTCCCTCCCAGAGGAAAACTCTTAGGGGTATATTCACAAGAACGTGTGATAACTACCGCTAGAGTAGCGTAACGCAACTTCCAATATTGCAGCCCATCGCGGGAAAATATCCCTGTGTCAACGTGGAATTCACAACAAGGCGGTAGCATGCGATAGTCTGCCGAAACCGCGGACAATGTCCGCGATACAACCACCACGATGGAGATAAAAACACAAACCACAACACCAAAAAACACGCGATGGGCCAAAGCGCGATGAGGAAATCAGCGACAAGCAGTGCCAGCCCTGCAACACACACCTGGCAGGCTTCAAAAATCCCCATAAAAGTAGAAATAACACCCACACACATACTGACCAACACACAAGCACCATGGAGGCAGCGGGAGCAGACGCAGAGGACGAGCGCAACCCCACAAGCACCCTGGACGACCAGCCAGGGACCTCAGGGACAGGGAAGGGCAAGGACAAGAAGACAAGGAAGACCAAGTTCAGTCCGCAGGCGAACCGGATCATAGTCACGGAGGTGATGGAACACCATCAACAACTCTTCGTCACCTCCTACGTGTCATTGGGCACCAAAACTGGAATATGGCGGGACATCATCGACAAGGTGAATGCCGTCGGAGAGCACAAGCGGACAATGGACAAAGTCAAGAGGCAATGAAATGACATCAAGCAGAAGACCAAGGAGAAACTCTCCGCCAACCTGAAGGCAGCAACGCAGACCGGAGGTGGGGGCCCAGCGCCACAGCTGGAGCTGGATGACATGGAGGAGCTGGTGTCGACAGTCATCAGTGTGGAGACTGTGGCAAGAGTCGGGGGACCGGACACTGCTCGACAGGACACAACACAACCGCAACAGGGTGAGTGACCACCAGGTACTGGGGTGACGGGGGGAGATGGCCACAATGGCACACATGCACAAGCAAGCAGGGCACAGTGCACACCCACAATCACTCTGGGTCCTCGCCCAGACCCACACACTGTCACAATGTACAATGCCATGCTGTCTGAATGTCAACCTGTACCATGCGGCTACATACATGTGGACACATTGTAATACACCATCTCCCCTTCACAGCGCAGGGGCATCTTCAACACCTCCTGCAGAGCAGTCACAGTCACTCTTCACTGATGACGAGGAGGAGGACAACACCAGCATCAACACCCAAACCATCCAAGACCTCATTGACCACCTCCCCAACTCACCTCCAGGATCAGGGCAGCCCAGCTACATCCATGAGACCCCACCCACCACCCAAACCACCCAGCAGGAGGCACCCACAGCCCCGGCACCATCCCAAGACCCCCAGGAACAACAAATGGCCTTCCAATGCCGTGTGCTGGAGGGCCAGAGGGAGACGGCCGAGCAGGTGCGGGTTGGGTTCGAGCTCATGGCTAACAAACTGGACGCCATCCTTGGGTGTCTATGTCCGCCCCATGGTCTCCAGCGAGCCCTGACTGACATCTCTGGAGTCATGACGCAGATGGAAGAATACCTGTCCACTCAGAGTGGCCCCAGCAATGCCAGCCGTGAGCTGGCAAACATGCGGAGGCTCATGGAGGACATGGTGCGGATGGAGGCGGAAAGGATGGCAGCCACCGCTGCACATCAGCGAAATGTAGCTGGGATCTACCGTGCCCTGCATGTCCTCGTCATGGCATTGCTGCCACAAGGCGTGGCGATGATGAATGCTGCTGCCCCCACACCATCCACATCTCCGCCCCCTGGTGTGTCAGTGCCTCCCAGTGCGGCAGACGTATTCACTCCGGCACCTGATGTGTCACTGCCACACAGTGCGGCCGACAATCCTCCTCCGGCCCCTGATGTGACAGTGGCACACAGTGCCGCAGCCGGCACTGCAACACCCACAGGTGGGGCAGGGCACACACCCGGGGACGAGGATGTGGATAGGACTGTGGTCAGGAGGGCCAGGCACTAGCATTCATTTCTGCCACCTTGCCTGTTTCTGCTTGGTGCCGCACATGGCCTCAAGGCCTACCACTGACCCCGGATACACTCCGATGCACTCACCTTGGACAGCGACATGGACTGCCACATCCTGTTTGACGACCAATGACACGGCGGACAGACTGCGGACTGTACCCTTCCTCTTCCGCAGTACAGGTCATCCCCGGATGGACACTGGCTGGCCCTCCACGTGCCCATATTGTGTAGTGTGCTCGGCATTGCCCTGTACCGCTCCAGCTGCATGACTGCACTGGATGTGCAAATAAACATCCAGTGACGCACTGCTGTGTAATGTCTTACGTCATTCATGTATGGATGTGTGGATGAATGTGGGGACAGTGCCTTCCCTTGCGTCAATGATGTTCATCCTGTGGGATGCCAGTCAGAGGGTGCGATATTGCATCTTGTGTACCGGGTCCCGTGAACACTACAACAGGGACACACGCATCAGTCACTTCCTTGTCCGGACATGGACTGGACCACGCCCAGAGCCCACGAGTCATTGTTGCAAGCCCTGCGCTGGTCGGGCGTACGGCAGGCCAGACCACTCCGCTAACGCCCCGAGGGGGGGCCCTCATTGCTACCCGTCGCAGCCGTACTCGCTGGTGGTGTGCAGGTCACTGGTCTAGTTGTCAGCATGTCACAGCCACTCCCTGATGGCAGGTTATCACACACACCACACCCATCCGGCACAGGCGTCACATGCCATGTGACTCCGCCAACATAAGGGGACGACGACGTCACATTCCCCTCTTCCGGTGGTGACTGGATGCCGGCCGCTCCACGGTTCTCACTCATGTAGGGCCCATGAGTTGTTGCGCACAGGGTTGGTGGCATCCGAGGCCTTGCGGACGGCACGGGCCTACCACCACGTGGCGCAGACTGGGGTTGCACAGGGTTAGTGGCACCCGGGGCCTTGCGGACGGTACAGGCACCCCGCCACGGGACGGTGACTTGGGGTGCACTGTGTCAGTGGCACCTTGAGCTGCTGAGCAGGTGTGCAGCCTGCGATGATGCCCCGTCCAGGCGGTGCGGACAGCTCAGGTTCTGTGTGCCCTGCTGGACCGCAGTGTAGGCCAGAGCCAGCGGGCAGCGCGGGCCTACCGCCACGTGGCGTCGCTTCTGGGGTACCAGGGTTGGTGGCACCCATTGGGCTGAGCGGGTGTGCAGCCTGCGATGGTGCCGGGTGCACTGGTATGTCCACTGCCATGGAGTAATCAAGACCCAGCACCAAACGTGAGACTTGGTGGCCTGCGGAGCATGGCTGCATGATGTGGAGGGTGCCATGTCCGCGGGCCCCGGGCTTGTGGCTTGCAGCGGCACGTGGTGGGACCTCCTATCTACGCGCCGGTGGCGGAAGGTGAGCATTGGGGCCTGGGTGTGCATGGGCCGGCATGCTCCGATGGGCGGCGAGAGAGGTTGGGGTTCCTATGCCTGGGTGTGCAAGGGCAGGCAGACGATGTTGTCTTGTGCAAGTGTGTGTACTGTGCCAGTCATGTGTCTGGGCTCTGTTTCAGCTGACGGCTCTGAATCAGATGTGTGACCTGGTGAACTGACCTACATACCGGCACGTGGTTGGAGACACACCGGTGGCAGCAGGTGAGCAGTGTGGCCTGGGTGCGCAGGGGCGGGACTCTCCCTCTCTTCCTCTCTCTCTCCTCTTCGCTCTCTCTCTCTCCCTCTCTTCCTCTCTCTCTCTCCTCTTCGCTCTCTCTCTCTCTCCCTCTCTTCCTCTCTCTCACCTTCGCTCTCTCTCTGTCCTCTGATGTGCGCAGGACACACCTTCTCATCATGTTTTTTGTCTTACAGGCCGTGACCTACGTATTGTCCGGAGGGGAGAGGCCATGTGTCTTCATTTCATTTTGTTGTTCATTTTAATAAAGTTTCATTTGTTGCTTCGAAAGTGAATGTGTGCTGGTCATTTCTGTGACGACACATCCATGTCACCAGTTGTGATTGTGCGGCATCAAGCGGAATAATTTGTACATGTTTGGGTTTGGCTGATGTGGCATGTCTTTGGTCGGGGGGGGTGTGCCAGGGAGGGGTGGTCCTGGGGGTGGTGACGGTGGGTGTTGTGGCCCTCTTGGGTGTCCGGACCGCATGATGGGTGGCTCCATGGCATCTGTTGCCCTTCCGATGTAGCCCTGGGCTGTGCTCCCTTTTGTGGTGCTGGCTGCCGTCTGACTTTACACCAGGTCAGAGCAGGTGTAGATTTCCTGGTGCTAACGCGCCTTAACGCCTGTTTTGTGTTTTTATCGCGGATGTGGCTGGTCGTTGTGAATGTTGAGGTGTGCTGTTGTCTCGGCTTTTGTCACGGGAACGCCTACTCTGCATCTAATTAGCGATATTTGCGGGGGTCCTCTGTGGCGATGTTTTTTGCGGCAGCTATCGCGGGTAAACTGGTGCTGTGGGCTGTTAACACCGGCTTGTGAATGGGGAGGTATATTTATCACGACTTTGGCAGCGATAAAGTGCCGTTAATTCGGCGATAGCTCATTGTGAATATGCCCCCTAGAGTACTCTCCTGTAATGTAGTGGAGTATGTGCTAAATTATTAAAGCAAAACTGGTTGGACTTTATTAGGAATTAAGATCTTGTTTTCCTCTGAAAAATGTGGATGAAATATCTTTTTTTCTATTGATGGGTTCACTCCTCTTATAGTCCTGCAATTCCATCAGTACTGGGTGGGGCGAAGGGGAGTATAGCAACCCTGGTTTCCGTTAAATTTGCTTATGTGATCTGGTACACTACATGGTTTCATGTTCATTTTTATTATAATATCTTTGATTCAAGATCTGTTGCAGTTATTGATCAATTTGAAGAGTCTGTCAGAAAATCTTTTGACAGGTGTTCCCATAAATTTTTCTATGTCTGGGCTTTGATACAAGAGGCGAGGAAAATACATATTTTGAACATTCGCCTATTGGGGATCCCCTCAATAGGCTTGTATATAAATTCTGTTTGGTATTCACCAGTGATTTGGGAATAGGGAAGGGGCCCCAACTGCCATCCTATCAGGGTGACAGGTTTTGCAGCACTACTGACTTTATTTTAACTTCATTGGAACTCTTCTCATTGCTGGCAGAATTTAAGCTCACATAAACTGTTCTAGTGATCACACTCCACTTTCTTTACTTCTACATATCGATTTGAGGGGTGAAATAGGTTCTAGGTTTGCAGGTCAAGTTGATTATATGAGGTGCAAGGGTGTAAGACGCAAGTAGGAAAAAGTAGATTATCCTTCTTTTATGACTCAGCTCATAAGAAACAATAAGTCCCTCTTGGAGACTTGCCTGAATTTTGATGCAGATCCCTGTGCTATTACTCGAGATTTTGGTGTGTTATACACATCTATTTTAATAATGTTAACAGTATCGTCAAGAATGACTAAAACAAAGAAGTCTAGGTGGTTTAACTCTGCTTGTAGTGCAGCTAATAGGCATCTAAAAGTAGTACTCAAAGTAACCTGAGGTGTGTTGAAGATATAAAACATGCCCAATTTTTGTATAAGCAGGCAGTTGAAGATGGTAAGCTTGAAATCAGAGGAAAATCTTGGAAGGACCTAAAGTTTGCATGGACTACTAAGAACAGCAGAGGGTTCTGAGAGATGGCAAATCATTATTTTTGTTTCCGAACACCCAACTGCTAGAGTGGAATGCTTAATACCTGATGATACCTGTGCGAAACACTTTTGTGTGGTTCTTGGTGGCGATGGTAGTAATTTAGAGAACAATGATGTCAGTGGTGATATATCATTTGACCCAGGAGTTGCAGCAGCACTAAGTCAATCTGCTGATGTCAAAGAAATCATAGCCACCATCCTCAGGGAAAACTCAGAGACCCCGTGGCATACCGATGGATGTTTATAAAGGGACTATGCCTTTATGGGCTCCAATATTACCAAATGTGCTGAGCAGCTAATTTTAGTCCTTTTATTAGTTCCAGCTGTGATCATACCCATTTTTAAAAAGGGGGACAGGAACCACCCTTCTTTCTACCCGCCCATTTCCCACTTGGACTCAACCACTAAAATTCTGGGATGAGTATTATTCTCTAGTCTGGAGGAATGGGCTGAGGAACAACATATTCTACCCCACATTCAATTTGGTTTTCGCCCTGGAATAGGTACAGTACAGCAATCCCTTGACCTATATCTTATCTTGGGTAAGTACACCACAGCCAAGAGAGGGGCAATCCATATGACATTTATGGACCTCTCTAGTGCTGTGGCTAATCATGGAAAACATGGGAGTTGAGGAAGCACTTGCGCAGCTGTTGAGGAGGTTGCATGGGGCAGCCTCTGCAAAAGTAGAGTATGGTGCTGGCAGAAAGTGTACCTCATCAAGAAAGTCTAATCATGGGGTACGATAGGGTTGTTTTTTAGCCCATTTTTTGTTTCTAATTTTAAATAATGGACTTGAGAGTTATCTTTTGTCTAAAGGAAAGGATATGCCACAAGTGGGAAAATAGCCTATTCCAATACTTTTACATGTGATGACGTCGAGCTCATAGCAAGAATGGCAAATAATCTCCAATTGTTGCTCGATTCTTTTATTACTTATGTGAATGGTCTGGGTCTTAAAGTCAATCTTTCTAAATCCTTCATTATGACCAGTGGCCCAGAAACTAATAAACTAGGTCTTATTTCATTGAGGAGACTACGGTTGGCAAAGTTGACCACTTTATTATTTGGGAATTTCCTTTGATTCCATCTTAAGCTGGTGGCATCTTCTGATCTTTAAAGCTTCTCAGCTGCAGAGATCAGTTGAAGTGGTTTTTAGGTTTGCTGTGAAACTGCACCATAAACTGGTGAAAGAACTAATTCAGATTTATAAGGGTGAGTGCATCGCATCCCAGTAGGGACCTATGGAGCAGGTATTTGGAGGTATATTAAGGTTGAATCCCTCCAAAGGGTTTAAAACAATTTTCTGTGCAGGATTTTATCTGTACCCCCGGTAAGAGCTTCATATGGGATTGATTTTCTTTGAAGATATTAGCAAATTGGTCTCCCTGTTCCTCCAGCTCAAGATCTGGTACACACCAGAAACTGGCTATACAAGAACAATTCCTGTTGTTTGTTTTTCACTTGATAATACGGTTCAGATCCCATGGTTATTGTACACACTGATGCGAGACAAACATTTACAAAGTTGGGTGATTCTGAGCTTTTTACTAATCCAGCCCTTGCAGTTGACTCTTTTAAAGAACATATAAAATCTTTGTTTTTTGAGTACTGCTCGACTAATCATTACAATAATGTTCAAAGTATGCAGTCTGAAATAAAAAATATTTAGATTTGTGTCTTCCACAGACTTTGGAACTTTGCCTGGTCCAAGTGAGCAACCCACAATTCAGGTTTCATCTTACATGATTGCGCATAAGCACACTGCACTTTTTGGTAGCCTTTCCTCAACAGGGCTCATTGTTTTCTAACCTTTCAACTTGTCTAAGTGATTCAGGATCTCTTCAGAGTACTATGCACTTCATGTTTTTAGGCTTCTTGTATAGTCAACTACGAAAACATTACTTGATTCCTATCTAGCGGGAGGCAAAGATTAGAATGGGTAAGACTGGATTTCCGAGTGTGTGCAGCAATTGTGGACCCATCAAATTTGTTTTGCTGCTATTAATTACATAAGATGTGCTCTATTAATTAGAAAAATATATGGGACATCATATTTATAACTATCAATGTATGCATAACTTATTTTCCCTCAATCGTGTTTAACTAGCGCTTTATAGCTCTTATTAAAATGTATGAGGATCTACACATGCATTTTTTTAAATTGTATGTTCTTAAATATTATATTTTAAACAGTCTGTTTTTATTATTTGATTGTGTGTATGTGTATGGCTTTAGAAGCAGATAAAGAAATTTGATTGACTGACTGACAGAACACTTTCCCTACTGTTGCTTACGTTGGAGTGGGAATAGTAAATCTGACCCCTCCAAAGTCCAACACTCCCTACTGCTGCTGAAGTTGGAGTGTATATATATATATATATATGCCTTGATTTTATGTTTAAATGTTAGTTTAAAGAAATTATTTATATTTATTTTTTCAAGTATTTTCTGTTAATTTACTTTTTATGTTGTTATAGTATATACATCTAGTGTTTGTTATTATATTTCATTTTTTTATTTATTTATGTTTAAATAATTATTTCGTTTTTTAAAAGATCAAGTTTATTCTTGCATTTAATTTAAAGTATATGTTTTTATTTAATGTAGGTTATTCATTTTTATGTGTATTTTATATTATAAGTATTTTTAAATGTAAAGTTCAGACAGTGTTTAATAGTTAAAATGCCCTATACTTACCCATTTTTAACTATATTGTGACATGTATTTTTGTTGTAGATATTTTTGACTTAACATTCAAATTATATAAAGTCAACATAGTAAATTTTTGCCTTTGATATTTATGTTGTCAATATGTCATCAAACAGTCATTTCCCTATTGCATATTTTCCCTAATAATGTGTTATTTAAGAAATGGATATAACCCCTCATCCTGAGATTGGCTATTTTTGAGTACTGTGTGGCAGGATGCCCCAAATCTCTATTGTGATATAAGAACACATAACATAATGCAACATGCTTCAATGTCATGTAACGCAACAGTGCCATGGCCTGTGGTAGTTTTTATATTCTAGGTATTACTTCATCTTTCTGAGTTTTGTCCCTTGAATTGGAGGAAAAACACAGTAATGGTCCATGTTTCCACCATTTTGAGGTTTGCAGATCAGAACCTTGATCTGAACAAAATCCGCTGTGAGCAACATCGCACTGCAAGGAATTTCAGTTTGGTCGCTAAGTTAATACCGCAAACATGGAATGAGGGCCCAAATGTTTTTTTGGTTTAGTGTTTACAGACCATGTTCACAGTGCTCAAAATTATAACAATAAAATATTTTGAAGTGATGTACATCTGTCTGCAGATTCTCCAATGATTAAAAAGTCTTTGGGCCTCATTATGAGTTTGGTGGTGCGGGAGCGGGACCGCCCTGCCAAACCCATGTCTGGAGGGTGGTTATTTGGTGTTCCCAGGGTGGTGCCTATGAATTAGGCACCGCAATGGGAACGTCAAAGGCAGTACCTGCACAGCATGCGCTTCTGCAGTCCATGCCGTGCAGGTACTGCTGAGCATGCACACAGGGGGGCACTTGTTGTGCGCCCCTGTGTGCATCCACATGGCGTGAGGCACAAAGTTTCTTCGCCGTCACACTTTTCATGGGGGTTGAACCGACATGAAAAGTGTGGTGGTGAGGAAACTCGCAATGTGCTTGCGGCCTCAATACTGCTGCACCACTGCAGTTGCAGTGGTCCCAGGGCAGTCCGACTGCCCTGGTCATAATGGGGCAGTTGGGAGACCACCACCACTGCACCCCCGCAAGTCTGGCGTTCCGTGGTCTGCCAAACTCCTAATAAAGACCTTTGCAACTGCATGAGTGGCTACTGGAATATGATGCTCTGTAGTTTATAAAGTGAATTATCAATTGCCTATTTATTTAAATCAATGAATCTGGTACAAGAAAGGCCAATAAGAAAGCCTTACTCTCTATACAGTCTACTAGCTTTACAATTTTCTCCAACAAGCGGCAAAGCAAATAAGGATATTTAGGGAAATATCCCATCATCTAGGGATCAGTCATATGACAAAACAGTCTCTGGTGGCTTTATCTTCACTTGCAATTTAATACAGTCTGGCCTGGATGCGCTTTCAATACATCTGCGATGCCCTGGCTTTTAGATTTCATTTTCCGGTGAATGACATCCCAAAATGTCACCCCGCTTTTCTTTAATGTTTCACGATTATAACTAATTTTCACAAACAGCTAACCACCAAGCGATGATTACCGATATCATTTAATTAAAACACATACAAGAGCTCTAAAATCTTAACATGGACCTGTTAGACCTGGCACCATTGGCGTGGGTCTCCCTTCCATTTTTTGACTGTTGCCTCCTATGTTTTTATTATGTTTTTGCTGGTCTAGATGCTTTGGGCACTTTGCCACTGCTATTCAGTGCCAAAGTGCAAGTGCTCCCTATTGTAAATTGTTGTAATGGATTAGTGACTCGATGATTGGCTTATTTGATTTACTTGTCAGACCCTAGTACAGTGCACCATGAGTGCCCAGGGCCTGTAATTCAAATGCTGCTGGTGGGCTTGCAGCACTGATTGTGCCACCCACAGAAGCAGCTTGTAAAATATGGCTCAGGCCTGCCATTGCAGAGCCTGTGTGCAGTCTGGGACTGCCATGTCGACTTGGCAAGTGCACCCACTGGCCAGTCCCTAAACCTTCCCTTTTCTACATATTAGTCACCGCTAAGGTAGGCCCAAGGGCAGGGTGCATTGTATGTGAAAGGTAGGACATGCCCTGATGTGTGTGGCATGTCCTGATAGTGAATTACAGCCAATTTAGTTTTTCACTATTGCAAGGCTATCTGTTCCCATAGGCCAGAATGGGCAGTTTGATTATAACATCTTATAATCCTAACTGACCCTAGGAACAATATGGGAAAATAAAGTTTAGTATGCCTGAACTCAGAATGTTAAAATACATCTTTTAGTGTGGGTGATTTTTACATTCTGTGTTTGAAAATACCACTTTTAGAAAGTAGGTATTTTCTTGCCTAACCATCCAGTATGCCTCTGCTAGGTTTGTGTATTCCATGTCTGGTTTGTGAGTGACAGGGGGCTGGAGAGGGCCTTGACTCCAGCAGTCTGATGGGTCAGGGCTGGGCTGAATAGGACCTGCATTGAATAGAGAGTAGGGGGTGGAGATTTCCTTTCACTGGCCTGAGCCTTTATAGAATAGAGAGTAGGGGGAGGAGATTTCCTTTCACTTGCCTGAGCCTTCATAGAATAGAGAGTAGGGGGAGGAGATTTCCTTTCAACTACCTGGGCCAGGTCTGCTTTCAACAATGTTGTCTCCACCTCCTAGAAAAGGAACTTTTTGTGTACTTTTACTATCTTGAGGAAGATCTCCAAGGGCTTGAAACTGAGCTTGCCTCCTGTTCTGAAGTCTCAGGGACACAAAGACTTCACCACCAGCTCCCCCTGAATTTCCTTGCTGGGAATTCTACCTGCAGTGAGGTGCCTGCTGCTGTTTTGGGCCCTCTGGAGACTGCGTGTCACTGGGAGCTGGAAGCGCGGCGCAACGAGGAAGAAGCGTGTCACCACCGCAGCAGTTGCCGTTGCATCGCCGAAGAAGCGTGTCGCCGCCGCAGAGGTTGCCGTCGCTTCACCGGAGAAGCATGTCGCATCACCGGAGAAGCGTGACGCCGCTGCAGAGGTTGCCGTCGCATCACCGGAGAAGCATGTCGCAGGGCCTGTCGCGGCTCAAGAGTCTACCGAGTTCGCCGCACAGCCGTCAGGCGTGCACGCATCGCATCCCCGTTGTCGCATCGCATCAAAGACGCCATTTGGTCGCATCGCACCGGATCGTCGCATCACATCGAGGCGCCATTTTTTCGCATCGCATCGCACCGGATCACAGTAAGAAACAGACGCTTCGCCTCCTCTCCGGTAAGGAACAGTCACATCGCCTCCCCTGCGCTGCAGTAAGGAACAGGTGCGCCGCCTCCCCCGAAGCAAGGAACTGACGCTTCGCCTTCCCTGCGACCCTTTTGTTTGTATTGCGTGATGCATCCAAGGTACTTTGAGAGTAAAGTGTTGCATTTACCATCTACATTGAACTAAGCTATTTCTACTATTCTAAAGTCATATTTTTTATTACTGTATTGTGGATTTTTGTTGTTTGGTCTTGTGTTATGTCTAGTAAAGATTACTTATTTTTCTAAACTGGTGTGGTGTCCATTTGTAGTGTTTTCACTGTATTACTGTATGTGTTCACAAATGCTTTACACACTGCCTCTGAGATAAGCCTGTCTGCTCGTGCCAAGCTACCAAGGGGGTGAGCAGGGGTTATTTCAGGAGTCTACCCCCCTTTCCCTGACTAGAAGCAAGGGTCCCTATTTGGACAAAGGTGCAAACCATTGCCAACCAGAGACCCTAATTTCTAACATTGGTGGTCAGCGGTGAGTATTTGGACTTGCATTTGTGACTCATATACAGTGATTGGTGTACACTACTAGTGAGTGCAGACCATAACGCGACCACATACATTTTGGTAGAATTTCTTTTTTTTCTTGGGACTTCTATTTTTGCTAAGAACTGCTAATTCTTGCCACCATGACCAAAGCAGCATCCAACGCATCTATGGATCTACAATTTGAAGAAGATAGGGTTGATACCTACCCTGTGCCACAGCTTAAAACCTTCTGTAAAAGATTTAAAATCCCTGTGAAAGGCCTCACCAAGAAGGTAGAGTTCCAAAAGGCGCTGAGGGCCTGGTTGGAATCTAGAAATGCTACTTAGCATCCTGAGGAGCCTAGGGAGGAGGCAGAGGATACAGATGGGCAGCTGGATGGGCCATTGGGTCTGACCGGGGAGAAAGCACCTTCCAGGGCAGGCAGCAGTGTTTCTTCAAAGGGCCTGTCCCCAGAAGAGCTGGAGGACAGGGAGAGGGTTAGGATGCATAAGTTGGAGCTAGCCAAGCTCAAGCTGGGTGGTCAGATGGAGTTGGAGAATAAGAAGTTAGCCTTGGAAGAGAAGAAAATGCATTTGGAGCATGAGAGGTTGCTGAGGGAGCTGGAATTGAAAGCCAAGAGTTTAGAAATGACTCCCTCTGGTGGCAGCACACCATCCGTGCCTGTAGAAACAAGAGTATTCATCCCCAAAGATGTCATTAAGGAGTACCACAAGAATGAAGATATTGGGCAATGGTTTAAAGCCTATGAGGTAGCTATGACCTCCCACCGGGTCCCTGAGAAGGATTGGGGAGCGGGGTTGTGGGGGCGGTTTCTCAGTGATGGGCGGGACACCATGTTAGACTTGCCCTCTGAGGATCAGAATTCCTATGTCCACATGAAGGAAGCCTTAATGACCAGGTATGGGTTGACCCCAGAGCTTTATAGACAAAGGTTTAGGAATTGTAAGAAACTGGAGTCAAGTACTTGGGTAGAATATGTGTCTTTTTTTGGCAGAGCATTGGATGGTTGGATGAAGGGTAGCAAAGTAAATGATTTTGAAGGGCTCTATAATTTGATTGCATGGGCGCACTTGTCCAGTAATTGTTTTCCAGAGCTACGCCAGCACCTGATTGATAGTAAGCTGACTATCCCTAGGAAGCTTGCTGTGGAGGCGGACCGCTGGGTTAGTACCCGGGACCACAAGGGTCATGTGGGAGACTTCGCCAAAGGTGGGCAGGGTCCCCAGCAGAAGAGTGGGGGGGACAAGGGTAAACAGAGTGAGTTCCAGAAAGGGCCCCAAAGTAATCCCCAAGGGAAGCAAGGGAAGGGTTCCCAGCCTCCCCCTGAGAAGTTGTCAGGGGCCCCGACAGATAAGCCTGTTCACAGGGGTCCCAAGAGATGTTTTGGTTGTGGTCAGGTGGGCCACTTCTTCTGGGAGCCTCAGTGCCCCAACAAAGGTAAAACAGCACCTACTGGTGCACCACCCCGTCAGATGGCTAGTGTAGCGCTGGGAGAGGAGATGGGTGCCCAAGGTGGGTGGAGTCCCGCAGAGATGTCCCTGGTATCTTTGTGGGGAGACAGTGAGATGGTCCCAAGGACCCAACTGCCTGATAACACTAAGAAATACAGGCAGTTGGTGACCATCAATGGCCATAGGGTGGAGGCTCTGAGAGACACCTGAGTCAGTGTGACAGCTGTCAGTTGTCAGCTGGTGTCTGAAGAGCAGGTGATCCCCCATGCATTTTACTCTGTCATTGCCGCGGACAAGACAGAGAGCCACTGCAAGGTGGCCCAGGTTCCTTTTGAGTGGGGGGGTCTCAGGTACCCTTCAAGTAGCTGTGAGGCCAGCCATGCCTGTTGACTGTCTGCTAGGCAATGATTTGGAGAGCTCCCCTTGGGCTAAGGTGGAGCGAAGTGCTCATTTGGAGATGTTGGGTCTGCCTGACTGGGCGTGTGTGACCACTCGGTCCATGGCAGCCAGTAAGGGTGTTCAAGAGGACCTGGAGTCTGAAAGAGTGGCCCAGGTACCTGCCTTAAAGAGAAGAGGCAGGGGGCGCGGGAAACCAGCCCCCGAAGTTCCCACGGTCCAGGAGGAGGTAGACCTTGAGGGGGATGCCCTGAAACCTACAGGGGAGCAAGTAGATGAACTGGGGGACCTGCCTGAGCTGACCCATTGGCAGCAGGAAGGAGGACCCTCCAGGGAAGAGTTCTGCGAGGAGCAGAAGAAGTGCCCTTCTCTTGTGGGTTTGCGGCAACAAGCCACAAACCAGGCAGCAGGTGATCAGTCTGGATCACATTGGATCTACTGGGAGAATGGTCTCCTGTATAGCGAGCCTAAGGTTGCTGAGCCTGGGTCAGCCCGTGTTCTGGTGGTACCCCTGCGCTTCAGAGCCTTCCTACTCGGTCTGGCTCATGATGTGCCTTTAGCAGGACATTTGGGGCAAGACAAGACCTTTGAAAGGCTTGTCACCCACTTTTATTGGCCCCAGATGTGCAAGAGTTCAGATACTCATTGCAGGACCTGTCAGACTTGCCAGGCAAGTGGTAAGAGTGGGAGGAAGCAAAAGGCTCCTCTCAAGCCTTTCCCTGTGGTTAGCACACCCTTTGAAAGGGTGGGCAGTGACATTGTGGGGCCTCTTGATCCCAAGACAGCCATGGGCAACAGGTTCATCCTGGTCTTGGTGGACCATGCCAGCCGGTACCCGGAAGCCATCCCTCTCCGGTCGGTGATGGCCCCTGTGGTGGGTCGTGCGTTGATGGGGATTTTCTCCCGTGTGGGGTTTCCTAGGGAGGTGGTGTCAGACCGTGGTACCAACTTCATATCCAAGTATATGAAGTCCCTGTGGCAGGAGTGTGGTGTAACCTACAAGTTCACCACTCCTTACCACCCCCAAGGTAACGGGCTGGTTGAGAGATTCAACCGGACCCTAAAAGGCATGATTATGGGTCTTGAGGAACCTATGAGGCGTAAGTGGGACGTCCTCTTGCCATGCCTTCTGTTTGCATACAGAGAGGTGCCACAGAAGTCCTTAGGGTTCAGTCCCTTTGAACTGCTGAATGGTCACCCGGTAAGAGGACCTCTGAGTTTGGTAAAAGAAGGCTGGGAGAAAGCTCCAGTAAACCTCCCCAGGATGTATATAGCTACATGCTGGCCTTCAGAAACCAAACTAGGCGTTTCAGGCAACTCGCTCAGGTGAATCTGGAAGCCAGCCAGGAGGAGATGAAACGTTGGTACGATCAGAATGCCACTCTGATCGAGTTTCAGCCTGGTCAGAAAATGTGGGTCATGGCCCCCGTGGAGCCTTGTGCGCTCCAGGATAAGTAGACCGGACCATTTGAGGTGGTGGAGCGCAAGAATGATGTCACCTACTTGGTGGACTTGCGGTCTCCTAGGAACCCTTTGCGGGTCCTGCATGTAAACAGCCTGAAGCCCCACTTAGAGAGGTCCGAAGTGGGCATGCTCCTAGCGACAGATGATGGAATGGAGGAGGAGACTGAGCCTCTTCCTGACCTCCTGTCTGCAACAGAGCAAGATGGGTCAGTGGATGGTGTAAACCTCTCTTCCACCCCGACCCCTGAGCAGCAGGATGACTGTCGCCAACTGTTGGGACAGTTTCCTGATCTGTTCTCCCTGACTCCCAGTGTCACTGACTGGTGCGTCCATGATGTGGACACTGGGGACAGTCCTCCTGTAAAGCACAAAACTTACAGAGTGACTGACAGGGTGAGAGCTTGCATCAAGGAGGAGGTCTCCAAGATGTTTGCATTGGGGGTGATTGAGTCCTCTAACAGCCCTTGGGCCAGCCCAGTGGTCTTGGTCCCAAAGGCTGCCGCGCCTGGTGCCACACCCGAACTCCGGTTCTGTGTGGACTACCGAGGACTCAATTCAGTCACCAGGACTGATGCGCACCTCATCCCCGGAGCTGATGAGCTCATTGATCGGTTACGGGCTTCCCGGTACCTCAGTACGTTTGACTTGACGTCTGGGTACTGGCAGATCGCCTTAACTGATGGGGCAAAAGAGAGGTCAGCATTCTCCACACCAGATGGGCACTACCAATTCCGGGTTATGCCCTTTGGGATGAAGAATGCCCCTGCCACCTTTCAGAGGTTGGTCAACCAGGTGTTGGCTGGACTGGAAGATTTCAGTGCCGCCTACCTGGATGACATTGCAGTGTTTAGCGCCAGTTGGGAAGAACATCTGCGCCACCTCTGGGAAGTGTTGATGGCGCTGCAGAGGGCAGGCCTCACGATCAAGGCGAGTAAGTGCCATATCGGGCAGGGTTCTGTGGTGTACTTGGGACACCAGGTTGGGAGCGGCCAGGTGGCGCCCCTACAGCCCAAGATTGATACCATTCTGGCTTGGGAACCCCCCAAGACCCAGCCAGAGGTGAGAGCCTTTTTAGGACTCACAGGGTACTACAGGAGGTTTGTCAAGGGGTATGGCAGCTTAAATGCACCCTTGACAGAGCTGACTTCCAGGAAGTAGCCCAAGAAAGTGAACTGGACTGACACCTGTCAGAAAGCTTTTGATGCCCTGAAGACTGCCATGTGCACAGCACCAGGGCTTCAGGCACCCAACTTCCAAAGGAATTCATTGTGCAGACAGACGCTTCAGAGCATGGTGTGGGGGCTGTACTTCACAGATGAATGAGGGGGGCCTAGACCAACCTGTAGCCTTCATTAGTAGGAGGTTACTTCCACGGGAACAGAGGTGGAGTGCAATTGAGCGTGAGGCATTTGCTGTGGTCTGGGCACTGAAGAAGTTAAGACCATACTTGTTTGGGACTCACTTCCGGGTTCAGACAGACCACAGGCCCCTCATATGGTTGATGCAGATAAGGGGTGAGAATCCAAAGCTGTTGAGGTGGTCCATTTCCCTACAGGGGATGGACTTCACGGTGGAACACTGCCCTGGTACAGAACACGCCAATGCTGATGGTCTGTCTAGATTTTTCCGCCTTAGTGAAGAGAACTCCCAAGAGGGTGGGTAGTTCTCCCCACATTTCAGCTGGAGGGGACACGTGTTAGACCTGGCACCATTGGCGTGGGTCTCCCTTCCATTTTTTGACTGTTGCCTCCTATGTTTTTACTATGTTTTTGCTGGTCTAGACGCTTTGGGCACTTTGCCACTGCTATTCAGTGCCAAAGTGCAAGTGCGCCCTATTGTAAATTGTTGTAATGGATTAGTGACTCCATGATTGGCTTATTTGATTTACTTGTCAGAGCCTAGTACAGTGCACCATGAGTGCCCAGGGCCTGTAAATCAAAGGCTGCTGGTGGGCTTGCAGCACTGATTGTGCCACCCACAGAAGCAGCTTGTAAAATATTGCTCAGGCCTGCCATTGCAGAGCCTGTGTGCAGTCTGGGACTGCCATGTCGACTTGGCAAGTGAACCCACTTAGCAAAACCAAAGGGGATGATGGACGGAGTGTTGAACATTGCAAGTACTCACCCCCAGTCAACTGATCTGGGTTTAATCCATCATCATTCTTTAGCTCACTCCGCCACCCCAGTTCAGACATGGCCATATGCAAATCAGTCTGACCCTGTGCCTCATGGGAACAGTCCAGCCCGAACTGCCAAGCCATGTCTTCCCTGGACCAGAAACAAGCATCCTGGGACCGGTTTCTGGCTTGCAGCCGTCATCAGCCAGGCTATCTTGAATCCAGTGGCAAAGTGAGCAAGGGACCCACGTCTGGGCATATCCTGCCAACTTAGGGCGAACATAGCAAAACCCCTAAAGTAGGCCCAAGGGCAGGGTGCATTATATGTGAAAGGTGGGACATGCCCTGATGTGTGTGGCATGTCCTGATAGTGAATTACAGCCAGTTTTGTTTTTCACTATTGCAAGGCTATCTGTTCCCAATGGCCAGAATGGGCAGTTTGATTATAACATCTTATAATCCTAACTGACCCTAGGAACAAGATAGGAAAATAAAGTTTAGTATGTCTGAACTCAGAATGTTAAAATACATCTTTTAGTGTGCGTGATTTTTACATTTAGTGTTTGAAAATACCACTTTTAGAAAGTAGGTATTTTCTTGCCTAACCATCCAGTATGCCTCTGCTAGGTTTGTGTATTCCATTTCTGGTTTGTGAGTGACAGGGGGCTGGAGAGGGCCTTGGCTCCAGCAGTGTGATTGGTCAGGGCTGGGCTGAATAGGACCTGCATTGAATAGAGAGTAGGGGGAGGAGATTTCCTTTCACTGGCCTGAGCCTTCATAGAATAGTGAGTAGGGGGGAGGAGATTTCCTTTCACTTGCCTGAGCCTTCATAGAATAGAGAGTAAGGGGAGGAGATTTCCTTTCAGCTACCTGGGCCAGGTCTGCTTTCAACAATGCTATCTCCACCTCCTGCCAGGAAGCTGCACCAGGGAGGACAGAACTGGTTTTGGCTGGGCACAGGCACTCTCTGCCTTCAGAGAACAAACGATTTTGCAGTATAAATATTGGGGCCCAGACCCCAGAACTTTAGATCACTTCTGGGAATCAAGACGAACCTTTGCCAAGGAGAGGCGCCAAGGAAGCTGAAGGAGGAGACTGCCCCTGTGCTGTTTGCTGTTTGGGGTTGGCCTGCAGTGGTTTACTCATTGCCAAGGAAAGGAGAGAGAAAAGGAACTTTGTGTGTACTTTTACTATCTTGAGGAAGATCTCCAAGGGCTTGAAGCTGAGCTTGCCTCCTGTTCTGAAGTCTCAGGGACACAAAGACTTCACCACCAGCTCCCCCTGAATTTCCTTGCTGGGAATTCTACCTGCAGTGAGGTGCCTGCTGCTGTTTTGGGCCCTCTGGAGACTGCGTGCCGCTGGGAGCTGGAAGCGCGATGCAACGAGGAAGAAGCGTGTCGCCGCCGCAGCAGTTGCCGTCGCATCGCCGAAGAAGTGTGTCGTCGCCGCAGCTGTTCGCCGTCGCATCACCGACGAAGCGTGTTGCATCACCGGAGAAGCGTGTCGCCGCCACAGAGGTTGCCGTCGCATCACCGGAGAAGCGTGTCGCAGAGCCTGTCACGGCTCAAGAGTGTACCGAGTTCGCCGCACGGCCGCCCGGCGTGCACGCATCGCATCCCCGTTGTCGCATCGCATAAAAGACGCCATTTTGTCGCACCGGATCGTCACATCGCAACGAGGCGCCACTTTGTCGCATCGCACCGGATCACAGTAAGAAACAGACGCATTGCCTCCTCTCCGGTAAGGAACTGACGCATTGCCTCCCCTGCACTGCAGTAAGGAACAGGTGCGTCGCCTCCCCCGAAGCAAGGAACTGACGCATCGCCTTCCCTGCGACCCTTTTGTTTGTATTGCGTGACGCATCCAAGGTACTTTGAGAGTAAAGTGTCGCTTTTACCATCTCCATTTAACTAAGCTATTTCTACCATTCTAAAGTCATATTTTTGAATACTGTATTGTGGATTTTTGTCGTTTGGTCTTGTGTTAAGTCTAGTAAAGATTACTTATTTTCTAAACTGGTGTGGTGTACATTTGTAGTGTTTTCACTGTATTACTGTATGTGTTCACAAATGCTTTACACACTGCCTCTGAGATAAGCCTGTCTGCTCGTGCCAAGCTACCAAGGGGGTGAGCAGGGGTTATTTCAGGAGTGTACCCCTCCTTCCCTGACTAGAAGCAAGGGTCCCTATTTGGACAAAGGTGCAAACCATTGCCAACTAGAGACCCCCATTTCTAACAGGACCCAAAGTAGAGACTCCAGAACGGCATTAGAAATGAATAGGCAGTCAAGCTCATAAAGCCAGCAACATTAGTTAATGATCACAGCTTGTTAGTGAACTGGCTCTCATGTTGTCATAGTCGTACATTCATGATTCAGTGATGTGCTGTGTGGTCAGCAGGCTTTGCTTCCACAAGGTATTGTCATGACCTTTCCATGCCAGCCGCTTCTTGTTAAACACGTTTCACATATACATTCAAAGCTCAGTCGCATGCAGTGTGCACATTAACAATGCACACTCGAACCAAATCAGCTAATTTAAATATGCCAAATTAGCATCAGTAAGCTTCAGGTAGGTTATTATTTTCATGGAACCATTTTAATGGTTTTGAAGTTATTTTCTGTTGCCGAGCTTATTTCCAGAGAGTCCATTAGCCATTGGTTGAATACCGTTCTTGGGTTCACGACTGGACTGGGAACCAAAAGCAGCCCTGGCAAATTTTGTCAGACCAGCACCCATATTGCATGCAGTGAGCGAGTGTGGCGAAAGGGTGTGACCACTGTAAGGTGGTTTGGGGGCTCTCCCCCTAAGAAATGTCTAAAAAATGCAAATATGGTGAGCTTTAATACACATTTTTCATGATAGAACCTTGCCCATTCATTGACTGGATGGATGGAGCCTGGATACAGAGCAGCATTGCACAATGAATGAATAGTTGGATGGTAAGAAGTGGGTGGATGAATTAATTTAAGAATGGGTGAAAATGAATAAACACTTTTAGCTATGTGGAGCAAATGGTCTCAATGCACTGGCCAAAGGTGGCTACTCTGGCTTTTATTTTAGCTTTGCATTAAAACATCATCCTTCCCAAAAACTACTCCCATCAATCCTTATGAAACAGGCATAGCCTGGATGTATTTAACACAATGCGCTGCTTTAGCACTTCAAAGAATTAAACAAAATGTATCTGGCTTTGATCTAAAAACTGAAAGAGAATAAGATGCCATGTAGTGACTGAATTGCACAATGTGAAACCAGGAAACATTACTTCAAACCTGGTTTCTACTTGACCACATTGTGTGATCCAAGGCAATTACTTTCTTCATAGTGCCTCCTTTTCCCCTTTTTCTTCATCATCGCTTTAGAGCACCTTGAAATACATCAGTTCAGGATGTGAGCTGCTCAAAAGCAAAAGACAATAATGTTATTCCACCTATAGTAACACCCTAGGCCATGCATGGGGTGAAAAAGACAGTTGACTTGTCTCTTTGTTCACTTATAGCATCATCATCAGGGCAGTGGTGGGGCATGAATGTTTTTAAGTTCACGATTAAAATCTTTCACTTCTAACAATCAACACTTAATGCAATGGTACAATTCAATATACTAAACTGAAATTTGTTTCAAAGACCACATTATAAAGGAATACACTGTTCTGTATTTTGAAATTACTTTATCGTATATGTTCTGGATTCCCTGAGCCAAACAAAAGCAGCCCCCTCCCTCAAGTCCTGAAGATCAGTGCTACTTGTGGCAACCCTGCTGGAGAAAGGAACTACCCAAATGCAAATACCAAATAGTATTGAACCACAATTTAAAATCATTTCTATGCATTATTTTTAAAGCGCCGAAACACTGTACACGGGAAACATGGCTGCCCTGTCCCCAGCAAAAAACTGGCAAGCACAAGCAGTGAAAGCCCCCACTCTGCAATCCCACTGTGAAAACACCCAGTGCCCGATAGCGCCAGTCTGGATCTGCATAGGTTGCTGGTCCCTTGAACACCCATTGATGACATCAGCTAGGACAGTTATGATATGTTATACAGTAATGGTATAGTGCATACCTGCTGTTGGAAATGTATCCTTCCTGCAGGTTCATCTGGGATTTTGCGTCTTTTTACTGAACTCTATTTTTGTTGGTTGTAGAACTCTGTGCACTTTAAACCAGCTAACCAGGGGTAAAGGGCTTGTGCTCTCCATGTTAAACATGCTAAAATTCTTATACACCTGATTGGCACATTTATTTTGTTTATAAGTCCCTAGTATATGATACCACCTGTACCCAGTTCCTGCAAATTAAATGCTACTGGTGGGCTGCAGCACTCATTGTGCCACCCACTAAAGTAGCACTTGCATAAAGGCATGATTAATGCCTGTGTGGTTCCGACATACAACCAGGCCAGGAAACAGTTTGTATACCACAGCTTGAACCACACTGTGCCTTAACAGCACGGTCCGAACCACGATGCATTTTTTCAACGCTTTCCTGTATCAGGCAAGTCGCTACAACTACTTCCCTTAAAGAAAGCGATGTTGTATTGATGTTGGACTTTAAGTCCAACACTTTCCCTACTGTTGCACAGACTGGAATTGGAATAGTAAATTATACTATTCGAACTCCAGGACTTTCCCTAAGGCAAGTCGTTGTAATGACTTGCGTGGTAACGGAATGCATTGTAAAGACCCATCCGTTGTTTGGACCGCGTTATTAAGGCAAGCATGATTAACGCCTGCGTGGTTCTGACATACAACCCTTCAGGCCTGCTTCTGCAGCCTGGGTGTGTATTTTTAAACTGCTATTTCAACCTGGTGAGATAAACCTTTTGCCAGGCATAAACTTTCCTTTTTAATACTTATAAGTCATCCCTAAGGTGGGCCTTAAATGCCCATGGGGCAGGGTGTATGGTATTTAAAAACGTAGGGCACGTATATTTAATGTTTCACATGTCCTGGCAGTGAAAAACCTTCAAAGTCATTTTTCACAACAGCAAGGTTGGCTTTAACATAGGAAAGCACTGGAATACACTGTTAAAACGTATAGTGCTTGATTTCAGTTTGGGAGCACCTAGATTCAAAGACTCATTTAAATACTAATGTACCATGTTCCTTAATGGTCAAACCAGACTTTATATTACTATTTTAGAAATGACAGTTTTAGAAAGTAGTCATTTTCCAAAAGCTCCTTTCTGCCAGTGTCCAGTGTCACATAACTGCTGATGGCTACCTTGTGGTGAGATGTGGATTGCCCCCAGACAGCAGACAAAGGACTTGGGTATAAGGTAATGTTTTCCTCCATTGAGTAGAATGACCTGGGGGCTGTGCCGTTCCCTTTCCTGAGCTTCAAGGAGTGTTTACCCTGTCACCGGCAGATGTAGCTCACATCTAGAACTGCCACCCTTTTGTCTTCCTAGACAACTTAGGCCCAAGCCCAGTGGGAGGGGGAGCTGGTCTACAGCTGGTTTGGAGTAATCACAAAGGAGGTTTTACCCATTATCATAGCACTACCTCTGGTAGTGGCACAGGGAGCTCAGTCAGACCAGGGGAAGAAATGTTCTTCTGTATTGGGTTTAAGGAAAGATGAGATGGCCTACAGTAAAACATACAAAGTGGTGCAAAAGTGGGTAGGGTCGCCTCTGGGAACTTGTACCTTGTTAGTTAGGTAGGGCCAGGAGTTTCCCCCACCCAAAGGCTGTTACTGGGCATACATGTGTTATCCCCATTACTCTCCTCAGAACACTCCTGGACCTGTGAAGATCAGAAAAAGGACTACCCTGCTGTTTTAAACTTGAAGGAAGGCTGGACCTGCTTGCTTTAAAATCCAGGACCCCAGAAGTGACTCCAAGGATCAGCTGGCTAACCTCCTGTTTGAGCTACAGGGACACAACAAGCTTCCAGAGGCCTCTCTCCATGCAAGTGCCACCTGATTAATCCAGACTAGACCTGCCCTGGACCCTGCTTCTGGCCTCTGTTGGTGTGTGTCCTAACCCCCAAGGGGCGCTCCCAAGGGCCTGGACCCTTGGCTGGTGATAGAGTGTACTCCTCCTGTCACATAACTGCAAAAAGTGAGACTCGGAAACATTTTGCCCACTTTCTGCATTGAGAACTGAGAGAGACAGAGGTCTCTGTCGAAGCCGCACCTGCCAACGTCTAATCGCTGGTGGCCTCAAATTGCTGGTTGGCCCTGCTGAAGGAGATCTGACTTCCAGAAAGGTTTCTAAGTCTGAATGGAGAGGGCCTTACAGAGACTGACGCCGAGCTGAAGCCGATCCACATTGAGGCCTTTATGGCACGGACTCCAGATTTCCCCGCATTCCCCGCTCAGAGCATTTCCACCTTCAGTGAGGACTGCAACTGGACCCTGCTCTTTATTAAACCGCCTTGTTGAGATCGCTTCGGATCCAGTTAGCAGCTTCCCCCACCAATGACTCATCAACGTTCACTCTTTCTACATAAATGTTTCTATGTCAGAAGGTAAACTTTCCACTGGGACAAACCAGCTCCCTGCACACAACCATTGATCCATCGCAATATGGCTTTACTTCTGATTTTGACCTGGTCTGGTGCTTTGTGCCTTTTGCCACTATTTTTAAGTCCAATTTAAAAAAATCATATCTCCAGTTCTACTTATGGACTTTCGTTGTTTTAGTGTCATTTATTTTATTATCATGTACTCTATTTTTCGGAATTGCTTTGGGATTTTTCTGGTGTTGTGTTTTCACTTTATTACTTTTGAATACTGCATAAATACTTTACACATTGCCTCTAAGTTAAGCCTGACTGCTTTGTGCTAAGATACCAGAGGGTTAATCACAAGTTTATTTAGTGGCTTATGGGATTTACCATGACAAGGATTGTGATTGTTATTTGAGGTGGATTCACAAACCCCTCAACGAATACTCCAATTTCTTACAGGTATTTTAAACAGGCAAGTCATATTTGAACATTGGTGCCCTCCCAATATGATAGCTCAGCTTCCTCAGCATAGTACAAAGGGCCATATTCTGTAGGAGATTTAGGACTCTTGCCTTGTGGTAGCATGTACTTGCAAAATTAGATAAAGGGTCAATGATGAGACTTCAACTTTGATCTGTTCTAATTAAGGCTGAAATTCTGATTCAGCATTTAGTTGAAAAACGACTTTAAAATGCCAATATCCATTTCTAAGTCTCTTTCTAGTTTTCTCTCTCTCGCTCCTCCAGTCTCTCTTTTCTGAGTGTGTCACTCTGCTCCCCAAGATCTTCATTGAACAGTGTATTGTGGCTATGGATAATTAACCTACCCACCCCTATTTATATTCCCCTGCAGTCAGAATGCAACCTCCATCCTACAGATGACGTTAAAAACAGCTATCTTCCCTGTGTCATTCCAAGCCACTGCATGCCAAATGATATAAAGTGTGAATTTGTAGATGTGATGCCCGTTTAAGGAGTCCAGCGCAGTGCCTCCATATAGTGCTTAATTTAAAGGAAAAAAAACACAATGGGGCAGATTTACGAGTTCTGGCGCATCTCTGCAAATCAGCAGCGATGCGCCAGAACAGATGCGACACGCATTTCCCTCCCTGCGCCACCACAAATGCGTCGCATTTACAATGCGGCGCACCGTGGCGCAAGGATAGGCCGATGCGTGTCGCATCCTGTGGCGTAAGGGCGGCGCATTGCTGGAGTCGTGTCGCAAGCGCGACGTGGCTCCAGCAATGCTCAGGGGCGCCCTATGCCTAACATGCTGCGTCACTCCTTACGCCTGCTTAAAGCAGGCACAGGGTATTGACGCAGCATGGATGTAAAAGTGACTCAGTGAAATCTTGTAGATTTCACTGCGTCACTTTTATGAGGCGTTCCTACGACAGAACGCCCACCCTGCGCCGGAACGCCCACAAGAAACCTAACGCAGGTTTCATGTGGCGCAGGGCTTTACAACGTGACGCATCTCCCTAGATGCGTCACGTTGTAAATAAGGCGCAACGTGGCGCTCCTTTACGCCGCCGCTGCGTCACAAAAGTGACGCAATGGCGGCGCAAATGTGGCGCAAGGGGCTTGTAAATCTGCCCCAATAAGTTCAGGGGCCTAAAGTTTTTCATAGGAGTCCGCCACCTGTGCTGCCGAATATCATGATTGATAAATGCCTCCAATCTAGTGTTGATTTCATCCCTTGCCCTTTCCTTCCTCCATCCTGAACTGCATTTCCTATCTTTTTATTTCGCTCTTCCTGGTGTTCTGTCATCACTGATTTTTCCTTTTGTCACTTCTTTCCTCCGTTTCTTTCCTTCTTCTGCCTCACTTTTCTGCTCTTTCTTCTCTTGTTCTGGGTTAAAGGCTAGGTCCCCAAAAATGAGTGCTGGTGCCCACCAACTGCAACCACCGTGACAGGTTGAGCACTGCCCCTACAACATCAGAATTCAAATGAGTGCACTGTGCAGGAAACTGAAAACAAAACACATCGAAAATGTTCTCCTACAGACAATGCATATTTTACATCTCCTCAAGAAGATGCAAATTAAACAAGGCTGGTGTTAGCATACTTCTGTAGAACCCAGCTTTCAAAATATCTAGAGGAGTACAGGTTATGAATTGACCAAGCGGCAGAAAATGAAACTGTGCTCACAAAAAAAGTGTGTTAATAAGCTAGGATGAATTATAAAGTGCCTTATTATCTGGATCATTTCATAAACAAGGGTAAACTCAAACAATTTAAAAAGTGCTCCAATATATTTTATTTATTTAAGGCTTTTCTTAAGAGGTACTAACACCACATTTGGTGACCTCTGAGTGCTAAGGAGGGGGCCACTGGGTGAGCTTGAACAGACAATGTGTAGAATTGGGTAGTGTCCAATCTATACGAATGTGTAATAGTTTTAATAGCGAGATACCGCAGATGAGAAAGCTTTACATATAAAGATGTGCGAAGCCTGGTGGAAGGAGGCAGTCTGGCATTGGGCATCTGACAGGAGGGGCTTGTGTATATCAGCCAGCCACTACTCCTGGGACAGCTCTCTGCTGGAAAGCCAGAGGGAAGCAATGTGTCCTAAAAACGATTTCCTGAATTTCATGTAGTTATTTTCAGGTTTTGGGTGGGTAGAGAGTTCCATGGGTAGATCCCTTGTGATGAAGTGAGTCTTTTGGATATCAATCATGGGAGAGACAGCAGACTGTGTTTAGCTGACCTGAGATTTCGAGTCACATGGTATAGTAGTCTGGAGATTTATTTCAGAGTTTGGTCTTGTAGAACCTTGTGAACAATGCAGAAAGTTTTATAGGAGGTTGCTGCTTTCACCTGGAGCCCTCGGAGGGATCTGAACGCAAGGATAATATGATTGTGGCACTTCTGACCCAGAACCATATAAGTAGCTTGGTAAAAGGGGCGGGGCGGGGCTTATGGCCAGCGAGCCACTTTGTGTCGGAGCTCCTGCCCCAAACGATATAATTCCCTCACAATACTGGCGGAACGGACATCAACCCGGGGGAAAACAGTGTCGGAAGACCCCCTGCATAGCATGATCGAGAAGTGGGATACGACCAGACTACACCGGCGAAGAAACAGCTGAGTGAGACTCCGGGGGAGAGACGGCCTGCCTGACTCAAAATGGCGGCGCCTGCCCCTCGAGCCTAAAATAGACAAGGTCCCGGAAGACGCTGAAACCCGAAAAGGGGGCCCTGAGGGCAAGGGAGCCCCCATATGGCAAAGTAGCTGCGCGACGAGACCGAGGTACGTTTGGCGTTGCCGGAGCCCACCCGGATATCACAGACTGCTCCTCGGCTGCAGCAAAATGGCGGCCTCCTCTGGGATGCGGGACCGGAGTTAATGGTGCCCCCCGGAGGAGGGGAGAGCGCAAATCACCTGAACATACCGGCGGAATGAGCGACTGAGCCCCGATGACAGCGGGCATAGCAGAAAAACTTGCGTGAGTAATTTGACCGCCTCGAGCCCGGGAGAAAGTGGCTGCTCCCCCCCCCATGGCATTACGATATCCCCCTACCGCAGCAGGCTTGAAGAGTTACCTCTTTAGTGGCCACAACAAGGATCCTGGCTGCTAGAAGGGTACCTGCTGGAAACGGGGGCACGCCAGAGGTTTTGGAGGGCCCAGAGGGAGCTGCCTGACCCTGTGCCTGACTTTAAGATGGCGCCGGATGTTCCCCAATACAGTGCACGATGAGAGCCTTGTCTACCCGGATACTCCACTTACACTTGCGCAATCTGAAGCACACCTATGAACCAAGAGGGACAACCAGAAGGAAAGGGAACAACTGCGTCCGGAGGCCCCGCACAGCTGACACATAACATGGCACCCGCCCTGCGGAAGACACACAACCCACATCATATGTGGATCCCAGCGCTTGGCTCACTCAACTACAAGACCTCTGCTGTTTGAGTGTCTGATTTCTTCTCCACGGCACTCTTCATGAGAGTAGTGCCTGTCCCCAAAATGGCGCCTGTGACTCTGTTCTTAGCAATTCAGAGTAATGGCCTTGTAACACCAAGATGGCTGCCACAGTGGTCGCTACCAGGTTGTGCTACTACTCTTGGACAAAAACTGGACATCGACCAGAACTCGAACCTATCCCACACCCGGCATACCCATCAGGACATCAGAACTCGAACCTATCCCCCACCCAGTGTACCCATCAGGACATAGAACAGTGAAGTTACCTCCGACCGTGGAGACCTAGCTATTTGGCGATGCTCGGTGGAGCTACCTGTTAGCTAAAGAGGAGATGGGTTGTGGACTTCCCCCTCGGCCACCACCTACCCAACCGGACTTTGGGCTGACTTTCCTTCATCTCTCCGTCATCCCTCCACCCTACCCCTTTACCATACCGCCCTACCCTTCTACGCTCCATCTATCTCGTCTTGTATACTCTTTGAATGTTTTTCAGTTGAGACCTAGCTATTTGGCCAATGCCCGGTGGAGCTACCTGATAGCTATAGAGGAGATGGACTGAGGTCTTCCCCCGGCCGTCACCTACCCAGCCGGACTTTGGGCAGACTTTCCTTCGTCTCTCCGTCGTAACTCCCTCCTGCCCCTTTACCCTACCCCCTTACCCGTCTACGCTCCATTTATCTCGTCTTCTATGCTCTTTAAATGTTTTACTAGTAACTGATGTAACTTGTAACTGATGTACTTTTGTAACATTGTGGAACCTCATGTAAAGCGCTCTGATACCTCCGAGTCTAGCCAGCGCTATATAAAACTCATCAAATAAATAAAAAATAAAAATAAAAAAATAAGACATATGTTGGGGAAGGCCATATAGCGGCCATAACAGTAATCCAGTCGGGACAGAACAATTGTCAGTATCACCTTGATTCTTTGTGAGAAATGAAGGGATGGCAGAATATCTGTCAAGTGTAATAGATGGAAAAATGCTGACTTGCATTTTATATTAATGGGTAACAGTGGCTGACTTGCATTTTATGTTAATGGGTAACAGTGGCTGACTTGCATTTTATATTAATGGGTAATAGTGTACTATGGTCCAATATTGTCATGAAAGCATTTTAGTTACATTATAACCCATGATGCAAAAGGCCTACCAAATATTTCTAAACTATTTAACCAAAACTAGAGCATAGGTAAGATAGAATCACAATAACAACGCTCTGTGAAGATGGCCCCAGTTCTTTTCTTTTGTGAAGTGATTCTAGAATGGGATCTTTAAGGCATAATTCAGTGTTTTCTCAAATCAGCCCAACCCTACTGGGATAATAACAGAGAATTTGACCTTTGCACTGTAGTTACAAATGCTTAGAATCTGTGTTTATTAATAAACTTGTTCCAAATAACAGGTTATTGGGCCAAAATCTTTCAGTGGCATAATATAAATGTATGCCGCAAAGTTAAATCCTTCTTCCTGGTTTCTCCCAATTCACATAACATATACCAGACTTGAGTTATTTATTGATACAGCATGTGCTTTTTGTATTGCTGCTTGCCTCTGATTTATTGAGATATAGATTATTTGATTGTGAAATAATTTCTATTCTTTGATTTTAAATAATACACTTGATGTGTTAAAATAGGAAAGGGTGGGTTTGAAGCAATGTTAGACATAGTTTGTCCATTGCCAGTCCTTACCTTCATGTTCAATAATGGATGATGCAAAATTAAAATAGATGTTGTTGTATTCAGGTGCCAGATCTCAAAGGTTTTCTTAAGATCATATTCATCCAGACACCACCATCTATCTTTAACAACCTCAGTAATGAAGTTTATTTTAAAGAGAAGCTCTCTATTGACAATCCACATACTCAAATGCAATTGTAATGCTGCAACCTTAAGAGAAAGTTGTCTTCACATAGTGCCAAGTCTTTTAAGCTCTTCTATGAGTACTTGACTATCAAGACACCACCACCCTTTTCTGCAGACTCAAACGTTGGAGGTGATGTTACCACCAAGGCCACTTAATTTAGATTGGGCCAATGATGTTAGTTACCAGCCACCTCAAAATTATAAGATCTATGGGGAGCACCCCAGATCTGTTTACATTCACTTGGAGCTTGCAAGAAGCAGTTTAAATCTCTAGGTGAAAGTCTGCTGCAAATTTGTGAATGATTGGGAAATTGGACACGAAATTACAGATTTTAAAATAATTTCTCATTTCTTAGTGGACTCTCAGGGTTCAACTCAAAATGTGTTGAATTTCTCCCACCGCAGGAGTTATCTGTGCAAACTTTATCTGTAACTCAGGAAGTTGGGAAATAGCATCCCATTTTCAGGTCACTTGTAGTGATGACCTAAGTTTATGTGAAACACATTTTTCCTCTCTGGCCTAAATTCAAAGCTCTAAGAACAGACAGCATACATGAACATCTGAAATTCCCTGAAATCCCCTTCTGCAGAACATTTCCGTCCTCCCTACATCCAAGAGACCCCTTACCTAATAGAAACCATAGCAAGGGGAACATCTTGAAAACCTCTGTCAAACCCTTACTTACTACATCCCCTTAATCTCAACACAAAGCCCAAATGTATGCTAATTAATGTCTGCTCAGTCAATGTCGCATTGCTGGAATCATTCATTAAAATAATCTTAACCTTATTTTCTGCACTGATTCCTTGTTCTCCAACATCTCTGATCCATATTTTAATTGCCTAGTGCCTGATGGCTTCTCATCAATTCACTTAGAGTGACCTAACAAAACCAGAGGTGGTTTAGCTGTCATAGATGAAAATAGGTGTCATTGTGTCTAAGCTAAATTAAAATCCCCCTCAATTAAACTCTGATCATCAACCATTAAACGGCGATGTGATAAAATAATTTTCTTCCACAACATTAAGACATCCAAAAAACTTGCCTTCTCAACTAAAAGACAGTGTACAGTTTGTTTTTTTAGCAACATCTAGAAAGAAAAATAATGTTGTGGGTTTGTTTCACTTGATACTAGCCATTTAACCAGGCTTCGTGCAAGTCCTCACTCAACTTTAAAAGTTGTAATTACAGTATGCTTTTACTCTAGTATGAGTTACATATAATTACTTCTGTGTTCAAACCCAAATGGTTTCAAACCTATGACCCAATCTGTACTTATATAAAGATATACAATAAATGAGTAAATGATAATTTCAAAAGCACTGGAGAATCTTTTTCCAAAAGTACAAAAGTTTTTAATATTGATAAAATCAAAAGGGGTACATTCTAGTACAACAACACAACATGATCGAGGATGTGTAAAACTACCTACAACTCATGAGTACAATCATCTATTCCACATATTTAAATCAGTGAGGAATCTGGAAAAACAGAAAACTATCACTGTCATACAGTAAATGTTACAGAAATAGATGAGAAAAGTCAATGTTTCGGTCTGTTGTAGCAATTGTCTGTCCGACCATCTTCAGGATGTACAGTCGATTGTTTTTTTTAAAAAAGCCCCTTAGCATTAGTCCGCTTTTCATTTAGGACCCATTGTTTATAAAGACAGTCTACTGGTTGGTTCGTTCAGATCAGTTCACTGAAAATACGAGGTAAAGGTTTCCACTTGGAAAAATGTGGAATGGTTTTAACTCGCTTTACAAGTCGAGTAAAATTCGGCTTGGCTCCGTAGAGTGTCCTTGAATTCACCGGGAACTTTCAACAAAATCCCTTGTAGGCATTTTTTACTCATTATCATATAGATTGCCCAAGCCTCCAAGGGTATATTGGGTTCCCCACTTCCTTACACTGTAATTACAGTATGACAATGACTAATTTAAATATAAAGTGCATCAACCACTTTTTGGAGGATCAAAAATACAGTATTGATTGAATACGTTAATTAATCTTCTGGCAATTGTTCGGCCCGCATCCCAAACCATAATTTATGTCCCAATGTTGGAAGTGGGGGTCCTTATCCCTCACCGCCACTACCAAATGCTGGAGGCGGGAGTCCCCGTCCCACACCGCTGTTGCTAGGTACGAGATCCGGACCCCTCGTTTCAACGTTAGGCTAAGTAAGGACACCGTTTGAGATAGCCCTGCTCACCCCCTTAGTAGCTTGGCACGAGCAGCCAGGCTTATCTCCAAGGCACGAGTGTACAGTATGGGCAACCACACTCACAGCAACCCAATGATGTCACCACAAATAGACTCCACACAAGTTTTTATAAAACGAGTATAATCTTTATACAAGAAGATATACGATATGACCACACAATACAAAACCAACATATAATAATGGGTAGTATTCCTCCCGGTGGGTTGGTAGGTTCTAATCCCAACCACCGCTTCTAACCAACAGTTAAGCTGACTTCTAACCATTTCCAAAAGGTTAGGTAGGTCGTATTGCTAGAAACACACACGTTGCAAAAGAAACGAAATACTGCAATGCGTAACGATATACCCCTGAACTGTGCAACTGAGAAACAATGCCATACGTAGCGCCACAGTCATGTACTTTGCAATAGAAGGAATAATGCAATGCGTATCACCACCAGCATGCCCTGTGCAAGGAAGAAACAAAGCAATGCGTCACGCTACAATCATGTACTGTGCACTGAAGAAATAATGCAATGCGCCACGTTATAATCAGGTACTGTGCGATGAAGAAATAATGCAATGCGCCACGCTTACAATCATGTACTCTGCAAGGGAAAATAACGCAGTGCGTAGCGCACCCAGCATGTAGTTCGTCAGGCACAAATAGAGTCAGGCGTCATACGACAGTTCGATAGTTCATTAGCAGCAATAATGCAAAGTGTAATGCGACAGTCTAGGTGCTCCGTTAATAGTTGCCCCCGACATGGATCAATGATGACTCAAAAGTACCGCTGCTCACTCCGGCCCCAGTACTGCCCCTCCCTGGGCCAGCACGGGCCTCGATCCGAGCCGAAGCAACAGGCTCACGCAGCTGCCAGGAGCGAGAGGCCGAGAGAGTGTCCTTCCGAGCCCGCACCCCACCCCAGGTGGTGATCCACGTTACCTGGGGGGGGCGCAACCCCACTCTCCTCCCCTCCTTCAGCGACTTGGGCATTGATCCAGAACTCCGTCAATGGGCACGGCAAGCTCAGGCCGGTGACTCCGCTCCTCCGGGACTGCTGGTCCGGGCCGCTACTGTTGCACTCCGAGGGCCCAATGACCTGGCCCTCCTTCCGGCGGTCTCAGTGGACACCGAGACCCGACCTCAGCACATGTGGAGACTTACTTCGATTTCGGTGCACACGCTACCCAGGCACTCCTCACCAGCGCCTCTGGTTGCACCACGACACGCACTCAGCTCATCCGAGACTCGCCTCTTCTCTGGTGCACACGATGACCAGGAGATCGTCACCACGCCTCAGCTTGCACCTCGACACGCACCCTGCACGTCTGAGTCTCACCTCTTCTCCCGGTGCACACAACGACCAGGCGCTCTTCACCAATGCCTCGGCTTGCACCACGACACGCACCCTGCGCGTCCGAGTCTCACATCTTCTCCCGGTGCACACAACGACCAGGCGCTCTTCCCCAACGCCTCGGCTTGCACCACGACACGCACCCTGCGTGTCCGAGTCTCACTTCTTCTCTCGGTGCACACAACGACCAGGCGCTCTTCACCAACGCCTTGGCTTGCACCACGACACGCACCCTGTGCATCCGAGACTCACTTGTTCTCCCAGTGCACACAACGACCAGGCGCTCCTCACCAACGCCTTGGCTTGCACCACGACACGCACCCTGCGTGTCCGAGACTCACTTCTTCTCCCGGTGCACACAACGACCAGGCGCTCCTCACCAACGCCTCGGCTTGCACTACGACACGCACCCTGCGCATCCGAGACTCACTTCTTTTCCTGGTGCACACAACGACCAGGCGCTCCTCACCAACGCCTCGGCTTGCACCACGACACGCACCCTGCGCGTCCGAGTCTCACCTCGTCTCCCGGTGCACACAACGACCAGGTGCTCCTCACCAACGCCTCGGCTTGCACCCCGACACGCACCCTGCGCGTCCGAGACTCAGTTTACTCCTGCATGCCCACGATCACAAGGCACAACTTCTGAGGGTCTCAAGCAGCAAAAGCACGCGCACACCATGTTGCTTGGGACTTCTCCGGAAACTTTTATGTTCCTGTGTTTCCAAACAGGGAGCCAGCTCACCTCGGGCCCTTGGGGTTCAGGACACAGCACAAAGCACAGTCCTGTTCAAGAAGGGGGACACCACCCACTGCAATGTCCCTTCAGTCTCTTCCTTAGTAAAAGCTACAAACTGCAGGCCAGCCCCAGATCACGAAGCAAGGGTCAGCGCTATCCAGCATTCTCTTCAGCAACTTCTTCCTTGGCAGAGGTTCTTCTTGACCACGAAAGAGGTCAAAGCCTTTGCAGACTCGACCTGTCCATTTCGCCATTCAAAATTACACCAAATTCTAGGGGTTTCAGTTCTCTTAGTTATACCTCTTCATGTCTTTCAGGTTCGTTGTGCTCAGGGGTCCTTGACCCCTGCCTAAATCAGTTCTGGGTGTTTCCCTCCAGGTGTCACCTTTCTCCCTATGATACTGGGGGTCTGGACCCTTAATCACTCAGCAGGAGATGGGTCAATTGTTTTATAGCTGCAACCCAGGCCTCTTCACCTCCCGGGGTTTCTCCTCACATACTCTCCAGATGCAGGTCAGCCAGGTGCCATCTCACCCCTCCCATCTCAGATCCAGACAGTCAATCCACATTCAGCAGAGACACACAGAAATGCTTAAAGCACAAAGCTCAGCCACTTTCTAAAAGAGTGGTTTCTGAACACACAGTGACAAAACCACTTTCATAGAAAGATGTGTTATGACACTGTGAGTTCATACATACTAAACTTCACCTCTCCATTATAAACTTATAGGAAACTAGGCTAACAAAACACCATACCCAGCCTACCCCATTCTGTCCTATGGACAGAATGGCCTTTCACCAGTGAAAACGAAATGGAGTGTTTTTTCACTGTCAGGTCTAGCACACACCTCAGTATATGTCCTGCCTTTTACCTACACTGCACCCTGCCCAGGGGTTACCTGGGACCTACCACAGGGGTGACCACAGTGTACGCAAAAGGGAAAGTAAGGCCTGACAAGTGGTTGCACTTGTCAGGGCAACATGCTAACTTAGCAAACTGCGCGCATGCCCTACACTGAAGGCCTGAGTTCCCTTCTCCGCGCGCCTTTGCATTACTAGCCCTTGCACACACAGTGCACATCACTAGGGACTTTTACTAGTAAGGCAAACATACCAATCATGGCCAAACAATTACCATTGTACTTTACATAGGGAACCCTTGTACTTTGACACTGATCAGCAGTGGCAAAGTACCCAAAGCGTCTAAATTGGCAACTCTATGTCAGGAAAACGGTCTAGGGGAAAGCAAAAGTTTAGGGAACTTTAGCCAAAAAGGCCAAGTCCTACACAACCCCCTCCCAGCCAAAAGCCAGGGTAGACCAATCATTACCTTGATGGACTTCCCTGCTTCGGGCGACAGAACCAGGACACAGGCCCTCTACCACAGGGACACCCTCCTGTTCCTCGCCTTCCTGACCCCAGGGGTTCTTCCTGATCACTACTCCCTGAGCCAACAATGCTGTTCCATGGATCCCTCCCGGCCACGGGAACCCCTCCAGGGGTGCTGGGCCCATGCCAACCCCACCCTGGAGTGGCACCCTGGGAAGGCCCATTGGTCAGGATACTACCTCCAGTCATCCTGCCCTCCAGGTTAAAAGTGGGTTTACTCTGGTCACTTCTAGGGGACCCAGCCTCACTGCTGGACACTGTCCCACCGGTGTTCCCACTGGGGAACACAACCCTCTTTTAACCTTCCATTTATTTTTCTGGGCCTGCCACTTAGGAATGGCACCCACAAACTTCAGGACGGCAGGAGCTCTGGCTACAGACTCCCCACGCCCTCCTGACGCTAGGTGTTCTTCCTCACACCTCTGGCAAGTAGGCACTGGACCTCCACCGGGGGCTCTCCTACAGCCCCCCCCAGTTTCCTGGGTGGTGCTGCTGATCCCTGGGGGTGCTGCTTACTCTTCCTCCCCCTCTTTTGAGACAAGAGGCTAGCCAGCAACCCCTCCTCCCTACTCTGGGATCTCCTTGTGCCACTTGGCCCTCCTTCCCTCTCTGGGGCCTTTTCAGGCCCCTGGACCCATGACCAGGGGTCCGGTTCTCGTGCAGACTCCCGGGAATCAAGGAGCCCACACCTTAACCCGGGGTGGCGCAATCCTGGAAAATAATTTCTGAGTCTAGGCTCCCCTGGGGCCAAATTGGTCAACCCCGCCAAATCATTTACCATGCTAACCACTACCCAATCCTCCAGTGCACTCTTGTAATCATCCACACTTGGCACTGGCTGTGCGCTGCCACCAATCACACTGGACTCTGTTTGTTTACCCTTAATGTCCAGTTCCCTCATGCTTAACTCATGAGCGAAGAGAATCCGTTTCTCTTCCAACGCGAGAGCGTTCCTACTCTCCTCTGCTTGAGTTTTAAGTTTTAACACCTCCAACTCAGGCAGTCTGACCCTTTGGTTTTCCTCCAACTCCTCTGGTGAAAAACTCCTCCCTGAATGGTTATTACCAGACCCTGCGGCTGGTCTCTCCACTGGCAAATCCTGTGGACCAAATCCATTCCCTGGGTCATCCTCATCCACCTCAACATCCCCTGTCTCCTGAGCCTCTTTGGCTTCCCACCAGGCCCTCAAGGCCATTTGCAGCTCCTCCTTCTTGGCGCTACCCTTCATGGGACATCCCAAAGCTCTGCAGAATTTCCTCAACTGATCAACCTTGTAGGAAAACAGTGCCTCAATGTTAAACTCTAATTCTGCAGCCTCAGCCTCACCGGCTATCTGGCTCTCTCCCTGAGACATGATGTGTGGTTTAAAGGTTACTCAACAATAGAACCAACAATTCCAAAAACACAATAGGTGGTTGCGTCGTGGTCTGCGATCAATTTATGATGAACACCAATTACTGTGAGCGATTTTGCACATACACGTTTAATTTACATTAGGATCGAATCCCACTGCTCTGCCGCCAAATGTTGGAAGTGGGGGTCCTTATCCCTCACCGCCGCCACCAAATGCTGTAGGCGGGAGTCCCCGTCCCACACCGCTGGAGCTAGGTGCGAGATCCGGACCCCTCGTTTCAACGTTAGGCTAAGTAAGTACACCGTCTGAGATAGCCCTGCTCACCCCCTTAGTAGCTTGGCACGAGCAGCCAGGCTTATCTCCAAGGCACGAGTGTACAGTATGTGCAACCACACTCACAGCAACCCAATGATGTCACCACAAATAGACTCCACACGAGTTTTTATAAAACGAGTATAATCTTTATACAAGAAGATATACGATATGACCACACGATACAAAACCAATATATAATAATGGGTAGTATTCCTCCCGGTGGGTTGGTAGGTTCTAAATCCCAACCACCGCTTCTAACCAACAGTTAAGCTGACCTCTAACCGTTTCCAAAAGGTTAGGTAGGTCGTATTGCTAGAATCACACACGTTGCAAAAGAAACTAAATACTGCAATGCAGAACGATATACCCCTGAACTGTGCAATAGAGAAACAATGCCATATGTAGCGCCACAGTCATGTACTTTGCAATAGAAGGAATAATGCAATGCGTATCACCACCAGCATGCCCTGTGCAATGAAGAAACAAAGCAATGCGTCACGCTACAATCATGTACTGTGCACTGAAGAAAAAATGCAATGCGCCACGTTATAATCAGGTACTGTGCGATGAAGAAATAATGCAATGCGCCACGCTTACAATCATGTACTCTGCAAGGGAAAATAACGCAGTGCGTAGCGCACCCAGCATGTAGTTCGTCAGGCACAAATAGAGTCAGGCGTCATACGACAGTTCGATAGTTCGTTAGCAGCAATAATGCAAAGTGTAATACGACAGTCTAGGTGCTCCGTTAACAGTTGCCCCCGACATGGATCAGTGATGACACAAAAGTACCGCTGCTCACTCAGGCCCCAGTACTGCCCCTCCTTGGGCCAGCACGGGCCTCAATCTGAGCCGAAGCAACAGGCTCACGCAGCTGCCAGGAGTGAGAGGCCGAGAGAGTGTCCCTCCGAGCCCCCACCCCACCCCAGGTGGTGATCCACGTTACCTGGGCGGGAGTGACCCCACTCTCCTCCCCTCCTTCAGTGACTTGGGCCTTGATCCAGAACTCCGTCAATGGGCACGGCGAGCTCGGGCCGGCGACTCTGCTCCTCCGGGACTGCTGGCCCAGGCCGCTACTGTTGCACTCCGAGGGCCCAATGACCTTGCCCTCCTTCCGGCGGTCTCAGTGGGCACCGAGACCTGCCCTCAGCACTTGTGGAGACTTACTTCAATTTCGGTGCACACGCTACCCAGGCACTCCTCACCAGCGCCTCTGGTTGCACTGCGACACGCACTCTGCACGTCTGAGACTCGCCTCTTCTCTGGTGCACATGATGACCAGGCGATCGTCACCACGCCTCGGCTTGCACCTCGACACGCACCTTGCGCGTCCGAGTCTCACCTCTTCTCCCGGTGCACACAACGACCAGGTGCTCTTCACCAACGCCTCGGCTTGCACAACGACACGCACCCTGCGCGTCCGAGACTCACTTCTTCTCCCGGTGCACACAACGACCAGGCGCTTCTCACCAACGCCTCGGCTTGCACCACGACACGCACCCTGCACGTCCGAGTCTCACTTCTTCTCTCGGTGCACACAACGACCAGGCGCTCTTCACCAACGCCTTGGCTTGCACCACGACACGCACCCTGCGCGTCCGAGACTCGCTTCTTCTCCCGGTGCACACAACGACCAGGCGCTCCTCACCAACACCTCGGCTTGCACCACGACACGCACCCTGCGCGTCCGAGACTCACTTCTTTTCCCGGTGCACACAACTAGCAGGCGCTCCTCACCAACGCCTCAGCTTGCACCACGACACGCACCCTGCGTGTCCGAGTCTCACCTCGTCTCCCGGTGCACACTACGACCAGGCGCTCCTCAACAACGCCTCGGCTTGCACCCCGACACGCACCCTGCGCGTCCGAGTCTCAGTTTACTCCTGCGTTTCCACGATCACAAGGCACAAGTTCTGAGGGTCTCAAGCTGCAAAAGCACTCGCACACCGCGTTGCTTGGGACTTCTCCAGAAACTTTTATGTTCCTGTTTTTCCAAAAAGGGAGCCAGCTCACCTCGGGCCCTTGGGGTTCAGGACACAGCACAAAGCACAGTCCTGTTCAAGAAGGGGGGGACACCACCCACTGCAATGTCCTTTCAGTCTCTTCCTTAGTAAAAGCTACAAACTGCAGGCCAGCCCCAGATCACGAAGCAAGGGTCAGTCCTATCCAGCAGTCTCTTCAGCAACTTCATCCTTGGCAGAGGTTCTTCTTGACCACGAAAGAGGTCAAAGCCTTTGCAGATTCGACCTGTCCATTTCGCCATTCAAAATTACACCAAATTCTAGGGGTTTCAGTTCTCTTAGTTATACCCCTTCATGTCTTTGAAGTTCATTGTGCTCAGGGGTCCCTGACCCCTGCCTAAATCAGTTCTGGGTGTCTCTCTGGGTGTCTCCCTCCCAGTGTCACCTTTCTCCCTTTGATACTGGGGGCCTGGACCCTTAATCACTCAGCAGGAGATGGGTCAATTGTTTTATAGCTGCAACCCAGGCCTCTTAACCTCCCGGGGTTTCTCCTCGCATACTCTCCAGATGCAGGTCAGCCAGGTGCCATCTCACCCCCTCCCATCTCAGATCCAGACAGTCAATCCACATTCAGCAGAGTCACACAGAAATGTTTGAAGCACAAAACTCAGCCACTTTCTAAAAGAGTGGTTTCTGAACACACAGTGACAAAACCACTTTCATAGAAAGATGTGTTATGACACTGTGAGTTCATACATACTAAACTTCACCTCTCCATTATAAACTTATAGGAAACTAGGCTAACAAAACACCATACCCAGCCTCCCCTGTCCAATGGGCAGAATGGCCTTTCACCAGTGAAAACGAAATGGAGTGTTTTTTCACTGTCAGGATATAGCACACACCTCAGTATATGTCCTGCCTTTTACCTACACTGCACCCTGCCCATGGGTTACCCGGGACCTACCACAGGGGTGCCCACAGTGTACGCAAAAGGGAAAGTAAGGCCTGACAAGTGGTTGCACTTGTCAGGACAACATGCTAACTTAGCAAACTGCGCGCAGGCCCTACACTGAAGGCCTGAGTTCCCTTCTCTGCGTGCCTTTGCATTACTAGCCCTTGCACACACAGTGCACATCACTAGGGACTTTTACTAGTAAGGCAAACATACCAATCATGGCCAACCAGTTACCATTGTACTTTACATAGGGAACCCTTGTACTTTGACACTGATCAGCAGTGGCAAAGTACCCAAAGCATCTAAATTGGCAACTCTATGTCAGGAAAACGGTCTAGGGGGAAAGCAAAAAGTTTAGGGAACTTTAGCCAAAAAGGCCAAGTCCTACACCCACCATGCCACTTGAGGTTGGAACGAAACCCGGGCCAGGTAGGCGAAGCCGGACCCGATAGGGGCCTGGGTCAAACGCCGTCCGGAGGCGGGAAGCCCCTCATTTGCCATTTGCATGCCCGCTAGAAAGGGGGCGACCAGGATTGGTCCCCCCAGGGCGAGCTCGGCCCCCCCAATCAGGGGGCGAGCAAAATAGGGCAAAGGGGGGATAAAGAGGGCCAACGGGCCCAAGAAAGTCACATCCACCCCCCCTCGCAGAGAGATCGGAAGAATCCCACCCACCCACACCTAAAGAAGCGGATGTCGCAGCTGCAAGGGTAGAGGTGGCGGAACGAACACAAGGAAGGTAGTAGAAAGAGAGAGCTTACTAAAACGTAGATGGAAGGCTCACACAGTGTCCTTGGAATGCCTCACGGCAGGGGCACTGTGGGAGTCTAGGGCGGCGTGCCGCCAGAGAAAGAGTAGATGTGATGCTCCCGCAGGACCCTTGGGGATGCCTCACGGCAGGGGTACCGAGAGAGCGAAATGCAAGGACTCAGCCTCAGGAAAGAGAGAGTAGATGCTCAAGTATGGTCCTTGAGATGCCACACGGCAGGGACCACCGGGAACAGGGAGGTCCCCTGAAAGGGTCCAGGGCGAGTGGGACAGCACTTGCAGCCCGGGCAGGTCCAGACGGACACCCTCCAAGTCGCTAACAAGTTGAAGCCTAGACCCCTGAATCGGAAGCCCAGACAGGGGGCCCCTCCCCTCCCGGGAGATTGAGGAGGCTGGGTCTATACTGCGAGCAGAAAACGAGTGCAAAGACCATTAAAAGGAAATTTGTAGCATGGACATAAAGTGTACAATTGATATGACCATGAATTTTACAAAAATGTATAAACATGTGATGTTGAATAAACTGCGACCTTTTAAGGCACCAAAGCAAGTTGTCAGTGGTGATTTAAGGTTAAAAGGAACGCAGTTTGGGTTGGAAGCGGGCAAGAAGGGGGGGCAACTCGCCACCTTGAGGGGGTTCAGCCATATGCAAATTAGTCTTGAATGGGGAAAGTTTGATCCGAACTGCCAGCCCAAATCCTCCCTCAACCAGAACATAAGCAATGCAGCATTTGTGTTGCCATTATTAGGGCTCATCAGCCAGGTATAGGTTGGTACCCTTTTTAGGGTATGTCCGACATCTGCCCTCCTCCAAGTAAACCCCATAATATGATAGCCCAGTTCATTCTTCTGAAAAAAACAAAAACATATTTATCTGCTCTCCAGCACTTTACTTTGCCAACTAAATATAATGTGGATCTCAAAATGGAAATCACAGGGATTATTTTGAGTTTGGCCGGAGGAAATTCTACTCAATTTTGGATTCTCTTTTACTACTACATAGTATGTAGCAGAGGCAAATCCACTGTTGATATGCAGCCAAAATACTTGAGTTCCTGATGCATATCTCGTCATTGACCAAATCTACTCAATACTAGCAGTGGCTAGTGTGTCTGGGGGGAAGTTCTATCCCCATGTACAGGTACCAGGAATACACTCCTATTGACAAAGTTTGCTGTCAGTATTCAGAATCGTAGTCCAGTGGACATGGTGCTTGGGTTCCTTGCATGATGACATTCTCATTAAAAAAAAATGCTGCTGTTTCTGCTGTCTTTCCACAGCAGCAAACTTCAGTGGATAACCTGCTTATAACTGTAGTAGATTTTCGCCCCCACCTCTGTTGTGGATTTAACATCAGTTTATTGTTGGTAAAAAAAAATTATCATTATGGCAGAGTCTTCTAATGGACTCAAATTTACCTATTCTGCCAACACCAGACACTAAACGCCTACGCTAAAGACGGAGGGGCATATTACCAAGCCCTTTATCGCCGCTTGCGGCACTTTTCTGCCGCTAATGCGGCGATATTTTTATCACACTATTAACAAGCTGCAGCTAACGGGCCTTAGCGTGAGGTTTTTGGCGATAGCGGACGTTTTTTCATCTCTAAGCATGTCAGCAATATATATCGCTAATGACATGCAAAGTAGGCGTTCCTGACTTAAACTCCATTGAAACAGTCGCAAACACAACTTCCCTCTATTATCAATGCCCGCGAAGCGATCAGAAAAGTCGCGCTTATCGCTGGAATTTAACGCCTGAAAAAAACTTGCCTTAACCATCTTGTCAATGGGGGGTGGATTGTTAGGTTAAGTACACACTTGCCTATTAGCAAGCTTTTCATTAGCGCAGTTGATTTAGCGCTGGAATTCTCACGCTATTGCTGGTTTTACTCGCTATCGCTGGATTTCCTATCGCCTTTGCGATACGCGTTGATAATACAGCGCTATCACGGCGAGGAAATCCAGCGATGGCCGGCGATAAAAAAAACAACGCTAAGCGCGCTTTGCGATAATTATCTCAGATCCTTGATAATATGCCCCGTAGCATTAAATCTGGCTGTATGCTAATAATCTATCACTGCACGCAGTGTTATACTTTGCTGATTGTCTACACTGTGGAACATTTTCATGCTTATAGTTAAAAAAATTGGACAGATTTCACAATTAATTGTATTTTCTCTTTTTTCACCTGGAAAACATTTCTGTCATGAGTGGTGTAACAAAAAACCCTGCAGCCCCCGCAGGGCGGGGGGGCGAGCCAAGGGGGGGCCCTCCGGCACTGTGCACATGTATTTTGCAAGGGGGGCCCCTCGAGTTTCGTTACGCCACATATGATTCATTGTCGCATCCCAAACGGGCACTTTATAAATAGGTATTTTTATTCATGTTTCTACAATAAGCACTTAAAAAATTCCAACATCTACATTTCCAACCCTTCCGACAACGTTCACACAAGGGCCATTCATGCCAACGATTAGTAATAATCGAAAGCGTGAGGAAAGCGTTGCAAAATATGTAAATACCACAAAGTTATCAAAATTGTGTGTTTATTTCCCTTACAGTGGATAGTTCTACCCGCCATGATTGCTATTGTGCCTGCTACTTGCCAATTTAGAAAATATAAGGCTATGCTCAATTGCCCCGTGCGAAATGGCTCTTCTCTGCACCAAGACTTCGTTTTTGAATAATTCAAAACCGGCTCTGTGAATTGTGCAAAATGAGCTTTTTGAATCACTTTTTTCAATTCTGAATTTTAGACTTTTTTTACATAACTAAAGTTGACAGGTCCTTTTCCTCCTGCTCATTTGTCCCACTACTCTGATTCTCTAAAGCATATTGGTTTCCTGTCTTTTTTTTTCCTCGATCTCACTTTAAACTACTTTTTTACCTCCCACCGCACACCCAAAAAATCCACTGTGCGGTAGACGGCTATGCTCTCAGATCTCCTGCTTATTGCCAAAGCCAGTAAATCTATCTTATCAAAAAAAAACCTGCAAGCCACACCTATTAGTTTTGACAATGCTTATTTCATTTGGAGTCAGAACAATTTTCTCATATTCAGGAGGCATGTCCTTGCATTCAAAATATTAAAAGCGCACCCACATTTTGCGAAGATATTAAAATTGAATGCATGCTAGACATTTTTTGAAAGAACAATAAAACTAAGGTGAAGAGGACTTTTTTGTTTCAGAGGGCGACTGGAAGGCATCTCACCGTTTGAGAGAACACTTTAGTTTTAGATTTTGCTCACCAAGCCAGTGGCTTGTGGCAAAATGGTCCAGCATTCGAATCAGAAACCGCCCCTCTCCTCGCTTTGCCCCTCATTAAAGGTTTTGTGGTAAATCAGACGCTGTAGGGTATTGTAATTCTTGGTAACTGTAGTAGCACATTGCCAGACAAATCAGAATTTCCTCCTAACCTGTAATGAGGGCCTAAATGTGTATCCCAGGGCAGGTTTCCCACTATGGGAATACACTTGGGGTTCAGCAGGAAATATAGAATTCTCATTAGTGGCCAAATGAGTCTAAGACACCGTAAATGGGCAGAAGAATAAGGGAAGGGTGCTTACAGAGAACATTTACTAAACTGAGAAAACAAAGAAGTTGAAGGCAAAAAATAACAAGTAGCTGGTGTGCATCTTTGTTAAAGTCTGATGGCCATGCTGCTCAGTTTACTGATACTACACCCAGGGCTTTAAGTTGGATGAAAAAACTGGAGGGTCTCTCAAATGGGCGTGGCCAATATAATTAAGGGCATGGTTTACAACACTTAAGCTAAAAATCTGTGCTTAGCATAGTGTGCCGCCCAACTTGTATTTTGCTGTTTCTGTCATTGCATCCAGATATATGATACAACAAGTAACATCATACCTACAACAAGTCAGGACTATTGACTTTGTCAATGGTTGTTAGTTGCATAAGATAAATAAGCAGCAACTATGGCTTGTACATAATATTGAAAAAGCTTCCACTTAAAGCCATGGTGACACCATGACAATGTTGCTGCTCTTGAGTTTCAAAAAGAGAAGGGAAATCCAGAGAGAAAATGACTCTCTTCAAAGGATTTCCCTTCCCCTACAATGCTCACCTTGCATGACGTCATGCCGTGCCGTAACTTCTCCACTTGTGAGAAGCGAGCAGTGTGAGCAGGCGCACATCGGTGTGCCTGCTGTCACTGCAGTCCTGAAAAAAACGGACCGCCTGTGCCATGGCACAAAACAGAGCCCGATAGAGACCCGTTTCGAGGCCTCCTTTAAAAAACTGCTGGTGCTCAGACCCGGTGAGACCCTGCCCACTTAAAGCCCTGACTACACCCAGGGCCGGACTGGGAACCGAATCCGGCCCTGGCAAACTGCTCGGCCGGTCCCCGGGGGGGCCGCTATGCTGCAAAACTGGCCCCTGGTAACAAAAACGGCCCTCAGGGGCCCAAAACTGTCCCCCACCCTGGCGGCCCACCGGGGAAACACCTGGTGCCCGCTATGGCCAGTCCGGCCCTGACTACACCCACAGCAAGGTGAACGCACAAATACAACACAGCTTTCAACTCTGTCATGTCGCCAGAGTGTCACTTACACTACCACTCAAGTTTTAGTGAATTGACGTCTATTATTGAGCACACACAAATATTTTTGTGTTCTGCATGCACAAGCGTTGGACAGACTTTGGTAAGAAGGGGCATAGTTTGCACACAGGAGTGAATGGCGTTCATAGACACAGGTGCTCAGGGTGTTCATTTGGAGTTAGACACTATGATCCATAGTCACCACCTAAAACTATAAGGCATGGTGGTACAAAAACACAGGCATGGGCTGGAACGCACACATAAGCATGCCTCTCAACATTTCGCATATCCAAGTATCCAAGTATGGCAAGCTCAGTGAGTCTTGGAGAATAGTCCTAATGAAAATACCAATAGAAAGTACGTATTTTTAAAGAGTGATGGAGCTTAGCAGGGTTTCGAGTCCATTGACGATTTATGGGAGGAGCACTGCTCTGGGGGCGAAGATGAGTGTGCGCATGGGGCCATCCTACATATAAGGGTTAGTTCACAATGAGAAAGAACTACTGACTGTTAACAGAAAAACCACCTGCTCACTGAGGCATGCTCTAAGCACAAAGGGAAACCGGCTGCACTTGGCCTCTCCTTTCACAGAGTAGTATGTGCATGCCGGGGAAGGTACTATGGAGAGTGGAGTACAGTAGATCTACTGATTTGAATTGGACTGCAGGCCACCTTCTGCTATTTTCTTGTTGGCTTCCACGTGGGTCTTAACCTTACTTTCCCCCCCAGTGCACCTGCCACACCTTCAGGGTACCCAGCAAGTCCGCCTTTGACTAGTTCTGAGAGGGAGCCAAGGAGCTGGTGTGGCTAGCCCCAGAGAGTATGTCAGAAAAAAGGAACCTCATCTGGTCCCCATTCAAGCTGCACAGCCGCATCCATATATGAATGAATCAAAAGAATCAAAATTCTTAACCACAATTTAATCTTCTGTTTATCTGTATTTAATCCATTTCTTTTCACGTTTTTCAAAATTCTTTAATTCGTTTTACACATTCAAATTGCCCTTCCAGGCTTTTCACGGTAGCATAGGAGAGTTTAACATTTCCACATGTCACGATTTTTATTTAAAAAACCAATGCATTTCGGGATTGTTCCCTTCGTCAGGGGTATCATGACGGTAGTGGAAAATTTAGTTCCATTTTATCACAATAATCTTCCATCGACTTCGAGGCAAATAGCTCCATTCCCGGTTGTGTATCAAGCCCCAGAGAGTGTCATCACAGTCTAAAGTGCTCCTGATAGTGTGGCAAAGCTAGTTTGTCTTCCTCCATTCTTGTAGGATCCTTCTTAGTGTTTTAAGCCTCTGTGTGGAGGTGAAGATTTGTGTGATTGTGGTGGTGCCACATTGACTCCCCACTCCATAATAGCACTGGCAGGGTGCAGGCTACTGGCTATCCCACAGCTGTATTGCACTCTGAGAAGGATTAAAGATGGCAGCTCCCTTCAAAATTGTGATGGAGATCTTCTCTCATCATGTTCCATACACCGATTCCTGGTATCTTCCCACCAAAACTAGATGACCCTCCTGTGGTGAATGAAGGCAGAGTTCTTGCTGTGCTTCCTTTCCCCCATGTAAGAATATCCTGTGAGCGTATTTACAAGTTACTGCTAATGCCTGTGGAAAGTCCAGCCCCTGTCTATCCCTCCAGCAGGAGAAGTCTAATCTCTCTGGAATGTGTCTATTGTTTTTAGTGGTTTTCATTTGCCAGCTGATGTGGGAGGTTAATTAAGTCACCCTGCAAGACAGCTTAAGGTGCAAATCTCATTAAGGTTGGGTAAGAGAAATAAGATAGATATGTTATAAATGACTTCATATTTGGATTCACCAATAATTTGCATACAAGGCAGAGACTATGACCAATATATCATAAGATAATGTGAAAATAAAGCAGTGCACAGTCTCCACATAAAAAACACATTGAAAACAATACATTACACTGTAGACAAAACAGGACGGTGCAGTCCCTTTTGGTCTCCAATCTACTCGTATTAATTTTAGTCCGGGCCCCACCTATCATAGTGCTATATGTGCTATCAGACAACATTCTTCCTTGTTCTGCCCACACATGTGCAAGTATAACCAGATCAGACCCCCTCGTCTCTGCTGCTTAGCATCTGATCTTATTTTAAAAGGTGGGTCCTAGAGGCTGTAAATCCAAGACCCTGTTATCAAGACAAGAAGTAAAACAAATGAATGTGCAAAGACCATTAGTGGCTAGCACTGTAGCTTTATGACATGCTCAAGCATAAAACAAATGCCCTAATTTAGCAATTAAAATGTTGTTGTGTCAGCAACGTAAACACATCAAAGAACATCACTGTGTCTCTATTAGAAGCTACATGTTTTGTTTCGGCAGTCTAACAAAAAAACTACTGGTGCCATTTCACCAAAACATAATTTTAACGGAAATAGGGCAATGTAACCATCACAAAATTAATTACCCTTGAAGGACAGTCCATCCAAGCAATGGGAAACCATGAAAAGCTCGTGAAAGCCAATGGCTGAAGGGGGTGACGAAAAAGTCACTCACTTCTTCTATTGTACTTTTTTGAAGAACTGATAGTATGAAGACTTCCAGACAACTAACTCTGTCTATAGCCAACCAACAAACAGCTTTGACATCCAATGACAAGCCCCATCTTATGTGTATGACACAAAAATATGAATTTTTGCCATTTGTTCCACAGCAATGTCTATTCAAGTTGATCATTTTCTATAGCTCAAAACTTAGGGGCAGATTTACAAGCCCCTTGCGCCACTTTTGCGTCACTTTTCCCATGTTAAAAATGACGCAAAAGTGGCGCAAGGGGCTTGTAAATCTGCCCCCATGTAGGCAGCTCTAGCGCAATCATCTCATTCATTGCTTGATGCCTGGCTCAAAGGAAAGACCGTCTAATGTTTACATTTCCCCACAGTGCCGTCTAACTGCCTCAAAGAAAACTACATCCTCCGCTGCCTAGCTAGCGCTGCTTCAAGAAGCACGCAACACCAGGTACACATGGTTCTGTACATGCCCAACCTCCGCCATTTTGCAATAAACAGTCAAGGGGGCCTTCACCAGTGCTCCACGTGCACGAACTGCCCCCTGCCCGAAAAATAAACTACACAGTTCATGTATACATCGGTTTTAGACGTGAAGCCCTCTCGTTGAGTGGAATTTTCAGTCAATAAACACAGGTTGGAAAAAACTCACTGTACACTAAGGCGCCATTTACTGTCCAAACAGCCCTTTACATCTCAATGAAGTTCTGTCTCCTCTTTGAGGTTTTTACAACTCCATGGACGGCAATGCAGTCCCAGGTCGGCACGCGGCCGGCGCCATCCGTCTGTTCAACAGTTTTAACCAAGTAAAGGATGTTTTAAAACGGAAGCCTCTTCACTGCTCATGAGGATTCATATCAAGCTGAATAAGTGCTCGTCTAATCTTCTGCTCTCAATAATGCAGCCCCACAAGGAACTGGGCAGGGGGCTGATACTGTCAAATCCTTTTGAAAACACAAGTCTATTTTTACCCCAAACACATATTTAATGCATGGCGTTAGAAGTCGAACTGCGTGCTCTGCCAGAAGACAATTTACCCGCAGAACTGATTGAATCGCTCTGATTGAAGTGCTGTTATGTGAAGTGGGCTCAAGGAGAACTCCCCACTGTGTCAATCAAAAAGAGTTTAGGAAGTCAGAAAAAGACGCCTTCAGTCTCGAAAAAACATCATGAAATGTGAAGGATGGGCTTGTGTTAAATGATTTCCCTGCTCATAGCTTCCAAAAAGAACTTTCCAGGAAAAAAAAACATTTTTGTGATTGGTGCTAAACTCCCCAGATGCAGTAGCGTGAAGAAAGTGCCTGGCCTGCCATATTCACAAGAAACCTTGTCATTATACAGGATAATAGAAAGTTGCACTTACAGAGCCGGTCACAATGGCAGAATGTCTTGGAAAGTGCTTCAAATTGTCATCTCTGTTATTATTATTAGCAGTAGGAGTAGTCGTAGTAGAAGTAGTCCTAGTAGTGGTACTAGTGGTAGTAGTAGTAGTAATAGTACTATGGTTGTTGTAGTTATGATTATGTTTTTTATTATTAAAACAATAATAATTGGAGGTCGTGGGTTGCTTTAAAGCAGGAATACTCAAAGTACGGCCCGGGAGCCGCATGCGGCCCTCCTGACCTTTAATTGTGGCCCTCTGGTGAAGAGCAGCACAGGGCTGCTCTTCACTTTACAGAGCAGGAACATTCCGAAAGGAAAGCTGTGAAATAGGCATACTTTATTTACACATTAACTAAAGTAAAGGTAAAGAAGCAAAGAAGGTGTCCTAGACTACTTATCTTTAGGAACACCTTTAGCTTTAAAGACATCTTGCACTAAACATGTAAAAACATGATTAAAAAACTCTGCAAACTTAAAAAAACTACCATGCACAACGGTTTTACCATAGAGGATCGGACAATATCAATGCATGGAGAGGCATTTATTAGAAGCGGTAGTTTTCAAACATGATCTTGGAAACATTCATGCCGCCCCCATTCTGAAAACAATGACATTAGTGATCCAAGAGGAAAGTAATTTTTCAGGTGCACCTTCTGTGTAACACGCCTTGGTTGTTATATAATTGGAACAACATTATAGCTTAGTAAATAAAACACAAGAGAAGGTTTTGGGCAGCACACATCCTGAGCTCGTATATTTCAAGGGGCTCTAATATGTGGTAATGAAGAAATAGGAGGCAAAGTGGAATTAACCAATTGCCTAGGATCACACAGTTTCGTCAGGTGGGGAAGCCAGGACTGATACCAGGTTTTCTGGTTTCACATTTTGCAATTCAGCCACCAGTTGAGTATCTCTTTCCATCTCACGTTTTACATTAGAAGTTAATGCTTTGACTTTAATTCTTGATGCATGAGAATAGAGCGTTGATGGCAAACAAATGTCACGTGAAGGCTCGGTTTGTTGTCCACACCATGCATCTGCTTCACGTCCTCCTACTCCCACCTTTCATCCCCATGACCCTCGCATTGCTGGCATCGGTGCAGCTCTCGGACATGCCACAGACGATACTTGCGGCCCCTGGGGAAATGTTTGTGATTACCCATGCTTTAAAGGATTCCCTGAAATTAACTTCTATCATCATATAATATAAAGTACTGTTTTCATTCTATTTATTTAATTATTTATATTGATTACATCCATCTGGCCCAAAGTGCAGTAGAGTGCTTTATGTAGTAAAAAGGCTACATCCTGGTGTGTGTGAGTTACACAACTATGGAAGGACAGTAAGGAAATACGTCATCAGATGCATTTTTATCGTGATGAAGGGACCTGCACATCTACGGAAGTTGATGGAGTGAGTGGGTGAGAGGATGAGGCATGCTAAAGGCATTCAAATGGGGAATTTGTGAAGAGTAGTATGGAGAGCGTGACAGATAAAGTTGGTTTGTGTACAGTGGACTGACAACTGGCAGTAAAAGTGGTTAGTAGGTGATGTTAAAACCACCTGGAAACAACCCTTCAAAGTTGGATGCAGAGGCGAGACAAGTCTCAGTGAGAAAGAGGGCATTTAAGTTATGTGAGAGAGGAGGTTACAAGTTTGCAGAGGTTAACATTTTCAACACATATTGGTGCAAGCTAACATCAGTGATAGTGAGGAGATTCTGGAAATTAAGGGAGTCTTGCAAGAATAGTTTTTAAACTTTTTTTATATATATTTTTTTAAACTTTATTTTCCATTTTCACAGTAATATACAACAAAAAGACTGCATACTAATTACTCATTGCAACCTTACAAAGTACATTGTTTAGAGAAAAGATCAAGTACATAACGCACACTGGTATTTGGGGTAACATACACATTTCTTTAATAAATCAACGATTAGTCAACCTGCAATCGTCCCTTCACGCCAAGGTTTATGGCCCACCCCACGCATTTTAGAGGTGCTTATGTGCATCAGAGGCAGTCTCGGAGGTCTAACCCACCCCGGCAGGCACTATTCCTGCCGACTGCTGTGAAAGGGGGGACGAGCCAACTTCCAGCAAATAACACTTAAGTGGCCCCCAGATGTCCTGTGGCCTGGACACCAAGGGCTGAGTAATGGCAAATAGTTCACTATTCGTATTACAATATACCAGACTATGGAGCCAGGCTTTTGTGGTAGGGGTAACTTTGTTCCCCCAGTGCAGTGCTATCTCTCTCTTAGCCAATAGCAGCACAATAGATGTAAATTTGCGTATTGGCTTAGGGATCTTTCGCACGTTCCCCAACAGAGCGATTACAGGTACAGGGGCTATAGTGTGTAGTATCCTCTTAGATAAGAGAGTGAAGATGACCCTCCAATAGCATCCTATTTTTACACAATTCCAAGTAATGTGGACAAAATCAGCGTGGTGTGCACCACACTTGGGGCAAGTGTGTGGCCGATTGGAGTCAATCCTGTGAATTTTCGCTGGGGACATGTTAGACTTGGCACCATTGGCTTGGGTCCCCCCTGCATTTTTTGCCTTCACCTCCTGCGTTTTTACTGTATGTTGGACTCCGTTTTGCTGGTCTAGATGCTTTGGGCACTTTGCCACTGCTGTTCAGTGCCAAAGTGCAAGTGCTCCCATTGTAAATTACTGTTATGGATTAGTGATTCCATGATTGGCATATTTGATTTACTTGTCAGACCCTAGTATAGTGCACTGTGTGTGCCCAGGGCATGTAAATCAAATGCTGCTAGTGGGATGCAGCACTGATTGTGCCACCCACAGAAGCAGCCTGTAAAATAAAACTCTGGCCTGCCATTGCAGAGCCTGTGTGCAGTCTGGACTGCCATGTCGACTTGGCAAGTGCACACAGTTGCCAGTCCCTAAACCTTCCCTTTTCTACATAGTAGTCACCCCTAAGGTAGTCCCAAGGTATCCCTGTGGGCAGGGTGCATTATAAATGAAAGGGAGGACATGCCCTGATGTGTGTGGCATATCCTGATAGTGAAATACTACCAATTTCGTTTTTCACTATTGTAAGGCTACCTGTTCCCATAGGAAAGAATGGGGAGTTTGTTTATAACATCTTATAAACATAACTGACCCTGGGAAAAAGGTAGGTAGCTAAAGTTTAGTATGCCTGAACTCAGAATGTTAAAATGCATCTTTTAGTAAGGGTGATTTTTACATTCTGGGTTTGAAAATGCCCCTTTTAGAAAGTAGATATTTTCTTGCCTAACCATCCAGTGTGCCTCGGCTAGGTTTGTGTATTGCATGTCTGGCTTTTGGATGACAGGGGCTGGAGAGGGGCAGTGGCTCCAGAATTCTGATGAGTCAGGGCTGGGCTGAATAGACCTGGACTGCATTTAGAGTAGGGGGAGGAGATTTCCTTTCACCTGAATGGGCCTGGTCTGCCTTCAACAATGCTGTCTCCACCTCCTGCCAGGAAGCTGCACCAGTGAGGCCAGAACTGGTTTTGGCTGGGTACAGACACCCTCTGCCTTCAGAGAACAAAGGATTTTGGTGTATAAAAAGATAGGGGCCTAGACTTTTAGATCACTTCTGGGAAATCAAGAGGAACCTTTGCCAAGGAGAAGAGCCGGAGAAGCTGAGGAGGAGTACTGCTACTGTGCTGTTTGCTGTCTGGGGTTGGCCTGCAGTGGCTACTTGCTGCAAAGGAAAGGAGAAAGGACTTTGCTGCTTGCTTTGTCCCCCTGCTTGAAGAGAAGATCTCCAAGGGCTTGAACTGAGCTTGCCCCCTGTTCTAGAGGTCTCAGGAACAGCAAAGACCTCACCATGTCCGTGGGCACTGTCTCTGATCGTCGCCGCAGAAGAAAAGGGTAACCGACTCTGTCATCGAGTCCGTCGCAGGATTCCGGGTCCTGAAAGCACCGCCGAGAGCAACGCCTCACTTCGCAATGCAACCCTGGTCTCACCGACTCCGTCAACGAGCCGCTGCGTGCATCGCGTCCTGTGGGCACCGCACTCCGTAATGCTTTGCTACACGCTGCAAGGACGCCACCGACTCCGTGGCTGCCCGACCCGAACATCGACCGGCTCCGTTGCCGCACTGTGACTTGCCAGCACCTCAGCGAGCATCGCCTCACCCTTTAACGCAAGCCCTAGTCTCACCGACACAGTCAACGAGCCGCTGCCTGCACTGAATCGTGAGGACAACGCCCTCCGCAACGCTCTGTTTCACAACGCGACCGAGACGTTTGCCCCGACCGACTTGCACCGACTTGTTGGTCGCAACAAGAAAGGTACTGTGTCTGCGTCTGTCAATGCTTTAGCTGGCCAGTATCGACGCGGTCGGCTGGAATTGTTAGACTCTGTCGTATTCAGTATCGCGGTAGCCCCAGTAGGAGCTACAGAGTCGGAAGAACTGTGTTTTATTGATTTTCCTGCAACTTAAAGGTTATTTTGCACAAGTACTCTTTTTCAAGAGTATTATGTGTTGGATTTTTATCGTATTTGGTCTTGTTGGTTTAGATAAATATTTACTATTTTTCTAAACTAGTGTGGTGTCCATTTGTAGTGTTTTCACTGTATTACTGTATGTGTTCACAAATGCTTTACACACTGCCTCTGAGAAAAGCCTATCTGCTCGTGCCAAGCTACCAACGGGGTGAGCAGGGGTTATTTTAGGAGTGTATCCCCCTTACCCTGACTAGAAGCAAGGGTCCCTATTTGGACAAAGGTACCTACCTCTGCCAACTAGAGACCCCCATTTCTAACATTGGTGGTCAGCGGTGAGGATCCTGGACTTGCATTTGTGATTTACATACAGTGATTGGTGTACACTACTAGCATAGTGCAGACCATTAGGTGACCACATACATTTACTGAACTTTTCCCTTGGATCGTTTTATCTGCAAAGTAAAGAACTGCTAATTTTGTCATCATGACCAAGCCAGCATTCATTGCATCCATTGATATCGAATTTGAGGAAGATAGGGTGGAAACCTACAGTGTCTCAACTGAAAGCTATCTGCAAGAAATTTAAAGTCTCTGTGAAAAGCCTCACCAGGAAGGATGAATACCAAAAGGCGCTGAGGGCCTGGTTGGAATCCAGAAATGCCAGTGGGCAGGATGAGGAGCCTCTGGTGGAGGCAGAGAATGTGGATGAGCAACAGGAGGGGCAAGTGAATCTGCCAGGAGGGAGGGTACGTTCCGTGGATGGCAGCAGTGTTTCCCAAAAGGGTCTGTCTCCAGAGGAGTTGGAGGACAGAGAGAGAGATAGGGGGCATGAGAGGGAGCTTGCTAAGCTCAGGCTGGGGAAGAAGGGTGACATAGAAAATAAGAAGTTGGAGTTGGAAAAGCAGAAATTGGCCATGGAGGAAAAGAGGATGCTTTTAGAGCATGAGAGAGGGTTGAGGGAGTTGGAGCTGAAAGCAAAGAGTTTAGAGATCTATCCCTCTGGTGGCAGCCCACACCGTCAGTGCCTGGAGAAGGAAAGGTGTACATTCCCAAAGATGTTATTAAGGATTTCATGAAGCATGAGGACATTGGGCAGTGGTTTAAGGCCTATGAAGTAGCAATGAGGTCCCACCGGGTCCCTGAGAGCGATTGAGGAGCAGGGTTGTGGGGCCGCTTCATCAGTGAATTAAAGGGAGACATTGCTAGCTTTGCCCACTGAGGATCAGATGTCCTATGCCCCCATGAAGAAAGCCTTGATAGCCAGGTAGGGTTGACCCCATAGCTTTAATAGGCAGAAATTTAGAAACTGTAAGAAGCTGGAGTCAAGTACTTGGGTGGAGTATGTGTCCTATTTTTGCAGAGCACTGGATGGTTGGGTGAAGGGTAGCAAGGTGAATGATTTGCAGGGGCTCTATGATTTGGTTGCATGGGAGCACTTGTCAGATAATTGTTTTCCAGAGCTACCCCAGCACTTGATTGACCGTAAGCTGACTAACCCCAGAAAGCTTGCTGTGGAGGCGGACCGCTGGGTAGGCACCAGGGTCCAAAAAGGTCGTGGGGGAGACTCCGCCAAAGGTGGGCAGGGCCGCCAGCAGAAGAGTGGGGGGGACAAGGGTAAACAGAAGTAGTTCCAGAAAGGGCCCCAAAGTAATCCCCAAGGGAACCAAGGTAAGGGTTTCCAGCCTCCCACTGAGAAGAAGCCATGGGTCCCGACAGGTAAGCCTGTTCCGAGGGGTTCCAACGCTTGTTATGGTTGTGGTCAGGTGGGCCACTTCCAAGGGGATCCTAGGTGTCCCAAAAATGTTACCACCGCACCCACTGGTGCACCGCCACATGCAGATGGCTAGTGTAGCCTTGGGGGAGGAGTCAGGTGCCCTAGATGGGTGGGGACCCGCAGAAATGTCCCTGGTCTCTTTAGGAGACAGTGAGATGGTCTGAAGAGCTCATCTGACTGATAACACTAAAAAATACAGGCAGTGGGTGACCATCAATGGTCATAGTGTGGAGGCTCTGAGAGAAACCGGAGCCAGTGTGACAGCTGTCAATTGTCGGCTGGTGTCTGAAGAGCAGGTGGTCCCCAACACATTCTACCCAGTAGTTGCCGCTAACAATTCAGAGTGCTTCTGCAAAGTGGCACAGGTTCCCTTTGAGTGGGGGGTCTCAGGTACCTTGAAAGTAGCTGTGAGGCCAGCCATGCCTGTTGACTGTCTGCTAGGCAATGATTTGGAGAGCTCCCCTTGGGTGAAGGTGGAGCGGAGGTCTAATTTGGAGATGTTGGGTCTGCCTGAGTGGGTGTGTGTGACCACTCGGTCTATGGCAGCCGGTAAGGGCATTCAAGAGGACCTGGAGCCTGAAAAAGTGGTCCAGGTGCCTGCCAAAAAGAGACAAGGCAGGGGGCGCGGGAAACCGGTCTCCGAAGTTCCCACGGTCCAGGAGGAGGCAAACCTTGAGGGGGATGCCCTGGAGCCTACAGGGGAACAAGTGGCTGAACTGGGGGACCTGCCTGAGCTGACTCATTGGCAGCAGGAAGGAGGCCCCACCAGGGAGGAATTCTGCCAGGAGCAGCAGAAGTACCCTTCTCTTGTTGGTTTGCGGCAACAGGCTGCAAACCAGGCAGCAGGTGATCAGTCTGGATCATATTGGATTTACTGGGAGAAAGGTCTCCTGTATAGCGAGCCTAAGGTTGCGGAGCCTGGGTCAGCCCGTGTGCTGGTGGTACCCCAGCGCTTCAGAGCCTTCCTACTGGGCCTGGCTCAGGATGTGCCTTTGGCAGGACATTTGGGGCAAGACAAGACCTTTGAAAGGCTTGTCACCCACTTTTACTGGCCCCAAATGCGTAAGAACTCTGACACACACTGTAGGTCTTGCCAGACTTGCCAGGCAAGTGGCAGGAGTGGGAGGAAGTGTAAGGCTCCTCTCCAACCTTTTCCTGTGGTCAGTACCCCCTTTGAGAGGGTGGGTATTGACATTGTGGGGCCTCTGGATCCCAAGTTAGCCATGGGCAACAGGTTTATCCTGGTCTTGGTGGACCATGCCACCCGGTACCCAGAAGCCATCCCTCTCTGGACTGTGACGGCCCCCGTGGTGGGTCGTGCATTGATGGGGATTTTCTCCCGTGTGGGGTTCCCCAGAGAGGTGGTGTCCGACCATGGTACCAAGTTCATATCAAAGTATATGAAGTCCCAGTGGCAGGAGTGCAGTGTTACATACAAGTTCACCACTCCTTACCACCCCCAAGGTAATGGGCTGGTTGAGAGATTCAACCGGTCACTGAAGGGCATGATTATGAGTCTTGGTGAACCCATGAGGCATAAGTGGGACGTCCTCTTACCATGCCTTTTGTTTGCTTACAGAGAGGTGCCCCAGAAGTCTTTAGGGTTCAGTCTCTTTGAGCTGCTGTACGGCCATCCTATAAGAGGACCTCTGAGTCTGGTGAAAGAAGGCTGGGAGAAAGCTCCCAGTAAACCTCCCCAGGATGTATATAGCTACATGCTGGCCTTCAGAAACCAGACTAAGCGCTTCAGACAACTCGCTCAGGCGAATCTGGAAGCCAGCCAGGAGGAGATGAAACGGTGGTATGATCAGAATGCCACTCTGATCGAGTTTCAGCCTCAACAAAAGGTATGGGTCATGGCCCCAGTGGAGTCTTGCGCGCTCCAGGATAAGTGGACCAGGCCATTTGAGGTGGTGGAGCGCAAGAATAATGTCACCTACTTGGTGGACTTGCAGTCTTCAAGGAACCCTTTGCGGGTCCTGCATGTGAACCGCCTGAAGCCCCACTTCGAGAGGTCCGAAGTGGGCATGCTCCTATCAACAGATGCTGGAATGGAAGAGGAGACTGAGCCTCATTCTGACCTCGTGTCTGCGAAGGAGCACGATGGGTCAGTGGATGGTGTAAACCTCTCTCCCGCCCTGACTCCCGAACAGCAGAGCGACTGTCGCCAACTGTTGGGACAGTTTGCTGCCCTGTTCTCCCTGACCCCTGGTGTCACTCAGGGGTGTGTCCATGATGTTGTCACTGGGGACAGTCCTCCTGTAAAGCACAAAATTTACAGAGTGACTGACAGGGTCAAGGCTTGCATCAAGGAAGAGGTCTCCAAGACGTTAGCACTAGGGATGATTGAGCCCTCAAACAGCCCTTGGGCCAGCCCAGTGGTCTTGGTCCCAAAGGCTGCCGCCCCCGGTGCCACACCAGAACTCCGATTCTGTGTGGACTACCAAGGGCTCAATTCAGTCACCAGGACTGATGCGCACCCCATCCCCAGAGCTGATGCGCTCATAGATCGGTTGGGAGCTGCCCAGTACCTCAGTACATTTGACTTAACGTCTGGGTACTGGCAGATTGCCTTAACTGATGGGGCAAAGGAGAGGTCAGAATTCTCAACACCAGAGGGGCACTACCAATTCCGGGTGATTCCCTTTGGGTTGAAGAATGCCCCTGCCACCTTTCAGAGGTTGGTCAACCAGGTGTTGGCTGGACTGGAAGATTTCAGTGCCGCCTACCTGGATGACATTGCAGTGTTCAGTGCCACTTGGGGGGAACATCTGCACCATCTCTGGGAAGTGTTGAAGGTGCTGCAGAGGGCAGGCCTCATGATCAAGGCGAGTAAGTGCCAGATCGGGCAGGATTCTGTGGTGTACTTGGGACACCAGGTAGGGAGCGGCCAGGTGGCGCCCCTACAGCCCAAGATTGATACCATGCTGGCTTGGGAACCCCCCAAGTCCCAGACAGTGGTGAGAGCCTTTTTAGGACTCACAGGGTATTACAGGAGATTTGCAAGGGGTATGGCACCATTGTTGTCCCCTAGACCGAGCTGACTTCCAGGAAGCAGCCCAAGAAGGTGAATTGGACTGACACCTGCCAGAAGGCTTTTGATACCCTGAAATCTGCCATGTGCACGGAGCCCGTGCTTCAGGCACCCAACTTCTCAAGGGAATTCTTTGTGCAGACAGATGCTTCAGAGCATGGTGTGGGAGCGGTGCTCTCACAGCTATATGAGGAGGGCCTAGACCAACCTGTAGAGTTCATTAGTAGGAGGCTACTTCCATGGGAACAGAGGTGGAGTGCGATTGAGCATGAGGCATTTGCTGTGGTCTGGGTGCTGAAGAAGCTGAGGCCATACTTGTTTGGTGCTCACTTCCAGGTTCAGACAGACCACAGGCCCCTCAGATGGTTGATGCAGATGAGGGGTGAGAATCCAAAGCTGTTGAGGTGGTCCATTTCCCTACAGGGGATGGACTTTACGGTGGAACACCGCCCTGGTACAGAACACGCCAATGCTGATGGTCTGCCCAGAAAGGTAGGACATGCCCTGATGTGTGTGGCATGTCCTGATAGTGAAATACTACCAATTTTGTTTTTCACTATTCCAAGGCTACCTGTTCCCATAGGACAGAATGGGGAGTCTGTTTATAACATCGTATAAACATAACTGACCCTGGGAACAAGGTAGGAAGATAAAGTTTAGAATGCCTGAACTCAGAATGTTAAAATGCATCTTTTAGTGAGGGTGATTCTTACATTCTGGGTTTGAAAATACCCCTTTTAGAAAGTAGGTATTTTCTTGCCTAACCATCCAGTGTGCCTCTGCTAGGTTTGTGTATTGCATGTCTGGCTTTTGGATGACAGGGGCTGGAGAGGGGCAGTGGCTCCAGAAGTCTGATGAGTCAGGGCTGGGCTGAATAGACCTGGGCTGCATTTAGAGTAGGGGGAGGAGATTTCCTTTCACCTGAATTGGCCTGGTCTGCCTTCAACAATGCTGTCTCCACCTCCTGCCAGGAAGCTGCACCAGTGAGGACAGAACTGGTTTTGGCTGGGTACAGACACTCTCTGCCTTCAGAGAACAAAGGATTTTGGTGTATAAAAAGATAGGGGCCTAGACTTTTAGATCACTTCTGGGAAATCAAGAGGAACCTTTGCCAAGGAGAAGAGCCGGAGAAGCTGAGGAGGAGTACTGCCCTTGTGCTGTTAGCTGTCTGGGGTTGGCCTGCAGTGGCTACTTGCTGCCAAGGAAAGGAGAAAGGACTTTGCTGCTTGCTTTGTCCCCCTGCTTGAAGAGAAGATCTCCAAGGGCTTGAACTGAGCTTGCCCCCTGTTCTAGAGGTCTCAGGAACAGCAAAGACCTCACCGTGTCTGTGGGCACCGTCCCTGATCGTCGCCGCAGAAGAAAAGGGTAACCAACTCTGTCATTGAGTCCGTCGCAGGATTCCGTGTCCTGAAAGCTCCGCCGAGAGCAACGCCTCGCTTCGCAACGCCTCGCTTCGTAACGCCTCGCAACGAAGCCCTGTTCTCACCAACTCCGTCAACGAGCCGCTGCTTGCACCGCATCCTGTGGGCACCGCACTCTGCAACGCTTCGCTACACGCTGCAAGGACATCACGGACTCCGTCGCTGCCCGACCTGAAAATCGACCTGCTCCGTCGCCGCACCATGACTTGCCAGCAACGCAGCGAGCAACGTCTCACCATAATGCAAGCCCTGGTCTCAGCGACTCCGTCAATGAGCCGCTGCCTGCACCGAATCGTGAGGACATCGCCCGCCGCTGCAGATCGGTTCAGGGCATCACGCCCCTTGATCAACTTACCTGATGCCCATTGGAGGGCTAAACAAGTCACATGTGGTGAGGAGTGCCTTTTTAAACCAAACTGTGCCGTTACATGCAAAATGCCTGTGATCAAGGGGCGTGATGCCCTGAAACGCGTAAGGCGGAAACTTAACTCCAATAAAGATATGCTGCTTTGCACACTAATTACTGGTTTGGAGTGCGTCTTTGAATCGAGGTTCTTTGTTTAAAAAAATATTTCCGGCAGTCCAGCCGTAAAGACGCACCACCCGAAAGTTAAGGGGCCACGGAGACACAGAACTGATCGAATGACCCCGATTGGGAAATCAGCTGGCAGAAACAAGCAACATTGCTTAATATGGAGGCCCACTGGAGGGTTTTGAAAATGCTGACAAATTTCATGTAAGAGGACGACCTACTATAGGAATTAATATACAAAAGGCACCGGAACAATCCACTAAAGTAAAATATTCATGGACTTTAATTCCCAGCATGCCATACAAATGGAACTTACCTGATGCCCATTGGAGGGCTAAACAAGTCATATGCGGTGAGAAGTGCCTTTTTAAACCAAACTGTACCGTTACATGCAAAATGCCTGTGATCAAGGAGCGGGTTGCCCTGAAACGCGTAAGGCGGAAACTTAACTCCAATAAAGAAATGCTGCTTTGCACACTAATTACTGGTTTGGAGTGCGTCTTTGAATCGAGGGTCTTTGTTAAAAAATATATATATATATATTATCTACTGGCGGTCGCCAGTAGATAGTTATAGTTAGGACCACATTTCCATAGGAAAAGCGTTTTTGATTTGCTTATAACTTTGGCGTCGTTTGACGAATGTTTACGAAATTTTCCCAAAAACTTCTCTTTTCAGATGAGCTCCTATGTTGAAAGTTTGGGGGTGATTCATCAAGGGGGCTGAGAAAAAGGGGGTCTCAAAACGTGTTTACTCCATGCAATTTCCATAGGAAACTTTAAACAAGGCTTCAGGTCAAAATGCTGAACGGAATTACGTCAAATTTGGCAGGGAGAAAGGTTTTGGTCCAGAAAGCACGCTTTTGTTTAAATGGGGTAAGTCCGTTCAGTAGTTTTAGAGAAATATCAAAATTTACAGATATTGATATTTGAGAATTCTGACATCTGATTGGCTGAGGCGTTGCGAGCACGAGCGTGCGGCTCATTGGCTGCAAACTGTTGAAACTAGGCAGTGTTGGCAGCCATTTTGTGACTGAGTTGAAAGGCGTAGGGGGAAAAATAAGAGAATAATTGTATAAGAGGGTTTAGTAGGAACACTGTGGTCGTAGTTTAAGCAGTCTGTACGGTGCAGAGGCAGGGAGTTTGAATGTTGCGTAGGCCGTGGAAATCACGTCCACAGAACAACGGTGCGTGGTATTGCGGCAAGGTTGCGTAGGCTCTGGAAATCCCATCGGGAAAACAATGCGCCGTATTGCGGCAAGCAGTGTGTAGGGTGCACACACAGGTAGTGTGAATGTTGCGTAGGCTGTGGAAATCACGTCCGCAAAACAACGATGCGTGGTATTGCGGCAATGTTCAGTAGGCTGTGGAAATCATATCGGGAAAATAACAATGCGCCGTATTGCAGCCTTCCTTTACCTTCCTTTAATATAATGCGCAGTAATGTTTACTTATAATGCTTTGTTCACTTTTATCACGGACAGTGAACAAAATTAACGTTTAATTGGCTGAGGTGTTCCAACAACGAGCTCAATGTTCATTGGCTGCGAACCATTAAAAGTAAAAGTGTTGCCAGCCATTCCCTCCCCCTGCGCGGAGTAGCAAGGACATCTGATTGGCTCACATGTTCCAAGCAGGACCTTCCAGAGGTTAATGTTCATTGGCTGCGAACCATTGAAAGTAGAAGTGTTGCCAGCCATTTCCTCCCCGTCCGCGGAGTAGCAGGGACATCTGATTGGTTGACGTGTTCCAAGCAGGACGTTCCCAAGCTTAATGTTCATTGGCTGTAAACCATTGAAAGTAGAAGTGTTGCCAGCCATTCTCTCCCCTCTGCGGAGCATCAGGGACATCTGATTGGGTAATGTGTTCCAAGCAGGACCTTCCCAAGCTTAATGTTCATTGGCTGTGAAGCATTAAAAGTAGAAGTGTTGGCAGCGATTCCCTCCCCCTCTCCGGAACACCATGGACATTTTATTGGCTAAAGTGTTCCGAGTACAAGTTTGCTCATTATTGGCTGGGAACGTTTGACTGTTGTGAAGCGTTTTGTGACGCACTTCAATGGAGTACAGGAAAACAAAGTAGTAGCGGGGAGGGTAGGAACACTATGAACTCTGTAAAGTGGTCACAAGGTGGTGAACAGGGATTGTGAAGGTAAAAATGTTTTTTTTATATATTTTAAGGGCCATTTATATAATTGGCGTGGGGTGTACAAATCACGGCGGGAAAATAACAGAGTGTGTTGCAGTCTTCTTTTTATTAAGTTTGCGGGTGGGATACTTCCCAGTAGCACTATTTACTTATAATGTGGTGTGTACTTTTCTGACGGGGAGGTGTGGTTGCGCAGCAAAAATTTCAGTCTAGGTTTCAAACAGTTTTTATTAAGCAATTAAAAATAAACTTTCTTTGAAAACTAAAGCTGTATATATCAAAGAGGTGACAAAAACGCAATTCATAAAATATCCCTTAAGCGTGGCCACACCCTCCCTTTTTTTCTGCTATAGTTTGTAAAAGTGTTGCCCCATATTCTTGATAATATAAGAGGGCATGAGTTACTTTTAGATAAAGTAGAAAATAAGTGCTACAAGAAACACTCCCGCACTACATCATCTCAGGTCACAAGAACAATAACAAGTAAAAAACTGTTAAACACAAATGACTTTATATTACATAGAAATGTACGCATCATCATTTCTTACAATTTCTATTCTGTAGAACTCTGGAAAGTTCAGTCGTAGTGCTTAGAGGTCGCTCACTGCTCCGCTAACAGATCACGGACTCCTTTAAGAACATATAGGATAGTAGTAATATATACACTACTATTCCTATCAATTCTATAGGGAGAACGAGAATAGGAACCACAACAGAGAAAAAGAGAAATACCAAAACATCATTAAAAAATGTAGGGTTTATCAAAGGCATTCAGTAAGAAAGTGTCTATGCAAACAATCTTTTTTTAAACTGCAATTTCGAAAAATATTCTCACTGTAAAAATATCTGATCAAGTAAGTTATAAAGGTCAGTAAGCTGTATTTCAGATGGTTTACTCCTGGCGGTGACAAATCTCCAATTCCTGTTGTGTGAAAATATGACACTCTACTACAATATAGAGAGTGACACTGATTGCACACAAAAAGGAAAAGGAAAATGAAGTCATGAACAGAAAACAAGATCAATAACGAAATACTTTCCAGCAGTGAATATGTTCAGAGCTTCTTTTATCCGGGACTTCGAAATCTTTGAACTTCGCGCCGACGGGCCATAAACTCCTCTGAGATCATATTGACTGTGAATATTACAATATACATACTCACACTATATGATCCCAAGGGGAAACAGAGTAAGAAGCAGAAGCTGCTGACGTTACATATAAATCTTTAGTCTTCGCGCCGACGGGTCATAAACTCCTCTGAGATCACAATGCCTGTTAATATTTTAATATACATATTTACAGTATATGATCCCAAGGGGGAAACAGAGTAAGAACCAGAAGCTGCTGACGTTACATATAAATCTTTAGTCTTCGCGCCGACGGGTCACAAACTCCTCTGAGATCATAATGTGTGGTTATTATAATATACATACTCACACTATATGATCTCAAGGGGAAATAGACTACAAACTAGAAGCTGCTGACGTTACATATAAATCTTTAGTCTTCGCGCCGACGGGTCACCAACACCTCTGAGGTCAAGTACAGTGTCAATATTATAATATACAAAGTCACACTATATAATCTCAAAGGAGCCAGAAAAGGAACAATGTTTGCTGTATTCTGTCTGTTTCTGAAAACAAGCTGCTGACGTTACATATAAATGGCAAAAACAACCAATAACACTTTTTTCTAAATACAAATGTTTAAATATTGACAAATAGCTACGTATTATAAATATCTACTATGCCATAATCAAACAACTTACAACTCTGGAATATGTTTTGTTGCCGCAAAACAAGAATCCGACGCTAGAAAAGGGAACGTGCATCACAGAATGGACACGCGTAAATAACTCGCATAAACAAAACTAATCAAACAACGGGTGTGGTTTATATACTTTTTGGTTATTGAGTAGTCTATGGAAGGAAGATGCGGCTCCGCCCATTTAGATGTCACGTTTTACAGTTGACACGTGCTCACGTTTTCACTGTTTAACTTGTGCACGTGTTGGGAAAAGTTACAAAATGTGAAGCGGTAAAGGTTTCGATTTCGATCCTAACACGTATAAGGTCCTTAATATGTACATACGTTGGAGAGCTTAAAAACTGTTACCCGGCAAACCGTGTCATTTCCATTCTCATGACTACAAACATCTATTAATTGCCGTAATTCTAAATAGAAGACATAAAAAAAATATCGTTCAGAATAGAAAAAAAAAAAGACGTGCTAATATTTCTCATCACTATGGTTTTAAATTTAAAAAATGCCAGTATTTGTAAAGTGTACAGCTTCCCCCGGAAAGGTGTGCCGGCGCTCGGGGACGTCGGGAAGATTAAGCAAGGTGTTGCCCACAGTGACATAGTGGTGGGCTAACGTGCCGCTGGAACCGGGAATCGAACTGTGAACGCTGTTGTTCGAAGTCAGGTATCATAGCTGCTGCGTCACACATTTTCCACACTTAAATGTTAATTAGTGCTAATTAAGTTTTAAACATTGTTAAATTATAACTTCTAACAGACTACTGTTACAGTTAGTTTTTCACTACAAAAAGTATGCACGTCTTTTTAAAATTTACTTAAAAACAATATAGGTTTCAGGGACATTGTAGTTAGAAATTAGCATTTATAAAACCTTTGAAATTCACAGAAAAAACCATAGGTTTTACAGACGTTATAGTTAGAAATTAGCATTTAAAAAACTTTAGAAATTCAGTGAAAAAAACCATAGGTTTTAGGAACGTTATAGTTAGTTGGACATTTCACTCATTTAAAACCAGAGAAATTCCAGTTATAGTTAGTTCAGCTAACTATAACTCGCGCCCCCGCAATGCACTGCTCATGATGTCACATATTACATCATTCATTACTTGGTCAGTGACATTACTGATGACATCACTGATGACATCTCAAATGACATCACTGATGACATCATCCATGTGATAATCTGATGCACCTCCTCACACCCTAATACACCCACTCTAAAATACAGACTACCATTATCGAAACCATAGACACACCAATACCAGTTACTACATACCCACTCACTGATTCCTAGGTCTACACACACGCCCACTCATTCACCCATACAGTCACTCATACATGCAGTCACTTATCAATACAGCACTATCATTTGCACTCATACACCTATACAGACACTCACACACCGCCACTCATCCATGGAGTTACTCACACACCTAGTCAGTCATGCAAAGAATCAATCACACTCCCATTTACTCACCTATACAGTTATACACACACCACCTCACTTATTCATACAGATACTAACACATACTTACTCTCTTATACAATCACTGATACAAGCACACACTCATCCATACAGCCACTCTCACAATCACTCACTCTCACATATAGTCAATTATATACACCGACACTCACATATACTGCCTTTCACATATGTAGTTACTCACACATGTACCACTGAGACATCCATTCACTCACCAACACACCCATACACACACTCACCCACCCACACAGCCCTTCACACATGCAGTCTTGAACCCATACACCCAGTGAATCACCCACTCACACATCTATGCACAGAGTCACACCCCCCCACCCACCCACACAGACACTCAGGCACCCATACAGATACTCAGACAACCAATCAATAACCCATATAGACACTCATGTAGCTACTCACCAACCCATTCAGCTGCATACACACCAACTGATAGACTGATACAGATATTCACACAGTTTAGTCACTAACCCATGCATTCAGTAAGACACATTTAATCACTCACTTATACAGTCAGTCACGCACCTACTAAATCATCTATTCAGACACTTATACACCCACTCATTCTTCAATACACCTTGGCGTATATATATAAATCATATTTAAACTTTACAGAAACACACAGTCATTGGATGATGTCATCAGTGATGTCATTTGAGATGTCATCAGTGATGTCACTGACCATGTCATGAATGATGTAATATGTGATGTCATCAGCAGTGCATTGCGGGGGCACGAGTTATAGTTAGCTCAACTAACTATAACGGCCGAATTTCTCTGGTTTTGTACGAGTGAAATGTCCAACTAACTATAACGTCCCTGAAACCTGTGTTTTTTTCAGTGAATTTCTAAGGTTTTTTAAATGCTAATTTCTAACTATAACGTCCCTGAAACCTATGTTTTTCAGTGAATATATATATATATATATATATACATATCTTGAAACAAACAGTCCGTGATCGGTGCGCGCTTAACTCAGCTGGTGCATGTGTCGAGGTCAGACCATACCCCGCAAAAATGTCTTCAATCGAAATTAACCACTGCACTCCAGAAGTCGTATAGGTAGAAAAAGCTTTTAATAAAGCATAAGTACCGCCACCATTACCACCACCACACCAAGCGTTTCGACCAAGAGATGGTCTTTGTCACGATTACGTGAGTCCTTTGTCGATTTCACCCTTTATAATGTCAAATCATGTTCCCAGTTTTGGTGCATTCTGGGACTTGTATTTTTAAAACTTGTATTTTTAAAAAGTCACATTTTGAAGAATTGTTTGATATTATACACTAATCCATATGTTCATCATGGCACTCTAACAATATTTCCAAATGTTATGTTGTCCTTGGTAGGATTTAGCGAGTGTTTAACTTTTTCAGCTCTGTTCCTCCTCAATTTAAATAAACTTTATTCGCACTTTTGTTATGTGCATCGGAGTGTCATCTATTTTCATTCGTTTTAGGTTCAGTACCTGTTTTTCAAGATAACTCGCTTGTTGTTATTATTGTTGGGTATAGTACCCTATTGTTGAGATGCCAATTCAGTTTTTAGAACAATTATAGGTGCACGTGTAATTCTTCATCTCCGTTAAGCCCAAAGGAGTCTTGGTTTTGAACTTGATGATTAGGCGCGATTCCAGTCTTCTTAATTTGAGTGCGATTGCCTCCTCTTTCGTGGATTGGGATAGTTGCAATTCCAAAATATCGTATGTTTTCCCAATTTGTTTTATGTTGTGTGTGGAGATGTTTTGATATCGCATAGTTCATATCTTTATTGTGAATAGCTCTAAGATGTTCCAGTATTCGCTTGCGAAGAGGACAAATGGTGCTACCAATGTAGCGTAGTCCGCAGGTGCATTCAATCATGTAGACAACGTATGTTGTTTCACAGGTGATTCTTTCAGTTATCATGAATGTCTTTCCTTTGAAGTCCTGAATGCTGGTCATAGATTTACCAATTTTGCAAGCTTTACATTTGTTACAATGAACAAATCCTTTTTGTTTTTCTGTTAACCATGTTTTCGGTTTCTGTGATACGAAATGGCTATTCACAAGTTTATCTTTTAAGGATGCAACTTTGCGATACGTTATATTAGGTCTAGAACCAATTGTTTCTCCTATGTCGGGATCTTGTATTAGAACATTCCAATATTTTTGTAGAATCTGTTTAATTTTGAAACTCTCTTTACTATAGGTTAAAATTAACCTTGTTGTGTCTTCTGTTTGATTTTTAACTTTTGTGATAAGAGTTTCAGCTCGTGGGATTGCTTTTGCCCGCTCTAGACCTTCTTTAACATCTCTTACTTTATATCCTCTCTTCATGAATCGTTTTTCACTTTCTCTAATGTTTTTTTCAGCCATATCATTTGTAGAACAGTTTCTCCTCATTCTGATAAACTCCCCATATGGGATGCTTTTCATTAGATTTGCCGGATGAAAGCTTTTGCCGTGGAGTATACTGTTCGTCGCTGTGGGTTTACGATAGACTTTTGTTTGTATCTGATTTTCCTCTATATATACTTGAACATCCAGGTATTGAATTGTTTTGGAGCTGATGTTATAGGTGAATTTCAAACCTATATCGTTGGTATTTAGAATGTTAAAATATTTTTTTAAATCACTTTGGCTGCCATTCCAGATTAGGAAGAGATCGTCGATATATCTCAGCCAAAGTTCTATCTTGGCTGTATATCCCTCGTTTTCCTCTTGCCATGCAACAAATTTTCCCACCACCCCATGGTGAGATTTGCATAACTGGGTGAAAAAGATATTCCCATGGCAGTTCCACGTTGTTGAGTATATACCTTGTGATTAAAAAGAAAGATGTTGTTTTTAAGCATTATTCCACCATTTCCATTAGCATCTTTGTATGCTTGAGTTCCTGGATGCTCTTTTGACGTGAAAGTAACTTACTGCATTTAATCCGATTTCATGATCAATGGAGGTATACAAAGATACCACGTCAATGGTTACCAACTGGAACCCTTCTTGCCATCCTATGTTTGACAATGATCTTAAAAAGTCTCCAGTATCTTTGGTGTAGGAGCTTAAATTTGTTACTATTGGTGACAGGTATTTATCCACATAGATTGAGATGTTTTCATATAGAGACTGGCAACTGGAAACAATAGGTCTTCCTGGCGGATTTATCAGAGTTTTATGAACTTTGGGAAGGAAGTATATGGTAGGCATTACAGGACTTTCATTAAAAAGGAAATTAGCTTCATCATCATTTAAAAGGCCATCCATTTTCCATGTCCTGATTTTCAATTCAACTTCCAATGTAAGTCTGTTGATTGGATTTGATGACAGTTGGATATAGTTTTGCTTCACTCCAAGTTGTTTCATGGCTTCATTTACATAGTCCATTGTATTAAGAATTACTACATTTCCGCCTTTGTCTGCAGGTTTAATCGTTATCTTTTCATTTTTCATGAGGTTCTCCAATGCCAAACGTTCCTGTTTGGTTAAGTTTTCACATTTTCTTGTTGTTGTATTCTCCATCTTTTCTAATTCATTTATTACCAGATCATGAAATTGGTCGATTCTATTCCCTGGACTTAAAGAGGGACAAAATTTTGATTTTAACTTTAAGCCAGATCCAGTATGTTTCCCAGTTTCTATTTCCAAATCATCCAATATCTGTGTTTCCGTCATCTCATCATCATTTAGATCAAGTAGTAGATCATAGGCAGTTTTCAAATTTGTAGCATCTTCCACAGTTAGGTTATCATTTTCATGTGCACTCTGTTGTTCTGGATCTTCTCTACGTGCTTTTTGCGAAAAACTTTTTTAGCTTTAGTTTTCTAGTATATTTGTATAAATCAATTCTTGTTTCCACATGGTCGTGATGTTGCTCTGGGCAAAATGTTAGGCCCTTATTTAGGACACTTGTTTCCTCCTTTGTGAGAGTATGTTCAGAGAGATTAATTATTAAATTGTCTTTTTGTTGTGTTCTTGTGCCAATTACTTCCTCGTCATTCTGTTGCGTAGAGGGTAACCTCTTGTTTTTTCCTTTCCCTCTTCGTATTTTTCTCCTTCGTTTTGAACAGTTGTTGGACTGTTCTCTCTTCCTCTCCACGACCCCGTCCTCTTCCTCTTCCTCTCGGGGTTTTTGGTCCATGTATATCAACTTCATTTCGTCTAAAAAAGTTGTTCGGCCACCAATTCTTGTTGTCTGTTCTTCTTCACTTAGATCTGATTCAGATTCACTCGCCGGTGTTGTCTCTGATCCAGTGAGTGTTAATTTGCCTGCATATAGCTGTTTCTTTAAGCCATCAAAGCGCTTTGCAAATGTTAGAATGGATCCCGATTCATAATCATGTTCATCGCGCTTGAATTTCCTTTGTTTACGTAATTCAATCTCTTCTTCGTATTTGTCCAAGTTTTTTTCCATCTCCTTCCGTAGTGTTTTACTTTCCTCTTCTTGTTTTAAAGCTGAGATCTGCTCTTCCAATTTCTTTATTTCCTTGTGAAGTTCCTCTATATCTTGTTTAGCATATTTAATAATTATGAGAACCATATTCCTAGAGCACTGCATGCTATTTTTTGCCCACTCCTCAAGCATTTCTGGCCTTGTGTCTGGATGGTTGGGCAAGGTAAAGATCCGGAGACCTCTGGGAATACGTTCAAATTCAATATATTTTTCTAATGTTATTATTTCCCAGCTTTTGGATATTTCTTTTTCAGCAATTTCTCCAGTTGGAAAAACAGTTGTTTAATGTTTCTTTGTGTTTGGTCCTTCCCTCTAGTTTCATTTTCGAGGTATGTTCCCCCAATCCACTTTTAAATAATGTTTCTGCTTTTAAAGTTCTTTTGGCCGCTCGCTTCCATTTTGTTAATACTTGTGACTCTTGATTATTTATCTCACCTAAAGTGGTAAAAGTCAATTCTGTAGGCGTATGCTAGCTTAAAATGACTTCTGAGTTATCTGTATACTTCCTATCTGTGTATACAGAAATCCTCGCTCGTGCTGAAATGCTGAAATGCACTATGTATTTATTACGAGCGCCTCCAACTCCCTCCTTACCTGGCGAGTCTTCCGATTAAGCGGTGTCCTCCGGCTCCGCTTTCACGGTGCTCCCACTCCAGGTTTAGAGTTCTGCTGTGCGGGTGCCCCTTCCGTTGTTCCGTCGTGTTCTTGAAATGTCGAATCACACAGTTTGCCACTTATTTTTCTCGTGTGTAGGATTTGTCGATTTCGTCATCGTTTCCTCAGCGGTTTTGTTGTCCTCCTACCGCATACTTGTGATTCCAAGGTTACCAGACTGTCATGAAACGCCGGGCGCTACCGATATAATTAATTTCTTGAAACAAACAGTCCGTGATCGGTGCGTGCTTAACTCAGCTGGTGCATGTGTTGAGGTCAGACCATACCCCGCAAAAATGTCTTCAATCGAAATTCACCACTGCACTCCAGAAGTCGTATAGGTAGAAAAAGCTTTTAATAAAGCATAATTACCGCCACCATTACCACCACCACACCAAACGTTTCGACCAAGAGATGGTCTTTGTCACGGTTACGTGAGTCCTTTGTCGATTTCACCCTTTATAATGTCAATTCATGTTCCCAGTTTTGGTGCATTCTGGGACTTGTATTTTTAAAACTTGTATTTTTAAAGTCACATTTTGAAGAATTGTTTGATATTATACACTAATCCATATGTTCATCATGGCACTCTAACAATATTTCCAAATGTTATGTTGTCCTTGGTAGGATTTAGCGAGTGTTTAACTTTTTCAGCTCTGTTCCTCCTCAATTTAAATAAACTTTATTCGCACTTTTGTTATGTGCATCGGAGTGTCATCTATAATCTACAATAATAACAACAAGCGAGTTATCTTGAAAAACAGGTACTGAACCTAAAACGAATGAAAATAGATGACACTCCGATGCACATAACAAAAGTGTGAATAAAGTTTATTTAAATTGAGGAGGAACAGAGCTGAAAAAGTTAAACACTCGCTAAATCCTACCAAGGACAACTTAACATTTGGAAATATTGTTAGAGTGCCATGATGAACATATGGATTAGTGTATAATATCAAACAATTCTTCAAAATGTGACTTTTTAAAAATACAAGTTTTAAAAATACAAGTCCCAGAATGCACCAAAACTGGGAACATGAATTGACATTATAAAGGGTGAAATCGACAAAGGACTCACGTAACCGTGACAAAGACCATCTCTTGGTCGAAACGTTTGGTGTGGTGGTGGTAATGGTGGCGGTAATTATGCTTTATTAAAAGCTTTTTCTACCTATACGACTTCTGGAGTGCAGTGGTTAATTTCGATTGAAGACATTTTTGCGGGGTATGGTCTGACCTCGACACATGCACCAGCTGAGTTAAGCGCGCACCGATCACGGACTGTTTGTTTCAAGAAATTAATTATATCGGTAGCGCCCGGCGTTTCATGACAGTCTGGTAACCTTGGAATCACAAGTATGCGGTAGGAGGACAACAAAACCGCTGAGGAAACGATGACGAAATCGACAAATCCTACACACGAGAAAAATAAGTGGCAAACTGTGTGATTCGACATTTCAAGAACACGACGGAACAACGGAAGGGGCACCCGCACAGCAGAACTCTAAACCTGGAGTGGGAGCACCGTGAAAGCGGAGCCGGAGGACACCGCTAATCGGAAGACTCGCCAGGTAAGGAGGGAGTTGGGGGCGCTCGTAACAAATACATAGTGCATTTCAGCATTTCGCCGCAGCGAGGATTTCTGTATACACAGATAGAAAGTATACAGATAACTCAGAAGTCGTTTTAAGCTAGCATATGCCACAGAATTGACTTTTTACCACTTTAGGTGAGATAAATAATCAAGAGTCACAAGTATTAACAAAATGGAAGCGTGAGTGGCAAAAGAACTTTAAAAGCAGAAACATTATTTAAAAGTGGATTGGGGAACATACCCGCGAAAATGAAACTAGAGGAAGGACCAAACACAAAGAAACATTAAACAACTGTTTTTCCAACTGGAGAAATTGATGAAAAAGAAATATCCAAAGCTGGGAAATAATAACATTAGAAAAATATATTGAATTTGAACGTATTCCCAGAGGTCTCCGGATCTTTACCTTGCCCAACCATCCAGACACAAGGCCAGAAATGCTTGAGGAGTGGGCAAAAATAGCATGCAGTGCTCTAGGAATATGGTTCTCATAATTATTAAATATGCTAAACAAGATATAGAGGAACTTCACAAGGAAATAAAGAAATTGGAAGAGCAGATCTCAGCTTTAAAACAAGAAGAGGAAAGTAAAACACTACGGAAGGAGATGGAAAAAACTTGGACAAATACGAAGAAGATTGAATTACGTAAACAAAGGAAATTCAAGCGCGATGAACATGATTATGAATCGGGATCCATTCTAACATTTGCAAAGCGCTTTGATGGCTTAAAGAAACAGCTATATGTAGGCAAATTAACACTCACTGGATCAGAGACAACACCGGCGAGTGAATCTGAATCAGATCTAAGTGAAGAAGAACAGACAACAAGAATTGGTGGCCGAACAACTTTTTTAGACGAAATGAAGTTGATATACATGGACCAAAAAACCCCGAGAGGAAGAGGAAGAGGACGGGGTCGTGGGAGAGGAAGAGAGAACAGTCCAACAACTGTTCAAAACGCAGGAGAAAAATACGAAGAGGGAAAGGAAAAAACAAGAGGTTACCCTCTACGCAACAGAATGACGAGGAAGTAATTGGCACAAGAACACAACAAAAAGACAATTTAATAATCAATCTCTCTGAACATACTCTCACAAAGGAGGAAACAAGTGTCCTAAATAAGGGCCTAACATTTTGCCCAGAGCAACATCACGACCATGTGGAAACAAGAATTGATTTATACAAATATACTAGAAAACTAAAGCTAAAAAAGTTTTTCGCAAAAAAAGCACGTAGAGAAGATCCAGAACAACAGAGTGCACATGAAAATGATAACCTAACTGTGGAAGATGCTACAAATTTGAAAACTGCCTATGATCTACTACTTGATCTAAATGATGATGAGATGACGGAAACACAGATATTGGATGATTTGGAAATAGAAACTGGGAAACATACTGGATCTGGCTTAAAGTTAAAATCAAAATTTTGTCCCTCTTTAAGTCCAGGGAATAGAATCGACCAATTTCATGATCTGGTAATAAATGAATTAGAAAAGATGGAGAATACAACAACAAGAAAATGTGAAAACTTAACCAAACAGGAACGTTTGGCATTGGGGAATCTCATGAAAAATGAAAAGATAACGATTAAACCTGCAGACAAAGGCGGAAATGTAGTAATTCTTAATACAACGGACTATGTAAATGAAGCCATGAAACAACTTGGAGTGAAGCAAAACTATATCCAACTGTCATCAAATCCAATCAACAGACTTACATTGGAAGTTGAATTGAAAATCAGGACATGGAAAATGGATGGCCTTTTAAATGATGATGAAGCTAATTTCCTTTTTAATGAAAGTCCTGTAATGCCTACCATATACTTCCTTCCCAAAGTTCATAAAACTCTGATAAATCCGCCAGGAAGACCTATTGTTTCCAGTTGCCAGTCTCTATATGAAAACATCTCAATCTATGTGGATAAATTCCTGTCACCAATAGTAACAAATTTAAGCTCCTACATCAAAGATACTGGAGACTTTTTAAGAACATTGTCAAACATAGGATGGCAAGAAGGGTTCCAGTTGGTAACCATTGTCGTGGTATCTTTGTATACCTCCATTGATCATGAAATCGGATTAAATGCAGTAAGTTACTTTCTACGTCAAAAGAGCATCCAGGAACTCAAGCATACAAAGATGCTAATGGAAATGGTGGAATTATGTTTAAAAAACAACATCTTTCTTTTTAATCACAAGGTATATACTCGACAACGTGGAACTGCCATGGGAATATCTTTTTCACCCAGTTATGCAAATCTCACCATGGGGTGGTGGGAAAAATTTGTTGCATGGCAAGAGGAAAACGAGGGATATACAGCCAAGATAGAAGTTTGGCTGAGATATATCGACGATCTCTTCCTAATCTGGAATGGCAGCCAAAGTGATTTCAAAAAATATTTTAACATTCTAAATACCAACGTTATAGGTTTGAAATTCACCTATAACATCAGCTCCAAAACAATTCAATACCTGGATGTTCAAGTATAAATAGAGGAAAATCAGATACAAACCAAAGTCTATCGTAAACCCACAGCGATGAACAGTATACTCCACGGCAAAAGCTTTCATCCGGCAAATCTAATGAAAAGCATCCCATATGGGGAGTTTATCAGAATGAGGAGAAACTGTTCTACAAATGATATGGCTGAAAAAAACATTAGAGAAAGTGAAAAACGATTCATGAAGAGAGGATATAAAGTAAGAGATGTTAAAGAAGGTCTAGAGCGGGCAAAAGCAATCCCACGAGCTGAAACTCTTATCACAAAAGTTAAAAATCAAACAGAAGACACAACAAGGTTAATTTTAACCTATAGTAAAGAGAGTTTCAAAATTAAACAGATTCTACAAAAATATTGGAATGTTCTAATACAAGATCCCGACATAGGAGAAACAATTGGTTCTAGACCTAATATAACGTATCGCAAAGTTGCATCCTTAAAAGATAAACTTGTGAATAGCCATTTCGTATCACAGAAACCGAAAACATGGTTAACAGAAAAACAAAAAGGATTTGTTCATTGTAACAAATGTAAAGCTTGCAAAATTGGTAAATCTATGACCAGCATTCAGGACTTCAAAGGAAAGACATTCATGATAACTGAAAGAATCACCTGTGAAACAACATACGTTGTCTTCATGATTGAATGCACCTGCGGACTACGCTACATTGGTAGCACCATTTGTCCTCTTCGCATAGCGAATACTGGAACATCTTAGAGCTATTCACAATAAAGATATGAACTATGCGATATCAAAACATCTCCACACACAACATAAAACTAATTGGGAAAACATACGATATTTTGGAATTGCAACTATCCCAATGCACAAAAGAGGAGGCAATCGCACTCTCAAATTAAGAAGACTGGAATCGCGGCTAATCATCAAGTTCAAAACCAAGACTCCTTTTGGGCTTAACGGAGATGAAGAATTACACGTGCACCTATAATTGTTCAAAAAACTGAATTGGCATCACAACAATAGGGTACTATACCCAACAATAATAACAACAAGCGAGTTATCTTGAAAAACAGGTACTGAACCTAAAACGAATGAAAATAGATGACACTCCGATGCACATAACAAAAGTGCGAATAAAGTTTATTTAAATTGAGGAGGAACAGAGCTGAAAAAGTTAAACACTCGCTAAATCCTACCAAGGACAACATAACATTTGGAAATATTGTTAGAGTGCCATGATGAACATATGGATTAGTGTATAATATCAAACAATTCTTCAAAATGTGACTTTTTAAAAATACAAGTTTTAAAAATACAAGTCCCAGAATGCACCAAAACTGGGAACATGAATTGACATTATAAAGGGTGAAATCGACAAAGGACTCACGTAACCGTGACAAAGACCATCTCTTGGTCGAAACGTTTGGTGTGGTGGTGGTAATGGTGGCGGTACTTATGCTTTATTAAAAGCTTTTTCTACCTATACGACTTCTGGAGTGCAGTGGTTAATTTCGATTGAAGATATATATACATATATATATATATATATATATATATATATATATATATATATATATATATAACTCACGCCCCCGCAATGCACTGCTAGTGATGTCACATATTACATCATTCATGACATGGTCAGTGACATCACCGCCGAGTTGGCGATGCAGCGAGCGCAAGGTAAATAGTTGTATTTATTTATTTACTTACCTTACTCCTGCCCGTCGTATGTGCGTCTCCACTACCACCCCACCCAGCCCCTCCCCCGCCCTACCGCCCACAGCACTCCCTCTGCGAGCCGCCACTGAACAAGTGTGAGGGTCATCGTCTTTAAAGACCAGGCTGTAACTCAAAACCTGGGGGCTCTCACGACAGAGAGAGGGCACTGGAGGTAGTTCATTACATTACACTGCTGTCTTGGGGGTGGGAGGGATGTATGGGGTATGCTCTATTGTGTGCAGTAGCTGTTTCATTCTGAGAAATGCGAATGACATTCTGCAGAGTAATGATTACTGGATTGATGAGGAAGGAGGAGGAGGCGGCAACCTCCGCAGTTGTGTTTTGGATGACTATTTTCAACTGTTGTTATGGAAAATCAATAAAAAAGATGTAAAAAATAAATCAATACATAAATAAATTAAACAAAACCAGAATTCATTATTTTTTATTCCTTGGACCGTGGGTCTTTTCTGGCGCAGCGAAGAACCAAGCGCCTGTTTTATGCACCTATAGGGTGTACAGTGAATTCATATAATCTGATATTCTCTCGGCGCTTTATTTTCAGATAGCAAAGCTCTGAAACAGAAACAGGCAAACCTTGCTCACTGTTTCTGAGCTGTACTATTTGGAAATAAAACATTAGCTTATAGAAATATCAGGTTAAATTAATTCACTTTACGCACTGCAGCAGGAGCAGCAAGCGCTGGTACACGGCGCCATATCTTATTTTGCATGAGGATATTCTGATATAGCAATCAATTCAGAATGGACAATTGAGACAGTAGTTTACCTAATCCCTCGCCTTTACTCTGAATCCACCATGTTTATGGGGCTCTAGTTTTCAAAAAATAACTGCTTGTTTATCCATGCGTTTCTGGCAGCTGACAGAAAACATGATAGATACACCAAACCCCAGATTCCGATGCAGGTCGGCCATTATGCCTTTAATCATAGATTTAAAAACAGGGTAGGTTCCCACGTAGAAGTCAGTTTCCGAGGGCATAGCAAGCTCAGATGTTCCCAACCTATATTTCAGAATTATTAAGAATTTAATTTTAGAAACTGAAGTGAAAGAAAGAACAGTTAATATAACAGCCAGATTGAGTTTCCTTTGCAGAATGTTCTCACTCAAACACAGTCAACCCAGGTGCTCTCAGTAAGGTCAAACGTCCAATCTGGCACATGATTCACGCCTGATTAATAATATTATCAGTGACGCACCAGCGGCGCAAGGTGACTGTAAATAAGCCCCCGAAAGTATAGAGATTACACTGACGCTTCGGTCCCATCTTTTCATAGCTCATGATTTGTTGACGTCCGCCATTTTCCTCTGCATATATTACAGGTGACGAAAACAAACAATTAAGCCATCTAGTGGTATGAGCCCTGTTAGCTTCCTCGTCACTAATAAAAAGCGCATGCAGGGTTTCTTTAAAATTAATAAATACATGCTGTCAGAGGAGTGCGGACCCTGAAAAAGCGCAGAGCTTGGAGAGCAACACCATCTCTGCCCCTCCCTTCAGACGCACCGGCGAGATGGGTTATGCATACGTGGGGGTACGTTTTACCATGCACGACTGGTGAGTCGGTCAAGAAAATGGCACCATATAAAAGGTGGAAATTATATTATAGTCAAAAGATAGTCATACAAGCAGTGATGGTTTATGTCAGGCTGCAAGATACCATCTCATTTGACTGGTCGCAGTTAAATTACAAATGCACTGGACCAGCAAAGAGGTATGAGATGTGCAACAAGATTCTAGTAAAGACCAAGGGACATATTTACAAGCCCCCATCACCACCACAATCTCACTTTCAGTGACTTTGTGGTGGCGATATGGGCTTTGCCTTATTTACAAGGCAGCGTTAAGCCACTCAACGTGAATTAACGCTGCCTTGTACATAAGGCACCCTTTCACGATGTACTTAGCGTAAAAGGGGCGGGCAATGGGTGTTGTGGTGGACGTTCCACCGCAACACCCATTGATTTTGATGCTGCCCCCTATTTACAAGGGTGGCGTAAATAGCAGGCAGCACCAAAATTACGACCAGTCTTAAACAGGCAAAACGAGGAGAAATGCTTTATTTCTCCTCGTTTTTGCTGTTTCCATGTGTGCTGCATTGTGCAGCACACATAGAAACAGCAAATTGCCATTGATTGTTTATGTGCAGGAAGGTGACCCTTCCTGCACATAAACAATCCCAAAAAAATGACGTTTTGCAACATCTCAAGTCATCATCTTTATTTTGGTTCAAGAAGCCATAAAAGATCATAGAAATAATATTTACAATAAAACACAATAAAACACCCCTTCTGGGTCATTAAGCAGCACACATAAAAGTTTTTAAAAAAACATTTAAAGATTGTTTTTGTGCAAGAAGGGAGACCTTCCTGCACATAAACAATCTTTCCCTCAACACAGACACCCTTGCACTATGATGCAAGGGCATCTGCGTTGGCGCTAGACTGTTAAGTTTAGCACCAGCGCAGGGGGAAACGCAGGGCTGCACCATATTGCTGTTACGGTGCAGCCCTGCGTTTCTGAAGTGGCGGAGTGCAGCGTTAAGCCAGGAAGGCTAACGCTGCACTTCGTCACTTCATTGTGAATATGCCCCAAAGAGTTAAAAGTTGGCCTGGGCGGTGAACTCCGCTCCATTCGCGGAGTTTTGCAGAGTTTTTTTGTCGGTCGCGCACGGTAAGTTGGAGAGCGCGAGTGTGGAAAATCGAATGCTAGACCACTTCCCAATGAGTTTTCTCAACGCGGGCGGTCGCGGATGGTCGCTACTGCTCGCGTTGAGAAACCTTCTGTTCACATTGAGGAAGCTGCTGCTCGAGTAGAACTTCTACCTGAGTGGCAGAAAAGAGCAGTGCCCTTTTGCACTGTGCGTGATGCCGTTTGTGCTGATTTTACAGTGCGGGACAAATACCCGGCACTAAACATCAGTGTGAACGGCACGAGGTAACCCACTCCGCTGCTTGCGGAACTCCGCGTAGCTTGGCGGAGTTTATTTGTCATTTCGCTGATTGCTGGCGATAGTGTGACGGGTTGCGAGAAAGGGAGCGGAGCGATGCTGACGCCTCTGTTCAGCAGGTCCTGGACCCGGCGCTTAATTGACTTTGTGGGGCAACAACGTGCAAGTGCACCAGTCTTTCTCCCGTATGGCCATACCTACCTGTTACTATCAAGATTGTGAGACAGGAGTTGATAACATCACGAAGATTACACACGGAGTATGCTGTCTCACAAAGTGCATTATGGGACTTGGAGTGTGGCCAATGGATGGGTATATGATCAGGTACAACTGGGACATTGCACTTAATGAGGACACACCTTTGAGAAAAACAAATGCTGAAACGCGTCAGGTGCCTCTGTCATGTGATTGCCTGCGCCAATAGTAATAAAGCACCTTTTCCAGGAACCGGGTCTTGGCGCATTTCTTGTTTGGATTGTTATTGCTGAAATCGCTGTCTTCTGCATTAGTCAAAACCGCCCTGCAGGGTTGGGGGCCCCCGACGACAGCATCTTTTCTTTGGTGTTAAATAGGGGGGCATGACCCGCTCGCCATGTCACAAGCCTAAGGATTGCCGGCGATAGTGTGATGGGTTGCGAGAAAGGGAGCGGAGCGAGGCTGACGCCTCTGTTCAGCAGGTCCTAGACCCGGCGCTTAATTGACTTTGTGGGGCAACAACGTGCAAGTGCACCAGTCTTTCTCCCGTATGGCCATACCTACCTGTTACTATCAAGATTGTGAGACAGGAGTTGATAACATCACAAAGATTACACACGGAGTATTGTGTCTCACAAAGTGCATTATGGGACTTGGAGTGTGGCCAATGGACGGGTATATGATCAGGTACAACTGGGACATTGCACTTAATGAGGACACACCTTTGAGAAAAGCAAATGCTGAAACGCGTCAGGTGCCTCTGTCATGTGATTGCCTGCGCCAATAGTAATAAAGCACCTTTTCCAGGAACCGGGTCTTGGCGCATTTCTTGTTTGGATTGTTATTGCAGAAATCGCTGTCTTCTGCATTAGTCAAGCCCGCCCTGCAGGGTTGGGGGCCCCCGACGACAGCATCTTTTCTTTGGTGTTAAATAGGGGGGCATGACCCGCTCGCCATGTCACAAGCCTAAGGATTGCCGGCGATAGTGTGACGGGTTGCGAGAAAGGGAGCGGAGCGAGGCTGACGCCTCTGTTCAGCAGGTCCTGGACCCGGCGCTTAATTGACTTTGTGGGGCAACAACGTGCAAGTGCACCAGTCTTTCTCCCGTATGGCCATACCTACCTGTTACTATCAAGATTTTGAGACAGGAGTTGATAACATCACGAAGATTACACACGGAGTATGCTGTCTCACAAAGTGCATTATGGGACTTGGAGTGTGGCCAATGGACGGGTATATGATCAGGTACAACTGGGACATTGCACTTAAGGAGGACACACCTTTGAGAAAAGCAAATGCTGAAACGCGTCAGGTGCCTCTGTCATGTGATTGCCTGCGCCAATAGTAATAAAGCACCTTTTCCAGGAACCGGGTCTTGGCGCATTTCTTGTTTGGATTGTTATTGCAGAAATCGCTGTCTTCTGCATTAGTCAAGACCGCCCTGCAGGGTTGGGGGCCCCCGACGACAGCATCTTTTCTTTGGTGTTAAATAGGGGGGCATGACCCGCTCGCCATGTCACAAGCCTAAGGATTGCCGGCGATAGTGTGACGGGTTGCGAGAAAGGGAGCGGAGCGAGGCTGACGCCTCTGTTCAGCAGGTCCTGGACCCGGCGCTTAATTGACTTTGTGGGGCAACAACGTGCAAGTGCACCAGTCTTTCTCCCGTATGGCCATACCTACCTGTTACTATCAAGATTGTGAGACAGGAGTTGATAACATCACGAAGATTACACACGGAGTATGCTGTCTCACAAAGTGCATTATGGGACTTGGAGTGTGGCCAATGGACGGGTATATGATCAGGTACAACTGGGATATTGCACTTAATGAGGACACACCTTTGAGAAAAGCAAATGCTGAAACGCGTCAGGTGCCTCTGTCATGTGATTGCCTGTGCCAATAGTAATAAAGCACCTTTTCCAGGAACCGGGTCTTGGCGCATTTCTTGTTTGGATTGTTATTGCAGAAATCGCTGTCTTCTGCATTAGTCAAGACCACCCTGCAGGGTTGGGGGCCCCCAACGACAGCATCTTTTCTTTGGTGTTAAATAGGGGGGCATGACCCGCTCGCCATGTCACAAGCCTAAGGATTGCCGGCGATAGTGTTATGGGTTGCGAGAAAGGGAGCGGAGCGAGGCTGATGCCTCTGTTCAGCAGGTCCTGGACCCGGCGCTTAATTGACTTTGTGGGGCAACAACGTGCAAGTGCACCAGTCTTTCTCCCGTATGGCCATACCTACCTGTTACTATCAAGATTGTGAGACAGGAGTTGATAACATCACGAAGATTACACACAGAGTATGCTGTCTCACAAAGTGCATTATGGGACTTGGAGTGTGGCCAATGGACGGGTATATGATCAGGTACAACTGGGACATTGCACTTAATGAGGACACACCTTTGAGAAAAGCAAATGCTGAAACGCGTCAGGTGCCTCTGTCTTGTGATTGCCTGCGCCAATAGTAATAAAGCACCTTTTCCAGGAACCGGGTCTTGGCGCATTTCTTGTTTGGATTGTTATTGCAGAAATCGCTGTCTTCGGCATTAGTCAAGACCGCCCTGCAGGGTTGGGGGCCCCCGACGACAGCATCTTTTCTTTGGTGTTAAATAGGGGGGCATGACCCGCTCGCCATGTCACAAGCCTAAGGATTGCCGGCGATAGTGTGACGGGTTGCGAGAAAGGGAGCGGAGCGAGGCTGATGCCTCTGTTCAGCAGGTCCTGGACCCAGCGCTTAATTGACTTTGTGGGGCAACAACGTGCAAGTGCACCAGTCGTTCTCCCGTATGGCCATACCTACCTGTTACTATCAAGATTGTGAGACAGGAGTTGATAACATCACGAAGATTACACACGGAGTATGCTGTCTCACAAAGTGCATTATGGGACTTGGAGTGTGGCCAATGGACGGGTATATGATCAGGTACAACTGGGACATTGCACTTAATGAGGACACACGTTTGAGAAAAGTAAATGCTGAAACGCGTCAGGTGCCTCTGTCATGTGATTGCCTGCGCCAGTAGTAATAAAGCACCTTTTCCAGGAACCGGGTCTTGGCGCATTTCTTGTTTAGATTGTTATTGCAGAAATCGCTGTCTTCTGCATTAGTCAAGACCGCCCTGCAGGGTTGGGGGCCCCGACGACAGCATCTTTTCTTTGGTGTTAAATAGGGGGGCATGACCCGCTCGCCATGTCACATGCCTAAGGATTGCTGGCGATAGTGTGACGGGTTGCGAGAAAGGGAGCGGTGCGAGGCTGACGCCTCTGTTCAGCAGGTCCTGGACCCAGCGTTTAATTGACTTTGTGGGGCAACAACGTGCAAGTGCACCAGTCTTTCTCCCGTATGGCCATACCTACCTGTTACTATCAAGATTGTGAGACAGGGGTTGATAACATCACGAAGATTACACACGGAGTATGCTGTCTCACAAAGTGCATTATGGGACTTGGAGTGTGGCCAATGGACGGGTATATGATCAGGTACAACTGGGACATTGCACTTAAGGAGGACACACCTTTGAGAAAAGCAAATGCTGAAACGCGTCAGGTGCCTCTGTCATGTGATTGCCTGCGCCAATAGTAATAAAGCACCTTTTCCAGGAACCGGATCTTGGCGCATTTCTTGTTTGGATTGTTAATTCAGAAATCGCTGTCTTCTGCATTAGTCAAGACCGCCCTGCAGGGTTGGGGGCCCCCGACTACAGCATCTTTTCTTTGGTGTTAAATAGGGGGCATGACCCGCTCGCCATGTCACAAGCCTAAGGATTGCCGGCGATAGTGTGACGGGTTGCGAGAAAGGGAGCGGAGCGAGGCTGACGCCTCTGTTCAGCAGGTCCTGGACCCAGCGCTTAATTGATTTTGTGGGGCAACAACGTGCAAGTGCACCAGTCTTTCTCCCGTATGGCCATACCTACCTGTTACTATCAAGATTGTGAGACAGGAGTTGATAACATCACGAAGATTACACACGGAGTATGCTGTCTCACAAAGTGCATTATGGGACTTGGAGTGTGGCCAATGGACGGGTATATGATCAGGTACAACTGGGATATTGCACTTAATGAGGACACACCTTTGAGAAAAGCAAATGCTGAAACGCGTCAGGTGCCTCTGTCATGTGATTGCCTGCGCCAATAGTAATAAAGCACCTTTTCCAGGAACCGGGTCTTGGCGCATTTCTTGTTTGGATTGTTATTGCAGAAATCGCTGTCTTCTGCATTAGTCAAGACCACCCTGCAGGGTTGGGGGCCCCCAACGACAGCATCTTTTCTTTGGTGTTAAATAGGGGGGCATGACCCGCTCGCCATGTCACAAGCCTAAGGATTGCCGGCGATAGTGTGATGGGTTGCGAGAAAGGGAGCGGAGCGAGGCTGATGCCTCTGTTCAGCAGGTCCTGGACCCGGCGCTTAATTGACTTTGTGGGGCAACAACGTGCAAGTGCACCAGTCTTTCTCCCGTATGGCCATACCGACCTGTTACTATCAAGATTGTGAGACAGGAGTTGATAACATCACGAAGATTACCCACAGAGTATGCTGTCTCACAAAGTGCATTATGGGACTTGGAGTGTGGCCAATGGACGGGTATATGATCAGGTACAACTGGGACATTGCACTTAATGAGGACTCACCTTTGAGAAAAGCAAATGCTGAAATGCGTCAGGTGCCTCTGTCTTGTGATTGCCTGCGCCAATAGTAATAAAGCACCTTTTCCAGGAACCGGGTCTTGGCGCATTTCTTGTTTGGATTGTTATTGCAGAAATCGCTGTCTTCGGCATTAGTCAAGACCGCCCTGCAGGGTTGGGGGCCCCGACGACAGCATCTTTTCTTTGGTGTTAAATAGGGGGCATGACCCGCTCGCCATGTCACAAGCCTAAGGATTGCCGGCGATAGTGTGACGGGTTGCGAGAAAGGGAGCGGAGCGGAGCTGATGCCTCTGTTCAGCAGGTCCTGGACCCAGCGCTTAATTGACTTTGTGGGGCAACAACGTGCAAGTGCACCAGTCGTTCTCCCGTATGGCCATACCTACCTGTTACTATCAAGATTGTGAGACAGGAGTTGATAACATCACGAAGATTACACACGGAGTATGCTGTCTCACAAAGTGCATTATGGGACTTGGAGTGTGGCCAATGGACGGGTATATGATCAGGTACAACTGGGACATTGCACTTAATGAGGACACACCTTTGAGAAAAGTAAATGCTGAAACGCGTCAGGTGCCTCTGTCATGTGATTGCCTGCGCCAGTAGTAATAAAGCACCTTTTCCAGGAACCGGGTCTTGGCGCATTTCTTGTTTGGATTGTTATTGCAGAAATCGCTGTCTTCTGCATTAGTCAAGACCACCCTGCAGGGTTGGGGGCCCCCGACGACAGCATCTTTTCTTTGGTGTTAAATAGGGGGGCATGACCCGCTCGCCATGTCACATGCCTAAGGATTGCTGGCGATAGTGTGACGGGTTGCGAGAAAGGGAGCGGTGCGAGGCTGACGCCTCTGTTCAGCAGGTCCTGGACCCAGCGTTTAATTGACTTTGTGGGGCAACAACGTGCAAGTGCACCAGTCTTTCTCCTGTATGGCCATACCTACCTGTTACTATCAAGATTGTGAGACAGGGGTTGATAACATCACGAAGATTACACACGGAGTATGCTGTCTCACAAAGTGCATTATGGGACTTGGAGTGTGGCCAATGGACGGGTATATGATCAGGTACAACTGGGACATTGCACTTAATGAGGACACACCTTTGAGAAAAGCAAATGCTGAAACGCGTCAGGTGCCTCTGTCATGTGATTGCCTGCGCCAATAGTAATAAAGCACCTTTTCCAGGAACCGGATCTTGGCGCATTTCTTGTTTGGATTGTTAATTCAGAAATCGCTGTCTTCTGCATTAGTCAAGACCGCCCTGCAGGGTTGGGGGCCCCGACTACAGCATCTTTTCTTTGGTGTTAAATAGGGGGCATGACCCGCTCGCCATGTCACAAGCCTAAGGATTGCCGGCGATAGTGTGACGGGTTGCGAGAAAGGGAGCGGAGCGAGGCTGACGCCTCTGTTCAGCAGGTCCTGGACCCAGCGCTTAATTGATTTTGTGGGGCAACAACGTGCAAGTGCACCAGTCTTTCTCCCGTATGGCCATACCTACCTGTTACTATCAAGATTGTGAGACAGGAGTTGATAACATCACGAAGATTACACACGGAGTATGCTGTCTCACAAAGTGCATTATGGGACTTGGAGTGTGGCCAATGGATGGGTATATGATCAGGTACAACTGGTACCTTGCACTTAATGAGGACACACCTTTGAGAAAAGCAAATGCTGAAACGCGTCAGGTGCCTCTGTCATGTGATTGCCTGCGCCAATAGTAATAAAGCACCTTTTCCAGGAACCGGGTCTTGGCGCATTTCTTGTTTGGATATATATATATATATATTTATTTGTGAATTTTATATAATTTTAAAATTATAAAAGAAATTAAAATTAATACTTTATTAATTGTTTTAAAGTATATATATATATATATATATATATATTGATACCAATCCTGACAGCGACGAACAGACAGGCACTGACTCCGTGATATGATGACAAAGAAGAGGTTTATTTAACCTACAACGACCTAGACGCGTTTCGGCGGCGTACCGCCTTGATCACTACATCAGGTACACTCTGTTTAGCAGTATATATGCTGGTCACTCACTAGTGGTTGCCACAGCAACCTGTAATTTAACAGTAGACATAGAAGTTACACATGACTAATGTATTCATGACTATGCACATTTTAACATTAGAAAGAATCAAAGTAAAATACCGAAAAATAAAATAAAAGAAAAACAATATTATTGTTAAGGACAATTTCCCTTTCACACAACAATAAGTTTAAACAATAAAATAAAGGAAATCAGTGTGCTCCTTATATATAAAAACAGCGAACCTATGTTTGTGCCCCACATGGACATAGAAAAAGTATCTAATATACCTAGATAATACCAATTGAAAAATAAATTACATACATATGTAATGGCGCATGGTCAAATAAATTATTAAAAAAGTGCAAACAGGCTGAACGACAAAATGGTTAGGTTCGAACTAGCGCAAAAGAAAATAATTTGCAATAGCGATATAAGGTCCATAAGATAATTAGGGTCCTGCTTAAAACAAACCAACATGAACCATCTGAACTGTTTAACTAGTTTTTGGGCTACAAATATATACAGTACTAAATGATACCGAGCCAAGAAACTTGATTGAAACAGACAACCTATTTCGCCCAAGTGGGCCGATTAAACATGAAACTCGATAGCACTAAATATGATGTATAAACTGGACAGGCGCCGTATGTAATATTGAAAGTGAAAAAATATATAAATTTACTATTAATATTTATAAAATGTCTAATGTGGTCTAATCTATCGTGAGTGTAAAACCGTGGAAAATTAAAACAAAATAAATAAAAGTGAATGTGACCTAACGTTACGGAGACTGGGCAGGGGCGGGACAGACAGCTCTAGATAAACTACAGATGAACATTCAGTGCCTCATCCGCATTCATCCCATTGGGGATTTTTGAATTAAGGAGGATGATGTATCTTGATTCTAATCTTCTAAGGACCAATTGTCTATTCCCTCCTCTCGGATTTTTGGGAACTGTATCAATCACATAGAAGAATAGATCTTGTGCCTTACCTCCATGCGATGTATTTATGTGCCTGGCAACAGGGTAGGCAGGGTCATTATTGGAGATGGCTCTTAGATGTTGTAGGATGCGGACATGCACGGGGTGGATGGTGCTACCCACATATAATTTACCGCATGTACAGTACAAAACATAGACTGCAAAGTCTGACTTACAGGTGAAACTGCCTCTGATTTCATAAGGTGAGTGTCTAAATGGCATCTGCACCATTTTGGTGTTGACCCCATGCCTGCACGCTTTGCATTTCGTACATTTATGAAAACCTTTTTGGGCCTTAAGCCACGTGCAAGCCTTGGTAATTGAAGGGGCGTTGCTGACTAGCTCCTGGCGCATGGATTTCGCCCTCCTGAATGTAATTTGGGGTGTTTTAACGCAAGTGGGACCAATTACTGGGTCATTGCGTACTGAGTTCCAATGTCTATGTAGAATTCTACGTATGTTTACGTGATAGGCATTGAACCCTGTGATGAATCTCGGGATACCAGTAATAACGGGGCAGTTTTTGGCTTCACTGCTTTCTTCTCTCCTGAATAGAATATCTTTCCTGTCTATATTAAGGGTTTTGGATTTCGCTTTAGACAGTGTCTTAATACTGTACCCTCTGCGTTCTAATCTGTTGCATAACTCGCTAGTGGATTGTTCAAAACTTTCCGAGGTGCTACAATTACGCCTCATGCGCAGACATTCTGCATATGGTATGCTTTCTTTCAGTGGGGTTGGATGAAAACTACTCGCGTGGAGTATTGCATTACCAGCAGTGGGCTTTCTGTATGTTCTGGATTGTAGTTTGTTATTTTCCACAAATATTTCTAGATCTAAGAAATGTATGCACTTAGTATTAGTTTCGCATGTGAAAGTAAGATTGAGGGCATTATTATTTAACTCTTGAGAGAAGGTCTCAGCACTCTCTTCAGTCCCTCGCCACAGTATAAATATGTCATCAATGTATCTGACATATAAGACAACATTTTCAACCATTTTATCTCTGTGTGTTTTCATGAGCACTTGCTCCTCCCACCAACCCAGATGTAAATTAGCATAGCTGGAGGTGAAGCAAGTGCCCATGGCTGTACCTTGCATTTGTTTATAGGTTAATTTGTCAAATATGAAGATGTTATTATCCAGACACATTTCTGCCATTTGTAATAACATCCTAGAGTGCTGAAACAGTTGAATAGGTCTTTTACCTAAGTAGTAGCTCAAGGCCTTAAGTCCATCATTGTGTCTAATACTGGTATACAGTGCATTCACATCCAATGTCATAAATAAATAATCAGTGTCCCAAGATACATCATAGATTTTTGTTAAGAAGTCACCAGTGTCTCTTATGTAAGCCGGGAGTTCAATTACAGCTGGTTGCAAAAAGTAGTCTATGAATCTGGAGGTATTTTCAAAGAGTCCCCCAATGGCTGCAATGATTGGTCTTCCAGGGGGTTCCAGAGGGTTTTTGTGTATTTTGGGGATTAAATACAACTGTGGAATAACAGGGTAGTCGGTCTTAAGAAATTCGAATTCTTGCTTGGACAATAATCCTTCCCCTCTCCATTCGTATAATGCCTTATGATATTTCTCTTTGATTCCAATGATGCAATTTGGACTGATACGGCTGTAGCAGTCTCTGTCTTGGAGTTGATTTAGAGCTTCTTTGTTGTATTTCTCTAGTGGCCACAGGACAACGTTGCCGCCCTTATCCGACCACCGAACGACTATGTCTTGTTGTTGCTTTATTTTTTGCACAAGTGCATCATATGTAGTCATCTTATTTCGGTTGGTCTTGACAAATTCTTTGCTACTTTTGTAGGCCAGCTCTTTCAAGTCTTTTATGACATTTTCTGCAAAGATATCAAGGCCATCTTTCGGCATCATGGGGGTGAACACTGATTTGGGTTTAAACGGCGTCCGCACTGTACCAAAGATATCAATGCCTGCAGATATTGCAAAATCAGTAGGTGTTTCCTGATAATCTGAATCCTCCATATTCACCAGGGTCTGAAGGAGAGACATATCTCCCACAGTAAGCACATTGTTGGCGTCTTCATTGCTTACATTATCTGTATTGAGTTTAGAGGTGTTAAAAAATGTTTTTGCAATTTTAATTTCCTAACAAACTGAAACAAGTCCACTCTTGTCTGAGCGTAATCAAAGTTATTTTTAGCACAGAACGTGAGTCCTAACGAAAGAATTCTCTGTTCATCATTAGTGAGCTCCATATTAGTAAGATTAACTACTGTGTTGTCAAAGTCTGAAGCCATATTTATCTCCGTCTGTTTCTTCTGTACGGCTGTTTGGTTTGTTTTTGTTGTTCTTTTGCCCCACCGTCTGTCTTTTCTTCTCCTTCTTTTCGGTTTTTGGAGGTGTATGTGGCTTCCGGACGTATTGGCCTTGGTCGCAGGCTCATTACTCGTTCTATCCGTAAAAAACCAAGTTCTTGTACGACGGTGGGCTTATGCCGCTTTTCACTACTTACAGACTCCATGTCTGACTCCACTTCAGAGCTCAATTCGGATCCACTGGGTTCTGTTGATATCACTTGTAATTCTGTTGTAGCTGATAGTTGTTGACGACGTATATTTTCGAATTTTTTTGAAAATGTATATATTTTCCCATTCATATAATCATTTCTGTCACGTTGAAATTTGATAGCCTTTCTGTCTTTTATCGATTGTTCGTATTTACCTAGCCTTGTTTTCATTTCCGACATTATTTTACCGATTTCTTCTTGATTAGCAGATTTCTCCAGTTCTTTAAGTAGTGCATCTATTTTAACCAAAATGTCATCTCTATCACTTGTGGCGTATTTAATGAGTATTTGTAACATGCTTCTCGATGAGTCTGCACTATTATCCGCCCATTCTTTCAGCATCTCAGGATTGGGGTTTTCGTACGTTGGGGCTATAAGAATTCTCAGACCTCTTGGGATGCGACCAACATCTAGGTAACGCTGTAGCGATTTGCACTCCCACCACTTGGCGATTTCACTTTTCCGCAGTTTTTCTAATTCATGCGTGATTTTCACAATGTCATTGACGACTCGCTGATTTGCTAATCCTGTCACCATGGAGGATGATGTAGCAGTGCTATCAATATCACTGAAGATGTCTAGTGCTGCCTCTTCCCGCTCCCTGACCCACTCCACAGCCATTGTCGGAAACTTTAGTCTTCTTTGTCATTCACTGCCCGTTTAAGATACTCGGGACTACCTCTCCCATCAGCCACCTTGCTACACACGTAACCACCACACAATCCAGCCCAGTGGACTAACCTGAAACTCCGATTGTCCTCCGACCTCCGTAAGAAACAGGGTGATCCTCTGGGTGATGGATGCTGCAAGTGGACGGATCGCGGGATGTCGGCTTTGGGGGGCTCTGCGTTTTCTCTTCAAAAGAAACAATACCATAGGGTTCCGGATTCGCAGAGCACCAAAACGAGGAGGGTCAGTGGCAAGATCCCGGCAGATCTGTAATATTGATACCAATCCTGACAGCGACGAACAGACAGGCACTGACTCCGTGATATGATGACAAAGAAGAGGTTTATTTAACCTACAACGACCTAGACGCGTTTCGGCGGCGTACCGCCTTGATCACTACATCAGGTACACTCTGTTTAGCAGTATATATGCTGGTCACTCACTAGTGGTTGCCACAGCAACCTGTAATTTAACAGTAGACATAGAAGTTACACATGACTAATGTATTCATGACTATGCACATTTTAACATTAGAAAGAAGCAAAGTAAAATACCGAAAAATAAAATAAAAGAAAAACAATATTATTGTTAAGGACAATTTCCCTTTCACACAACAATAAGTTTAAACAATAAAATAAAGGAAATCAGTGTGCTCCTTATATATAAAAACAGCGAACCTATGTTTGTGCCCCACATGGACATAGAAAAAGTATCTAATATACCTAGATAATACCAATTGAAAAATAAATTACATACATATGTAATGGCGCATGGTCAAATAAATTATTAAAAAGTGCAAACAGGCTGAACGACAAAATGGTTAGGTTCGAACTAGCGCAAAAGAAAATAATTTGCAATAGCGATATAAGGTCCATAAGATAATTAGGGTCCTGCTTAAAACAAACCAACATGAACCATCTGAACTGTTTAACTAGTTTTTGGGCTACAAATATATACAGTACTAAATGATACCGAGCCAAGAAACTTGATTGAAACAGACAACCTATTTCGCCCAAGTGGGCCGATTAAACATGAAACTCGATAGCACTAAATATGATGTATAAACTGGACAGGCGCCGTATGTAATATTGAAAGTGAAAAAATATATAAATTTACTATTAATATTTATAAAATGTCTAATGTGGTCTAATCTATCGTGAGTGTAAAACCGTGGAAAATTAAAACAAAATAAATAAAAGTGAATGTGACCTAACGTTACGGAGACTGGGCAGGGGCGGGACAGACAGCTCTAGATAAACTACAGATGAACATTCAGTGCCTCATCCGCATTCATCCCATTGGGGATTTTTGAATTAAGGAGGATGATGTATCTTGATTCTAATCTTCTAAGGACCAATTGTCTATTCCCTCCTCTCGGATTTTTGGGAACTGTATCAATCACATAGAAGAATAGATCTTGTGCCTTACCTCCATGCGATGTATTTATGTGCCTGGCAACAGGGTAGGCAGGGTCATTATTGGAGATGGCTCTTAGATGTTGTAGGATGCGGGTCTTGGCGCATCTCTTGTTTGGATTGTTATTGCAGAAATCGCTGTCTTCTGCATTAGTCAAGACCGCCCTGCAGGGTTGGGGGCCCCCGACGACAGCATCTTTTCTTTGGTGTTAAATAGGGGGGCATGACCCGCTCGCCATGTCACATGCCTAAGGATTGCTGGCGATAGTGTGACGGGTTGCGAGAAAGGGAGCGGTGCGAGGCTGACGCCTCTGTTCAGCAGGTCCTGGACCCAGCGTTTAATTGACTTTGTGGGGCAACAACGTGCAAGTGCACCAGTCTTTCTCCTGTATGGCCATACCTACCTGTTACTATCAAGATTGTGAGACAGGAGTTGATAACATCACGAAGATTACACACGGAGTATGCTGTCTCACAAAGTGCATTATGGGACTTGGAGTGTGGCCAATGGATGGGTATATGATCAGGTACAACTGGTACCTTGCACTTAATGAGGACACACCTTTGAGAAAAGCAAATGCTGAAACGCGTCAGGTGCCTCTGTCATGTGATTGCCTGCGCCAATAGTAATAAAGCACCTTTTCCAGGAACCGGGTCTTGGCGCATTTCTTGTTTGGATATATATATATATATTTATTTGTGAATTTTATATAATTTTAAAATTATAAAAGAAATTAAAATTAATACTTTATTAATTGTTTTAAAGTATATATATATATGCAATTAAAGACCAGAATCTTACAGCATATGAGGGCAGTCACACACAGGGATCTGAATTACCCAGTGGCTCGGCATTACTTAGAGAAACATGATAGTAATTCTAATTTGATTACATTCTATGGAATTGACAGGATTTTATCACACCCCAGAGGTGGGAATAGGGAGAAAATGTTGCGTGTGACAGAATCAAGATACATAATTGAGCTCAACACGAAAATTCCTAATGGGCTCAATAGTGGGGAGGAGCTAGCAACACACATTGGACAAAGAATGTATTGAATTTAAAATGCCTTCATTGAGTATCCCAGTATGAGAGGTTCTATAATGTTTTTAATCACTTTCACATTTTTTTTAAACAAATTTGAAACAAGATTGACCTCTGCCATGGTAGTTATGTTTAGTATAAACAGCCAGACATCGAGGTTTGAATTTATGTGTTCGTCCTCTGGAATCCACGGTGTAGGGATCTACAGGTGGATAGCTGTGAGGTAAAACTAACTTACCATTAGGAATAAGGGTCGATGGCTCACTTCCTAGTTTGTAGGCCAGTGTCCTGTTTCTTTATTTAATTATTATAAATTTCTCTCACATCACTCATTTTATTATTTAGTGCACCACGTTGTACTGTGTTCTATTACTTCCGTATTATTATTACTGCCTATTGATCGTTGTGTAGATTACCTATGGTTATTCTTTTTAAATTTATAAATATTTGTTTATAGGCACATAACCTATGACTGCAGAAAGCACTTTTGGGAATACCAAATTGATTTTATACATAGTACCTCGTTTTTGAATTCAGCAATGGCTGATTGAATATGCAATACACATCAATGCCTGGTTATGGGTACACAACTTTTGATCTTAGAAAGTGTACCAAAGGATAATAGGATGACACTGGTGCATTGGCACTTTATCCGAACCTAGCACGGGCTACTTTAACCTAGAAACCTATATACATATCAATGGATTAGGTGAAATTGATTTTAGGTACATTACCCTGAATTATAGATTGTGTTCTATTGCAATGCTATTTGCCATATTTTCTCCAATCAATTGAAATAAGGCAAGTTGGGATTACGTGCAAATATAAAAACGTATATGGATGTATGTAATGTTGGTATGATATCTGAATCAATCCCATATAGTAATGTATATGCTAATTTTGCATAGTATGAAGATTAATAATGTGATCTACAAATTTTGAAAGTATGCATCTAAAATATTTATACATCACGTGACTAAAAAATGATCATAGGTTTATAATCGGTTACAATTATGAAGTTTTCATTGGTATGAAATTCTAACGATTATATGCCATGTTTTGATTTTGTAAGTGGGTAAAATGAATTGTGAATTTGCTCGCGTTACAGGCGATCTTGGCAGTATGTTTTCACTGTTTATTAAACTGTGACCTGTATTTCTATGGGAAGTGGAGCACAGGTTAACAACTTGAAAAAGGCTACGCCGAAACGCTGTCGTTGTGGACACAATAAACTAATTGTGTTGTCCTTTGGTGTGCCGCTGTTCTTCTTTTGAAATTATTCGAAAACGAACGATTTGGTCTATATATATATATATATATATATATATATATATATATATATATAGACATACATATATATAAATTATTATGAATGTGTGTTTAACATTTTTAAATTAAGTTCATTTGTTATATTTGTTAAAATGTATATTAAATCAAATTTCTTTTTTTAAACTAATTTTATTATTTAATATATTTAATATTTACTATTTTTTTAATGTATATAAAAATCGATATTTTGTACAACTATATTTTTGACATCGATATTTTTTTACAATATTTTTGAACTTACCTGTTTAAGTATAGGAGTCAATATTTTTGCATTCTATATTTTTACCTCAATATTTTTTCATCTATGTTTTTGTAGTCGATAACCATTTAGAGGCAAGAAGTAAGTATTTATGCAGCGCTCAAACAGTAATTAAGTAACAACACAACACAAGAAAATTCCCACACTAATAAAAATAGAGTAAATTTGAACACATTATTTGAAACCAAAATAGCAAAATCAATCAGTAGAACTGAAGTTATGATTTTTTAAAGTTTAAAGTGAAAAATAGCTCCTAAAAGATCAAAGTGTCAACCAAGGACAGCTAGTCACTTGAGACCGGGGCAAGGGCGAATGTTATGGCTGACTGTGATGGACCATGGTTCTGACACACACAGGGCCTTATTTATGAGAGGGAGAGGCTTGCGCTGCCAGAGCCTCACTTTTTTTGACGCTCCGGTGGCGCAAGCCTCTTAATCATATCTATGAGGCGACGCAAAGCCAGTCTGTGTGGCTTTGCATGGCCTCATAGATATGGAGTAAAACAAAGCAGCGTCAAGGAGGCGTTCCATGGGCGTTGCAGTGGGTTTTCCCACGCAAAGCCCGTGGATTTTGACACTGCCCCAGAATTACTTAATCATGTAAAACTGGGGCAGCACCAAAACCTTACACCTCCCTAGAGCAGGCGTAATGAGGAGAAATATTTTTATTTCTCCTCATTTTTTCCTTTTTCCATGTGTGCTGCAGAATGCATCACATATAGAAAGAGGAAAATCCCTCTCAAAATTGTTTTTGTGCAGGAACGTGCCCCTTCCTGCACAAAAAGAATGCTGCCTGCAACAGAGGCAACCTTGCGTTCCTATGTTGACGCTAGGCAGCAAATTGTTCACCTGTGTAGCGGCAAAGGACAGGAATGCACCACATTTCATAAATATGGTGCATTCCTGCCCTTTCACATTGGCGTTGGGCAGCACAGCAAGAAGACATGCGGCGCTGCCTTATGCCAATTCCTCATAAATGATGCCTAAAGTGTATTGGGCCCGGTCTTCGCCTACCTTCCGACCTAGAAGAATTTTTGAAGAAAAATGTCTGAGAAGGTAAAGTTCAGCATGGCAAGGCAGCTGGCGGTGTCCGAGGAGGAGTCGTTGTCATTGGGGAGCCGCTGGATACAGTTGCAGTGGAGATTTCTAAGTTCAGTTTTAGTCTCTTTTTTGAAAGTTGAAAATTTCCAGCGGGACGAGGCTGCAGGCTGTAGCTGACAAGGGGCTCCTGGGGGCCCGATACCCTTCCAAAGAAGAGCTGCTGAACACGATTTGCTGCTACTGAGAAGAATCTGTCAGGAGGTATATTGAAGTTAGGCTGACCGATGATGCACCTCGGGCAGATCGGTGAGCAGGTAGGCCACAGTCTCCCATCGGTTCTCAGAGCACTTTTTGGCAGAAAATATTTTAAGTCCCATGTTTTGGGTTTGGACTATCTGTGCACCTTTAGCACCACTTCTAATGTTTCAGAACTAGATGGCCACCACTTGGAGGATCAGGACGTACTCAGACTGGGACCAGGTGCAGGTTTAAGATGGTTGGAGACTTTTCTGTCCCCTAGGCTCTGATTAGGAGGCCAGCCAAGTGGCGCTAGGAGTAAGTCTGATGGTCCTGGGTTCAAGCAGAAAAGAAGATCACAAGCAGCAAGCTATTCCTCTGAAGGCACAGGGCAAGCTTGAGGCAGCAGGGCAGTTCTCTTGCTGCAGTAGGGCAGTCTTCAGAGAGTCACCTGCAGGTCCAAAACTGAACTAAAGAGTGGGTCTGATGTCCTACTTTTATACATGGTGCCAGCATTGAAGTGAAGGAAACTTCTAGAATTGTCCCCCCACAGATGATGTTCGAATTTCCTTCCTCCCTGCCCTGGTCCCAGGATTTCTGGGGGAACAAAATCTAGTGTGAAGTTCTCTGTGTGTGCGCTAAGGCAGTGTCTTCAAAGTGCAAGCGGTGGTGTGCCCAGCTTCGCCTGTCCCATCCTGCCAGGATGCCCTACCCTGCCAACACCCAGTCTCCCTATTGTGTGACTGTCTGTGAGGAATACACAAAGGCCAACTGCACCTAGTCATGTGACACATGAAACAGACTGCAAACACCAAATGATTAGGACAAGAACATGCAAAATTTCTAAAAAGTGTAATTTTCATGATTGTGACTTAAAATCAGACTTTAACATTAAATAGGATTTTAAATCACCAAACATGCTCCCAAACTAAAGTAATCACTTATTAAATGTAATAATGAAGCCGAATGCTATCCTATGAGAGAGATAGGCCTCACAGTAGTGAAAAATGAATTTGTGAGTTTTTCACTACCAGGACTTTTCAAACTTAAATTACATGTCCAACTCTTTAAATACAATGCACCCTGCCCTATGAGCTCTTTAGGGCCTACTACAGGGGTGACATATATATTATAAAGTTAGTTTTATGCTTGGCAAAGGGTTATTTTGCCAAGTCAAATTAGCAGTTTAAAACTGCACACAGACTGCAATTGGAAGCCTGAGACATGTTCTAAGGGGCTACTTAAGTGGGTGGTACAAGATGTGCTGCAGGCCCACTAGTAGCATTTGATTTACAAGCTCTGAGTAGCTGAGCTGGAGTTGGGAGAGGTCGGGAGCAGGAGGTCGTTTCCTAAAAAAGTTTTACTTTTATTATATTTTAAGTTTATTTGCATGCACATTTATTTTTATCGTTTTTTATTTTATTTGTGCATGTGAGCCCGTTTGTTTTTGTATTATTTAATTGTATTTGTTTGCGGGCACCCGCCCCCGCTTCCCCATTGATGCCAACCGCCACTGCTTGCGTGGCTTGATGAATCAAATATAAGGGTTGTGTAGCTTTTAGTGTTTGAACTGGGTACTATGGCCTTCTTGACTTACTACATAAAGTATAAAGTCATCCACCTGGGCGACCCCGCTAACCGCTCATAAAAAAAGAAGCTGTCTATAACCTGTGGTTCAATAACTGCAAGTTTAAAATCCCACCACATTTTGAATATTTTTGGCACACAAAAAGGAAAGATATTGAAACAATTACTGCAACCTGAGTAATAGTAACTAACCCTAAATCTGTTGAGCTTCTGAAAAACACCCAATTCTCACATGTTCCGCACCCATCTTCTCTAACATAACTGCCTGTGGTTATAATAAGTTTACTGAGCTCTCCCATATCTCCTGGGAATAGTCCACTGTCATTGCTCACTTCTCCAATAATCTCGGGTTTAATGCTGTTATTAATTTTTCAATTGTACAAATAAGAGGGGATGCCCTTTTTAAAGACAACTTGGGCCAGGGGCAATTAACACATAAAGAGCAATGGTCTATGACACTGTGGAGGTTTTTTTTTTTAAGTGGGGCGATGCTCCCCCACTCAAATGGAGGAGCCACCCGTACTGGGAAGGTGTCATCTAAAGATGCTAAACAAAGCTGAAAGGAAGTGGATTTACAAATGGGACACCATTGCCAAAGGTCTGAATTCCATGGAGGGATGTAATTCCATTATTCCGTCCTAATGTTCAATTTGATCTGACTACGGGGCCGGTTCCGATGCAGGCCGTAAGGGCTCCGACTGTCGGTCAGAGCCCTCCTGCCCGCATCTGAATGTGCCATTCGGATTCCTTTCCGACCGAGCCATTCTGATGGGCTCGGTCAGAAAGGAATCCGACTCGGTTTTCTGGATGGCTTACAACGGGCTCAGAGAGCCCGTCTGCCATCCGGAAACCCTTCAGTACTCCCCCAGCCGGCTCTTTATGGCAGAGGGAGTACGATGGCAGTTTCTCACTTCCATTTTGTGCCGATCTTTCTGGCACAAAAAGGCAGTGGGAAACTGTCCTTGGGGGCCCCCAGCAGGCCCCCATGAGTGCGTGGCCACCGAATGGCGGCAGTAGGTGCCCCACTGTTGATCCCTGCACCCGGTGGCAGGCACCTTGAGGTGCCTGCCACGGGGTGCAGGGTTGAACTGCACCCCTGCTCTTTCGATGAGAGCATGCATTCCATTCGTAATGCATGCTCTCATTGAAAGGTATAGGCATGCGACCGAACAGGGTTCGGTCGCATCCTACTTGCAGGTCTGTAACCGACGACAGGAGGTTGTTCGGTTACAGTTCCTGACCAAAGTCCGACGGACTCCGGTCCGTCCGATATCGGAATCAGGCCCTTAGTCGTAACCATTTGTGTAATGTTGTCTGCTAGGTAGCTATTGTATGTGTCTCATTTTGATTAAATATCCTGTACACAACCATAATTCCTGTTTGGTGCAATCGTAAGTTTATGAATTATTAAGGTGCATTTTTAAAAAAAAATTCTCCTCATAATAACTCTGCTCTGTCCACATGTGGAATGCTATCCGCCAACTTGATGTTTGTATTTGTTTCATTTGGTCATTTGCTTGATGAAATATCCTGCATACAATCACCACCCTTGTGTGGTAACTTTAAATTGCTAAATAATATTAACCTTGCCTTTGAGGGCCTTTTGTCAAAGCATAGCAATACTGGCAATACAAACATAACAAACGCAATTATCTTGACCTGAGACACAATGCATCTTTAAGTAATTCCTAGGTCTGAATTAACTTGGTGAGCCAGGATAGTCCCTATTTGTTTCAATTTTTCCTTTTCCTGTTTTTTTTAACAAACCTTCATTTCACCATGATCATTCATTCTCCAGCCAAGTTAGGGATGTGAAATTAGACACATATTTTTGACTCCTTCAGTCTTTTCTCCATTTTCATCCCAGAGCAGTTGGTGGCCATCTTGGACATAGGTGATGACCCCATTACACGGGGATCTTATCTCTTATCACTTTGAACTAAGGACGTCGACTGGAGAAGCCTTGTTGAGCAGACATTTGCCGCTTCTCTATTTTATGGAGCTGTGCGAGCTTCCCTAGGGCTGGTCTGTGCCCGCTTGGGGGCCATAAATACCATTTTGGTGACCTAGACGACTGGGAGCAATTTCCAAATAATTCAAATTCTTTATTAAAGGTAACTGATTGTCCATTCTTTGGGCTGTATTTCGCTGTAGACATCAGTAGAAACTACGTAATTATCTGAATAATTCATTTTAGATTGCTTTTCAATTTCTGCTGTCCATTGCCATTCGCCAAGTTAGTATCCATTTTTGGGTAATAGGTATTGGATTCACCAACTTTCACCATTTACAATCTTTCACTAATTTATTTCTCCATTGAATTTTACTCCCAGTTCACAACTATTATGTGGTTCCTTCTACATTACAGGTTACCATCCTTTGCCTAATACTGTTCTTGACTAATTCACACGCTTTCATTTTAAAATGTATTAGCATTTGGTATGTGCTGTTCTCATCTAAAACAGTTAAAAAAATTATTGTCATAATAAAACAGTAATAATAACAAAAATACAGGTGACAGCTAAATACACTTTAAACATTTTTCATCACTAATCCATATCCTAGTACAAAAAGTCCCTAACTACATTAGCTTAGTAACAGCTGATATGTTGGTTTGAAATATGTCATAATATTTGCTTAGGACCCGGTTCACAAACCTAAACATAAGTCTAAGTTTAGTATGTTTTTGGTATTCACAAAGGTAAGTTACTACTAGTAATTTTACTACTAGTAAACATACTAGTAGTAAAGTTACTACTACTAGTAAAATTACAAGTAGTAAAGTTACTAGCAGTAACTTACCTTTATAAATACCATAAAATAGTAAACTTAGACTTAAGTCTAACTTTTACCTTTGTGAATCGGTGAACAGACCAACAAATCAAACCCAACTGCCTGAACTCTCTTTCTTAACTAAAGCAACAACGTCTTGATAAAAGGAGGAGGGGAATGCATCACACCATCACTCGCGGGCAAACTCAGTGTGCAAAGGAGAGGGCAATAGTATATGACTAAGAGACAAGTAGTATTTCATTTTATTTGGATATATATCCTAAATTTACAGTGCAAATAGATAGTATGGCAAAATGCATGAATTGGTCATAAAAAGTTCATAAAGCAGATACAAAAACAAATAAATATAGACAAATGTTGACAAAAATCACCCACCCAGACAGGTAGACCTTAAACGTTGTACATAAACCCCCACAACGTCAGGTGATAAAATATAAACCGCACTCATACAGTCACTCATTCAAACACATAGACAGGACGAAAACAAGATACAAGACTGGTCAGCTCCACAGAAGCCCCAGGAACGCAAACCCATGAATTCTCAAACCTAAAATACAAAAGATTCTATGTACAGGCTATTTCAATACAGTGCTGTAGAAATATCAGCATTGGCTATAGTTGTATCTATTGAGTTATAAAATACACTTGATAAACATATATTTTCCAAATGACACTGCAGACTTGTAGTAGCATCCAATCAAGAAGGAGAATTGCACCAGTCACTTAGGTAAAAGGCGCCGACGCGCGTTTCGGTGACAGACCCAAAATCCTGGGTCACACCTTTTTCAGGGCGCTATGCGGATGCAGGAAGGGGGCAACCTTTGTCTGGGGAATCTATAATGGGCTCAACAGATCACCCGCAGAAGCTGCCAACAGTGGCAGGTTAATTAGAAAGCATCCAACTGGGAGAACGGCAGCCTCAAGCAGATGCGCGACGATGCAAAACCCAGAGTGTGATGAAAAAGATAAGAATCTAAGCTGTCCGGGCACGATGACAAAATGTAGTGCATATATATTATAAGAAAGACGTTTCCATATGCAGCAAGAAGAGTCAAAGAGCCATCAAGAGTAAGGATGGCTCCGGATCGGAGATAATAGGCCTCACGAGGTAGGTCCTGGTGTCACAGCCATCGAGGTGTCGAGGAGACGGAATGTCGGATGCGGAAGTAGCCTGCCGGTAGTGGGGCTCTAAAACCAGCCCCGTGACCCGGAAGGCCTTTGTGAATCGGGCCCGAGTTTTTTAGAGTTCTGTGGCGTACATGTATACCAATTGGCCTTAAATCTGAGCCCCAGTTTTCAGCGCCTCTAACAATCAGCCATTCAGTCTGCTTGCCCCTTCCCAATTGCTTTGGTCTTTCATGCCCCGACTCTCAAATCTTCTTTTCATTACATATAACAGAAGGCAAAGCTCATTTAGTTTCTTAGGAATCGTACAAAAACTAACATGTTATATCTTTTTAATTTCACAGGCATGGTACTTGCACAAAGTCAACCTACCAGCACATTTCTAGCTACAGTGAAATGCTGGAGAAAATAGAAAACTCTTTCTCTAGCTTTTGAAAGGTGAACAGTAAAAATATGTGGCAATTTAGCACAAACAATTCCTACGAACACTAAAAATGTAGCTAAAAACCCCACAATAATAAAAGTGCCAATTTTAATTCTACCATGCACTGCAACCCATGCATACATCAAGGGCTGTGGCACATGTAACGTGAAAGGGCCGGGCCCATAAGTTCTGGACCTGTTCTAGAGACACAATTAGATGGTTCTTTTTCACAGCATGAAAGCGCAAAGGGGAGAAATGTCGTTAGGCGGCCAATCAGTTAATCAATAATCCTCTTGGACACATGGTAACCACGGACAACTACTTAAGTTAGATTAATTTATTACAAAGCCGAAAACAACTGAACATAGAGACACCTCAATACAAGGGTGTAGAAATACATCAGAATCAGCATGAAGCCAAATCTGCATCTCCAGTTTAGATGATGTAGCATAAGTAACACAATTAATTCAAGAATTAAAATGCAAAAGATCACACTGCATGAGTCCAAGTTTCCCTGCATCGAGGGTTAGTGAGTGAAAAGCATTAAATCTATCCCAACTCTAACACTAAGGTGACATCCCTAAATAAGCATTTTCAGGAGGAAGGATACTAGGTGTCAGCATGTGGAGTCTTCCTAAGAAGTCTCTCCACAATCAATGGGTCATGTAGCATAAAGCTGCCAAGACAGAGCTTGTTCTAAGATGCTCTATCTCTGAAGTCAAGAACGAAGTGGGCACTTTCCCTACTCCCAACAACACATTATTCATACGTAACATTTCCAGAATCCAGTGCGAGTCACGCCATCTGTTCTGTGTATGATCCTGAAGGTGTTTTTCCATGACACAAACAGTGTTCTTTACTCAATACATTTTGTCCTTGGTTTCCTGGCCTTCTCCAGTGTGAAGCACAACGACCTTCCTTTCTCGACCCAAACCACACAATTGTAACTTCTTCTCTCCTGGCCAAACTAGTAAAACAAAGGCATTATTCTATCTAGTGAGAGCGCTTCTTTCACCTGCAACACAAAAAGTGAGAAAGAACAAATCCCACAACCCACATGAAATTCAAATTGTTAATTCTAAAGCTAGAGTCTTAGGGACTTGCATTTCAGGCCTACGAAATTCATCTAACATAAGAAAGCATCATATAAGCTTTATGAATTCACACAATGTTAAGGCACTTTCAACTAATACATTTACCTACGTATGAAAATACAAAATTAATAAGCACATCTGACACATGTATAATTGTCAGTTGCACAACACGAGTTCTTCATGTCAATGTTTTCTTCTAGTTACATTCATTTTCTACGTTAATTCTCAATACTACTTTTCAATAGCCTAGAATACATCACACTTCCATGTTAATACACTCCACAATTCTAACACTTTGCATTAATACAACAAAAGATTATATGCGGGTGCGCTCTACGCGCGATTATGATGCACCCCTACAAATGAGATAAGATCTCCGCGCTATCAAATGTTAACAATCATATAGAAAAAAAACATGCCACACATGCCAGAATCAGAACCACACAAACTACTATAAACCTGCAAGGACTATTTAACTGAATTTGTAATGGATACTGAGTTTTTTGGCTCATTTTAACAGAGATTGTTGTCTATCACGCTAGTGATCCTGATGAACTTCCATTTAGCATAACTCAGCCTGATGCCTGAGAATCTGTCATTCACACATTTATTCTAGCCTGCAAATTGCCCTGCCAAATCAGTCTTATGTCAAAATACATCCCACTGTTGGTATTTCTACAAATTCCATAATGTCCCACACTGCAAATTATTACCTGCACCAGATAGAACCACTGCATAAATCCATCAGGGTGCTCCGAATATGTTTAAACTGTGCATCTCTTTCACCACGATGAATGTGTCACCAAACAAGCCCAACCCACGGACTTATGTGCCACAGTGGTGAAGCAACTCTTCTGGGGTATGAAGCAATAGCTAAATGCAACTGCAATACAACGGAACACACATTTCTCATAGCAAGACTGAATGCCACAATTGAATAGGAATAGTGGTTCATGGACTCTGTTTTTTGAGCTAGTATGTGGCAATGAGTTTTAATTCCCAATAATATTGTAAAATGTCAACAAAGTAGAGGTGAACATACAATGAAATCCTGCTGGGTGTAGTGTGTGTACATTTCTCAGCTACAGTGATGGTACTGATTTACCCATTAACAATCGCTGATTGTATAAAGAAGCACAGTTTGGTGGTCGAGGGATCCTGTTTAGTGTACATGAATGAGTTTCTTGAGTAGAAATGTGATTATATGGTGAGAAGGAATGCTTGTGGACTCATTATGTATTCAAGAACATCGTTAGATCTAACTTTTATGTAAATTTTAATTTTCATACAATCATCCATGATCAGTTTGCTCTTGTACTGCTGTAATCAAGTCAACTCGCTTTGCAACTGATGTCCTCACTGTGGCTACATTTAACTTTCATTCATTCAAGAGTTTCCTGTTTTCAACATCAAGATTTTGCAAGCACTGCGACCTCCATACTGAGTTCCAGCTCAGATACTGAAGTAATATTCCTAGGCGAACTTTTCTGCTTGCAAAGATGCCTTGCTCTACTCCCTCTGCCAAACAAGTCAGTCAGAAGCTAGTCAGGCACTGGTCACGCGACCGGATGCAGTGTTGGCATGGTTTATTAGGTCGAGCCTGGGCAGCGCATGTGCTGCTCTCCGAGGCATGCTGTACTGAGGTTGAGACATGAAGCTTCGTCCACTCTCCGCCCACATTTTTCATTGGTTTGTGTCATTGTCCACTGTAAACTATGGCTGTTCATGGATCAAGGTAGTCCCTCCATAGTACCACCTTGTCTCATTTTGTAACATCTCATGGCGATACCCACTGTTACGTGTGTTGTTGCTCAGTAGGCTTTAATTACAGCCTCCGAGCACTATTTTCTCAAATAGCTTAGTCCTGCCTGCTGTTGCAGGCAGGACACGCTCTCTCCTTACGCTTTATTTTTAATTTTTATAGCAAGCATTTGCAATGCAATAGGTCTCGCATTTGCAAGAGTTTAAGCTACTGGCATTGTAAATGACAATGCCTTTTATTTATTTTAAAAACAACACATAAATAAAAGGCATTGTCATTTACAATGACAATAGCTCAAACTCTCATAAATGCGAGACCTACTGCATTGCAGATGCTTGTTTTGATCTGGCCAGCTGGTCTTGCCGAAATGCTGTTACTCTTGTTTATTAGCAGATTGACTAACCGCAGCAATGTTCCAGGCTTGCATAGAGTTGAAATTACTTTTTTCAGGAGGTTAGAAGCGACACCACTAAGAACTCTTTCACGCTTGACCTGAAACATTTCTGATTGCCGCCTGATAGCGACACACTAAAAACATCAAACAATATGTTGCTTAATTTCCCACGAGGTCTGTTACACAGAATGACCCAGAGTGCCATTTGTAAACTCATGCAGTCAAGGTTGAGCAGAATATCTGCACGACCTAGGCAGTGCCTCTGCAGATGTTTTCCTAGTTTTGGTATTTCTCTCCCACGGTTTGTTTGTTCATTCATTTTAGCCACTCTGCTGCCAGGAACTACATTTCTAAAGCTGAGCCACAGCCCGTCCATATGGGCTGTAGGGCCCCTCCCCCCCTTTTTCTCTGACAAGGAGAGTGTCTGATAAACACTCTTTTTGTTTGGGTCAAAAAGTCAGGGGCTAGACATACACTAAATGCACAGGCTCCTGGCTGCCTGAGCTGAACTTAGTCAGGCTGAGGATTTCACAGCCTTGTGGGAGTGACCTCCTAAGCCTGGCAAAAGTGCCTCGAGGCCCTACCCCTCATGACAAGGGGGAGCGTCACTGATAGCCTGAGGCCTGGGCGCTTCAGTTTTAATCCCTGTAGTGCCCTGGGCAGAGTGTTAATCAGTGACACCATGTCACAGAGTGGGGTGTGGTCAGCAGTTTCACTGACCCCATCCCGCTCTGTGACGTGTGATGGAAGGCATCAGTCCCAACCCCCCTGGGGCCTCCAAGGCTTCCCTCCCGGAGATCTGCAGTGAAGTTAAGCTTTATTTTCTGATTTTTGGTGCATGTGTGTGTGTATGTATGTGTGTTTGTGTATTTGAGTGAGTGAGTGTTCTGAATGTGTGTGTGTGTGCACTTTTATGATTGCATGGGAGAGTGAGTGTGTATGTGTGCGTGTGTGGCCTCCCTGCCCCCTCCCTGCTAAAATTGCCAGCCACCACTGGTAATACTCTCACGTGATGTATTTGTCTCCCCAGTGATTTTATTGAAATCACTTAAACCTTACTCCTTGAGTGATGTAAGTGGGGTGCCCAGTATGTGATTTTTACATGTAAGTTCAATGCAGAATGAATAATTCTCAAATCCTTCCATGTTGTTCCTGCCCTCTCATTGACCTGCTATTGCACAACAAGGCAGCAGACTCTCTGTAAATTCTGTTCAGTCACTTGCCAATGGTTTCTACTGCGAAACTGCAATTGACCTTAACTTTTCTGTGACCGTCAATGCTATTTTGCTTGCCCATGTTAACCATTGACGTACAAGCTGTGCCACTTCTGACAGACATATTTAGCCTCAATCTTATGCAGTGCTTAATTTGTAAAATTATAAGTGTCAGGACCCTCATCAAGAGTCCACTGCAGCCTGCATCACCCATTGCCCCTGCCTACTCTGCCAATGACAGTACCAACACAACTACTCACAATCACGATCCTACAAATTTGAAAATTCAGACACTTCCACACCACCCCACGCTATAACAATGACTTTGTCGGCAGATATTAGTAAATTTAAATGTAGAATTAGTAAACAGATGTAGTTGTGCTTGTCTCTAAATTAGACAAACAGCGCCTCCATGTGGCATATTGTCATAGGTGCCGGTCCTGCCTATTACGGACCAGTCCTGAGCACCGGAAACCACCGACTCAAATTAAGCACTGCTCTTATGCCTGGCAGCTCTAAGCGAGAATCAACAAGTAGCCAGTTCGGTGCTTAGAAGTTTACATTTCCTTTATATTTCCAGAAGGCCACTGGTGCCTTTTTCATGAGAACACTGTACACAAGGATCATAATGGTTTGGTTTTCTTCATTTATATTTCATTGGTACTTGTATGCAAAAGACAATAAAAACTCCCTGATTTGAGGGGTAATTTAGCATTAGACATTCTCTGCGGTTAGAGGAACATTTTTTGCTCAGTCTTGATGTGGCATGAGAGCTGAATTTATTTTGAAATGACGTGCATAGATTGAGGCAATGTGAAGTGTTCATGCCAGTCAATTGTTGTTCAAGAATCAATCTCCTACTAACTTGATCTAGTAGAAAAAAACATTTATCTGTTTAATTGGGATGTCCACCAGTGCTTTAATATCACATATTCTTTCAATTCAGGCCCTGAATATGAGTGCATTGGAGAGTGGTGTTCTGTTTCTTGCACCCAATAAAATCCAGTAGCCTGAGGATCTGAATTTAATTTGGTGTCATAGCTAGCACTGATTACAGGTCTTCCCCTAATAATGGGGAATGACATGCAACTTGTCTTTTTTCTCCCTCAAAGTCTCTTGATATTTAGTGGGTGTTGGAAAGTGGAATATTAGTAGTGATAAGTAGTGACTTACCACTAGTAATAAGGCCACAAACACAATAAAAAAAGTCAGCCAAGGGCTCAATAAATTATTCCCTTGTCAACTCTTGGAAGCTGGCAACGAGCAGGCAGGCATAACTTAGGAGACAAGTATGTAAAGCATTTAAAAACGCCAATATATTAAATACATTACACACAATACACAATAAAAATCCAAATCCAATTTATAAAAATACCTTATATTTTTATGAACAAATTGATACTAAAACGACAAAAATCCAATGTAGGGAACCGGAGATATGAATTTTTAAAGAATAAACACTTTCTAGTGCTTAAAAACATATAGCCCCACTTTGGGACATCTGGTTGCGCTTCACTGCAACAAAGTCAAAGTTTGAGGCTGACCACGATGGTTCCGTGGTCGAATACACCAAGCTGGAGGCATCGGTCAAAATTTTACCTTTGCACTTAGACGTTTTTCTGGAGCTTTTTCTCTCAATGTCAAGTGAGGCTCCTCTTCAGGCTGGATTCACATCAACATCATCGGCTTGGTTTTCTGCGGAGTCCCGGTCAAATCCTGGGAATCTGGAGCTCCGGTGCTTTCAGCAGGACATACCTGAAATCCAGGCTGAGTGCCATTGAAGTTCGCCGGCTTCATTCTTGATGTCAAGCCGGTCACCTTATTGAACTTTTTCCAAAAGTTGCTCCAAACTTCTGGAACTTCTTCCTGAAGTTCCTCTTGAGGGTTCAAAGTGTCCAAAACACAAATCCAAGGGTGTAGAAGCTCTGAGATGTTCCTTGGAAGTTTGGGGATACAATTCCCACAATGCACCTGGCCAAACCTTTAAACATCCACTGGACACACTCCAGATGGGGACTTCTTGGTGGAGACGATACAAGTGAGCTCTGTTAACCTGTAGCTTGCAGGGAGTCCACTCTTTAATCCTCCTGAAGCAAGGCAAGGTCCTTAGGGCTGTAGTCCCAGAATGTGCAGCAGGTGCAGTCTTTCAGAGTGCAGACCTTAGGGGTGCAGATCAGGTTTCCAGCAGGGCAGTCCTTCTTCTCTTTGTAGTTACAGGAAGCAGATCTGAGTTGCAATGCAGCTTTCCCATATTTATTCACAGTTTCTGGGTGTCAAGCAGGGGGGCACTCCTGACCAATTGGATGCAGGGTGTCAACCAGGTGTATGACCACTTACTCCAAAGTGTGGCATATTCTTGTCCGGGAAATGCCATTCTTCCTAAATCCAACATGGAGAATTTCTCTCCTTGAAGGTAAGATCAGGCTAAGCCAACCCAATGGCATGGCTAAGATTCACTAACGCTCCCCTTCCACTCTCTTCACTATTATAATTACAGGGGCTCCTGTGTGGCTGGGGTTGCCAGATGTGGGGGTGAGCCTGTGCTGTCCTAAAGTGTCATTCTCCCTTTGAAGACCAGTTTAGCTACCTCCCCCCTCAACCTGCTGTCTGCTTCTGAAGCTACAGTTCTTCACTCACAGGAAACTCATTGTCTCAAAGCAGGCCAATTCAAACCTCATTAAAACAGCTTGGCTCAGCCTGGCAGAGGAAGCCGATCTGGAAAGAGCAGCTTGAAGGCTGGATTTTGGCTAACAGAAAAGAAAGTTTAATAACTTATTTTCTGTGTTATTTATTATAAATCTAACCATGGCAAACTTTTGGATTTATCATAACTAGCATTTTGATACCTTGAATGACATTTATCTCGCTCCTGGCAATGTTTATACTTAAATAAAATATTCCAATGTTAGCCTCTGGCTCTCATTATCAACAATGGGGGGAAATGAATTTGACAGTTTTTCCCTCACCAGGGCTTATAAAACATATTTTATAAAGTCCCTGATTTTAGTTACATGGCACTTTACCTCTAGGGTACCTAGGGGAGACATTAGTGGTGATTTATATGTAAAAATTAGGCAGATTACTACTTTGGAAGTAACATTTTATTCCAAAGTTGAATTTGCATATAATTGCAATTTAAAAGCAGCCTGCAGGGCTGGCATTTAAAATGACAATAGGCAGCACAGCAGTGCACACTCTAGTGCAGGAAATCTTCTGGGCCTCTAAACTTCCCTGCCCTATTATATACTAAGGACTTATACATAGTTTGAAATCCTTTGCCTTATTATACATGAGGGACTTACAAGGGTCTGTCATTGCCAATGATACATATTCCTAACCATGTACTTTTAATCAGAGCACAGGCCCTGTGTTTGGTTAGCAGAGCCCAGGGCAAATCAGAGTAAGAAACCAGCACCTAGTAGTAAAAATGGGGGCAAAAAGTGGGGGGGGGGACACTGCAAACAGTTCCTGATTTCTCACAGGTGATTTGTTGCACCCATCATAGGATCTCCAGTGACCTGAGCCACAGTGCAAATAATCTATATACCTGGATAAAATCTGCTGAAAAATTGATGAGTTTTAACCAAATAAAACTCATTGGTGAAAAAAATAGGACAATGCAAAGATTTCCTCAGAAACCCTTTATATATGGCAAATGGTATTCAAAAAGTCAATTTCGAGATTAGTTTTTCTTCTTTTCTTTGTGTTCCTTCTTCTTCACATATATTCATGCATCTTCAGCAAAGATTCGTAGCCAACACGTGTTTCGCCATTCGGTGTATCACCCACTGACTTCATCAGGGTCTATGTAATATCACGCTACCTCCTATAGTCCAGGGTCAGTATGAATTATTTTGTCATCAGTGGACCATAATCCATGTTAAGTTGTCAATATTTCCCCTCACTTGTGTTAGCAGTCCAAAATCCAAGTAGCTGTTCCGTTATCCGTCCAATTTCAGGGGGAGAGTGCTCCTCCATGCGGTCGACCAGCGTATTGAAAAAAAGAAGACTTTTGCTCCTCTAGTGCTTACCACCTTTTGAAAACATTATCATTTTTGGGCTGCTGAACTAGGTGTGCCTCCTAAAACAGTGGATTGCATGAAAATCCTAGGTGTCAAATGAGATGCTGATTTGACACAGCACAAATCAGTGTAATATCCAGTTACTGTTTCAACATCCCCTGTATTGTGCAGTCAAGAAGGAGGGTTTTCAGTGAGTAGGAAGTAGTGGCGCTCAGCTATATTTGCGTACGGGTTAAGGAAAGGCTCAAGTGAATACGGTGCTAACCAGGTAGGGGAGACCCCTATAACCCCTATATGTGTGCAGGAAGAATCCTACAACAAAGTAGTACAGCCAAATCCTGGGCACACGTACATTAGTGTATACATATAAGGTCACTATAGCGTAAGTCCATGAGAAAATCAATTTCTTGCAGTCAACGATTTAATCGAGTATAGCACAACTGGTTCCCATGGCTCGCGTCCAAAGTTACAGGGAAGCGTTACCCGTGGCTCGCGTCAATATCCTACCGGAAGGATATTGACGCGAGCCACGGGTAACGCTTCCCTGTAACTTTCGAAATTGCATAATTACTGACACACACCCGTGTCTTTCCCTTGCCATCCTAAAATTGCATGGAATGGACGCGAGCCATGGGAACCAGTTGTGCTATACTTAATTAAATCGTTGACTGCAAGACACGCACCCGTGTCCCCATCCGTGGCTTTCATTGATTTTAAACACCATTGAACAAGTTACAGATTAAATATATACTTGGTTGCGTTCCTACTCACCTTGCGGTTCAGACCTGCCGGGTTGGAATTATCACCGGCATCTCGAATATATTGCTCCGTTTATCAGGATCACAGATTCCATTTACTGTTAATACGCTGAAGAGTAATCCACACTCTACTTTCCAGCCGGTTTGGAATTTTCACCGGCTCCGGGCCCTGAAGAAGTCGTGGGAGTATCCTCCTAGACGAAACACGTGTTGGCTGGTTGTTTTTGCTGGTTGCTTTTCTACGTGATTGAAATTAAAGAAACAAGAAACAACTCTTCTGCGAACTTTATTGAAATTGATTTTCTCATGAACTTACGCTATAGTGACCTTATATGTATACACTAATGTACGTGTGTCCAGGATTTGGCTGTATCCCCTGTATTGTATTGTATTATATTGTGTTGGATTGGATTGGATTGTACTGTACTGTATTGTATTGTACTGCAACATTTATGTAACTTTTAATACCCTATGTGGGGCTCTGAAGCACTTGCATACGTGGGTAACAAGTTGAAAACAGTATTTCATTTTTCTCTGTTTCATGGAAGGTATTCCCACTCACTGAGTATTGCAAAGCACTTTAGCTGGAACTTTCTGCCATTTTTAAAATTTAATTGCAGTTGATTCACATGGCCGTAGTCTGAATGGTTTTGGAGTTGTTGTGATGCTATGTTCCGAGCTACATACCATTACAGTGTATAGAAATCAGCATAATCTTCTTTCCACTATTTTTTATAGTGCCACACTTCCCATTCCTTAAGATCAGCCAATCACCATTTCTTGCTAGTCCCCAAAGTAAAAAACTTTCGATTGGTGGCAGAGCCTTTTCAGTTGCTAGCGCCCTCAAATGGAACCAGGTTCTACTGGCTGTCCACCAAGAATATAGGGGCATATTAGCAAGAACCTGCGATAATTATCGCAAAGCTTGCTTAGCGCGCGTTTTTCTATCGCCGGCTATCGCTGGATATTACCGCGGAGATAACATGCTATTAGCAAGGTTTATCTCCAATGCGATAAAATATCCAGCGATAGCGGTGAAACCCAGCAATAACGCGAGAAATCCAGCGATAGATTCCTCGCGCTAATGCTGGGGACTTAACCTTGCAATCCACCTCCCATTGACTATTATTGTTAAGTCATGCTTTTACCAGTTCTAAAAAACCAGCGCTAATCGCGGTTAGCGCACGTATTTTTATCGCCTAGCGGTTATTGCTAATAGGCGATAGCGATGTTAGCGACTGTTTTCAGTCTCTGTTAGGTTGGGAACGCCTACCTTGCATGTCATTAGCGATAAATATCGCTGACATGCAAGGCGATGTAATTCCCAGCCTCTAACGCCTGAAAGCTGTCGCTAACGCCTGTTAGCGACAGCTTGCTAATAGGGCGTTAAAAATATCGCCGATTTAGCGGCAAAAGTGCCGCTAAATCGGCGATAAAGCCCTTGATAATATGCCCCATAGTATATTGAAATTCAGGCAGGCGTTAAAAGATGTATACATAACAAGAAGTCATGTTCTGCTCTATTCACACTGTGCAGCGATTAGCAGTGCGTGCCCCTGGGTAAATGCACATTTTAAGAACAATCAAGTGTAAGTACATTAAATTTTGACAGGTTTAGCCTAAATTTAAGAAGGAAAACTCCTGAGCTGCCGGCTTTATCGTACCTGGTAATTTTGGGTGCAGTGAACTCCGCACCTCTTGTAATTGCGATACCTGCCTGTAGAGGGGTTTACACAGTGCTCATAGAATTAGGAGGCACTTGTAATGAAGGCCTCAGACCAGGGCCAGCTTTTGGCATGCGTGAGCTGGGCCAAGGCCCAGTGCGCCAGTCTTCAGAGCTGTGTACATTAAGGTTATGCAAACAGCAATGCCCCTCACACCTTTTCCCAGTGATTTGGTTCAAAGTGGTTTTAATGCTTCATTAACATGCAAAGGCCGATGATTTAACACCCCGTTAGACCCCTTCCTTGCCCTCTCTTCTCACTCTCACCCCTGCTGACATACATTGTCATTTCCTCTACCAGCAGGCGTTTCCCCGGGAGGCTGGAAGGGTGGTGCAGGTTTTGCAGAGTTGGGACCGATTTTTTTTTACTGGGGTATGTTTTGAAACAGTGCTGCAATATCGGCCCCCAGTAGCAAAAGCAGCAAGCATTTCAAGCTTCCCGGGGCCAGGCAGTGCTTCCCCAGGGGGTGGTCCAAGAAAATTGCCAGGTCTGCTTTGGGTTCCCAGTCCGGCCCTGCCTACCAGCGCGACAGAAAGAAACTGTTGGTGATCCAGGGGACTTGGTGGAGTCAGAGATGTCTGTGTTCAGAGGGCAGTCGTTGCTCAGACACGGGCTCCTGCTGCCTCACTGTATTCACCAGTAGCAGAAGGGCGCAAAATGTCTTTCCGACAAGGGCGCTATTGCAGCAAAGGCCAACTCTGCCTCAGATTACACCAGTGCATAGTCCCGTGTGACGGGAAGTATGCCTGACGATTAAGAAGGGTGGACAGTTTGGAAGAAACAATAGGTGTGCATAGTGGGGGAGACTTCGGTCAGCATTTCAAGGTTGTTTGCTTATGAAACTGAAAAAAACATTTCATTAATGAGTAGCAATTTATTTGAATCGGAAACATCAGTGGGAGGGCGGGCGGAAAGCTTTTGCTGAGATTGCAGGCAGTCGCTAATTAAAAGTGTAATATTTCCCTGGATCTGCCACATTGAAATTTTCATGGCATGTGCCCTAATGAATTCAAACAATTTAATTAAGAATCGCCGCTTTTGTTTCCGGAGCACGGAACGAGATGACAAGCCGCCACTAGCCATAAACCGGTGACATTTGGGGGACGGGATGTTTATTTCAGAAATATGCAGAGGGATAAAATGCTTGTGAATTATTTCTTTTTAATCGCCTCACACTGAATGAAAACACTGCTCCAGTGGCAAGCAGTCACCGCACAAATTAGATTGAGAACATTGTGAAGGGTATTGATCATCTTTTTCTTTAGCCAATGTTCGCTTTCCAGATGTAATTATTTTGATTCACGCTTGTGCTGCTAAATTAGAGATGCAGTTTTCAGTGTGTTGACTGGCACCGCTCATTTGCATGGAGGAACAGAAGGGTTTGAGCTAAAAATAAATTACTGACATTTTATTTGAAAAATGCAAAACAAGCATTTTAAGGTGTAACTCAAAAACAACGAGCCGTCTTCCTGTTCTGCCTGTGACAAAGGCATAATTGTATGAATTGTTTTCAGAAGAAAGTTATATTTTTCTGTTCAAGTTATGAAAAACTTGTTGTCAACCGCCTCTGCCCACCTAAACATGCCTCTCACTATTACCTTATGCAAAGTTCTGAAAAGTATAATTTACTTTTATAGCTGGGTGCCCCTTTAATATTTTAGTGGTAACTAGTTAATACGACCTCACAGTTTTCACAACCTTCTTTGGAGGTTATGTCTTTGGGCCTCATCTAGGGGTATATTCACAAGAACGGGTGCTAAACATCTCCAAAAAATGTTAACGCAACTTTACACATAGCAGCCTATCGCGGGAAAATAACCCCGTGTTAACGTGGAATTCACAACACGGCGGTACCATGCGATAGTCCGCCGAAAACGCGGCCAATGTCCGCGATACAATCACCTCGACGGAGATAACAAACACAAACCACAACACAAAAAAACGTGCGATGAGGAAAGCAGCGATAAGCACCGCCAGGCCCGCGACACACACACGGCAGGCGGGAATAAGCACATCAAAAGCCTGAAAAAGAAAGACAAACCAAACAGAAAAAAACAGCCAAGCACAATGGAGGCAACCGGAGCCAGTATACAACCACACAAGCCCCATTGGCAACAAAACATTGTACATGGCAGGCCATCGTGGACAAGGTGAATGCAGCCGGAGAGCGGAGGAGGACAATCGAAGAAAACCAGAACAGCTGGAATGATGCGAAACGCACAAACAAGCAGAAACACGCCAACAACAAGAAGGCAGCAATGCACACCGGAAGTGGGAGTCCAGCGCCACACCAGGAGCTGGATGACATGGAGGAAATGGTGTCCACCACATCAGTCTGGAGATGGTGGCAGGACTCGGGGACCGGAAACTGCCCAAAACAACAGACACAACAGCAACAGGGAGAGGGAGAGGAACGACCAGGGACTGGGGGGACGGGGGGAGATGGGCACAATGGCACACATGCACAATTAAGCACAGCACAACTGCAGACAAACCATGCCCAAGAGTAACAACACCAACCAAGAGCACAAGTCACACAACTCGGCAATATCACACCACTGAACAAGCACAGAAGTGAAAACCACACTGCCTGAAAGGGAGAAGGGTGAGCCAAATCAGAGCTGAAGGGCCATCTCACACACAATGCAGCACACACACAGAGGAAGCAGAGCACCCCAACATCGAACACAATGTGGTACAAACACCAACATTTGCACAACCGAACCAAGGACACAAGTGCACCCGCTTGTGGCCGGTAAACAGCCATACGCATCAGGCAAAGCACGAAACAGGTACATGATAATGCACAAGTACAAACCCACAGCCCTGATGGGGTAGCAATGCACGTATGGCAGGGAGCCAGAGAGTCCGTGACACACACATTGGCACACAAATCAAGACACAACACAGTTGGAGATAAGTGAAAGTGTGGAAACTTTATCAACAAGTGCGTGTCAGTACGGCCAAGAGAAGTGCCACGATATGCAGACCAATGCAGCAGCATGTCTGAATGAGGAACGTAGGAAAGCGCCCATGTCCACCCCGGGGGAGTCCATCACCAACACAAGTCAGTGCCAACCTGCGTTGGTTGTCCGCGCATGGATCAGGAGTCCAGGCCAATGCAGCCATGTCCACTGTCGTCTTGGGACATGTGACCAGATTCCCAACATGCAACCAGGCGTCGGGACACGTGCAATGGGTCACATCCAGTTGTGGCTGCAGATACCTTGTCACTCGTCCATGAACGCGAGTGCAGCAGCGTAGGCCAACATCTCCAATGAGAGGTCGTTGTCCACCACATCTGACATGTCGTCGACGTAATCCATCTGCTGACCCGGACAGATGTGCTGACCCCAACCCCTGGCCCCAATGTGCACCAAAGCCCAATCGGGTAGTGGCTCAATGTGCTCACTTCACATGATGACTCGTGCAATCTCCCAGGTCCAGTTGCCAGCATGCATGCCAAACATCCATGCATGCCATAAACGGGCATCACAGTGACACTCCTGGTCGTGGGCCAACAGGGGGCGCACACACACGTCGAAATCCTGGTCAGCTACCGTTACGTTGGAGAGGCAGACATCCATGGTCCACTCGAATATGCACGAGCAACAATGCAACACAGGCTGAACGCAGGTGATGTTCGCAAGGCGGAAGCTCAGCCGGTAACTGATCCGCAGCACTGCCAACGGCAGTGCCCCCAGTACATGCAGCAGACGTGCACGGTACAGGTCCACGTGACTGGAGTCGAGCATGTGTCCGGGATGGTCTGCCATTGCATCAGTGGCTCTGCTTGAAGCGGCACTGGCTTGCCCTGCGCCAGTCCTGTGGATGAAATGGCACAGCTCGGAGCAATGAGCAGTGTCTGTGTGCAACGGGTGCAGGCCTGGGGTGGGGTGGGAGTACGTGTGGAGGCCATTTCACGCACGCTAACTACGACCAAGAACTTCTGCATGTGGGATGTGTACACGTTGGTCTCACGTCGGGCAGTGCGTAGGGTGGGAGTCGCAAGTAAATGCTATCGTATCTGTAAGGGGGTGCTGGTCACATGCAAGTCCCAGCTCGGAGCTGCAGATGTGCTACCGCCTGATAGTACAGACAAAGGACCCTTCATCCCTACAGTAACTTCACCATCTGCATGCATTCTGGAGATGTACAGAGGCCTGTCGTGGGTGTGGTGGGATGTTTTGCGACCCTGGGAATCATGGATGATATGCCCAGCACGTGGCACATGAGCGGCCTCATTGTGTGTTACGTTGCCTCACAGCTGCTCCTCCCTCCCACGAGCCCCCACACTTGTGTGCGCTGCGCGGTTGTATCACGTGCACTCCTACGGCACACCATTGTAATGCTTGTCCGCGCATGTCCAGCGGCATGCCACCATCACCGTGACGCTGGCCTTTGAAGGTGTGCGGCCACGTGAGTGTAGGCCAATGGTCCGGACAGGGCAGACACAGGTGTACAGTCCATGGCTGGCTGTGATCGCGCTGCGAATGAGGCTAGGCAACTGACTCATGCAGCCGCAGGACTGATACACATAACACTTGGCATGCATGTGCCAAGACCCCGAGCAGTCTTGCGCTCCTACATTTCCCCGTCCGTGTGGGCACGCCCTCCTGGTGCATGCTACATTGCAACATCGACTACCGTGGCACTGGTGGCGACAACACCCCAACACAGAGACACACTTACCGCACATCCTGCCCAAGGCCAGGTCTGAGCCACGCCCTGCTCCCCCTGCCGAATCAGCACACCCCTGCGCTGACCTGGCGTACGCCGGACCAGCACACGCCGCTTGTGCATGCAGGGGGGCGGGCAAAGCTACATGTCCAAGGTCACTGCCAACGCTGAGGTGACATGGTATCGTCCGCTGAAGACAGCACACTGTGATGTTGCAGGGCCCGTGCCCATCATGCTGACACAATGACCACACGGACACACTTGCTCAGATGGTGTGAATGGCTACGGGCATGTGCGCCCGGCCACATTTATTAGCAGGCACACATATCGAGTGACACCTGTGTTGGATGTGTGTGGGGTGTGTGCACACCAGCCGGCAAGGGCTGCCTGGTGCAGGCAGAAATCGACAGTGTACATCGTAAAGGAAACAACCATTCAACCATAAAGGCCCCATGACTTGTGCTGCACAGAGTTAGTGACCCCGGATGCACAGCGTCCTGCACAGGCCTACCGCCACGGGCCGCTGACTTGCGGGGCACTGGGGCAGGGTCACGAGTGCAGAGCAGGTTTCCGTAGATGACAAAGGGGCTTGTCGCGGAGTGTCTCGGTGGACAGTGGAAGGTGTACCCCCAGGGCATGATGCAGAGGGCAGAACCACGCTGAAACAGTCACTATGGTGGAGATGAATGGAACAGACACATGTCGGACACCAACGTAACGTGCGACATTTCCGCGTTCTGCCCACAGCCTGTGGGGACATGGTAGGGTCCACTTGGCACTACACTCCATGCACCAGCAGTTGATCTCCACATGGCCATTTCCGTGGTTTGCACACTGTGGTCTGTCTGGCACCTCCACGCCACACCTGGCATTGGGTAGGTTCACATTCCTTAGTCACTTGCTGCTCTCGCACATGCCTGCTCCATGCCTCTCCTCACATCCTGCTATTATGTGTCTGTGGTGCCATGCCGTGGCTGGGTTGTGGGCATGGCAAGGCCAAGTTCCCAATGGAGTCGTATTGTCGTGTCTGGTCGGTTGGCATGTTGTGTGGCATGTTGAATGTAGTTGTGCTGCGTGCCCATTGCCAGTGTCGTGAGTTGCATGACTGTGGGCTGGAGGTGTGTGGTGTGTTCATTTTGGACTTACCAACGAGCACTGCATTTCCATGGGTGCCATCCTGGGAGCACTGGGCGATGATGGACTGTCGGGAGATGTGAGAATCATGCACTCTGCCTGGGGAGTTGGCCACGACATTGTTGAGGGGTCCCGGGCGGTCCACTATTGCCTGCACATTCATGGGATGCGTATGCTTTCTGTTGTGGTAGTTGTGTGCAGTGTCGGCAGGGGGCACGAGGGGTACATGTGTGCAGTTGATTGGCCCTGACACGTGAGGGAATCCAGCTATGGCGTAGGGGCCTTGCTTGGTCTCCAGCTGCTCCTGCGCAGTGTGGGTGAGGTGGAGGGGCTGGGGTACCAGGCTGATGTTGGCATCCAGGACAGGTGTGATGACCTTGGATGGGGCTGGCTGTGTGACTCCTCTGACTCTGGCAGTTGTGGGTTGGATGGTACCAGAGGCCGACATGTGCTGCGCAGCCGGCAGCTTTGTCTGCGGAGGGATGTTGGTTGTCCGCTGGGTTGGTACCGTCAGCAGGTGGGGGATGTGGGTCAGGATGCGGGGGATGGTTGTCCTTTTGGGCCTGTAGTGGGCAATGTCCTCCTCTGGCGTTGGGTCTGGGCGGCAGATGCGTTTCAGGTGGGTCCGCTGTCTTTGTGTACGATTCCTCTGTGGTGTTCCCGGGGGGGCGGGAAGGGTCCTGGGGGTGGTGGCAGGCCTGGGGTGGGTGGCGGTGGGTGTTGTGGCCCTCATGGGTCTCGGAGCTGCATGATCATTGTCTCCATGGCATCTGTGGGTCTTCAGATGTGGCTCTTGGCTGGGCTCCCTTTCATGCTGCAGGTAGTCGTCCTGCTTAACACCAGCAAAAGGCAGGTGTTGAATCCTGCTGCTACCGCAGCTTATCACGTGGTTTTGACTCGCATCGCAGATCTGGCAGTTCGTTGTGAAAGTGGTGTTGTGGTTTTTTCGTGTGTTTTTGCACGGGAACGCCTACTCTGCATCTCATTAGGGTTAGTTGGTGGTGTCCACCGTGGAGATAAATTTTGGGCAGTTATCGTGGGAATACTGGTGATGTCTGCAGTTTGCACCCGCTTGTGAATGGGGTGTTAAATCGATCTCCACTTTTGATGGGTTAAGGTGGAGATAAATCGGCGGTAGGTCCTTGTGAATATGCCCCCTAGAGTTTAGCGGTTATCTCACCCTCATTTAGAGCGGCTATGCCATCAGAAACCCTTGACCTCGCTGTCTGCCTGTCAGCGGGCCTCCAGGTCACAGGGAGCTGGGGTGCCTCTCTTGGTTTACATTCCCCTCGTCCTCCACGGTAGGCATTGCAGACCCGCGGGAGGGGCACCAAATTATTCGCCCACGTTCAAGGCTAAAATTCGGCATAAATCACGGAAATTTTCACCGTCTTTTTCTGTTTTAAAATATCGCTTTACAAGTTTGCTTTGGAAAGCTAGAAAATAAATTCTGAGCAAGTCAAACAAATGGGGCACATTTACTATTATATCACGTAACGGCGCAGCAAAGGAACTTGCATCGTTGCACGAAAGGGAGAGAGCAGAAATGCTTCATATCTGCAAAGATATTGAGGGCCTCATTTATGAGAAGTGTCGCATCGCTGCGTGAAAGCAGTGATGCGACACTTCTCAGTGCGCCTTCCTTGCGACCGAATGATGCGTCATATTTACAGTATGACGCATCATGTCGCAAGGAATGACAGTTTTACTGACGTATCAGTCAGCGCAAAAGTGGCGCATTGCTGGAGTTGTGCCGGAAGCGTGACGCAACTCCAGCAATGTTCCTTTCACATGGGGCAAGCCCCATGAGAAAGGGCCTGCGTCACCCTTACGCCTGCCATGAGGCAGGCGTAAGGTTTTGACGCATTGGCATCCTAGAAGTGGCGCAGCGAAATCTCATAGATTTCACTGCCCCACTCCTACGACCCTTTCTTGCGTCGGAACGCCCCCCTGCATACATTATACCTGACGCAGATATAATGTAGCACAGGGGTTTACGAAGTGACGCATCTACCTAGATGCGTCACTTCGTAAATATGGCGCAACATGGCGCATTATTTACGCCGCTGCTGCATCACTAAAAGTGACACAACGGGGGTGCAAAAGTGACGCAGGCCTTCATAAATAAGGCCCTGAGCACTTCTGCTGTCTCCTTGCACTAATCAAGGGCGCCTGCGTGACTGCCAGGGTTGTTTTTGTCCAGAAAGAATACCTTCCTGCACCAAATAAATCAAAAGTGGTATATTCCTATTTATATGTGTGCTGCAGAATGCACTGCGCATGGAAAGAGGAAGTAACAAGAAGATATTTCTCCTTATTACAACTTTTTCGAGTAGGCGCTCCATTTTGGCACAAACCCAGATTTACAAGTTTTTGTAAATTGTGGTTTGTGTTAAAATACTTGGCTGGATGCATGTGAACATCCATAGTCCACCCATGTAACGTCTACCGGTCACAAAGTAATGCAAGGCAGTGCTTTGCTCTGTGTTGCATTACTTTGTACTTACCAAACTACGTACAGCTACGCAAAGTGGCTTTGTGTGGTGTAGTAAATGTCAAAAAGGATTTTGCATCGGGCTGCACCACAAAAGTGGTGGAACCCCCGATGCAAAATCATAGTAAATATGGGCCTTGGAGATCACTGACCATTGACCTTTTCCTTCAGTTCATCCAGTACATTGGCAGATACACTTATGGCATAGAGATCCCCGCCAGGCAGGCAGGAATCTCAAAATATGGCTGCGGTTCCTTGACTAGGAAAGTATCGGCCAAAGCCTCCAGTGACTGGCAAGCTAGCGGGTGATCAAACAATAAATGAGACACTTTGGACCTTATTTAGTCCTTCGCAGGCTGTACTCTGTTCCACCAATGAAGCAGTAGGATGTACTCTGCTCCCTGGCTCTCAATTTATGAGTTTGTTTAAAGAAATTACAAAATAAATGCAGAACATGTCAACAAACATGGCAACCACTCAACATTAATCTGTGCCTTGAGTGAGTCCGGCTCACTGGCACATACACTGAAGGCACAGAGAATCCAACCAGGAGGGAGGGAAATTTTAAAATATGATAGGGATTCTGTGGCTACAAAATTGCCGACCTAGGCCCCCATTAACTTAGAAGGCAGGCGTGTCACCCACCAAACAATACCTGAGGCACTTTGGACACTGCTTAGCTCTTGGTTGGCTGTACTCTATTCCTCCATGGCAGCAGAGGGACATACTCCGCTGCACTGACCAACTTCAGTCAACCATATTTACAGGACTTCACCTACCTGCTGGAGATTTCTGTGCCTTCAGAGCAGCCGTTGCCACACCAGCTCCTATGAGGGCACAGTAGGTCTTTTGCGGAAAAAAACCATCAAAAGAAGTTGTTTATTTTAGAAAAACAAATAAAAGTCTCTGACACGCTGAGAGTTTTCTTCTAGCTTGTGGGGGTCATTTATTTATTTTCCTGTTCTGAACCACTGGGCTTTCTCTGGGGCTCCCAAATAGGACAAGCATTGGCATAACCAATAGGTCTCGCTTTTGAGACCTTATAAGTATTTGGTTATGCAGCACAATATCCTTGGTGCAACAACATCAACTGTTGCATGACTAAACACTTATAAGGTTCCAAAGGCGAGACCTATTGGCTATGCCAATGCTTGTTGTTCAGATGTATATGTGTCTGTATGTTTGACATCACATAACATGTTCATTGATAATTAAACAGCAAAAACATAATTAATTAACAAAATACATATACATCAAGTTACAAAAAAGGTTAATGAAAGCTCAATGCATTTCGGGTTGGTGGTCCCTTCGTCAGGGTCATAACCTGTAAAAACATAAATAAGAAAATACTACAATGTATACAATTTAATCTCAACATGAAGCTCTACAGGGGTTATATCACAACGACCAGTTATGTAAGAGAAGTAGTGTCACCTTGCCGAAAAGGGCTTGTCGAAGTCGTTTTAAATTTGTGTTTTACCAACAGATGAGAAAAAAATTAAAAAGTGAAAAAATAAATGAAAAAGTGCAGTGCTTGCCGGACCGAATGTTTATATGTTCTGGTGCACACGTGCAGTCTAATGATGAATGTGAGATGCCGTCCGCCATGCTCTAGGACAACACGAACCGTGTGTGGAAGACAGAAAACACCCGTCACCTTAATACCAATCGCAAGCTGTAATTACCTTCTCATTTTCCATGATATCAGAATATACTAGCTGCAAACGACGGACCAATGTAAACACTGTATATATAAACAAACAGAACGATGTTAGACTCATAGTCTTAATTACAAAGCAAGGATACAAGACACGCTAATGCGACATTAGCATTACCTCAATGTGCTTGCTGTCGACGAGTTAAACTCTGTACCATCGAGAATCAAAGTACCTCCATGCTCTAATAGATGAAAAAAAACTGACATGAAAATGTCTGCTGATAGGAATATTTACAACTATAGTAACCACTGGTTGTGCCATGTAGTTCATACCTGATACTTCAAACGCCGATACCGAGCTACGCTTCCATTCTGGCTCTATTTCAAACACAGATGCCGAGCAACACCTCCATCCCAGCTAGGTACTATGATACCAAACTTCCTGTTATTTAAGCGATTCCCACGAGAACATGCCGTGGATTCGATTGCACAGAAACCTAGGTGCCATCTTATAATGGTGAACCTTCCTCTAAATATGTGAAAGTGAAGTTAGTCAACTTCCAACAGAAGTACATAAGCAACATTAAATCTTTCCATGAATCACGCGAAGGTTTGATGCGAAGGATCAACAGACATTCGGTTATACCAATTGAATCATCGTACTCAACACGCGCTGAAGTCAGAAGTCTCTAACAGAATAGGACCAACTTTATTGAGACCCGAGGTCTGAAACACAACATGTTTCCGAAGGACACGTTTCTATGTCTGCACCAGTTCAACTTCAAGGGCGACACCCTTGCGTGATAAAGCTGTAGTACTAACAAAAATAAATGTGTATAAACTAATAAAAATAAATAAAGAGATTTTCCTTGAGACTAGTGTCGGTGGCACATTGGTAACGCCTGGGACACCTAGACCCTAGATGAGCATACTGGTATGGTGAATAGCTACAACTTTATCACTTGGAATGTCCTGGGCTTCAGTGGGTGTATGACGAGGCATAGAGCACTTACATTCCTTAAGCGCAACAGGGTTGCAACGGTATGCCTGCAGGCGACCCATCTCATAGAGGTGGAGGCCCAAAATCATTTGAAACAAGCAAAAGCGTGCCTCGCGCGGCAGCAGGGGGCGAGGGGGGCCTGCCGATTCCCTTGCGGGAGCCAGCAGCGATAATTGATACCATATGGCGCTGCCGCTCGCTCCCGCAAGGCAATCGCCACACATGCACGCGTTGCCATTGAAGGCAATGGAACGCGTGCACGTTTTTGGGGAAAAAAGGGAACCGATGGCTAAAGGTCTCCTCCTATGAAGCGCATGCGCGCTGCGTAGGCGAGACCTAAAAAATGTATGTCAGAATGTCTGCCCTAACAAGGGCCGATGATCTGAGGTTCTTTGACCAAAGGTCCAATGCGAGTTGGCTTGGTGGTCAAAGGTTTCCACTGGAGGAACCAGCAGAGGCTCTGCTAGCAGAACATTACAGTTTGCCTAACTCTAAACAGAGTCGGAAAAAGTGAGTTTGGTGGGCAGGGTACTTCTGGTGTCATGGCTCCACCAAACTCTAAATAAAGCCTTTATCTCTTAAGGTTTCTTTATTGAGCCTGCTGTTGTAGGCATACCAAAGCTCACATTAGAGGATAAATCTCTCTATTTGGCTAAATTGCCCCAAGAAGCAAAAATATTTAATAGAGCTACTGGCCTGCCTCTTCGAAATGCTGTGTTTAGGTATTAATAAAATTGAAGGTTAAATGTATTGGACGTGTACTTCTCTTGTCCGCAGATGCGTCAAATGACCTCTTTTTACCTGGTATCCTTGTAAGTCCATACAGCCCCTTTCACAAGATAAAACGGCAGGCAACCAGAGTTTCACAAGAAGTGTTTCACTGCTTTCAACAGCCAGAGTCACCATTTGAAACATGGACATTTGTAACCTCGATAGGGCCAGTAAATTCAATTACTCGCTCTGCTGAGATAACAGGGGCATTTGGAATTAATCGCTTATTTAAAGTTTAGAGTTTCTCACTTACCTTTGAATCTGTGTTTATGGCTGTAATGGCACTTTTAGTATTCTCACACAAATGTTAACCAATACACATTCATATTTTGAACCTAACAAAGTAAAAAGTTGAGCCATCGTAGTTTATTTGAAAATGTTGGTTCACCAGCATGCTTTTTTTTCCAGGTTTGGAGAGGGGTACACAGTCATTGTAAGAGTTGCCGGATTGCCCCCAAAGCTGCAACCAGTGGAGGCTTTTATTGAATCATCTTTCCCTGGCAGTGTGCTGAAAGAGAAGCATCACAATACTCTGCAGTACCAGCTTCCATCAAGTCTAACCTCCCTGTCAGCCATTTTCAGTGCATTTACTGAAAACAAAGCACAGCTCAACATTGAAGATTATTCGGTATCGCAGACAACATTGGACCAGGTAAGGACAAGAGTCAAATGCCCCTCTGACTGTGCGTTTTATTCAGGAGACAGTTTATGCCTTTTCTAGATAACATAGCAAGTGCAAGACTGATAAGAGATAGCATACCTGCAATTGAGGTGCACGCTATTAAAATCTGATTTACTATGGTTACCTTTTACTGCATTTTTATCTTCACACTCTTCTTTCTTATAACATTCATTTGTTAATATAATTTTTAATCCTCCCTTCCCCCTCTTTTCTTTCCTCTCTTTCCCCTTCTCCTTCTTCTCTCTCAATTCTTTTCTTTATCTCTTTTATATATCAAATCATTTCCGATATAACATCTTCTCTTCTGGAACACATTTCTTTATTACGTTAATTGTATTCTCTTTATCCCTATTTTCCCTTTTTCTCTTATACAGTTATTCTTTTCTTATCAGAATATTTGCTATTCTTATTATGTATTGTTTTTGTACTAAGGAACTTATGTAATGTTTTACATCTGTGTTCATTCTCTCAATAAAAAAATTATTAAAAAAAAAAAAAAAAGATAGCATGTGACAAAGAATTGATACATCCATAAATTGTTTTCGGAATGACATATGTCGCTGTTCATGATTTCAGCTTCACTTTATTTGACACCTCCCTTTCAAACTCTTTCACAATAGTATGGGTGATGTAATTGTTTGTCATATTGTTATATATCATGCACCATTCTGAGACATGCTCTGTCTTGGAGTTGCCAAGAAAAAAATGTCAGGTTCTGTAGGAAACCACTAGATCATTAGAGCTCCAAGTCTCTTGCTTATTGAATTTTATTTTTATTATATAAAACCCCACAAATCAATTGATTACTTGATGTGCATCTGTGTGAGATTTGTAGGAGGTTAGTACATCTCAGGCCAATAATATTTGGGCATGATTGGTTACAAATCCTAAAGCTTAAATCTCTGATTGAGTTTCAGCAACATATTTGATTTCCTGAATTTCTTTATAGATATTTCTGGCCTTTCTGTTAATATTAGGCTTAAATGGTGTAGGCATGAGACAGAGTGGATGAGAAAGGAAGATCTATAGTTGAAAAGAAGGGGAGAAATGATATTATGTAAACACTGAATAGCAGAAGGAAACCAAGCAAGCAATAAGAGTTTTAGTTTGCTTGTTAGATGATGTTTTAGATATGATGGCTTTCTTTCACTTATATTTCCTTATTCGTGATTTGGAGATTCTATTTCGAAGTTTTTTAAAAATGTTTTTGGGGAGGGATTTGCTATTTTGTATATACTGGCACTGATCGAGAGAAGGCACACATAATTTCCTGAAATGTCTGCTCAAGCATTGAAATGGTTCTCATGATTCACAACCATATTGATTGGAGTTAAAAGGGTCTAAAATGCAAGTACACATTTTCAAACAAATGAGAATGACACAAAAGAGTGAGTTTCCCACTTTGTGTTACCTAATTTATTTGGAAAAACTAAAAACACGATAATTCCCAAAAAGTTAATTCAGAATCACAAAAATATAAAACGTAGTATATACATTGATGTTCAGTGAAACAACAGCAAAAACAATGTAGTTAGAGTTTGTTTACACCTAAGATATTACACTTCTCCAGGCAGATTGAGTTACTATACCCACTTATAGAAGCACAGTTAGTCCTGCGGGAGTGTATGGTTGCAGTTTACAGTGCATGAAATATGTCCTGCCCTTTAAGTAAATTGGGTGATGCAGGTTGGTAGACCTCTTTGGGAGATTTCTCTGTTTGACTGTTCAAAGAAACTTGACTGTGAAGAATTCTATAAAGAAGCAGGACTACTGTGCTTTACTTGCATTAATTTAAGAAATTAATGCAAAAGCTTATCAGACCCCCTCCCTTCCAAAGCAGAGGCTTTGCCTGGCTTGATTTACTGTCTAAAAAATATATTCAAACACAAAATTTGAATGTTTGTAAAACCAAAGCTCAGACTTGTTAGAGGCTTTTCTGTGGCTCACGTCATAACTGGGATGGGGGGGTCGTTATCTAGTTTTATAGTTACACCTAGTGACTTCTAAGGTTACCATATTGCTTGGCCTGCTTATGTTTATATTTCTTTTAGTTGTTGATGGTATTTTGACCTCAGCACACTCAAGAAATGTCTGTGTATGCTGAGGGTCTGCGAAACGGATTGAGATCCAGACCTGGGATTTGAGGTCTGGGAAAGCACACCAAATGCACCCCTCCTTTTTTGAGATTGTCCACTTTACTCTGCAGTGGTGAAAACAATGTATTATAAATGTAGGAACGTTGTATTTGTACCTGCCACCTGCGTGGGGAGAATGGCCTACATTGACTGGACAAAATCAATGAAACATAATCTCTTGACAATGATGAGTAGTATAGGAAGATATTATTCCTATACACCTCAGTTGAAAAAGTTATCTGTATAATTGGCAATATATTAATTGATGAATTAAAAACAGTTAGGACAGTTCTTGCAATAAATGATCCATACATATTCCTAGGTTATTCTACATATCAAAGGGCAATGAAGTGCTTCAGTCAGTCTAAAATTTAAATCTTTATTGAGCAAACAATTTGTCAAATTTAAAGGTAAATATTAGGGATATTACAAATATCAAAGTCATAGATTTTATTGTCTCCAAAACAATATTGATTTTCACTTTACACAAATGCATGCAATTCATTATAAAATGTATTTATCATTCTGAAGAAAGAGCGTAGGCTGTCCTCAGGTAAATTACAGTTTTCAGCCAAACTTGTGCCACTAATGTAGGCAATTTCAATTCAAAATGAAAAAATAAAATTTTAAATTGTGAGAAAAGAAGTCTCCTACATATATTTGATAAAAGAGATGATCATCTAAATTTAGACTCGCTTTACGCCATCCTAGCAAAAGTTTTAGAATGAGTTTGTACCTATGAATACCCACCACTAACCTTTTAGGAAAAACTTAACACCAATTTCATTGGAGGTGGAAAACGTTTTTGTGGCTTATTTGCAGTAGCTTTGTAAGCCAAAAGTCAGATGAGCATTAAAGTAGTTGTGCTTCACTAATTTATATCACTCTAAAAAAACAAACAAGGAAAATTCAAAGAAAACAGGTGATAGATGTCTAAATTACAATTCATTGCCAATTGCCTTATTGACAAGAGTATTGTTAGTCAATCTCATCAATAAATGGTAGACACGGGGTCAATGATACCAATTTAAACATCCTTTAATACTCTTTATTAAGCTCATCGCATAAAACGTACATGTCATACAAGTCATTGCCCTGTGGAAGTTCTAATGCTGAACTCCAGTCATTCAGGATGTGAGGAAAGGTGGTAACATTTTTGTTTAGCCTGAAAGATAGCTAAGCAATGAAGGCTGGCTCACTGCATTGAATCTCAACAGATGGGCTAGAATAAACTGACCAAATGTTTATCTTTTAAATACAGAGCCGAATTTTATTTTAAATCAAACTAGATTTTAAATTGTGTCAACTATAAACATACAAATTTTGAGAATAATACTGATGACCCACGATTCAACCAGAGGATGAAGTAATAAAAGTAATAAGTATACCATGAGTGAACAATGTTTACTATTGAGGGCTCCATACATAACCCTCGTCATCTCAGTTACCTCCCCATTGAGCAACAGATATCCCGGCATCAGTTCACAGATGTTGTTTATATGGGTCTAAACCTGGTTTTAAATTTAACACCAGTGAGGGATATATTTTTCATGTCAGTTGTCATATTCATTAAACAGCCTTTTATCAATATTGTAAAAAAGAGTTTTAATATATTCTTAAATCGAAATTCTTCAAAAATCTATTCCATCATGTCAAGTGACTATAGGTTGAAAAACTGAATGATAATTTTCATTGATATATCAAGGCGTGAAACGTATTCCCTATGTTCAAGCTTCTGTTTAAAGTTTAAAATGTGTCTCTCCGTCACATTTCTTGCTCTCAGTTTAACTCTTTGTCACCCTCAAGTTTGTGAGGTTTTATATGAGATTGAGGTCTATTTATTTAAAATCATTTAAAACCAGTAAGTTTTGCTCTTTTGAAAAATGCACTGCTAAGGAGTACTTATCGTCAGACTTTCTCATAGCTCTATGATGTTCTTGACACCTATCACTGGCATGTGTTTAGATGAGCCCAGATGTAGCTGGGAGCAGATACAGGTAATTAATTAGGAGAAATCGACAATCTAAAATGTTTTTTTGTTTTTGAATGTCTTTAAATGGCCTGATACCCTCAGATAGATTTTTACAACAAATACAAGACCTGCAGCATTAACATTCATGGGGAAGTTGAGGTAGCCACTTAGTTTTAGATACCACCTTCTCGTATTTTACTGTATTACTAGGATTCAAAATGGTATGCAATGTGTTAGCTAGTCTGTGGATCTCTTGTGCTATATTTGAACACAGCATTGACTAAAACCAATATCTTCCAATGCGTTTTAAGAGCATTGAAGATGGAATAATTTTTATCAGCCAAATTAGGATATGAATCTAATGATGTTTCCTGTATTTTTGTTTTTTGTCTTTTTTTCTCGAGTTTTTCCTTTGTATTTACTTTTTTTCTGACAGCATCTTTCAAGATGTTCTAATTTGTAAATTTCATCATTACTGTAGTTTCCTTTGAGCTTTAAAAGCTACCAAAAAGGACATTAGGAAAAATGTAAAATGCTGTCCACTATGGTTTCTTTTCCTTATAGTTAGGCATTTATTTTGCTTCTCTTCACCTAAATTTCCAATCAAAACATAGAATCCTCTGACGCTATACCCTAAATATAAGCGGATATTCTTTTGATTGCTTTTCAAATAGTATAGTATTCAATATGTTCATTTTCAGTACATTCCAAAATTAACAGGAAGTCATCAGTAAGTTCACATCATGTTCGTAAGTAAGTCTAATACTAGGCATGCTCCCTCTCATACCAACCCAGAAAAAGGTTGTCATAAAAAGGAGCAAAGGCGGCCCCATAGGTGTTCTACAAATCTGTTGGTTCAAGCAATCGTGGCACAAAATTATTTATTCTTAAAGACAAACTCAGGAATTTCCAGAATCATTTTAATATATTTTGTATAATTTGGATATTTAGTGGAAAAGTCTCAAATGCTTTAAAATCCTTTTGATGTTTAATCACTGTATGGAGTTTTTTTGTATCCTACCATGGGATGATGTAAATATCTACCTAAGTTATATCATATAGCCGCTTCAAAGTCCTTATTAGCATCCTTAATAAAGGAGGGTAGTTCCCTTACCATAGAAGCCATATATATGTATTCTCTTAGTCTTTCAGTTAAAGATCATATAACTTTGTTAGACCTGTAAGCCTTAGGGTGGTCTTCCTCCAAATTTTTTGCCTTTAATCCTCCTGCTTTCGCTGAAATTAGTTTCTGTTGGCGTTAGGACTCTGTTCACTTTACCACTGGTAACCAGTGCGAAAGTGCTTGTGCTTTCTCCCTTAAACATGGCGAAATTGGCTTACACCCAATTGGCACATTTAATTTACTTGTAAGTCCCTAGTCAAGTGGTACTACATGTATCCAGGACCTGTAAATTGAATGTTACTAGTGAGCCTGCAGCACTCCCACTTAAGCAGCCCTTTAAACATGTCTCAGGGTTGCCATTGCAGCCTGTGTATGCAGTTTTAAACTGTCAGTTCGACCTGGCAAAAAAAAACTTTTGCCAGGCCTAAACCTTCCTTTTTAATACATCTAAGTCACCCGTAGGATATGCTCTAAACGGCTCACAGGGCAGGGTGCAGTGTATATAAAAAGCTGGACATGTACTTTTAAGTTTTGCATGTCCTGTTAGTGAAAACCTCTTACATTTGTTTTTCACTACTACAAGGCCTACCTCACCCATATGATTACAATAGGTTACCTTATTACACTTAATATGTGATAACATTTGATTGGGAGTAGGTAGGAATCTCAAGTTTAGTCTCTAAAGAATTGTAAATCAAAACCTCCCTTTAATGTACTAAGTCTGATTTTAAGTAAAAATTCTAAAATGCCACTTTCAGAAAGTTGGCATTTTCTTGTCCTAATCATTTGATGCCTTCAGTCCGTATCCTGGGTCACATGACTAGGTGTAGTTGAAAGTTGGTCACAGTGTGTTCCTCCTATAGAGTCACACAATGAGTGACTGGGTGTTGGCAGGATGGCCCATCCTTGGCAGGATGGGGGGCGGAGCTGTCACCTACCACATTTGCACTTCAAAGGCACTGCCCAAGGACACTCACAAAGAACTTCACACTAGTCTATTTTGCCCTCAGTGATACCTGGACCAGGTCAGGAAAGCAAGAAATTCTAGCCAATTCTGTGGGGGGAAATCTCCAGAAACCTCCCCCACTTCAGTTGGGGCACCGGGCATAGAACCTTCAGACGCACTCTTCAGTACACTTCTGGATCTGTGGATACTATAGAAGAAGGACTACATTGCTGCCTGAGGCCTGCTCTGCTGTCTGTGAAGGAAGATTGGACCTGTTCTCTTCATCCCAGGCTGGGTGACTCTAAGGGTCAGCTGACTAACCTCTTGTTCTTAGCTACAGGGACACAACAAGCTCCAGAGGTCTCCCTACACCTTCCCAGCTGACCTACTGTACTGGAGTAGCCTGGACCTGCAACTGGACCTGCCTGAGTCCTGCTTGTCTGTGCTGGAGTGAGTTCCTGTCCCCCAAGTGCTGCCTGCCGAGGTCCTGGGCCCTTGGCTGGCATCAAAGAGATCCTTGCAAAGTAATGCGAAGCCCCATAAAACCTCACTACAGAGCTGCAAGCTTCATCTGAACTGATGTTGAGTGACACAAAGCCCCACAAAGCCCTGCTGCACAGCTTCAAGCTTCAACTGAACCAATGGCGAGCAACGCAAAGTCTCTCCAAGCATTGCCACACAGCTGCCAGCCTCATCAGAATGGACGCTGAGCAATGCATAGCCCTGAAAAGCCTCCCCGCACAGCTTCTTCAGAACCAATGGCAAGCGATGCAAAGCCCCGCAAAACCATGCCACGCAGCTTATCAGAACCAACTCCAGATGACGCAAGAAGCAACACCGTGCAGACCTGGCACCAAGGACATAAGGTAAATCTCTAGCAGGCCAGTCTTGGTGCTGTGCCCGGCCTGTGCAACACCGGGATCTGTCTGAACTTGTGACTTTTCCCCAGTCCAACACGATCAAATATTCGCAGTTGACGCCTTGCACCTTTTGGCGTTACCTTGATCTAAAATCTTTGAATACAATATATTTCCAGTTCTACTGATTCCATTTTTGTAATTTTGGTCTCAAATAATTTATGAAAATGTACTCTATTTTTCTGGATTGGTGTAGGAATTTTCTTGTGTTTTCACTTTATTACTGTTTCAGTGCTGCATAAGTACTTTACACATTGCCTCTCAGTTAAGCCTGACTGCTCTTATGCCAAGCTACCAGAGGGTTAAGGATACGTTTATTTAGTTACTTTTGTGGTTCACCCTAATAAGGATTGTGTATGTTGCTTGAGTAGGGTTTCACCCCTCAACCACCAACCCAATTTCTTACACCCTGATATTATGGGACAGTAATATGAAAAAGATCCCACTTTGTTCACTTTAAGGAAGAAACTGACCAGGGCACGAATTATATAAGTTTTTAAATCAAAATAACAAAAGAGTTCATTATCTAGAATGCCATCATCTCCCCATTTTTACAATTTGTGATGTTGCAACAACTGTTCCTCTTTAAGTACCTTCCTTTATACTTTTACATAATTGTTGTAACAACCAACTACATTAGAAATTCAGAATGATATCTGGCAAAGTTCATCACAAGTACATTGCCTACTCTATCGACTATGGGGCTTGTACGAGTCTGGTGGTCCATGGAACGCCATACTCGGCGGGGTGTGTCAGTGGGGGTTTTCCGACTGCAGTATTAGGACTAGGGCGGTTGGGCTGTCCTTAGACCACCGCAACCGCCAGGGACCCGAGATCCCTAGCGATGACGCTGTGTTCTTGAGGCCACAATATGCTCTGTGGGGCCACTGCGGCCCGCCAAGCATATTATGAGTTTCCTCACTGCCACACTTTTCATGGCGGTGCGACCCCCCACCTTGTGCCTCACGCCATGTGGATGCACACAGTGCCCCCCAGTGGGCATGCACACCAGTACCTGCACAGCATGGACTGCAGCAGTTCATGCCGTGCAGGTACTGATTTTGACGTTCCCATTGCAGTGCCTATTTCATAGGCACCGCCCTGGGAACACAAAAGAACCAGCCGCCAAACAGGAGAAAACTCCTAATCTGGTGGGCGATTAAAACATGGGTTTGGCGGTGCGGGGCAGTCCCACTCCCATAACACCACACTCATAATAAGGCCCTATGGGCCAGATGTACGACCATTTTTGCGTTCGCAAACGGGAGATCAGCCCATTTGCGACCACAAAAAAGGGTCCTGGCATGTACAAACGCTATTTTGCGAGCCACTGACTCGCAAAATAGCGTTTGCGACTCTCGCTATTAGGAAGGGGCATACCTTCCTAATAGCGAGACTCAATTCCATGTACTATTGTTTTGCAATCGCATTTGCAGCAGCAAAACACATGCAGTTTACCACCTACTTCGAATAGGTGGTAAATCACTCGCAAACGGGAAGGGGTCCCCTTTATGAGTGTATGCGAAAATATGTTTTAAGAGTCTTCTATCCGGCCAGAAGTGATTTGAAGAGTGGTTCTGGGGGTTCAATATTTATACCTGGTGCCAGCATTTGTGTGTGGTAGAACATCCTGTCCTACACCCACATCTGGTTCTAGAAAGGTCTTCCTATCCCCTGTCAAGGCTCCACACTGTCTGGGGGGACAAAAGCCTTGGGTCAATTTCCTTTGTGTGAGCTGGAAGCAAAGCCCTTTGAGGTGTAAGTGGGGCAGAGTACAGCTCCACCCCAGCCACCCTGGCAGGATGGCCCATCCTGAACACACCCAGTCCCCTTTGTGTCGTTGTCTGGTAGGAATACGTAAACCCCAACAGCAGAGCCTTTCACAGTCATGTGACCCAAGATATTGTCAGAAGGCACAAATGGTTGGGACAAGAAAATTCCAACTTTCTAAAAGTGGCATTTTCAGAATTGTGACTTTACCATAAACACAATTTAAAATGATAATTTATTTAACTATAAACAGCATATTTCTATCTACTCCCAATCCAAAGTTAGCGCATATTAAATGTAATAAGGTAACCCAGTGATAGTCAATGGGAGAGATAAGCCTTAACATAGTGAAAAACAACTTTAGAAGTGTTTCACTGTCTTGACATGTAAAACGTAAGTACACATCTCCTACTTTTTAAATATTATGCACCCTGCCCTAAGAACTGTTAGGGCCTACCTCAGGGGTGACTTATATGTGTTAAAAAGGGAGGTTTATGAATGGCAAAATGTTTATTTTGGCAAGCCAAAATGGCAGTTTAAAATGAACTACAAGCTGCTGTGGCAGAATGGAGGCATATTTTAAAGGGCACTTTAGTGGGTGGCACAAACAGTGCTGCAGGCCCACTAGTAGCATTTAATTTACAGGCCCTGGGTACATGTAGTACCATATACTAGGGATTTAGAAGGTAATTAAATGTGCAAGTAAGATGTAAGCCAATTTAACCATGCTCTAGGGAAAGAGCACAAGCACTTTAGCACTGGTTAGCAGTGGTAAAGTGCACTGAGTCCTAAAGCAAACAAAAACGAATTCAGAAAAACAGGCAGGATGAGGGCAAACTGTTTGTGGTGACCCTGTAGAGGACCCCAGGTCTAAAAATACGAAAAAGTTGATTACGGTAGGGACACTTTAAATGAAAGTGTTTCTGCTGTATCCAAAAGAGGACTGGCTTTGTAGGGGCACATCTCACAAATGGTGAATTAGGATGACAAAATACAGGCATTGACATGCATTTACAAAGCTTGATACCACCAAAACCCCTTATGCTCACCTATTTGAAGAGCGATGATATTGCAACCTCTTTCATAGCTATATTGGCTAAACAAGCACAGAGGGATTTATGCTAGACAGGATCTCCAGTTGCTTCTGACATGCTTCAGGCAGTCTCTGAAGCTCTCATTACTTCTGTCAGACTCCATTGAACAGGGATGCATTGCAAAGTGGGTTGTCCACTACATCTGGCCACTGAATATCCTGACCATCTTGCTGATAGTTGTGATTGAGTTACAGTGGAACTGCTTGATGCTGTTGTGTAAGTGACTCAGTACCAGAAAGCTGCTTTTAAGTGCCCCCTCTTCTTTGCCAAAGCCTGGTTTTACACAATGATCAATCTTTATGCCATGCTGCCTTCACCACAGGATTCAGGGCTGGACAAGGAGCCCTAAGAAAAAACATCCCCACATTCTAGTCACTGACTGAGCTTGATTTTAGCCAGGATATGTGGACGGTCACCAAGGTGGGAAAAGTTTGAAATAAATGGGACCAAGTGGTGCATTGTTAACAACACAATATTTCAAATATGCCAAAATGCAGTAGGTTTGGCATGCAATGCTGAAGAGGAACTCATTAAATATTTAAGAGACAATATTTTAGCGCCAAACCAATACTTAACCGGGTATGCAAAATATGAGCTGCATAGTAGGCAAATATTGATGCTGTAAAATCAAAAATCCTATTTAGAGAAAAAATGATTTATTGTTGGGGCAGGTCATACTGTCTATCAGTGTTTCTGTGTCAGTTAGTGCCCCATGAAAATGTAACTACTATCCGAATGTAGCCACTGCTCCAATATTTAGAGCATATTAACCAGGTTGGGGTCCTAGGGCTCCATTTGATGATAACACAACTGCCTGTCTGGTATTGCTCCATTATTCACTGCATAATAATAAGGTAACTTTTCACAGTGCTCCAGTATGTAACACACAGTAAGGCACTTCTCTCAGCATGGACTACACAATAGGTAAGACAGTTTTTCATACTTCCCCAGTTTGTAAAGAATCATTAGCCTTATCACTTTTTCGAATGCCCCAGTAGTGTTTGCCTGACTGTGATGTCCTAATATGTCTTTACCAGTTGGGATAACACTGGAGTGCCTATAGTACCTAACATATCTTGGAGATAACTGCAGGATTGTGGTTCTTTATACACTGAGAAATTGTAAAACCAAGCTGTGGTCCTAAACATACGGAGGCACTGCTAGTATTTACCAAAAATCAAAGAAAAGCACAGGAAAACTAATCGAGCTCGACCTCATGAAAGTCTGCAACAAAACAAAATCCTGAAAAGGGCACAATTCATGCAACAGTAAGCAGTTCCACTGCTGTAATTGACAACTAATGCAAAATCTCATTTCTCATTTCCACATAAGAATAGAGGGCCCGATTGACAAAAGGCCTCCACACTCGTGGTGGGGGGCCCGCACTCGTGGTGGGACATCTTCAATGAGAAACTGCAATGCGGAGGTCCTGCCACTAGAGCGGAGGCCTTTTGTGAATCGGGTCCAGAGTGTGGCTGAGGGCTATTCACAGGAATTGAAGGTGCAGCTGGCAGAGGTAAGAGCGGTGGAGCAGGGCGGCGGGGTGAGGGTGGGGTGGGGGTTTAGTCTACAGATGATAGAATAGGTAAAATTTTATACAAAATATAAAACCACTTACCTTGCGCTCGCCGCATCACCGAGTCGGCGGCCCCCCTCCTCGGCCTTTATATTTGTTTACATTTTTTTAAGCAAATTAGCGATTGATTAAACCCAGATCATTGGGCCTGGGAGTGAATGTTTCCATTGTTCAGCATTCCGTCCGTCTATCGTTCCTTTTGCTTTTGTCGCCCTAAATGGGCAGGGTTTGCCCAGATGTGTGTCCTGAGCTCACTGCGCCACTGGATTCATGCTAGCCTGGCTGATGAGAGGTGATGCCCCGAAACCGGTCCCAAGATGCATGTTTCCGGTCCAGAGAGGGCCTGGCTTGGCAGTTTGGGCTGGACTGTTCCCATGAGGAACAAGGTAAAGACTGATTTGCATATTGCAGGGTCCAAACTGGGGTGGCGTGGTGAGCAAAAGAACAATGGATTAAACCCAGATCTTTGTGATTGGGGGTGAATGTTTGCATTGTTCAGCATTCCGTCGATCAATTGTCCCTTAGGCTTTTACATTTGTAAAAGCATGGACTCCCACTTTCTATGAAAAAAACACCCACTAGAGTGGGCCAGGGCCCAGGGAGGAGGCTATTTAAATATATAGGGGAGGGGGCATGTGGCCACCCTCCCCAAGCCTCTTGGAAGATCAGGGGACCCCATCCCTGAGGCCAACATTATAATAAAGGGAAGGGAATGTGTGAAACCTACTCCCTGAGCCTGAAAAGACATTGGGGACCCTATCTCCAGGCCTGAATATAAAATAAAGGGAATGAGGATGTGTGGCCCCCTTCCCCGAGCCTCTAAGAGGCCCTGGGAACACTATCCCCCGGGGCTGAGATTATAATAAAGAGGAGGGGGTGCACATCCCCCCTTAGTGAGCCCTTACTGAGCCCTTGGGGGTCGCAACTTTCAAAATGGGGAGGGGGCGCACAGTTCCCATCCCAGAACCATTCAGTGGCCCCAGGGACCCCATCCCCTGGTGCCTGATCATGTGATGGTGTCCCGGGGACTCAAACTACCCAAACACTGTCTTTACCCTGCCATAGAGTGCGGGCTGGAAAAGTGTAATGTCCTCCAAACCGGGAGGGGGCCAAAGCTGCTCCCACTGGGTGGGAGCATAAAACATTTTCCCTGCCCACATTCTCGGTGGCAAATACCCTCCACAGGCAGCCATCCATATGCTGTGCACAAGCCAGCCCCTTCATCATTCCCCCTGCAGGCAGCGAAACCCACACCACACATGGCCTTCGGCCAGGCGCGGTGTGTGGTTGGCCGTAAGCAGCCAACCTCACGCTGTGCAAGGCCAGGCGGAAAGTTGTACACAGTGTGGAGTTGCCTGCAGGGCATGGCCTGTGGCCAGCTCCTGTGCCCAACACCCCACAGGCAGCCAACCTCACGCTGCACATTGCTGGGACCTGTGGCCAGGCCATGCATCAAACCCCTCCAGCCCCCCTCAGGCAGCAACCAATTCCCACAGCACAGGGACTTCAGCACACACAATGCAATGTTTATTAATATTGATTACTTTAAATATACTTAGTAAAGTTTTATTAAAATACATATCTGTGACTCTTTATATTTACATAGTGTTTATTAATACATTTTGTGGGTGAAATGCAATCATACAAACAACCATAGTAAGACCTTGTATTTTTATGCACATCTTCAGGCCACACATAACAGGACCATAGTATCAGCTTCTAAAGGATGCCACACTCTCAGCTGTAGAGCAAAAGCTCCAGCTTTGGAAGTGCTTCAAAAAAAGTTCTCCTGGGGTCATGGTTTCAATGAGCCAGGACACTTGCTCTTGTTTTTAATGTTCCTGGGGGGGGGGGGGGGTTGTAGAACTCCCTGCAGCCCTCCACAACATTACAAAAACATTGGTGATGGCACTACCTCTTCTAGGGACATCAGCAAAAACTACAAATATGTAAATGGCCCTTGCAGGGCATTATGGGGTGCACCATGAGGGAGCCGTGAATAATAAATGAGTGGCTGTAGTCGCTCATTAATTATTCCCTTTCTGTTTGCTTTTTTGCATGATTCTGCATATCCCAGTCCCACCCAGGACACCCAATTCTTTTATTCTTTTTTTGGAGCCGGGTGAAAGCCACAGGGCATCCGCGGCCATGCTGGCCCCCTGCAAGCAGTGCCATTTCATGGGGCCATGCAGGAGCCAGCAATTTCTTCTTAAATTAAGGTGTGCCCCAGTGCCCACCCGGGGCACCTCACACATTGATTTTTCTTTGGGGACACAGAGGGAGCCTCAGGGCCCCTGCTGCCCCACTGGCTTCCTGCTCTTGCATGAGCCGGCACTTTCTATTTGTTTTTTTAAAAAGTGTTATGCCCCTTTGCCCCAGGGGCACCTTACAGCATGTCCCTCATTGGGGCCTGCAGGGGGAGGCCAGGGCCCCCGCAGACCTACAGACTCCCCTGCTTGCACCCATCATGGGTGCAGGGGGAGCTGGCATTTCTCCCAGCCTCCCAGAGCAGGTTTTACTTTGCTCCCGCAGACTTGGAGCAATTCAATGTATTTTCCCTGCCCGAGAGCATGAGCAGGGAAAAGTTTTGCTCTCCCACCAGGCGTGAACAGCTTTGTGCTCCCGCCCAGTGGTAGAACATTATATTTCCCTGCCCGTGGGCAGGGAAACAGATAGGGGCAGATTTACAAGCCCCTTGCGTGACTTTTGTGCTGCAGTTGCGTCACTTTTTTGACGCAACAGCGGCGCAAACAATGCGGCCTATTTACAACGTGACACATCTAGGGAGATGCATCATGTTGTAAAGCCCTGCGTCACATTATACTTGCGTCAGGTATAATGTATGCAGGGTGGGCGTTCCCACTCAGGAAGGCCTCATAAAAGTGACTCAGTGAAATCTACAAGATTTCACTGCGTCACTTCTAGGACGCCACTGCATCAAAACCTTACGCCTGCTTGAAGCAGGCATAAGGAGTGACGCAGTGTAGTGGGAATAGGCCTCAAAAAGCATTGCTGGAGTTGCATCGTGCTTGCGACACGACTCCAGCAATGCGTGACTTTTGCCCCAACAGATGCGTCAGAATTTCTGACGCATCTGTCAATCCTTGCGCCATGGTGCGCCGTATTGTAAATACAGCGCATCCATGGTGGCGCAAGGGTTTCTCAGTGTGGCGCAGGGAAAGTGACGCATCTCTACAGATGCGTCACTTTCTTGTAAATTTGCCCCATAGTGTCCTGGGGGTTAGAGGCCCTGGGACACCGTATTTGAGCAGGCTCATAGGGATGGGATCCCTGGGGCCATTGTATGGCTTGGAGGGGCTGCATGGCCCCCTCCCGAATAATAGTTTACGGCCCCAGGAGATGGGTTCCCTGGGGCCTCTACAAGCTCGAGGAGGAGGGCCCCCTTCCCCCTGTATTAAAACGACAGCCCCAGGGATGGGGTCCCTGGGGCCTTTTTATGCTCAGGGAGGGGGGTCATGATCCCCTTCCCCATTAATAACACATCAGTCCTGGGGGGTGGGGTCCGTGGGGCCTCTTAGAGGCTTGGGAAGGGGAGCCATGCACCCCCTCCTCTTAAATATAATAGATGCACCACCCCTGGGCCCTGACCGGGGGGTTTTACATTTTACTGCTGATTCGCGGATGCTCAACAAATTCGTCGCAACATTTTCAAAAAAGGTTTTGCCCCCAATCGGGGTCCCTCTGGGACCCCACCATCAGGCCTAGAAGGTCAGGGTATCTCTACTCCACCTTCTTACATATTTTTTTTTTTTTTTACCTTTTTGTTAGAATTCTTGTCGGCACAGGGTAGTTATATTTAGGACCTAGTTCCCATAGCAAATTGGCTTTTTTTAGCTTGCTAATAACAATTCTTTGCCAAACTTCCCAAAAATAAAGCTCATCCACCTCAGCTCCTTCCTTGAAAGTTTGATCCGTCAAGTGGGGCTGATAAGAAAGGGGGTTCCCACAAATTAATTTTGCCATTTTTTGAACATTGCTACAGCCAAAACAGCTGAACGGAATTACAGGTTTTGTGGGACACTTGCAAGAGTCCTGCAGCCATGCAACTTTAAATGGCAGAGGGGGATTGTTTCCATCAGCCATTTTGCTTCCGTGAGTCCCACAGGAGCTCACGCTCTGGTTGGCTGGCCGCAACAAAAAAGGAATTTAGCATCCACCATTTCAGGACATGGTGACTTCGTCCCCTTGTACTAACAATTTTTAAAAATACGTTATTAGGGGGCAGGTTAGGGGTACCCTGACCACCTGGTCCTTGCGGGGGTGTCCCAGAGGAAGTCCTCATGGGGTCAAATTCACGCCCCTGCCATGCAATGCTTATGACCTCACTCATGATCTATTCTATCATATTATTGATAACAACAACACAAGATCTCAAATGTTGATGACAACACTGTTCAAGGTGGGTGCGCAAGTTATAGTTACTTTAAATGGTATATGGACTTTGGCCTGCATTTATTATGCTGGCTGACATTTCGCCGCCTACACTGCAACATTTAATTAAACAATGCTGCAGTTGTAGGTGGCAAAATGCCTGTGTCACAGTGGGGAGGGCAACTGGGGCGGGGGGCACTCCCCATAATAACAAAAAAACAAACAGAGTGTGTTGGTGTTTGTCCTGCAGTGAAAAGTCCGCAGATCACTTTAAATAACTGTATCTGGTGAATTTCAGTAGGTTTTTCTTTTAAAATATTATATTTAAATTTATATTTTCATTGAACTATAATGTAAATTTAACCTTTTTTTCAGTAAATAGAGAGATAGATAGATAGATAGATAGATAGATAGATAGATATTCACTATGTAATGTTTATGAACTGTTATACAGGTGTAATTCATTTTAAGCTGCATTCCTTTAAAACTAATTTAGCAAATTACTGTGCTAGGTTTGTTACTTTGCTAAAAACACAGACAAACATTTTTTTGCCTCACACCTTGTCCCATTGTCACTTTTGAAAAGTGAAGGACGCATTTTCTCCATTTCTTCCTATGTAAACAGATACATAATAATGTGAAATTACATTGCATCATGTTTTACACTGGTGGAAATCTCTAGTTTTCAACACAAAGTTTTTTGGTTGCTCCCTATATCACTAGTAGTAGAAGATGTGGCAATTGATTTGCCATGCTTCTTTTGCACCAGCGCAAAGTGGCTGTAATATTGCCCAATGACAATAGGAAGAGAGACTGCATGTCTGGCTTCTTTCACAAGAGATTCCTGACATTGGTTCTGTGTGTACCTCGGGGCTCAATGACAGATTCCAATTCCCAAAATTAAAGAGGAATAGTTTGTCTGAAGACTAGTTCCTCACTTGTGAGCCTATCACAAGCCAAGGTTTTGATGGACAGCTTGGAGACAATTGTGTCGGTGAATTAATCTTAAAACCTGCCGAGAGACAACTGAGGGATAGAGGAGAACATTCATACTTGATGTGTTGGGGGATGCGGCGAGATGCATAACTGGCAGACACCCACATTTTATATCATGGAGAAGCCCACCAGACTGGGGGGGTGGAGGGGTATAGTTGCGGGTGGGGGGGAGGGGTGGGAGTTGCGATTATCTGAAATAGGAATGTTTTTGGATGGAATGAAGAATTGGACCAGGCAATTAAGCTCTGTAGAAAAAAGGATTGCTATCATGGGGCTCACGTCGTTGGGGCTAAACTGTTTGTTATGGAACTAATGCATAGATGTGGAACGTAATCAGTCTAGTTATACCTATGTCTACGATTATATGGAAACATTTAGTGTATAACTCCGAGTATGTAAAAATGTCTTGGCATAACTACTTTAAATGTTAATAAAGATACGTAAAAAAAAAATAATAATCTCAAAACCTTCAAGAACATTGAATTTAATTTCTAAGGAAATTCAGGCAATCTGACTGATTTTCTTTTTGGAGGCATACAGAAACAAAAACTGTTTTATCACATGCTGTTTGGAGGTCGGAGAGCATCATGGTGATTCAGTAGTTATTAAGGGGCAGAATCACAAAAGCAGTTAAGAGTACAAGAAGTAGCATTAATGAAGTACTCTATTATATATTCGTACATGCCTTTGTGAATTAAAACCTAAATTTCTCTCTTACTGTAAGTGCAAAGAGGACACTGCCAAGTCTATTTGTGATAAATATATGTAAATATTCACTTTGTATTCCCATTTTAGACGTTTTGGGGTAATTCCCATAGGCTCGTAAGAATATCTAAAAGAGTATTCCAGAGTGCTTATCTCATATAGCAAATGTTGGACTTGACATCCCTTTTTCTGGCTTTAGTATTCTGTGCACTTTACCACTGCTAACCTGTGCTAAAGTGCTTGTGCTCTCTCCTCTAAACATGTTAACATTGGCTTACACCCAATTGGCACACTTAATTTACTTGCAAGTCCCTAGTACAGTGGCACTACTTGTACTCAGGGCCTGTAAATTAAATCCTACTAGTGGGTCTGCAGCACTCTTTGTGGCACCCATGTAAGCAGCCCTTTAAACATGCCTCAGGCCTGTCATTGCATCCTGTGTGTTCAGTTTTGAAATGACATTTTGAACTAGCAAAAATAAGTGTTTGCCAAGCATAAACCTTCCTTTTTAATATGCATATGCCACCCCTAGGGTATGCCCTAAATAGCCCCTAGGGCAGGGTGCAGTGCATTTAAAACAATTGACATGTACTTTTAACTTACACATTTCCTGGTAGTGACAAAACTCTTAAATTTGTTTTTCAGTTCTGCAAGGCCCACCTCTCCCATAGGATAACATTAGGTTATCTAATTACATTTAATAAGTGCTAACTTTCAATTGGGAGCAAGTAGGAATGTCACATTTAGTGTCTAAAGAATTGTAATTTAAAACCTTCTTTAATACCAAAGTCGGATTTTAAGTTACAATTCTGAAAATTCCACTTTTAGAAAGTTGGTATTTTCTTTTCCTAGCTATTAGGTGCCTGCAGCCTGTACCCGAGTCACATGACTAGATGTAGCTGGCAGTTGGACTTTGTGTATTGCTCCAAGACATTGAGACAAAGAAGAATAGGTGCTGGCAGGATGGACAATTTCTGACTTGGTGAGGGGGAGAAGCTGTCACCTATCACGCTTGCACATCACAAAGACTCTACCTGAGCACACACTCAAAGGGTTTCACACTAGTCTTTCGTGACCCCAGACAAGCTGGGGCCAGGGGAGGGAGACAGGAAATTCCAAGCACCTCTGGGGGCGAGGCTCTAGAAGCTTCTCCTTCTTCAAAGTGGGCACCAGGTATATATAATGGACCCTCAGACCCAACTCTTCAGTACACCTCTGACCTTTGGAAGACTCAGAAGTACTGCTATGTTGCTCTTCAAGACGGACTGCTACTCTTTGGCCCTGCTGCCTGATTGTGAAGGACATTGACCTGCATATTGAATTCAAGACTTCCAGAGTGACTCCAAATGCTAGTTGGCTAGTTCCCTGATCAGAGTCTCAGAGAGAGAAAAGGTTCCAACCACATTGAACCCAGCACCTGAACTCTGTCTGCTGTGAGTCCTAACCCCAGACGGTGCCACCGCAGTCCTGGACCTTTGGAAGTGGGCCTGAAGGTGCTCTGCCAGCCCAGCTGTGGTCCTGTGAGCAGATCTGATGCAGCGCAATGCAGCTCTTAACTGCTGCATTGGAACCGCTTCTGTGCAACGCATCCCTGATGCAGGGCCTGGCATTGCAGCCCGCAGCTTCCTCTGAACCGCCGCTGCATGATGCATTCTCCATGCGGACCTTCACATTACAAAGCCCCTCATCAATGGCATCCCCAACAACGATGCAGGGCTTCACATTTTCTCTCTGCAGCTTCCTCAGAACCACCGCTGCATGACTCATCCTCGACGCAATATCTCGCTATTCTCCACAAACCAGGATTTAAGGTACTTTGTTCAGTGGGCCTAACTTGGTCCCTGTGTCTGGCCTGCACTTCATTGTGGTTGGTCTGAACTTGTGATTTTGTCCTGGTCTGGCGCAACCAGATAGCCACAGTTGGCGCTTTGTGCTTCTAGACACCGTTTTCACATACAACTTTAAAATTGCATATCTCCAGTTCTACTGATTGGATTTTTGCCATTTTATTCTCAAATAATGTATCAAACGTTACTCTATTTTTCTCAATTGATATGGGATTTGTCTTGTGTTGTGTTTTCACTTTCTCACTGTTTGAAGTGTTGCTTAAATACTTTACGCATCACCTCTAAATTAGCCTAACTGCTTTGGTGCCAAGCTACCAGAGGGTTAAGCACAGGTTAATTTAGTGTTTGCTTGTGTCTCACCCTGACCCACGTGCTGCATCAGTTTGTGCTGTCCTGAGAATCACAGGACTAAAAGTCCAAGGACTATTGAAAGAACATAATTTTTTCCACACTGTGAATGTACACAGCAGAGATTAAAAGATATGTCAGAATTTGAAAAGCAACGGAGGAGAACCACACAAAAAGAGTTCTTCCTGAAAATGGCAAAAATTAAACATTATAATTTTAAGGTCTGACAACAATAAATTACATTAGCATAAATGACCAGAAGACGTGCAATCATAAATATGCTAAAACAGGTTTGACACATGGACGATGACCTTTGTATTTGTATTTGTAAAGCGCAACATTCATCCATAAGGATATCACGACGCTGTGCTAAGAGCTCATGGTAGATGAATGAGAGGTTAATGGGGGTGGACAGTGTTGGGTTTTAGGGAACAGGTGGGTCTTGAGTTTTTTCCTAAAGACTAAATAGTCCTCGGTGAGGCGGAGGTCTTGTGGTTATTCATTCCAGTGCTTTGCTGCCAGATATGAGAAGGAGCGACCTCCTGCCCTTACTTTCCTGATGCGTTTTGTCTTGGCTTGAGCTAGAGAACGTGATCTTAGGAACCTAGTGGATACGTAAAAATTCTACTTTATTCTGTAGGATTAGAGGCCCTCGTTGGTGCAGAGCCTTGTGTGTATAGCTGAGCAGCTTAAATTTCGCTCTTTGGCGCATTGGCAGCCAGTGAAGTAGTTTCAGGCACTCAGATGCTGAGCTAAGTCTGTCCTTGTTACATACCAGTTTGGCGGCTGCATTTTGCACCACCTGTAGGCGCGTGAAGAGGTAGTCTGCCATGCCCACGAACAATGCATTGCCATAATCTAATCTACTAGTGAGTAATGCTTGCGTGACAGTTCTCCTACAATCTTGCGGGATCCAAGGAAATAGCCTTTTTAAGAGCTTCAGCATCGCAAAGCTTCTTCCACACAGAACCCGCACATGGTCCTGCATGGATAGGGTATTGTCCATAAGAAACCCCAGATTCTTTGCGCATTGCTTAGGAGCTGGGGCATCACCCAGTGTCTGGGGCCACCAAGTGGCATTCCAGATAAGGTTAGCTCCTCCAAAAAGTAGGATTTCAGATTTCTCTGCATTTAATTTAAGGCAGTGTTCTGCCATCCAGGTTGCCATCTCAGAGAGACAGTTATTCAGTTTTAGTCTGGTGTTCTCGTGTCGGTCTTCAATGGATATCAGTAGTTGGGTATCATCAGCATAGGAGCAAATGCCAAAGCCCCACTTCTCACTGATTTTTGCCAGAGATGACACATAGACAAAAAGAGTGTGGGGCTCAGGGATGCCCCCTGTGGAACACCATAGCTGATGGGTTTTGGTTTAGATAGAAACTCCCCCATTTGTAGGCTCTGTGTTCTGTTGTTTAAGAAAGAGCTCACCCATTGAAGGGCTTTAGCATAAATTCCTTTTCCGTGAAGGATCTCCAGTAGACGATTGTGTGAGACAGTGTCAAATGCCGCCGATAGATCTAATAAAATCAGGGCGGCGGCTTTCCCTTGGTCAACCAGGGATCTTATATTGTCTGACACAGCTAGGAGAGTCGCTTCCGTACTGTTATTGGCTCTAAAGCCAGTTTGGGTGGGGTCCAATAGACCATTTGACTCGAGATAGTTCGACAGCTGTCTATTAACCAGTTTTTCCATGACCTTGGAAAGGTAAGGGAGTTGAGAGATAGGTCGATATTTTGCAGGATTGCGCACATCTGTTCCTGCTTTCTTCAGAAGGGGGGTCACTACGGCCTGTTTCCAAGTTTCTGGAAATACTGCGGTATCCAGCAGGTTATTAAATAACTGGGTAACGGATGGGCAAATGATGGGTATGATCCGGGCAAAAACAAAATGAGGGCAGGGCTCAAGGGGAGACCCAGACTTGACTTCCCCCATTGTTTTAGCAACTTCTTCCTCTGTGAATGGGGAGAAGCTGCCCATGCAAGCAGATACATCGGGAAGGGGGGCTAAAGTTTCACAGTTGATTATTAGAGGTGTGATATTGGTATTAAATGTGGAGTGTATTTTGCTAATTTTGTCTGAGAAAAACTCACTGATTTCTTCGCAGAATTCCTCTGAGGGCAGTAAGGTTTGAGATAAACTCACTGGGTTACATAGCTCCCTTACTATTTTGTACAGCTCCTTAGTTGAGTTACAATTCTCCTTAATTCTTTCGGCCTTCTTAGCTTTCTTAATGGCATTATTGTAATTCCTCAGCTCTGTCTTGTAGGTCTGTCTATCTGTTTGTGATTTAGATAGTCTCCAGTGATGTTCTGTTGTTTTGCACTTACTTTTAAGTGCCTTAAGTTCATATGTATACCACTTTTCTGATTGGGATTTGTTCATTTCCTTTAATGTCAGCTTAGGTGCATTCAAATCTAAGGTGTTGGTGATTTCTCTTTCAAGATTTGTTGTTTTCCTGTTGGCCTGGAGGGTACTTAAGGCCTCTAAATTCCTAGGGCAAAAATGGGACCGAAAGGTATCTTCAGTGACCAGCCTCCATGCTCACCTTATCCCCTGTGAGCGCCTCAAGGGTTTAGTTGAGTTTACTGGGAGATTAAGTGTAAAAGATATTAGTGAGTGGTCTGTCCAGGGAAGGGGTTTAATCTCCTGTATCCACATTGATTCAAAGTTTGAAAATAGTAAATCCAGAGTGTGCCCTGCAATGTGCGTGGGTCCTGTGACCCTCTGCTTTAGTTGAAGAATCTGCATATCATTCTCCAGGTGCAAGGCTGAAGAGTTGTTAGCGTTCTCAAAATGGATATTGAAGTCCCCTATGACCAAGTAATGTTTATATTTCAGGCAAGGGGGAAATAGTTGAGTTAGTAAATGGGCGCTAAGTTCAGCTTAGTGCCCAGGGGGGTTGTAAATTACGACTCCGCCGAGTATTACGAGGCCCTCTATGGCCACCTGAAATGATAGTACCTCGTGCTTCCCTACTTGTGCCACTGCAACATGAAGGCAGGTGAGGTGATCTTTGAAGAGGATGGCCAGTCCCCCTCCCTTCCGACCCGGCCTATCTTGTTTTAATATTTTGTAATCTGTAGGTAGGGCGGTAGCAATATCTGGGGAGTTGCTTTCATCCAGCCAGGTTTCCGTTATGAAAACCAAATCAGGGCGCGTTTCGTTTATAGTACCCCAGATATCAAGGGAGTGTTTGGGTACAGAGCGAGCATTAAAATAGATACAGCTAAGTTTATACAGATCATCCTTCTCTCTAGATGGCTGCTCTGACTGTGTTAAGCTACACCACTTGCAATTCATGCATGAGAAAGGGCCTACCGTATGCCCAGGGTGAGCTTTGATGCAGTGCGTATTACCTTTAGTGGGTTAATCACTATAACCTATTGTATCTCACTAATGAGAGTGCCTCTTTCTTAAGTATGCCAACAATGTACATGTTATACCACCAAACTGTATGTCCCAGCTATATTAGAAAAAATCAAGTCTGGCTTTTCAAGATTTAGATGATTTGCATTAAATGAGACACACATGTTCACACCTCTATCGCTCTTCATCAGAGAAGACAAATTCTGTAGCATTTCAAGAAAAACATTTCATGTTGTCTATTATTAAACAGCCCTGCTTTGTTATTACATATGTCAGTCCTTCTACTGTACATTAAGAAAATTATAAAACAGAAGACGAATCTATCTATTTTTTTAAGAGGATGCTTAATCACCCTGAAGGTAAATTTATACGTGGCTCTGCCCAAACGACATATGAAAGTGACTGGCCCATTACAGCGTGCCAGCATTATAGATTTCATCTGTTCATCCATGGCCGTAAATATACGATAGACTATTCCGTGAAAAGAAATCTTTTTGCCTTCAGTGAAATGCTTCATTATGCTTTGCAATATGAGGATATTATATTTTGATTGCTGGATGTCTTTTGAGAGCACATCATTTAGACTCTGACTCCCCACTGCACCTGACATTTCATTTCACAGTCGCTGGTTACATTTATATTGAGCTTAAATCTCGATTCTCAACCATTCAGAGTGAAAAGTGTAGTTGAGAGGTTAGATTAGATGTTCTTTTAATATCATACAATTGCATGTGCACTCGCTCACTGTTTTATATTCTAAGCAAGAGACATATTAGGAACTGTGAAGTGCGACAACTATTCGCAAAGCCACATATTCTGTCTACTCAGACCAGTGCTTAATTTAAGCCTGTGGTTGCCAGTGGGGCCCACCGGCACTCATTTTTGAGGACCAGCACTTATTTTCCCTCATAAGAGATTGGCGGAAAGCAGGAGAGGGAAAAACACACGAAAGGGAAAGAAGAGAATATGGTAAAATCCTCACAAAATGAGAAAGCAGGGACTGGCAAGAGTGAGATAAAGTGGAAGAGAATGGCTTGTAGTGGATTAAAAAGGCCTGAGGTGAACTCAAGACTATGCAGCCTTGGCATTTAGCACATCGATATTTAATAGCACTGGCTGCAGACTTCTGAGCAGAGCTTTGGGCACCGGTACTCATTCTTTTATAAACTACGCAATGCTTCAATCATAAGCAAAATCCTTGTCTGATGCTAAGATCATCCTCTAGCGTATAAACTGTATGGGGGTCATTCACTTATTTTGATGTGAGAAATAGTGATTACTGGTTGAGGGGGGGTGAAACCTAATTCGAGCAGCAACCAAATCTCTGTCAGGGTGAGGGGGGGGAGTGGGAGAGCGGGGCATTCCGTCACACAGAAATGGTTTCAAAATAAAGCCATACAACGATTGGCTGTGAACTTCCCACCCCCGCACTGCCTAGCTTGTAGGTCTGTCACGGGAATAGAGGCCTATGTAGCCATCCTGCTTCTGGACCAATCCAGATGCTGCTCTCTTGCTGTTTATGTTCATAAACAGCATGAGAGCAGTGCCGGGATTGGCTGGGGCAGGGGAATCCTGTGTTCCAGGAGAGACTGGGAGATTGTGGGTGTATTCCCCTCCATTCCCTAACATTGCACAGTTCAGTGAGGCCTAAAGTGCGCATGTCGTGCTGGACACAGCAAGGCAGAGGTCCAACCTGACATGCACACTACACTTCAAGGCCTTGGAGATCTCCCTGGAGTTCCTGCTGTCACCCAAGCCTCATCTTCGACCTCACTTTGAGCAGAAAGGCACCCGACTGGGTTTGTAACTCAAAGTAAAAGAACGGGGAAAACAAAAACATTTTATTTAAAAAGATGGCATGTGACTGCTTACAATGGGGGTGGCGGGGCAACGCTCTTACGCTTCAAAAGAAGGGTCGCGCTGAATACAAGTATATCTGCAATAGATAATAGCCAACTGTAATATAATTACAGGAGCAGTCCATTTTTCAAGGAACTCGAGGTTTCAGCCTCTGTGGTTGACTTGACCAAGGCCATCATCAGGACAATGTCAAAAAGAGTTAGAAAAGCAACCTAGAAGTGGCGTCCTAGGAAACTTTAGGAACAGGGGTTACTGGGGTCATCCACTTCAATAAGGGAACTATTTACAGTAAATTAGAGAAAACTTTCGAGAAAAGCAGCCAGTATAGAGTGCATGGATGCTGTCGAGCAGTCAGTGACAGCAGCATAACAGTCACCTGACTCACATCAGACAGTGCCCCATGAGTCCTCTGTGCTGGTGAGGAGACAAAGCTAATTTATTCAGATTCAACAGCCACACACATTTCCAAGCATGTTGCTATATTTAAGATATCTACAACCACAAGATGGAGAGAGCTCTGGCCAATGTGGACTACCCTTGTGTCAATGTTTGGGCTACATGTTGGGTCGCCATCCTCTTGTGCTTGGATTATGTGAATTCCCTAAAACCTGCATTCCTGGTGACTGTGGTCTCTACAGTACAAAACATTGTTAAAGGCAAACCTTCAGGCTATGTAAGTTTGATCACATTTTTGAGTCACATAGATCGCTAAACTCGTTTCTGGTGAAGTATGTCTTCTTTTAAATCTGCTTGCACAGCACACTAGGCTTGCTAAAGGGCAGAATTCATGTGTCTGTCTAATCTGATAACCCCATATTTTTTAAGCAATGTCCTTGAGTTTTTGCACTAGGCATTTGCTGGTTGTACTGCATTGTTGAAATTCCCATTGTAGCCGCAAGGATTTTTCAGGTCCTGGGAACAACATTTTGGAACAGCCTATCTCTCAATTGCCATTCCACCTCTGATTAGTTAGTCTTTCATTGATCACTGAAGGCCTACTGAATGCCCTAGCCACTTGCTGTACCTTTCTCTGTCTTATCACGTTTGTCTTTGTTTTTTTTCTACTCCTGATCCTTGCTTGGGTCAGTGCCTGTTACTTGGATTCCTAGTGCCAGGATGCTTATATATGCATGGGTCATGTATTATAAATACATAAACAAATAAACCTCCACCAAGAGGGAATGAATGTTCATGCACATTTGTGTTGTACATGTCAGACTGAAGTCAAGGATATTCCACTAACCTAAGGTACCAGTGATGAGGATTCAAGATATTAATGCACAAAAAGTCGTCCTCAAGATCTATAAAAGATATTAAATCCTAGAAAAAAATAAATTGCTATAGTTATCATTGACATACTTTCCTGAACTCGTTGTTCAGAAAGGGTCTGAGTGAAGTACCCTTTTCATCTTCTTCAGGTCAATACTGAGTGGAAGGATCTAATGATCTGTAGGGCTAGAAATAGAATGGAAAATATCCAGAGAACAGTTTCTATCTGAAAATAGAAATAGCTGCCTCTGTCAGCAGATCTTTTATTCCCAAATGGAGGAATTACACTCTCATTGGGTTTCTTCCAGATTACAGACACACTTGATGGTTTACCTTACATGGATCATATCCAAGACACAGGTACTTCTAATGTATTTTTGGAAGAAGGGGAAAGGCCAGATGAAACCCCCGCTGGCAGTGAATTCCTCAGCAGCCTCAGAGGAAGAGTCCCAGCTTAGTTCTGAGGAGTGAGGGTGAAGAAGTGAATAAGACCTGTTCTCTTCTGGGACCAAAACTTTTGCCACTCTCACTTGGGATAAAAGGTTTTTTGACTAGGAGGTTAAAAGCTTTGGGTATTGTGTCAGCATTGTATTCACATTGGAGATGATGGACTTGGCTGATATAGAACGGAGTGAATATTTTGGCTTTGCTCTGACATCCTATGCAGACGACACCCAAATTGTTCTCGGGTTTGATTCATATGAGTCGGAGACTGCTTCCAATTTCCAGGAATGCATGCAGGCAGTCAGCTCTTGTATGTTTTTAAATTGTTTGAAACTGAATTCAAATAAGACAGAGGTTCTGATTTTTGGTACACCACCATCTTTCTGGTCTACTGCCTGGTGGCCCTCTGTTCTAGGAGTCCTTCCCCCACCGGCGAGGGCAATTAAAAATCTTGGTGTCCTTATAAATAACAAACTGTCCTATCACAATCAGGTAAGTAGGTCACATCTGCCACTTTCTCCAACCTCTGACTTATCAAGAAGATCTTACTATTCATTGCTGCCACCTTACAGAAAACAGTAGTGACTTCGCTAGTACTTTCGAAGGTCAACTACTGCAATGGGCTTTATCTGAATGCCCGTCAACATGTTCTAAATACCCTTCAGACTCTTCAAAATGCGGTAACACGGTTGCTCTTAAATAACCCTAAGTATCAATCTGTCTCCAAATCCCTAGGGAAGCTTCACTGACTGCCCGTCAGGCAGAGGGGTGCAGTTGAAAGCACTCTGTATCGTAAATAAAGCTTTGCATGACCAAGACCCCACTTTCTAAAAAACAGTTTTCCCTGGTACACGCCTTTCAGATCTCTACGTTTGGCATTCGCGCTACGGCGGGTGGTGGTGCCCAGTTTTTAGTGGGCCACCTGGGGCGGCAGAGGCTTTGTGCACAATATCACTAAGTTGTGGAATGACCTCCCTCCCTTTATGAAGACTCTGCCAAACCTCTTGGCATTTAGGAAATCTCTGAAAAACATGGCTGTTTTCTACCATTTAGCTTTCCGGTTCCGTGCATGGGTGCGCTCTACAAGATTGACTAACATAACATTCTCTACCACCTGTTCAATCAACTTGACGGCATGCTAAAATGGTATATGGCACTTATAATAGCAAAAGAGTTCTAGATTAGGATCTTCAGAGCAACAAATACAACATTTAAAGCTGTACATTATACCTGGATTGTTTGCACTTAGAAATGTACAGTCAGGGTTGCATAGTTTTAAATCTCTAGGCTTACATTAATGTGTAGTCTGTCTACTTAAGGGATGACTCAACCTTCACTGTCAGATAGCTTAGCATAATTTGAGATCATTGTGAGATGTGGAATGTCTTATTAAGCAAGTCAAAAATAACTGCTTCTGGAAACCTAGATTCAATCTCTACTCAGATAAAATATAGACCAGAACCATAACGTAATAATGTCTTGTTGAGTCCAAATCAGAAGGATTAACTTATAAGTGCAGGTGGCAGAGATAGTCGGGCAATTGTATCTCCAACCTGAAGAACCACGTCCTGTAACTGTAAGCTGCAGTACATGTGAGTGGTCATTTCTTTCATGACTGTCAATATATTTTTAACAGAGGTCAAAAAATCTTGGAGCTCTTCCACCTCATGAGGTGTTTCCTCACTGCTGCTTCAAAAAAAACCTAAGCCTCTTTTACTGCAACTCAGTGGGAAAGTGTCTATAGATAACAGCATTGACCACTGTTTTGTTGATGATCTGGAAGTAAGCAGCTGTAATGGTGGACATTTAGGGCAAACTTTGTACATTTGATGCTCATACTGCCTTTAAAGTTTGTTGGCGTGAGAGCACTGCCATGTATTGGTGTTGCTTCCACTGCTCCAGACATGCAGCCCCCCGCCCCATTTAGAGGTGGGGAAACTTCAAGGTATACAATGGCAGAGCATCAGTCAGCTCTAGTGGCAGATACTTGACCTGGTGGTCTGTAGTTCACAGGGTCACCAGGTCACAATAGCAGTAACCATGCCTTTATGGCAGAACTACCGTCAATGTCCTTTCTTTACTAGGACTGCCAGCCAAAACAATGCAGGTCATGGAGTGACAATGGTTAAATGTCCCTGGCATGCAAGGAGGAGTCTCCTTAGACCTCAGCGACATTTTTTATTTGATTTTCAGCAAAAAAGCCCTACTACTGGAAAGCAAAATAGATTCCTGAGCAAGCTGCTTCAAACTTGTGATCAGCTTTGCATTCAATAGCACTGCAAGTGAATCTGCAGCACCAGCAGGACTGTGGGAGGATTTCGATCTGCAGATGCACTGGAACAGCATCACAGCAGTAATAGTTAGAGTGAGAAGTCTTCCCTGCTCTTTCTCCCCTATGACATTTGATCTCTCTTTTCCCCATTCCTGATACATTTTAATTACAGATAGCTTCATCAGGCAGGCAGAGACCACAGGTATCAATCAATCTCAAGTAATGGTGGGTGATCATCTGTTAGGGGAGTGGAGATGAGAGCCTTCGATGACTTGGCAGGTTGCCATTCAAGGCCTACATAAGGCCCTTGGCTTTTAATATTAATTTTAAAAAAATATTTGTGTTCACTTTAGTGCTATTTTAATGTGTTACAATTGTCTGTTCTGGAACTCACAGACAGTGTTCCTGCCAGGTAGACCTGACAAGTGGAATACATTGTGGATTTTTCATTGCACTCCACTGGCCTTTGAGATTAATAGACCAATTTTTCCTTGTGATGTTGTGCTTCCATCCTTTACCCAATTTTTATTTCATGTCTCCCTCTGATACACTCTATTGTGTTCTTAAATAGAGGAATTTCTTAATGCTTGGCCTTTAAAGCTAATTGCCTATTTCAATGTTGTAATGATGCTAGTTAAGCTCTGGTGAAGTTAGCTCACCTAATCTTTATTCTCTCTTACCTTTTCCTTCTTTTACTTGTATCCATTTACCTTCTCTGACCTTTTCTGTATCTCCCTTTCTCTTGTTTATGTTCCCTCTGCTGAGTTAGGCACTCTTACTTACTGTGCTGGTTCATCGTATAAAATGACAAAGTATGTTTGTGGTTAGATGGAACTTTTTGTTGCAGTGGATTGCTAGGTTATCTCCCTCACAAGTGTTTTCCATCTGTGTGAGATACATATTCTAATACATACTAACTTATACAAAACATTAAAATCCAGGACTGAGCTAATGTTGGCACTCATGAGGAAACGAAGGCATATTTATAGCCAGTGACTTTTATTCCACATTCTGACCCCATGGCTGGTCTCAGCATTTTTCTGAATGTCTCTCACATTCTCTCAACAATGTTGCAACTATCATGCTGAAATTCAAATTGAGTAGGAAAACATTTGGAGCTTTCTTCCGTTTCTGAATATGCAGATTTGAAAATCTTAATAAAGATCAAGGAGAGAAAGCTGTGTGCTAATTGTAACTCTCCTGCTGGGGTACAACATAGGAGTTACTTTAAGTCATATAGATCATTTCTGTGTCCCACAAGGAATATGTGTTACTCTACTATGATGAATAATACATACACCATTCAGAAGGAAACCTTCCTTAATGTTGTTGTTGATAATGATTAGTATTATTATTATTTGTTGTTGTTATTATTATTCCCACGCAGTGACTGCATCTGTCACAATACAACAGTCTTTCAAAATGTTCAACCAGTGTAAGAAACTGGGTTACTGGTTTGGGGGAAGGTTGTAAAACCCTACTCAAGCAGCAGCCACAATGCTTGTCAGGGTGAGGCACAAGCAAACCCCACATTAACCTGTGCTCAAACCTCTGGTAGCTTGGCATAGAGCAGTCGGACTTAACTTAGATCCAAGGTGTAAAATATTTATTCAGCACTTCAAATAGTATTGAAGTGAAAACTCAACACAAGAAAAATTCCACCAATTTAGAAACATACTCCACAATTTAATACATAATTTGACACCAAAATAACAAAATCCCATCATTAGAACCAGGGATAAAGATTTAAGTGAAAATAGCGCCAAAAAGCCGAAAGCGCCACTCACAGCTATATGGTCATGTGAGACTGGGAGAAAGTCACAAGTTCAGGTGAACACGATGGAGCCTATATCTGGATACAGGGACCAGGTTAGTGCCGCTAAAAAATTACCTTCCCAGTCCAGTGCAAATACTCCAGTTCACCGTGGAGGGGGCCGTAAGGAGTAGAGAGGCGCCACGGATGGCCATTGTTATAGCGCGAAGAGGAGGCCCAGTGACACTGACAATCATTGCTGTAGCATAAAGATCATGTTGTTGTCGCAAGCGGTCAGAGCTTGGCAATGGTGCTCCCTGCGAGCGGGCGATGCTGTAGCGTAAAGGGTCAAAATGACAGAACTGTACGTTGGCTGGCAGTACAAGCGGCAAGGGTTTGGCACCAACAGGCTCATTCGCAAAGAGCCCATAAACTTCAATGCAGCTCCACTGAGGCCACACCAATGGTCCATGACCTGAGGCACACCACTCGTGGGTGAGGGGCTTGCTCCAGCTGAATCTAGGTGCTGTACAGGCAATTGGGAGCCTGTTATTTCCTTTTGGCTTTAACAGGAGGCCAGTAGACTAGCCCTCTGAATCATTCTGGGAGCCCTGGGCTCAGATGCAGGTCCAAATCCTTCTGACTCAGGCAGGAGGAGTAGCCCAGCAAGGCAGTAGTCGAATAGGGCAGCAGTCCAGCAGAATAGCAGCCCTTTCAAAAGCACAGCAGTCCTTCTTCCTTACGGAGTCTCTACACGTACAGAGGTGTATTGAATTAGTTGGTGTATGAAATATATTATTTATACCAGATGCCTGCTCTGAGTGGGAGAAGCTTCTAGAGGTGTCCCTTTGAAATGCACTGGTTTCCTTCCTCCCCTGTCCTGACTCCAAACTAAGTACAGGGGTATGCAACCCTTTGTGTGGAGGCAGAAAACAGCCTATTCCAGTGTAAATTGGGCTGTGCCCAGCTCTGCCCTCGTATCCTGCCAGTGATAGCCCATCCTGGCCCACCTAAGCCCACTATTGTGTGTGGCAGTCTAGGAGGAATATACAAAGCCCAGCTATCAGCTACACCCAGTCACGTTACCCAGAGACATGCTGCTGGCACTAAATGGCGAAGACAGAAAAATCTACAAATGGAGGTGTACAGATCCTGTCACATACAACAAGTTGCACTACTCTTGCCCATGTGGTGCAATAATGCTAGTGAAGTTCAATCACAAACTCAATATTTTAAACATTTTATGCCTAGTTCATCAGTCAATGTGTGTACATTGTAACCATGTACTCAATACTATTAAGAACTAAAGAAAAAAAACAACAGTAACCATATACATGTTGACACTTCTCCTGTGTCATCTGTGCTGTACAGTATTTTATTTCCTTCTGGACATTATGCCTTTAACATGAGGTTTTTTCTGTGCCATGTTCCCAATGCATTTCGGGAATCCCTTCGTCAGGGGAACTCCGGTAAAGAATGGACCTCAACTGCCAATGTGATGCGAATGTTCACCAGTCTTAGAGCGATGTAAGAAATACCGGTCAAACCAAGACGGAGATATCCTGTTCGTTCTACTTCGATAAGCCAAGCAGCTTTCACATGTATTCCCGTCCTTGCAAATAAGACAGAAAAATGGCAACTTTCTAGAAGTGGCATTTTTAAAATTGCAATTTAAAATCGGACTTTACCATTAGAGAGGATTTTACATTACATTTCCAGAGACACCAGACATAAACTAGTAACCTGTTTCCATTTGGAAGTTACAGCTTTCTAAAAGTGGCATTTTCAGAATCGCAATATAAAATCTGACTTAACCATAAATCAGCATTTTCATTTGTGATTTCAGAGACACCAGACACGAAGGGGTTGCCTGTTTCTATTTGGAAATAACACTTATAAAATGTATTAACGTACTCAATGTTATCCTATGGGAGAGGAAGGCCTTGCAATAGGGAAAACCCACTTAAGAGTTATTCACTAACAGAACATGTAAAAATTAAAAGTACATATCCTACTTTTTAAATACACTGCACTCTGCCCTCTGGGCTGTTCAGGGCCTACCCTAGGGGTGATTTATATGTAGTAAAAAGGAAGGTTTGGGCCTGCCAAAAGGTTTATTTAGCGAGGTCAAAATTGCAGTTTAAAACTGCACACATAGCTAGCAATGGCATGTTTAAAGGGTTACCTAAGTGGGTGGCACAATCACTGCTGCAGGCCCAGTAGTAGCATTTAATTGACATGCCCTGGGCACATATAGTGTCACTTTACTAGGGACTTATAAGTAAATTAAATTTGCCAATGAGGTGTAAACCATTTCTACCATGTTTAGAGGAGAAAGCGCAAGCACTATAGCATTGGTCAGTAGTGGAAAAGTGCACAGAGTCCTACGAGCCTACAAAAACGGGTTCAGAAAATCAGGTGGGTGAAAGCAAAAAGTTTGGGGGCGACCCTGCAGAAAGAGCCAAGTCCAACAATCAGCATTCTGCTTACTTTGAAATGTATGTTCTCAAATTTGTAATAATATAATTGTCTTTTTTTAAGCACTTAGTAGGGAACTATCTCTTCACTTTTGTTCTTTACTTTCTTCCAGTCACAATATATGATCAGTGTGAGGTTTGTTTTTCTTTAAATCAAATCTGAATAAGCATTTTGTTATTATCGAGTGTAGTTTATGAAATCCTGGACTCCCTGATTAGGGATTATTCTACTTGAAATCTTTAACCAATCACTAACTTTAAGACAGGTTCCTCCAAATTTTTAAAGTGCCAGTGTCAATGTGTGAAAAAGGCGTAGTTTGCCTCAGAGGCATGCTATGTGCTCCTTTGTTTGTCCGCACACCAAGCCAGGATTTGAATCACCAGAAGAGTCTACTGCAGACCTTTCTGATGCCCACTCTCATCTCATAGCGAGTAGCACTGTGATGGAAACAGGAAGGCAGAAAGTTGGCAACAGGGGAGCCCATGTTTTATCTAGCTGTGGGGTAGGTAGTACTGGGCAGAGGATTCAGGAATCCGCAGATATGCACAGGAAGGAAGGAAGTAACCATATTTAGAAGGGTGAGCTTGGTGCTAAACCAGCGGTTTGCACTTTTGACAACGACTCCTCAACACAGCATGCACATGCCAAGTATGGTACCATTCACCTTTCCTTAAACAGTTTCCATCAATGTTAACAATTCTGCTAATTTTTAGCTTATAGCTCCTTTTCCTATGGCCTTCAATCTTCTCAAGACCACAATCCATTCTTCATTCTGTGATTTTTTTGGGTGGGATTTTGATTGTAATTGGATGACTTTTAAATATCCTACTGTCCTCAAACCAAGGTAGAATAGACAATGCAACTTGAGAAAACTTTTGCCTACTGCTTATTGCTACTGTATCAGTAAACAGGGGCATAGATTTATTTGGTGCAACAGGTGCAGTGGCACTGCGGCCCAGAGCCCTGAGGCCTAATTGTTTCCTTTTAATTGCTGTATTCTACTACCCCAACACCGTTCAAAGGGGGCATTTTTGTTGTGTTTGCACCACAGCTCGTGCTATCCTTGCTTTGCTTCTGCAAGAACACACCCACAATGGGTGCTCCTGAGAAAACCAAGGCCTTGTGCCCATTTACATAAGAAAAGCAATGTCTCCGATACATGTACTAAATATTTAGATTAGTGCATGTTCTGGAGCTAGTGCACCATTGAAAAACACTACCTGCAATTTTTCACTCCACACAGAGCCTGGTCTGCCTTGCAGGGCAGGCACTTTGCCCTACCATTCCCATGTGGCGACATCACAGAGTCTCTCTGTGTCCCTTACAAATGGTGCCATATTGGAGGTGCCCTAATTGTAAGCTACCTTCCAGGTAACACAAAGTTAGTGTAATTGTAGAGAGCCTATTTAGCTGGATACCGGCATCTGTAAGTATGATGTTGGTAAATAGGTAAAGGCATTCTGTCATTCGCATGGGATCATGCACCCATTCAAATGTAGGAATGCCAATTCACATTCTGTGTGTGTGTGTGAAATGAAGCTCTGCACAACCCGTATTTCAGGAACGGACTCACAGCTTCTGCGCCCCCTTCTATAAAACAGTAGTATGTCCTGAAAGTGAAAAGTAGGCACAACTGTCCGCTGTGCTCCTGGGCCATATCATGAATCCCTGCGAAGGCACAGTTCAAGTTCTTAAGACATTTTATTTTCTAAAGCTCAAGCACTAAACCTAGAAATTCTCAGTTTGTGTTTGAGCTTCACAAAGGTAAGAGGCAACCACTGCTCACTGTTTACTAACTGTGTTTTTTGCACCCCATATATTAACTCATAGATTTTCCAGGGTTTTTCTATGCCCATTAGAAAGCACAGTCTCATAAGAACAGCACCAAAGCTTCTCTCTGCCCTACCACCAGTGGTTAAGTTGAGCCGGTGGTTGCAGGTGGTGCCCACGGCACTCTTTTTTGGGACCAGCACGTATTATTCCTCAACAGACTTTGAGCCAAAGTAAGAGAGAGAAAACACACAAGGGGGAAAGAAGGGGGAATAGAAGTACGGAAAAACAGTAATAGAGGGAGAAAGCAGGGATTAAAAAGACCCTACAGAAGTGAGATAAAGAGTCAGTGAGTGTCTAGTGGTGGATTAAAGAGGCATGAGGTGGAATCAAGATTTCATAGCTTTGGTATTTGCAACCCCATCTTTGAAAGTGCAGGCTGTGGGCTTCTGAGCCAAACTTTGGGTCCCCGCAAATATTCTTTTACAAATCCAGCACTGCTTACCACACATGTTCTTCATACGGCTCCTGAGGTACTTGTATAGTTTGGTTCCTGGTGAACAATTTTCTTAACAGTTGAAGTTAAAGTTTACCCAAATCCTCCACCATCTTTTAGAAATCTCAGCTTTAAATATGATACGTATCCTCGAGAGAGAGATATACCAACCGTGCAATCATGACAGTAACAGGTATCCTCGTGGTTTTTACATAAAAATTCTCAACAGAGTTATCTTGTGTCTTAGCATAGACGATTTCATATTTGGCATTACAGTGAGTCGCAAATCACTTCCTATAATAATCTAAGACTACCTGAATATTTATTGTATCAGTTCAGCTAAGTAGTAAGATATGTCTTGGGCACGTGGAGATTTCACAATGTTGGTCCGTTTCTTTACTCTACAATGTCTACTCTTCAGATGCAATTCAAAGTCGTCTCCATGGGTCAGTGTACAATCTACTCTGAAATTTGCGAACAGTATAATTGTACTTTACCTGTCCCAACAGAGCTCTTTGCTTGATGTTAGACTGCAAATTGGTGATAATGATAGTAAACATTACTCAATGGAACACTGCAATTTCTTTCCCTTTTGATTTCAGAACATCTAGGGGCATATTCACAAGGACTTATCGCCGAGTTATCGCCACCTTAACGCATCAAAAGTGGAGATAGATTTAACTCCCCATTCACAAGCGGGTGCAAACTGCAGACAACGCCAGTATTCCCGCGATAACTGCCGTAAAATTTACCTCCACGGGTGACACCACCAACTAACCCTAATGAGATGCAGAGTAGGCGTTCCCGTGCAAAAACACACGAAAACACCACTACACCACATTCACAACAAACTGCCAGATCTGCGATGCGAACCAAAAACAGGCGATAAGCCGCGGTAGAAGCAGGGATTTAACACCTGCCTTCTGCTGGTGTTAAGCAGGACGACTACCTGCAGTATGAAAGGGAGCCCAGCCCGTAGCCACATCTGAAGACCCACAGATGCCATGGAGACAATGATCATGCAGCTCGGAGACCCATGAGGGCCACAACACCCACCGCCACCACTCCCAGCCGCCCCCCCGGACCCCTCCACCCGGGACAAACACATACCGTGCACGACACAAGAGCCACAAAAAGCGCATGATGTCGCACAATGACAACAAGAAACACATGTGTGGTCAGAAGAACGAGAAACAGTCACTCATCATTGAAGTAACAACCAAAAACTTTATATTGAAATACAACACAAAACACCAATGCGGAATACTCCTGTCGGGTCTGTCCGGGGCAATCTTGATGTCACAGCCTGGAAAATAAAGCACAAAATCAGAACGTGTGTCATGCCCACATCAAAGGAGCGAGACACAGAGAAACAGAGAAGGAAAGAAAGGCAGAGAGAGAAAGAGAGAGAAGGAAAGGAAGGGAGAGAGAGAGAGAGAGAGAAGGAAAGGAAGGGAGCGAGAGAGAGAGAAGGGAAGGAAGGGAGAGAGAGAGAGAAGAGAAGGAAGGGAGAGAGAGAGGAAAGGAAGGGAGAGAGAGAAGGAAAGGAAGGGAGAGAGAGGGAGAAGGAGGGACACTGCCGCCACTGCGCACCCAGGCACCACTGCTCACCTGCTGCCACCGGTGTGTCTCCAACCACGTGCCGGTATACACTGCAAGCCACAAAGGTCTGCAATCTGTAATCGAGGCCAGAGTCAATCATGGCAGAGTCCATCTCACTGCACACGGCAACAATGCCTGTCCGCCCCTGCGCACACATGCAGCCGCACCCTAGCCCCTCCCGCTGGCCAGAGCTGGCTGTCCGCCCTTGCGCACCCAGGCCCCACTGCTCACCTGCCGCCAACGGTGTGTCCACCAGTGGGCACACCACGTGCCCGTGCAAGCTCCAGGCCCAGGTCACGCCACCATGGCATGCTTCACATCATGCGGACCCGCACCGCGGCCCAGCAGGTCACACACATGACGCTGAGTCCTGAGGCATCAATGGCAGAGACCACATCAGTGCACACGTCATCATCGCAGGCCGCACACCAGCTCAGCAATTTCGGTGCCACTAACCCTGTGCAACCCCAGTCAGCGTCACGTGGTGGTAGGCCCGTGACGGCCGCAAGGCTTCGGGTGCCACTAACCCTGTGCAACCCCAGTCAGCGCCACGTGGTGGTAGGCCCGTGACGGCCGCATGGCTCCGGGTGCCACTAACCCTGTGCGCAACAAATCATGGTCCCTTTATGATTGAGAATCGTGGAACGTCCATCATCCAGTCACCACCGGCAGTGGGGAATGTGACGTTGTCAGCCCCTTATGTGACGCCTGTGCCAGATGGGTGTAGTGTGTGTGCAAACCTGCCCTCAGGGAGTGGCCGTGACATGCTGACAACTAGACCAGCGACCTGCAGACCACTAGCGTGTAAACCTGCGACTTGTAGCTATGTGGCCCCCCCTCGGAGCGTAAGCGGAGTGGTCTGGCCTGGCGTACGCCGGACCAGCACAGGGCTTGCAACAATGACTTGGGGGCTCTGGGCGTGGTTCAGTCCATGTCCGGACAAGGAAGTGACTAATGCGTGTGTCCCTGTTGTAGTGTCTACGGCACCCGGAACGCAATCGGCAATGTAGCACACTGTGACAGGGATCCCACTAGATGAGCATCATTGACGTTAGGGGGAATCACTGACCCTACATTCAACCACACATTCATACATGAATGATGAAAGACATGACACAGCAGTGCATTTCTGAATGTTTAATGGACATCCAGTGGAGTTTTGCAGCTGGAGCAGTACAGGGCCATGCCAACCCCACTTCACAATATGGGCCCGTGGAGGGCCAGCCAGACTCCATCGGGGAATGACAAGTACAGCGGAAGAGGAAGGGTACAGTCTGCAGTCTGGTCGCTGTGTCATTGGTCACCAAACAGGATATGGCAGTCCATGTCGCGGTCCAAGGTGAGTGCAGCAGAGTGTATCGGGGGTCAGTGGAAGGTCATGGGGCCATGTGCGGCACCAAGCAGCAACAGGCCAGGTGGCGGACATGAATGCTAGTGCCTCCTTCTGATCTCAAGCCCATCCACGTCCTCGTCCTCGGATGTGTGCTCTGCCCCACCTGTGGGTGGTGCAGTTCCGGCTGCGGCACTGTGTGCCACTGACACATCAGGGGCCGGAGGTGGAATGCCTGCCGCACTGTGAGGCACTGACACACCAGGGGGCGGAGATGTGGATGGTGTTGGGGCAGCAGCATTCATCTGCGCCATGCTTTGTGGCAGCAATGCCATGATGTGGATATGCAGGGCATAGTAGATCCCAGCTACATTTCGCTGATGTGCAGCGGTGGCTGCCATCCTTTCCACCTCCATCCGCACTATGTCCTCCATGAGCCTCCGCATGTGTGCCAGCTCACGGCTGTGATCGCTGGAGCCACTCTGAGCGGACACTTGTTCTTGTCTCCGAGTTATGACTCCAGCGATGTCAGCCAGGGCTCGTTGGAGACCATGGAGCGGCGTGTGGGTGTCCGTTAGGGACTGGAGGTGGTCCCTGATGGGACTCAGACACCCATGGATGGCGTCAAGTTTGGTAGCCATGAGGTCGAACTCCACCCGCACCTGCTCAGCCATCTCCCTCTGGCCCTCCAACACACGGCTTTGGAAGGCCATGTGTTGTTCGGGGGGTCTTGGGAGACAGCCGGGGTTGTGGGTGCCTCCTGCTGGGTGGTTTGTGGAGTGGGTGGGGTCTCCTTGATGCAGCTGGGCTGCCCTGGTCCTGGAGGTGATTGGCGGATGAGTTCAATGATGTCTTGGAGGGCTTGGGTGTCGATGCTGGTGGTGTCCTCCTTGTCATCAGTGAAGAGTGGCTTGGACTGCTCTGCAGGAGGTGTTGACGGTGCCCCTGCAATGTGAAGGGGAGATGCTGTGTTACAATGTGTCCACATGTATGTAGCCGCATGGTACATGTTCACATTCAGACAGCATGGCAATGTACATTGTGACAGTCTGTAGATCAGGGCCATGATCCAGAGTCATTGTGGGTGTGCACTGTGCTCTGCTTGATTGTGCATGTGTGCCATTGTGGCCATCTCCCCCGTCCCCCCAGTACCTGGTGGTTACTCACCCTGTTGCTGTTGTGTTGTGTCATGTCGAGCAGTGTCCGGTGCCCCGACTCCTGCCACGGTCTCCACACAGATGACTGTCGACAACAGCTCCTCCATGTCATCCAGCTCAAGCTGTGGCGCTGGGCTCCCACCTCCAGTCTGCATTGCTGCCTTCTGGTTGCCTGCGAGTTTCTCCTTGGATTTGCGCTTGATGTCAATCCATCGCCTCTTGACCTCGTCCATTGACCTCTTGTGCTCTCCGACGGCATTCACCTTGTCCACAATGGACCGCCATATTCCATTTTTGGTGCCCAATGACACATTGGAGGTGACGAACAGTTGTTGATGGTGTTCTATCACCTCCGTGACCAGGATCCTATTCTCCTGCGGACTGAACTTTGTCTTCCTCTTCTTCTTGTCCTTGCCCTTCCCTGTCCCCGAGGTCCCAGGCTGGTCGTCCGGGGTGCTTATGGGGTTCCGCTCGTCCTCTGCGCCTGCTCCGGCTGCCTCCATGGCGCTTCGGTGTTGGTCATTTTGTGTTTGTGTGTTTTTTCTACTTTTGTAATGATTTTCCCGCCTGCCATGTGTGTATGGCAGGCCTGGCGCTGCTTATCGCTGATTTCCTCATCGCGGGTTGGGACATCGCATGTTTTTTTGCGTTGGGGTTTGTGTTTTTATCACTGTCACGGTTGTTGTATCGCGGACATTGTCCGCATTTTCGGGAGACTATCGCATGGTACCGCCGTGTTGTGAATTCCACGTTAACACGGGGTTATTTTCCCGCGATAGACTGCGATGTGTAAAGTTGCGTTAACATTTTTTGGAGGTGTTTAGCGCACCTTCTTGTGAATATCCCCCCTAATATTTTTATTCACTATCAATTCAAACAAGTTTACTTTTTTTTTAATGTTTTGAATTTAACTAAGATTAAAAGGTTACATGCACAGTGTTAATAGTAGTGTTTAACAGGAAGACTGGATAACTAAAGATTATTGTTAACACTCTGAAATATAGGGGCATATTTATCAAATTATCAAGCAGTGTAGTAAGGCATCTTTCTGCACTGCGTGATAGGATAAGGGCAGGATAGCGCTGTATTTAACAATATAGGGTGCATTCCTGTCATTTCCCAGTGCTGGAGCATAATCTGCTTCTTAGGGCCAACGCAGGCACCCTTGCACCGTGGTGCAAGGGTGCCTGCGTTGTTAGCAGGATTGTTTTTGTGCATGAAGGGAAACCTTCCTGCACACATACAATTCTGGAAGGCATTTTGCTCTTTCTCTGAGTGCTGCAGAATGCAGCACAGATCAAAGGAGGAAGTAATGAGGAGAAATAAAGATATTTCTCTTCATTACACCTCACCTGCATGCGCACAGCCTTTTGATGCATTGCCAGGTCTACCACTGATGTTAAATCTAGGAATGCACCAAAATCCATGGGTGGATGTGTGGGAGCACCCTCACTCCACCCATGGAACGCCTCCCTGGTGCAGAGTAACGGAACACAGCGATTTGCGTTACATTGCGTTACTCTGAATTTATCAAGCCACTCAGGGCCACTCAAGGTGGACTTGCGTGGATTAAATAATTCACACTTAAGGGTTGTGTCACTCTTGCACCCCATTGCATGGAGCAAAAGTAATGCAACCCTTTGATTAATATGTCCCATAATCTTGATAAAATATAATTTCGAAAAGGATGTATGAATGTTTGGCAACCAAATCTAGAGAAAAAAAAGGCATGAAAGTAGAATACAGTTATGACAATATTACTAGTAGGAGGTTTATTTCGATCAATAGGATGATCATATACATAAAAATATTTCACAATACATACAAATTTCATATTAAAACATAAGAATTAATTAAAAAGTTAACATTAACTTCATACTCCTTTACATGCATAATTCAATTTAAACTTGGAGCATACATTTAAGGAATAGATATCATTTTCATACTCCCCAACGTTATTCTAATATAAAAATAAAAGAAGAGCTTGATAAATACTTTAAAATCATGTATCATTAAAATTAGATAAGAGGAAGAAAAGGGACAAAAGACCAGAGCTATCAGGTTGTTTCACAATCGTCAATTGACATTACCGTCCGTCAGTGGGGCCTAGGTACTTGCTTCCCCAATAGTAGCAAAACTCTTACGACTTGTGCTATTTTCGGTTTTAGACCTTTTCCACCATGCATAAAGCAAGTATCTTGATAATGTAAAAACAAGCCACCTAGTTGTGTCTGATCTAAAAACACGTAGGGCATCTATGGGGCGTGAGAAAGACAACACCTGACAGGCCGGAATAATTCAGGTTTTCCTCAAATTAACGTAGGACGGGCAAAAGAATATAAAGTGCTCTAGTGTTTCAGGGCTATCATTGCACAAGGGGCACAGCAAGGTTGCAGACACATTCTTCCAGTTGCCTTTCATCACATTCAATGGGAGAACCCCAGTTCTAAACTGTATATAAAGTGCACGTGCTTGAGGGGGTTCAACATCATCCATATAGGGATCAAACTTGAAACAGCTTTTAATATCTAAAAAATGGATTGTTAGGGAACTAAGTATCCTAACTTCAGTGCATGAGGAATCAATGAAATCCCACTACCTCTTTTTTAGCTGGGAACCTATTCTTTTAGTAATGGATTTCGGGTCATCCCACATGAATCCCAAACCCAATTTGTAAAACCATTGCCTTCATTTTTTTAACCAAATCAAGCGCCCTGTTTGTCTTTGGAGTGCTAATATTTCCTCTGTTGCCTCCTTTACAGGAATCTGAGTGTTATTGGTCCAAAGTCTAATCCAAAACATAAGCACCTTTAAAACACCTGAATGGACAATAGATCTTAGACCAAAGTCTAGGCAAAGAGGTATTAATTGTGTGTTCCTTGGTAGGTTTAAAATTACTCGTAGAAATGTACTTTCTGCTACTTCTAGTTGGTTCAGGTGTTCCAGCCCCCACAGTTCGCTCCTCCCTTTAGCCCGATGTATTTCTAAGATTGGTGAAATTGGGCGAAAAGGAGAACTTTTAACTTTCTTTACTATAGCACAGTCAGCGTGTTGCAATGAAAGCACACTCGTCTGGATTTGGGGAGTCCATGTCAAATTCTCACTAATTCTGACTCCCAAGTAGTCAAAAACCTTAACTTGATCTAGGCATTGTGCATCTAGCCTCAATTTCCCCTTAGTTGACTTATATGAATTAAAAACCATAAACTTAGTTTTTAAACAGTTGATTTCTAAACCCCTTTCTTTGCAGCATTTGCAAACTTGGTTAAAACTTTCTGGATGACCATTGGGGTTTTAGAAATGAGCAACGTATCATCTGCAAATAAAAGATAAGGGATTTGCTTGCCTGCTAATTTAGGTGGGTCTCCTCCACAATCATAAAGATCTTTAATAAGCCCATTCGTGTATAATGTAAACAAAGTTGGCGCTAAGACGCAACCCTGGCGCACCCCCTTTAAGACAGGGATGCTATTAGTTAGGCTACCATCTGAGTTCCACCTAACTTTAGCGTAATTACCAGAGTGCAACCGGACCAGGAGTTGGAGCAGCCCCCCAGGAAGACCAAGATCCCTTAGGGCAACCCAGAGCTTGGTGCGATCTATAGAGTCAAATGCCGTTTTAAGGTCAACAAACATGACATACAAGTGGCCCTTCATAATGGTTACCTCCTTCCAAATAAGCAGCAGGAACCGAAACACCTGATCTAGGGTACTCGTTAAGGTTCTAAAACCAGCCTGCAAGTGAGAAAGTATACAGATATCCTCCATCCAGCACTGGAGGTGCATTAAAATCATTTTACTGAATACTTTCTGCGAGACATCTATAAGGCTGATAGGCCTTTAATTTCCTGGGTCTCCCTTTTCTCCTTTTTTAAATATAGGTATTATTTCAGCGCCTTTCCATGACTCAGGGATATCACCACCACGTGTGATAGCAGTAAAAACTGTATGGAGCAAAGGGCCCCATATACTGGGCTCAGATCGATAAAGATCACCTGGTAGTCTGTCTAACCCTGGCGCTTTCCCAGACTGCAGTGAAATAATCGCATTTACTGTTTCTTCTAGGGAGAAGTTTACTTCTTCTACTGAGGGCTCAATTTTGGTATCCCTACCTATCGCAACTGCCTCACCCTCCAGCATGGGTACTTCCCCAGAGAACAATCCCTGAAAATGCTCTTCCCACACTTGGGGTTGTAAATGAAAATCTGTTTCACTAACTGGCTGTTTTACCCCTTTAGATAGTAAATGCCAGAATGTCTGGGAATCCTTCATCCTAGACGCCTCCACTAGTGTGTGCCAATTTTCTTCCTCCCAGGTCCTTTTTGCCTCACCCTGTACTCTCTTATAGGCTCTTCTTAGATTAATTATGTCAGCCCTTGTACCTTTTTTGACTGACCAAGATAGAGCAATTCTGGTATGCTTACAGTCCTCATTATACCATTGAGCAGCGTTATTAGTGACTATTTTTGGGTTACACTGTCTACTAAAGAAAGCCTTAATGTTGGAAGATAAATGTAAAAAAGTAGACAAAATGCTTTAATTATTTATATCCTCAGTACCCAATACATTAAGAGCGTGCACCACCTCTTTATAGATTTTCGGTAGCAGCATCTCATCAGTGATTATCTGAGGCCATTTTATTCTTCTATTATTATTGGTTGTAATAACAGGGGCCGTCACTAGATTTGTATGAAGATGCGGGATGTTAATACCAGATAGCTTCAAAAACAATGCATTATGGTCGCTGTCCTCTCTATCTAAGACGGTCATGTCATTAATGTTTGACCAAAGGTCAAGATCTACCAGGATAATAAAATCAATTCTGCTCTTAACACTACCCCTTTTAAACGTAAATTTGGCCTCCACATCTGAGGGTGTCCGCCCATTACAGACGCGAACCCCATAAGCAAGTGTAAATGACAGTACTTGCTGTCCCACCCTTGTAATTCTTTTCAGAGCCGGTATCTGGAGCCTATTTATACCTCTGGCTTGCTCTTACTCCTGTACTAGTTCTTGTGCGTAGTCTATAGGTTTGTGGGTTGTATTAAAATCACCTGCTACAACAAGACAGTATTCTTTACATGAGTTATCAAGGAAGTTGGTCAGTGTTGATATGGTGTCCGAGTCCTTATGGGGACTGCTAAACCGATTATATAGCTTAATTACCCTCAAATGGGAATTTCCTTTTAGTGAAATTAAGTCTAATCCAAGGACCTCCTGTGATTCTATGTTTAGCTTTTTTATTTTACATCTCAAGGTTGTCCTAACCCAGATTAGCAGTCCTCCTGCAGGTCTACCAGCTGTCGAGTGCCAAGCTTCAATGCTGAATGTGGTATACCCCACCCTGTAGTACTGCTCAGTCACCCAGGTCTCTTGGAGTAGACATATAAGACTGCTATCCACGAACTTGCCCCATTCCGGGTTTTTTAATTTAGACTTATTTCCCGCGATGTTCCATGAGATGATATTTAAATGCTGGCCCTCAAAAGGGCTTCCTTGTGTCTGAGGTCCTTCTATTGGATTTACTCCCTCACATCCTTGGGAAGATGCATGATAATCAGTGGGCATAACTAAATTTCCAATCTCTTTTTCTCTCGGGTTGCTTTTAATAGTATCCCTTCTTGATTTACCAAAAAGAGCCGCCTCATCGGCCGGCGTTGTTTTACTGCTACTTGGCTTTAGTCAGTCAGGGATATCCAACCCAGAGAGGGCCTGAAATCTATTACTGGTTTGAAAGGAAAAATGTTCCTTTGGAACCTGAGGAAAGAGGGTTGTGTTCAAATTTGTACTACTGGCCTTGCCATTGGGCTTAAGATGCCTATAGAAAAAAACCCTCCGTTTGTTTCCTCCTGCCTCTAATCAATTTTCCTGCAAGGACAGGAGACCTGCAGTTATTTACCACACAGTCTCCACGAATAGATTACGTAGAGGACCAATCCAGCTCACTCTTCTAACTAGCAAAATGTCGCCATAGTTAGAGTTTGTGTAGTCAGAATTAAAGGATAACCAGTGGCAGACTTTATTTTTCAATTGACTTGTGGTTTCTACAGTTTTGCCCTGTAGCAAAGGGACATTGGTTAATATTGCCACATAAGGGCAACATTCTGGTGGGAGGTCCAGATTAATCTCAGGTGGGGAAGGAACCAAATTAGGGGCTTCATACAGTTTCACATTTAGCTGTCTAATGGGTATAGTATCATTAACACTGTGTACAGCTTGACATACTTTAAGACTACTTCCCAGATTCCCACCCCTAATTAGATGATCAGTTTGTCTCAAAGTCATGTCTTTAGATGTACCCTCCAAATGATCGACAGCATTTTTCCTAGTATTAACTGCAAGAGGGGGTTGAGTGATTTTACTACAGTGTCTTACTGCCACGTTAAACTGTCTAACAGATTCTTGACCCCCCCCAATAATAGGGTAATCTGATCCTCTAGACTCAGCTGCTCCTACCCCAACCATCAGATTATTTACACTTTTTTGGATAGCACCCACATTTGCCTCAAGTTTATCCAGTCTAGCCAAAATTGGTGCGAGATTTTTTAGAAGTATATTATCAAAATGCTTTATTAAAGTCTCTATATCTTGCTCAGATAGGGCTTTTGAGGCTGGTGGCATAGGATGGGATCCTGGCACTGTTGATATTATATTTGGAGTGATCTTAGTCCCCTCATGTAACAGTACCTTGGTTTTATTTTTTGATCTAGTGCTTGCTCCCAACGGAGGTTGCTGGTTTTTTGTTTTCCTCTTTCTTTTAGATGGCACTTCGATTGTCGAAGATATAGTAGTATTGGGTGGAGATGAGGGTTCGGCAGCAGTTGTAAGTTCTACTATTTTCTGTGTACTGGCCGGAATTTCCGAAACTGTGTCCCCGAGCACTCTATTCCCCGAGAACTCTATTTGGATTATGATCGAAATTTAGAGCGGTGAATGATCCACCCTCCATGGACAATCGGCGTTCAACCCCTAGGATTTCTTTATCCAGGGCTCTGGCAGCACGAGTCAAAAAGCAATCTAGTGTAGAGTTTTGTAGAGGCCTGGGTGTGCCCTCCCTATCACCCATTTGTTTATGTTTAGCCATTGGCAAACAGACTCAGTCCCACAAAGAGTACATTTGACTTATTCCAGAAAACCACCTAAAACTTACTTGACCAGAGTTCACCAACAAGCTACAACGTGCTGCCAAGTCTCTCAGATGCCAGAATGATACACCCAACAATTAAAACCAAAAGAGTCAGCCCAGCCCGGCCTCCCCTGGGCGCTGATGGGCGCAGACGCCAAGGCGCGTGTTCCGCACTGTGGGAGCCCGAGACCGCCTTTCTGCGCTCCCCGGCACAAGTGAAGTGATGCTGGCACCTTCTGGCGCGATGCTGTGTGGGGGATGCAGTCCCCAGTGTTTCAGGCGGTGAGAGCAGAGTGGCAGCAAAGTAAAAAACAAATACCTTTATGCGCCCCCCCGGAACAAGTGAAGTGACGCTGGCACCTCTTGGCGTGATGCTGTGTGGGGGATGCAGTCCCCAGTGGTTCAGGCCATATGACATTATTGTATTTAATGTGGTTCCCAATTTTTGAAATATGTATGATGCTGTTTTTAGAGATCTAAATATTTTATATCCTCAGGTTTTTTTTTTACTTTTATGTAATATTCAAAACAAGAATGCAAAATCCAGTGAAAAGGTAAATATTTTTGTGCATGTAGACTATTTAGGATAGGCATTAATGAGAGTAGATGTGGTTATGGGGAGCTAACTTTGATATTTAGTATTGTTCCAGATAACTTCATTATTAATAATCATTTTAATGTAAAATGTTTTATTATAATTTTAATCTTTATTGTTTGCATTCATATGAAGCATTATTCTTTTGAATGAATTAGAACAGTATATTTTTATTGGAATCATGATTTTGTTTTTTATTCCAATCCATGACAGAAAAAATACAATTCAAAATTCATTAGAAGGGTATATCAAAACAGATCAGATGTAGAAAGCAAGATATTCATCCACAGGGTAAAAGCAGAAAAAATACATGATTTTAGATAAATATATAACACCTTGTACAGAAAATAAGTATTCAATCTTTCATGTGTTCAATCAGAGGGCCCCATGTCTGGATGCCCAGTTTCCGCCTACGTGATCCTTTAAGAAAATAGAGGCTATATTCAAGATTAAACATAGCGTAAAATCTAGCTCTCCACATCTCGAAAGTAGGAGCTTCCTTCTGCAGCCACATAGAGGCTATACAGAGCCTAGCCATGGCCGTGGCAAAAAAGATCAAGTAACGGAACCTATGAGCCGGGTGTCCCTCCCTCTCGTCATCCTCAATTCCTAACAACATTATGGGCGCCGTGATATTTATTACAAACCCTGTTATCTCAAGAAGAAATTTCTCAATGTGCTCATGAAAGTGAATCAAGTGCCTGCATGAATAAAAGATATGTACGATATCTGCCAGCTCTGCTCCACAGCGGAAACACTTCCCATCATTGGCCCGCCCCATTTAAGCATTTTAGCGGGGGTGTGATAAAGATTAAACACTGTCTTATAATGCTGTGCCTGCAAATTAGCAGACATTAAAACCCTCCCTGCGATGTCAATAGATTGCTCCACTCGGAGACCTTGACACCCCAATCTATTATCCCACTTAGCATTTTGGGCATCTAGAACATCCCTCTGTGTGTCAAGCAATAGATTGTATAAAACACCAATACGAGCTTTGCGTCTGATAGCCTCAATAAGCGGATTTGGCTCTATCACCCGTTTCCTTTTACATAGATAGTGACGGATTTGTAAAAACTTAAAAAATTCTGTTTTAGGCAAATTATATTTATCAGCTAATATTGCATAAGATAAAAGGCCCCCTTCGGTATAAAAATCACCTATTTGTGAGATCCTTTTATTTCTCCATCTATCAACAATCCTATCCCAAAAAACAGCCGGCAATAAAACTGAAGCAGATGTGGGTGTAAAATACAAGACCCCCTCAATCTGAAAGCATCTCCGTATAACCTTCCACACCTTAAAAGCAGTGATTAAAGCCTTAAACCGGGTCTTTTTATAGTAACTAAATTCCAGCATCTTGAATAAACAGTTCTTGGCGTCAATGCCCAACAACATCTGATAAATGGATGGGGCTTCAGCGAATGTTGCCGACTTCCTCTCCTGTCACTAAGATCTGCATATTTTGCAGGATGCAGGCATAGTAGTACAATGTAAAATCGGGGACTGCCCAGCCACCTTTCTTCCGAGTTAACGTCATAAAACGCATTGCTCTGCGGGGTTTCGCTTGGGCCCATAAAAATCTAGCACATATTGATTGAAGTTGTAGCTGGCCCCGGGTAAGCTCTAATGGAACTGATCTGAAATAATATAAGACCTTAGGCAGAATAATCATTTTAAGAACATTACATCTTCCCAACAGCGACAAGTGCAAGCACTCACATCGGTCTAATTGTTGTCTAGCACTGGTAAGAACAGAGCCCCAGTTAATCTCCACCAGTTCCTTCAAATGGATACATTAAGTCTGTAACCCGATACTGAACCAAACCTGTGCGTAAGTTGCTCTATCTCAAGCATAGCTGTAGCAGGGTTAGATGTTACAACCGCTATGTCGTCCGCATAGGCAAATATACGACATTGTTCTTGTCTACAGATGACAGACTTAATCCTAGAGCTCTGCTCCAGCATAGTTAAGAAAGGATTAATATATAATACGAACAACAATGGGGAGCATGGGCATCCCTGCCTTGTACCTCTAGTAATGCACACCGGTGCGGACTCTAGGCCCATCATGCAGATTTTAGCAGTAGGGGTCCAATACAACACCTGAATAGATTTTGTTTGCTGATCTCCTTTTGCCTACTACATTTCTCTTCAGTAGACTTTGTTAAATCAGTAGTAAGTAGCACATTTGTATCGGAGGGCCAGAATAACTCGGAGTCTGTACATTCTGTTAGGGCAGACATGTAGTAGAGTAGATAGTAAAATCAGTTTTATCTCCATTGATTTTCACGATCTGTTGCATTAGCCTGTGCCTCCTTGAATATGTTGAATGTTGTACTGCATTCCATAGTTCATAATCACCCCAGCATGATTTTAGAAGAGAAAGAGAGGTACATTTTGTGATAATGGGTGTGAAACCTTATTCAAACCCTCTTATCACGTTATCCATGAGATATCATTAGATTCATGGAGGCGTTCCTCGCACTCCACCAAAGATATTTAGGAAAGTTTGTACAACACATCTGCCGAGGCTCAGTAATATGGCTGGCACACCGTATATATGTGACTTGCTTGAACGATTAATAAAAACCATTCCAAAGACCTATCCTATACAATAGAACAGGTACAGATAAAAATCTCATGATAAAAAAAGAAAGCTTTACATTGAAAAGGTAAAAATGCCTTATGAATTTCATTAATACAATCTAGATATATGCAGAAAAGCAAAAGTTACCTGAAGTGTGTCTTGTGAGTTTCATTAAACAGGTCTATATAAATACCAAAAAAGATAAGATTGCGAAAATGAGAGTAATCAAACAGCGTGAAGAGCCAATAAACATGATCCATGATTTTCACCAAGTTAAAGTTCAGATGAGAATGTAAGCCATCCAAACTCTGAATCACAGCTACACATTCTTATTTGTAAAGAATTGAAGTGACAACAAAGCAGTTGTCTTCAGACTGCTGTAAGGGTGGGGCATAAGTACAAGATGTCCCATGCGGTTTCCTCCTTATATCCACAAATTCTATTCTGCAATTTGCAGTTGACTAGGTGTATTTCCATTGCAGGGTTAGGCCCTTTGTTGGAAAACTTTCCATTCTATAGCAGAGGAATTTTAACTTGATGTACATTCAATAATTGAAGTTCAAATAGTGTTGTTGGACTTGTTGTTGGTATCTGCTTATCACAACCCAAGCATGAATCTTACCAACAATCTGGGGGCATATTTGTGAAAGAGTTGCATCATGTTTGTACAATGCAACGTGGTACATGCATGACGCAAACCTCTAAGTAAGACTTTTGAAGCCAAGCAAAGTCACCTTGCATGGCTCTGAGTGGCTTCAAAAATCTGGAATAATGTAATGCAGCACAAATGACTGCATTGCGTTACTCTGCCCAGGAAAGGCATTGCATGGGTGTTCCCACGTACCTCCCGTGAATTTTGACACATCTCCAGATTTACAAGAACTTATAAACCTGGGGATGCGCCAAAATCTCACACCATCCCAGGTGAGGTGTAACGAGGTGAAATATCTCTATTTCTCCTCGTTTCTTCTACTTTCTATGTGGACTGCATTCTGCAACACACATAACAAGCATTTACAATGCAATAGGTCTCGCATTATTTTAGAGTTAGAGCTGTTGGCATTGTAATGGAAATGTTTTTACTTATGTGAGAGAGAGCGCGTGAGTGCAAAAGTGATAGAAAGCGAGAGAGAGATGGTATATGGAGATAGAGTTATTTGCATATATAAGTGAGTGGTAAAGTGAAGAGAGAGAGAGTGAAATAGAGAGTGAAAGATTTAGAGAAAGGTAGAGATAGAGAGAGAGAGTGTTTGGAGGTAGGTTGTTAAAGTTGGAGAGATAATTGTGTGGTAGAGTGAAGAGAGAGAAATACATCCCGTGATTCTGGGCAAATCACTTAATTTCCCCATGCCTACCAAAAAATGAATGTGACCTTGTGTAATGTAACTTGTGCTGATTTAAAGCGCTCCAATACCTTTGGGTCGAGTGTGTGCTACATAAAACTGAAAATAAAAAATGTATTCTGATTCGCCCAAACTTCCTCCAAAGTGCCGTACATTCATCACTCTCATGTACAAATGGCAAATATGTTTGGTTTAAATCTAACATCACAATGTGGTGTTGTCTGCAGCAATTAACAACCACATTAATGTAATCACCTTAACCCACATCCTTTATTTAAAGCTGAGACCCTGGCACTCTCTGTGATCTGCAGTCACCCCCAGCAACTCATATCACACCATACACCAGATCAGATCATACCACAATACATACAGAACATACTACGTGAATTCCTCAACACAACAAACCACAGCACGCTGTATGGCCTCACTTCAGCCTTACAAAAACTTACCAAGCCATAAGTAATTGAACAGTACCAGCCACATTATGACATCGAGATTACAAGACACACAGCTAAAATCCACATTCAATTCATCCCTTTCCACCGGATGTCACATTCCACCTTATGACAGTAACACACACATACCGTTAAAACAATCCTTTGTATCTGCAACATTAAATCGCTACTAGCTGTAGTGGTACATCTACACCCTGATATGCCTTCTCCACCTTCATAAGACGACAACCTTGAAACTCACATTCTCTGAGGGACCAGCATAAAGTAAAGAGATGCCACTCACCCTGCTACCAGAATAATGACCCTGAGCGGATCCTTCGCAACAGTCAGCATAATAAGGGAGAAGGCGGGTCCGAAAGGCAATGAAAGTGCAATCGAAGAGCATGTCGGCCCCCATCTTGCCCGACGCTTAAAAAGCCCCACCGGGTCATCTGCCTCCAACGAACCCCACAGATCGCAATACTAGTGACACCAGACGTAGATAGATTCCATGGGGAAAAGTGCAGAAGCACAACGAACCAGCTGGAAAATGAAAACCACTGCTGCTACAAAATAGGCTATGAAGATGAAAGAAGGACCAAAGAAAATAAAGTAAGGGAAACCATAACAAGCCGGGTGAACAAGGGGCTGCTCTTAGTGTAGCCACGCCTGCTATTATTTTTAGGTGGAATCTTACCGCATGAAAACACTTTAAATGTTTTTTTTAATAGTGCACACTAGTTATATCTGATAATCATGCAGAGATTGTTTTGCATAATTAGCCCACCCAGTATTATATCTAGGTGACTTAACATTAAAAGAGGCTAGAGTGTGCTATGTTTTTTTTTCAAACAGCCACATTAACAACACATTTGTTCCTAATGCGGAATGGCGAATGACATCAAATGGCAGCGATACGTCATAAGAAAAACACTGCATTGTAATAATATCCTAAAAGACCCCGCTAGTCAGTACTGTCTGCCTTCAGTATCTTTTCCAGTGTGCAGCTTTTGATTGTAACATATACCTATTGTGTATTGACTTGATGGCAAACATTTTTTCGCTAGAGAATAGGGAGAGGATATGGCCCAGCGGCTAGAGCTGCCCACTTCAGAGCTGGGGATCCATGTTCGAGCCTCGGCGTCGGCTCAACATCATTTGAATCTGGGCAAATTGTTTAATCTCCCCGTACCCGCATTATACTCTATAAATTAAACAACTAATCTGAATTAGACCCAAAAAAAAGTAGCGATCTCGGAGGGGTGGTCTCGGAGGGGTGGTGGAGGCGGGGGCAGGCAAGCCAAGTGTTGTGGGAGGGGTGACGGGTGTGAGAAGCATAATGTAATGAGAACGAGCTCTGCGCGTCGCTGCTCGTTCCTGCGGCAATACTCTAGGGGAGTTAACTAGTGAGAAAAGGTGGGACATGCACCAATCATTAGCCATTTGCAGCCTACAATTATTGAATGACACAGACAAAAGCCAACCAAAGCAGTGGGAGGAGTCAGACACCACAAAGTGCACACAACAGATCACCTGACAGCTTGCGCTGTCTAGGCTGGACCTAAAAAGAGGACTATGCATTCCAGGATTGCTTTCGTGGAGTAAGGTGCCCTTGCTCAAAAACAATCCTGCATTCAACACTGACACCCTTGCACCATGGTGCAAGGTGCCTGCATTGGCTCTAGGCTTCCAAAAGGGCACCAGCACAAGGGAAAGGACAGGAATCCGCCATGTTGCCTTAAAAAGGGCGCATTCCTGCCCTTTCCCTGTCACTCATTGCAGCAAGGTGACTTGGGGGCATTTTTACGAGCCCCTTGCATCGCCGTTGCATCACTTCTTGTGATGCAACGTCGGCGCAAACCACCAAATCTTATTTATGAAGCCATGCAAAGCCACTTTGCGTGGCTTCGAGTGGCTTCATAGATTTGGAGTAAGGCAAGGCACCGCAATTCACTCTGTGGCCTTACTTTGCACTAGGGAAGTGTTTCATGGGCATTGTGGTGGGTGTTCCCATGCAACACCGAGGAATTTTGACACATCCCAAATTTACAAGAGCATGTAAAAGTGGGGAAGCACCAAAACGTTACGCCTCCCCAGGGGAAGCGCAACAAGGAGAAATAATTTTATTTCTCCCGATTGTTCCTCTAAAGCCTTCCAGGATTGTTTCTATGCAGGAAGGTGCCCCTTCCTGTACAAAAACAATCCTGCGTGCAACACAGAAATCTTTGCATCATGGTGCAAGGGTGCCTGCATTGGCGTGAGGCTGTCAAAAAGCCACCAGTGCAGGGGGAAAGGACAGGAATGAGCTGTATGCCATAGATACGGCACATTCCTGCCCTTTCACTTTGACGCAGGGCAGCACAGCAAGGTTACTTGCTGTGCTGCCCTGCACTAAATCCACATAAATATGCCCCTTGGTGTGCTGCCGTGGGTCACTTTCTCATAAATGAGGCTCTTGGTCTTTATCTTGAAAAAAGTACAATTTTTTTACTCTTTTGTTTATGACACCTGGATGGCGGTTATATCCCTAAAGTCATTAAGTTTAAAAGTAGGCAGGGCTGTTTGCAAATAGGCTAGCGAAGGGTTTGATTCTTTGTGTCTTGTGATTTCGGCCCTAATTGGTGGTGCAAGAATTTTTTCAGTGCATCCTGAAGTTTTTTTTACAAATTTAGATAAAAGCCTCCTGGCGGGCAGTCTTTTGCTTTGTAAGTCCAAGCTCTAAGAGGTTCTGTGCCTGAGACGTATTTGTTTGGGCATTTAACAGGTACTTATACATATTTATTTGAAGGTTGCATCACGCAGTCTCAAAATTTCAGACACCCATAGCAGAGTGTAGGAGATAGTTTACAATTAATTATTAAAACAATAGGGTCCATGCACTAGTTGTTATTCAATAATTTAAATTCAAATAGCAATGATCTTGCTTTAGCCCTAATTGATTTATGATGTGGCTTGAAGTTGTTTTTATCATCAAAGATAACTCCCAAGTATGTGCATGTTGTGGTCGTAGCAAATTTCTCCTCCTAGTTCATGTTTTTTTCATTGCATACTGAATAGCAATAGTTACATTTTTTCAATGTTTATTTCCAGACCGTTCTTTTTTATATACAGAGAGAGGGCAGTTATGACTTTTTGTAAACCAGTTGGGGCCTTACTTTAAAGACCAAGGGCCAGATGTATGACCATTCACTTTACTGAGTCACAAATTGCGCTGAATTGCGACTCACAATTTGCGACTCGCTAAAGTGAATGTACAACAGTGTTTCAGACACTGTTTGCTATTTCCAATGGGGTCTCAAATTGCATCAAGTCTAAAGGGAGTGTGCAGTTCCTGTCTGGACGTGGGGGAAAGACAGGTCTTTCTTCATGATGCCCTCACACACCCCGAGAGGTGTCATGCTTCATCATTGGGCGTTTGCCCCTCGTCAGGCCGGCACTGCAATGCCTGACGGGCTCCCGGAATTGGGGCTCTTTATTGGGGATCTTTTGAAGAAGCCGTTAGGTGCGTGCGGGTGTGTCTCAAATTGCATGCCTCATCAATATTCATTGGGCAAGCGCAATTTGCGACCCATTGGGAATGGCTAGCACTCACAGGGATGGTGGCCTGCTGGGGTCAGCAGACCACCATGTCTGTGATTGCTTTTTCAATAAAGCATTTTTTTTTTTAAACGTAGCCCGTTTTCCTTAAAGGAAAACGGGATGCATTTGAAAAAGAAAAATTAAACTTTTCAGTTTCAGTTTTTAAGGGCAGGCAGTGGTCCCCTGGGGACCCCTTCCCGTTTGCGAGTGGCTTGCCACCTACTTGAAGTAGGTGGTACACTGCGATTGTTTGGCGACAGCAAATGTGGTCGCAAACCAATCATACATTGGTGTTAGACTCGGCCCTTGGTATGCCCCTTCCTAATAGTGAGTCGCAAACCATATTTTGCAAGTCGCTAATAGGATAGCGACTCGCAAAATATGTTTTGTGCATGGGGCAGACCAATTTTGCTGTCGCAAGTGGGCCGAATTCCCGTTTGCGACTGGAAAAAACGGTCGTACATCTGCCCCTATGGGCCTGATTATGAGTTTTGCGGTGTGGGAGCGAACCACCACGCCTCGCCCCTCTCCCACACTGCCAAACCTTACCACCATCTGCCCGCCAGATTCTGAGTTACCTCTTGGTCTGGCAGGCGGTCCTTGGGCGTTCCCACGAAAAGGCACAGCAATGAAAGCGCCAAAGCCTGTTCCTGCACGGCATGGTCTTTGCAGTCCATGCTGTGCAGGAAAGGGGCTGCATGAACACAGGAGGGCACACCATGTGCCCCCATGCACAGGGGCACCAGCAGCCCCTCTAGGGCCGCTTTACTTTCCTGATCGCCACACTTTTCATGGCGGGATAACCGCCATGAAAAGTTTGAAGGTCAGGAAAGTCATAATATGCTTGGCGGTGCTGCTGCATATTGCTGCTCCAGAGCCCTGCAACAACACCGAGGGGTCAGGGATCCCCGGCAGTTGCAGCAGTTCCATGGCGGTCCAACCACCAAAGTTGTAATAGGGCTGTCGGTCTGCCGGTGCAGCGGCAGCTGCCATGCCACTGCATGTTTGGTGGTCCTATGGACCTCCAAACTCGTAAATAGGCTCTATGTCAGTGATACTCAAAGTACAGCCCGGGGGGCGCTTGCGGCCCTCTTGACCTTTACATGCGGCCCCCCCTGGTGAACAGCAGCATGAGCTGCTGTTTAGTTGCTGAGCCCTAATATTCAGAAAAAAATGTTAAATAAACGGCAAGCATTTATTAACCTACAAATGAATGCTTGCCCTTTTATTTAAATTTTTTTAGACCTCCTTACACAATCCATGACCCATTCAGATCACCTACCAGTGCTCTGATGGCATCAGTGCAGCCCTCGGTCACACCACAGACCATACTTTGTGGCCCCTGGGCAAATGTTTGTGAGTACCCATGCTCTATGCCATTCACATACTGTAAACTTGCCATTGGCTAGCGATCCAAATGAGGGGGGTTGGTGTTTCCTTCATTTAGAGTTTCACTTGAGTGAGCAATACATAGATTAAATAGCAAGGGAGTTAAAGGCAAGACGACTGATTGGACACTCTTGTAAGGAGCTCCTGGCTCCCCCTGATTTGTCCTACCTAATCCTGCATGCTAGATCCCCGAAGGGCGTAATTAGTGGTCCCACTTACTGACCATGGGCTGTGGTGGTGCTATTGGACAACGATGGTGGCTGTGGTTTCCTCTCCAGACCAATTTCATATCTGCAGAGCGACAGCCCTGGTGATAAAGGCCTGGGTGCATAAAAGTCTGGGGGCCATGCAACCCAGACAGCCTTGAACACCGGAGTGCCAGAAAGAAGCACAGCACTCAACCAACAATCCGGGTAGTGCCAGAAGATGAACTGGCGGCTATGGATCTGGTGGCGAGCAGCTATGGGGTTGGACCTGTCAGCATTGGTGCATTCACCTGCTTTTTGGCCCAACCAACGGCTCTGATGGTGACTGGTGTAATGGCCTTGACGCCCAAACTGACACATGCTGAATGTTGGGGTAGGCCTGGCCTTGTGGGTGGCAAAGCAAGGCTGCCAAGTGTGGTGGCCCCTGTTGATCTGCAGCTGAGGGGAATCACCCAGGCAAATAGAGTGGTGGTGAGTGGGTCATGAGCTGCAGGCCATGACCTGTCAGGGCCTGTATGGGCAAGTGGCCTGATGTGGAGAGAACAGTAGAGCTCGACTTGGCGGGGTCTGTGGGGGGCCACTTACAGCCAGGTGAGAGGCCTAGAAGAGGAGCGGCAGTGATTATTGTGGCTGGACTCTGGTTCTGGGGCAAATCAACGGAGGATCTGGAGGAGTAACGGCCGGGGTCCTCGAGTGGAAATGGTAGGCCACATACAGTGATTATCTGGGCCCTGGAATGGATGCTAAGATGAGACGGCCAGACCCTGGTCCTGTGTGGGGGGTTCTCTGCAGTGTAAGCTGTGGTCTCTAGGTCCCTGCTTGTCAGTGTATTTCACCAAGAGGAGACTCTCCAAAGTGAAGCAGACAGAGCTCACCTAGTTGACTTGTGCCTGTAGGTGTGTGAGCTGGTGGCTCCAGCACCATAGAGCTATGCTGTACCACTATTGACAGAAGGAGGTTCTAACCAGTAGAAAAGCAGGATGCTGGACAAATCTGGGTGTGTAAAACCTGTTCATAGCCACGAGATATGGGTAAAGATAAAGCACCTAAACAGCCTTGGGGCAACAGTATGATGCACTGTACGGCCCCTCAGGCTCTGACACAGCATGCAACCAGGTAAACAGACTCACAGAAAGCGGGTAAGCAGGAGATAGTGGTGAAAGAGTCCTTGAGAGCAGACATTATGGTGGCCATTTAGGGCTCTCGAACCGTAATGGAAGGGAAAATTGATACAGTGTCAATAGAGGTCAATTTACTATGGACAGACTTGTTGAAGATGATGAGGATGGTGCAATCAGTGAAGGGCACCATCACTGAACTGAAATTGTAGGTGGCTGCCTTAAAGGACCAAATGGCACAGATGATGACTAGAACAAACAAACTGGAAAATATGGCAGAAAAGGCAGAGGGCGGCTTCCACCAAAATAACATGCAATTTCTCAGATTTCAGGAAAGAGTGGAGGGCATGACTACAGAACAGTTTCTAGAGGAGTGGGTCTGGCGTGAGCTGTGGATGCAGGAACTCTCTGAACTGTTTGTGGTGGGGAGATCACACTAAGTGCTAATCTTGGTCCCTCCACCTGGCACGCCACATACAGCCCTCATAACATGAGTTCTTAATTACAGGGGCCAGGGCTGATTCCTACATACAGCTAGAGAGACAGTGCTCCTGCAGATTTAGAATCATAGCATTGCCATTTACCCAGATTATACCAGGAAAGTTCAAACCCAATGAAAATCATATATAGAGATTAAGCAAAAGATCCAGGTCATGAATCTCAAGAACATGCTTTTGTTTCTGGCCTGGCTATGAGTGATCGCACAAGGCAAGAGACTCTTTTTGATACCCCAAAAAATGTCTGGTCTTGGCTGGAGATCTCGGATAAAGCTGGTCCCCGGTGGACTGGCCCTCTTCCAAGCGGCCATGGGTGTTCAACCTTTCGACAGAGGGGATCTAGAGCCTGGAGGTGCTCCAGAAGCTGACAGAACAGAGGTGACTGAACTCATTGTATGGTAATGGAGGATAATGAGACTCTTTGGCCAGAGGATGAGCTCACTTACAGGGGTAGTTGCCACCCAGTGGGATCAACAGAGAGGTTTCCTGGAGTTGTCCCATAAACGATGGGTGAGGAAGAGAGAACTGGTGCCACCTGTGGTAGTGGTATGGCAGTGTGGAACCTAAACTTCTCAGTTAAAGGTATTTTCTTGTGGGGACTGTGAGTATGCAGATGTCTGTATATATTTTTGATGTTAGCCTCCGCAGATACAGCTCATACAAAGTGAATGTTTTTTCAGATTGATGTACAGTACATTCAATGATAACTTTAGCTGGTTGGTCGGGAAGTGGTGGGCATGGGCATAAATACTATATCTAGTAGTGGGTAGTAGATAGGCTGGTGAATTCAGATCTGCTGCGAAGCTCCCCTTGACAAAGATAAGCAACTGACTGACTGAACTCAACCCACAATATGCACAAAGTAGTGTGGGGTATTATAGCTTTTGTCTTCTGGTATAGTGTGGGATTCTGAATAGGGCATATCCATAGCATAAGGAGAGACAGGGTACAGTAGAGCAAATGCTGAGTTGGGCGGATGGCGCTTGCCCTTAAGGAGGGGGATAGGTTATTGGAAGGTTAGACATTTAAACCACAAAGACAGGTTGGTTGGGAAAAGTCTTAAATTACACGAATAGGGAGACACTGGTTGGTAAACTGCATTGCTTTGTCCAAATTAAAAGATGGTAGCAATAAATAATACATTTATGGCCTTGAATGTTCGGTGACTTAACACATTTCCAAAAAGATACAGGGTCTACTCTTTCATGAAAAGTCATGGTGTTCAAATAGTCATGCTCCAGGAAGCTCATTTGCTAAGGTACAGGTGTCCCATCTTGGAAAAAAGTGGTGGGGTCACGTTTACGCCTCTAGTTATTCTAACTTTACAAAGGGGTCCTGACCTGGGTCGTTCCAAGAGTCCCCTGGAAATGAGGGACCGACATGTGAGCTGCATGGTCATTTTTGGTGTCCTTCAGACGTGTTTGGTGAACGCATATGCCCCAAATGTAGACAACGCACATTTCTTCCCCTCTGTTATGCAGATGGACTCCCAGAAGACAGGTGTTGGATTAATTTTGGCGGGGGAACATAACTGTGTGGGGAATTGGAGGCCTGGCAAGCTTCATTCTAGGCTAGGGCTAAACTGGAATGGAGGCATCACTGGTGAAAATCTTAACAGAATTTGATCTTCAGGCCAATTTTTAGGCACCTGCAACCCAAAGATAGGGTATCCCCGTTTCACTCTCCAGTACACAATAAGTATAGCAAGATAGATTTTGTGCTGAGTCGATGGGAGGATATGGGTTTGTTTGAATCTGCAACATATTTAAGTATATTTTTATCGGACCACTCCCCACTAATTTGCACCATAAAAATATGATTACACAGAGCTAAAATGCCTATGTGGAGGTCATGGACGAAGGTTCTATTGGATACTACCTACAGGGCTACAGAGAGGGAGGCCTATAAAGTGTCTCTCAGAGGAGAGTGTATATTAAGTATATTTGGAATGTGAGGGCACTTGGAGAAAACGCTGGTGGAAAGGGAGAGGGCACTGGTGGGTTTAAAGGTGAGGGCAGTGGCAGCCGCGGATTTTAAATAGCAGTTGTTAGAAACAAAAGACAGCGGCAAGATACCTGGACCCATCTGATTACCATTAAAAAGCTACGATAACCAACACAATCCTCTAATTATCCAAGTTTCCAAATATATAGAGCGATTTTTAATCTGAATATGCCTATTATACGAAATCGATTGCTGTTGGAAAGTAGCAACTGAAGGATAGGTAGAAGGAAGGAGAGGGGCCTAAATGTTACGAGAATGGGTAATGACTGGAGTAAGCATTTTGGAAATATTTGTTGTAAAAGCCAATATTTCTTTAAAATCAAAAGGGGAGATATGAGATTTTTCAAACAATATCCAGAGGAGGGGAATTCTGAGCAAGCCAGCAAGCAGATTGTTTTAAAGAGCATGCATAATGGAATTGCCTAATATTTGGAAATTTAAGACCCCCTTCAGATATACTTTTTTTATGGTTGAAATAGCTATACGGGGTGATATTCCTTTCCAAAGAAATTTTGATAAAAGAGAGTCTATTCTTCAAAAATGCTAATCAGGAATATGAATTGGGATCATGGAAATAACGTACAGTATCTTAGGGTAAGCATAGAGTCTATCCTGCCCCACCAAGAAAAAAACAGTGGATGCCACCATATAAGAGTATCATTTAAAGTATTAGTAACTTGATCAAAATTCAATTTAAGTGTGTCTTAATTATCTGTGTGAACCATAATCCAAGATATTTTATTTTTATGGACTGTCAAGTGAAATTTGCATGACCAAAGACCTGTTTATTACACAAAAGATTTAAGGTTATTATTTCAGTTTTATCGGATTTTAGCCGGTATCCTGACAATTGGGAGAAAATAGAAACTTGTTGAAGGAACTGAGGGAGAGAAGTGGTAGGTTTGGAACAATATAAAAGGATGTTGTCAACATAAACTGACATTTTAATTTGCTGTTCACCAATTTGAAAACTTGAAATGTGTGGGTCTTGTCGAATTTTGGTTAAAAAGGGTTCAAGTGCGATAATAAATGAAAGAGGAGACAACAGAACAAAGGAAAATCATCAGAGAGAATACCGTTAACAAGAATTGAAGCTTTAGGACCTGTATTCAATAAATAAATCAAAGTAATCAATTTAGGTAGACAACCAATCCATTTGAATGCATGAAATCCTGTCAAAGGCTTTTTCTACATCCAAAGCAAAAGCAGCCAGAGGATAGTCCAATGTGGATGCCTTCCCTAAGATATAGAAAAAGACACAAGTATTGTCAGATGCCAACCGTCCCTTGACAAAACTGGATTGTTCTGGCCCTATGAGATCTGGTAAAATAGGATCAATGCGCAATGCTAACATTTTGATGAAAATGTTGTAATCAGTATTGACTAAAGAGATGGGGAGATTGTTTTTACATTGTGTGAGATTTTTCTTTTCTTTTGGGATTAAACAAATCATGGCATCCTGAAAAGAGCCTTGAGAGTTCCATTATCAATGAAAAAATGAAACGAAAATGAAAAGTTGAGCAGGAGGAGTTTTGCAAAATGACTTTAAAATCCAGTGGTAAAACCATCAGGTCCTGGAGCTTTCCCTCTTCATAATATAGAGACTATATGAGTGATTTCTGATAAAGAGGTATCAGCACCCAGCGGTTCAAAGTCAATATGTGAGTAGTGGGGGGATGCAATGGATGGAAAGTAATTGGCCAAATCCATTGAGAAGGTTGTGTTTCTAGAGAGTAGAGATTTGTATAAAAGTGGACAAATTCATTTAAAATATCTTTATCCTTAAAAAGAACAGCACCTGTTTCATCTTTTAAAGATTCTATTTTAGTTCTATCTTTTTTAATTTTTAAATAATTTGCAAGTAGTTTCCCCATCTTATTTTAGCCACCATAGTATTGTGCACTACTCTTTAATAAATAAGAAGGAGCCGGCATTTGTGGTTAATCTATTAAAAGGGAGTTTGGTGTATATTGAGTTTTGTAAGGAAACTTCATTCTTCGAATGATAATAAGTGTACTCCAGTATTTTTATTTTGTCAAGTAGTTGATTTGACTGAGCTTCTGTGAGCTTTTCTTACATGAGACAAAATTAATTATAAAACCTTGAGCTGCTGCTTTATAGGAATCCTAAATCGTGACAAAAGAGGAGAAGAGCAAAAAATTCTGAAGCAAAAGCTTTGAATTGAGAGGTAAAGTGAGGGTCCAACAGCAGGGAATTATTAAAACGACATCTACCTGAATGTGGTGAAAACTGTATAAAATCGAAGTCAGTCTATACTGGTATATGATCTGATATTAAAATTGATCCTATATCAGAATTAAGGGTATGTTGAGCCATGGATTTACTAAAAAAAGGATTGAGAGTGATGAGGGGCAGAATAGAAGGTATATTCCTGAATATCCGATCCGGGTGACTTAGGCCCATATGTATGAAGCCATTTAGCATTTTTTAATGGACTGAATCACTACTTTGGGCCATTAAGAAATGCTAACTAGGCTTTCCATATGTACAAAAGCAAAACCACAGTCGCAAATTGTGATTTCTACCCAGTACAAATCGCATTTTGAGATTACCAATATAGGAAATCGCAAATAGGGATTTCCTATTTGCGATTTCGTAACCACATTTACAAAGCATTTCCTAAATGCAAAATGGGCATTTAGGACATGCTATTACCATTGATTCCAATACGATGGTAACCATGTGCAAAATGGAAAAAGGCAGCCAAAATGCAGTTTTTGCAGTGCCATGCACGCATATTCTCCCCGAGGGCATTGGAGCGCTTTACATGAGTACCACTCTTTTTTTTTTTTAGATGTAAGGGTGGCCCTAGGCCAATAGGTATGATTGATTTTGCTATTACAAATTTGTGATTTCCTACTAGGAAATCGCACATTTTGAATTGCAAAACCATTTGTACTTTTGGGCCTTAGGCCCATAGGGACGAATAGTTTTGCATTTCCTAAATAGCTATTTTCTAATAGCGATTGCATCTCTGTAGGAATCGCTGTTAGAAAATCACAATTTTAGTACATTCCATTTTGCATTTTATAAATACATTTCTCAGGATTCGCTATTTAGGAAATGCAAAATGGAAGTTTCATACATTAGGAAGCAGTTTGTTGGAAATAATGTATTATCAACAGAAAGTGGGCCATAAACATTAAAAATTGTAATGGGGTTGTTATTGCTAAGGAGTTTAACAATAATCCATCTACCTTCAGAGTCGTGTTCTTGGGTTATAACTGAAATATGCAATTTTTTATAACAAAGAATTAGTACTCCATTCTTTTTTCCCATAGCAGGCGAGAACATCTTCTTTTCAACCCAACATTCTTTTAATTTGGCAGTTTCCAACTCAAAAAGATGGGATTCCTAAAGTAGTGCCACATCTGTTTTGAGTTTAGCTAAATGAGATAACACACTTTGGGGCATATGGTGAAGGAAGTGGCGGAGTGAGGCATTAGCCGTCATGGCTTAACGCCTCACTTCGCCACTTCAGAAACGCAAGGCTGCACCATAGGTACAACGATATGGTGCAGCCTTGCGTTTCCCCTTGCGCTGGCACTACGCTTAGCAGTGTAACGCCAATGCAGGCACCCTTGCACCATAGTGCAAGGGTGTCTGCGTGCAAGGGAAAGATTGTTTATGTACAGGAAGGTCCCCCTACCTGTACATAAACAATCTTTAAATGCCATTTTGTCACTTCTATGTGTGCTGCTTAATTCAGCACACAGGGAAGTCACAAAATGGCATTTTGTTTTAAAGATTATTTATGTGCAGGAAGGGAGACCTTCCTGTACATAAACAATCCAAGGCATTTTGCTTTTTCCATGTGTGCTGCACAAGGCAACACACATGGAAAAAGCAAAAACAAGGAGAAATAAAGCATTTCTCCTCGTTTTGCCAACTTAAGACCAGGTTTTCCCTGGTCTTCATTTTGGCGCTGCCTCCTATGTACGCTGCCCTTGTACATAGAGGGCAGCGCCAAAATCAATGGGTGTTGCAGTGGAACGCCCACTGCAACACCCACTGCCCACCCCTTTCACGCTAAGCATAGCGTGAAGGGGGCCTTATTTACAAGGCAGCGTTAAGTGGCTTAACGCAGCCTTGTAAATAAGTCTAAGCCCCTATCGCCACCACAACGTCGTTAAAAGTGAAGTTGTGGTGACGATAGGTGCTTGTACAAATGCCCCTTTGTCTTTATGGGGTTGCCTACACTCTTAATGTTCCATTTAATAACTTGGAATGTAATACATGAACAAAAACATGCACAATTTTATGTCTACAGTAATAAAGTCAATAAAACAAAGAATCAGATATTGGGAAGAATAGACATTATGCTTGTTAAGGAGAAGGAAAGTCAGAAAGGTAATAATATGAGGCATAAGGGAGAAAAGAAAATAGAGTAGAGTGACAGAAAAGAACACAAGAAAGAAAACAGTGAAAAAGGGAACAAAGAGACAGTACAAGTCATACAAAAGACGACTGAAAAACATACCTAAAATACAGATAAGAAGGAAGGGTGGCAACACCGGAAGACAATGGCAACAACACCTGAACTCCAAAGAATGGACAGGACAGCTATGATTTGGATGAGGATATCACACGGGATTGGGACCATATGATAATGAAACAGGAAAACAAGCACCTGTATCAGGAAAGAAAAATAATATATAAATAGAACATGTCATAATAAAAGAAGTATATCACAACAATAAGACATGTAAAAAAACATAATAACCTAGTGATTATGAAAGAAAACATGCAAAAGAACAAATTAACAGTCAAGTCATTCTCGAACTTTCCATGTCTTCTCCTCCATGTTGCTGAAGAAATTTCTTGCGATTGGCAGGATCCTCATAAGTAGTAGTTTTTTTCTTTATAAGTCTTCTTAAACAAGCAGTGATGGATTAAACCAAATCTAGCATTCATGGCTCTCAATTGAGGACGCATATCCAGGAATTGCTTCCAACTATATGCTGTGACTTTAGCAACATCTTTGCGACCAGTGCAAATGATTTGCTTTTTAGATTTAACAGCAAACAGCACTTGTAGAAGATCAGTGTATTGCAAGAAAAATAGGAAACTCCTCTTGGTGTAGTTGAAACTCTGGGACCAAGTCTGTATACCTTTGGATGTTGAGAGTGGTGGTCATAGACATAGCCAGAAGTTTTGGAAGAAAGGATTAAAAATAGACTGTAGGATCAGAGCCCTAATTATTTTCTGGAAGGGCATAAATGCGAAGATTATTTCTTTGATTTTGATTTTCAAGGTCTTCAGTGTGCTTCTTAAGTAGGCAAACCTCTGACTCCAAATGAGAAAAACATGAGGCTGTATTTTGAAGGCTTTCAGTTTTTTGCTTCACAATCAATACTCACGACTCCAAGGAGGACCATTTATCAACTAAATGTTGCAAAGTCTTGGTGGACTCTTCCATGAAGGGGTTTAATGCACATATTTCCTCAAGGATAACCGGTGATGAGGGATCTTTTTCCCATCTCCTATTTTATCCCATTGCCGTTTTACCACGTGTAGACATTTTTGGAATGGTCACTGTGCTAGTTAGTGTCTGATGTCTAAGAGGTAGAGTCATCCATACCATTATGGGCAGATTCAGAGTCTGAAAATAAAATTATATTTGTTACTCCAGACAGTTTAAGGTTTCTTTTTTACCCATATAAGAGAGGCTGGATAGAAGAGGAGTAAGTGCAGGACCTAAAGTGGATTGTAGAGCACAAAAATGTTAATTGACTGGAAAACAGTTATCATGAATACCAAGAAATGTGTAAGTCTTGAGCAGGAGAAGTCAATGTCAGATTTTAAAATCCATGTTGGTCAGCATTTTGGCTCCAGAGCTCCGTCAGCCTTTGATTTTTTTTATTACTGAGTGTAACTGGGTACAACTATAGCTGAGGCCAATTGACACAGGTAGGGAAGATATTGGCTTGTACTGATCTCCCTGACAGTATAGAGTTAAGATGGTGACCTCATATAGAGTTAAGGAGCAGCATTATAAATAGCGCTAAAATTATATAAGACATCCCAGGAAACCAAGCAAGATAGATGCATCAGGGGGACGCTTTGCCACTTGCCGTTTTTCTTGCTGCCAGTGCTAGTGCCAGGGGGACGGCAACATCCACAATACAGCAGGCTCCCAGGAGGGGGCGGAGCCAAATGCGCCAGACGCGCTGAAAAGCGCCATCCACACCCCGCGGCGCGGGACGCTTTGCCACTTGCCGTTTTTCTTGCTGCCAGTGCTAGTGCCAGGGGGACGCCAACATCCACAATACAGCAGGCTCCCAGGAGGGGGCGGAGCCAAATGCGCCGGACGCGCTGAAAAGCGCCATCCACACCCGCGGGACGCGTGCGGGCGAAGCCCGGGCCAAGGGCGGGCCCGTCTGCGCCCGTCCGAGACCGGAGGAGGCCGGGCTGGGTCAGGTTATGTACATGTAAATTGGGTGTTAGAGATGGACATATTGTGGACTAATGGACATTAAGAATGAAATTTAGGATCTAGGGACTAATGGTACAAGGTCAGTCATGTTCACTATTGCTTTGTGTGTGGTAATATCCAATTTATTTTCTTTTTTTGTTTCGTGGCAGAAAATGGCAAAGCCCTTATTAGGAAAAAGTAAATTATCAGTGGGTCAGGGAGTTGTTGGAACATTGGATGCTTTTCTTTTAAGAGCAGAATCGGCCCTCATCCATGAAATTGCTCTGACTGAGCGCAGGTTATCTTTAGAACCGCTTCTGCCTGCTAGTCAGTTAGTACTGCCTGACCCAGACTTTGGAGATAAAGATTTAAATCCCACTTCTACTCATGTGACGCCTATTGTGTTGCCTCATCAGGCCCTTGTGTCGAATGGTCTTTCACAGACCCCTGACGCAGTCACCAGGCCCAAAGTACTTACTCGAGGGCAAAAAAGTAAAATTCTGCAGGGGGGGGGGGGGGGGTAGCCCTCCGCACCAGTCCAAAAAGAGGAAAGGGCAGAATTGTAATAAACAACCATACCCCCTACCAAAGAGAGGGCGTAGAGGCATTACGAGGGAGGCAGTGAATGTTGGGAACTGCAAATCAATAGTTTCTGGCCTTATCGTTGAAGATTCTTTCCTACCAATGTCATCTTGCTCCCCCCCGCAGATAGATGATAGCGGGGACGATAGCAGGGATTTTTGGGCCAAAATGAGTGAGGTTATATCGACCTTACTGAATCCTTTATTGCAAAAACTGTCAAGGTTGGAAGCAAATTTAGAAAAATTGGATAAGTTTGTAAGGCCTGTATCCTCAAGCCAGGAGAGCCAGCAGAACCAGCAAAACCGCTTAAGCACTCAGCCTCCCCAGCAGCAGGTTACCTTGTGCCAGTGCCAGTGCAGTGCTAAATCTGTCTTGCCCACAGGGTTTAGTAGCCGCCCCAATGTCCAGCGTGATGCTCCTACCCCCGCCTCTGGTATTGTGTTGGCACCCCCAAATGCCCCATTGGACTCCTATTCTACAAACTGTGTAGGGGTGATGACGGGGAGGCCCAACGATGTAGCTTATACTCCATCTAACATCCAGAAGCGATTACTTAACATCCAAAAAACTCCAACCCAGCATTGGCTCAAGAGCGCTTGTAGGGTAGAAGCGCAACTCCAAAGTATGCATGGACATTATGTTAAGCCAGTGAGGGAAGCGACAGGTGCTAACCTATTACATCTACCCCCCGAAGCAACACCTTATACTATAGTGTTGGCCAATGTCCCCACATTACCATCTGGAACCTTGGAACATTGGACCAATCTTAGAAACAAATCATTGCACTTGCTAACTGCCAAGACCGGGTTATCAAATGCACTTTTTACAGAGTTCAAAATGGTAAGGCGGGTTGGTTGGTTGGGGAATTCAAGGAAATCCTTCAAAGGTGACTGTGTAGTGTTATCATTTAGGTCACCAGAACTGGTCCAAGCTATCCTTGAGAGGGCGAGTAATTGGTTTGTGGAGGAAACGGGGATTAGCATCCTACCGCTTGGCTATTTTTATAAACCATCTGGTTCTACACTACATAATCAAGGGGCAATCCATGGGAGGGGGTGGGATGTGCACAGATTTGCTATCCCGGTGAATAATAGTTTTGATGTTTTTAACCCCATTGATGACAACGATTGACTGTCCACATTGGGTGGAGGACCAGTCTCGATTGGAAACGCTATAAGGGGTAATGTGATAGCGACAACATCGGAGAATTGTTTGGAAACATTGCATATCTGTGGTCCTTCACCTCCCAACGTGTTGACATCCAAAGATTTTCCTGAGAAATGTAATATTGGTAGCCTTTATTTGGGGCATAGGCCTAATAGTAGCTCTGTTATTGTCACGACTCGCTCCCTGCATTCTCGTGTCCACCACCAGGGGACCGAATTGTGGGGCTACCCAGTGTTCTAACAAGCTTCCAGACCCTCCCCTTCATGTACATACTGACTTCCAGCCATTTCGACACTACTTGGGAATTGACATCCATTCCCAATCCATGCCGGGTTTTGTGGAAGCCATCCTGCTCATGCCTGAAACTCCATTAACCAGAATTCCCTGCTCACTGCTTAGTCTCCACCCCTGCAGGCCAAGGATGGGTGGAGGAATTCAGCTCACCTGTGGCTGGCTGCTGCTAGCCTGCTCACACCTGATGCATGTGATTAATGTGAGCTCTTCAAGCCCCAGCTCCCTTCAGCCCAGTGTTGGTCATTGTAGCTGTATACCGGTGAGGCCAATCCTTGTTGCCAGTGTTTCCTGAGTTCCTGAGCTATAGCTATTCCTTGTGCCTGAATTAGCACTGCCTGCAGTGCTACCTTGTTTCCTGAGTTCCTGAGCTATAGCTATTCCTTGTACCTGAATTAGCACTGCCTGCAGTGCTACCTTGTTTCCTGAGTTCCTGAGCTATAGCTATTCCTTGTACCTGAATTAGCACTGCCTGCAGTGCTACCTTGTTTCCTGAGTTATAGCTATTCCTGTTCCTGGGCTTCAGCTATTTCTTGTGCCTGATTTGCACTGCTTGCAGTGCTCTCTTGACTCCTTGTTTCCTGAGCTGTAGCTATTTCCTGTTCCCTTGAACTAGCACTGCCTGCAGTGCTACCCTGACTCCTGAGCCTTAGCATTCCTTGTTCCTGACCTGCAGCAGGTTCCCTTCTCCTGACCTAGCACTGCCTGCAGTGCCACTTTGACTCCTGAGCTTTTGCTCAATTCTTGTTCCTGCCCCAGCACTGCCTTCTATGCTTTGTTTTCTTGATTCCTGAACCTGCACTATTCTAGAATACCCTTGTAGCCTCCCTTCTGTATATCCTTTTCCAGTCCCTGCCTTTCTTCCCATTTCCTTGGTTCCAGTTCTAGTTTGCTGTCTTTCTATTCTGCTGTCTTGCTTCTGTTACCTTGTATGTTTGTTACCTGCTTTCTGCCAAGTGTGCCCTGTGATTTCCATCCTTTCCTGTTAAGCACTCCTCCTTGCTAGCTCCTTGTCTATTGTGCTTGTGTTTAGTTCTACCCCTTTGCTGTTACTGCCTTGCATGTTCCTGTTTGATCGCCAGGATCTGTGGGCACAGCTGACTACCTAGGTGGTGTTTCTTGTTCACTGTGAGTATTGTCTTTGAGTTACTGTTATAACATCACCATAGGTATAAGCTCCACAGACCCTGCCTTTGCATACATATCCTATATGTGGGTATTTTCAGTCAGTATCTGTAACAGCAATTGTGGGTGAGGAACTTACTGAGCTTCAGTCTTACCGTGTGGAGCTCCTGAGTGCTTTACCCCACACTCCCCTTTATTGTTAATGTTGTTTCATATATATGTCTTGCACATTCGTACTGGGTGTAGTTATTCTGAATGCTAAATTGCCTCGTGAGTGCCCTTCCTTTCTGAGTCTTACCCATCTTGTTCACTTGTACAGGCTTCCCCTTTGGATCCCTTTTTCTCCTCTGACTCCCTGTATGATCCTGGGCAGCGCTGTACTCCTCTTTCTATGTACCTTTTCTACCCAGTTCCCAGTCCTTGCCCAAGTCCCTGACTGTGTTCCCGACATAGTCCCGGACAGTCCCTGACAGTTATCAACGCTCCACTGTTCGATAATATGGACAACGATAATGAACTGCTCATTGGAGTCCAGGGCATTGACTATGTTGCTGAACCGTTTATAAGTAGTATAGAGCAGGCTGTAAATGTTGATATATTATCCAATAATATCACTAGGGCAGTTGAGACCATGTTTCAGTCACAAGTCCTCCATAGTCCTTGCGTAACAAATCCAACCAGTGGTGATAGCCTCTCTAACTATATGCACACCCACGAGCGTGTTCCCGCAACTACAATGGTGGACAATAACAGCCTTACAATGATATCGTGGAATTTAGCGGGGATCCACCTTAAACTCCAAGACCAAGACTGGTTGTCATATATTGGGAACAACGACATCTGTCTCTTGCAAGAGACTTGGGCAGTGGAAATGGTACATATTAATGGTTACACCACCTATAGCCTGGAAGCTATTCCGCCTAAATTGTCGGGCAGGGCGAGTGGTGGCCAGTTGATTTTAGTAAAAAATTCCTTAGCTTGCAAGTATAGGCACTTACCCATAAATTCACAGGACATAATGGGGATCCAACTTGTTTTTCCAACCAGTTTAGTTTTGACTGTGTTTAATGTCTATGCTAGGTCTGAATCTTCAGGCTGTGATTCGTTGGTACTTTCAATGTTGGATGATTTGGTTGAAGTATACCAAAATAATTCCAAAATAATAATTGCAGGGGATTTTAATGCTGCATTCGAACCATCTACCCTACTGAGTTCTTTGCTTGAGGAAGAGGATGAGCTCTGGGGCATTCCTAATCTGGTAACCGGCAAACCCGGCAAACCGGGCAAACGTCCATCGAATGTTTCCTTGCAGATTGCTTCTCTAGTCTCAGGTAGGAGTATGAGGGCCTGCAATGGAAGAACTGCATCCGACCTAGGGAGAAAGGCTACTTTTAAAAGGGGTACCTATACTAGCATCATCGATTACATATTTGTAGATGTAAGAGTTTGGTTTCTGGTAGAGGATATGAATGTTGAACTGCGAGAGGATAGTGACCATAATCCCTTACTATTAAAAATGAGGGGTGCGGATTTGAATAGGAATCCCTCTAGTCTCACCTCCGGAAACGAAGAGCCGTGCGTCACTAACAATCGCCGACGAGTTACATGGCCCAAAGTCCAAGCTGATCCGGACCTGTATACTCTGATTTATAAGCTCTTCGTTACATTTATACCTGGTTTGTGTAATGATGCGGGGAATACACAATTACCAGAACCAACGCTTGTTGCATCAGTACACCAAAAATTCTTTGATGCCCTGCAAACCATCTTTAGCCGAAGTAGCTCTGGTAGGAGACCCCCTAGGGCAGGGACAAACAAGTGGTTCACCAGCGAATGCAAGAGAGCAAAGAAGGCTCTGCAGTTAGCAGTTAGAGAGTGCTCCAGAACGGAAATAATTTTGGCTCGCCAAAGTTATAAAGTAGCTCTGAATCAAGCTAAAAGAGATGTGGCCGATAAAAACTGGCAAGATCTGGTCCAAGCTGCCCAATGTAGGGATAGTCGCCTTTTTTGGCACATTGTCTCCAAGGGGAGCACGGTGAATGTTCCCACCCTTAGTTATCATATCGAGCCGGGGACATGGGTGGACCACTTCTCTAAATTATATTCTAGCAATATGGACCGGGGCAGGGTTTGATACTCCTTGTGTTGACCATACCCAAGTTGTCATTGCCCCTGTGGAGAACGTAAATAGTCAAGTTCTGGCTTTCAGTATAGAGGACACCCTGGCAGCGATTAGTAGACTAAAAGCTGGCAAAGCCCCTGGCCCTGATCTCATTCCGGGTGATTTATACAAATCAGAACCAACTATTTGGGCCCCGTATATAAATCTCTTGTCAAATGACATCATGGCTGGTGGGGCTATTCCAGAAACGTGGAGGGGAGCGGAGATAATTACCATCTATAAAAAGGGCGATGCCGCTATCCCCTCCAATTATAGACCCATCAGCCTGATAGACAACTTACAGAAGATTTTTGCAAGGCAGGTTCTGGATAAATTAGAAACCTGCTTGGACGATCATATGGTTTTGTCAACTTATCAGGCGGGCTTTCGTTCCAAGGTAAGCACGTGTGACCAAGCTTTCAGGTTCACTCTACTAATTTGGAAATACGTTTCGCTTAGGAAACAAAAGCTCTATGTAGCTTTTGTGGATCTGCGAGCCGCGTTCGATCTGGTTCCACATGACTTGCTTTGGAAGGTTTTACTCGACCTAGGTGCTGCTGCGGATTTGGTAGCAGTAATGGCCCGACTACACTTGAATAATTACGCCCAGGTCAGATGGGGGACGAATGGTGAACTAACGGACAAGATACCGATACAGCGAGGGGTGCGACAGGGGTGCGTCCTTGCCCCTACATTGTTCTCATTGTTCATAAATGACGTGGTGAGTCGATTAAGGAACTGTAGGAATGACGCACCCTCCTTGAATGGTGAAAAAGTCCCCATCTTGCTCTTTGCAGATGACTCCCTATTAATATCAAAATCCCCCATGGGCTTACAAATTCTACTAGATGGATTCCTAGAGTTCTGTAGGGATAGGAGTTTAGAGCTTAACACCTCTAAGACCAAGTATATGGTGTTCGGGAAAGTACAGGGTGGCCTGCGGGAGATTAAGGTTCTACAGGAACCCCTGGAACGGGTAAAAAATTTTGATTATCTGGGCATAGGTTTAAGTGAGTGTCTCAAATGGGATTATCAGACAAATAAAAGCTACTTAACCCTATGTCAAAGATACAAATCCATAATAAGATTTCACAAACAATCTTATACCCAACCCCTTTCCCCAGCGCTGGAAATCTATCGTGCAAATGCCCAAAGTGGAGCTTTGTATGGAGCGGAGATTTGGGGCTATACTTCCGTCAATAAGTTAGTGACATGTGAAAATATCTTTGCTAGGTCTCTTGTCTCGGTCCCAATTACGACTACCCTAATTCCCCTTTTCTGTGATCTTGGGCTGAAGAGAATTGGCGATTTGGCCGCCTTGAAACCTTTAACCTACTGGCTGCGCCTATGGACCACCCCCCAACTTGCTGATTATAGAGATTCTCTTCGGGAGGTCCTAAGGATCAATGGCGCAGTAAAATTACCATGGTTTAGGCACGTTGCAGACTGGTGTAGGCTAATGAATATGATGGATCTATGGAAACATCCTGAGAGGGCTACTGGAGACGACTTACTGAGATTAAAAAGCAGGTATTGGGAGGTGGTGGGTGATCGCTATGTGAATAATTCGACTTGCGGACAGCTTACATCCAAGTTTTTAGCCATAAAATCATGTCCACAATTCGAACCCTTTTTGGATCAGATTTCCCCCCCCCCTCGCTAAAAGCTTGTATATCAGATTTAGATATGGTAATTTGCTTTTAAAATTCCCGGGCGAAGAGGAGGTGGGTTTACAATTAGGTTCATGCCCTGCCTGTTCTTCAGCTATTGAATCTGAAGAACATGTTTTATTCTTTTTCCCTGGATACCACGAGTTGCGCAGAAGGTGGATAAGACCAATCTGCCTTAATGCAGGTGCTAGGCAGTATCAAATTGCATATAGAATTTTAAAGGCAGACTTTTCTGAACCAATAGTTTTTGCTGTCAGTCGTTTTTTATTTGCCTTCTGGATAATACGGCAGAAGTTTATATTACAGATTGTATAATATTATTAATTGTTTATGATATCTGTATAATACCTGTGCTGTGCATTTTAAAACTGTCCCTTTTGTCCCATTGAGGCTCTGTATGTTGTAAGGTTTTAGGGAAAGGCTTATTTTGTAGTTATTATCAAATGCACTTTGCTTCTTGTCCTGGTGGTCTTTTTTAAATCTTTCCCTTTTTAAACACCCAAATGAATTGTTTTAAACATCTTAATTGTAAATAGGAAATGTTTTATTTATTGTATACTTTGATGGTTTGTACAAAAAAACCGAATAAAGATATCTAATAATGAGATGCATCAGGGGGTGGCAAAACATATGTTCTTTGTCAATAAAAAGGAAGAAACCTCTGAAACTACTCGAGTAAATGCATGCATACTTGTGTAATAGAGAAATTCTTGTGTGAGATGAGTAGGAGATGCGCTCACCACTTCAAAAGACTTCAGAGCATGGCTGCGCTAACAGTAAAATTGAGCACAATTGAAAATTAAAAGTTGAAAGTCCCCAGAGCCGGCCAGATGCTTCAGAAGAGAACTAGCAGCGAGACATGGTTAAAAGCGGATTAGGTGCTGTTTATGAAGAGACATGCACCGCCATACAAAATCGAGAGTGTGATCTCTCCTTCTGATGAGAAAGTCCCTGGGGCTGACCGCACATTTCAAAGGGGCTCCAGCATTTGCAAAAAGATGTCAGCGACTCACTGGGTGCTCAGGAGGAGACGCAACAATGTCTCCTCTGCCGGCAAGCACTGTGGAGGACCCAAATCGCTAGAAAGCTCACTGCACTGATCGGAGCTCAATGATGCACCACCATCTTGGATGGCATGCAAGCCATGCCCCCAAAGATGGTGTTTCTATCACAATGCTTATATATCCTACAGAACACGGATACCCATGGTTACATTTCATAAGATAGATATGTTACTTGGCAAGCTGGTTTGGGTATGGAGTGGAAGTAGAGTGAAGGTGGAAGTATTGAAGCTGCCTTGGATGAAGGGGGAATTGGGATTTCCTGCTTCCTTTTTCTTTTATTTGGCTGCTCAACTGCAACATGCCACACATTAATTCGAGAAGGGCCCAACTGTGAAAAGTCTCTGTTGGGGGGGATATGTGAAGAGTATAGCCTGCTAGAACTATCTTGGAGAGGGTCCGGAGTACCACAAGAGATGCCTTACTTGGTGCGGCATTTGGACAAGATATGGTATCGAGTAGTCCTATGGGTGTCAAGAGGTCCCCATTTGCAATATGCATCCCCTTGTAGATATTAAGGCTATTCCAGATTATAAAGTGAGATATACCTTCCTGGAACTGGAAGGAGGGGGACTGCGAAGGGAAATATAGACAGAGTCTTTAATAAATGTGTGCAGGCCTGGACTGACCACAGCGGGCATCAGGCATTTTCCCAGGAGGCTGGCAGGGTGGGGGCCTTTTTTGCAGCTGTTTTTGTCACTGGGGTCCAGTTTTGCAGAGGTGCTGCAATATCCACCCCCCAGTAACAAAAGCAGCAGTGCTTCACACATGCGCACACCCCTTCTCCCCACGCCCCACCCCAGCTGGTCCTGCAAAATTGCCAGGGCTTCTTTGGGTTTCCATTCAGGCCCTGGATGTGTGGAGGATTGTCCAGAGTCCCTAACCATTGGGGATTGGAGAAGAGCCTGCAAACAGGTCAAGCGGTTTCCCTGAATGCTCAGATTAAGTAGATGCAAATTTCACTTCCCCAGAGACTAGCTTGAATTTACCCTCACAAGTAGGCCTTGTGTGGGAGATGTGAGGACGTTGGGGTGAGTTTCTTGCATATTACTTGGAAATTTCCATGGCTGATGACTTCTGGTATAAAGTATGGATAGGTCTGTCCTTCGTGACTGGGGTGGAACTTGAGGCATTGGTCAAAAAATGCTTACTGTGTGTATTTCCTGTCAAGAAAGGACATAAAATGAGGTTTGCGAATGCGAGTGTTGGCAAAACGTTGCGTAGCGTTTCACTGGGCGGCACTGAGACCCACTGGATTTCAGAAGAGCCAAAAAGATTTTCAGGAATGGGCCCTGGCAGATGAACGACATATTAAGCTGTCAAGAAGGGATGATAAAGTAATGAAAGAGCTAGCAGATTATGCTGAAGTATTAGACCCTTTAAATAACAGACGTCCCTGATCAGGGAGGAGAGATCTATTGATGTGAGGGATGAGCTGACCCTCAGAGATGCACAGGGATCTATTTGTGACTATGCTGGCCTGCATACAAAAATAATTATGTTACATATCTGTGGAGATTGCAAAATGTAAAATATAAAGCCTAATCAGGGTGCTGTATATATAACTGGGACTCCTGGGGGAGATTTAATATCTGTGTTTGAAGTGGTACTATTACTGTTTTATATTAAAAACCATAAAAGAGAATTGAAAAAGAAATAGCAAGGTAGATAGTACACAGTATTGTTTTAGGCTGTCTTTTGTTAATATTTTCTTTGTAATTGTTGACAATTGCCCAATGTTATGCTCACCCAGGTATTAGAGCAGAGTGATTAAATTGTGCACAAAAGTGGAGATCGGATTTCCCAGCAAGTCTGTTGACCATAATGCTTTCCTTGAAACCTTATCAAACGCAAATATTAAATCCAGGAAGCATCCATACAGATAGTTTTTTTAACTGAGGGATTGCCTCAATTATAATCAAGCGTGCAAGAAGATTTATCGTAGTACCACTTTCAAGACAAATTCTTGACTAATTTGGTGGAAAGAGAGTCTGAGTTGGTCTACCCATGTTTCCAGGTCCTTTAGTGGAAGGCTAGAAAAGAACTTTGGGGCATATGTACAAGGGGATTGCACCACCAGAACGTCACTTTTTTCGAACATTCTGGCGGCGCAATGCCCTGCACCATATTTACAAAGCGAGATTAAGCCACTTTGCATGGCTTACCGCCGCTTTCTAAATATGGCCCCTTTCATGCAGGTATCAGCACAAAAGCGGCGTGCAATGGGTGTTGCTGTGGGCATTCCACCGCAACACCCATAGCTTTCAATGGGTGTTGCACTTCCAGATCCACACGGATCCCAACACCACCGTAAGAGGCACCCTCATCTACAGACCCCCCGGACCCCGACCCCAGTTCAGCGACTCCATCGCCGACTTCATCAGCACGCACGCCCTGACCTCCACCGACTACATCCTCCTCGGAGACCTGAACTTTCACCTGGAGAACAACAACGACAGCAACTCCTCCACCCTGATCGACAACCTCGCCAACCTCGGACTGAAACAGCTCGTCACGACGCCAACCCACATCGCCGGACACACGCTCGATGCTATTTTCTCCTCAAGCTCCCACGTCTCCTTCAGCCACACCTCCGAACTCACCTGGACCGACCACCACTGCATCCACTTCACCTTCCGGAAACCCGCCGCACACCACCGCACCCTACAGATCCCCCGCAGATGCTGGAGCAAAGTCACCGAAGACGAACTCCAGACAAACCTCGCACTCAGCCCACCCACCGACCCCTCCAACCCCGCCGCCGCCGCCCGCAATCTCAGACGATGGATGGACGACTGCGCCAACACCTTAGCCCCGATGAAAAAACCAACCTACAAAGACACCAGCAAGAGAGCCAGCTGGTTCACCCGGAACTCCTAGCATCCAAGCGCACCTGCCGGAAACTGGAGAACAAATGGCACAGCGAGAAGACGCCGGACAGCCGCGCAGCCCACAAAGACGCCATCCGCAACCACCATCACCTCATCAGGTCCGCCAAGAGGACCTCCTTCAAAGACCGCCTCGACAACAACGCACACAACAGCAAGGAGCTCTTCAGCATCTTGAAGGAACTCTCCAACCCCAGCTCCAACGCCAACGACATCCCGCCGTCGCAAGCCCTGTGTGATTCCCTTGCCACCTTCTTCCACCACAAGATCGCCGACATCCACGACAGCTTCGACTCCCGGACGACCCCAACAGGCCTCGGCACATCAGACCCGCCGCACTCCATCGACCACGACCCCCTGACAGCCTGGGTCAACGTGAACACCGAGGACACAATCAAGACCATGGGCACAATCCACTCCGGCTCCCCATCAGACCCTTTTCCACACCACATCTTCTACAAAGCCGGCAGCTCCATCGCACCCCACCTGCGCAACGTCATCAACCTCTCCTTCGAGACCGCGACCTTCCCAGAGAGCTGGAAACACGCCGAGATCAACGCCCTACTCAAAAAACCCAAGGCGGACCAGAGCGACCTCAAGAACTTCCGGCCCATCTCCCTGCTTCCATTCCCAGCTAAGGTCATCGAGAAGATCGTCAACAGACAGCTCACCCGCTACCTCGAAGATAACAGCATCCTGGACCCCTCCCAGTCAGGATTCCGCAGCAACCACAGCACCGAGACCGCCCTCATCGCCGCCACAGACGACATCAGGATCCTGCTGGACAACGGCGAGACGGCGGCCCTCATCCTCCTGGACCTCTCCACCGCCTTCGACACTGTTTGCCACCGCACACTACGCACATGCCTCCACGACGCAGGGATCCGAGACAAGGCCCTGGATTGGACCACCTCCTTCCTTTCCGGCAGAACCCAGAGCGTCCGCCTCCCCCCATTCCGATCCGAAGCCTCCGAGATCATCTGCGGCGTACCCCAGGGATCTTCCCTCAGCCCGACACTGTTCAACATCTACATGGCTCCACTCGCACCCATCGCCCGACAGCACGACCTCAACATAATCTCCTACGCCGACGACACTCAACTGATCCTCTCCCTCACCAAGGACCCCTCACCGCCAAATCCAACCTCCACGAAGGAATGAAAGCCGTCGCCGACTGGATGAAGTGCAGCCGACTTAAGCTGAACACAGACAAGACGGAGATCCTCATCCTCGGCTCCAACCCATGAGCCTGGGACGACTCCTGGTGGCCCTCGTCACTAGGGGCACCCCCGACACCAACCGACCACGCACGCAACCTGGGAGTCATCCTCGACTCAACGCTCACCATGACCAAGCAAGTCAACGCAGTCTCCTCCTCCTGCTTCAACACCCTGCGCATGCTCCGCAAGATCTACAGGTGGATCCCGACAGACACGAGAAGAACAGTCACCCAGGCCCTCGTCAGCAGCAGACTCAACTACTGAAACGCCCTCTACGCAGGAGCCCCGACCAAGCTCATCAAACGACTGCAAAGAATCCAAAACGCCACTGCAAGCCTGATCCTTGACATTCCACGCCACAGCCACATCACCCCCCACCTGAAAAACCTGCACTGGCTCCCCGTCGACAAGAGAATCTCCTTCAAACTCCTGATCCACGCACACAAGGCACTCCACAAAACCGGCCCAGCCTACCTCAACAGTCGACTCTCCTTCTACGTTCCCAACCGTCAACTCCGCTCCGCCGACCTCTCCCTGGCCACCGTCCCGCGCAACCGGAGAACCACCACCGGAGGAAGATCCTTCTCTCACCGCGCCGCCAAGATCTGGAACACCCTTCCCCTCAACCTACGACAGACCCAAGACCTTCTGACCTTCAGGAGACGACTCAAGACCTGGCTATTCGACCAGTAGCGGCAACACCCCCCCTCCTCTCCCTCAGCGCCTTGAGACCCTCGCGGGTAAGTAGTGCGCTTTACAAATCTTGTGATTGATTGATTGATTGATTGCTGTGGGCGTTCCACCGCAACACCCATTGCTTTTTGACACTGCCCCAGATTTACAAGGATCTGTAAATCTGAGGCAGCGCCAAAAACTAATGCCATGCCAAAGCAGGCGTTAGATTGGCGCAACGAGGAGGAATACTTTTATTCCTCCTCGTTTTTACTTTTTGTATGCGTGCTGCATTCTGCAGCACACATAGAAAGAGCAAAACACCATTAATGATTGTTTTTGTGCAGGAAGGTGTCCCTTCCTCCAGAAAAACAATCATTAAATAATGGCTATTTTCTACTTCTATGTGTGCTGCAGAATGTAGCACTCATACCTGTAGCAAATTGCCCTTATTGATTGTTTATGTGCAGGAAGGGACACCTTTCTGCATATAAACAATCATCCCTGCAACACTGGCACCTTTGCACTACAGCACATGAGTGTCTGTGTTGCCGCTAGGCAGCTATATTTAGCGCAGGGGAAAACACAGGGGTGATCCCAAATCTTGTAAATATGACGCATCCCTGCGTTTTCTAAATGATACAGCGCAGCAAATTTTACGGCTGTGCTGCGCTGTGCCATTTTCTTGTACATATGCCGCTTTGTTTCTACATCGTAGTCTGCTGGATGCCCTGTGGCTCAATTTTTGAAAACTGAATGGAGTATAGTTCCTTTTCAGGAATCGGGAATACAGTTTGTAGCCAAACAATGTTTGAACAAAATTGCTAACGTTTTTGACCAGAAGTCAATGTCAGATTTTTAAAGATATGTTGGAAGGCAATTTGGCCCCAGAGCTCCGTCAGTCTTAAATTTTTTTTTATTATTGAGTGTAACTGGGTGCAAGTATAGCTGAGGCTAGTTGACATAGGTAGGGAAGAGATTGACTTGTACTGAAAAATATGTTGGGAGGTTGTGACGTATAACTTGATTACATGGGTGATCCAGGCTGTCTTGCTGATGTCTGCATTGTTTGCCCTTGAGTAGCCAAATGATTATTTATAAGCCACCAAAAGCACTTGGAGTCATTATCTGTATCCGCTTGCAACAAGGAGGCGCACATCAGATTTTAACTAGTTGTTTTTGCTCTTCAAACAGATTTCTTAGCTTTTGTACTATTTGAAGTTAATCTGGTTTCAACTTGTGTGGTAGATTTTTTTAAATTCTCAGTTCTCTATTTAGTAGGTTTTTTTCATGAGCTAGTGATTTTAGAGAACCAGTCATTTCTTTGTAGTTGGGTACTTAATGTTGTCCCATTCTTGTTAGTTGAAATAGGAAACACCTCTGTTAGGTAAGTTGTGAATTCTGTCCATTCCAAAACATTACTCAGTTCTCTTGCTGGCTTATCAGCATCCTTGACTAAATGACCCGATTCGACAATTGAATGAACTGTTCAAGGTTTGGTACATTCCATGTAAGCCTTTTCAAGTTTAATGTAAATGGCTGAATTATTATACTTTTCCCTTAAAGTTTAGTTCTTATAGTTTTTAAATGTATGATTTGAGGGAAATGGTCTCTCGGTGTGCAGCTCTATCTTAACACCTTTAACCATGCATAACATATTTAAAATTACTATGGAATAATCTAGTATTATTTTGGATGTGGAAATAATGAGTGTCGGAGCCACAGGCTGGCCTCCTTTAAATTGACTGATAATGACTCTCAGGTCAGCAGAATGTAATAGTGCAAGAAAAGATTCACCTATCTTATTTCTTTTCCATGGAATCTTTTGTGGGATGATATGGACCATTGTTGATTTAAAGACCAACTCTTTTTGGATGATCGGCAGCCATGGTTAAATTCATATTAAATTCTCCATTTAACAGCAATTAAACCTCCGGTTAGGTTCATTTTATGTCACAGATGATCTCTTTATTAGTCTTTTCAAAGCATCCCATTTTTGTTTTGCTTGAAGATTTATATAGACACTAAGGGGGATATTCTCAAGAACGGGCGATAATTATCGCCAACCTAGGTTAACTCAACTTCACATAACGCCGTCTATCGCGGGAAACTAACCCCGTGTTAACGGCGTATTCTCAACACGCCGGCAACAGACGATAGTTTCCCGATAACGCATCAAATGTCCACGTTAAAATTACTGGGACGCCGATAAAAAAGGAAACTTGAACGTGAAAAAAGTGGCGATGGGCCCAACAGCGATAAAAATATCAGCGATAAGCAGCGCCAGGCTTGCCATTCCCACGTCAGGTGGGAAAAATCTCCATAAAAGCTGCAAAAAAATAAAAATAAAATACAAAACCCAAACTACTGAGAAGCATCATGGAGGAAGCTGGAGCAACTACAGAGGCCAACCAGAGCCTCACAGACCCCCCGGAGGACCAGCCAGGGACCTCGGGGAAGGAGAAGAGGCAAGGAGAAGAAGAAGAGGAACCCGCGATTCAGTCCGCTGTCTTGTTCTGCGCTGCCTCGGTGGCAGTCCGGGGGGGGGGTGGTCCTGGGGGTGGGAGTGGTCCTGGGGGTGGTGGTGGTGGGTGTTGTGGCCCTCTCGGGTCTCCAAGCTGCATGATCAGTAGCTCCATGGCATCTGTTGGTCTACAGATGTGGCTCTGGGCTGGGCTCCCTTTATACTGCAGGTTTTCGTCCTACTTAAGACCAGAAAAAAGCAGGTCTTAAGTCCCTGCTGCTAACGTGCCTTATTGCCTGTTCTTGGGCCGCATCGCCGATCTGGCTGGTCGTTGAGAATATCGCGAAGTGGTGTTATCGTGAGTTTTTGCACGGGAACGCCTACTCTGCATATGATTAGCGTTAGTTGTCGCTGTCAGCCTTGGCGATGTTTTTAGCGGCAGATATCGCAGGTAAACTGACGATGTCGGCTGTTAGCGCAGGCTTGTGAATAGGGCGATAAATCTATCGCCACTTTCGTAGTGGAAAACTGCCACTAAATCGGCAATGAGTCCTTGAGAATATGCCCCTAAGTAGCAAAAATAGGTTTCTTTGACATACCAGGTTCCAATTCTGAATTATTATTCCGATCATTCAGAACCGGGGGCGTAACTAGACTCAAACTTCGGTGGGATGCTAACACTTATAAAAGTGGGGACGGTGGGGGAGCCATCTTCAGAGGCGCATTAAAATTACTTGTGGGGATCCCCTCACTCTTCTTGTACAGTACCATGATGTGTGGTGTCATTATTCTCAAAGATATACATTCAATAATGCATTTTTAAGTTCAGTGGCAAGTATTATTGGTCTCACCATAAGAAGACTTATTAAGGTTTACTGTGGGTTCAGGGTTCTCTCTAAAGGAATTTTAGCAGGATTCACATTGTTGCGTGACACATTCAGCCATTTGCCCTGGTAAGTTGTGGAATTTTGGGTCCTACTCCACTGAGCCATCGGACGAAGTATTCCATCAACTGAGTCAACGGGGACTCTGTCGACTGAATACATAAGATCCGTCCACCTCTAAATAAGGTGGACGAACCTAAGATTTGGCGGGAAAGGTACTCCGTCATGTTTGAGACAGACTACCCTGCCGCCAAACTCCAAATCAGGCCCTTAGCACATGAATCAACATTCTTACAGTCAAGGGGGAAGTACACCTCTTGTCCAGGGTTTGTAACACACAGAATATTGCATTTCCATCATTCTAAATAGTATCCCTGAGTTTTAGCTGCCACCAAATATTCTTTTTCTTTGATATGCTTAGGCACTTCCAAGCCTGAAATGGAGCCCATATTTGGAAAGACACTCAGGAAACACAGAAACTGAGCATGAAGTATGATTATCCAAGGTGCCACAGAACCAATGTCAAACATGTAACATTCCCCAAAATCTTGGTATCTGTAAATTATTAAATAGTAATACACTTTATAAAATGTTATAAAAACTATTTGACAACATTGCTTGTACTCAGCTTCAATTTATGTCAGTGGGAATTTTACAGATGGCATAATAAGAGTACTTCAGTGAAATTCTTGTGTGAAGTTAGGTGAACTCATGCTTTCCCTGCAGGGATCTATGTTTGCCCCAATGGTAAAAAGTTCAGACTTCAACAGGTCCAACCAGCCTTTCATTCTTCTGAGGTCAATAAAATGAATACCAGTGAGGCGGGTAACAACAAATATCTATTCTTATTTTATTTTATGAGGTGTAGAAGTCATGGCATAAGACTCAGACACCTGTTCAGTACTAGCCTAACAGAATGAAGAATGATAAATGCATGAAACTGGCTACTAGCAAGAGTGATAGGGTTAAGTCTCATCAGAAATATAGAATTTTAAAAGGTTCTGGACAACCAGGAGTATTTATAATTTCAGGAAAAGAGTGAGTTGCAAGTGTATTTGTTTCCGTTGTCTTGCAGCAGCAGGGAAGTGAGATGAACAGATAAAGACAGCGAACCAAATACCAAATTTATTTGAATTTCAAAGGTAGAGAACTGCCTCTTTTGCGCATAAAACAAGTACTGCCTGATAACAAATACCTGCTCCTGGCATTTTCCATTTCGAGAAGTACCATTCGTGTTGGCTGAACCAAGGGTCATCACTAACCTTGGTCATTTTTTTCATTATCATCCTTTCCTGTAGCTTTCTTTCACTTCTCTATACTCATCATGTTTTCTCCCACTCCCCGCTCCCTCTCTGCTCATTCTCTCTTCTGGTCTTTTCCATTGCTTATCCCTTTCTCTATGTACATTCTCTTTCGTCTCTTCTCTTTTTTCCATCTTTCGCCTCCTTATCTGGCTATGCCCCTATCTCTTTATCCTTTCTCCTCCTGCCCTTGTCTATTTCTGATCTGTAAATTTCTACCATTTCTTTGACTATTCAGAGGCTTTGATGCACTCTCAAAATCTGCTAGGCCTCTGTGACATGGAGCATGCCTTCAACTGATACAGTGCATTTAGAAGATGGTGCAGACTGAATGTTGCCAAATGTTACCAAGTGCAGGAAGCTTAAAACCCAGTACTTCGGGTCTTGCAACGAATGGTTGGGGAGTGTTGTGGTGATAGTCACAGGGTTTGAAAGCTCAAGTTGGAAGACCCTCATATATGTAAAGGTTCACGTAGAAGACATCCTTGTGCTTTTGCTTTAATCATCACTCATTTGATCTTCTCTGAACAATCCAGTATTGATCGGGAAGAGTTGGGTTTCAGCTCCATATTGGCTGGGTTTAGTAAGTAAAGTTTTTCAAGGTTTCCTGTATAATTCTGTTTGTCATGCTACTTCTTCACCTTTTCAGGAATGATCAGCAATATTGCAGCTGCACTGTTCGCTTCTCACATTTGTAAATTTAGCACTGGTGCACTCTCATGATCTTGTAGGAATGCAGCGGAAGCTGCATCTTCATCATCTTAAGTGCTAAAAAAACACACCTGCACCCTTCTCACTAAAGGTGTATGGATTTGCCAGGGCATCACCATTCTCTCCTCCATTTCTCTAGCATAATTGCAATTGCTTTGCATCCAAGTATGAATTTTGTTTAACTGAAATCCGTCGTGTTCACAGTCCATTTCCAAAATAAACACTTTTAAAAATCTGTTCTGGGACTCTTACCATTACACCCTTTTGGTATCGCATACTGCACCAAAGATCATTCTCTGCAGTTTTTACTTTGCTGGTTCTTTTGCCCATGAATGAGACAAGTTGTCAAAGCCCATCCACATACTAGCATAATATGCTCAAGTAAGTCTTCATTGAGGGTAATCATTGGGCTCCTTTTCACCTCACCTTCAGCAAAATATTTGAGTGCTTTAGTGTGGATGCTACATTTGCAGGTCTGTGTCCTTGAAACCATGAGTCATGGTTGGATTTTCACAGTGGTGGAGGATGCCCAGAGTACTGGGGCATGGAGTAAGATGTACGCAGTCCTCATTGAAAGCAGAGCTGGAGGCAGGCACTTAAAGTTGAAATCAATATATCTGTGCAACCATGCAACGGATTTAGATACAGTAACAGACTCAGCGTGGCCTCACTTAGGGGCATATTTACAACGAAGTGGCGGAGCGTGGCATTAGCCTCCTTGGCTTAACGCCCTGCTCCGCCACTTCAGAAATTCAGGGCTGCACCATATTTACAACAACACGGTGCAGCCCTGTGTTTTCCCCTGCACTGGCGCTAAATTTAGCAGCCTAGCGCCAACGCAGTCACCCTTGCACCATAGTGCAAGGGGGTCTGCGTTGAGGGGAAGATTGTTTATGTGCAGGAAGGTCTCCCTTCCTGCACATAAACAATCTTTAAATGGCGTTTTGTAACTTTTATGTGTGCTGGTAATGCAGCACACATAGAAGTTGCAAAACATCTTTTTAAATTGTTTATGTGCAGGAAGTGACACTTTCCTGCACATAAACAATCAATGGCGTTTTGCTGTTTCTATGTGCGCTGTCCTATTTCGCCAGGTTAAGACCAGGTTTTCCCTGGTCTTAATTTTGGTGCAGCCTCCTATTTACACCCCCCTTGTAAATAGGGGGCAGCGTCAAAATCAATGGGTGTTGCGGTGGAACGCCCACCGCAACACCCATTGCCCACCCCTTTCACGCTAAGTGTAGCGTGAAAGGGGGCCTTATTTACAAGGCAGCGTTAAGCCGCTTAATGCTGCCTTGTAAATAAGGCGAATCCCCTATCACCACTACAACGTCCTGAAAAAGGACTTTGTGGTGGCGATAGCGGGTTGTAAATATGCCCCTTAGTTACCCATCAGATTTTTCCAGGCCAGGAGATACAATAAAGGGTGTTGTCAAAGGTCCAGGAGACAAATAGGGACAGGCTCTAGTGGTTTCCCTGCAGTGATAATCTTTCCCCTGGACCCTGAGGGATGCAGACAGATGTAGATGTTTTCCTTGTACAGTGCCGAGGTGACATTGTGTCCTGCAGTGGCACAGTCTTCACAACTACAACATCTTCCGAGGATCCTCATGCAGCTAGGCTGTTCAGCTCTTTCCATGCAGGCTCTTCTCTGTAAGATATTGTCCAATGACCCCCTTTAGCAACAGAGTTCTTCTTGAAAGTCTTCCAAAAGGATTCTTGCTCCATACTCAGTCCACAGTCTGGCAGAAGGGTGATAGTCACGGAGACTCTAACCCTGAATCATAGCTTCTCTCAAGTGTACATATTATTTCACAAATATGCTAACCATTTGTAAATAAATGTTTAAAGGACACATGCAAACATGTTGATGTGGGGCTGACCTTCTCCCTCCACTGAAGAAGACAGGCAAAAAGGACTGTGCCTTTAGGGGGAATCATGCTGTCACTACCACAAATCCCCCAGATCCTGGACAGTGAATGTTTTCTCAACTTTAGAGCAATCCTCTGGGGTCTAAATCTATGCAACATGGAGGTGAATCAGTGATCTTGAAGGATTGTTGGGCTCACTGAAAGAAAAGACTGCAACAGGAAAACCAACAAAGGCAGGGCAGCACACTCTTCAGAGCCATGCAAGGGACTTTTTGTCCCAACATGGACTTTCTGTCAATAGCAACTTTAAAAAACAAGAAAATGTATCAATAACAATCTCAACGAAAGACTCGGATGTAGCATCTTCTTTTCCAGAGTGGGCCTTAGAGGCTCATGTATAAGAGGTGTCAACCAGTTTTGTATGGTTGCCACATTTTACTTCTATATGGACCTCATATACCTACGTAAAAGTGGTGTCTCTTGGTTGTCCTGATACAGCATCTTCTGATTTCTTAGAGTTGCTGCACCTTCACTCTGCCGCGTGCCACTGGGGCTTATATAAAAGTGTCTTCTAATTTTTTTGTGTCAAATAATTTCCAACCCTTGGTGGATCCCATAAGCCCATATATGAATGGGATAGCTTGATTATCTTATGTAAGAGCATCTCTGCTTGAGTGCACCATGTAAGAATGATGCCTGCTGATTTGCATGCCCTTTCTTAGCCTAGGCCTGCTCAAAAAGCACAACAGGGACAGCTCACCCCTCAGTCACCATAACAGACAATGATGGTTAGAATAGTAGGGGAAATGTAGGCAAATGTGGTTCTGTTTCCTACTTCTCTCTGCTTCATGCCATGGATAAGCACAGCCACACATTTACTACTGTATGCTCGGAGCAATCGTCTGAACCTCACACATAGCTCCAAATAATTTACAACAGAGACACACACTCTACCAGCCATGCATCATAACCTACGTAGATGCTTACTCAAACACCCCAAAAGAACTTTGAGTCATCATTAAGGGTAGAAAACTGGTATATAAATGCTACAATATAACATAGCCCTCTACAAAGCCATTACCAAAGCAAATTCTGTAGCCATGGTTATTATCTAGTGACCACAATATGGCATTGCATAAAGAAACTGGTAGGCAGTCCACTTCCTTACCTATCTGGCACATAGAAACTGAGTCTAAACAAATTTACATTTATTTTAATGAGGATACAACCGGTCAAACTAAGGTAGATTCATTCTAACCAAAGAACACATTTTGAGGCTGAACATCTGCGTACTATGTTCTACTCAACTTTACTCATTTATCGTTGTCATTCATTTAATATGAAGTTCCTATTAAGAGAAAGGCATAGTGCAAGGATGTTTGGAGCCACATGCAAACATGTTTTGTGGCTGTGGACTCCTCAAGAGGGGTATATTTGCAGCTTCTTGCTGCAATATGGGACTGTTTGATCCCTACTCTTGGTAATGCAGTAAGACAGTAGTACACCACTTAGGGTGCATTTGAATAAACACATTATAGTTGAATACTCACAACAAATAACATGAAATGCATTATTTAGGAACAGCTATAATTTGTATAGCTCTATGTCTTTAAACTAAAAAAAGCACTTTAAAATGTGTTTCAGTGCTTTTTACACTTTTTTCGTCTCAAAATTGTATCTTGTAGCCATTGTAACACTAGCGTTCAGTAACCCCCTTTTTTTGATGTAACAAATATAGGTTGCATATTCTCAAGGACACATCGCCTAGTTAGCGGCACTTTATCGCAGCCAAAGTGGCGATACATTTATCGCACCATTCACAAGCTGGTGTTAACAGCCCATAACACCATTTTACCCGCGATAGCAGCCGCAAAAAACATCGCCACAGATGATCCCCTCAACTATCGCTAATGAGATGCAGAGTAGGCGTTCCCGAGCAAATATCCGCAACAACACCACACCTCAACATTCTCAACGACCAGCCCGATCAGCGATAAGACCACAAAACAGGCAATAAGGCGCGTTAGATGCAGGAATATAACACCTGCTCTGACCTGGTGTAAAGTCGGACGACAACCTGCACCATCAAAGGGAGACCAGTCCACAGCCACACATGAAGAACAACAGATGCCATGGGGCTACTCACCATGCATCCCGGAGCCCCGAGAGGGCAACACCACCCTCGGCCACCACCCCCAGGGCCCCAGCACCCCCCTGCCCCCCCCCCGGACCACCACAGAGGCAGCGCAGACAAAGACAGCGGACCTTCAGGAAACGCACCAGCCCCACAGACCTAACACCAGACAATGTCAATGCCCACTACAGGCTCAAAAGGACAACCATCCACCGCATCCGGATCATCATTGCCCACAGGCTGACGGTACCAACACAGCGGACAACCAACATCCCTCCGCAGACAAAGCTGCTGGCTGTGCTGCACATGTTGGCCTCCCGTACCCCCCAAACAACATCCGCCAGATTCGGAGGAGACACACAGCCAGCCCCATCCAAGTTCCCCACACCTGTCCTGGATGCCATAACCAGCCAGGTACCCCAGTACCTAAACGTCCCCCACAATGTGCAGGAACAGCTGGAGACCAAGCAAGGACTACACGCCATAGCAGGAGTCCCGCACCTGTTGGGGGCAATCTACTGCACACATGTCCAACTTGTGCCCCCTGCCAAAAAAACACACAATTACAGCAACAGAAAGAACACGCATCCCATCAATGTGCAGGCAATAGTGGACCAGCGGAGACCCTACACCAATGTTTCAGCCAACTACCCAGGCAGTGTGCATGATTCCATCATCCCCCGACAGTCCATCATCAACCAGCGTTACCAGGATGGCACCCATGGAAATGCACTGCATGTAGGTAAGTACCAAATGAACACACCACACACCTCAACTCCACAATCATGCAACTCACAACACTGGCAATGCGCACGTTACAAAATCACATACAACATGCCAGACAACATGCCCACCCACCAGACACGACAGCACAACTTACTGTGGCAACCTTGCTCAGCCCTGTACATGAACCATCAACGGCATGGCACCACAGCCACACAATAGTGGAATGTGGGGAGAGGTGGGAACCAGGTATGTGCGAAGGAGGCAAGTGACCCATGAATGAGAATGTACACAATGCCAACTGTGGCGGAGATGTCCTGGACAGATTGCAGTATGCAGACCACAGACATATCCATGCCCACATGCACTGCTGATGTGTGGAGTGCAGTGGAGAGTGGACGCAACCATGTCACCACAGCCAGTGGGGAAGAACGCGGAAATGTAGCTTGTGACGTCCCCCCCTGCAAGCGTTTGCGGAGTGGCCTGGCCCGGCGTACGCAAGGCCAGCGTAGGGGTGTGAATAAAAAGCACGTAGCCATGGGCGTGGTCCTCTTCCGGAATGGCAAACGTGCCTGCCAGTGCGGCGCCTCCTACCCCGCCACGAGGCCGACGCCCTCGCCGTGAGCGCTGTGGCCTGCGAACCTATGCGCCTGCTGCACCACGGGCCGCTGGACTCCCAACCTGTCATGCCAGCCCCTGCGTATCCAGGCCTCACAGCTCACCTGCCGACACCGGCGAGTGTTGAAGAGGGCTCACCACGTGCCGGCGCAAACTCCAAACCCGAATCCCGCGTCCTTGGCAGCCTCCTCACACTACCATGGCCCCCGCGACACAGGCCCGCTTTACCCCTTTTCCGTTTACGTTCTCCACCGCTGCCTCCGGCCTACACTACGCTCAAGTAGGTCACACATGTGGAACTGAGTCGTGATATCTGCATGGCGGAGTCCATATCATTGTACACAAGCAGACAAGTAAGAGGAAGATGCAGTTCAGTCCGGAGGAGAAAAGGACCATCTTCACGGAGGTGTCCGGACACTGCGACAACTGCCCTGGTGTCACTAACTCTGTGCATCACGGGCCAACGACACATGGATGTGTGCCCCTACAGACTGCTGCCCCGGGCCTACACTGTGGTCAAGTAGGTCACACATTTGGGACTGAGTCTTGATTTGGCAATGGCCGAGTACACACGCAAATGCAGAGTTTAACTCACTATACTCCCTTCTATGTGGTGATACAAAGTATGTGCATGGCATCCCAGCCACACATGTCTGTGGGCCCTTGAAGACTACGCCTTCGGACTACACTGCGGGCCTGCAGGCCTCACACAAATCCAATCCAGTCCGTACGAGGCAGGACACGGCATCGTCGCTGGCTAAACACCCGCTCAGCTCTGTCGCTACTCCCTCGGTCAACCGCGAGTCATCACCACATGCCATTTCAACGCCGTGTGTTAGTGTTCCAGGAGGAGCTTGCTGAACAGCGGTTGGCCTGGGCTGCCCGCTGCCTCCGGACCACACAGCAGTCGAGTAGGTCATACATTGGGAACTCAGTCATGAATCATTTATGGCCGAGCTGATAACATTGTACTGGCCACGTCGCAGACTGCATCCCCTTACAGCTCCGGTGCCACTAAGTCTGTTCCCCAACATCCATGGACACTTACTTCTTGAGATTTGTTGGAGACTGAGTCCATGGTTTGGGGGTTGTCTTCATCATTGTGTCGGTGATACTGACTATGTTGCCAAGACGAGGTTGTAGCATTCCACTCCTCCATTTGCCGCTTCCGGCGGCTTCTGCCCTCTGCATCATGCCCTGGAGGAGCCCTTCCACTGTCCCCCACAAACCTCCGCGACATTCACCTTTGACGAGGACCCGCTCACCTAGCGTGGCACTATCTCACTGCACCGCAAGTCACCGTCCCGTGGCGGTGTGCCTGTGCCCGCCGCAGTGCATCCGGGGCCACTAACTCTGTGCAGCTCAAATCATGGCCCCAACCTGAGGGCATGTCGGATGGCCTCTGTTCCGATGGCCTGGGGGCATCAACGCCATGTCTCTGTGGCCCTGCGCTGTCCGCTGCCTCCGGCCTCAACTGCGGTCCACCTGGGCTCACACATCAGATCGAGTCCTGGCCTGCCCGGACGTCGCATCACCGCAGGATGCACACGCCACCACCGCCAGGACCAACTCCAAACGACAGGTGCCAGAGTCTTAAGTGTCTAACTGCCAGACTGTCAGAGTTGCTCACACCTGTGGTGGGTGCCATCATCAGCTTGATACCCTGCTCAGCCCTTCAGGTGCCACTTACTCAGTGCACAACGAATCAAGGACCATTCTGCTTGCATGTTGGGTGAACACTGTACTCTCTCCGGCTACCACCATGATGCTTCACAGTTATTTCTGTTATGCTAGTGTTTTATGTTTCTGCTTCAATTGTGATCACTGTTCAAGTTGTTGCCAGCACCAATGACTCCCTGAGGGCTGGCTGACACTCACCCCACACACATCCAGCACATGGTCACTGTACATGTGACCATTGCCAATAAAGGTGTCGGGCGCATGTGCCCGTGGCCAGTTCAAGAGCTCTATGAGTGTGTTCGTGTGCTCATGATGTATGCATTCGGGCCACGGCCCCACAACATCACATTGTGCCGTGTGCAGAGGACGCAGCCATGTCACCGCAGGCAGAGTGTGGGACATTGCACATGTAGCTTTGTCATCCCCCACTCAATACGTAAGAGGAGTGGACTGGGCCGGCGTGCGCCAGTCCAGCGTGGGGGTGTGGATGATTATCCCGTGGCTCTGGGTGTGGTCAGTCCTGGAAATGTGCAGATGCGGGTGTCTCTGTCGCAGTGTGGGTCTCCTTTGGGGAGTGTAGGTGGTCCCTGATGGGACTTAGACACCCACGTATGTGATCTGGTTCGGCTTCCATGAGGTGGGACCCCACCCGCACCTCTTCGGACACCCCCTTCTGGCAGTCTGACACCTGGCCTTGGAATGCGATGTGTGCTTGGGTGTGCTGCTGGGAGCCAGCCGTGGTGGTGCGTGCGTCCAGCTGTGTTGTCTGTGCATGGGGTGGGGTATCCTCGATGCAGCTGGGCTGCCCTGCTCCTGGGGGTCGATTGCCCGAAGATGTCCATGAACTGTTGTAGGGCGTCGGTGTCGGAAGTGTGGAGGTCCTCTTCAGAATCACTGTGGAGTTGTCTGGTCTGCTCTGCTGGAGGTGTTGTTTGTCCCTCTGCAATGTGAAGGGGAGCTGCTTGTTGACATTGTGTTGGCATGTATGTTTACGCATTATTCAGGTTTACATACAGACTGCATGACAATGTACATTGTGACTGTTTGGGAGGAGTGGACTATTTGATGCGGGACAGTGGACATTTGGACTACATGACGTAGGTGAGGTTGTACACGTACATTTGCATCTCACAGTTCCCTGCTATGTCAGATGTGATTGGCCATTTTCTACGCACAGGCGGACCCAGTTGTGTCCTCTGTTCTGCAGTGTAAGTGTTGCACTGTGTACCACATTGTCGTCCATGTGGATGTGCTGGCATTGCTATGTGTGTGTGCTGCATTGTGGGAGGGTCGCACCTGCAGGTGTGATTTTGCTGCCCCTTATCCCTTGGAGGCAGTGTGCCTTTGACTTTTGTGCTTTTAAGGTGCTGTGATGTTGGCGACTTGGGTCATTTGTGCTCTTGGACGGTTTTTGTACTCTTGTGCATAGTTTGTCTGCAGATGTATTGTTGCCGTCAGTGGTTGTTTGTGCACGTGGATGTGTCAGAGTGTGACCTGCTCCTTTCCGGATGCGGTCCACACTCAGCCACCTCAGTCTCGTGGTGTGCATAATGTCATGGTGATTGTATTCCAGCCATGCTGCTCGACATATGGTGTCACTTGCATTGTCAGTGTGGCTCTCACATACGCATCTTTGCTGTGTTTCGCACGGGTGCATGTGAGTGTCGTGGACTTGGTGATGTGTGGGGTGTGACCCCTTTGGGCACATGGTGGACGGGGCCTACTTGATGTTTGTATGTGTGCTGCAGTGTGCCATGGGGATCAGGGACATGACCCAGGGTCGTTGTGGGTGTGCGGTGTGCTACATGTCTTTGTGCGTGTGTGCCATTGTGCCCGTCCCCCCCGTCCCCCCAGTCCCTGTTCGTTACTCACCCTGTTGATGTTGTGTCAGGTCATGTCGAGCTGTATCAGGACTCCCGACTCCTTGCACCGTCTCCGCACTGATGACTGTGGCCGCCATTTGCTCCAGGTCCTCCTGTGGCGCAGGACTCCCACCTCCATTCGCCGTTGCTGCCTTCCTGTTGGCAGCGGGTTTCTGCTTGGTTTGGCTTTTCACATCGTGCCAGCGCATCTTGGCCTCATCGACACTCCGACTGCATTCACAATGGAATGCCATTTTTCCGTCTGTGTTGCCAATGACACGGTGGAGGTGACTGACAGTTGTTGTTCGTGCTCTGTCACCTCCGTGAGGACAATCCGGTTGTCATGCGGACTGTACCCCGTCTTCCTCTTCCTCTTCTCCTTATCCTTCCCCGACCCCGAGGTTCCTTGCTGATGGTCTGTGGGGCTTGTGGGGTTCGCATTGACCTGGGCACTGGTTCCGGGTGCATCCATGTTGGTACGCAGTTTTTTTTGTTTTTTTTTCTTGTTCTGCTTTTATTGTGCATTTTCCCTCATGACGCATGGGAAACGCAGGCCTGTCGCTGGTTATCGCTGATTTTTGTATCGCGGTTGGCCTCATCGCGACTTTATTTGCGTTAGTGTTTCGCATTTTTGCGGCGTTGCGTTGATTTTAACGCGGACATTTGATGCGTTATCGTGGGACTATTGCATGGTGCCGCCAGGTTGAGAATACTACGTTAATACAACGTTGTTTTCCCGCGATAGACTGCGATATGCAAAGTTGCGTTAAGCTAAATTTGCGGTGGTTATCACACGTTCTTGGGAATATGCCCCATATTGTATTGCAATTGCATTTATATAGCACTGACTACCCCTGATGAGGAATTTAGCTGAATTGCGCAGTGCTACAGGAAACCGAGGTTGGTGGTTAGTTGAGTACATAATTGGTTATTAGGAGTAGCCTTGTGCTTTCAAGGAAGTAGTTCCATGCATTTTCTTCTGCTTCCTTGAAATAAATTAAAAGGAATTCGATTACAGGAGGGGCTTTATGGCATCATACAGGTTAAAAAAGAGATTAACAGAGGGACTAGAATGGACTAGGTATTATTGGATTTCAGAGTGAAGAGCTTTTTTTTGCATTTTTATAAAGCTATGGCTGTCGAAAGGGGTGTTCTTAACACCTTACTTTGTTTAGCTGTAATGCAGATTTCACGATTAGGCAGAAAGGCCAGAACTAGCAGGGGGGATGAGGCGACAACAAATGCTTGATGTACTATAAACGAGCAGGTCAGAACAGCCCCATCGTACTTGACATCCTGGTTTCCAGGGTCCGCTCAGCCCGAGGAGACTGAAAGACGGGGTGGGGGGGGGGATTAAAGCCCTCTAAGCCCAATGGGTGTTGTGTGCCTGTTCAGAACTGATCTCGATTCAACTGAGTGATGTTAAACTTCAATCTTGATGCTACATAAATGACTAATCCTCCCTTAGGATGACCCTTCTCCAATTACCTTGATGCTGATAGCTTTAATTCACAATATCCAATCAAAGGGAAGAATGATTCACACCACATTTCCTAAAATAACAGTATGTCAAATATTTTTCAAAATATTATTACGTTGCTGTCACTCGCCATATCTGCCAGACGAACGACATTCCATGAGCAGATCTGGCTGGCATACAGTGAACTAAAACAATTCACTATTCAAAAACGTCTAAGTTCCTATATCACAAATTCAACCTTTGACTGTTTGCTTTTTTCACTTAAAAGGTGAAATATAAAAAGGCTCTTAAATGTAACCCACTACATGTCGGTGTCTAACACATATCTGGCCCAATTCACAAATAAAAGTTTTAAACTAGGCTCAAATGGCTAGTACTCCGCCTGAGCATAGTGTTACACCGTTTTCTAATATGCAAAACAGGTGTATAGTACACCTGGAAAGCCAGACCAGGCGCAGACTTCCAGACTTACTATTGCACCTGTTACGTGACTTTTTTTAGGGTGCATATTCCCGTGTGGGAAACAGTACATAGCATACAATTACGTACAGTGAAAAGGGCAGTTAAATGTGAAAAATCTTTTTTTTTCTTTTTTGCCCACAGGTAAAACTTTTTTTATCTGGAGAAAGGTCTTCCTCTACTCTGACCAGAGCTAGGGTGATCCGCTCCCTTTCCCATCCTGAAAGGAGAGCTATGTCAGATCTTTGTTGCGGGCCTTCCCACAATTTCGTAGTCCCCAGTCCATGCCAAGGTTTTTGTGTGGCAAAAGGCGAACTTGCAATGCCAAAACTATTCTTCCCTTTGATCCCCTACCACTGCTCCCACTTGCAGTCGCGGCCGGCAAGTCTCGCCGGTGGGGGGGTTGCGCGGGGGGCTGGTGTTTAATTTAACAATGATAAAAAAACAAATAGACTTACCTTTCCGCTGGCCGGGTACCGCGTCTTCTCGGCTGCTGCTCCTGCTCTCCTGCCTCCGGCAGGAACAGGTAGCAGGCAGCCAGGCTCCCTCCCCTAAGCCAATCACAACGCTGCAAGCAGCGTTGTGATTAGTGCGGATGCCTTCCAGTCTGCGGCTTACGGGGAAGCCGTAGCAGCTTATGGAGAAGATCAGAGTGCACATGACTGGTTTGGGCGGCCCCAGGGGGCTGACCAAACAGTTGTTGCACCCTCAGGAGTGGGCACACCACTCCTCCCCTGCCCTGGCTGCTCGCAGATCAGCCCTGCCCGCAACCAGACATAAAATGGTAATGACTGAAAGTTATTATTACTTTTTTATGTTTTTGCTTCTCGCACTGTGAAAAAGCAGTGGGGCAACGGTCCTCTGCCCTAGTGGAGGAGCCGCCCCGGCCGACTTGCTACCTTCTCACAGAAGATGATCGATTACTGGTAGTACAAACCACTCAGAATAGGGAACCCTATTCAGAATTTTGCGCATCAATTCCATTTATCTCATAGTTATTTCCTCTTCTGAGGGGTCTAACTCGTAACATGTGCGGTTCCATGCCGAGGAGCCGGCCAGTAACGGTAATTCCAGCCACGGGGAATCTCTGCATGGAATTACATCTAACTAGTAATCAGGCCCATACGCGGGAAATGCAAATAACATAGTGTATGCATTTGATTTAGTATTGATTTATTTTTACAATAAACATAATGTTCTCTATTTGTAAGTTACTTCCCACTAACGGAGCATTTTATTTACCTTTTATAGGTGTTTGTCAATTTCGCAAAGCTTCAGAATGATGAGGACCCTGCGCAACACGCCTATATAAATCCAATTGACGTAAAAGCTGATGAAGTCCAGCTCGAGAAAATGAAGAATGCTTCCAGACCAGTTGTTTAAAAACGCTGCACTGAATAGTAAAAGTAAACAACCATGAACAATATAAGATAGATATCAAAGCAGTGGCGAGCATTTTCTTGATACATGCATTGTATCTTTTTTCTTGCCAAGTAACCAACAAAAATAAATATTGTATTCATGGTTAATTATCTCAGGTTAGTTGGCGAAAAATATTTGTATATTAAGAATATTTTCATAAGCTGTATTTTTAAAATTCAGAAATATCCTTTGTGGTTTCTTTAAAAGTAGGTTATATGGGGCTTGTTGCGTTTGTAGATTGTATTCCAGGGATCCCTTACTTGGAAATATATTGACTTTAAATAAATGGATTTCCTACTGTATTCTTTGTGTCCTTTCTTTGGGAACTAGCTGGTATTATACAGCATCCGTCAAGTTGAGCATACAGCTTACAGTAGTAAATAATGCAAGCTGTTTACGCTCATCCACAATCCAGATCACCTTTCGGCTTGAAATATAGACAGTAGACGAACTGAACCCCAATCCTCTGGGATGAGATAATGAATCTTTGACAGGTTGACTTGCCCTGCTTCAGCTTTCTATTTAAAGTGAGAACAGCATCAGGGCTGGACTGAGAACCAAAATCAGCACTGTCAAAAATATTCAAACCAACCCTACTGTGCAGTAGGCGGCGAGTAGAAGAGGGCCTTAAGTGCACAGTTGGGTCATGGAACCCATTCCAGCTTGCAGCCCACCAGGAAAATGCCAACATGGCAGATTGGTGAGTCTGCCCGCGAAGAGCATAAAGGGGTGTTATGCTACAACAAACATAGACTCACAAGACTTAGGGCTGCTATTAGTACCTGACTTTGAAATGGCATCGTACTTGGCAGCAAATTTTGCAGGCAGAAGATGGAAAAGTAGTTCGGAAAAAAAAGATGTTGTTATTCCATATTGAAATCGGAGGGTGCAAACCTAAGACCTCAGGGCCCATATTACATAAGTTCCCGGGGGCACAACAGGCATGTGCATCTACTTTCTATGCTGGGGCATTTTTGTATTACAGAAGGGGCGTAGACACTTGTGCAACCCCTTCTGTAATACAGATGGCGCTGTCACACATATAGCCCTGTGCGATCTTAAGGCGGCATTCACTCATTTGCATAGATGCAGGCATGGCCTCTGCACCTGCGCTATCTTATAGACATGGAAAATATAAAGTACGGGGCATCCCGGTACTCCTAGAAACCAGGGTACATAAATACTAACAAAATACAGTAGTTCATTTAGATTCACTTCAGGTAAAGGTTTAAAATCCTGAGGATCAAATGGTGCAACCCTTAAATTTCATATACGACAGCGTATCGATTTTTTAAACATTAAGGGCCCTATTTATGAGAAACTAACGCAGTGCAGTGCCACAAGTCATTATGGTGCGCCGCACAGTATTAGTTTCGAAGCACAGGGATGCGACATATTTACAACAATATGTCGCATCTCTGTGCTTTTCCCTGCGCTGGCGCACAAACTGCTGCCATGCGCCGGTGCAGGTACCCTTGCACCATGGTGCAAGGATGCCTGCGTCGTGGGGAGATTGTTTTTGTGCAGGAAGATGCCTTCCTGCACAAAAACAATCAATTGAGGTGATTTCCTCTTCCAATGCGTTCTGTAGAATGCAGCACACATTGAAAGAGGAAAAAAACGAGGAGAAATGGAGACATTTCTCCTCGCCACGCCACCCCTGGGGTGGCGTAGCATTCTGAAGCATTTCCAGGTTTACGATTGCTCGTAAATCTGGAAATGCATCAGTGGACATGGGTGTTGTGTGGGAACACCCACAGCAACACCCATGTCACGCCCCTAACACGCAAAGTGTTGCAAGAAAAGGGGCGATAATTACAAGGACACGTAAAGCCACGCAGGGTAGCTTTGCGTGTGCTTGTAAATATCACGCAGCAGGTTGCGCTGCTGCTGCGTCACACAACGTGACGCACCGGCGGTGCAGGGGGCTTGTAAATAAGCCCCTAAACATATGTTGGCCATTGACCAGTGACATAAATCAACTAAAATAGACAAGAATTTGTAATAGGTGCTCCAAGTGATGGCACAGTGCAAGTGAAAATCGATCAGACAGAGAGGTTTGTTTAAAAGTCACGCAAACCAGGGCAGCAAGAAAAGGTTTTTTTTTATATTCACAAACTTCAAGTTAATAGTATGTTTATGACTGCTGAGACTCCCCATTCGGGGTGGAGAACTCAGCATGTATAAAGATAGGCCTGTCCTATCTTTTGTTAAAACAACATTAACATCCACTCCACCACTTAAAAAAGAGGTATGAACCAAAAGGGAAGAAAATATAACTTGTAGGGACATGCTGCTAATAAAAGCAAACATTCATCTAATGAATTTGAATCACATTTGATAGATGCCATAAATTATGGGGCACATGTATGAAAAAATCACGCAGCACAGCAAGTCACCTTGCTGCTCTGCGTGATAGGGAAAGGACAGGGATGCGCCATATTTAACATTTTACGGTGCATTCCTGCCTTTTCCCTGCACTGGTGCACAATGTGCTGCCTAGCGCCCACGCAGGCCCTCTTGCACCATAGTGCACGGGTGCCTGCATTATAAGCAGGATTGTTTTTGTGCAGGAAAGGACATCTTCCTGCAAAAAAGAATCCACAGAGGCATTTTCTTCTTTCTATGTGTGCTGCACAATTCAACACACATAGAAGAAAAAAACGTGGAGAAATTCAGATATTTCTCCTCGTTACATCTCACCTGGGAAAGCGCAGCATTTTGACGCATTCCCAGGTCTACCAGTAATGGTAAATCTGTGAATGCACCAAAATCCATTTGTGGATGCGTGGGAACACCCACGCTTCACCCATGGAATGCCTCCCTAGGGCACATTAACGCAACACAGTGACTTGCGCTGCATTGCATTACTCTAGATTTATTAAGCCACCCAGGACCTCACAAGGTGGCATTGCATGGCTTTGATTACGCTAACTTGCACACCTACGTTCCCTACTAAGTATAGCGTAAGCGATCGATCTTTTATTTACCTAAAGTGGTTGAGGGGAGGAAAACAACTTAAACAGATATTAACAATGTTGTCATGCCTGAAATGATCACTGACTCCAAAGTGCAGTTTGAATATTTATTATAAGGCCAAAAACAATTGGATGTAAATACATCTCAATAGCAGAGTATAGAGATACAGAAAAATTAATACAGAACCGATTTTTCGGATATAAGTAATTCGGCCCAAAAGACAAATGATTATAAATTCCAAAATTACAATGCAACACAAAATAGATGCAATATTCAGCTCTCGACTCATTGAAAGAAATCAAAAACTTTCCCTACATTTCTCCATATGAGGGCCCTTCCTGTCTCTCTTCTATCATTCCCCAATGGTGTCAGCACGTGTTGACTTCCTAAGAAGTACTCACGTCAAATGGGTCGTTTAGCTTAAGGCTATGGAGCTTGCTCTAAGATGCTCCTTCTCCTCCAAAAAGCTAGCAGAAGTCTGGTCTCTCTGTCCCTGCGCATCATACAAAAAGATGGGATTCAACCCACATTGCGTCACTTTTCTTAAAACTTTCCATTAGACCTCTATGCAGTAGCTTTTTCTCTTTCATGAAACAAATTTAATTAATGATATCTTCTTCCAGTGGCCTTGGCTTCCAGACAGACCCGATACGCAAGGCATCCTCCCTTCTCGCTTCCCAGCTATCTTCAAAGGCATTCTGGATCTCTCCTTAACTCTGAAAATAACGATGTGTACTCTTGCACCTGTAACAGGGTGAGAACATTCTAACTTCGAACACAACAATCATTTAATTATTTATTTCTTGAGAGCACGGAGAAACGAAACATTAACTTTGGGCCTATATTTCAGACAACTTAAACTAATCACCATTACGATATATAAAAATAATATTGTCCTGCACATTATGCATGAAGGAATCATAATACATACAAAATTCTACTTAATGCGTTCACTTAATTCAACATTTAATGATTCAAATAAATGTTTCTTAATAATCAAAAACACTGCAAACAATACGAATACATGAGAGTGCGTTTAAACCATGAGTATAGTGCACTCATACAAATAGAGTGCTCTTAGCGCTCTATCAGTTCCCCCCTCTTATGACTAGTGTCATAACACCAACTTTCTATTCTTCTGTAGTTTCTCCTAGTAGAAGAGACCGACCTAAACAGGAGCTGTAGCTTGCCGTCCCTGTCTGAATCGTTCTAACCCTTTAAGGTGCTGGTAATGACTGTCCTGCAGTTGCTCAAGTTGGTGCTCTCGCTTTCTCAAAACAGTTTTCTGATGTCGTGCCCTTTGCCATTTGTAAGCCTTGATGGCTCCTAATAGGACGATTATACAAATGACAGCTATTATAATAGGCTTCAAGATATATCCCATTATTCCTTGTCCCAAACTTCCATCCAACTGCCTATCTTGCCAAATCCTTTTCCCACTTGTTCCCAGAGTCCTTCAGCAGCCATCTCACGTAACTCTTGGTGTATATCTGAAATATTGTTGATATATTTCCTTATATCCCGACTGTTGTCAGGAATATAAGTGCAGCACTGTTGAACTCTCAATAATTTACAGACTCCTCCGGCTTTTGCTAGCAGCACATCTAGGGCAAGATGGTTTTGCAAAACCATAGCCCTTATCGAAACCATCTCCCCATCTACAAGTAGTAGAATCTGAGCTGTATTTATGGAGAGCTTATCCACTAATGTTGCCAGCTTTCTGATTTTCAAATCATTCAGAATCACACCCATACTTGGTATCATAGCTCCAAATATGTCTCCAATCACTTCTCCTGCACTCGCACCACGTTTCCCTCTTTGAGGTCTCCTTCTCTCCAGAGGCCATAAATCATTCACATGAAAAATCTTGGGAAATACCACAGCCAAATAGCAGGTGCCGTACCAATTCTTGGGCAACTTCACATAGGCATTCTTTCCACACACAAAATACACATTGGGCACTACTGTTATTTTATCCAATAATGCTTTTCTGATTGATTCTTCGATCAAGAAGACATGCTCACAATCACTCTCACCCACAAATATCTTATCATAGGATGTGGTCGGGTGTCTAATGCACAACTTCCCTTTCTGCTGGAAATCTAATGCTGTGGGTCCAAAACTCCCCTTTGCTTTATGATCTAATTCTTCTTTGGTCCATGGGTAACCTTGTGCTTAGGATCTGGTCTAAATAGAGTCTGTCTATGCCGATCTTCTATCTGATCTATAAATTTATTTTCAATGTCAGTTAACATGCAGGTCAAATTATGTCTATGGGCATAGGACGTATCTAATGTAATGATAGGCACAAAATACTTTGACATTCGCTCTACTTCCTTATAATAATCATATTTATTTATGTATTTCAGAACGGGGACTTACGAGAGTACCACATCATAATTAGAGAAATAGTACTCGAAGTGTGCCTTGCTATAAAACATGCTCAATAACACACTACATGGAATGCCATAGGTCACAGGCTATTGATATATTGAATGCCTTCCTCTACTGAGGCTGGTAATTGCATACACACATAGCAATCCTTAGCTTCCATGGTATCCACTACTCATACAATAATCGAGCATACGCATTCAAAGTGAAATCACCCTTTGACAAATCAACATGCAACCTACGACTGGTTTCCTTAATCATTTCTAGGTCTTGTGCGAATGCGTCCTTATCTATCTCAGAGCTTGGTGTAGTGAGTGTTGCCTGTACCCTGTTCTGTTCGACATTTTGAGATCCAACTAGAGATACAACAATCACCACAGTTATGACAATAAGCACCACTACAATGAGGGTGCCAATGATACACTTCTGTTTGCGTGTTGATTTGTCGGACACCATGGTTTCTCTTGATCTGTTCCGAAGCACAAAAGGAAACACAGTCAGTTTCTGTTTTCTTTGTTTTTAACAATGTCTTTCTTGCTTCTTTCCTTTCATGCAATTACTGTCAGAGTTCTTTCGATTGATACTAAACCTATTGAAGAGATGTAGACAGCCCTATTCCTCACTCCATCATCTACAAGAAAAATCCCTAAATTGTAAATGTTCTTAAACTGGGGTCTAGGTTATTTTCTTTCTAAGGCCTAATGCTTTCTTTGATTACAGTTCAGACTTCATCGTTAATGATATTTGATCCAAGTATTTCGAGAACAAGTTGCAGAATCTCTGCACGAATTTCTCCTAATTCTAGCGCGGTAAGCCGTCGGCCAAATGCAGGGAAAACAACCTCATTAAGGATAAGGTAACGCAATCCACTCAATCTTGGAGGATTCGGAACTTGCAGAGTTAGTATTCCAAACGCTTCTACACCTGGGACCAGCAATCGTATTTCAATCGAGAGGGAGTTCTCTCCGTAGCGCACTGTACCAGGTCCCAACCTCCCGGACTTCACTGGGCTCTGCATCTGCAGCCAGGTCTGTCCACTCAGGAGATGCGTATCTTCGAGCTGCTATTCTTTCTCTTCTGGAACGTCTCAGCCGGTCTTTCTTCAACGTCACTTTGATCTGATTCAGATGTTTCAGGAATCGGAGTGAGATCTTTCTCAGATGCAAGCCGTATATTCAGCCTTTCTTTTCTTGCTGGCCACTTTTCTGCTCTGGCATCTGTTCTCCTCTCTTCCTCTTGATCTGATCTTTCTGCAACAGACAGTTCACTTTGATCTGGGGCACCGCTCACTTCTGCAATATCCTCTATTTCAGGATCTGGACTCTGTTCAGGAGCATTCAAATCTCCTCTCTCTTGCTCACTTGGCTGTTCCGTTTCATCCGAAACTCTTACAGCTGAGTCAGTGCCTTCGTTGTTGTCTGTGTCAGGTCCACACAAGCTCTTCGGGACCAGAGGACTCTCTTCCTCTGCATGCGCTTGAACTCGGCGAATGTGGGAAGCGTGGATCCAATTCGGCAATCCTCCACACTTCACAGCGGTACTTGTGACCAATATCACTTGATATGGTCCTCGCCAGCGAACATCAAGACAACTCTTCCTCACGTGCTTACGAACTAGCACCCAATCACCAGGATTAAGATCATGCAGCAGGTCTCTCGAGGTGGATGCAGTCGCAGCCTCGACCTGGTGGGATACAGAAGTAACCACATCAGCCAGTCCCTTACAATAATCCAACACTAAATCATCAGTGATGTTTATCAACGCTGTAGCTGGCACCATAGGCAAACGCATAGCTCTTCCGGTCAAACTTTTGTGGGGAGAAAGCCCTGTTCTCCTATCAGGAGTGCTACGCAGACTCATTAACACCAGGGGCAAAGCATCTGGCCATTTCAATGAAGTTGACGAACACACCTTTGCCACTCTTGACTTGATGGTGCCATTAACCTGCTCTACTAGACCTGAAGCCTCGGGCCTGTAGCTACAATGCAGTCTTTGATCAATATTTAAAGCAGAGCACAACAACTTCATGATTTCACTGTGGAAATGAGTTCCTCTATCTGTCTCCACTGATGTCGGAAAACCGTACCGCGGGATCAGTTCTCTTAATAACAATTTAGCTACTGTAAGACTGTCACATCGTCTAGTTGGATATGCTTCCACCCACCGCGAAAAGATACACACTACCACCAAAACATATCTCAACCTATTGCACCTCGCCATCTCTATGAAGTCTAACTGTATCCTATTGAAGGGACCCCCAGATCTTCCAATGTGACTCATTCCAACCACAGTTCTCTTTCCAACATTCATTTGTTGACAAGAAACACACCTGTGACATACCGTTTCAGCCCACACACGAAAGCGTGGATTAAACCACGTCTGCCTAAACACTCGTACCATAGCATCTCTTCCCAGATGAACTGCTCCATGAATTTGCCTTGCCATTGGGCTCAGTAGACAATTGGGTAGTACTGCTCTCTCATTATGGGGACACCCAAATGCCATCATCTCTTTTTGTGCAACCTGCTCTGACCCATGAAGCAGCTTCTTCTTCCGTGACTTCATCCTGCAATCGCTTCACCTCATCCCAAGTATCGGCTATAGCTAACATCATGCTGAGCTCGGTCTCTTCTGTGCTCTCGCCTATATATTCTCCATTGAAAATACAAGCATGTTCAGCGCAAAATCGTGCTACTTCATCTGCATAATTGTTGCCCTTAGTGACAAAGTCTTCTCCCTTTCCATGAGTTGCACATTTAACGACTGCTATCTCTTTGGGCTTTTGCAAAGCTTCCAATAGTTGGCACACATACTCGCCATTACGTATAGGTGACCCTGAGGACGTTAGAAACCCTCTCTGTGACCATAACTGCCCAAAATCATGAACCACACCAAATCCATATTGACTGTCAGTATACACAGTCACTCGAATATCAGCTGCAATGATACAGGCACGTGTCAAAGCGACAATATCGGCCACCTGAGCAGAGAATACTCTATTCAAACAGGCAGCTTCCACTACTCCCATGATGGTGCACACAGCAAACACTGCTCTCAAATACCCTTCATTGTCTCTTATGCATCAACCATCTACAAAAAGGATCAAATCAGATTGGGGCAAAGGTTCATCTACAATGTCAGGTCTGGGTTTGGTGGGTAGGTCAGTAACATCTAGGCAGTCATGCTCTTCACAATCCTCATCTCCTTCCTCCTGCGGAATAGGTAACAATGTAGCAGGGTTCAGAGTGGTACAACGTCTCAAGGTAACATTATCAGCAGCCAAGATAACCTGCTCATACTTGGTAAGTCTGTTGTTGGTCAGATACTGTGTTTTCGTTCGCGTCATCAATAGTTCTACTGAATGGGGCACATAAACAATGAGCGGATAACCCATCACTATGCTTTCACATCTTTCAATGCTGACACCAGTTGCAGCAACGGATTTCAGACATCCGGGCAATGCAGAAGCTACAGGATCTAATGTAGCTGAGAAGTAAGCTACTGGTCTACGGGCACCCCCATGTGTCTGCACTAGGACTGCTAATGCACGTCCCTCCTTTTCACAGCAGAAGAGCGAAAACGCTTTGTTATAATCCGGCATTCCGAGAGCTGGAGCACGACAGATGCTTTCTTTCAGCTCACGGAAGGCTTTCAAGCACTCGTCATCCCATGGTACCGGATCACTAACATCCTTTCGAGTCAGTTTCAACAGAGGCTTTGCTTGCAAGGAAAAATTTGGGATCCACTGTCGACAATAGCCGACCATTCCCAAAAACATGCGGACTTCTTTTTGTGTTTTCGGAGTTCCCATTTGCAGAATCGCCTCTATGCGATCTGGTGACACCCTTCGTTTTCCTTTCTCAATCCAGTGACCTAGGTACTGTACCTCAGACAAACAATACTGCAGTTTATTTGGAGGCACTTTGTGTCCATTCTCTGCCAAATGATTCAGCAACGCCACAGTGTCAATCCTGCAAGCATCCTCAGTCTCTGAGGCGACCAACAGGTCGTCTATATATTGTACTAAGACTGAGTTGTGGGCCATCACTAGTCCCTCAAGATTCTTTTTCAGACATTGACTAAAAATGGAGGGGCTTTCTGTATACCCCTGAGGGATTCTTTTCCATGTTAATACACAATCGTCCATCCTAAATGCAAATAAAAACTGACTTTCTTCATGCAATGGTATGGAGAAAAATGCGTGACACAAATCTATCACTGTAAACCATTCTGCTTTGCATGGTATCTGAAATAGAATAACAGCTGGATTCGGTACCACAGGACAACATGAGATCACAATTTCATTCACCCGACGCAGATCTTGCACTATTCTGTACTTGCCACTTGGCTTCTGCAGTCCCATAATTGGTGAGTTACAGGGACTTCCTCTTATCTCCTTCAGAATACCTTGGGCAATCATAGTCTCAATCACAGGTCTTATGCCGGCCATAGTTTCTGGAGTCAACTTATATTGTGGCGTTCCTGGGAATTCAGCATTGGGTTTGACCTGTATCTTAACTGGCTCAACCCCTCTCATCAGACCTACATCCTCTCCCGTAAAATCCCACACTTTCGGATCAACTGAATCTCTCAAGTCATGTGGCAATTCTGCTGTTGTGAGCACCACAAACATTTGTGCACACAGACTCATGTTAGCCATTTTGAAATCAGCATCGTCATCATATGTCTGCAATTCCACACCTCTCGGAGTGCATGATATAATACAATTGAGCTTGCACAGAAGGTCTCGTCCCAAAAGACAGACCGGACTCGAATTGCACACTACAAATTGATGTCTATCCCGAAATGGTCCTATTCTCACGGGTAATTCGTTTGTCAATGGATTAGTCATTTTCTGATTACTAACCCCCACTACTTGAATCAATCGTCCCGAAAGAGTTAAATTTGGGACTACTTCAGTTCTCACTATGGAGCGAGCAGCTCCAGTGTCTAATAAGAAGGTAACAGGATATCCATTCACATCTGCATCTACAAACGGCCAACTCTGATCTACTTCTAAGATTGCATCTAGGGTGCATTCCTCGTGCACCCCCCTCTGGCACTCCTGTGAATCTTGATTTGTATCAAATCGGTCTTGTATTTCAAAATAAGGCATTTGATGGTATAACTGATTATGCATGGGTATCCTAGGAGGTTGAGGTATTTGCACTTGCGGCTCATATCCTCCTCCATACATAGACCTGGGTCTTGTCACAGTATTGACAGCCTCGGTCAGCTGTCCCTCTCCTTCCATCTGTATCTGATTGACTGGATTCGGTCTACACTCGCGCTTCCAATGCCCGATTTTGTGACAATAATGGCAGGCAGAGACTCTTTTCTGTTGAGCCACCCAGTCACTTGTACCTGAATCCATTCCTCTTCCTCTACCCTGACCAGGTTGGGTCACCACCTGTTGTCCCATTCCTCTTCCACCTCCTCTACCTTGACCTCCTCCAAACCCTTGCCTCATATCAGCAGTTTCTCAACTGCACCAACATCAACTTGTCCTTCAATTTCTTCTGTGTCGACTCCACTTGATCACTGCAATATTTAGCATAACGCAGAATCTCGTCCACCGACTTATTCTGCCAACATATCATGTGCTGCAGTATCATCAGACTAATGTCGGATTTCAGTCCCAAAACAAACTTCGAGACAAACTGTCCCATATCTTTCTGTTCAATTGTATCTAATCCACTATGCTGCTTAAAAGCCAACAACAATCGTTCGTAATAATCATGTACTGATTCGTTAGAGTCTTGGGTGGTGCGATCAATCTTCAACCAATCAACAGTTTGAGGAGCTACCTTCGATTGCAACGATGTAATCACTTGCTCGTATTTTCTCATTACATCAGGTGAAGGACCATGAGTCAATGAATCTCTAGGTGGCTCTACAGTAGGCCACTCGATGGCAATCTTACATGCCGCCCACAAATCCGCCGGCACTACGATATCAAACAAGGTGTTTAAATCAATACACAATACTTTCGAAATCTTTACAAACCGATCTATTTGCTTGTACCATTCAGCAGGTTTTTCCCTCAGCCGAGGAAAATCATTTGTAAATGCTGCCAAATCACCCCTGCTCCATGGCACATGTACATACCCTCCATTCTGTACCTCCCTGAGGGGGAAATTTCCTGCAGCTCCCGTCCCTCCACCCGGAGGCGGAGTATTCCCCATTCCAGTCTGGAAGCTTTTCTTTTTGGCCTATTTTTCTTTCCATCTGTCTAAATCTTTCCATGTACGCATCCCCATCACTAGTTCTCTAATTTGTGCTTTCAATCCACTTTTTCGCTTCTCTTCCAAATCCTTATCTGTGTAATTTAATCTGCAAGAACCCTGTGTCAGCTTGGTCTTTGACAAATCAACCTCATACCTTTGTGCCAAAAGCAACAATGCATCATAAGCTCGTTTGGCCTTTCTTGTCATGTCCTTTGCTACGAACAATAGTTCGCTTGAGTCATACGTATCAATTTTGATCAGGGGAAAATTACCTTCAATCACCTCGTCTAGCTCTGCCTTTAATCGTACCACATCTAACATTGGCACCTTTATTGCGCTTTTTAACACTTTCTGAATTTCCTCGTTTTGTGCATCTTCCCTGTCACAACTTTGCGTTCTTCTAGGAACTGCACCCTCTTCTGTCTTCGAAACAGGGCGTCTCTCTCTTTCACAACTTCGACTTCTCCAATGGTCACCTGCACAAATCACCTGTGGCCCAAACAGTACTTTAGGCGCTTCTTGTCTCTTGCTTATTTCTTCCCTCATCATTGACTCTCTCACTCGTTGAACCCACATGCGAAGGTCAGACCTAGAATTCGCTAGAGCTCCTGACCGTCCTCGTTCTGCCCCACTATCCATTCTTGAGGGATCAGCTGTAGCTGGCAGTGGAGTACTAGATTCTACTGGTATTCGACAGAAACCTGTCCCACTCATTGCAAGGCTCTCTCCAGAAATTGTCTCTTCCCCTTCACTTATGTGCTGATGACTGTCATCGGTTCTTTCTCTAGGAGTATATATCGGAACCACTGGCCCTATTGTGACTGGTACCGATAAAGCATCTGGCAACTGCATGTCTCCTACAGGTTGTTCCGGCTCAGTGTTTGAATACCTTCTTCCTCCTGACCCTCCCGGAATGCGTACCATTGTAATCTTGCCTCTTACTCCTGCCGATTGCTCCCCTGAACCCAGTTGTCCCACACCTAACTGCTCTTCTGATGGGCGCAACCTCTCTGTCTAATCTAGAATTGCAAGGTGGAGGACGGTCCGCTAGCAATCTGTCGAGAAAGCTGTCATCTGTATCACTGTCCTCCTCTGTCGTCTTTTTCCCTTCAGCCCCCTCTCCTAATGTGAGAAGTGGGTACAAGCATTCTCCCTCTATGGTGTCTACTCTCCATCTCTTCAACTGAGCATCCCATCTAGCATCATGATATGCCTTTATTGCTTTTCTCATCCTCCTGTGTGAAGCCTCTCTCCTTTTTGCTAGAGCTGCTCTCATCCATGCATCTAATGCCTCAAATTGTGTGGGTCTAGGGGGAGGTTTCAGTGCATTCATCACCCCCCTCAGCTGGGTCAGCACCTCCATACGAAAAGACCCATAACGACAAAAAGCCAATTCACCCTCTTTCTCTGTAATTTTATGCCAATTCTGAAGCCACACAATAGTATGAAGTCCTACATTCGTTGCCATGTAATGTGCCGGTGTGTCTTCTGGCGGGGCTTCTTCTCCTACCCGAGTCACTACCCCTGTATCACCTCTACACAAATCTCGCAATACCCTGAAGCACCTCATTGTGAAATCGATCAATTGCAAGCCCCAAATTACGCTGTTCCCTTGCTAACAAACTTCCACCAATCCCAGAGCGGCGTTACACCAACCAACCTATCACAGCACGGCGCACCCTGACAGCACTTCTCACTCCTTGCAGCGGCTCACCCGCCTTTACAATTTCACCGCAAACTCACTTACACACATTCGTACTACAAGTAACTGTATAACCAAAAGTTATTCAACCAAGTAACTGTTCCTACACAATTACAAAAACTTACAGTCACATAAACAAGTAATTGTCTGTCACCGAAGATCGATAGAACACTCTCACAAGAACATTCAGCCGTAGTGACCCCCGACCTGCGTTGGTCACTTAATCGCCATAGTCCACCCCCGGTACCTGAGGATTTCTACCGCGACCTATTCCTCATTCACACAAAGGTCCCTAACACAAGTGGATCGTTGATAGTGCTTCACAACACCCACATTTGATCAGACAATTACAATACAAAACTATCCCAGGATCTTGGACTTCTCTTGAGTCCGCTTAACCAAAACCCACACTCACTCAACATACATCCCAACTCCGCAAGACAACACCCACTTACTCATTACCGCAATCTAACACCACAATTTCTTTCATACTCACGCCACCACTGTTTCCGCCGCACCATCAACATCCGCCAGTCTCCGGTCTCCGCCGTCTTCCTCTCCACTTCAGGGCTCCTCAACCTTCAACCCTACTCCTAAGTACTCCCCTCACCTTAGAGGTAAACCACTTTAAAGGTAAACCATCCTTTGCTACCATTTGATTACGCTAACTTGCACACCTACGTTCCCTACTAAGTATAGCGTAAGCGATCGATCTTTTATTTACCTAAAGTGGTTGAGAGGAGGAAAACAACTTAAACAGATATTAACAATGTCGTCATACCTGAAATGATCACTGACTCCAAAATGCAGTTTGTATATTTATTATAAGGCCAAAAACAATTGGATGTAAATACATCTCAATAGCAGAGTATAGAGATACAGAAAAATTAATACAGAACCGATTTTTTGGATATAAGTAATTCGGCCCAAAAGACAAATGATTATAAATTCCAAAATTACAATGCAACACAAAATAGATGCAATATTCAGCTCTCGACTCATTGAAAGAAATCAAAAACTTTCCCTACACTACTCCATATGAGGGCCCTTCCTGTCTCTCTTCTATCATTTCCCAATGGTGTCAGCACGTGTTGACTTCCTAAGAAGTACTCATGTCAAATGGGTCGTTTAGCTTAAGGCTATGGAGCTTGCTCTAAGATGCTCCTTCTCCTCCGAAAGCTAGCAGAAGTCTGGCCTCTCTGTCCCTGCGCATCATACAAAAAGATGGGATTCAACCCACATTGCGTCACTTTTCTTAAAACTTTCCATTAGACCTCTATGCAGTAGCTTTTTCTCTTTCATGAAACGAATTTAATTAATGATATCTTCTTCCAGTGGCCTTGGCTTCCAGACAGACCCGATACGCAAGGCATCCTCCCTTCTCGCTTCCCAGCTATCTTCAAAGGCATTCTGGATCTCTCCTTAACTCTGAAAATAACGATGTGTACTCTTGCACCTGTAACAGGGTGAGAACATTCTAACTTCGAACACAACAATCATTTAATTATTTATTTCTTGAGAGCACGGAGAAACTAAACATTAACTTTGGGCCTATATTTCAGACAACTTAAACTAATCACCATTACGATATATAAAAATAATATTGTCCTGCACATTATGCATGAAGGAATCATAATACATACAAAATTCTACTTAATGCGTTCACTTAATTCAACATTAAATGATTCAAATAAATGTTTCTTAATAATCAAAAACACTGCAAACAATACGAATACATGAGAGTGCGTTTAAACCATGAGTATAGTGTACTCATACAAATAGAGTGCTCTTAGCGCTCTATCAGTTTGACAAATCTAATTTATGAGTTGCGTCACTCTTGCGGCCCATTGCCTGGCTTAAGGGCGATGCAACTCTGATGAATTTGGCCCTATTTATCTACAAATTACATTTAGTTTCAATAGTTTAAGTCAGTCATAAATATATGAAAGTGGTGCTAGATAAACAGAGCACATGTCGATCTCGATACCCCCTACTGTCCTGTCTGTTAGGCATAGGTATAATCGAAATCAGACATAAAGTAATACGGAAATTTGTACAGTCCACGCTGCTACAGGCGAAAAGACACATAGCAATTAGATGGTTATGAACAAGAGACCCTGATATAAAGAACTGGATTCACGATGTCACCTAGTGGACATCAGCAGAAGAGATAAATAAAAAATGAAACTGACGAACTGATGAAAGACTTCAGACAGACCTATAACCTTGGAAATTGCAAGCACGTAATTTGATTTATCTCCCGGATGGCACACCACCATCAATCACTTGTGATCTTGGATCAACAAACAGCAATGATTAGGTATTGTGTCATTACTACTTAGCGGCACACGTTGTGCGCTGACCTCCACATGTGATGTCAACCTTAATGTATATAATGATTCTATCTGTTATACTGAAAAACCGAAGAAAAATATATTTAATGCATAAAAGCACGAGGTTTGATGAATCCTTACCTATCTAGACGTTGTGCTCATTTTTTATTTTTTTCATTTTTTTTTATTTTTATCACAGCAACTTGTCCAAAAAACATACAGGTATTATCTGAGACATGTACAAACTTCACAATGCAATATCCAATGGAGAAACATAAACCAAACAGAAAGAGATAACAAAAAAAAAGGAAAATGACATCTGCAACACAGAGCATTGTTAATTGGTCATCCTTTTTCAGATACCTGTTCAAAAAGAAAAGAAAAGCGAAAGGAAGACCCAAGCTATCCGCTAAAACAGTCATTACTGTTGATTTTCCTTCCGTCTATAAGTTGGCCCCCAGATACGTTTACCAAGCAATCTCCCCTTTTTCCCCTTTCTCTCGTAAATCCCCTTCTCGAGATTGTAGGTAGACAACAACCTGGCTAGCCATTGCTGAAACATTGGAGCTGCTCTATCCAGCCAGGCTGCTGCAATACAAATGCGCAATACTGACATAGCCAAAAATAGAAAACATTGAAATGGATCTTGCCTGTCCTCATTATTTATCCCCAGCAAGATTATAGATGGAGTAAGACAAACTTTAATTTCTAATGTTTTATCCATGAATAGTTCGATCGCATTCTTCAAAGTTTGCAATTGAGGGCATGACGCAAACATATGTATTATTTCAGCGTCCATGCTGTCACACCGAGGGCATCTAGTTCCCGTCTGCCTCCCCCATTGTGCAATCCTTGCAGGAGTGTGATACTGGGAAAAGATTGTTTTATACTGTTGAGCTTGGAGCCCTGCAGAGCAGAGAAGGGTTTGGCCTAATTCTAAGGAATCTTTAAAGCTATCCTGATCTACGCCGAGTTTATCTACCCGTTTCTTCTCGTATTTTTCAAGATCATCATATTTAAATAGAGAGAGCTCAGCATATATCCTCCGAATAGTACAATCTTCCCCTCTCTGATAACATCCATAATTTTATTTTCACTAAATCCACAGGGCCCCCATTTTTCCCACCTATAAAACTGCAAATTTGAAGATACTTAAAGAAATTTCTTTTACTAATACCATAGCTACCCTGTATGTCTATAAACTGCCGAACTCCATGGGGCCCCATTAAATCCCACACAATTCCCATTCCGCCATTACAGAATCTGAAAAATTTTCCCCAGGAAAAGTGGGGTTCCTAAAAAGTTGAGTATAACCATTTAATCTACCAAGACCAGTTTTTTTACGAAATGCTGTCCAGATCTTGTATGCAGCCATCAGAGTCTTAAACCTAGTTTTTTTTAAATAACTGGGCTCAGTAAATTTCAGGAAGCAGTTCTCAGCATCTTCTCCCACCAAAATTGTGTACATTTCGATTGATCCAGACTTGACCCAGGGATCAGTCGCGTCTCCCCCAATTAGCCCGCTCATATTCTGAAAGGCTGCCGCACAATGGTACATTTTAAAACCACTTTTGAGGTCAGATTTACTAGGTTCATGGGGGCAAGATGGCCGCCGACAGGCTGTAGCGAGCAGTCGCAGCTGAAGCCCTCTCCCCCCCTGCTGCAAAAAGGGTTTGAAATGGGGAGGTGAAATGCCACATTGCTCTTACCTGTCGGATCGATTGATCGGTCGGGTGATCAACTCACGGCGGTGGAGTCGAGATTTGACGGCACTCAAGAGGACGCTGACACTGGAAGTCGGCCGTGCAGTTCAGCTCCTGTATCGGTGTATGATTGCCGGCAACAGGATGGGTCTGAGAGTGAACAAGTTCCTGAAGGATTCGAAAGATGCACAAAAGGACCCAGCCGCCTCTATACCTTTGGCCGCGGCTGGGCGAGGCTCAGTGCAGTCCTGTCGAGTTCCAATGAAAAAAACAGAGGAATCCAGCGGCGATGGCGGCAATGGTGGGAAGCAGAGGAATTGCAACGAAGGAAGGAGTAAGGCTCGTGAGAGCACCCTTCAGCAGCCTACCTTGAAGGAGTCTTTCTTGGCAGCGATACCGGCAGGCTCAGCAAGAACCGGACCATGTGATCAGGTGGAGATCGGCGCTGGGGAAGTTTCCCCCGGTGAGGATACAATGTTGCAGTCTCACTCCGTGCCGGCTGGAAGGCAAGGGGAGCCGAGTGAAGAGAAAGAGGATGGGCTGGACAGGCTGAGGCTGAGTGATCGGAATTTGCCAGTGCAGCAGGAATTGACAGACAGTGCGGTAAACAGCGAACTGCCAGTAAGTGACTTGCGCTTAACTTTGGGAAACAATGGGGAAATAGAAGAAAAGGGTAATGACCAGGCGCTGACTCTCCCAGAACCCCTTACAGAAAAAGCACCTTTAGGGAAGGCAATCGAACGAGTACAGGGGCCCAATCGCACTAAAACAACTGCTGGTTCTCCAGAAGGGGATTGTTTTTACTCTCTCAACGATGACACTGACCTGTCGCTCTCCAGTGACGGTAATTTTTCCGACGGGTCTGATTCTGCAGAGACTTCCTCAGTACAGAGAGCACCAGCTGCTCCAAGGGCTGCCTTCCACAAATGCAGGTCGAAATCTAAATCCAGAGGGAGTCCTTCCAAAATGGATATAGCAACAGCTCGAAAACTTACGTGGGATTACTCAGCCACTACTCAGCTCTATCAGGATGATGGAGTAATGCCTGAACATGGGGGGCATACCAGCTCGACCGAAACGGCCCCGGCTCCCTCAATGGACCTAGCATATACTACGCTAAAGCAGATGCAGGGGGAGGCCAGGCTGGAGAGCCGTAGGGCTAAGCAAGCAACTAAAAAACTTCAAGGCTCGCTGCGTAAGGTCAATAAGTTATATGAGGACATGGCAGACAGGGTTGCCCACGTAGAGGAAAGAACTAGCAGACTCGAGGACGAGGCTAATAAATGGCAGGCCTTTAAGGAATCACAGGAGAAGGTGACGGAGGATTTACAGTGGAAGCTCGAAGATTTCGAGAATAGGCAAAGAAGGAACAATATTAGACTTTTGGGATTGGCAGAAAACATCGAGGGAGGAGACGTAATGACGTTTGTAGTAACCCTGCTGAAGGGGGCATTCCCTGACTTGGCTTCGTGGAACTGGGATGCCGAGGTACAGAGGGCACATCGGTTCCCATTGATTCAAAAGAGAGGACATGCTGCAGGCCAAGGGGATCGGCCCAGGGCTATCTTAGTGTACATCGGCAATTTTCTCCTTAGACAGGCTATTATAGACAAAGCAAGACCAGATGCTAGACGAACATTCGAGGGTAATACATTTTTCGCCCGCCCTGATTTTTGCCACGCCACTGTTGAAAGGAGGTGGAGGCTCAGACAGTTGATAACCCCTTTTGAGGGGATTGGTTGCGAGGCCTATCTACTGTACCCGGCCCGGCTTAAAGTCATCTTTAATGGCCGAGTCCGAATGTTTTTTTCAGAGATTAAGGCACAAGCATTTTTGACCAAGCTGCAGGATAAGAAGGGGAAAGATGGAGGGGTTTGATAACTCTGTTGCTGTGTATGTTATAATATGAATATGGCAATTATAGCTCAGGATTCTCGACTGGTTATATATGAATCAATGATTTAAATGTATGGTTGGGTGAACAACTTTTAAAGATATTTTTATATAGAGCACGGTGGTGTATCAGGGGGGTAAGGGGGGGCTGTTGTGACTCAAGCTATGGGCTTAGGCTACCTCACATAGGTCACGATTGACCTATTTGCCCATGAGGGGGGAGGGGGTGGTCTCGGGGGGGGTTTCGAGGGTAGGGCTGGTCTCTGGGGTGGTAGGGAGGGAGGGGGAACGGCACAGTACAGCACGATTTCTGAGACATATGGTGAGATACATGGTGAGTGATGAAGCAACAGAAAACAAGGAAAGGGAAAGCTTAGGAATAAAGATGAAAAATGTGAAAATAAACTTAAGGGTTAACTGGGCAGGTCAGATGCTTGATGCTCATTAATGAGTCTACGAATCGCCACAGTTAACGTTTCTGGCTTAAATGATCAGGCTAAAAGACAACGGGTCGCAGTGATCTTGAGAACAATGCGCTTAGATCTTCTGTGCCTTCAAGAGACCCATATAGAGGGCACAAGAGGTAGTCTAATGGAACAGTTAGGTTTCCGTCTCATTGCGAATACTAGACAGGGGACTAAGACTAGAGGGGTTGCCATACTTTCCCGACGAGGCAATATAATAATTAAGAGGAAGCTAGAAGATAAATGGGGTAGATGGGCTCTGGTGGAGTGTACGATACTGGGTGAGACGTTCACTATCTGTTCGGTGTATGGCTCGACTGAGGATGACCCTGATGTCTTTGAATTTCTAGATCTGAAGTTAGCCTCCTGGCCTGCACCAGTCATCATGTGCGGAGATTTTAATATAAATGGGCTGGGCGGACTCAGGACAGAGACTGGGGATAGGTATGCGGGTCGGAAGAAAAAGGTTTTTCGAGCAGTATCTAATTTAGGCCAGAATAACTCACTGGTGGATGTGTGGGCTCGATTGAAACCGGATGATCCGGGCAGTACATATTTTTTGGCTCCACACAAGCTGGTCGTCAGACTTGATTACTTTTTTGTATCTAACTTATTAGTCTCCAGGTGTCGGATTGAGAAGCTTCCCCGCATCATCTCAGATCATAATCCTCTAGTGCTAACAATTGATATAGTAAGGGGGGGAAGACCAGAGCGGGTATGGACCTTCGAGAGGGTTGCTCAAAGATCTAGGATATGTACAATATATGAAGGAATGGATTGTGGGTTTCTGGGATATTAATAGAGCAAGTGCCAGCCCAGGGGTTGTCTGGGATGCGTTCAAAGCTGGTGTGCGGGGGGAGACGCTGAGCTATAGTGTGCAAAGACAGAAACAAGAGACACAGTTAGAGAAAAGATTATGTAAGGTGATAATGGATATAGAGGAAGAGGTGAACGCAGCAATTGCTATGGGTGCATCGCTTGATGAAATTCTGCTCAGATTGGCCTTAGCTAAATCTGAAGCTCAGGATGTCATAGCTACCAAGGCAGCAGCAACTTTCCTTGCAAGAAAGGAGCAATGTTATGAGCTCAGCGAACGGGTTGGGCATACACTAGCGGTTCGCTTGAGACAGAAAAATGCAGCTGGGGAGATTAGGGAAATACTGGATGGTAATGGGAAAATAGTTGCTGATCCAGTAGGGATCCGAGAGACATTCAGGCAGTTCTACGGTAAATTATACAGTGAAGAACAGGCGAAGGATCCTCTTGTAATTCAAAGGTATCTCAGTGAAATTCTTATACAATCTATCCCTGATGAAGATAGGGAAGCACTGGAAACCCCACTGACTGCGGAAGAGGTCTACGCCGCTTTAAGCAGCCTCCCCCGGGTAAGGCAGCAGGACCCGACCAGATCCCTTTAGAATTTTATAAAACCTTTTTGGAGGTTATTGGACTTGATTTAGTCGAAACAGTGCTCCAAGCCCAGTCAGGTAGCTCCATCCCAGAGTCATGGGCAGGTGCAGATATAGTAATCTTTCTGAAAAAGGGGAAACCATCTAGAGAACCACGGTCATACAGGCCGATTACACTTATGAACTGCGACGCTAAAATCTTTTCTAAAACCCTGGCGACCAGGTTAAGCAACATAATTGTTAAGATGGTCAATCCCACTCAGCATGGCTTTATTCCAGGGAGAGGAACAACGCAGCATGTCCGCAGGGTTGTAACTCTCTTTTACGCTGCTGAAGTCGCAGGGGATCCTATGGCGGTCATGTTAATGGATGCTGAAAAGGCATTTGACCGGGTCTCCTGGGACTATCTCTGGGCAGCCATGAAGCGGTTCGGTATTGGGGGGGGGCTTTGTAAGAGCAATCCAGGCCCTATAAAAAGATCCAACAGCCCGTCTTAGAGTGAATGGAGGACATACGGCATCTTTAACAATCAACCGCGGTACACGGCAGGGTTGCCCTTGTTCGCCATTGCTTTTTGCGATATACATTGATCCCCTAATTCGGAAGCTGGAGGCAAATGGAGGCATCATCCCTATAAGATATCATGGCCTAGAATATAAAACCTTGGCATATGCAGACGACATTGCATTGGTCACTCCAAGCCCGGAAGACGCCCTAGCTGTAATTGAGACAGAAGCTCAAACATTTGGCCTAGTATCGGGGTACGCTTTAAATAGGTCTAAGACTCAGATAGTTAAGAATATGGGGGCTGTGTGTGATGATACATGGGTAACCGACTCAGCTGTTTACCTGGGGATAAATATATCAGCAGATCTGGGAAGACTGTGGAAAGAAATATTGAGCCAATAATTGCCAAAGCGAAAAAGGATTTTGATAGAATGCACAATTTACATCTGTCACTAGTTGGGGGTGCAATGTGGTGAAAATGGTCTTTTTGCCAAAAATGTTGTATCTCTTTAGGGATATCCCGCTTGAGTTTGAGAAAAAATGGTTTTCTGCAATGGAGCACATGGTTAATAGATTTATTTGGGCACATGGGAAAACTAGGAGGGCACTGCGATTTATGTCTTTACCAAGGGAAAGGGGAGGATGGGCTGTTCCTGATTTTAAAAACTAGACGTTGTGCTCAACTGAAAAAGAATTTCTAGAATACCAGAATAGGGAGAAATCTGAAATAAATTAGACAATGTATAAAAGGAATCCATCATTTAGATAAAGAGAAGAAACAGGAGGTGCAGATGACTGATAACCTCAATATTATTTCCTAATTTTTTAGTTGACAGTATTTTAGATGCACCTGCAAAAAGGGGATGGAGTTCTTGAGAAAGCACAAACAAATTAGCATAGTTGTACCTGTTGGGTTGGAAACATCACTCACCCATCAATAAGTATTCCCAGGACTTGAATCAGTTTTCGCAAGGGGTTTTGAAACACATGATTGAGTCCATAACTAGCATCTGATTTCCTTTTTCAGTGCCTTCAAGTGGATGTACTTAAGAATTCATCAACTTCATGCTATGCATGACTTTCAAGATGCTGAAGGCAGGCCCGTAGCCATTGGTATATGTTAAGGGGGGCATGGCCCCAAAGAATAACTATAGAAGGGTTTCAGTTGTCAATGTTTGACACTGGTTTGGTTCCCCACAGTATTTTTTAATTAATCGCTCAATATTGTGAGATTTTAAAGAATGCAGTCTATTTTGCAGTTTTTCTAAAGCGTTACTATTTTCTACATTTACCACAATTTGTGGTAATAAATAGGAAATGGTACCTTTCAAAGTACAGTGAGCAAGGAACACTTGGAAATGTTCGTGAAATCTGTGTTAAATTGTATTTTTCACGCACTTATACTCAGTATAATTGCAGAAAACTAAATAGTGCATAAATGCAATTATGCATGGGCCTGTGTACCCTCTCTCGAGACACCTATGGGGAAAAGTAAGGCAAATGAAACATTTCTAAGTACATTTTCTAAAAACCATTGACAATAATTGAATGGGTTTTTAAGGCAGTTCTAAACCATCTTCAGCAAGAGAGACCTCGATGGAACATCCAGTAGAAGAGAGAGACGAGGTAAGCATAGGATGTTGGGGGAGCATGGGCAGCTGAGGGAGTCCGTGTGGTGAAAGACCCTTCTACTACTTAAAGCAGCAGGAACTTGCCAGGCAGCTGCCCAGTCATCGTTTCAGAGCCTTGTACCCAGTACTTAATTTGTGCAGTTGGTTTCAGGTAGCAGGCACTGGCACTTATCTTTCAGGCTTTCAGGACCCAGACTTATTTTTCACCATCAGATTTTGACCCAGACCATAAGAAAGATGGGCAGAAAAGAAAGAAAGAAGAAGGAATAAATAATGGAAAATGATGACAAAGACAGAACACAGGGACAAAAAAAGATCTTGCAAGAGTAAGAAAAAGAGGCAGGAAGTGTAGGGTGGTGGAAGAAAGAGGCATGAAGTGGAATCAAGACTTGACAGGCTTAGTATTCAGCATCCTCCACATGCAGCAGGTCTGGCCTGATTTAAGCCCCACTGGACTATGACAGTAGAAAGTATGTGCCTTCACTATTTCTAGAAACCAAAGTTGTACTCTGTCAACTTAAACTTTACCAGGCAATGGGGTTATTTTAGGCAGGCCTGAGGGGTCATTGCTGACAGGCTGCCATGTTATCTCAAAAAAGGTTAGGAAGTATTGCTGATGACCAGCACTTGCTAACATTATGCCTTCATGGTGCTGTTAAAGAATGCTGTTTAGATAAGACCACAGATTTGATTATTCTTATGTCTATAGTCCGAGTGTTTGTGGTCTCTGGTGTGTTTCCCTATATTTGAATCCATGAATTAGTGCATCTGTGTCAGTGATCTTGTGTACTTTTTAGTGCCTGTGTCAGTGCCTCTGTGTCCGTGTAGCCCTATTTCCCAACTGTGAGTGCTAGTGTCAATATTCAGATTTTAGTGTAAGTCTGTCTTTCAGTATCTCCATATCAGTGTCCAAATGTCAAAAGTCCCGAACCAGTGTTGGTGCCCCCATGTCCACATGTGTCCCTTTGATTGCCTTTGATCCCTGCATCAGTTTTCCAGTGGTACTATCCCCATCATTTTCCAAGTGTCACATTTCCAGTGTCAGTGCCACACAATATTTGTGGCTGTGTCTCAGTGGCAGTGATGGACTGCTCTATTGCTGTGCAAGTGTTCCATTGTCAGCATTGATATCCCTTTGTTCCTATGTCAATATATTCCTTGCAGTGTGCTTGTGTTGCAGTGTCTCAGTCCATGCAACTGTTTCCCTGTGTTAGTGCTTGAGTGCCAATGACCAAGTGTCAGTCCGTCCATGCTTGTTTCTCATGCCCTCTTTGCATGTAGCATCTATGACTCGGCATACCAATGCAGGTAGGTGCCTCAGCATTCGTGTTTGTGGACTTATTAGTGTTACTGGGTTAGTGTCCCCATGTCACTGTTACTGCATATGTGTCCCTTTATTTCTCTCCCATCATGAGTGTTCCAGTATCAATATCAGTGTACCTATTTCCTCTCATCTACCCATGTCCCAGCAGCAGTGCCCTCGCACCAGTGTCCCAGTGTCATTGTGCCCCTTTCAGTTTTTCTGTAATTGTCCATGTGCCCATGTCAGTATCTCAATTCCAATGTACCTTGTTGGTTTCAGTGTCTCTGTGTCAGTGTTCACTTTTCCTAGTGTCTGTCTCTGTACCCAAACAGTGTTTTTGGGCAGTAACCCCTTGGCAGTGTTGCAATGTCCAATGTCCATGTCAGTGTCACAGTGTACATATCAGTGTCTGTGACCCAATGTATGTGCCCCCATGTCAGTGCCTTTGTGTCTGTATCCCAGTGTTAGTGACCCAACTCAGCAACCACATGTCAGTACCTGAGTGTTGCATCCTCCCAGTAAGTGCCCTTGTATTACTGTCCTTGATCACCTGGTGTTGTGTTCAAGCATAAATATCCAAGTGTTTATACTCGAAAGTATCTATGACAATCTCCCCATACCACTGCCCCATGGCATTGGACCAACATCAATGGTTGTGCCAGTGTCTTTGTCCCCAAGTCAATATCTCCATGTTGGTGTTCTATTATCTGTGTCCCAGTGGTACTGTCCCAGTGGAAATGCCCTTGTGTCAGCATCACTGTGGTCCCGGTGTGTTAATGTCCTAATGTGTACCAGTGTCAATATTTGGGACTCATGTCAATGAACGACTTCCAGCGTCACATTACCAACATCCCCATGCCATTGTTGGTGCCACTGGTCAGTGTTCTAGTGTATTTGTCCCAATGGCAGTGTCTCCATGTCAGTGTCCTTGCATCAGTAACCTCTGTCAGCAATCACAGGTTCACTAATGATGTGTTCCCCAGTCAGTGTCCCTTTGTCAGTATATCATCTCAGTCTAATATTATGTCCCACTGTTTAGTGCCAATATCCTTCTGCCCTGGCATCCCTGTGTCAGTGTTCCAGAACTAGTGTTTGTGTCCCATGTCCATGTCCCAGTGTCACTGTTCCCGTGTAAGTATTGATGGTCCTGTTTTGGTACCCCGGTTCCAGTGCCCTAGTGTCAGTGCTTATTTGCCTGTCTCATTATCTTACTAACAATGTCCATTTGCTAGTGCCCCTGTGCCAGTGTCCCCCTGTTAGTGTTCGAGTGCAAGTGCCTATTTGTCACTGTGGTCACATCAATGCCCCTATGTCATCATTGGTTTCCTTTGGCAGTGTGCTAGTGACAGTGTTGTTGGCTCATTGTAAGTGCCCCAGAGTCATTCTTGGTGCCCCTGTGTCAGTTTTCTAAGTTTCGGTGTAGGTCCCATTGGGTCACTGTACTAGGCTTAGTGTCTCAGATAATGGCATTGTTTGCTTATAAACTACTTATCCCATCCTAGGTTGACTTCAAAGCACCAAGGGGAGAGACGAGTCACAAGGCCTGGGATACAGATGCACAAGTGATTTGGCGATATAAAAAGTGGATATGGGATGATAAAGTGTAGTGGGAAGGATAAATTGAAAATAAACAAGATGTGAAATAGCATTTTAGGAAGTGGACCCGCTTCAAAAAAGGAAGAATTGAAAAGCAAAACAAGCATTTCATTAATAAGGGTCTTAAAGTGATAGATGAAGCAATATGATTATCTCCACATCCGGCTAATTTTTCTAAATACATATGGGGTAGCAGTTTCACTAATCATTTGAAAATTAAAGAAACAGTTTGAGATTTGTTTCACAATGCAGTGGAGCAGTGCTCAATTTGTAATAAATAAATAAGTACAAGGGCCCAAACTTGTTACCCACTTCCTTCTCAAGCGCATCCCACTTCTACTGATTTCGCCGCCCAGTTCCACTATTGCATGGACAATGCTCAAAAATAATACTGTAGCAAGAGCGCCTGCCTTCTTCAAGTGGGTCAAATAGTGCATTTTGCAGTCCTAAACCACTGTTCAATTAAATTTGTTAGAAAGCCAATTCATCTGAAATGGTACTCATAAAAGAATCCAGTGCTATGATGGCCAATTTCTGTTGGGCGGGGAGAGCAACTGTTTTTACACCACAGCTGATCCAACCATTGCGTGTATTTTTATCGAGAGCAGACTAGACTTATCAGTATTAAAAAAGCCTTAGCAACCCTTTGAAGTAAGACTGCTCCCGTCCCAGAGCTACAGTAACAATACTGCAAAATGTTGTCTTTTTTCATGCTTGAAAACATTATAAAGAGATATTAAAAAAAAAAAACAACCTTGGCCACTGTGTGTGGTGCAAGACATGCACAAAAGTGATATTCTCAATGACCTGTTGGGGCTGCGGGTCAAGATTGGTACACACCTAGTTACTAAATACTCCTTTCTGACAGTAGAGGTTCACTGAAAATTGAGGTATGGTATGTAAACAATAACAATGCCCAGTTTTTAATGAAGCATTAATAACTGATTCTACATAGGAGCACTTTCTAGACCTGCATCAGTTATGGGGAGAGACATAGTGCAGCTGAAAATATAGCTGTGCATGATGTGTGTTTGTGTTTTCCGTATGTATTGTTTGTTGTGATGTGACATGTGTGTGCTATATGCTTAGTATGCAAGGCTTATATGTGCTGTAATCGTGATTACTTATTTTTGCGTCTGTGATCTGTCTTTTTGCTTAATATGTAGTGCGCTTAGTGTTGTGCTATATGTTGAAGTCTGTGCGTGCTGCATGTATGATTGTGTATGTAAAAGCTGGTTAATGAGATTAGTTGTAAACCCTTCAACAGTAGCTAGTCCAGCAGGCACAATAGTGTGCTTCTTATGAGTTCTGTCTCTCATGAGGTTAATGAGCTGGATGTGAAGCTTGCAGTGCTTACTGTTTTAAAATGAAAGCCAGCTCCCGAATATTTTCTTCTCAAGTCACTCTCAACTTTGCCTACTGCCAGTATTATGCAATATGCAATGCACAATTGTACAATGTACTGCACCTTACTGATGTCCAAATAGGTTTGAACATAAGTACCTATACATTGCAGACTGCACTTTTTTCTGAATCTGCAGAATTTCACATTCATGCACTGTTGGTTTAACCTAGAGGTGTTCTTTGTTTGTTGTAGTAGCTTTTCTATTCCTGTTTTCCTTTGCATTCTGGTATTTGTAGTCCTGAATATATAATAAACGTCAATCTACTAGAAACAGTATTCAATGTAAAAAACAAATTGACAGGTAACTTGTATTTTATGGGTTGACTTGAACGTTCTGATTTGTTTTTAACAGAGGTTTTAAAACCAAATGTAAATGCAACCTTGAAAATACCAGATACAGACAGGAAGCTGCTACCATATTACTGATTGTCCTGGACCACCCTTCCTGCTTCAAGAGGTATCAGGCTAAAAGGGGAGAGGTGCTTGGGTGGTACTGGTACCACTGTCACTTCTCCATGCATGAAATAAAATGTGTACATGTCACTAACAATTAGCTGCGGTGTTGTGGTGGTTTATTTTGTTAAAAATATACAACTACTGAGCAGTGGCATAAGGCAAAATGAGCCACCCCCTGGCAGAATGTGATGAGGGACCCCGGCTTATTTCAAATTGCACAGGTAGTCATTGGTCTTGGGCTCAATGGTGGACATCTGAACAGTTGGGGCCCCCCTTACACTGCAGGGGCTGGCTTGGGAAAGCAGAGTGGCTTTCCAGAGCATTTAACTATTTCCTATTCCATGCAATTGCACACATTCTGCAATGGCGTATCTTAGCAGGTGAGAGGACCCCCGCCAAAACAAGAAACCCTGGTGGCTGTGGGGGCCTCCGCTACGCCTCTGCTACTGAGCCATAGTAGGGTCACTGAAAGCATGATTCAAAAACCCCAGTTTTGTCCTGATGCTCTAAAATGAATTCCTGGCTCAACTTTAGAGCTCCTAACATTTATCTCATATGCTTTGCCATCAGAACGTCTTTTGATCTCCTGCAAACAAATCACAGTGCAAGGCAGATTTCTTCTTGCATCCAGGAAAGGGAATGAGACAGCTGAGGAAGACACTCAATTTAGCATATTCCTGTGTACAGTGCTGCATTAGAGAATCCGTGCTATGAAAAAACAAGGAGACCCAAATACAATTGGTCAGGGACCTTTGGGTAATTGAACTATTTCTAAAGACAGTGGTCCCCAGACAGAAAATTAGTTATAAATCAATAAATATAGACCCAATCAGTACTATATTGTAGACATCTGTCCAGCCGGACAGATATTTAATATGCAGTCAAATAATGTTTACAGACAATAAACATGGAACAGTTTAAGTGGGACACAAGCCTGCATCCAACTTAGCAAGAAAGACGTACAACATAAAGTAAGGGGTTCAGGCAAAGGAAATTGTTTGTTTCAAGCACATTTCTAATAGAACAAACAGAATACACATGAGACACCATTACATAGAAATTAGAACATTTTCAAAGGGTGTATATGGTGTACAAGGTGTCGACGGCGTTTCGATCCCTTAAAAGAATAATGGGATCATCCTCAGGACATTATAAATAACATGCCTGTTTTCATATGGCTTAAATTGCTAGAACCATGGAAAAAAGGAGGGAAGGAAAAGGGAAAGAAATAAGTTAAAATTAGACAAATGAAAGTGGCGTATATCCGAAGTGCTCGTGAGATTGTCTCTAATGTGCTGTCCGACGTGATGCGAGGCGCTCCTGAACATGAGAACATGCACGTGGATTTAACGTGCAGTGAAAACTATATATAAAAAGGTGAAGTGAAGGGATAGAAAAAGAGAGGGAAGTTAGGCCGACGATCAAGATGGAAGCGAGATCTGGCGTAGGTGTTGGAAAAGTGAGAATATCTCTAACAGTAGCCGTGTAGTGGGTGGCCGGCAAAAGGAAAAGACAGAGCTGAAAGTACTGAAGGGTGAGGGGGCGCTAGTATCTATGTACGTATCATAAGGGGAGGTAGCGCTACAGTACACAATGGCACAGGGGAGGTAGAGGACAGATTGGGCACGTAAGGTGAGCTATGGCTTACCCAACGTGAAGAATGGAGCTGTGACAAAAGGTCTTGAGAATCAAGAAGAACGGAAGGCCACCGGCATAGGATCTGTAGGGATGGTGGTCTTAGTTATAATCCTGGGGAGTATGCACCGGAGTCAAGCTTCCTGCAGTAGGTAGAATGGGGCAAATGAGGTTATTGAGGGGGGGAGGGGGTTGGGTATGGAAGGGTAACCGCGGTGTGCAAGGCGAGCGCGCTTACCGGTTAAGGGAGTTCCATTGTGGACATAATTCCAATGAAAAGCAAGCCGCAATTGCGGTCTTGAGCCGTAATACAGGCCAGTGCTAGAAGGAAGGAGCAAGGAGGAAATTAGGATAATGCAAGTGTCAACAGTGGTAGAGGAAAACGGCGTGCAGGGCTATCACGCTTACCGTATGTAATCTAGGGTCCATCACAGCCTGGGTGTTTCCGGTCACAGAATTGAGTGAACCGGGAGGGAGCATTATATATGGGGCCCTCCAATTGGGAGAAGTGGGTCAGGTGACCAAGAATAGTAAAAATGGAGGAGAGACTGGTGGTTGCCAAACCAGCGGCCATCTTGGAACATGAAAGAATTTATGTGCACATACTTAAAGTGGCTAAAAAACCGAATATAGGCAAAAGGGAAGTTAACAGGAGTGGCAAATCTGGCCACCTTAGAATAGCATAGAGCAACAGGATACTCTGTACATTTCTGGAGCGACAAAATCGGTAAAAGGACCTACAAGAGGCATCAATAGAGAGAAGCACATTGGACATTTAAATTCACATAGCAGGGTAGTTCAAAGAGTAATTGTCTATGTTTAGAATAGCATAGAGCAACATGATACTCTGTACATTCCTGGAGCGACAAAATCGGTAAAAGGACCAACAAGAGGCATCAATAGAGAGAAGCACATTGGACATTTAAAATGACATAGCAGGGCAGTTCAAAGAGTCATTGTCTATGTTTAGGACCAAGAGAGCATAGATACTCAAAAGCAGCCACAGTTAGATCAATGAAGTCCAGTCCTCCAGAAGATTGAGGCCTGTATGAATACTTCCAGTCCTCAAGATCCATTTCAGTTCCTCCTTGTTAAGGAGCTGCGCCATGTCCGCACCCCTTGGCGGTGGCTTTATCACGCTAATGATTGTCCACCGTATGTCATTTTCAGTGTGACCTGCTGCCTGAAAATGTTCGACAAGAGGAGCATTTGGAGTATTGCAGCGTATTCTGCTGCGGTGCTGGCAGATCCGTATCCGTGCCTTTTGTGTAGTTTGTCCAATGTAGATTTTATTACAAGGACAAAAAATAGCATAAATAACATTATTAGTGTTGCAATTCGAAAAAGTTTTCAGTTCAATCCTGATTTTATCAAAGACAAATTCTTTCCCCTCAATTGTAAACTGGCAAACAATACAATCACCACATTTAGCATGTCCTGTCAGGGGCGGCAGACCCCAGAGTTCATTAAGTGTTCCTGTGTTTTTGGTAGATGGTAGGGCCGCAAGTACTAGGTGATCTTTTATGTTTTTTGCTTTACGGAATGCGAACAGGGGGCATTATAAATTAAGTACCCCTGCATTCAGAACCTCCCAGTGTTTGATAATGCTCTTCTGGATGGTGTGTGATACTGGTGAAAAAGTGGTCACACAGACCATACGGTTCTGTGGTTGTTTTTCTTTAGGTTCCAAAAGTGCATCCCGGGGACAGTACCAGGCTCTTTTAAGGGAGTTACGAACTAGCCTACGTGGGTATCCCCTTGATGTCAGTTTATTGCTGAGGACTTTTGCCTCGCGAAAATAATCCTCTTTTAGTGAGCAATTCCTCCTGATGCGGAGAAACTGTGAGTAAGGGAGTGAATCCCTCAGGGCACGAGGATGGTGACTGTCATATCTGAGGAGTGTGTTCCGCTCTGTAGGCTTCCTGAATAAACTTGGAATCAGTACCCCGTCCTTATGCTGAATGTTCAAATCAAGGAATGGGATGGTGGTCTTACTATGTGTCAAAGTAAAGTTGAGTCCGTCACTATTGTTATTGAGCCAGTGGAGAAATTGTCTCATGGTGGTGTCAGAGTCCTGCCAAATCATAAAAACGTCATCTATGTACCTTCTCCACACCGAGATCCCAGTGCGGAATGGGTTCATAGGTGACAGTATGCGACTGGTCTCGAGGTCGTCCATGTAAAGTATGGCTAGGTTTGGGGCAAAAACGGCCCCCATAGAAGTACCCTTCACCTGCTGATAATATTGTTCATCAAAAAGGAAAAAATTCCTAGTGAGGCAAATCTCCAAAAGTTGAAGTATAAAGACCGTGGGTACAGCATGGGGCCTTGGTCATCTGTTGAGGACTCTGCTCAATGACGAGGAGGGAATCAATTTGAGGAATATTGGTGTAGAGCGACTCCACATCCAACATGCAAAGGGTGTCGGATGTGGGGTCGAATGGGTGTTCATCAACTAAATTGATCATAGCCATACTGTCACGTATGTAGCATTCAGTCTCAGGTACAAAATCCTTAATGAAAAAGTTCACATATTGGCCCAATGGTTCCAAGATGGAGCCGCAGCCCGATACTATGGGTCGGCCAGGTGGCTTGTCCTGGCTCTTGTGAATTTTAGGGAGAGTGTAAATCACAGGTGTACGAGGTGACGTGATGTTCAGAAACTTGTGTTCATGTTTGCTAAGAAACCCATGTTCTAACCCTTCATTTGTGACTTGAAGGATGAGTTTCTGCAATTCCCTGGTGGGGTTGGTAGGCAGTCTGAAATAGTGGTCAGTGTTAGTCAGCTGTCTCAGGATTTCATTCTTGTATTCATCTCTCTCTTGGAGGACTATACCTCCCCCTTTGTCAGCGGGTTTTATAACAAGGGTGGGATTGGTTTTCAAATTAGAGAGTGCTTTTTTCTCTTCCATTGAGACGTTGTAAGGAATGAATTGACTTGACGTTTCCAATTGGGTAACGTCATTGAGAACTAGTTTCTCAAAGGTGAGTATTTCACCTGGAATCATGTTGGCGAAAGGTGAAAAGGTAGAGGGGGGTCTAAAAGGAGTATTAGGGTTATTGCTGGGTTTAGGATTAATCAGGAAGTAACTATGTAGTCTTATCTTCCGGAAAAACCTCAGAAGTTCAGTTTGCAAATCTAGGAAATTAGGGGCGAATAGTCGGCACAAATGAGAGTCCCTTACTTAATAGGGATTGCTCGGTGTCTGATAGTTGGTGCGTAGATAAGTTAAAAATAGGTAGCACCGAGCTGTTGCACTCAGTGGGTGATTCTGTATCGTTGTCTACCATTAGTAGTGTTGCCGACGTGTCTGGTGTTCCCCTGGTGGATTGGACCAGCGTTGTTGTTGTTTTACCCTCCCTCTTTTTGGGGGCTCGGACTGTCCCCGTCCTAAAAAAGGAATGTTGGGATTCCTGTTGGAGGTGCTAGTGCCCTCACCTTGGTCAGAATTGTCAGAAGATTCAGCTGATGTGTCAGAGAAGCCAACTAAATTGTTTTGTCTGTTAAAACGGCCCCGGGGTCTTGCGTTTTGGGGATTATTGTATAATCTGTTGGTGTAGAAATCTTTATTCAAATAGGGGTATGCCCTTTCTTGTGTAAAAGATTTAATGTCTTTCTTCACCTTGGTAGATTTTTTATTTTGTTCTAACCTGTGGAACTCGTCTACAGTCTTCTGTACCTGTTCTAGTAGTTTTTGCACTCTATTGTCGGGTTGTTGTCCTTAATCTGCTTTTCTAAATCAGTAATCTCGTCAGTTAGTTTCTTAAGTTCTTCTGTCGCTATATCGATGCCGAGCACCATCCAATGTCTGGAGCAGGTAGTACCGATATAGCTAAAATTGGTAATGTACTTAGTGATGTCAGTAAATACCCCTGGGATATTCCTAACTTGTAGTCCTGTGGGGATGATGTTAGCTTTGAGATACTCCGTTAGCATACGTGTCATCAATTGTAAACTGACAAATTTCTTCTTACACTTTTCAAGTTGTTCCACTAGGGAAATATTGGTGTCTATTGGAGTATCAGTAGTGTCTGAAAGAAGGGAGGGTCCCTCTAAGATTTTCTTAATGTAGTCCTCTGAGTATAATGGCGTATGGTCAGACATAGCCCTGAGAAAGGGAGGTGAGCAAAAGACAAAGACAATAGAACGTGGAGCTAGGGAAGTACCCACTTACTAGAAGGGGAGTCAGAGTGCTCAATCCTTGCAATCAGGCGATTGCGCTATACATGCTATGAAAAAACAAGGAGACCCAAATACAATTGGTCAGGGACCTTTGGGTAATTGAACTATTTCTAAAGACAGTGGTCCCCAGACAGAAAATAAGTTATAAATCAATAAATATAGACCCAATCAGTACTATATTGTAGACATCTGTCCAGCCGGACAGATATTTAATATGCAGTCAAATAATGTTTACAGACAATAAACATGGAACAGTTTAAGTGGGACACAAGCCTGCATCCAACTTAGCAAGAAAGACGTACAGCATAAAGTAAGGGGTTCAGGCAAAGGAAATTGTTTGTTTCAAGCACATTTCTAATAGAACAAACAGAATATACATGAGACACCATTACACAGAAATTAGAACATTTTCAAAGGGTGTATATGGTGTACAAGGTGTCGACGGCGTTTCGATCCCTTAAAAGAATAATGGGATCATCCTTAGGACATTATAAATAACATGCCTGTTATCATATGGCTTAAATTGCTAGAACCATGGAAAAAAGGAGGGAAGGAAAAGGGAAAGAAATAAGTTAAATTAGACAAATGAAAGTGGCGTATATCCGAAGTGCTCGTGAGATTGTCTCTAAAGTCCTGTCGGACGTGATGCGAGGCGCTCCTGAACATGAGAACATGCACGTGGATTTAACGTGCAGTGAAAACTATATATAAAGGTGAAGCGAAGGGATAGAAAGAGAGGAAGTTAGGCCGACGATCAAGATGGAAGAGAGATCTGGCGTAGGTGTTGGAAAAGTGAGAATATCTCTAACAGTAGCCGTGTAGTGGGTGGCCGGCAAAGGAAAAGACAGAGCTGAAAGTACTGAAGGGTGAGGGGGCGCCCAATCTGTCCTCTACCACCTCCTGTGCCATTGTGTACTGTAGCGCTACCTCCCCTTATGATACGTACATAGATACTAGCGCCCCTCACCCTTCAGTACTTTCAGCTCTGTCTTTTCCTTTTGCCGGCCACCCACTACACGGCTACTGTTAGAGATATTCTCACTTTTCCAACACCTACGCCAGATCTCGCTTCCATCTTGATCGTCGGCCTAACTTCCCTCTCTTTTTCTATCCCTTCGCTTCACCTTTTTTATATATAGTTTTCACTGCACTTTAAATCCACGTGCATGTTCTCATGTACAGGAGCGCCTCGCATCACGTCGGACAGCACATTAGAGACAATCTCACGAGCACTTCGGATATACGCCACTTTCATTTGTCTAATTTTAACTTATTTCTTTCCCTTTTCCTTCCCTCCTTTTTTCCATGGTTCTAGCAATTTAAGCCATATGAAAACAGGCATGTTATTTATGTCCTGAGGATGATCCCATTATTCTTTTAAGGGATCGAAACGCCGTCGACACCTTGTACACCATATACACCCTTTGAAAATGTTCTAATTTCTATGTAATGGTGTCTCATGTATATTCTGTTTGTTCTATTAGAAATGTGCTTGAAACAAACAATTTCCTTTGCCTGAACCCCATACTTTATGTTGTACGTCTTTCTTGCTAAGTTGGATGCAGGCTTGTGTCCCACTTAAACTGTTCCATGTTTATTGTCTGTAAACATTATTTGACTGCATATTAAATATCTGTCCGGCTGGACAGATGTCTACAATATAGTACTGATTGGGTCTATATTTATTGATTTATAACTTATTTTCTGTCTGGGGACCACTGTCTTTAGCATTAGAGAATCCCCCTTCGCCTTGCAAGGCTTCAGTGCCAGGCCGGGCACTGGGGGATTCTGGACATTATCAACGGACAAAGGTTTCTTGTGTTTTAATTACACCTTCAGCCAATAAACAGGCAAGCCAGTGAGCTGGGCAGTGATAGCTCTGAAAGTGGACACATGACCATACACATCAACATGTTGTAATAGGAGATGTACCAAAGAAGTCATGGAAATGTATTTTCTCCATTAATTAACATTGACCTGGAGGTTTTTGTCAAAGTGGAGAAAGAAAAACTAAATGCACTTTTGCTTAAAAATGATAGACTCAACAAAACTGGTAGGGTTTTTCTGTCTTAGTTTGGGAATCGAAAGACAGCCTCCCCTCCCCACGTCCATCACACAGAAACACGCGTACACACTCATCCACCAGCATACATATCAGTGGACACATATGCAGACACAAATATGCACGTCGTTTGGCACCTTGTTAATGGTATGAAGCGCTCTATCACTGCAATACAATATACAGACTTTGACACTGCCGTTAGTTCTGCTTAGTGCTGGTACCAGGCCATAATTTGTATTTCCTGAAGTTGACATTGCTGTCCCTCCCCCTTCCGATGCAAGCAGTGGCCTTGCATGCCTCTATCCACAAACTCTTAATGCTGCCCTCTGAAAAATATTGAAAGTTGTCTTTTCATTGAGTTCACTATTACCATACCTCAATCCCGTAAACCCTGTTGTTCTGCACAACTATAAAGACATAAGAGCATGTATTTCTATGCTAAAATAAGCTGTTGGAATGAGAAAACATTTTTTTCTAAGACTGAGGGTGGAAGATTCCTTCTTCAAAGAGAAGAAGTCATGTAAGGTAGTTTTGTCGCTTCAGGAAACAAAGAGGGACTTGAATGGCTATGGGGTTAGAAACGTAGTCACTGCAGCACTACAAGAAACCTATCTCACCCACCAATTCTCTCATAAGAATGCAAAATAATTTTGTTTCCTCGCTCATCGACTCACTTCTCAAGACCTGCTTTCCTCTTTTAACAGTGTTGAAGCCACGGTCATGGGATCACAGAAGACAGAACCTCTGTCTCCCTTCTCAGGTGCAGGGTTGGACTGTGACAGAAAATAGGCTCAAAAACCCAAACAAATGTTGCCTCATTAGCAAATCAGATAGAAAACCCCATATTTATAAATCAGATTAGTTTTGAGCTTGCAGAGACAGCCTGTATGGCTGCTTTGCAAGATATGGGAGATGCATGCATTTGTGCTTGCTGCAGGCAATGGTTGTAGTAATCAAATGTAAAAAACAGCCCTCCAGACCATAAACAGACCACAAACAGCCAAAAATAGCCAACCCACTGACCTGTCAGATCAATCCTCCTGCTACTGTAGATTACCTCACAGGAGAGACCTACCCTGCTCAGCCCCCATATACAAGCTACTTTAAACACAGAGAATGGGTATGATTTGATTGGGTGTGTAAAACTATAAAACAGAATCAAAACCTAACCTGATCTTTAACTTGATTCATGGGCAGTGTGTCTTGAGCTGCTGCAGTCCCAAGAGGAGCTGCAGACTGAAGAGAAATATTCCTGTTTTGCTTGGGGATGTGGTGAATAGGGCCCGGGAGAAGTCTGCTTCCTCCCACCACCCTGTGCAAAATTATTGCAATGTTGCTGCTTTCCCTATCCAAAAGCCTCTGACCCTGGCACTAGCTGCGCTTTCCCTGCAGGCATTTTCTCTCTCCTAAATGAAACCACAGCAAAAGCAAAAGGCACCTTTGTTAAAAGTGAGGCCCTGTTTCCTGATTTTCTGTTTTTTAGGACTGCTGCTTCTGAGATTACCTCACTAGCCCCGTAAGCATTGCAGAGCAAGCTTTCCTTCTGAAAGCAATCTCTGACATGCTTGCAGTTTCATTTAGGGGGGCCAGGCATTTTTATGGGTGTGCCTGGCCCCTTCAGGCCCCCCCGTGGCTATGGCCCTGGCTGAAGGGACGTACGCCCATAGGCTAGTCTTAGCTTAAGTAACAGCCCAGTCAGGCATGCACGCCACGGATCGGGACCAAGTCAATAATAAATCCAGTGGATAAACGTTAAAAAGGCATACTCAAATGCTTAAATACTATTCAATGATGTGTATTTGGAAACATTTAAAAAAAAATATTCTGGTAGATCTGTTTTGAAAAAATATGGACTACAAAGGACATAGATAAAAGACAGCCTGGTTTAATGAGAATACGTCGTGGTAAAAGGAGGAAAATACTATTGTAACATTGCCCTAAATAATCTTGTTCTGCTCTAAAATTTAAAAAAGTGATTTTTTTTACGTAAAACAATTATTCTGAGAATTGCTAAACATAATTCATCAGATATAAGACAAATCTCTAGTTATCACAATTGACTTCCAAAATTAATTTTTAAAATATATCATGGCCCTAGGTCCCTGAGACCACGTATTCACACATTTATACTCACTCTTGTCTCTAAATAAAAACAATGCTTCTTGAACACCATGAGCAGTCTCTAGATTACAGCGTGCATGGTATTCATTGCACATATAGAAAGAGGAAAAAAACGAGGCGAAATAAAGCTATTTCTCCTCGTTATGCCTCCCCTGGGAAGGCGTAGCATTCAGATGCATTCCCGGGTCTAACATTAGTGGTAAATCTGGAAATGCTTCGGAATCCATTGGTGGATGAGAGAGAAGACCCATGCTTCACCCATGGAATGCTTCGCTGCGGCAGAGTAACCCAAGGCAGCGATTTATGCTGCCTTGTATTACTCAAGATTTACCAAAGCCACCCAGGGCCAAGCAAGGTGGCCTTACGTGGATGGAAAAACTCATTATAGGTTTTGCGTTGCACTTCACCCCTTTGTGTGGTGCAAGGTCGATGCAAAACTCTGAGGACCTCATTTACTTATTTTTGGCACAAGGCAGAGCTGCAAGCCTTCCTGCTGTGCTGAACTGCCCTATGTCAAAAGAAAAGGGCAGAAATGTGCTGTATCTATGACATAGGGAGCATTCCTGTACTCTTTTACTATGCTGGTTCACAAATGGCTGCCTAGAGCCAACACAGACGCCTTTGCACCATGGTGCAAGGGTGCCTGAGTTGAAATCAGGTTGTTTTCGTGAACGAAGAGACACCTTCCTTCACAAAAACAACTGTTACACCACCCCTGGGGAGGCTTGGGGGCATATTATCTAGAAAAGGCGATAATGATAGCCAGCTAAAGTCATCTGCATTTTATTTATCGCTTCCTTTCCTGGACACATTTCTTAATTTTATCGACGTTTTATCAAGACGTCGATAACATGCGATGGTGTACGGGAAAGGAAGCGAAAACTCCCGCTAACACGCGATAGACAAACATGCGATAGCATGTAGTCAGCACGTTAGCGGTGCATTAGCGGGAATAATATTTCAGCTAACGTGCCATGCAGCCTGAAAACCCCGTTAGACAGGCGCCTCGCACTCTGCAGCATGAAAGTTGACAAACTATGAATTGGGTAACAGTGAATGCTAACATCAAAGGTATTAATATAGAACTAATCATTGACAATTTATAATCAATATTCTTAATGTTAGGTGACAGGCCGGATGATGATGTGATGAACTGCAATGTACCCCCTTTACAAGACAACGGCACCTCTGTACATGGTACGGGCTAATAATGCAGCATGAGGTCTACCTCTTTGATGTCTGTGGCGGAGATCAGGGCTAGTCTCCCCTGTATGACCATGTTTAGTCAGGTTTTTTTCAGGTGTTAAAAACCTGCGTACATCGGGGGTTAGCGCGAATTTTTTTATCGCGGGTCATCTTTGATAATACAGCGAAGTGCTGTTAGCGATTTTTACCGCGAAATTTAGGTAAGTAACGCCTACCTTGCAGGTCATTAGCGATACATATCGCTGGCATGCAATGCGATAAAATAACCGCCAGCTAACGCCGGAAAGCTTGCGCTAATGCATGTTAGCGCAGGCTCGCTAATAGGGCGATAAAAATATCGCCGCTTTATCGGCAAAAAGTGCCGCTAAAGCGGCGATAATGCCCTTGATAATATGCCCCCTAGGCTTTTGACGCATTCCCAGGTTTACAGCATGTTGTAATTCTGGGAATGTGTCAAATGCCATGAGTGTTGCATCGGAACACCCACCGTAATGCCCATGGCATGCCTCCCTATTGCAGTGTGAGTCTCTGCATTGCCTCGCACCATACCGATGAGGCTATGAAAAGCCATGCATGGTGGCTTTACGTGCCCTCATAAATATGGCTCTGTAGTGTGCACCACCGGAGCGGCATTAAAAATGATGTCCTGGCAGTGCACGGGGCTTGTAACTGAGCCCTTTAATAAATAAACCCCTCAATTGTTTGCCATTTCTCCCGGGGGGGAGGGATGAAATATAGGACTTTGGCGAGGAAGACTATGACTCAGAGTAATGAAGTTTACCAGTAAGTGACAGTCATTACTTACCTTATTTGTCTTCCTTGCCACAGTCCTGACTAAATTAGAATATACCCAAACATATTGTGAAAAAAATTGCTTTACACAGAAAACAAAGCTAAACCAAGTGAATTTATTTACACAAGTTATGAGACTATCGCCACATTAATGCATTGCAGAAGGGACAGCTGAGCCAAAAGAAGAAGCATAAACATCACCCATCTTCAATTTATAGTGAGCAATGAAAGTGTGATAGGTGGCTCATTTTGCTGTAGTTCAAATGTCTCTCTGAGATGCTCCCTTTAATGCTGCCCAAGAGTAGGATTTAGTCCTCATGAAATGTCATTGAATGGTTGCTGGAAGAGAAAGGCTAATCTTCTGGTATGTCATTGAAATTACTGTCTTGATTTAAAGCCTTAAAGTGGAAACAGTGGGGCGTTGACCCTTATTGGGCAAACCAAAGGTGATGAATAAAGAATCCACCATTCTGAAAGGGGCTGTTCTTTCTAAGTAGATGCTGAGAGATCTCACCAAATCTAAAGTATGCCACAGGATTTCTTGATCTGAGGGCAGGACAGGAAAATGGATCAGCTCTTGAGAAAGATGGAAAGAGGAAGACACTTTAGGTAGAAAGGAGGGATCCGGTCTTTGGACCACCTAATCTTGAAAAAATCTCAGTAACAGTTCATGGCACAGAAGAGCCGTCTGCCTGAAGTTATTGCTAAAAAACCAAGGGGCATATCAGCAAGGCGAGGCGATAAAATTATCGCCGCTTTAGCGTTCGTTTTCGGACGAAAAGCGGCGATAATTTTATTGCCCTATCAGCATGGACACGCTAACACGTGAATCCATGCCTTAGCGCCTGTTTACTGAACGCCCAGCTTCGCATCTCTAATGAGATGCAAAGTGGGCGTTCCTTCCCGAAATAACTGGAGAAATGTCGCTAACTGACTTTTCTCCAATTATCAAGGGAATCGCTAACAAGCATAGCGATAAGAAAAGTAGCGCTAACCACGGTTATCGCTACCTTCCTTACGCCTGCTTTAATTCTGACTGAGCCATGTAATCAAATGGGAGGTGGATTACATGGCTAAGACCACCCTGCCCTATCAGCAAGGTATCGCCGGTCACAGTGCGATTATCGCTGGTTTCCCAGCGATAATCACACTGTTTTCCAGCTATCGCTTGCATTTCTATCGCTTTGGAGATAAGCGTTGCTGATAGCACGCTATCTCCGCGATAGAAAGCAGCGATAGCCGGTAATAATTATCCTAGCGCTAAGTGCGCTTAGCGATAATTATCGCCGGCCCTTGTTGATATGCCCCCAAATATCTTTAAAGTAAAAAAATAAATAAGGATACTGCTAGAAAAGGCTCAAAAGGCAGTTCTTGCAAACAATCTAAAACCAGGGGAATGTTCCAGCAAAGAACCAGGGAATGGACAACTGGTCTCTTGAGATGAAAACTCCTAAAAAAGTGAGAAGTGAGAGGACCAAATTAAGAACTTGGCCTCTGATAGCCTTAATTGCTGCCAATTGACTACGTAAAGTGGCACAGATAACAAGAGCCATGCAGCTCCCATTGTACACCATGTGTAGTAGAGTTGAAGCTGCCTACGGTCGTGCAGGTGGTTACGTAGACCTCGCAGGTCCCAAAAGCAGGATTCCACCCCAAGTTGCCTGCGAACGTGCAAACGGTCACTCGGACCTTGTGGGTCCCGAAAGGAAGATTCCCTGCACCTCTCTGGTGGCCTCGAAGCTTGGGGCCACTCTGGCTGTCCACAGTCGATGGGATACATTTTCCGGTACCCCAGGATTTGAGGATGCAGGATCTTCACTTCGGTCGGGCTTCTCCCTCCGGGCTGCTGAGGAGTGGCTGCACCACATGGGGCTCCATCCTTGGGGGTGAGTTGAAGCGCTATGCAGCATGAGTCTCAAGAGGGACGCGCCGATCCCTGGGAAACTTCTCAGCCCTTTGATAAACCTCCACAGGACAATGGGGATCAGGTCAGTGTCAATTCAATTCAATTTACTTTATTCGATTAATTTGAGTTAATCATAAAAGTTCAAAAAAACCATCATAAGTATATACAATAAAAAAAGCCAGAGGTGACAATTAAAACACCATTAAAAACAATATAAAAAATATTAAGAGAAACTATTCATCTCAGCAAACGTACATTTTCCTAGTTTTCAGTAACTGGCATAAAAAGGAGGCGACACAAAAGCAGGTTAGGGGGTCGGGCAACATTCGTTTAAAAATCTAGGACCGGGCGACATTGGCTAAAATTATACTTGCGCATGATTGGAATTAAAAATCTTTTACGGTGTTCACAGTAAATGTTAGAAAAAAAGAAAATGCAAATCGGATTGAGTCGAGGAGCTGTCACATGGGCAACACGTGAGATCATGGGAAGCGTATATGCCGGAAGGAAAGCCCAACATGCATGGAATGAGGTTAAGGCGAAACCTTAATAAAAATAAATCTATGCAGAGGGTTTGTTACAAATTCCAGATATGATGGAACCCATTCAGTATGCATTTGGCCCTCAAGATACTCACGTACTATAAGTTTGAGGGACTGAGCAGTAAAACTAGCCTTGTTCTAAAATTTTAAAAAGCGGCCTTTTGAGGCTTTTTTCAAAATAGACAAGCATTTTTCTGGGAATCAAACAGACTTCCTAGGTCCAAGGCATGAAGAGTGTTTTTAACGTACGTTAACCACATTATGCTCTGTTCATGTTCTAAAGACAGACAATCCACAATGATTTGTTGAGTGAGGTTAACTGTATCTCTTCTCCAGATTGAGTGTCAAAGGAGGATTGGTGCTACATTTATTTGCTCGGTAATGTGAGGGATATTCAGCTCGTGATGTAAGTTATAATTGGAGCAACTGGTGGGAAGGCTCATCATTTTCTTCCAAAATGAATTTGCAATTGTTTGTATTAACTTTACATTAGCATATCCCCACACTCCTGCACCATAGGACGCTACAGAAATTGATTTAGCTCCATACACTTTTTTAACCGTATCTAAATGTCTTGTGCCCAGCTTTTTAGTAAACGATTTGATGGCATTAGTGCTCTTTTTTAGCATTATTCCTCGGTTAATCACCATATTGGACCAGGATAATCTGTGATCAAAGGTCACCCCTAAGTATGTAAACAGCTCAGTTTGCAATACTTTACAGTCAGAAACAAAAAAGGTAGGGGGATTCTTCATCTTCCGCCCTGCAACTAAAATAAAAGACTTGGCCTCGTTAGTTTTTAAGTCCAGACTTAGCATATAGTTTACATGAGTGTCTAACAGTTTCTGGAGGGCCCTACCCATGCGGGCAATTAACATAGCATCATCTGCATATAATAAAATCGGGATGCGCGTCTTGTTTATTATGGGGACATCCAGGGTTGATTCTAAGAGTTGGGACTCTACTCCATTTGTGTATAAGGAGAACAGAAATGGGGCGAGAAGTCACCCTTGCCGGACCCCCCTGGTAATTTGGAACCATCTGGTTTACTCCCCCTGTTGCCCATACCGTACACAGGCTTCGGCCTTTGAGTACAGCTGCCTTAAATAGGTAATTATAGCTTGATCTACCCCCATTTCCTTCATGATCCTCCAAAGATGTGAATGGGTAACGGAGTCGAAAGCTACACTTAAATCCATAAAGGCCAAATATAAATGACCTTGTTTGGCATGGGTGTATTTTACTATCAGCAGACTCCAGTTGAGACATTGGTCTTGTGTACACCTACCCTTTTTAGAGCCGTATTGGGCCGGGATCATGATGTTATTCATATCTGCCCAGGCCTACAGTTTATTTAGTAAAACTCTGCCCATGAGTTTCACCGTGCTGTCAAGGAGGGAGATTGGTCTGTAATTTCTAGGGTCAGCTTTGTCTCCTTTCTTATGTATAGGTATTAAAATTGCTTTATGCCAAGATGCGGGGGGCCCTCTTTAGCTATAGCGTTAAACGCATTCGTAATCACCGGCCCCCAGAGTTCAGGAAGGGCAGTAAAAAAGTCTATAGGGGTGCCATCAAAGCCGGGGGCTTTATTACTTGTGCATTGTGCTAGGGCGTCGATTATATCTTGATGGTTAAAAATCAGATTGCTATTGGGGGATAGGACTAGGTGTTCGTGAATGTCCCGAGCATCCTCCCACTTGCCATTAAAAAATGTATTAAAGTGCTCTGCCCAAGAGTCCTCAACGACGTGATTATCAAGGTTGGGGTCTGTGGATGGTTTTAAAAATGGAGCATTAACTACTGCCCAAAAGTCCCTCGTATTGTTTGTGGCAGATGCTTGGAACAATTTTTCCCAGGCTTCTTCCTTTAGAAACTTTACCCTATTCTTCCTAGCCCTGGAATACATAAGGCAAGCCTGTTTTACCAGGCAGGGATTTCTTGGGATGATCTTTACTCTTCACAAGATTCTTTTTTACATCTGACCGGATTGATTCAAAGGCCGCGATCATGCTTGATGAGGTCATATTTAGATCAAGACAAGTTTCTATTTCATGAAGCCTACTTGCAACCACCCTAGGGATGAGGACTGCGTATCTATTCTTTCCCATTTAAGTTTTAACCCATTCTTCTTAGCCACATGTAGTTTCATATGTGTGAAGTTGGTACTATGAATTCCTACCCAACATAATTGGCAGGTTATGGCCGCATGATCGCTAAAGCCTAAAAAAGTGACCACAGTCTTACTAAGGACCCTTCTCAGGAAAGCCGATGCTAATATAAAATAAATAGTGGAGCTATTTAAGCTAGAACGGTAGGTTTTTAACGGATGACCGGTAATTTCCTGCACAGGATTCATTATTTCCAGATCTTTTATAATAATAAGCTTGTTTAGTACATTCCCTTATTGGTTGTGGCAAAAGTGCACACCTCCCCCTCTGTCCTTGTTAAGTAGGCCACATATTGGATTTAGGGCAAAGGGACAGGAATGTACAGTAAAATCACCCAGCCATAACACTTCTGGATCTTTTTTATACAAGTCAAATAACCAATTAATTTTCTCTTCCACTAGAGTTGCAACCTTATGCATCTCTCCTCCAAATAGATTGTTGTAAAAATTGATAAGTAAAATAGTGTTACCATCTGGATCTTTAAGGTGCAACATATTAAAATATTGAGATTCATTATGGTAAGAAAGTACTTCAAATTTCAAAGTATTCTTTAGAAGTGTCACGATCCCGCCCCTCGCCCGATCAGACTTAGATGCAATCGCTGGGGTAAAATATGATCTATAACCGTCTATATTGATGGGTCCCACTGACCAAGTCTCTTGAAGGCAGACTAAATTGAAGGTGGTAATGAACTTGAGCCAGTCTGGATCTAACAATTTGTGGCCCAGCCCTTCAATGTTCCATGTAATAGCAGTAAATATGTCTCCATACTTTGGCAGTATATCTTGAAAAGCCATGCCTTCAGGGAAGCCGGCAGATACTGCGGTAAACAGATTAGAAGTTGGTAAAGGTGGTACAGTGAAAACACCATGCCACGTGTGCAGTTGGGCATCCAATAAGGGAGGAATATGGTTATGCAACCAATTTCCATTTGTACAGGGCTGAGGTGGTAAAAGTTTATTAAAAAAAACAAGCGGTAGAGCAAATATTTGAGATGATGTTCATGATTAATTAGGCAATAAATGAAGACGTTTTTCTGCCATAGCTGGAGTTTTAAAAGATAAAACTACACAATCCCACTGGATAGATTTGTCTTGTTTACCCACCCAAGTAACTCTTCGTGCCATTAGGATTTTGTAGTGCTCCTCTGAGCGTTGGTGAATTTGTGAATCCAATGTTGGGCTTTATTGATTAATTGAGTAGTGGATTCCTTATGATCACTTTTTAAAACCGGGGTTTTCTCCAAAACAACCACGTAGGGACAAGCCGCTGGAGGGAGGTCAAGCCTCGGACCCTCTTTGGATTTTTGTCCAAAACGCGGGCCCCCTGACCTTGTAGCCAGTCTAGCCTGATCAACCTCCTGCGGATGAGGTTGAGGTCGGGAAATCCTCGCTGATTCTGCAGCTTGGCTCACACCGGAGCCATGGTGAGAGTTATGCAATTGGACAAAGGTCGGGGGCTCGGGCCAGTGGCATCCACCATGCTATTGCCACCTTCCCGTGTTTGTTTATTCAATTCTGAGGAACTACCTCTGGCTCAAACTTCACTAGGTGGCACATATCTAGTTATCACCAGATCCTTAATAGCTTTTTCAATGGCATCTAAGCGCTGGCAAATTGGAGATAGGAGACCGTTGAACTTTTCAAGTAGGTCAACCAGATTCCGAGCCTTGGGGGGGCATATCTATAGACTGGGGTTGTAAAGTCTCCACGTCACCAGCTAATGGATTTCCTGCACGTGACTTACATTTTATGGGTTGTTTAGGGTTGTTAGCGCAAAGAACTTTGTGAGGACCCCTCTTTCTTTTGAGAACAGATGCTACAACAGGGGGAGTTATATCCTCGGGCTAGGAATAACTGTGATGACCCCGGAAGCAGAGGGGGGACTCACTATGGCTGTAGGGGTGCTAGAAATCTGGCCCTCATTAAGAGTCTCTTGCAATGTAGCCCTAATTACACTGTCAACCCCACCCGTTGATAGCCTCCTCTCTGCACAGGCAATTTCCATAGCTATGGCTCAAGAGGCTTTCGCTAAGAAGGTGTCTAGAGAAGTGATTGTTACCTCTTCAGCAGGGGCGTGGGGTGTCCTCTTCTTCACCATCCTCTCTGTGTACTTTTCCACCGTATTCAAACTTCCCTTTGACAAGATGTTAGAGGGGGGCCCAGCCTCTTCCAGGCGCAGACGGGCCCGCTCTTGGTTTTCGCCCGGGCATGCGCCCTGGCGTTCCCACGTGCATCCCTCCCAGCGGGAGCCCAGGTAGCCTTTAAACGCGCCTCCGGGCGTGGGAAACTGTCATCGGGCGGCAGCTGCTGCGGCGGTCGACTCTGGGGCTTGTTGCTCGCCCCCTCTCCTCCTCAGATTTGACTCCCGTGCAGCAGGAGCCCAGGCAGCCTTTAAACGCACCTACGGGCGCGGGAAACTGTCAGTGGGCAGCGGCTGCTGCTGCGGTCGACTCTGTGGCTTGTTGTCTGCCCCCTCTTCTCCTCAGATTCGGCGCTGAGGCATCAGTTCAATAAACCAGGACACCTGGTTCTGAGGAACAACAGTGCTGTGCTTAGAAGATTAGAATTGCTGGTCTCAGAGTCCCACGGCAGAAATGATGATACAGAGGGCCATATTATCAAGAACGGCGATAACATTATCGCCGCTTTAGCGGCGATAAGGGGCTTGATAATATGCCCTATAGAATTCCAATAGAAGCCCAGGTTTGATGTCCTTCACACCAGAACCTGGGCTTCTATTGGAATTCTATAGGGCATATTATCAAGCCCCTTATCGCCGCTTTAGTGGCAGTTTCCTGCCGCTAAAGCGGTGATAATGTTATCGCCGTTCTTGATAATATGGACCAGAGTCTTTTGTGGCCCAGAGACTCTGAAAGAACAAGGGGCAAGTCAACAAGCCCTTGGAGAACACTCTTAGTGGGCACAGAAGAGGGTGGCAGGCAGCAGGCCAGCACATAAAGGCAGGTTGCAAAGTGGCAGTCCCTCCTGCAGCCTAGCAGGCTGCAGGTCAACACAGTAAAGCAGTTAGCAAAATGGTGGTTCCTCCTGACAGCGCAGCAATCCTCTGGCAGTGTCTGGTCATGCTTACACTCAAAAATGTCTTTGATATAGGGGGTGACTCCAAAAGAGTCCTTACGAGTGCACACATAGGGGCATATTCTCAAGGACTTATCGCCGATTTATCGGCACTTTAGCGCCGCAAAAGTGGCGATAGATTTATCGCCCTATTCTCAAGCTGGTGCAAACTGCCGATATTGCCAGTTTTCCAGCGATAGCTGCCGCAAAAAACATCACCACGGATGAGAGCGACAACTAACGCTAATGATATGCAGAGTAGGCGTTCCCGTGCAAAAACACACGAAAACACCACTTCGCGATATTCTCAACGACCAGCCAGATCTGCGATGCGATCCAAAAACAGGCGATAAGACGAGTTAGCAGCAGGGATTTAACACCTGCCTTTTACTGGTGTTAAGCAGGACGACAACCTGCAGTATGAAAGGGAGCCCAGCCCAGAGCCACATCAGAAGACCAACACATGTCATGGAGCTACTGATCATGCAGCTCAGAGACCCAAGAGATTAACAACACCCACCGCCACCACCCCCAGGCCCCCCCCGGACTACCACCGAGGCAGCGCAGAACAAGACAGCTGACCTTCTGAAAACGGCATGGCCCCTCAGCCACACAATTGCAGAATGTGGGGAGAGGTGGGAACCAAGTATGTGTGAAGGAGGCAAGTCACCCATGAATAAGAATGTGCACAATGCCAAGTGTGGCGGTGATGTGCTGGACAGACTTAAGTATGCAAAGCACAGACATGTCCATGTGGACATATACTGCTGGTGTTTGTAGTGTTGTGGACAGTGGACGCAACCATGTTACCTCAGGCAGTGGGGAAGACCTCGGTCATGTAGCTGTGTCGTCCCCCCCTGTAAGCGGAGTGGGCTTGTCCGGCGTACGCCAGTCCAGCGTAGGAGTGTGAATAAATTGGCGGGGGCTCTGGGCGTGGTTCACTTCCGGGATGGCCAACGCGTCTGCCAGGGCGGCGCCCCTCACCCTGCCACGAGTCCGCCGCCGTGACCGCCAGCCTCCTCAGCTAATCGCTGGCTTCCGCGACACAGGCCCCCAGCGCACCCAGCGGCACAGCACCACGGAGTTATGTGTGTGCTGACTACTGCCTTCGGCCTACACTGCACGTCCCCCAATTCAAATTGAGCCTTGATTTATTGATGGCGCAGTCCAGTAGGCAACAGACATTGCTTCCAGTGCAGCCCGCCCGGACGATGCATCATCGCAGGCTGCGCACCCACTGAGCGCTTCAGGTGCCACTAACTCTGTGCTGCTCAAGTCAGCGCCACGTGGCTGTGGGCCCTTGCTGACCACTGCCTCCGACCTACACTGCGGTCAGCAGGGCTCACACATATCAAATCCAATACTGACCTGCAAGGACACGCCATCATCGCAGGCTGCGCACCCGCTGAGCGCTTCAGGTGCCACTAACTCTGTGCAGCTCAAGTCAACGCCACGTGGCTGTGGGCCCTTGCTGACCGCTGCCTCCACCGTACCCTGCGGTCAGCAGGGCTCACACATATCAAATCCAATCCTGACCTGCAAGGACACGCCATCATCGCAGGCTGCGCACCCGCTGAGCGCTTCAGGTGCCACTAACTCTGTGCAGCTCAAGTCAACGCCACGTGGCTGTGGGCCCTTGCTGACCGCTGCCTCCGGCCTACACTGCGGTTAGCAGGGCTCACACATATCAAATCCAATCCTGACCTGCAAGGACACGCCATCATCGCTTGCTGCACACCCGCCACCACCGCCAGGACCACCTCCAACCAACAACTGTCAGAGTCGGAGGAGTCTTACAGCCAGCCTATCAAAGTTGCTCACACCTGTCTTGGATGCCATCATCAGCTTGATACCGATGATCACTGTTCTAGTTGTTGCCAGCACCAACCACTCCCTGAGGGCTGGCTTACACTCACCCCACACCCATCCAGCACAGGCGTCACTGGACATGTGACCCTGGTAATAAAAAGGGGCCAGGCGCACGTGCCCGTAGCCAGTTCCACTATCTATCTAAGTGTGTCTGTGTGGTCATTATGTATGCATGATGGCCCCGGGCCCTACCACATTACATTGTGCTGTGGACAGCGGACGGAACCATGTCACCTCAGGCAGTGGGTAAGACCTTGGACACGTAGCTTTGTCGTCCCCCCTGTAAGCGTAAGCGGAGTGGGCTGGGCCGGCGTACGCCAGTCCAGCGTAGGGGTGTGAAGAATTTGCCCGGGGCCCTGGGCGTGGTTCAGTTCTGGCCTGGACAAGGAAGTAACTAATGCATGTGTCTCTGTTGTAGTGTCGGCGCCACCCAGCCCGCAATCGACAATGTTGCAATGTAGCATGCACCCGGAGGGCGGGCTCGCACGAACGGAGAAATGAAGGAGCGCAAGACCGCTCGGGGTCTTGGCTCATACATGCCAAGTGTTGTGTGTATCTGTATTGCCGCAACATGAGCCAAATGCCTAGCCTTAATCGCAGCGCGAGTTCAGCCAGGCATGAACTCTACATCTGTGTCCGCCCTATCCTTACCATAGGCCTACACTCACATGGCCGCCCACCTTCAACGGCCAACATCACAGTGTCGGTGTCAGGCTTGTGGACATGCACAGACAGGCATGACAATGGTGTGCCGTAGGAGTGCAAGTGATGCAACCGCGCAGCGCACACAAGTAAATAGGCTCGGGGGAGGGAGGAGCAGCTGTGAGGCAACGTAACACACAGTGATGCCGCTCATTTGCCACCTGCAAGACAAGTCAAACATGAATCCCAAAGTCGCACACATCCCACCCCACCCCCAACAAGCCACATCACATTTCCTGAATGCAAGCAGATGACAAACTAACATTAGGGATGAAAGCTCCTTTGTCTGAATTATCAGGCGGAAGCACATCTGCACCTCCGACCTCGGAATTGCATGTGCCCGGCCCCCCCTGACAGATACTATAGCAGCTGATGACGACTTCCACACTACGCACAGCCCGACGAAAGATCAACGTATACACACCCCACACACAGAGGTCCTTGCTCGAAGTTATCTTGCATGGAATGGCCTTCACACTTACTCCCACACCATCCCAGGCGTACAACCGTTGCACACTAAAACAACTCATTGATCCGAGCTGTGGCATTTCATCCACAAAACTGGCGCAGGTCAGAACAGTGCCGCTTCAACCAGAGCCACTAACGCAATGGCAGAACATCCCGGACACATGCACAACCCCTGTCACGTGGAACAGTACCGTGCATGTATGCTGCATTTACTGGGGGCACTGCCATTGGCAGTGCTGCGGATCAGTTACCGGCTAAGCTTCCGCCTTGCCAACGTCACCTGCGTTCAGCCTGTGTTGCATTGTCGATCGTGCATATTCGAGTGGTCCATGGATGTCTGCCTATCCAACAGGACGGTAGCTGAACTGGATTTTGACATGTGTGTGCGCCCCTGTTGGCCCACGACCAGGAGTGTCACCGTGATACCCGTTTATGGGATACCTTGATACTTGGCATACATGCTGGCAGCTGGACCTGGGAGATTGCACAACTCCTCGTGTGCAGTGACCACATTGAACCGCTCCCCTATTGGGCTGTAGTGCTAATTGGTGAAAGGGGGTGGACGCAGCACATCTGTCCGGACCTGCTAATGTATTGCCTCGCCGTCCTGTTTGATGAAGTCGACAACGACCTCATGTTGGAAATGATAGCCTACGAAGCTGCAATCGCTTTCATGGACGAGTAACTACGTACCTGCAGCCACAACAGATTGGAACCCATTGCACGTGTCCCAACACCTGTTGCATCTTGGAGATCTGGTCACATATCCCATGACAACAGTGGACATGGCTGCATTCGCCTGGACTCAGAATACATGAGCGGACAACAACGCGGGTTAACACACACCTGTGAAAGGTGAGGCACTCCCCCGGAGTGGACAGCGGGGCTTGGTAACATTCCTCATTCTGACATACTGCTGCATTGGTCTGCTTGTTGTGGCACTTATCTTGCCCGTACTGACACACATATGCTAATAAAGTGTACGCACCTTCACTTGTATTTAACTGTGATGAGTGTTGATTTGAATGACAATGTGTGTCTCACTGCCTATCTGGGTCACGGCCATACATGCGCATTGATAGCATTACCCAGGGAGTACCTTTTTGTGGAATCACTGTCCCTACATTCATCCATACTTTCATACTTGATTGATCATAGCCATGACACATCTGTGTGAATTCGAATGTTTTATTCGCATTCAGAGGAGTGTTGAAGCTGGACCAGTACAGGGCCATGCAAACCCCACTTTACATTGTTGCCCCGTGGAGGGCCAGCCAGAGTCCTTTAGGGATTGACAAGTTCATCGGAAGAGGAAGACTTCAGTCCGCAGTGTGATTGCTGTGTCGTTGGTAACCAAACAAAATATGGCAGTCCATGTCGAGGTCCAAGGTGAGTGTCGCTGAGTGTATCGGGGGACAGTGGAAGGTGTTATTCCAGGGCATGATGCAGAGGGCAGAACCAAGCTGAAACAGGCCATATGGTGGAGATGAATGCTACCACTTCATTCTTACCACAAAGCCCGATTCATCATCATCTCCGTCCTCTGATGTGTCCGGTGCCTCACATGCGGGTGGTGGTGTTTTGTCTGCATCACTGTGTGGCAGTGACACATCAGGGGCCGGAGGTGGAATGTCTGCCGCAGTGTGTGGCACTGACACTTCAGGGGGCGGAGATGTGGATGGAGTAGTAGCAGCAGCATTCATCCGTGCCAGGCCTTGTGGTGGCAATGCCAAGATGAGGATCCGCAGGGCATGGAAGATCACAGCTACATCTCGCTGGTGTTCAGCCGTGGCAAACATTCTTTCCGCCTGCATCCGCTCCAAGCTCTCCATCATTCTCCTTATGTGTCCCAACTCCCGGCTGACATCGCTGGAGCCACTCTGACTAGACAGTTGTTCTTGGCTCAGAGTCATGACTCCAGCGATGTCAGCCATGGATTGTTGGAGAGCATGGAGCGGACAGTGGGTGTCCATTAGGGACTGTAAGTCGTCCCTAGTGGGACTTAGACACCCACATATGGCATCTAGTTTGGCTGCCATGAGGTCGAACCCCACCCGCAGCTGATCAGCCATCTTCTCCTGGCACCCTAACACACGGCGTTGGAGTGCCATGTGTTGGTCGTGGGAGTCCTGGGAGACAGCCGTGGTGGTGTGTGCTTCCTGCTGTGTGGTCTGTGCATGGGGTGGGGTCATCTCAAGGCAGCTGGGCTGCCCTGCTCTAGGAGGTGGGGTGCCCAAGCTGTCCTTGAGCTGTTGGAGGGCGTCGGTGTCGATGTTGGGGAGGTCCTCTTCATCATCAGTGCTGAGTTGTTGGGTCTGCTCTGCAGGAGGTGTTGATTCTCCCTCTGCAATGTGAAGGGGAGATGCAGATTGACATTGTGTTCACATGTATGTTCACGCATTGTACAAGTTTACTAACAGACTGCATGACAATGTACATTGTGACTGTTTGTGAGGAGATGCCTATTTGATGCGGGACAGTTGACATTTCTACGCCATCAGGGATGTGAGGTTGTACTTGTACATTATCATCTCACAGTTTCCTGCTATGCCAAATGCGAATGGCCATTTTCTACACACAAGCGGCAGCAGTTGTGTCCTCTGTTCTGTTGTGAAAGTGTTGCAGTTTGTACCACATTGTTGTCAATGTTGAGGTGCTCTAATTCTTATGTGTGTGTGCTGCATTGTGGGTGAGTTGCCCCTTCAGCTCTGATTTGGCTGGCCCTTATCCCTTTCAGGCGGTGTGCCTTTCACTTCTATGCTTATACAGTGCTGAGATGTTGCAGACTTGGGTAAATTGGGCTCTTGGTCGGAGTTGTGACTCTTGGGCATGGTTTGTCCGCAGATGTGCTATACTTAATTGTGCATGTATGCCATTGTGCCCCTCTCCCCCCGTCCCCCCAGTCCCTGGTCGTTACTTACCCTGTTGCTGTTGGCTCAGGTCATGTTGTGCAGTGTCCGGTCCCCCAACTCCTGCCACCGTCTCCCCAATGATGACTCGGGTCACCATTTCCTCCATCTCATCCAGCTCCTGGTGTGTCGCTGGACTCCCACCTCCAGTCTGCATTGCTGCTTTCAGGTTGGCTGCGAGTTTCTGCTTGGTTTTGCACTTCACATCAGTCCAGCGCTTCTTGCAGTCGTCCACTTCCCTTCTCTTTACTCCGACTGCATTCACCTTGGGCAAGATGGACTGCCATATTGTATTTTTTGTTGCCAATGACACAGTGGAGGTGATGAACAGTTGGTGGTGGTGTTCTATCACCTCCGTAATGAGGATCTGGTTTTCCTGCGTACTGAAACGCGGGTTCCTCTTCTTCTTCTCCTTGCCCTTCCCTGACCCCGAGGTCCCAGGCTGGTCCTCCGTGGGGCTTGTGGGGTTCTGGTTGTCCTCTGTACTTGCTCCGGCTACCTCCATGGTGCTTCACAGTTGTTTGTGTTTTGTTTGTGTTTTTTGTTGCCGCTTTTCTAGTGGTTTTTTCCACCTGACTTGTGGGACTTGCAGGCCTGGCGCTGCTTATCGCTGAATTTTTTATCGCAGTTGGGCCCATCGCAACTTTTTCCACGTTCGGGTTTAGATTTTTATCGCCGTCCCAGTAATTTTATCGCGGACATTTGACGCGTTATCGGGAAACTATTGCATGTTACCGCCGTGTTGAGAATACGACGTTAACACAGAGTTATTTTCCCGCGTTAGACGGCGATATGAAAAATTGCGTTACCCTATTTTGGCGATGATTATTGCACGTTCTTGAGAATATCCCCCATAGTCTCTTTCAGCTTAGCCTGGCTCCAGACTATCAGTAGGGGGTAAATCAGCCCTTTGTGGGAGGCAGGCCATGGCCTATTCAGATGTAAGTGTGAACCACCTCTCCCTGCCCAGGAAGACTATCAGTATGCAAATGAATGCAGATGTATCCCCTGCCACACCCAGCCTTTCCTGTGTCGTGGCTGTCTAGAGGGAATGCACAAAGTGCAGCTATTACCCAGTCCAGATGTGTATTGAAGACAGACTGCAAAGCACACAGAGTTATAAGCACAGAGAAATGCCCACATTCTAAAAGTGGCATTTCTATATAGTATTGTGAAATCCAGTTTCACCAGTTAGTATGATTTATCACTCGATTCTAAACATACCAAACATGGCAGCGCCACTCCTTTTTGATCAGGAATTACCACTTAGAAGTATATAAGGGAATTCACAATGCTAGTCTATGAGAGCAGTAGGCCTCATAGCAGTGAAAAATGAAATAGTCTGTTTGTCACTACCAGGATATGTAATACATAAAGGTATATGTCCTACCTTTTATGCACACAGCACCCTGCCCATAGGGCTACCTTGGTCCTATGTTAGGGGTGACCTATGTTGAGTAAAAGGGGAGTTTAAGGTTTGGCAAGTAGATTTAAATGCCAAGTTGAAGTGGCAGTAAATTGCACACACAGGCCCTGCAGTGGCAGGCCTGAGACAGGTTCGAAAGGCTAGTTCTGTGGGTGGCACAAACAGTGCTGCAGGCCCACTAGTAAAGTAGCATTTAATTTACAGGCCCTGTGTATAAAGTATACCACTTTACAAGGGACTTATGAGTAAATCAAAATACGCCAAACAGGTGTAAACCATCATCAATCATTCTTTATTCGATCCAATAGATAAGATCATTAAAGCACAACTAAAGGATAAAACAGTAAAAAAATTCCAATTCATCTTACATAAGAGTCAATAGCAGCAATTACCTTTCACATGTAATAAAAAACTCTTATTGTGTAAGCAACCCCAGAGTATATTGTGCGATTTTACCACATAACAAGCCCAATACTATTTACAGTCCCCCCCTTCCTCTTTCTCATGCAAGCCCATAAAAACTTGGCTACCAAAAAGCCTACCAGAGGGCCAGACAGCGATTTAAAAAAATAAAATGCAACCCGACATTGTTTAAAATTTGGCACTTTAAAAGCAGGACGAGGTAGTCATTCCTTTCTTTCTCATAGAGCCGGCAAAACAATACTAAGTGTAACTCGGTTTGTGTGGAGAGGTTATCACACGGGCACAAAATCAAGTCTGAGTGGTTATATGGTTTTTCTGGATAACCTAACATCAGCGGTATCATGTTCATCGAAATCTCAATAGTATGAATTTATGTTGTGCACTAGTGACATTTGCTAAATAGAAGTACCCTCCCTCTATCAGCAGCTGGCTCTGGCGATAGATACAGACTGCCTGTTTGTCCCGTTTTTTTTCCTTGCGATTGTATTCTGCCATCAATAAAAACATGTTAATTACCTTTTGTTTTGATAACTTTCTGCATGCCAATGGATCCCTGAATAAGTCAGGGAGCCCAATATCCTTCAGCACTGACTCAATATAGTTAAGCCACCTGGACCTTCTGTGGTTTTCCAATTTGAAGCAATTTCTTATTATGGTTTGCGTCAGGGTCACCGTGTCCCTCCGCCAGATTGAATGCCACAATAGGATCGGGGCTAACCGAATTGAGTCTAGGATATAGGGCAAGTCCAATTCTATGTGTAAGATATAGATAGAGGAAGAGGGAGGAAGGCCCACTAGGGACTTAAAAAAGCTATTTTCAATAGTTTGGAGTGAGTCTGTCGCTACCATACCCCAGACACCTGCCCCATACGTTGCTGCAGCCTTTGTCTTGGCCTGATAGATGTTCTTTATCGGTAGTAATGGTCTGGCACCCAGTTTTTTGGAAAAAGATTTTATGGCCGAGAGGCTTCTCTCCATTTCCAACATCCTTCCTTCTACCAGTTTTGACCACAATAGATTTTTATCAAAGAGAACCCCCAAGTAGGGAAAGGTATCAACCACCTCTATTCTTTCGCGGTCCGCGTGGAGGTACGGGGTTTTGTATCTTTTTCTCGCCCCAGCTATGATTACAAAGGACTTAGTTTGATAACTTTCAGGTCTATTGGATCCATATACATACGCAGTTATCAAGCGTTGGAGGGCTAGCCCCGTTCTTGCAATCAACACCGCGTCGTCCGCATAGGCCAATATGGGTAGCAGGTGTGAGTCAAATGCAGGAACATCCCGTGTGGCCACCAAGAGGGTGTCCTCGACTCCATTTGTGTAAATAGAGAAGAGGAATGGGGCAAGGACACAGCCCTGCCTTACCCCCCCTGGCGATTTTAAATGGGCGAGTACAGTCCCCATTTTTGGCATAGCGGACCAACGCCGTGGCATTTGAATATAACTGTCTGAAAAAGTTAATTATAGCTGGTTTGACCCTCATCTCCTACATTATATTCCATAGCTTAGCGTGGACCACGCAGTCAAACGATGCTGACATGTCCATGAAAGCCATGTAGATCTTCCCTTCCTTCACTCTGGTGTATTTGTCTATTATCAGCGCTAAATTCAATCACTGGTCCACAGTACCCTTTCCCTGCTGGAACCCATATTGGGATTGGATTAAGATGTTATTCTCCTTGGCCCACTCCTCTAGCCTAAAAAGAAGGAGCCGGCCCATAAGCTTTGATCTGGTATCCAGCAGGGAAATTGGTCTACAGTTCTTTGGATTTGCCCTATCCCCTTTTTTGTGTATTGGGACAATAACGCCTGTTGACCATGAGGGGGGAGGGCCTGCCAGAGCTATGCTATTTAGGACATTCATTAATAGGGGCACCCATAGGTCCGGGGTTTCCTGAAAGAAATCAATTGGGACCCCATCCAGTCCTAGGGCCTTTCCGGGGCTACTTGACATCAGGCCTCTTCTCACTGTAGTTTTGCCTCTATGGTACGTGATGATGTGGGAGGATGAGTGCTTGAGGCAAAGATGTTTTCAAAATGGGCCACCCATGCGTCTTCCTCTACATTAGTATCTATTGTGGGGTCGCTGGAATTTTTAAAATGTGGTGCATTAACTATTTTCCAGAAATCTCGACTGTTACCCGTGCTAGCTGCCTCTTCAAGTTCCGATCATGCCACATGCTTAATAGCTGTTTCCCTGTTTTTCTTGCTAGATTATAGGTGGCCCGCAGTGCTCTTATTTGATCCGGGATTCTAGGTTTAGTTTTCAGGGCAGACATTAGAGCCGTCCTCGCTTTTGTACAGGGAGAGTCAAACCAGACCCTACCTCTCCCAGTATTTAACAATTTAGTGTGTGTAAGAGACAGTTTTACCTTCTCTAAAAGAACACAAAAAGAGGACACTACTGCCCCTGGGTCAGCGTCGGGTTCCAGGCATATAGATATATTACCCTGTATGTTTGAAACAATTTCTGGGACCATCTTAATTTTATCAACATGAGCCCACTTAAGTTGAAAACCATTTTTCCTTGCCACGATTGGTGCTCCAACTTTTTGATGGGAGGTTGAGTCCCTTGTGAGTACCCTTAACTCTAAGGATAGAATGGCGTGGTCGCTGAAAATCGTAAATTGGTTTTCTAACATGGTAGCCCTGATGCTAAGGGGATTAGTGACTACTATATAATCAATCGTTGATTCATACCCATTTCACTGAAAAGTTCACCCTAGATTACCTGATGATAGGTTTGGGTCATTGATTATTACATATTGAAGGAGGATAGGATCCTGTTTAAACAGTTTCCATATTCACTGTGGGTGAAATGATATATTGAGTTTCCTCCCAAGTCTTCTAAGCCACAGACAGGGAGTAATTTGTATTTACAGGGATGTATGTTAAAATCACCCAGCCAAATAATGTTGACTGCCTCATTCTTGAAATCGCTTAAGGGGTTATTTATTGCCTTATTTACCTCACCTACCACAGAGTGCATATTTGGCCCAAACTCATTATTATAAAAATTAATTAAGAGCCACGTGCCTTCCTTTGATACCTCGAGTGTCAGCAAATGGTAATGTGAGTTCGATGATTCAAACTTTTTTACTTTTACTGGTAGGTTATTTGGAATTAAGGTCAAAATACCCCCCTTAGCCCTCCCTGAGAGAGAGAGAGGGTTTAGCCAGTGTTTGAAAGGAGCAATATCCATTTACGAAAATTGGCTCCGTAGACCATGTCTCCTGAAAACATGCAATGTTGTGGTCTTGCCAGAATTTTTGCCAGTTATCATCACCCAATTTTGGGGCAATACCTCCCACATTCCATGATGCTCTTTTGAAAGTAGTTTTGTTTGCCCCCAGTTGTAAATTAGCTAACTTTGGGCTCTCTTCAGTGACAGGGGCCAAAATAACCTGACTGTCGCAACTTTCTTGGGGTTTTATCTCGGTTGGGCATAGTCAATCGCATGATTCTAAATCGGAGAGAGGGGCGAATCTATTCTCCAACCTCAAACCCAATGCCCCGAGGTTTCCGAATGGATTTAGCCATGCCTGGACATCCCTCTGGTGGGGTCTACCTCCTGCAACCAGCGGGAAGAGCGGTCTATAAAAATATTCCAATGATAAAACAGTAATCTGGGAGCCCTGAGACGGAGCTTTAGATAGGTACGCTAAAAGGGATCTAACAACAAATTCATTATTAAAATTTAACATCACACAATCTCCCGGCGTTTCTTTCCTTACTGTACCCAACCAGCCTATCCTTCTAGCCATAATCATTTGGTTAGAGAGACAGTTGCCTCTTCCCCCCACTTCGTTCAATCGCTGCGTCAGCCAGTGGAGTGCTTTAGTCATTAGTTGGTCTTTCGTTTCTAGTTGGCCCTCCCTCAAAAGTGGTACATTCGCCAGCACCAATACAAGTGGGGATGCTGCTGGGGGGAGGTGCAGAGTCTGAGGTCCAGTGGTCATGCTTCCAGCCTCGAATCTTTTCCCCCTCCGGTGGTCAGCTCTCCTCCCTCGCCCTGGCGAGGTTAGGACCTGGCTTGTCGAGGCTGTATTAAGATGGAGGTTTTGCGGAGCCTCCCCTGCTAGGTTCTCCGAGTGGGTGTTGGAGTGTTGCAGGAATGTTCGAATATGGGGGGTTGTAATAGTATGTCAGGGTTGGAGTGTGCGGGGTTGACCAGTTTGGTGTATACAGGCTCTATGTTTGGGCAGTCCACTGTCATTTCTGATCTGCGAGTCCCTGCTTGCGTATGTGTCTCTGGGCCAGTGCTGGATCCGTTCCTAGCATACAATGCCTCAAGAGAGCAAAAGTTATTTGTGGCCTGGGACTCCAAGTGGGCTAGCTTCTCTTCAATCTGGCTTAACTTCAGTTGGATAGGGTTCAACATGGTAGAGACCATATTTTCTAGTCTCTGCCACGTGTCGTCGTTCGTCAAGTGGCACACAATTGGGGGTACCGGGGGACTTTGCTTTGAGCAGGTTCCGTTTCATCAACCCCCCTTGTTTTGGCCGATCTAGAGACTTTCGCTGGTTTCTGTCTCTGTGGGCCACCACCCCTTTTTCTCTTTACTGGTGGTTCAGGGTTGGCGCCCAGGAGCTTTTTCAGGCCAGTGCCCCTAGTGGATATTCTTGTCGTGGTAGATGGCGTTGAAGGTAATGGGTCTTGAGGGATCAGGCCCGTAGGTATTCCTGGTTCTTGTTCTGGTAGGGGAAGTTGTGTGAGAGCCTTAGGTGTGGGTTGGCCCCCCAGAGAGTATTGCTTCTGAAGAATACGCTCCCAGGAAATGCGTTGTTCAGTCAATTCTATTTCATGTGTTATAACAGACGCAGCCCTTGTTAAAAATGCATCGAGGGTTCCCGCGATTCCTCCTCCCGCCTGGTCGCTCTGACCCTTGCGCTTGCTTATTATGAGGGGGATACTAGAGTTGGATATGTATAAAATATCTGCGCACAGTACCTTAGTGGAGTCGGAGTTGTTAGCGGGGGGCCTAGCCTCCACCGGGCTCCCACGGGCGTGGACGGGCCCGCCCCTTGGCGGGTCCCGCGTTGCGGGCCGGCGGTGCTGTTTTATGCGCGACCACGCGCAGGGAGTGATGGGAGCTGTAGTATTCCTCAGGAGTGCTCCGGTAATTCTCCCTGACTCCAGAACCCAAGCGAAGCTGTGGCTACACCCGCTGCAGGCCGGCGGTTCTGTTTTATGCGCGACCACGCGCAGGGAGTGATGGGAGCTGTAGTATTCCCCAGGAGTGCTCCGGTAATTCTCCCCGACTCCAGAACCCAGGCAAAGCTGTAAACCAATCATACCATGTTTAGGTGAGAGAGAATGTTGGACTTGGCCCTTTTTGCAGGGTCATCCCTGAACTTTTTTGCCTTCCTCCTAGCCTTTTTTCTGACATGGTGTTGATGGTTTTAGGACTCTGGGCACTTTAGCACTGCTGTCCAGTGTAAAGTGCGTGTGCTCTCTGTGGTAAACATGGTAAGATTGGTCTACACCTGTTTGGCATATTTAATTTACCTGTCAGTCCCTTGTAAAGTGGTATCTCAAATACCCGGGCCGGTAAATTAAATGCTACTGGTGGGCTTGCAGCGCTGATTGCGCCACCCACCAAAGTAGCCTTTTAAACCTGTCTCAGGCCTCTGCCATTGCAGGGCCTGTGCTCGCAGTGTTACTGCTGCTGTGAGGTGACACCTAAAGTGTGTGCCATGTCTGTGAACCCCCTTTTACTGCATGTCATTCACCCCTAAGGTAGGCCCTAGCTAGCCCTATGGGCAGGGTGCATTGTAGGTAGAAGGTAGGTCATGTACCTTAAGTGTGTGACATGTCCTGGTAGTGACAAACAGCCATTTTGGTTTCTCATGCTGTGAGGCTGCCCTCCCATAGGAATGCATTGGGGATTCCCTGATAAGTGTTTCAGTGGTTATTCCTGATATGAGAGGAGCAGCGTGGTCAAGTTTGGTATGTTTGGAATAGTAATAATAAATGCTGCGCAATGGTGTGCGCAGATTTATTATCACTATATTAGAAATGCCACTTTTAGAAGTTGGCATTTCTGTGTGCTATGTGTCTGCCTGCCTGATGTGTATTGCATGTCTGGCTCTGGAGTGACAGGAGCTGGTGAGGTGTGTGTGGCTCCAGGGAGGGCAGGGTGAGTCAGCGCTAGGCTGAATAGGGGATCTGCATTTGGAGCAGTGGGAGGAGTAGTCCCCTGACCCTGAATAGGTCTGTGCCTGCCTGGGTGAATGCTGGCTCCGCCCCCCTGTGGAGTGTCTGATGACCGAGCCCCCACCTGACAAAGGGGAAGAGGAGCCCTGTAAACAGAGTGCTCCAATACCCCCAGAACCAGTTGAGACTGGTTCCCCCAGCCCTGTGCCAAGGGCAGAACAAAGGAAAATGATGTATATATACTGGGGCTGTGACCCCATGAATTGTGCTTCTTTGTGACTTGGGGGGGACATGCTGCTGCTGGGCCCCAGGAGGAACCACCACGAGGGACTGCCTCCCTGCTGGAGGGCCCTGTGAGCTGGCCTGCCTGGGTCCAGCCTTTTCCCCCTGAACTTTGGGGTCCCAGCGCCTCGTGAGCGCTGCACCTTTATTTTTGTTGATTCCAGGACAGGAGGAGTGTTGGGGCTTTTGCAGCGCTGGGCTGCGACGTTGCCCGGGGGAATCCCGGCGTGGGGACTCCCCCGTGCTGCTGGGGAGACATGCGGGAGCCTACCCCGCGTTTTGGATGCCAGTTGGAGCGGGAGCCCACCCCGCATTTTCTTGGTGCTCCGCTTTTGACGGGTGCCCACCCCGCAATTGTGTCCTTGTTGAAGGCGGGAGCCCACCCCGCATTTGTGTGTTTAACGGCGGGAGCCTACCCCGCATTGATGCCGCTTGATGGAGAGAAGAACCGCCGGGAAATCGCCACCGAGATCGGAGGCCTGGAAGTCAGACAAGCTGCCTGGCTCGGGGTGTGGCCAGGAAGAGGAAGTCACCAGGGCCGGAAGACAGGCGGCAGAAGCCTGACCGAGGGCGGGAGCCTACCCCGCAGAATTGAGCCATCTAGAAGGAGCCTCACAGGCTCCATACCGAGGCCCGGTGAGTGAGGCCGAGAAGAGGAGTTCGACCGGAGCCTCGAGGGCTCCCAGTGCAGAGAGACTTTCCCCGCGAGTGAAGAGTCCTGGTGAGTGGGGCTCAAAGTGCACACGGTTGGTGCCAATTTCCTTCAGCTGCCCCGCAGGAGAGCGGGCAGCTACATCGTTGGGGGCAATGTTTGTTCAATAGCCCTAGAGCGGGGCTCCCCAGGCACGAAGAGTGCCAGTGCTGGTTTTTTGTTGGGCCAGTTTTGGATCCCTAAGTCCCCGAGTGGGGCTTCAAAGGCACTGTTAGTGCCACTGCTACTACGAGAGGGGCACCTTTTGCTTAAGGAGTCCCAGAGGGTCTTAAGGGGCACAGTTGTGCCAGGCCTCATTTCCCCAGCTGCACCGCAGGAGCGCGGGCAGCTGCAACATGGGGGCATTTTGCTTCAGGATGAGGAGGGGGTGAGTTGCACCCCACGCCCCCCACGCATTGCGCAGTATCTTTGCTGCATTGGCAACCAGAGGGCTACTTGAGAGGCCCTACATTTACGCCCTGACATTTTGGGACAGAGGGCATTTAAGCTCCGGTGAAAGGCCAGTTGGCCTGGGGTCATGTTTGGGTGAAATTGGTAGAGCACAAGGCTCTACAAAGCTGCATAATGTGTTTATGCTTGTGATTTGTGCATAATGTATTTATGCTTGTGATTTATGCACAATGTGTTCTATGCCTAATGCTAAAGTGATATAATGCTGAGGTCATTATTGTGCCAGTAGTTACTGGTGGTGTTTTACATTCGCTACTTGTGCTTTGTGATGGTTCTGACAGAGGCCCGATTGGCCCTGTCCTGTATATAATCCCCTGTGAATATTGCCTAGTGCCAGTTGGCACAGTGTATATGTGGGATTATGATTCTAATGTGTTTTGGATAATACAAAGGCTATTTTTTATATAACCTTGTCTGAAGTTTCTTTTGTAGTGTGCCTAGTGTGTTGCTGCTGTGTGTGTGTGTTGCGCAAACGCTTTACACATTGCCTCTGGGATAAGCCTGACTGCTCATGCCAAGCTACCAAGGGGGTGAGCAGGGGTTATCTTCAGTGTGTAACTCCCTTGCCCTGACTAGAGTGGTGGTTTCTGTCTGGCTTAGGCGCATGCCCTAGCCAACCAGAAATCCCATTTCTAACATAGAACATGCACATTAGCACTGGTTAGTTGTGGTAAAGTGCCCAGAGTCCTAAAACCAACAAAAATGAAGTCAGAAAAAAGGGAGGAGGAAGGCAAAAAGTTTGGGGATAACCCTGGTGTAGTATGTAAAGTATCCTTGTATTTATTGGGTATGTTCTAGTATTAGAATTGCCTAGATTTTGGACCTTAATGGAATGTAGAATGCCATAAAAGAATGTGTATAAGTTCCAGATTGTATGCTGAAGCGTCACTTTATAGGCTGTTAAGCAGGGAAGCTGTAGTGGGTCCTGTATCGGAATAAACGTCTTCTTTTGGAAACTTCCTAGCATTGGAATTTTAACTGGTTTCTTCCTAACCAACAACATTCATTTGGAGACAAGCGATTTGGATTTACCGGACCCACCGACACCCTGTGGCTCCCTTCATTGGATTTACTCTTCTTTACACAGAGATTTACATGGAGGAGTTCACAAGACAGAAACAAGAAGGAAACAAGGAGTGTTAATTGTGCTTACTATTCTGAGCTGTGAATCTATATTTGGAACAGTTAGGTACTTTACCATTTGGAGGTTGCCGTTACCACCGCTTCTTTCAAGCCTTGACCGTGGCCCTGGCATCTTTCAAAACTGGCACATTGTTATGTGCATGTTACTGACCACGCTCTTGGATTCATGGGGGCAGATTTACAAGCCCCTTGCGCCACTTTTGCGTCACTTTTAACATGGGAAAAGTGACGCAAAAGTGGCGCAAGGGGCTTGTAAATCTGCCCCATGGTGTTTGTGACTTTGGATATCATCGTGACTATTGTACTCATTATGCCACAGCATCACTAGGAGAGAGTCTTGCACATCATAATAACATGCTCCACTCCCTCTAGAAAGCACGTTCAGCACATTTACTTCAGCGGCCATACTGGTTGTATTTTCTTCTGGTTTGAAATAGCTTACTTTTGAAGCACACTCTGCACGTTGATTTCAACCTTGATATCAGCATTTCGGATGTATTTTCTTTGAAAAAGTTGACTTTGTTCAGCACGTTCACCGGCCATATTGGATGTATTTCTCTGGCTTTGGAATTGTTTACTTTTTTGGTACGACGCTCCATGTTCAAGTGCTGGTGCTTACCAGCCATTTTCGCCAGCTTGCTTGTATCAGTGACAGGCACACTTTTTCACGGATCCTGCCTCTTCCTTCTGTGACAGGCACGCATTTGTATTGGTATTATTTTACTATTTTAAATTATTTCATATATCTTTTTTTGCTTTATTACTTGTTTAAATTCACTAACTGACTTATTCGTGGGTTCTTCATGTAATGTGGTACAACCACCTCCGTTTTTGCAGAATCCTGGGAAACCGTCAATGCCATGAAGGAAATGGCTTAGGGTTTTTGAAAACTACCTTTCTGCTATAGATGCTTCTAAGAATAATGCAATATGTCATGCCACTTTACTATTTAATCATTTGGGTGACACTGGTTAGTAAGTCTTTGATAATTTACCAGTAGTATGTCCAACCCATTCTGAAGATGCTGCTTGGGATGTGTATCTTGAAGCTACAGCTAGAATGTCCAAACAGTACACGGATGAACCTTCTGTTATGCTTGAGAGGCACAATTTCTTTAAACGAAAGCAAATGGTTGATGAGTCAATTGAAGATTATTTAGAGGTGCTTAGAGTTTTAGCTGCTAAGTGTGAGTTTGGTCCCAGTCTTGACATTTCTTTGCATGATCCGTTGGTTTTTAATTGTTTTAATAAAAAGATTCGAGAACAGATTTTAACAAGTAAAAATCAATCCCTGGATGAGGTCATGGGCATTGCCCGCAGCATTGAACGATCTGTCACATCCTGTAAGATTCTTACAGAGGATCTCAGAGTTAAGACTAGTGAGGCATAGACTAGTTCACATGTTTCTACTACAGGGGAGTTGGATGATGCGGAAGTTAATGCTGTTGTAAACAAGAATGTATTAAAAAAAAAACTGGAAAAAAAGTTGCTGCATGTTATAGGTGTGGGTCAAAATCTCACATGGGTAACAGTGCTACATGCCCTGCACAAGTTAGAAGGAGTGCTAATTGCAAGAAAATTGGGCATTTCTATTCTGTCTGTAAATCACACAAACTGAGAACCAAAGTAAACCAGGTTGATGTTGATGAGGACAAACTATGTGAAAGTCTTAACAATGTATTACTCACTGTGGATGTCAACATTGTGGAGGCTCAAAGAAAAAGGTGCAGAGGTCCCATTTGTGATGTAAGTATCCGTAAGGTTAACTTGGGTGTAATGGCAGACTCTGGTTCGCCTATTACCATTCTTGTAGATAAACCGTTTGATGGGTTGTAGTCAAAGAAATTATTGATTCCAGTGGATGTCAATCGAAAAGCATTTGGGGATTATGATATGCTTAGTCAACCTGTTGTTTTAGGCAATTTAACAGTATCATCTATAACACATATAAACGACAGATTTGAAGAGATGAGACTGGACACTCTATTAAGAAAATATCCATATGTATTAAGAGAGAAAGTAGGTGTTATTAACGGTTTCAAACGTTTTATAAAACTAAAGACTAAAGCAATCTCCTGTAGTGCAAAAAGTCAGACCTGTACCATAATCTGTGTGTAAAGAATTGATAACATGTGCACCCAAGGAATTATTTCTCCTGTTGAGTCATCCGATTGGGTTTCCACTACTGTAATTGCCCGTAAGAAAACTGGTGAGATCCGTTTATGTGCGGATTGGAGGGTTTTGAACCAAAATATTTTAGTTGACTGTCACCTGCTCCTGAAAATCCATGATATGCTTGCAAAATTAGGTTCTAGAAAAGTATTTTCAACCATAGATCTATGGTCCGCCTACCACCAGATATCACTTAGTGAGAATTCTCAACATTTGACCACGTTTATTACCCCCTTTGGTGCTTACATGTACATCTGTTTACCGTTTGGGTTCGCATCCACTGCAAGCGTTTTCCAAAGATTATGGGATCACATTTTTGATGGGCTTCAAGGTATTCAGGCATTTCAAAGCAACATACTTATACATTCTGATGATGTTCCTCACCAGTTTGAACTTTTGGACGTTGTCAAGAAGCTAGACAAATATGGTATGACAGATAATCGAGAGAAATGTAAGTTCATGGAAAGCTATATTGATTATTTGGGGCATAATTTGTCACCTTAAGGAATAAAAGCTAAGGGTAGCCTTTTGAAAGCCATTAGTGCAGCACCTATTCCTGAGGACAAAGATATTCTCTGAGCATTCTTAGGTCTTAGTGAATATTACGCTAGATTTGTACATGGATATGCATTGACAATCTTCAAGGAGTTTATTGAAAAAGAATGTGAAATATCATCATCATTAACTTTATTTACGATTTCAAAGATCCAAAAAAGTACATCACAATATAAAAAATGTTAAAACACCAGTTAAAATTAACCATGTTTAAAAGACTAAAAAGATATAAAAGAGAAAAACCATCATAAATTTTGGGCTGGGCCTTATACAGCATTTCATTTCATTTCCACCATTGGCATATTAGCTGGAAGAGGATCACTTCATTAGCTTCCCCCGCCTTATCCACACAGCATGGAGAAATCGGGAGATGCCAAAGGCTATTAGTCTGCTTGTATCTGTTGACAGTTGCCTCAGAATTTCTAGGTAATGTCCCGGACCAATAGCCTTACATAGGGGTACAATCCATCTTTTTCTCTGTATTATATAATAAGGACAGAAAAAGAGTAAATGAACAATTGATTCTTGGGAAGATTTTCACGCAGGACACAGATCATCAGCCGGTAAACTCGTGCGCCACCTTGAACAAAAGAGTTTGGTAGGTAAGGTCTTATACCTAAATTGTAGGAACAGCTTTTGGGCCAGTGGTGGTGTAATTTCCTCAATTGTTACTTCAAACCATGGAGTGCATTTATGAGATAAAAAAACTTTTATCAATCCTGAGGACTGTTCTACTTGGTCCAGGTGTAGTATTTTTTCCCAATACATTTTTTTCAGTTCCACCCTTGAGGTACCAATCATAGTTTCTGGTCTCGACCAAAAGCTTTCCATCCCTACTCTCCCTAATAGAGCACGTAAACAAGCAAACCACTTTAAAGATTCTGCGTGAGGGAATCTTAAGAGATCCTTTAAGGCCTCACGGTAAGGCTCCAGCTCAATTACCGTCCAGATCCTATACCAGAATGATAACATTTTAAAATTTACTATGTGTTTTACTTGTTTATGTGCCAAATCCAAGTAAAAAGGGACCAGGGGTGTACTAGCCGGGAGGCCAACCAATGATCTGAGGAACCGATTTTCTACTGTTGATAGAGCGGCGTGGGAAGTACAACCCCACATCTCCGCACCATAGAGTACCCCACCCAGGACTTTGGTGTTATAAATCTCAAGGGCGGGAGCAATCTGCCTAGAGACTGTCCTCTTATGGATTTTGCTTATGTGTGCGGACTGATGGATAAGTTGTAATTTTGATTTTTCAACCTGGGGACTCCAGTTAATTGATGGGGTAAGCCGGATACCCAGATAATCAAATTCTTCAACTTGCTCTAGGATTGTACTACCAGCCCACATCGGTCTAGTCTTCACTGCTCCTCTACCCTTATTAAAAACCATAAATTTGGTTTTTGTTTCATTTAAACTAAGCCCTCTATCCTTACAAAACTTTAAAAAGTCATTTAAGAGTTGTTGAAGCCCTTGTGGTGATTTCGAGATTAACAGGGTGTTGTCGGCAAGAGTAATGCCGGGACTCTTCGTGACCCTATTTTTGGTGCATCGCAGCCATCCCTATCTAAACACTCAACTACACCATTTATAAAAGAGTAAAAAGAGTGGGTGCCAACACGCATCCCTGTCTTACTCCGCGTTTGACTGGGAAGGTTTCTGTTACTTGGTTGTTGGGACCCCATCTCACCTGTGCAGAATTCTCTGAGTGTAAATAAATTAAAATGTTTAAAATATTTATCGGGATGCCCATCTCACGGAGCACCCTCCAAAGTTTTTCTCGTGAAACTAAGTCGAATGCTGTGCGCAAATCGACAAATGCTACATAGAGCTTACCACCCTTCACAGCCACTTCTTTCCAGTAGATACAGATTAGGCGAAACACCTGGTCCAGTGTACTAATTTTAGAGCGAAAACCCGCCTGCAGATCGCTCAAAATGTTATCTTCCTTTATCCAATTCTGGACCCTGCCTAAGACCTGCTTACAGAAATTTTTTTGGAGCGAATCAATAAGACTTATGGGCCTATAACTCAAGGGTGAGGATCTATCCCCTTTTTAAAAACAGGAACTATTTCTGCTATCCTCCAGGAAGGTGGAATAGGAGCGCCTTGCAAAATCAGATTGGACATCAAGTTTATATATTGGCTCCACAGCATTCTGTCTTCCCTATACAAATCATTGGGTATTCTGTCTGGGCCGGGGGCACGAGATGGCACACAAGATGAAATTGCTGTTAATGTTTCTTCAAGAGTGATAACCAGGTTTCCCTCATCGTGAGCCCCAGGTGGGGCCCACTCCTCCAGGGCCTCCCTAGCTATACAGGAGTCATCTCCATAGAGGGAGCCAAAATGCGCAACCCACTCCTCTGGTTGAACTGTGTATTCGAGGGTGGGGTGTTCCCCCCTAAGCCAACATGCAGCGTTCTTCCAGAACCCTTTGAAACCTCGATCTACTAAAGCAGTATGTAGAGAGGTCCAGAGCGAGTCCTCCCACTCCTTTTTAGCACCATCAGTGGCTCTTTTATACTCCACTCTACAGGTTGAAATTTCTGCTTGAATCCCTCGCTTAAGCGCACTAATAAGTGCCCCCTTTGTCTTCCTACAGTGTGAATTAAACCAGGGGCTCTTGGTGCCATGCTTACTACCACTACATTTGCCCCCTTTACCACTTGGATTTTTGGATTGACTCAGTAAGTCTCTTACCTCACTAAAGAACAAATCATGGGAGGGCCCTAGGTTTAAAATGGCTTCATTTGAACAGAAAGCACTCAAGTCATTAATAACTTGCCTTGCTTTGGCCTTTACTATTTCTAGTGTTTCCGGATGTCTCTTAACCCATGCCCATCTCAGGGCTTTCTGATCGTTAGCACTAGTAAGTATACCTACTTCAGGATTTGTCAGAGTGTTTGATTTAAGTGGGCCCTCTATAGACAAGCTAATAGCGAGAGGATGGTGGTCACTCTCCGATCTTTTCACTACTTCCATGTCAACCAGTAGAGGCCAGAGATTAGGGGTAATTAAACAGTAATCAATTCTACTGGTTTTACCCGGCCTATTGTAGGTGTGTTCCCCATTGGGGTCTGACTTTGACCTACCATTAATAGCTCTAAGCTCATGCTGGAGAGTTAGCGCAAGCACTTGGGCTGCTCGCCGACCATCTTACTGTTGGGAGATCCAAGGGGGAATAGACCATAAACGATCCCAATCCTCCATTAGGTCATGTGGAGTTGAGGTAAGAGGTTCAAAGGTACAGTTAAAATCTCCTGCTACTATGGTTGGAATATTATCAGAATAATTCGACAAGACATCGTCTACCTTGTGAATTGTGTCTGTGTCGTCATTTGGGACACCTACTCTGTTATAGACATTAAAAATTCTAACCTTCCACCCACTAAACAGGATCAATTCAAGAGCCAAGATATCCTGCGAATCCACGTTTAGTAGCTTTACTTTAGCCCCTAAATTAGTTTTAACCCAGATTGCAAGACCTCCAAAAGGTCTACCCTGTTTTTTCCTCTTTGCATCAATTGCATAAACTGAGTAACCATCTCTATAGGGGGTAGCCAAGCTCCAAGTTTCCTGGAAGAGGATTAAATCATAGGAATCCACGAAACTACACCAATCAGGCTCCGATTGAAGTTTCTGGATCCCAGCAACATTCCACACTAGGATCTGGAAACCAAAAACAGAGATAATCCCCTCATCCAGATCGAAATCATTAACCGGAACACAATCTAGACTAACTGCATACGTATCAGTAGCCAAGGGGAAAATTACCTTTGGAAATTCATTTGCCGTGCTTCGGTTTGTGCTAATATCATCAGGCCCATCAGCGCAAAGGTCAGTGTTCAGTATAGAATTTGCTAATAACGAGGGGTTTAAAAGGGGAGAAAAAGGATCCTGCCGGAAATCTGATAGCATATCCTTATCTGATTTCAGTCAATGTTGGCTACTTTTTATCCCACTAGGGCCGGGACAGAAATCTTCCCTATGCAATCTGGGCGATGTTGTTCCTTCTTTGAGTGGGTATTGATATCTGATCTCGATGGAGGTGTTAGAAGGAGGGAGGGTACGGCATCAATTGACAAAAGCCCAAGACCATGGTTTCGTCAAAGAAACTAACTACAATTGTGTCTTTTTTTTTTTACCCCAGGGTAGATAGTTTACTAACACATCTAATGTCATCCCTTATGATGGAATAGCAGTGGCGGGATGACCTAAACCAGTGGATAACCTTATTTGTTAGGGAGCTATGATCCTCATGGCCTCTATCTGAGGGTTTTGGAACGTTTATAAGATAGATTGTGCCTTGACTGCCCTTACCCTCCGGCCTTCTATACACTCCATCCCTTACCACCCCCAAACCATGTGAGGCTTCATGGAATGGCCTACGTATACAACCCTCATCCAGAGTCACCTCCCCTCTATCCGGGTATTTGTATCCCGGACCCCCACAGGCAACTCCCTGGGGGGGACAATTTAATACTCTCTGGTTCCAGCACTTTGAGAGGGGTAACTCTTCAGGTAATAGGGGTTGGGGGAAGGAATTTGGCAATGGAGCTCTAGTGTATTTCTCTACCTGCCCATGGTGTAATTGCTTCACGCAACTATCATTTTCTACAGACGGTATTGCTAGTATACTATTAGGGGGTAAGAAACTTGCTTCTCTCCCAATACCATTAATGACTCCCTGGGAGAGACTCCGAACCTCCCCGCTGAGAGCAACCACTTCTTCTCTTAGGGACTCAAGCAAGGACCTAAGCACAGCCAATTCATTAGAAGAGGCACCTCTGTCTTTGGTGGAATTTGGCTCACAGGATTCGAGGTCATCGGCCTCTAGTACATCAAATCTGTTGTGACAATCTACCTGAACAACATAGGGTATAGAGGAAGGCCCACTAGATGTATCCCGGGGTTTGTCTATTGACAAGTCTAACTCCTTCCCCTTCTCCTTAGACAATCCCTTTTTTTTATTACCTTTCAGTTTAGGATGAAACATATGTGGGATTGTCTTGCCCGGGATAAGCTTGTGTTTCACGATTTGTGCAGTAGGGGGCGGGGGTGAGCCCGATAGCCCAGCCCCAAGATCAGCGACCAGCTCACCAGGCAAGTCTTCAACTGCAATGGAGGTATTTATTTGAGAGTCTGCTATCTCCTGGCACTCTGATAGAATTAATTCAATACGATCCATGGTCTAGTGACAGACTGTGCCAGGGGATTTTCTCTTTTTTTAAGCATTTGCAGGGCCACTAACCCGCTCCTGACCTTTCCTTTTACCCATCTGTCACAAATACCCAGATAGATATTTTACTAAACAGCAAACAATTAATCAATTTGCAGTTTGGCTAGAAAGAGGTATTTAAAAGTATATGTTGGAGACAAAGCAAACAATAGTCTATAGAGAGTCTAGCAAACCACCTTACATTCCCCATAGGCTACAACAGCTGAGATACAATAACATACAGTACCATAAAAAACTCAAGGGTAAAAAAGCTAGCAAACTAAAAACACAAAGGGACATATTTACAAGGGCTTTATCTCCGCTTTTTTGGCTTAAAAGCCAAAAAGCGGAGATAAAACTATCGCCCTATTTACAAGAGGGTGCAAACATGCATAATCGCATGTTAGCACCCTTTTTCCAACGCCTCCCTTTGCATCTCTAATGAGATGCAAAGTGGGCGTCACTAGGCGTACCCGGATGGACTACCTTGCAAATATCGCTGATGTTCACATCGCAATATTTACAAGGCAGCCCACAGGACTTTAGCATACGTTAGATTTTGGCGAAAACGGCCGTTTTCGCCAAAATCTAACGTATGCTAAAATCCTGACTTACCTATGTTTGACATAGGGGGTGGATTATGCTGATACGACTACAGGGTCGTATCAGCAAGGTACTCGCCGTTTTGCATGGAACATCGCTGGAAAACCAGCGATGTTCCCTGCAAACGGCGATACTTCACTATCTCTGGAATTTTTATCGCCCTGGAGAAACGCGTTGTTAATAACGCGCTACCAGGGTGATAAATTCCAGAGATAGCCTGCGATAGGAAATTTATCGCTAAGCACGGCCAGCGATAATTATCGCTGGCCGTTGATAATATGCCCCAAAGACTTGCCCCACACATTAAGACCTCAGAATAGTCAATAATCAAGGCCAGTGAAAACAGCTCCAGAGAAAAAACCCCGCCAAATAAGTTTCTTTAGACAGCACGGTACCTCCAGTTCACAAGTAGATTAGAAGATCAGAGCCATAGCCTGCGCTGCAGAAAATCACAAGAGGAAAATTAAGGGGGGTGGCCCTGCCCTGCCTCTTCCTGGCAATGACGGGCAACGACGGGCCCGCCCTTGGCCCGGGCTTGGCCCGGGCTAGCCCGCGCGCGTCCCGCACCGCGGTGGTGACTCGCGCTTTTAGCGCATTTGGGCAGCGACACTCCTCCCCTCCAGGGAGGGATCCTGGGTCAGGTAGTCCCCAGCAGCAGCAAGTGGCAACAAACGGCAGGCTCTGGCGTCCCGTGCCTCGGTGGTGACTCGCGTTTTTAGCGCGTTTGGGCAGCGACACTCCTCCCCTCCAGGGAGGGATCCTGGGACAGGTAGTCCCCAGCAGCAGCACGTGGCAACAAGCGGCAGGCTCTGGCGTCCCGCGCCGCGGTGGTGACTCGCGCTTTTAGCGCGTTTGGGCAGCGACACTCCTCCCCTCCAGGGAGGGATCCTGGGACCGGTAGTCCCCAGCACCAGCAAGTGGCAACAAGCGGCAGGCTCTGGCGTCCCCATGTGAAATTTGTATGGTCAAATGAAGCTCAATTGGCTTTTGATGGTATCAAGGATTGAATTGTTAACACATCTGCTGTTAGGCCTTTCACGCAAGGAGCAAACAGTGTTATCACTATTCATGCCTGCACCAAGTGTTTGGGTGCTGTACTTAGCCAGTTTGTAAAGGGTGAAGAAAGAACAATAGCATTTGCCTCTTGGGATGCTGGGTGTAGGTGAACAGAAATAAAGGGCAATTTAGAGGGAGGCCCTTGTGTGTTTATGGGCAGCGGAAAAGTTCAAGTTGCAGATTTGGGGTACAAAGTTTGATTTGTCACTGACCACAAGCCTCTCATTTACATGTTGGGTAGCAGTTGTTCTAACAAAGCTTCTTATTGTTACTTTCAATACTCCAGGATTTCAACTTTGAAATTGTATATATTCCTGGTGGGAAAAATACCAGGGCGGTTTGTTTGTCTCGCCTATCTGTGAAGGATGATGAATTATGTTTAGAGTACTCTAATGAGGATGAATGTGTCTTGACTGTTACGGATGCTACTTCTCAGATTCGTATTGCCGAAACGAAGTGGAATTTATGCTGTGACATAGATGATGTGTTGAAACTGGTTAAGAAATATCTAGTGAAGGGATGGCCTTGTGATGGATCACTGACAGAATATCGATAACAAGAATATCGACCTACAACAATATCGAAGTAAAAATATCGAATGCCAAAATATCGACTCCCTATCTACAAACAGGTAAGTACAAAAATATCGACTCCAAAATATAGTTGTAAAAAATAGTCAGTCAAAATATCGAATTTTTTAAATGTATGAAAAGTAATGTAAAATTAATGAAATAATATATATAATTAACTAAAACATACTTAAAAATACTTAAATAACTTTAAAATTAATAAATAATTAATGTAACTTAAAAAAAATAAACATACATTTTAATTTTTAATACATAAATATATTAACGTAATATTTATAAAAAATATTCAATATTTTTAGCGTAGGATAGCGGGACGGTAAAATTTACTATTACCACTTCAGTCAGTGCAACAGTAGGGAAAGCGTTGGATAGCGGGAGGGTAAAAATTACTATTCCCACTCCAGACAGTGCAACAGTAGGGAAAGCATTGGATAGCGTAGGAGTAAAATTACTATTCCCACTCCAGAGAGTGCAACAGTAGGGAAGCGTTGGATAGCGTAGGGGTAAAAATTACTATTCCCACTCCAGTGAGTGCAACAGTAGGGAAGCGTTGGATAGCGTAGGGGTAATAATTACTATTCCAACTCCAGAGAGTGCAACAGTAGGGAAAGAGTTGGATAGCGTAGGGGTAAAAGTTACTATTCCCACTCCAGTGAGTGCAACAGTAGGGAAAGCGTTGGATAGCGTAGGGGTAATAATTACTATTCCCACTCCAGAGAGTGCAACAGTAGGGAAAGTAATATTTTAATATTTTACTAAAAAATAATTAATTATCAATACTAATAAATATTATTAATAACACTAATTACCAATTAATGAATTAAAAAATAATAATTACCAATTATCAAAATGTAATTGCCAATTAATTAATTAACAATGAAGTAATTATCAATACCAATTAATATTTATTAATATGTACTTAATTTCAATTAAATTACTTCCCACCCTATTCCCCTATAAACCCACATCCCGCTACAACTATTTAATTAATAGAATTAACATAATTACCATTTAATCAATTAAAAAAATTACCAATTAATACAATTTAATTACCAATTAATAATTAATTAACAATAAATTAATTATCAATACCAATTAATATTTATTAATATGTACTTAATTTTAATTAAATTACTTCCCACCCTATTCCCCTATAAACCCACATCCCGCTACAACTATTTAATTAATTGAATTAACATAATTACCATTTAATCAATTTAAAAAAATTCAAATTAATACAATTTAATTACCAATTAATAATTAATTAACAATAAATTAATTATCAATACCAATTAATATTTATTAATATGTACTTAATTTTAATTAAATTACTTCCCACCCTATTCCCCTATAAACCCACTACCCGCTACGGAATTAAATTACGCAAAAATTAAATAACATAAAATTCATTGCTTTTAAAAAATTAAACATACATTACAACAACTAATATACACTTTTAACACATATACTAACATACAATACACTTAGAAAAAATTCTATATTATTAAAAATTCGATATCTTTTAATGCCTATATTATGTACTTCGATATTTTAACTATCGAATTACTTACCTTAATTTCGATATTTTTAACGACTATATTATGTCCATTCGATATTATGTCCATGCTATATTTTAGACTCGATATTGTGTCCATTCAATATTTTTGTTTCGATATTATCTCTGTTTACCCTTGTGATAGAAGTATGAGTTTTGAATTGAGAGCATTTTCTCTTGCCAATGACATTGTTGTTATACAAGATATTTTTGTCCGACCAGTTGGGTTAAGGGTTAAAATAATTTAATTGGTGCACATTGGACTCTTAGGAATATCTGCCACAGTTAAGAAGATTAAGCAATGTTACTGGTGGCCAGGCATTGATGGGCAGGTTAAGAAATATGTTGAGAGATGTAGCGAATGGTTATGCTTAGATAAGCACTGGAAACTTTCCACTTCTCCTTTGTGTCCAGTTTAATGGCTGAGAGGAGTTTGGGAAAAAATTGGAGTTGATTACGCTGGTCCAGGCAATATGTGGAGGTAGTGGAAATAGATACCTCATTGTTTCTATCAACTATTTTTCAAAATTGTTGTATTTTGCATTTGTGATAAAAGCTAATTCCTTAAATGCTATTAGATTTCTTGAGCGTATATTTTATCTGGAGGGCTCTGTTAAGGAATTGGTTTCCAAAAATGGTGCTCACTCCATTTCAGAACAAATATCTGTTTTTCTTGACTAATAGGACATTAAGCATGTTAGAGTTCCTCTATATAGCCCTTCATCCAACGGTTTAATTGAAAGGGCAAACCACATGCTTAAAGAAGCAGTGCAGACTGCAGTTTCTAATAATTTGAATGTAGCTGAATATTTACAGCAGAAAGTGTGGAGTTACAATACCACTCCACATAGTACCACTACTGTGTTGCTCCATTTGTTTTACTGAGAGGTAGAAAACCTTTTGAATCCAGCATTGTTGGAAGACAGATTAGGACAGTGTTATGGGAATGTGGATTTGGAGCAAATCTATGAACATGTCCGATCGGGGCAAGAAGCTGGTAAAATATATTTCAACAAAAAGAAAGGTGTGAAAGAAAAGTGGTTGGTTCCTGGTAATTGGGTTTTGGTTAGAAAATACAGAAACTTTTTGAAAGGTGAATCTAGAGTTGTAAAGGTGTCTAAAATGGCTGTGCTGCTTGAAGAGAAAGGGTGGTGGAACAAGAATGCAGTAATTAAAATGAATGAACAACACGCTAGAATCATTGGTGAAAGGTTGCTTACTAAGGATGTGTGTGAGCATGATAAAGAAGGGTGGTTGCAGTTCAGCGATGTGGGAGACAGAAAATTTGATGACATACCTTTTAGTAGTGCTGCTGGTGGAGTTTGTTCATCTACTGCTGAAGCTGAAATTGAAGTTGCAGTTCCGACGGCTTCAGGAGCTGGTGATGTAGGTGTACCTAATCATATCAGAAGACTGTTATCTGTTCCTTTTGGATTTAAGGATTATGTCACCTATTGAAGTTTTGGGTTTAGTTTTTTTTGTTCTTCCCTTTCTTTTCTTTTGTTTGGTGAAAGGGGGATGGTGTAGCATGTAAAGTATTGTTGTATTTATTGGCTGTGTTGTAGTATTAAGATTGCTTAGACTTTGGACCTTAATCGAATGTAGAAAGCCATAAAGGAATGTGTATAGGTTCTAGATTGTAAGCTGAAGCAGTCACTTCAAGGGCTGTTAAGCAGGGAAGCTGTTGTGGGTACTGTATCGGAATAAACAACGGGGCATATTTAGGTTCCCTGGCGCATCCCTGCATATCAGCAGGGATGCGCCAGGGAAAATGCGTCACGCAAGTTTACCCTTGCGCCACGTCCGATGCGCCGCATTTACGATGCGGCGCATCGTGCGCAAGGATAAGCAGATGCGTGACGCATCTGCCGGCGGAAGGTTGGCGCAGTGCTGAAGTTGTGTCGCAAGCGCGACGCAACTCCAGCACTGTTCCAACCTTCCCTATCCCTAACATGGTGCGTCAATCCTTACGCCTGCTTGAAGCAGGAGTAAGGATTTGGCGCACCAGCGTCGGAAAAGTGACTGCGTGAAATCTTGTAGATTTCACTACGTCACTTTTCCGAGCGTTCCTGCGCCGGAACGCCCCCTGTGCCGGTAGCGCCCACATGAAACCTGACGCAGGTTTCATGTGGCGCAGGGGTTTACTACATGACGCATCTCCCTAGATGCGTCACGTTGTAAATATAGCGCAACGCGGCGCATGGTTTGCATCGCCGCTGCGTCACATGCGTGACGCAACGGTGGCGCATAAGTGGCGCAAGGGGCTTGTAAATATGCCCCAACCTCTTTTGGAATCTTCCTAGCATTGGAATTTTACTTGTTTCTTCCTAACCCACAACACCTGTAGAAAGGGCCATCTCCAACAAGATCACAGTGAACTGAACATCAGGAATTCTTAGGGCAGGTTTGTCCTTCCCAGGCAGCAAAAAACACATCCACCACTTTTTTATAATAGATTGTAAGCGAGGAAAATCATGTGAAGGAACTTTTGTGGTGGTCGCATTTGGCACTGCTCCCTGCTCATCTGAATGAACCTCAGGGACATGCTTTCTCTTTGAACTGCTCTTCCCCTCCATCACACCACTCCAATAATCTGAGGAAGAGCACGCTCTAAATTGTGTAAGAAACGCTTTCCGCGTCGTAACTTTGCTTACCAACACAGCTGCAATAGCCAGGAGCTTCGTAGGAACCAAACAGAGAGAAAGTATCTCAGGAAAGGACAGAATCTCAGGAACCGAATATTTATTTTTAACAGCCACTAAAGCCGGCTGTCAACTGACATAACAACAATAGGAACAATAAATAAAACCATATCAAAATCTTGCTGAATTTGCTGTGGTTGGCATGAACGAGACACAGAAGAAAAACAGGAAGCACTCGGTTCAGGCCTCGTCTTTATTGGTCTACAGGAATTTACTTCTTGTAGGCGCCATATTGGTTAGGGAATGGGTGTATTTTCGACTTGTATGGGTGAAAACTGTGCATGAGCCACAGAGTTGCTCATTTACTGTGGAGTGGAAGACAGATGAGGAAGGTAATGATGGAATAGTTAAGCAGGATAAGAAATGCCCTCATTGCCATAAAAACTACCAAATGTAGGGCCGGTTTCACTAAACTTTTGAGCTGGGTTTGTATCACAAAAATAATGCAAACCAGCATGATTTTTTGTTTTTTGATTTACTTTCGCTGGAAAGTTGCCTAAAAATAACACGAAGCAATCCTTTGCATTACTTAGCGTCAAAGGGGTGTTACATGGGTGCTACAGGGGCGTTCCCATGCAACCACCAATGCTTTTTGATGCAAAACCATATCTGTCAACAGTAGTAGGCAGGATTTTGCGTTTAAAGTTAACGCCACTTGAAAGCAGGCGTTAAAATGAGAAATGTTTTCATCTCCCTTTTTTTCTGACTTTGCATGTGTGCTGCACAGTACAGCACACACAATGTAGGAAAAGTTTTGTTCTGGAAGGGAACCTTTCCAAAACAAAACCTATGCTAGACACACGCCCTCACACCCTTGCACTACGGTGCAAAGGTGTGTTCATGGTGCTTGGCAGCAAATTCTGCACCGGCGCTAGGGAGAGGGGAGGAGAGCGCCATATCTTTGGAAATATGGCCCTCTCCTGCTCCCTCCCTGCCATGCAATGCAATGCAGCCCAGCATTTCTGGCTGCTGTACTGCGTTGGGTGACACCTTTATAAATCTGGCCTGTAATCTGTTATTGTTTTCAGGTCATGTTTTCACTGCCAATTGATGCACTGCGAATATGTGGAAATTGTGGTCACATGAAACCCACATACGCGTCACCTGCTGTCCATGAATTTTCACCACTGAAGTGGTTGAGATAACTCTATGGTTGAGAATAGGTTGCTGACCGGAAAATATTTTTAAAATATGGGCAAAATCCCCAAGATTCACTGAAAAAAAGATGATGATTGGGCATTTCCTGGAACTTCGATTCGAAAACAACCTCAATTTGTCCAATTATAGTTATTAACACCTCTGGCAAAACAGAGCATTCCTGATCACATTTGGGTTGTGTTAGAGTGGAGATTGTCCCCATAACTATAACTGCTTGGAAAGTTAATTTACCTGAATTTTAGGCCCAGATTCTCATAGGTGTCAGGCAGCGCAGTGCAGCACCCAGAGATGCTGCGATGTGTTGCGTGACCGGGAGGGAGCAGGAGATCATCATATTCACATAGTAATGGCTCTCTCCTCTCCCTAGCCCTGGCGCTAAGTTCAGCTGCTGATCGCCACACACTGACACTTAGCGCCATAGCGCTAGGGTATGTGTGTGAATCTAGCATAGGATTTGTACAGGAAGAGAATCCTTCCTGTGCAAAATACTATGCCTAGACAAGTGGAAATTCTTTTCCTACTTTGTTTGTGTGCTGTACAGTGCAGCACACATGCAAAGTCAGAAAAACACAGAGAAATAAAAACATTTCTCCGTTTAATGCCTGCTTTTCAGCTGCATTCATTTTTGGTGCTAAACCCCGACTCATGTTTGAGAATAGGGTTAAGCATCAAAAAGCATGGGTACGCCCATGTACCACCCATGTAATGCCCCCTTGTGTTGGTTTGTGAACCCCCAAAAAGGTTTAGCGTTAAAAAAGTTAAGGTAATCTGACGCTAAACCTTTGAGAATCCGGCCCCAAGTATCTATCTATCTATCTATCTATGTATCTATCTATCTATCTATCTATCTATCTATCTATCTATCTATCTATCTATCTATCTATCTCTCTCTATCTATCTCTCTATCTATCTATTTGTCTGTCTATCTATCTATCTATCTATGAGAAAGACAAAGAGAGAGTAAGAGAGAGAGGAATCAGAACAATTATCTATGTATTATGGCCCGCTAATGCCAAGAAGGTGTCCTGATGAAATATAATCCGCATGGCCAAATCCTGAGTGTTCTGTATATATAACCAGAACCTAAGGTGACTCTATTTGGCCATAACATGCAAATTAACCATAATGTATTTTAATGTTTATTTTTAGGCAGGTTTTATAAAAAAAAGTCGTTTTTTTCACAAACAGAAAAATGTGTATTCAAAACAATATAAATAGTAGACTACAATGTCTGCAAAATGTTTTACTTATGTTGTTGAGGACATGGAGTTTTCACCAAAACATATTTTTCTTTGCAAAGAAGTACATCTGGTCTGTTAAAGTGAGAGCTTTGTGAATATGCTGTCTGCAGTGTTCAGAGCACTGCACATTCATTGACATTGGAAGGTTTATGTTTTGCTTACCACAGTCAGGTAGTTCCTACTAATCCGTAGGATCTGGGCATTGTTTGGACAACATAAACTAGGGGCTTAGTGTCAAGACTGATTCCGGACACCCCCGCAGGATATGTTGGCCTATGGATCAGCTAGCTCACAGTGCCACCGTAAGCCCCTCTAACTTACCAGGGAGCGAATGGTTTCTAGCAATCACTGAACATGACAACTCTGACCCTTCAGGGATCGTGGAAACAGTGCAGAACCTTTCGCTCAGTCACTCATGCTCACTTATTCTCAGAGAAGTATACAGAGAATACACAGTGGCAAGTTTTCAATGTATTTATTGAAACAACGTTATTCTCGTATAGAATACATGTGCTGCAATGATTAATAGACAGAAGCAGATAAAAGTGATTACAAGCACCAAAAGCGTGAATAGTACATATAGTTCTACCATGGTGCTAAAACAACGTATATATGCAGGCATATAAAACAAGGCAGTAATCGTGTACTCCTACTATGTGAACCCTACACTAAGTGTACCTAGAGTGTGTGTAGGTGTAGAGCCAAGAATACCCCCAAGGGCCGATCCAACCCCATTACCTGGTGGGAGAGAATGAAGGACCCCGTCTTTGTCACGAACTGGACACCCCTCACAAGATGTCAGACCGCTGCGTGGTGAATTCTCAGCATGCACAGACCTCTGGTGTCAGCTGGAGTGCTTCCTCTGCTAATCTATCGGGATGCTCATCTATTATAATAGAAAGCAGCCTTGCGATGTGCGTATAGATTAAGGATGTTATGGATATGTAAATAGCCCTGTCGCCCCGTGGATGAAGATAGAGATGGCATTTGAACATAGTGCAAAATGAAACCTTAAACATGATGTTCAGGGCACTGTGATAATGTTGTGCGAAGCTAGATGTGTAAACAAGTTTAGTTTCAGGGAAACTAATCCAACATTGGCGCGCACGCAAATATGTGCAAAAGGTTACTGCTGAAAAATAGGACAATGTAAGAAATAAGCTGCTACACTACATGGGCCTAACTCGGGAATATACCACCACTCATGAAGCTATCGCTTGCCAAAGGGTTCCAGCTGCTTTCAGTTTGATAAGTGTTTGGGGCACAGCTTAGCACTGAGCACCAATCTGAATGTGAGAAATACCAATGGAAAGGGGAGATTATCCACTTTCCAAAGGTACCTTTGGATCCCTGATCAGAGATCACTGCAGGAGGGTGATCTCTAAGAAGGAATCTACTCCTCTGAATTCCAGGGAAGAGAATTATGGGAGAAGCTCTCCCCATGGCTTGGGCTAACACCTCCCCAGGGGCGTAACACAGGCCCCCGCATCCCCCGCAGTGCGGGGGGCCCCCGAGCTGCAGGGGGCCCCCTCAGCACTGTACTCACGCCGGAGAGCTCCGGAATAAATCCGGAGCGGGGGCCCCTCTGTGTACCTTGCAGGGGGGCCCCTTCAACTTTCGTTACGCCACTGCACCTCCCCACCACCCTAGGACCAATAGAGTGCAAAGAGGCAGATTGAGATATTTATCCCCAATATTCCTGACCCAGGGCAGCAAAACCTCACTGGACATTAGGGACATGTTTTTATAAAGGAAAGAAATGGAATAAGGACAGGCCCACATAGCATCAGGCTGGCCCGCAATCCCTGAACTGTAGATTACTCTTTTTTTACCCCTGGTTGGCAGATTGGGGAATATATCCCTAACTGGCCTACCCTAGAAAGACAGAAAGCTCACTAGAAACAGGCATGTATTTTTTAAAAAGAAAATGCCCTGTAGAGGGTTTTTATATAGATCTTGACCTTGATTTAAATCCACATCCAGGTACCCGTGGTGGGCTACACAATTGAGGTCGGGGGATGCAGGTGGAGGACCAGCTGGTCATCTCTTCTCTTGAGCTCTTGTTTGGTTACTGCATGTATGCAGTTGTACAGCCTTGTGTCAATAATGGACACACAGGGGCTTATTTACAAGGCCCTTGCGCCACTTTTGCGTCATTTTTAACATGGGAAAAGTGACGCAAAAGTGGCGGAAGGGGCTTGTAAATCTGCCCCACAGTCCATAAATACCATCCTGAGACAACTCTGTTTACTTCACATAATGACGCCAACTAACATGCTATGCGATAAGATTTAAAAAAGGTGACTGTTCATTTTCTCAAACATTGTAACATTTATCAGTAACAACACACAAGCACAACATCTTATGTACTGCAAGCACAAGCCACAGGCGACTAGAGAATAGCAAGCAGCTAGACTACTCTTAATTAACACTTTAACAGCCCAAACTACACCCAGACTACACGTGGGCCGGTTTTGCTCAATCCATGTTTACACCCTGAAGCACAAGCACTTTATCTATTTTTGACACACTTCAAGAGACCTGAATAGACAATAAAACTGAATAGACAATAAAACTGAGTCTTGATATGACCTCCATTTATAGTATAACATTAACAAGCTCAATGTGAATGACTGCATTTTATATTCAATGTATAATTTGAGATAAGGATCGTTTTATGTACTTTTAATGCCCTGGTTGTTTTAAATTGTGAGTTTTAATTAACTGTACAATAAACTACTACTATTATTACGTACTGCACTAATGTTTTAGGGAAAACATACTAAAATCCTAACTTAACACACACATAATAGGTATTCAACTGTGTCTGCTTTGATTTTGTTACTGTATCACATTTGGAGTTCTTGTACTATATGTTGGGTTTATCCCTTCTGCACGTGGAGCCTCTTCTAAATGTGTAGGAGGGTCTCCTCTGCATCAGGGGTGAAGTTTCGGAACTCGGGCTAGAGACTTAGCTCTCAGCCAGATATCTCCACCTACTGCATTAAACAGTAAATTGCATAAAGGTAATGGATTTCATCAATTTTGTTTCATTCTGAGAAATACTCTCCTCCAAGCACAATTTTTCCCCTTCCTCCTGCTCCTTGGTGCAATCTTGCCCCCAATATGGCTAAGGGACTTGAATTAAAGGCCTCCCATTCTCTGAGAGTAAATTAAATATCATCACTGACGGGGGCCATATTATCAAGAACGGCGATAACATTATCGCCGCTTTAGGGCAGAAACTGCCGCTAAAGCGGCGATAAGGAGCTTGATAATATGCCCTATAGAATTCCAATAGAAGCCCAGGTTTGATGTCCTTCACACCAGAACCTGGGCTTCTATTGGAATTCTATAGGGCATATTATCAAGCCCCTTATTGCCGCTTTAGCGGCAGTTTCCTGCTGCTAAAGCAGCGATAATGTTATCGCCGTTCTTGATAATATGGCCCACAGAACCCACAGAGTCTTTAAGAAGTATGCTCCAGTTTTATGGGGTCCTGATGCCGATTCCAGCAGTGCAAAAGACACACAATTGATGGACAGAATGCAGAACAAATCAAAACATTCACCCCCAGTCAAGAGATCTGGGTTAAATCCATCATTCTTTTGCTCACCATGCCACCCCAGTTTAGACCTGGACATATGCAAATCAGTCTTGACCCTGTGCCTCATGGGAACAGTCCAGCCCGAACTGCCAAGCCAGGTCCTCCCTGGACCGGAAACAAGCATCCTAGGACCGGTTTCAGGGTTTCACCCCTCTTCAGCCAGGATAGCTTGATTCCAGTGGCACAGTGAGCCCGGGACCCACGTCTGGGAATACCCGGCGCACTTAGGGCGAGAAAGCAAAAGACACACAATTGATGGACGGAATGCAGAACAAATCAAAACATTCACCCCCAGTCAAGAGATCTGGGTTAAATCCATCATTCCTTTGCTCACCATGCCACCCCAGTTTAGACCTGGCCATATGCAAATCAGTCTTGACCCTGTGCCTCATGGGAACAGTCCAGCCCGAACTGCCAAGCCAGGACCTCCCTGGACCGGAAACAAGCATCCTAGGACCGGTTTCAGGGTTTCACCCCTCTTCAGCCAGGATAGCTTGATTCCAGTGGCACAGTGAGCCCGGGACCCACGTCTGGGCATACCCGGCGCTACTTAGGGCGAGAAAGCAAAGACACACAATTGATGGACGGATTGCAGGACAAATCAAAACATTCACCCCCAGTCAAGAGATCTGGGTTAAATCCATCATTCTTTTGCTCACCATGCCACCCCAGACGTGGGTCCCGTGCTCTCCATGCCACTGGAATCAAGCTATCCTGGCTGAAGAGGGTGAGACCCCGAAGCCGGTCCTAGGGTGCCTGTTTCCAGTCCAGGGAGGACCTGGCTTGGCAGTTCGGGCTGGACTGTTCCCATGAGGCACAGGGTCAAGACTGATTTGCATATGGCTGGGTTCAAACTGGTATGGCATGGTGAGCAAAAAATCGATGGATTTAGGCCCAGATCTCTGTACTGGGGTGAATGTATGACATTGTTCTGCATTCTGTCCATCAACTGTTGTTTTTGCATTTGTCACCCTGAGTGGGACGGGTATGCCCAGATGTGGGTCCCGTGCTCTCCATGCCACTGGAATCAAGCTATCCTGGCTGAAGAGGGGTAAAACCCCTCCTAGGATGCTTGTTTCCAGTCCAGGGAGGACTTGGCTTGGCAGTTCGGGCTGGACTGTTCCCATGAGGCACAGGGTCAAGACTGATTTGCATATGGCTGGGTTCAAACTGGTATGGCATGGTGAGCAAAAAAACGATGGATTTAGGCCCAGATCTCTGTACTGGGGTGAATGTATGACATTGTTCTGCATTCTGTCCATCAACTGTTGTTTTTGCATTTGTCACCCCGAGTGGGACGGGTATGCCCAGACGTGGGTCCCGTGCTCTCCGTGCCACTGGAATCAAGCTATCCTGGCTGAAGAGGGGTGAAACCCCGAAACCGGTCCTAGGATGCTTGTTTCCAGTCCAGGGAGGACCTGGCTTGGCAGTTCGGGCTGGACTGTTCCCATTAGGCACAGGGTCAAGACTGATTTGCATATGGCTGGGTTCAAACTGGTATGGCATGGTGAGCAAAAAATCGATGGATTTAGGCCCAGATCTCTGTACTGGGGTGAATGTATGACATTGTTCTGCATTCTGTCCATCAACTGTTGTTTTTGCATTTGTCACCCCGAGTGGGGCGGGTATGCCCAGACGTGGGTCCCGTGCTCTCCATGCCACTGGAATCAAGCTATCCTGGCTGAAGAGGGTGAAACCCCGAAACCGGTCCTAGGATGCTTGTTTCCAGTCCAGGGAGGACCTGGCTTGGCAGTTCGGGCTGGACTGTTCATATGAGGCACAGGGTCAAGACTGATTTGCATATGGCTGGGTTCAAACTGGTATGGCATGGTGAGCAAAAAAACGATGGATTTAGGCCCAGATCTCTGTACTGGGGTGAATGTATGACATTGTTCTGCATTCTGTCCATCAACTGTTGTTTTCAGATTCCAGCAGTGCAGCATAGTGTCAAGAACAAGTCTTCTCAGCAATGGGTGGAGAGTCTTCTTCATGTGAAGGAATGGATTACTATCTCCAGAAACAACCCTAGGCACCAGATTGTAACTGGGAGTCCAGTATTGTTCCACAAAATAATATCCAGGAGGAAGGAAAACTCACTGGTGACCTGGAAAAAACATCCAACTATCCAGACCAAGCAGCAAGGCGAAGAGCAAGTAAGGAACTGGAGAAGGTGGAGATTCCTTGAAGTCGAAATGGACTATCTTTTTATAGTAAAGAGCAGGAAATGACAGTTTTCAAAAGTGATTAGGGAAAGTTTGATTGGGAATAAACTAAAAATGTTAAACATAATATACCTGTAAATATATATAGTATGTATTTCCCAGAAGTCACAGAAAAATACCTGTAATGGCAAAACTACAAATAGTCAATGGTGAATTGGATTGACAATATATTTCCAAGGTCTCCCTGCATGCAGGTGTTTCAGGGATGCCAGCATGCAGGGAGGAAGTCACCCCATAATGCTAAACGCTTCTTCAATGAAACACACAAAGGCACGTAATGGTGCTGGGGACATTGTCTGTCCAGCAGCGCTGAACAAAGGAGGTGCAGAGCACTGGAGTCACCACACAGAAGAGGAACGAGTGGGAGCTGCAGGGCCCTGGAGTAGCCATGCCTGCACCAGAGAGGGGCATCAAGAAGGTAATGGAAAAACCCTTACCCTCTGCCTTCTCTTAGGAGCGCCTTCTTTATGGGGACATTTTGCATAGAAGTGTTAAACCAGAAGACGGGCATGAACATGTTCAGCTGGCTCCCATGAACAATCACAAGAATTACAGCCCTTCCAATCAATAAGGTATTGAAGCTTCACTTTAAAGTATTAGGAGTCACAGATTTCCTGAGCTTCATACTCAGGTTGCCCATCAACAAGTATGGGAGCTAGTTTCTTTTTAACCTCATGACTTCTACAATGAAGTTAATATTTTAAATGAGAAACATGAAATATAGGATGACACCTCCAGGAAAGGGTAAGCTTGAGCCATACAGTGACAGGGTTAATGATCTTAGAAATTTCAAATGCTACAAGTAGGGCAAGGTAAATTGATAGAGGACAACCACACTCTCCTATCTTGCAATTGTCCGACTGACGTGTAATCTCTGTTTGGATTTAGCAGTCTGCAATTTCTGAATTAATTTCTCTTGAATATTCTTTAACAGTTCCAGTGAATTTTGAACTGTAGGTACCAGATCTTCTGTTTGCAATGAAACAACCCTAGACAGCAGATTGTCCAGTATTGTTCCACAAAATATTAATCAGAAGGAAGGAAAAAGCACAGTAGACCAGTAAAAAACACCTAACTGTCAAGGTGAAGCAGCAATGCGAAGAGCAAGGAGTAGCAAGACAGGAAATGGCACAATTACAAATTGTCAATGGTGAATTGGATTGATGATATATTTTTCAAGGTCTCCCAGTAGCAGTAGGAACATTAAAACAGTTCAAAATGTGCCACTTTCTTCATCTTCAAAAAATGTGACATGCCAATCCTATCTCACAAATCTTTGCCATACAAAGTGCCAAAGGCATAGGTTGACCCGCTTGGGAGGTATTGCTTCACCAAACTGCATACCCAAGATACTGTTCTTGCAGAAGGATCGAGCTATGGCCCTTATTCTTCCTTGGCCTCCTTATCAGATATCTCTAGAGTGTTTAAGTTCACAAAAACAGTAATTGTGGATGCCCAGAATGTAGCCCTCAATCTGGTCCCAGAGAGTAATAGCGCCATTGACAGGCTCAAAGCCAGAGATACAGCAATACTATGTGGCATAATGAGTTACCACAAGTTAATAGATTCCTCGTGATTGCTGCACCAGAGAGGTAAGCAATAACTATTTTTATCTTGTGTACCTGGCACATGCTCCTGGATAGACTATTTGCTCACTTCTGACACAGTCATGAGTCTTTTGTCTGACTATTTAGTACTGGACAGAAGAATCCCAGAAACCTCTCAATTTCGTATAGGTCTTGGCTAGGGTCATGTTGCCCCAGTCTCTAAAACATACAGAATAAACATTTCTTGGCACAAAACTCCCATCGCCCAATTCTCTTTGACGTCCCACATGAATGATTAGTTGGAGGTCATTATGAGTTTGATTTCCTCCTCCCAAACTCTCTTGGCGGTAAGCAAGCTGTCCGTGGTAGGATGTTTGATAAGGGACTCATATTCAAAGAAAGCTACATTTAAAAGCAAATAGGCCGCCCCTTGAAAGTGATATCAAGTGCCTGACATTCACTTACAATGCCTATACTTCGCCAGCTCTGACATGGACTCTGTAATGCGAAAAATGACCTAAATGCCTTATAAGCAGAGCAGAATACCCCCTGACTGACTGAAGGTGAGACAATATGAAGAGAGAAAAAGGCAGGCAGGCTACTAGAGGCCAAGTCAATCAAAAATAATTGCAGTCCACCATTCCAGGGAATTTTGAAAACAATGATCTGGTCACACATCCTATCAAGATTACAACATTATTTGCCAACTATACTTCTGATTATCCTGATAGCACCGCGGTCGAGAGGGTCTTTCTAGATGGTGTTCACCTACCTAGTTTCTCGGCTAAATGTAGGGCTTTGTTAGATTGAGAAATTATCATTAAGGAAATTGAGACAGTGATTTCAGACCTGCCATAGCGCAAAGCACCAGCCTCAGAGGGACTCTTGAGAGAATATTTATAGGATTAATTAATCTTCTGCTGCTCCTTTTTGGGATTGCATCCTAAGAGAGGGAGAAGAGACTAGAAGGGTTCATCCAGAGATTATTAGGGTGCTAATCAAGTTACTGCCAAATCCGGGCAAAGGCATTCAAGTTATAGACCTATATTCCTGATCAACATATATATGAAGATCCTGGCCAATATCCTTACAAATCACCTCTGGAAGGTCATTCCTAATTTGATCCACAACTCACGAGGTTGGTTTTGTAGTGGGCAGAATATCCAGATATCGCATTAGACTTATGTCAGATGTACTTGGGCAGGTGAAAGATGAACTGAACAATACGGTAGCCATTTCATTAGATGCAGAAAAATAATTCAGCCATTTGTTTCAGATATCTAAGCCAAATTCACTATGATGATCCATTGCTAAAACTGACAGCAGACATTTCCTATTTGATACTTTTTATATCTACACGAGCATGAGGTAGGGCCTCCCATTATCTCCTCTGGCAATCATATTTAAACAGCCAGACACTATCATGGGTGTAGACACTACAGTCCGTCATACAGTTGTGATACTCTAAACAGACAAAATCCTCCTCAGGCTGAAAAAGCCAGATTTGATGATTCCTAATCTTATTTTACTCATAACCTCTTTCTCCATATTTTTGGAGTACAGAATAAGTTGGAATAAATGCAAAACTCTCATTAGAATGCACAAAAAGGTTATAGTGGGGTCTGGTTGCAAATAGCTATCATCCAGTCTAAAGTTCTTTGGCATACTGGTCAAAGGAGGTGTGACTGACATGGTAACAGACAATCTGCAGAAACTGATGGCCAAGACTGATGATGATTTTGCCAGGTGGTCCGCCTTGCATCTGTCCCTATGGGGGAGAGTGCTGACCATAAGGATCGCAGTGGCTCTCAGGTATAACAACTGTTGGGAATGTTGCCAGTGCTAAGGCATGTTGTGACACTATGGCCTACGAACAACCATATTAAAAACATTGGGGCATTTTAACAAGCCCCTATCGCCACAGGAACGTCACTTTTAGTAATGTTCCTGTGCTGATAAGGACTTTGTCTTATTCACAAGGCGGCATTAAGCCACTTAATGTGGCTTAACGCCGCCATGTAAATAAGGCACCCTTTCACGCTATAGTTAGTGTGAAAGGGGCGGGCAATGGGTGCTGTGGTGGGCATTCCACCGCAACACCCATTGATTTTGACGCTGCCCCATATTTACAAGGGTGGTGTAAATATGGGGCAGCTCCAAAATTAAGACCGGAGAAAACCTGGTCTTATCCTGGCGAAACGAGGAGAAATGCTTTATTTCTCCTCGTTTTTGCTGTTTCTATGTGTGCTACGTTGTGCAGCACAGCACAAATAGAAACAGAAAATCCCCATAAATAATTGTTTATGTGCAGGAAGGTGTCCCTTCCTGCACATTAACAATAATTTTTTTTAAAATGACAAGTCGCAACTTCTATGTGTGCTCAGATTGTTTAAGTGTAGGAAGGGACACCCTCCTGCACATAAACAATCCTTCCCCACAAAACAGGGACCCTTGCACTATGCTGCGAGGGTCCCTGCGTTGGTGCTAGGCAGCTGTAATTAGCACCAGCGCAGGGGGAAACGCAGGACTGCACCGTATTTTTGTAAATACAGTGCAGCCCTGCGTTTCAGATGTGGCCGGGCGCGGCGTTAAGCCAACAAGGCTAACGCCGCACTCCGCCACTTCAAATGTAAATATACCCCATTGTGTGAGCAGGTCGCAAGCCCCAGCTCAAACCTACAAGGCTGAATGCAGCCACCACATCTGGAGGCCTCCGAATTTTTGAAAAGCTCTATTACTACTTGGCGCATGAACTCTTACTAATGGTCTATTTTAATCATAGCTGCACAGCCCTCAGACCCGCTGTGAGTAAACATTGAAAGATCCTATCTCTGCAACTTGCCTGGGCTTTTTAGACTTTATCACAACCAACGCCCCAATGACCCAGCTGTCCTGCTCACTTAGACATTTTTATGGCAGAAATGGGTCTTTTGAGAGGTTCTTACATCAGACAACCTGATCCACAATGACTCTTCTGATGATTTATGCTCTGACATCCATTTACTCTCTCCCAGTGCTGGAAATATGGTTAGATGGTGCACTCTCTGATTGGCTAAATCGAAGAGAGTGTGTTTGCAATCCCAACATCCATTGTGCTCTCCTAAAAAATGTATTGGGGTTGTTTTTACAGATGTAATTTCTGGATGTTGTGACACTCAAATTAAACCAGTGTACTGTGCTGAGGTGCTTTATGAAGTTAGGGCCCGTCGGCAGAATGTCCTCAATACAGACACAAACTGGACAATGCTATTCTCCACACATGAAAAAATAACTAAGAGAAGCATCCCAAAAATATCAAAAAACTCAACAATTAAATTAGATGGTCTCAAGGCGCTGGAGGGAGGGACCTGCAGGTCCTGATGGGCGCTGAGGTGCAGTTGAAGAGCTAGGTCTTGAGATCCTTCCTGAACTGGGTCAGCGACGGGGATAGCCTGAGGTGGAGAGGCAGGGTGTTCCAGGTTTTGGCGGCGAGGTAGAAGTAAAACTATTGGTACTGGTCCCCTTCTAAGTTACATAAAACATGTTCGCAGGGCTGTTACTGGGAGACGGCCTGGCTTGTTATGTGTGCCACCAGCGATCGGCCATTCCCTCTTCTCCTACACCACCCAGCCTTCATGATGACGCCATAGCCCACTGCCGAAGACGATCTGACCTTTGCCACTGCAAAAATCTATTGATGCTGACCAAGACTGGCAACATTGATGGAATGGACGACAGAACTCTTCCTTCCAGCAACTCACAAACATACCATTCAAAGAATGCAGGATCAAATTTCGATCTCTATTATGTCTCAGCGAATATGGAGCCCCTACCTAAAATCTTTTAAGGGCCCAATATACTAGTGGTAAAACCCATAGCCTCATCTCCCTGACCTGCATGGCCAGCACATCTCTGCCTACATCTGATATTCTTTTAATTGTCCTCCTTACAGTACAATGAGGTATTCATTCTGTTTTTTAAAATCCAAATGAGGTTGTTGCTTGAGTGGCTGAAAAACATGAGGGGACCTGGCGATCACTATCTATTCACATATTTCTCATGGCGTGTGTTTGACTGTGGGTAGGCTGTCACAACTTTCATGAAACGACATCCACCCCTGACCCTTCCTTTTCACCCAGGGTGGGGAGAGGTACAATGGTGCCAAGTGCACATTATATGTAACTCCATGTGTGGCTTTTAATATAGTTTTGCTCTGTTCTTTATACAGATATGATGTATACATTTCTTGTTGCATTTTTGTGTTTGGCTTTTCTAATGTTTACTAGATGCTTTGTAAGTCCTACATTTGCAGAACCCTGTCCAGAGGGCCACGAGGCAGGTAGGGTCTACTGGACCCAACTGTGGGGGTAGAGGCCTTTTACTCCTGCAATTCAGGGGCCCAACTGATTATGGGTCCTAAGTAATTGGACTAAGTACTACCCCTTCAGCACTTGACTGTCAGTGGTAGCACAGTTCGAGCAGTGTAGGGCTCTTCAGAGGGAGATAGGCACAAGGTAGGCCAAGACTCCAAATACCCACAGCGACCACAGGGATCTGATTATCCAGTCCAATACTTACTTTTGGTAAGAAATGCAGTACTTATTACCCACGGAAAGTATAAATAATACAACACACTAAACAAATCAACACTAAAAGACTCTCAGTCCCAGTGCACTGGCATAGGCAGAGTCTCCCCTACGGGTTCTCTGCCATCCACCTCCAGTCTAACAAATATATGCCTGGTGGTTCTTTGGAAGTTACCCCACAGGTGCTGGCCACACTAGTGATGCACAATGAAGCCTGGCTTCGGCCCTGAAAATCCAACTCACACTGGCACTACTCTTCCGAGCTCATGCAAATCTCTAAAGGGCTTGCCAGCCCTGCTCCAGTCTTACCCAACCATGGCGTGAAGAAGTGTCCGGGAGCCGGAGCTCCTCTTCCCATGCTCTGGTGATGAGTATTCTGCACCACATATTTATGCAGAGTGGGGCACCTCACTGAAGTGGTCGCAGTTGTAGTCCGCAGCTTCACAGCCTCCCAAAAGAGGTTATCAACTCCCTCAAGAGAGTGGATGGGTTTCTCGCAACACTGATCACAACTGGACCGGGCTCCTTACACTCTGCTCACTGGGATCCACTCACCAGGATACCACCTGGGCCTCACTCCCTCTAGGGTCATCTAACAGCAAACACTAGTCCTGCAGGTAGGCAGGTGGCTGGTGCTCCAGGCACAGTCGGCCATTCTTCCCTCTGACCACAAAGTAGACTGCTCAGCTCTGTTGAATGTCCACCAACAGCCCTTCGTTCCCACGACCAAGTGCTAAGAAAGCAGACATATGCTCCTGTAAATCTTTCCCTAAAAATGATAACCCACAATAAAACATCCCACAAATTATATAGCAATTATATTGATTTATTCAATTATTTTAACTTATTCATGCGTCTAACTGCAAACAAAATTTTGTGACTATGTCAAAACCTTGATTTTAACATGATCACACATTTGGAGTATTAGTTTTCGATTTACTAATGGAAGGCAGCACCACTCACGCTTATTATTCTGCGGCTTAATCTGTATTCATGTACCAGGCAGATTCTACATCTTTTTTTTCCTTAAGGAAGCATCGAGAGTTTCATTTTACAAGCCATATACACATGCAATTTGTCAATTACTCCCACTGATGGCAGAGCTTTTATCACTCACAAAGAACTTGGAAAATGTCATTGAAGCGAAATAGTAACTGAGCTGTGCCTTTAATCGTTACCTTGAAAGAGATCAAAATAACTGCAGGGAGAAAAATTGAAAAAGCAGTTTAAAGTCCCCACCACGAGGCGGTGTTTGCATGGCTGCATTGGGGGGCTTTGGTGAGGGCGGGGGTCGGTACCCAGGCATCAGTTAGGATAATAATCATTTGTCCACTTGCCAGTTGCTTGAAAGAGGGGGGCCTCGAGTCAGCTGTGAGCAATAATGAAAAGCAGAAATTATGCGCCGCTGGCATGGAGAGCAACATCACATCACAACAGGCCCTGAAATATCTTTCATTCTCACGCTGCCTCGGACTTACATTATATCTGCCGTCCACACACGTCTCACATTTTATCTGGCAACTCGTTCCCCTTAGGAAAGGAGACGAGCAATACGTTCTTGATGCCAAGCTTCCAGTCAAATGCAACTCGGCTCTGGGTTGTGTTTATGAACATTAGCGTGTGCTTGAGTGTCTGAGGTCAGTCTGGAGCATTGCCAAGACCAAAGAAGGAGAGCCTCACAGGAGATCTGTTCCAGGTCAATGTGTCGAACTCCAGCGTGATACACTTAGAGACAGATATATCATAGTGTTGTGTTGCTCTTGCGCCACGCAAGGGCGTGCAAGGGCGACGCAACACTAAAGTTCAATTTATCAAGCAACGCAAGACTACTTTGCGTGACCCTATATCTAGAGTAACGCAACGCAGCGCAAATCGCTGCCTTGAGTTACTCTGCCCCAGGAAGACGTTCCATGGGTGGAGTATGGGTGTTTCCACACATTCACCCATGGATTTTGGCGCATTCCAGATTTACCATTAGTGATCGAACGGGAAGGGATCAAAATGCTACACCTCCCCAGTGAGGCGTAATGAGAAAAAATTCTTTATTTCTCCATGTTTTTTCCTTTTTTCCTTTTTCTACCTGTGCTGCATTCTGTAGCACACATAGAAAGAGGACAATTCTGCCTACAATGCAGACACCCTTGCACCATGACTAATGGTGTGTGGGTTAGCGCATGGCAGCACATTGTGCGCCAGTACAAGGAAAGGGCAGGAATGTGCCGTAACGTGTTAAATTCGGTGCATTCCTGACCTTTTTCTTTCACGCAGAGCAGTGCAGCAAGGTAGCTTGCTGCGTTCTGCTGCATGAAAGTTTGATAAATATGACCCTTAGTAGCTCATCCAATTAGAAAAGTACCAGAAAAATAAAAATGTCTTTCAATAGTTGAATGAGTCATGAATGGAAGGGTTTGTATGCAGTCGTATTAACCAAGACACAAGTCTAATAGACCAGCTACATGTCTAATATACAGGGTGACACAAACGACACAGGAAGGAAATGATTCAGAGCCAGGTCCATTTTGACAAACAGTGGACTTGGCTTATAAGTAGGGTTGGTTGAAACATTCCTCCGGAACACAAATGCACAAAACTCGCCTGCAAGTGTTCAGAAAAACTTTAAAGACTTGGGGGCTTATTTACAAGCCCCTTGCGCCACCCGTACATAACTTTCCCCATGTTAAAAATGATGCAAAAGTGGCACAAGGGGCTTATAAATAAGCCCCTTTGTTCGGGGCTCTAAGGGGCATATTATCAACGGCCAGCGATAATTATCGCTGGCCGTGCATAGCGATAATTTTGTTATCGCAGGCTATCTCTGGAATTTATCGCCCTGGTAGCGCGTTATTAACAACGCGTTTCTCCAGGAGCGATAAAAATACCAGAGATAGCGAGGATATCGCCGTTTTGCAGGGAACATCGCTGGTTTTCCAGCGATGTTCCCTGCAAACGGCGATAATCTCTGCTGATACGACCCACAGGGTCGTATCATCATAATCCACCCCAATGTTAGGGATAGGTAAGTCTGCATTTTAGCAGACGTTAGTTTTGGAGAAAACAGCGGTTTTCTCCAAAAACTAACGTGTGCTAAAATGCTGGGGCAGCCTTGTAAATATCGCGATGTGAACATCAGCGATATTTGCAAGGTAGTCCATCCGGAGTACGCCACTTTGCATCTCATTAGAGATGCAAAGGGAGGCGTTGGGAAAAGGGTGCTAACATGCGATTATGCATGTTAGCACCCTCTTGTAAATAGGGCGATAGTTTTATCTCCGCTTTTTGGGCTTTTTAAGCCAAAAAGCGGAGATAAAGCCCTTGTAAATATGCCCCTAAGTATTTGCCTCCCTGTCCTTTCTGATTGATAATAGCACTCCCTAGCGCTAAAACGCCTTGGCATTCACGCGCTTTATGAAAACTGTACTTACTTACTTACTCACTTGCTTGCATTGGAATGCCATACTCAGAATGGAAGTGCTGTGTGTTTCGTAAAACTGTTCCACTACATGTAGTTCTATACATTTTGCACTTTTTCCATTTTTGGGAAATTTTGTGAATGTTTCTGTGATCATTAATGTTTCATGAACTGCAACAAAATACAAAACTGTTCACAAAATTATGGGACAAATTTAACAACACTTTGCACAAAAAGCAAAGCAAACAGGCACAAAGTGTTGATTAAGTATTTATTTTTCAGCTCAAACCTTTTTTTGTGCTCGAAATTAGCCCTAAGAGTAACACAATTAGTTTTGTGCTGCTTTGCATCAAGAGGACATCCCATAAGAGTACATGGGCATTCCCACATTACCACCCATGGAGTTTGATGCAATGCCCAGTCCACTAATAATGGTAGAGAGGGCCTTCTAGCTAAGAGAAACATGTGTTGTTGTTGTTGTTGCTGCTGTTGTTGTTGCAGTACTTCATCATCCAAAACATTCACAAATCTGTGCTTTCATCTTTATTTCCTTGCATAAATGTAGTTTTATAAATGCTTGTTATTCAGAAAACCTTTACAGGTTACCTGAAAACCAGGACCAGTCACAGTTTTTCTTTTGGGAATTCCTTTTTCCCAGAAGAAAGATTTGAGATTTCCTTTTTCTCATAGGAAAACATGCATGTATATTTTTGCATTACAAGTAACAGAGCAATTGCAAAGATAATTGCTATTTTTTCTTTTTTCTACCACATGAAAATATTTTTTTCCAAAGGAGAAAAGTTAGGAAATGGGTTTGCGCTTGCAAACTTTTTTCTCTCCACGGAGAATATTTTTTCCCATAGATAAACTGCTTCCCTACAAACTTGAATGGTCTCATAGATATGGAGTAAGGCAAAGCAGTGCAAATTGCTGCGTTGCCTTACTCTGCACTCGGAAGGCGTTCTATGGGCATTGTGGTGGGTTTTCCCATGCAACACCCATGCATTTTGACACTTCCCCATATTTATGAGAGCATGTAAACCTGGGGAAGCGCCAAAACCTTACCCCTCCTGTGGTGAGGCGTAAAGAGGAGAAATAACTTTATTTCTCCTCATCTGTTCCTCTTTCTATGTGTGCTGCATTCTGTAGCATACATAGAAAGAGGGAAACACCTCTTAGGATTGTTTCTGTGCAGGAAGGTGCCCCTTCCTACACAATAAAATCCTGCCGACAACACAGTCACCCTTGCACCATGGTGCAAGGGTGCCTGCATTGGCGGTAGGCTGCCAAAACTGCGCCAGCACAGGAAGAAAGGACAGGAATGCACCCTATTGCATAAATACGGTGCATTTCTGCCTTTTCATTGTGTCAAATCTCCATAATTGAGGGCCTCGGTTTGTAGCCACAGGTCTAAGGTGTTAGTTGTTGTGTGGTGTTCCGGGGATCTGGAATTTGCATTGAATAGAATACCAAAGTAACACAAAGTTGCGCAATGCACTGCCTTGCATTACTTTGCATCATGGGGGAATCCTTTGGGTGGTGCATGAACGGTACCATGCAACTATCCCTGGGTTTTGAAGCAAAATCCCTATCTAGGAAGTATATTGTAGACAGGGATTTGTACTAAAATCCTAGTTGTCTATTGGTTTAACCCATGACGAAGGATGTTAAAAAACGGTCTCGTTACTATCCCATACATGCATTCTGATTGACCACCTACCCAAGTTAGACGGTGTACTGCCCTAGGAGCCAGGGGGCTCGGCTCACGTGTCTAAGTGGTTCCTGCTCTCTGTTCAAGGACTCTCTGGGGAATAACGATGTTATTTATTGTTATGTTTTTCCTCAAAACCTCACTTCTACGGGAGTTGTACTGTGCGTTACATATGAAGATGTATGCCTTATAATGCTGATCCAGGGCTGAGAGTATAGACAATCACTGGGCCTGCTGTGGTAAAAAGCACCAACAATCTGAACTGTAAGGTAATACTTAATTCTCTTTCCATTGTTCAGTGACCCTGTGGAACAACATGTAATGTGGTATGTTAGAAATGGGGGTCTCTAGTTGGCAGAGGTAGGAACCTTAGTCCAAGAAGGGACCCTTCTTCCTAGTCAGGGTAAGGGGGATCCTCTTCTAAAATAACCCCTGCTCACCACTTTGGTAGCTCGGCACGAGCAGACAGGCTTATCTCAGAGGCAGTGTGTAAAGCATTTGTGCACACATACAGTAATATAGTGAAAACACTACAAATTGACACCATACCAGTTTAGAAAAATAAATAATCTTTATGTAAACCAAACAAGACCAAAAACGACAAAAATCCACAATACAGTAATAAAAATATGACTTTCAAAAGGTAGAAACAGTTCTGTCCATAGCAAACTATAGATGCAACACTTTCAACACAAAGTCAAAATCATTGACAAAAACAGCCGCAGGGAAGGTGATGCGTCGGTTCCTTACATGCATTTTATTGTCTATGATTTTGACTTTGTGTTGAAAGTGTTGCATCTATAGTTTGCTATGGACAGGACTGTTTCTACCTGGCAGGTTCCCTAGTTCAGAAGTAATCTAAAGTTCAGGGGTCTGGGCCCCACTTTTTATAGCACAAATTCCTTTGTTCTCTGGTGGCAGAGAAGCTCCTTGCCCAGCCAAAACCAGTTCTGTCTTCTCTGGTGCAGCTGCCTGGCAGGAGGTGGAGACAGCATTATCCAAGTCAGACCAAACCCATTCAGGTGTGAATGAAATCTCCTCACCCTACTCTGAATGCATCCCAGGTCTATTCAACCCAGCCCTGGCTCATTCAGGAAAGGCAGGACACACATCAACCCCCGTGGCTGTCTGAGAGACTGCACCCCACCCAGCCCCTGTCACTCCAAAGCCAGACAGTTAATACACAAACCACAGAAGCACACAGGATGGCTAAGCAAGAAAATAACCACTTTCTAAAAGTGGTATTTTAAAACACACGATATAAAAATCATCTTTACTGAAAGATGCATTTTTATATTCTGAGTTCAGACATACTAAACTCCATCTTTCTATCTTGTCCCAATGCGAAGTTATATTTATAAGATGTTATAAATAAACTCCCATTCTATCCTATGAGACAGATAGCCTTTCAATAATGAAAAACGAAATACACTGTATTTCACTATCAGGACATGTCACACACACCAGTACATGTCCTACCTTTCACATACACTGCACCCTGCCCACAGGGGTACCTTGGGCCTACCTTAGGGGTGACTGACATGTAAGAAAAGGGAAGGTTAGGGCCTGGCAAGTGGGTGCACTTGCTAGGTCGACATGGCAGTACCAAACTGCGCACAGACACTGCAGTGGCAGGTCTGAGTTACATTTACAGGCCGCTCATGTGGGTGGTACATTCAGTGCTGCAGGCCCACTAGCAGCATTTGATTTACAGCTCCTGGGCACACACAGTGCACTATACTAGGGACTTACCAGTAAATCAAATATGGCAATCATGGAATCACCAATCCATAAACACAATTTACAGACAGAGCATATGCACTTTAGCACTGATCAGCAGTGGTAAAGTGCCCAGAGTCATAAAACCAATAATAACAGGGTCCAAAACAGGAGGCCCCACAAAGCAAAAAGGCTGGGGGTAAACCCGCTGGAGAAGCCAGGTCTAACATGATACATCTACAATTCTGAATAAAAGACAAGTTTAAAAAAAGGATGTAGCAAGAAGGAAAATAATACTGAAATTTTCTGAAAAGTAGTTGGAGATCCTGACTGAGGAGTGCTGTGAGAACCATGAGGTACTGTTTGGAAGGCCATCCATGACAAAAGAAAAAGATCTGGCAGGAAATGCAGACCAAAATAAATGCCATTGAAGTCACCCACCGATCCATAGATGAGATCTGTAAGAGGTGGTATGACTTCAGATGGCATACACTGGAGACCATGGTTGAGACCACCCTGGAGTCTGAGGCCATTGTAGGGATTGGGAGCATTGACAGCTCAGCACCTGGAACCTCACAAAGTAAGTGTGAACTCTTTACTTGTCACATCACAGACCTCACATCTATGTCCAAGTCCACATACAACTGCAGCATACAGCAGATGGTTGTTCCACAAGTTTTTTTTAAACCTTTTTATTGGGTTTTTCACATTTTAGGATCATTGCAGATTGTTGTTGACTATGGTTAAATGCAAAGTAATGAAAGAAACATCACAGATACTGAGTCACGGTTACAGGCTGTAGATCTGGAGACTGACAGTGTGATGGGGTCAAGTGGTGCTGTGAAGAAACTAGTTCTACCACCTGGGGAGACTGTCCTTCCACATGTGTATCCGCTATTGGAAAAAAAATGGGAGGAGATGGCAAACTGTGAACTTGGGGACAAACAAGGGAGGTGTGACAGGGTGTGGAGGCTTGGATGTATCTATATTCATGGGGTTGTGGGCCTAGGCAAGACGTGACCCCAGCGGATCCCAGGGGAGGCTATCAATGGTATGCGTTCATGTATGTTGTGCATGGGACTTGGGAGTGGGGAGACCTGTTTGAGGCCCCGGGAAGGGATGTGTGGCAAGGCGCCTTGGGTGGGATCGTTGGCGCAGGGGGGGACTTGGCGTTTTCAGTTGTTTGTCGGAAGCTCTGAAGAAGTGCGCCCCATTTAGTGGAGATATTCCCTCTACTTCTTCGTGTCTGATCACATCCTCCCCCGCTGTGCTCCTCTTATGGACCACTCCTGTCTAAGCCACCAGAAAAGGCCCTGCGGGTGCCTGCCAATGCATTGCAATTCCCTATGTAGCCAAAAGGGGGGCCAGGGACTCGAACCGCGTCTGGAATTTGCAATGTTTTCAGTGCTAAGATATGCCTAGTGAGCAGGCTTCCCAGGTAGTGATGTCAGAGAGCCCTGTGACCTCCTGCAATATATTATGGATGGCCTCCCAATAGATCTGTTGGGTGGGGCAGTTCCAGAACATGTGTAGAAATGTTGCGCTAGGAGTCTGGCAGCGGGGACAGGTAAACTGTGATTCTGGGCAGTGGCGCTGAAGTCGCACTGTGGTTGTTCCCCAATTTAATCAAAAAAGTACCATTACAGTGCATTATGGGACATGTTGTCAAAACGGCAGCACAGGAGTCACATGTACACATTTATTGGGGTAATGCTACCAAAACGTACACTTTGATATCTCATCATATCGGTGAGTAAACAGATTCTCATTCTTCCCTCAGATCTCCCAGAGGTACATACTGATGACAGCAATGTGAAGGGAGTGGAGGATACAAACATGGCAGCTTATCAACCCATCCCCATTGCCAGCCACCCAAGCACAACATCAGCCCAATATAGCATTGCTTCACTGTCACCACAGGCAGCATCAGTGGAGGACGATGAAGTCCCTCTGCAAACCAGTCCCATCCAGCACCCAGGTGTGAGGCAACAACACCAGCGTGTTCCAGGGTGTGGGTGCAGTTGGCATCGTTAGTCAAAGCACACTGTAGATCCTGGAGCCAATGTACAGTTGTTTGGAGGCCTTGAGGCGTCCATGATCCAAGTTTGTCTGCAAGACAAGCAGATGAAAATCATGACTAGGAAGATGCAGGAAATGCAGCAATGTATATCATTTGGATTTGCTAACATTAGGACACAATTGTAAACCATGAACACCAATGTGGTTAGTCTCACCTCCGCCATACAGGAATTATGCCAGCACATAGGGGCTGACCGTGCCTATCAAAAGTGTCATGATCGTAGCACTGCGGCTAGAATAGATGACCTAATCTGTTCCTTTGGCCATTTGCCCAATGCCACTTCCACCCTAACAAGTAGAACAGTTACACTGCAGGTGGAAAAGGGACACTTTAATGGTGATGTTGCAAGGGGCCTAGGGCAGATCACATCTGCAGTTGAAGGGCTACAAAACGCACAGATAACAGGTGGTGTTGGAGATGCCCCTCACCATAGTTAGGACATGTCAAGTGTTAGCTGGGTCTCTGCCAGTGATGCGCATGCCCTGCGACGCAGCAGCAGCCGCACTCCTCCTGGAGAACAATAGGGGCAGGGCATGTTGGACGTAGCTGCAGAAACCTTTGGTGGACACATCATATTGTTATTTCATATTGGCATGGCTGTAGTTATTTTGGTGATGTAACAAACATTTGTTTGTACTTTACTGACCACTTAGTTATCATACACTTTACAACTTAAACTATGGACATAGTAGCCTAACATTAGAGGTTGCTTTAGTTTGCTGCATCGACTCTTCTTTAATCATTTCAGTGAGTGTAGTGTCACATACAACTTACCTTGAAAAGTAATTCCTTTCAATGTGATCCTGTCGGAGTCTCCTCTCCACTGCTGTACTCTGGTATCCAGGCTGCTGAAGAGGTGGTTCTGGATCATCATCTTCAGCATCCGTGTCCTCCAAAGTGATGGGTATCCGCACCTGGTTGCTATGATGTGCAACATGGCGCCACAATTTTACAGGCTGTCTCAGGCGCATACTGTTGTGCACCTCCACTCTTGTGAAGGCACTGAAATCTTGGTTCCAGCATGCAAAATGTTCATTCACCACTGTTCTGGTGCGTCTATGACCAATGTGGTAATGTCTTTAGTTTTGATTGGCTGGGATTAGGTATGGGGTCAGTATCCAAGGCCCTAACGCATACCACTGTCACCTGGAACAAAAAACATAAGTGTGAGCACAACAGAATCTGAGATTTGACTGTCACATTCATATGTATTATATTGCAGTATCACATTACCTAATACATAGCCATCCTCAGACTCCCCTCTTTCCAGGCATTGGTTTAGTCCACTGTGACTGAAGATATATGTGTCATGGGTGCCCTGTGTATTTTGCCATCATATCTGTGATTATATTATGTGCATCACATACAACTTAGATACTATAATGTGAATTTTTACTATTATGAAACAGTTATTCTGTATGGGGTGGAGGACAAATAGGAACATGTGTTCCATCTACACACCCAAAGACGTGGGAATTTGGCCACCCTGTAAAAGTTGAATTTTTACTTTGAATTTCCTCTGCATTCCTGGATAGGTATATGTACCTGTTGATGTTTAGGAGCTTGGCATCTAGGAACTTGTGCAAAAAAATGCAACAACGTGCTTTGTGACACCCCAACAGCAACAGCTTTCATGCCCTGGTAGCTGCCAAAAGGTGCAGTGAGCACAAAAACTGCATATGAGTGGGGATGGAACTGCTACACAGGGTACTGCTTACAAGATGTGGGTTCAGTAATTCAATAAAATCAAATATCACTGCACTACTTAGCCTGTAGCTTTCAAAGATTTCCTCTTCTGTCTGTTAGAAAATGGTAAGCCTGTTTCTAAAGATCCTCTCCTGTCTCCTCCTCCTCCTCCTCCTCTGCTGAGCAGCCAGTAGTCTTATCCTCCTAGCAATCACATAGAGTACAGCCACTGTGGAAACCCCGGAGAGCATTCTGGGCCAACTTTTAAAGTTTACATATAGTTACCATCTGAAAGGAATCAGTGCAAAACTGCATGGGCAAACGGGCGTTTGTGCGACTAGTCACTTGTTGCGACTGCCTCAAACATTAGGTATGCGAGTTGCTAATACCGATTCTGTATTTGCGATTATCGATCACAAAAAACAGCGATTCGCAAATTGGTCGCATTGCATTTTTTGGTTAGTGAATGGCTTTCATACGTACCGAAATGCCACTTTTCCGGTTGCTAACCTATTTGCGACTGATAATTCGTACATCTGGCCCCATGTCCTGAGGAACTTTGTTAATCTAAATGTACTGTCTGAAAGTAATACAGTCCACCATTTCAAAAGTTCATATTTATCTAAGTGTTTCAATTCAATGAACTTCTCATTGAGGCCCTCACTCTTACGTACCTCTTGTGTATTTCTGTTACTCCCTAATACATCTGCTTTGATGTCTTTAAACAATTTTGCATCCATTTTTTCCCAATCATCATGAAATTTAGCTTTATTTCAAAGTGAAGGGTTAGCGGTGCAGCCACCCTGTATATAGCCAAACCAGTAACAGTTGGGCAGCATTGGGTACAATGAAGCACACAAATAGCTGTTTAAATTACATGTATGTAATTGCGACTGTTGGTGAGTCACAGTTATTCTTTCTCAATGAAGTACCAGACATAAAAGTGTTTCCTGTTTTCTGAAAACTAACAGCGAGGGTTGAGTTTGTATAGTTGATTGAAGAAAATTCAATGTAGGTGCTTGATTATGACAAGGAGGTGTCACGTGTGTGCTCACATGCCATTTTGTACTCAAAAATCAAACCCCAACTGAAAATAACGCAGCACCTAGGAGGGACAGTTTGCAGTTTGTGCAGTTTGTGGGAGATATGTTATGGTAGTAGACTACACTTGCTGAGGGCGCCTACTCTATAACTTCTCAGCAGACAATTCTGGAACAATTCTTGAACACACACATAATTGGTCCCTGTTCTAGTGCTTAATTTGTGCCGGTGGTTTCAGGTGCTCGTCACCGACACTTCATTGCAAACATCGGCATTTATGACAGCCTGCCACATGGTGGCACTGTTTTATTTAGAGATGAGCACAACAACAGTTGGAATGGAAAGCAGAGATCCCCCAAAAATGGTTCTATGGGGTGATCTACTATCATTTTGCACTGGCTTTGCATCACAAAAGTGACGCAAACCGGCACACAATGTTTTTTTATTATTTACTTTCCAGGTCAAAACTTGTTTTGTGCTGGAAAATAACTAAAAGTAATGCAAAGCAACGTGAAGAGCTGCTTTGCTTTCCTTAGTGCCAAGGGGGCATTACATGGGCATTTCCATGCAACTACCTACACTTTTTGACACCAAACCCTGTTTCCCAAAAATGGGAAACAGGGTTTCGCGTAAAAAACTAGCGCCTTCTAAACCAGGCGTTAATAGGAGAAATGTTGCCATTTCTCCTTTCTTTTCCAACTTTAAATGTGTGCTGTACTGTACAGCACACATGCAAAGTAGGAAAAGTTTTAAATGTTGTCTAGGCATAGTATTTTATACTGGCAGGGAACTCTTCCAGAACAAAACCTAGGCTAGACTTACACACACACACACCCTTTCACTGTGGCGCAAAGGTGTGTGCATGGCACTCAGCTGCATAATTATGCGCCGGCGCTAGGGAGTGGGGAACACAAAGCCATATCTCTGTAGATATGGCACTCTCCTGCTCCCTCCCTGTCATGCAGCGTAGTGCTGCATTTTTGGCTGCTGTGCTGCTTTGGGTGACACTTTAGTAAATCTGCCCCTAAGTGTTTTAACTTTAGGCCCTTGTCAGAAAATTGTATTAATATGGGAGGGAGATATTCTTGCCAGCTCTATAAACACAATCTAGTTAGACTAAAACACAGTTCTTAGAATATCTCTCCTCCACCCCTGGTACATATTAGGGCCTAATTTTCCACAATGTAAGCTGCTTGTGAATGGATTGGTGTACAAGTTAAATCACAAATACATAAAATAAAACATCATTAATAAAAATCCAACACTCGTTAATTAAAAGAGCAAAGAAGCACAATTTGCAAAAATTAAAAAAGCATATTGATAACATATTTTAATGTAGTATTTAAAAAAGAAGAAATGTGTATATTAAAATTATGTTTCCATGTTCATATTTGCCAGTAAGGTCATCTAAATTTAAACAGATCATTATTCATTAAACTTATATCACACTTTTAGGTTTCCTCCCCCACCTACTATTCTTCTTTTCATCGTCAGTTATAATTGGATGCTCAAAAGACAAATTTAAGAGAGATTTTACATAATATGAGCAGCATTGCCATACTGTTATATTGATATGAAATATTTAATGATATGAAAGACACACACTATTTCAAAGTCCTTTCAAATAAAATTCCTATATATAGGTTTTTTTTTACAAGCATCTAGTTTTCTGTGGATTTTTGGTCTGATCATGATTAGATTAAATTCTGTTTCAGAAATCCATCTATTATCCATTCAAATGCACTTCTGCACCTAGGCCAATGCAGCATCTAGATACCTCCACAAGTAAGACACCAGAGTGGGCAATTAGTATCAACTGCACCAATTAGGTTAGATATTTTTTTTCCAAGAGGAGTGAAAAGGGGTCTAAAGTACACAGTTAAGTAACAGTAAGCTTATGCAATACTTTTTTCAGTAGCCAAAATGTCCAAGAGACAACAATGAAGATAGTTTCTCTGTCTTGCTTGAGTTCTTGCTTCTTGTAGACTGCTTTTCCCAAGCAGGCTTCAAGTGCCCCCAGTCTCTGAGATGCCCAAACTAAACCCAAACACATTCACCTGTTATATCACGTGCAAGAGCATACCACCACTGGCCCCACATGTGGGGTATTTTGCCCTTATTTGACCATGTTGTGCATTTGAGATGTTCGGAGAATGAAGGATGTTAGAAATGATATTCCTGGTTGGCTGAGGTATGCACCCAGTCCACGCAGAAACCACCACTCTAGTCAGAGTAAGCTAGATACAGACTAAAGGATAACCTATGCCTACCCTCTGGTGGCTTGGCACAGAGCAGTCAGGTGTATCTAAAGAGGCAATGTGTAAAGTATTTGTGCAACACACACAGTAACTCAATAAATACACCACAGAAAGACTCCACATGGGTTTAGAAAAATAGATCATTATTTTCTGAACAAAGAAAAATAGATTATTATTTTCTGAACAAAACAAGACCAAAATGACAAAAATCCAAAGTATACAAGTTGAGATTTTGAATTTTAAAGGAATAAATGCAGTAAAGCGCCTAAAAGCAAGTAGCGCTAAAAAGGTTACTTTAGGTAGCGCTGGACCGGGACAAAGTCAAAGTTCGGGCTGACCTCGTGGAAGCACAGGCTGACAACAGGACCCAGGCAGGCCCGGTGAGCAAAGTGCATTTCCTGGTCACAAGCAACAAAATGCGTCAATCTTTTCCATGCAGTGAAGGCAATGCATCAATTCCGATTCCCGCAGTCAGGTCGATGCGTCGAAGTCGAGCCCCGTGGTCGGTACGTCGGATCAGTGCTGTCCTGCGTATTTGTCAAGTTGTGCAGGGCTGTCTCCGGATCAGCATTGCATCGGTGTCAAAGGGCACTGCATCTGTCAGGATTCCTGCTACAGCTCATCTCTCTTGACTACCACAATATACCGGCATGACTCATATCATTCCCCCCAACACTTATGAATGAGCAAATGTCTTGTACCCTAATGTTTGACCACATTACATGCTGTTGCTAATAGTTAGCTACAGCTGGTGTTCCCCAGTTTGTTTGAAAAGCTTAAGAGCTTTTACAAATGTTTTACCATGCATATGCAAGCTCAGGTTTCAGGTGCCTCTGAAACATCCAGAAAATCCACCAGAATAAGCATTTAGCAACCGGCATAGATGACCTCAACGTGAACCTTCCGGAAGACAGACCTCATCAAATTAATCCCCTGAAACTGTTCCTTGCTATAAGCAATTTGAATGCGACCTTTGTGAACATTCTAAAACACCTTCTAGAAGACAGTCTCATCAAATTAATCATTTGCACCTGTTCCTTGCAATAAGCAATAAGAACACAACCTTTGAGAACACAATGCACCTTCCAGAAAGCAACCTCATCAAGTTAATTATCTGCACCAGTTCCTTGTTACAAACAATTGAAATGTGACCTTTATGAATGTTCTAAAGCAGTCTTATTTAAAGACCATCCACTCTCCTCCCCTTCGCTTAGCCTCTTTGCCTGCCACTTACCTGTTTCCCAGCTTCCAGTACTCTGCCTTGCCAGCTCCCTTGATCGTCTGGCTTCGACTGCACCGCAAAGAACGTCCTGCATTAGTCCCGCACTGAGCTCAGTCATAACATCATGCTGCAAACAAAGGTAACCAGTGTTTTTGTTCAACTTGTACATACTGTTTGCAGAGCTCTGCCAAAGAGGACTTGCATGAAGCTAACCCCATTAAAATGTGCTTGTGCTTTTGATGCTGAAATCATACTCACTACAGTTTTGAAAATTTTGATAAAGGAGCCTCAAAGGACAAATTAAATGAAAACAAAACAAAACAACAACAAAACTGTGGGTCGGTTGAGATTTGAAAAGCTTTTGTGTGGTGAGAGAGATAGAGTTAATACTAGACTAATGCTTTATATTTTGTTTGTTTATAGGTACCATATCTGCCTGTATCATTCATCAGACTGGCGTGAATGCCTGCTGCAGTGTTGCTGTTGAGTAGGCGAGCTACAGCATGATTGACTCTACACGCTCTCTCCAGCCCAACCCCCTTCACCCTGGGATTTGCCACCAGGGCAGTGTCTCCTCCTGTAAACTGAGGGCAAGTCTCAGGAGGATTTGGGAATTAGCATTGCCTCTCCATTGCAATCATCTGAGATCCAGGTAGGTGACTTATGACAGCATCGATTTTGTAGCAAAACAGCTGAAGAGCCCAGAACTGGGGAGGGCACCTCTGGAAAGGATAGGACTCACCGATGACAGAGTCCAGCAGCCCCTGCAGGATTGCAAGAAATCTTTTATGTCCCTGAGATTTCAGGAGGCAAGCCAGAAAGCCCTTGGAGATCACTAGGAGGGAAGGCAGATACCAGCTCTCCTTCTGCAGAGTCAGAGAGCAGCAGGCAGGAGGGCAACAAACAGAAAAGCAGGCCTTCCAGATCAGCAGTACAGTTGAGTCCTTTAAGTAACACAGCAGTTCTTTTGGCGGAGCTTCAGTTACAAGTCCAGTAGTGTCTGATTTTAGGGGTCAGAGACCCAATACTCATACCCAAAAGTGCCTTTAATGTAGGGGTGACTCCAAAGCAGCTCTCTGAGGTGCACAAGGATTTCTTTCAACCCAGTCCTGTCTGTGGGGGATAGGTCAGTGCTTTGTGTGCTTTGTGTGTCTACAGGACACTACCTATTAAAGTGTAAGTGTCAGCCCCTCCCATTCCTCCCTACCCAGGAAGACCCATCAGAATGAAGATGAATGCAGATAAGTGCTCAGAATGCAGATGAGCCTCACCTTCCTGTGCTTGGGGCTTTCTAGAGGAAAGCACAAAGTGCAGCTGTCACCCAACCCAGACGTACATTAGAGACAGGCAGTCAGGCACATAGAGCAGTAAGTACAGAGAAATGCCCACTTTCTAAAAGTGGCATTTCTAAAACAGTGATGTTAAATCTAACTTCACCAGTAAAGAGGATATATCATTACCTTTCCAAAGATCCGAAACATGAAAAAGCTACTTATCTCCTATCAGGAATTACAGCTTAAATGTGTATTAAGGAATTCCCAATGCTGGCCTATGAGAGATGTAGACCTCACAGTAGTGAAAAACGAAATAGGCTGTTTGCCATTGCCAAGACTTGCAAAACAAAAAGGTACATGTCCTACCTTTACTTACATGGCACCCTGCCCTTAGGGTTACTTAGGGCCTACCTTTGGGAGACTTAGATATTATAAAAGGGGAGTTTAAGACCTGGCAAGTGGTTTTAAATGCCAAGTCGAAGCAGCAGTACAACTGCACACACAGGCACTGCAGTAGCAGGCCTGAGACAGGCTTGAAAGGCTACTTCTGTGGGAGGCACAATCAGTTCTGCACCCCATTAGTGGCATTTGACGTACAGGCCATGGTTATATGGTATACCACTTTCCATTGAAATTACCAGTATAACAAATATGCCAATCAGGTATACACCAATGTCATCATGTTTAGGAGAGACCTAAAGGTCAGCAGTGCTAAAGTGCTCAGGGTCCTAAAGTCAACAAAAAGAATCAGCAAAAATGAGAGGCAAAAAGGCAAAAGGTCTGGGGAAAGCTACCCTAAGGATGACAGGTCTAATACATATCCCCCCAGCTGAAGGTGGGGAGATCTACCCAACCTCTAGGGAGTTCTCATCACTAAGGTGGAAAACCCTAGATAGATCATCAGCAATGACCTGGTCTACCCCAGGTCTGTGTTCCACCTTGAAGTCCATACCCTGTAGGAAAATGGACCACCTCAAACATTTTGGTTTCACATCCCTCATTTGCATGAGCCCCCTGAGGGGCCTGTGGTCAGTCTGAATCAGGAAGTGAGTGCCCGACAGGTGTGGCCTCAACTTCTTCAGTGCCCAGACCACAGCAAACGCTTCTCTCTCAATAGCACTCCACCACTGTTCTCTGGGGAGTAACCTCCTAGAGATGAAGGCTACAGGCTGGTCTAGGCCCTCCTCATTAAGTTGTGATAGTACTACCACTATGCCATGCTCTGAGGCATCTGTCTGAACTATAACCTCCTGGGAGACGTCAGGGGCCTTGACCATCGGAGCTGTGCACATGGCCTGCATAAGGGAGTCAAATGCAATTTGGCATGGCTCTGTCCACATCACATTTCTGGGCTGTTTCTTCATAGTCAGCTCAGTCAAGGGGGCAACAATGGTGCCATATTCCTGACAAACCTCCTATAGTACCCAGTGAGGCCCAAGAATGCTCTGACCTCAGTCTGGGTTTTGGAGGGCAGCCAGGCCATGATGGTTTCTATCTTGGCCTGAAGGGGTTGCACCTTCCCTCTGCCCACCCGGTGTCCCAAGTACACAATAGACCCCTGCCATATCTGGCTCTTACTTGCTTTGATAGTCAGGCCTTCCTCCTGCAGATCCTGAAGCACTTCCTGGAGGTGAAAAAGGTGGTCCTTCCAGCTGCTACTGAAGACAGCTATGTCATCCAGATAAGCAGCAGAGAAGGCCTCCATACCAGCAATGACATGGTTCACCAGCCTCTGGAAGGTGGCGGGGTGCTCTTTAATCCAAAGGGCATCACCCTAAACTGATAGTGGCCCTCTGGAGTGGAGAAGGGTTGTTAAAGATTGCAGGAATCGCTGTTAGCATGAGCTGAAAGCCATTTTGTACTTGGCAGCCATTTTAGTTAGCCATGTGCTCGCCATGTGCTTTCTCCCTCTTCCAGAGTCTTGCACATGCTCAGAGAGGCCTAGCTGGTAGAATGCACCTGCTCCTAGTATAGAACTGTCAGGCTATTCTTACTCATGTAAGCAGTTTAGTCTCCCCTCCCACTTTGTGGAGCAAGCAAATTTTGTATACCCATATTAGTCAATAAGCATGCTTGTATGTGCTAGGACCTCCCTTGATTTTATGCTGACTATATAACAAATGCATATATAAGGACCCTGTTCTCTGCACTCATTAGAATGCCTCCTACAGTGGCCTGCGGGTACCGTAAGATGCAATCTCCCTCATCTGAGGTTAATAAAACATGTTTTTTGATATTACAGCTTCTGTGCCAATCTCTTCCTTGTTGGTCTTAAGGACCAGATGTATCAGTGAACCCCTAAGAAGGTTTTTATTTCTACAGGGTGACCTCTCCTTGGCTCCTTCAGCTAGGAAATTCTGCCAGTACCCTGATGTAAAATCAAAGGCACTGAGATACTGGGCAGCCCCTAACCTGTCAATCAGCTCATCAGCCCGGGGGATGGGGTGAGCATTTTTCTTGGTTACTGAATTTATCCGTCTGTAATCCACACAGAACCTCAGTTCAGCTGTGGTGCTCAGTGGGGCAGCTTTTGGTACCAGAACCACAGGACTGGACCAGGGGCTACTGGAGGGCTCTACCACCCCCAACTCCAGTATTTTGGACACGTTAGCCTTAATGCTGGTCCTCACCTTATCTGACAGACTGTATAATTTATTCTTAACAGGGAAGTTGTCCCCGGTTTCCACGTCATGGGTACACAGGTGGGTAGTCCCAGGGATAAGGGAGAACAGAGAAGAGTATTGCCCCAACACTTGGTGGCAGTCTCTCTGTTGTTCGGAAGTTAGAGTGGGGAAAGGATTACCCCTTCCACAGACTCATCCTTCTCCTTGGAGTCCAAGAGGTCAGGGAGAGGTTCACTGTCCTCTTCCTCTTCTCCATCCGTCACCAACAGCATGGTGAGCTCAGACCTCTCAAAGTGTGGTTTGAGGCAATTTACTTGCAGCACCCTGTAGAGTTAGCTAGGAGTCTTGAGGTCCACCAGGTATGTGGCCTCACCCTTTCTTTCAATTACCTCACCTGGCCCATTTCAGCAGTCCTGGAGGGCCTTGGGCTCTACCGATTCTATCACCCACACTTTCTGACCAGATTGAAACTCCAAAGTGATAGAATTGCTGTCATTCCACTCCTTCAGGGCGTCCTGGCTGGCTTCAAGGTTACTGGAAGCTTGCTTCCATAACTTAGCCATCTGGCTTCTAAAGGCCTGCATGTATCTCACTATATCTTGGAGTACCTTCCTGGGAGCTTGCTCCCACCCTTCTTTTAATAGACTCAGAGGTACTTTAACTGGGTGCCCATACAGCAGTTCAAAAGGGCTGAAACCCACTCCTCTCTGTGACACCTCTCTGTAAGAGAACAACAGGCATGTTAAGAGGTTATCCCACTTTTTCCTCAAAGCCTCAGTCAGGCCTCTGATCATGCCTTTCAGAGTCTTGTTGAACCTCTCAACAAGCCCATTGGTTTGTGGATGGTAAGGGGTAGAGAACTTCTATTTTATCCTACACTCCTTCCACATTGACTGCATAGAAGCAGACATGAAGTTTGTGCCACTGTCAGACACAACGACCTTGGCTAAACCAACTCAGGTAAAAATTACCATTAGGGCCTTTGCCACTGCAGGTGCAGTAGTAGTCCTCAGAGGGATTGCCTTTGGGTACCTAGGGGCATGATCTACCAGAACCAGGATGAACCTGTTGACTGATGTAGGCTGGGGGTCCATAGTCCCTACAATGTCATGCCCACCCTCTCAAAGGGGGTGCTAACAACAGGCAAGGGATTAAGGGGGGCTTTAATCCTCTGCCCTGTCTTCCCGCTGGACTGGTAGGTCACACACGTCCTACAGAATGCATCTGATATTGAGCCTAGGACAATAGAAGTGGGGGACAAGCTTGCAAATGTCTTATCTTGGCCTAAGTGTCCTGCCAGGGGAATCTTGTGAGGCAGCCCCAGTAGAAAGGCCCTGTAGCATTGGGGGGCCACCACAGCCCTTGATGTCCCATGCCCAGGAGCCTTAGGCTCACTGTAAAGAAGGTTGTCCTCCCACTAAATGTGGTGACTACCAGAGGCATCACCAGCTGCTCGGGCTTCAGCCTGTTGCCTCATGCCCACAAGGGTTGGGCACTTCCTATGTGCCCTATTGAACTCCTCCCTGGTGGGTCCTCCTTCCACATGCATGCCGTCCATCAAGCTCAGACAGGTCACCAGGCGAAGCAATGTCCTCCTCAGTGAACTCAGGGGTGGCCACCGCAGGTACCCCATCGATCTCACCTGAGGTACATTCAGGGGCAGGTTTCCCACGCCCTCTGCCTCTCCCCTTCTGAGCAGCTGGCTGGGCCATTGTTCCAGGCTCCTGCCCTGTGTGTCGTAGCACAGATCCAGTCAGGTAACCCTAACATCTCCGCATGAGCCTTGAGCTCCACTTCCTTCCAGGTAGTGTGCTCAAGGTCATTACCTAAAACACAGTCCACAGACATGGCAGGGCTCACAGCAACCTTCAGAAAAACAACCCCCCACTCAAATAGAACAAGGGCAACAGGATAGTGACCCACTCTGTTGTCAGGCACCACAACCTGCTGGAATGCATGGGGAATTACCTGCTCTGGGGAATCCAGCTGACTCCTTACCATAGCCATATTGACTCCTGTATCCTTCAGAACCTCAACCCCTCACCCATTGATGGTGACCCATTGCCTATGCTTTGTGGTATTTGAGGGCACATGGATCTTAGGAACCATCTCACTGTCATCCAGGGAAACTAGGGTAAGCCCACTAAACTCCCCCCCATTAACGAGGACAAACTCCTCCCCCAGCACTATTCTAGACACCTCTAGAATCTTTCCTCCAGTGGGAGGTTGTGCTCTTATTGGATACTTGGGATCCCCCTTTTAGTGTCCATACTCACTGCACTCATAGCACTTGGGAGTTCTGGGCTGCTGACTCTTATCAGGGTAAGTTTTCTTCAGATGGCTAGATTGAGAATGTGAATTATACCCTTTTCCCTGTGAGTTGTTTTGGGGGCATGAACAGAACTCCTTATTTTTCTCTCCCCCTCTTTCTTCTTGTGGGGAACCTGACCACCCTTTTGGGAGTCCCCCAGATACATTCTGGACACTCTGGTGCTGACCCAGAGGTCTGTCTCCTCAGCAAGCCTCCTGGAGACAGGAAGCTTGCTATCAACCAGGTGTGGGCACAGCTCTGCAAAACAAGCCTCAAGAATGTGCTCTTTCAAAAACAAGTTGTAAAACCCTTCATAATCATCAACTGTGCTGCTCCTCACCCAGCCCTTCAGTGCCTTACCACCACACACCAAGAAATCCACCCTTTGTTTGTATAGAGAGTTTGTGACTGGTGCTGAACCATTGCCTGTACTTCCCAGGGATCAACCCAAGCTTACTGACTAAAATGTTCTTCATGGCAGTGTACTTGGTCTGGCCCCCCTCCTCTAATGTAAGGAGTGTGCCCCTCCCCACTGTGGGCGTGTACTGCTATAAACTACCACCCCCCCCCCAGACCTCCTCTGGAACCCTGTGCACTTTCAAAGCCACTTCATAGGCTGCCAACCATTTATCTATGTCATCACCCATTCCATAATTGGGCACCTTATCTTTGTGATATGTAATCTGGACTCATGTTAAGACACTGCAGGTATGCTGCCACCAATATTCTTGTTGCTGGACCCCACTTGGAGGGCTCCAATATCCAGCTCTCTGAGGCTAAGGTCATGGGCCATCTTCCTTTCCTCCTCTTCTCTTCTAGAGCTTGCTCTTTCTCCAATTTAGCCAGGGCATGCTCCCTGCCAATCTTGGCTAACTCTAGTTTGAGTTTCCTCACCCCTCCTCCTGTCCACCAGCTCCTCTGGGGACAGGCTTTTTGAGGACACACTGCTGCCTGGTCTAGAGTGAACTGCCAGTCCTGGTTGAAAATTACTCCCCCTCTCTGTAGGTTGCATGACCAGACCCTCTGTTAGGTGCCTCTCTGATCCTTCCTTAGACACAGACTCCTACTCCTCATCCTGCTCTCCTTCTGGGGGGGCGGCTGCACATGCTCTTAAGGCTTTCTGAAGCTCTTCCTTCTTGATATTTCTCTTATGGAACACCCCTCTCTCCTGGCAGAACCATTTGAGCTGGGCTACTGTGTATGCCTCCAGATTAGCCAGCTTGAATTCCATATTGCCAGGCAGGACCACAGACATTGCAGAGAGAACGGGACTTGGGCAAAATGACTTTGGAAAATTCAAAAGATGTCAGAACAGAGAGAATTGAAAAATTCTCGAATTGGTCTAAGTATAGAGTTGTAATGAACAATGAGTTACTATATGGCATTGCACAAACACAAGTCCAATACTCACCGCTGATTGCCAATGTTAGAAATGGGATTCCTGGTTGGCTGAGGTAGGCACCCAGGCTAGGCAGGAACGAATATATGATGTTACAATGCGATCAAAATGATCGCGGTACGTTACATCGCAGTTTTTACAATGCAAGTCATTACAACGACTTGCGCTGGAGGGCGCTGGACTTAGGAATAGTATGATTTACTATTCCAACACCAGTCTACGTACAGTAGGGAAGGTGTTGGAATAGTAAATCATACTATTCCTTAGGTTAGCGCGCCATCCAGCGCAAGTTGTTGTAACGACTTACGTTGTAATACCCGCGATGTAAAGGCATTGCGATGCAATGCCCGCGTGGTAATGGATGTCTCCCGGCAGGAACCACCATTCTAGTTAGGGTAAGCTAGATATACACTAAAAGATAACCTGTGTTCACCCTCTGGTAACTTAGTACAAAGTAGCCAGGCTTATCTGAAGAGGCAATGTGTAAAGTATTTGTGCAACACACACAATCACAGTAACACAATAAATACACCACAAAAAGACTCAACACATGTTTTGAAACATAGATTGTTATATTCTGAACAAAACAAGACCAAAATGACAAAAACCAATGTATAGAAGTTGAGATATTGAATTTTAACTGAATAAATGCAGTAAAGTTCTTAGAAACAAGTAGCGCTAACAAGGTTACTTTAGGTCATGTTGAACTGGGGCAAAGTCAAAGTTAGGGATGACCTCAGGAAAGCACAGGCCAGCTAAAGGTCCCACGCAAGCCACAATGTAAAAAGCATCTTTCCTGGTCACAAACAATGAAATGCGTCGATCTTCTCCACACAGTGAAGGCAATGTCGGCGTTGAAGGGCACTGCGTCAGTTCTGATCGGCACAGTGGTGACAATACATCAATTTTGAGGCAAAACAGCTGAAGAACACACTTCTGAGGCCCAGAACTTTAGAGGGCTCCTTAGGCAAGGGTAATACTGACAAATGGTAGAGTCCAGCAGCCCCGGCAGGATTGCAAGACGTCTTTTGTGTCCACGAGACTTCAGAAAACAGGACGCAAGCCAGAAAGCCCTTTGAGATCACTTGGAGGGAAGGCAGAGTCCAACTCTTCTTCAGCAGAGTCAGAGAGCTGCAGGCAGCACAGCAACAAACAGAAAAGCATGGGGAACCCCCTTGGGGTAGCTGCGCTTATTATAAGTCTGTTAAATAAAAGCAGGCCTTCCAGATCAGCAGTCCAGTTGAATCCTTTAAGCAGGCCAGCAGTTCAACTGGCAGAGCTTCAGTTACAAGCCCAGTAGTGTCTGATTTTAGAGGGACAGAGACCCAGTACTTATACCCAAAAGTGCCTTTGATGTAGAGGGTGACTTCAAAGCAGCTCTCTGAAGTGCACAACGATCCCTTTCAACCCAGTCCTGTCAGCCAGGCTATCTGTGGGGGGGGGGGTGTAAATCAGTGCTTTGGGTGTGGACAGGACACTACCTATTGAAGTGTAAGTGTCAGCCCCTCCCATTCCTCCCTGCCCAGGAAAACCCATCAGAATGCAGATGAATGCAGACAAGTGCTCAGAATGCAGATGAGCCTCACCTTCCTGTGTTTGTGGCTATCTATAGGGAATGCACAAAGTGTAGTTGTCACCCAACCCAGACATGTATTGGAGACAGGCTGTCAGGCATATAGAACAGTAAGTGTAGAGAAATGTCCACTTTCTAAAAGTGGCATTTCAAACACAGTGATGCTAAATCCAACTTCACGAGTAAGAAGAATTTATCATTACCATTCCAAAGATTTGAAACATGAAAAAGCTACTCCTCTCTGATCAGCAATTGCAGCTTAAAACTGTATTAAAGAATTCCCAATGCTGGCCTATGAGAGGGGTAGGCTTCACAGTAGTGAAAAAGAAATAGGCTGTTTGGCACTACCAGGACATGCAAAGCATAAAACTACATGTCCTACCTTTTACTTACATAGCACCCTGGCCCTTAGGGTTACTTAGTGCCTACCTTAGGGGTAACTTGTATGTTATAAAAGGTGAGTTTAAGGCCTTGCAAGTAGTTTTAAATGTCAAGTTGAAGTGGCAGTAAATTGCACACACAGGCACTCCAGTGGCAGGCCTGAGACAAATTTGAAGGCTACTTCTGTGGGTGGCACAATCAGTGCTGCAGCCCATCAGTAGCATTTGAAGTACAGGCCCTGGGTATATGGTATACCACTTTACAAGGAACATACCAGTACAACAAATATGCCAATCAGGTATACACCAATGTCATCATGTTTAGGGGAGAAGCACATGCACTTTAGCACTAGTCAGCAGTGGTAAAGTGCTCAGAGTCCTAAGGCCAACAAAAAGAATCAGCAAAAATGAGAGGCAAAAAAGCAAAAATTCTGGGGGATAACAAAGGATTATTGGAAATATATAGATCTGATGGTAAACACATTAGGGGACCAATCAGCACTTCTAGTCGTTCCTGAGACTACTACCCCAGTCCTTGATCACAGCACTAGGGATAAGAATACTGTATTTTTCCCAGTGATAGATGCTGGATGGCTGTTCCTGTTCTTCCTCTTTCCCAACAATCTGTTCCCATTGTTTACTCATGGTGTTCAGGCTTACCTTCTGAGTTCTTTTTTTCTTGGTGATATGACACTGTCTTCTTCTTAGGGAGTTTTAGCAGTGTCTTCTGGGTTCTTCCTGTCTTCTGGAGACAAGGTGACATCCTTTTTTCTATTCAGACAGACTGGCCGTATTGAGCATGGGCTTATTTCCGGGAGCCTGTAAGGGTGGGGGGCCGCTTTTGGTACTAGGGTCCGGTTTTGTAGCAGTGCAGCAGTTACAAAAGCACTGCAGAGTTCCCTGAATAGCCAACAGTTTTGAGGAAACAACAAAAGTGCCAAGATAACTCTGGTGATTAATGTACTTGGTGGAGAGAGATCGGAGTTTTGTCTAGTGGCAGTTTTAACTCATCTAAGGTAGCACAGAGGGTTAACATGCCTGTGGCAAAGAGTGTGTACTATGCAGATCACAGAACAGTATTTTATGTGCATAGCTCAGTGGATTACTGCTTTTGCCACAGAGATAATTTTGTTACTGTGCAGTTCATAAGTTACAATCGTAATCTAGGTTAGAAAGTTATGCTTTTTTGTACCAGTCTTTTATTATCCTAAGCTTACTAAAAAAGGGTTTGTTTGGGTAGAAATAAACTCTTATTAGTAAAGTCAATTCTAACCACTGTGTTACATTCTGAATCCTGAGTTTGTGCTTCCTCAGACCAAGCACTCTTAACAAATGCCTACCAGTATGGATGACATGTGAATCCTACACCCCCATTGTCTTATGTAACATTTTCTATACACTGATTTACACATGTATGAGTCATTGCCTCTGTATGTGTGTGTGATGTAAAATGCACCAACACCCTATGCTGGCATGAGAAGTGTTATAAAACAAATGAAATACATGTGAGAGAGGGGCTATGAAGAGATGAGTGGCAGTATTTGAGGGTAATAGTGAGGGAATCTTTGAAGAGCCCCAATAAAGATTGGGGTATCATGGTGCACTATAAGGTCATCATTTACTATGCCTTAAAAATGAATACAATCGAATATATAATGAAAAATGTATCATAGATTGCACCATTTTTGCCATTTTCTCCTGCATTTTCTTGGGGGAGACCCCACCCCAAACTCCCCTGTAGTGGTCAGACTCACTCGCTCGCTATGCACTGTATGTGGGCTGGTCTGAAAAAAATTGCCAGGCTGCTTTGGGTTCCCAGTCCGGCTCTGCTCGTCCCCTTCCTTCTACATGCTTTGCTGTCTGTTCAGTCTAGTAACCTAATGTATGCCTGACTTGCTAACTTTATATTTGCTAATTTTGCCTGACTTCCTGTGCACACGGAGGGGATGCCATCATCACATCCTGGGGAAAAAATGAACTTTTCAGGATGAAAGCCTGATTCAGTACTCATCTGAAGGTGCCCGCTTCCCTTGTTGTCCATAGAGCATTTCTGGACCATTGTTCTACATAGGAAGGGGAAAAAGTAACATGCATTCAAGAGTTTCACAAACTGTTAGCTGGCAATGGCTGCCAGCGGTCTACATAATTGTAGATATGCTTGTGCTAAAGACTGTGATGCGACTGCCATACCCTGTTCATCAAATTACTTCAGGACTGAATTCTCTCTGCAAAGGGCTCATTCTAACATAAACATGGGCTGTGTCCCAGTCCACCTTTTCCAAAACCCTTATTCATGTCATAACTGCCGCATTGTTTAGCAGCGCATAATACTTCCACCAGACTTGCAAACAGTAGCTATATTGAAGGTAATATGTCATAGTTTTATGAGATTCAAGGGCCTTGTATGGGTCCAGGAGGAGGGGCCGCATGGCCCCCCTCCTTTCTTCTTTTAGGGCCTGCCCCGGGGAGGTTGCAGTCCCCGGGGACGAGAATGGCCCGGAAGGGGGGGCCATGCGGCCCTCCTCCCATTTTAGAGTTTGGCCCCTGGGAGGTGGTGGTCCCCGGGGCCCAGGAGGGTCCGTGAGAACTTCCCAAGCCAAATATAAAAAGCCCCAGGGAGGTGGCAGTCCCTGGGGCAGAGGAGTCCACAAGGCCCCGCAATATTATTGTAATTAGCCCTGGGGAGGTGGCAGTCCCCGGGGATTTGATAAGCCCTAGGAGGGGGGCCCTGTGTGCCCCCTCCTATATTTATGATATGCCCCCGGGACCTGGCCCACCCAGGGGTTATTTAAAAGCAAGCAAGGGAGACCGCGCTTGTTTTTTTTCATTTTTTGCTCAAATTTGCCAATATTGCGATTTTGCTACAAACATTTCGCGTTTATGCTGTGGAGGGGTACCCCAAGACCATAGCATGGGGTCAGGGTATTCCTACCCTGCCCCTTTTTCTTAATTTTCCTTTTTTGGGGGGGATTTGGTGAAGCCGAGTCCCAAGATGGCTGCCAACACTATCTGGTTGAAGTGTTGGCAGCCAATCAGAGCTGTGCATTCCCCTGCACGAGTTCATCTTTTTTCGCGAAGGCTTAGCGAACAGAGATATCACTATAGTTTTCAACTTAAATTTCTGAAAAATTACCAAACAGATTTGTACCAAATAACAAAAAGCACAAGCTGCGTAAAGACTTCTACCTTTCTGACAAATTTGGTGTAATCCCGTCCAGCAGTTCGGGCTGTAGGTTCGACAATGCGTTCCAATGGGAAATAAAATGGGAAAATGCTCTTTTTTGAACCCCCTTTTTCTCAGCCCCCACTTAACGGATCACCCCGAAACTTCCCATGCACAGCAGAACTTACTTTGACACTTTTTTGGGAAAATTTCATGAAGATTCGTCAAACGGTCCTAAAGATATAGGCAAGTCAAAAAACACTTTCCTATGTATATATATTCACTGAAAAAAACAAAGGTTACAGTGACATTATAGTTAGGAAAAGGAACTAAAAAAACCTTTGAAAATCACTGAAAAAAACAAAGGTTAGAGAGACGTTATAGTTAGGCTCAGGTTTCACTCATACAAAACCAGAGAAATTCAGCAGTTATAGTTAACTGAGCTAACTATAACTAGTGCCCCCGCAATGAACTGCTTATGACCTCACATATTACATCACTCATGACATGGTCAGTGAATCACTGATGATATCTCAAATGACATCACTGATGACATCATCCAGTGACTGTGAGTGTTTTTAAAAAGTTTATGAGATTTAAATATATATACCAAGGAAAGGAGCGGAAATAATCCCAATTTTTAAAAAGGGTAACAAAGGGGATCCGGCTAATTACAGACCAATAAGTTTATTAGACGTCCCACAAAAATTGTTTTGTAAGATTATTCTGCTACGTATCCAGAGCTGGATGGAAGAAAAGAATGTCATTTCCCATCTACAGGCAGGTTTTAGATCAAGCACAAGCACTTTAGATCAAGTTTTTAAATTTTTATTGCTTATCTGGAAGGAGGTGAAGATATTGAAAGGTCACCTATATGTTGTTTTTGTTGACCTCAAGACAGCCTTCGATTCTATCGATCGTAATAAGTTGTGGGCTGTCTTGAGGGACCTTGAGCTACCTGAGGATCTACTCCACTTATTGATTCGATTGCATGATGCTAATTATGCCAAAGTTAGATGGAACCCCGAAGGCAGCCTTACGAATAACATTCCAATCCTTAAAGGTGTGCGCCAAGGGTGCGTATTAGCTCCCACATTATTTACTCTGTTCATAAATGGGTTGATTCAGGAACTCTTTGGATGTGGTGGTGATCCTCCGAGACTGGCAGGTAATTTCCTGCCGGCGTTACTTTCACGGACGACACACTTCTCATCTCTAAGACCCCCAAGGGGATCCAAAATATTTTGAACAAATTTGCTGACGCATGCAGGGCTAGAGGTTTGGAAATCAACTGCTCTAAAACTAAATTTATGGTTTTCAATCCTTACAAATGCTCCAAAAATAAGTTAATATTGGGTTCTCAACAACTTGAGCAGGTTAAGGTGTTTGATTACCTGGGCGTTAGAATTAATGATAACCTTGCGTGGTCTTCGCAAATTTTAAAGAGTGAATCTACTTTGCAGATAGTGGATTGTGCGATAGTAAGGAGACTGAGAGGCTCATCCTATCGCCCCATTTCCCCTGCACTAGAGATACATAGGGCGAAAGCTCATGGGGCAGCCCTATATGGGGCTGAATTATGGGGCATGGAGAATACCAAAAAATTAGAAATAGCGGAAAATATATTTCTTAGAGCCATACTTAATGTTCCGACCAGTACTCCGATTTTACCACTGCGTCTCGATTTGGGTGTGAAATCTATCTCTTATCATGCAGTCCTCAGAACCTTGATGTTCTGGATAAGGATTTGGACAAACACTACAGAGATTAAAGTAAGAGAGGCAGTGGTGGAACTTTTAAATCTCCAAAAACAGAAAGGCACCTTGTTATGGTTTTCAAAGATTAAAGAATGGCTGCACCGTTTGGGCCTTGCATCGCTGTGGGAGAACCCAGGTACTATAACTAAAAAGTTGGCCCCCATATTAAAAAAGAAATTCTGGGTCTATATTAATTCTATTTGCACTGAAAGTACATCTTATGGAGTTTTAACAATGCAATTTTTAGATGTAAAATATAGTTTTAATTTTGAACCTTTTATGGACCAAATAGAACCTCCCCATGCACGAGCACTTTATATTCAACTAAGATTTGGTTCACTTCCATTGAATCTCTGGAAATGCAAATGGACAAATGCTGGACTATCGCCTATCTGCCCAATATGCTTAAGTGCAGAAGAATCCATTGAACACTTTCTCTTCTTCTGTCCTATGTACAAGGCTATCAGGAGAGCTTGGATCATTCCAGTCTGCCGATTGTTCTCTTTTTCCAGGCCAATGGAAGCTCTTCAGATTTTACGATCGGACACTTCACAGTGTATTGTCTTTGCTGTTTCAAGATTTTTATTGTATGCGTGGTGGTTGAGATCCAAGGCCCTGAAATGAATTTAGTGTGGTGATGTCCTTGGACAATTGACTTTTTAATCCCCGTATATGTCCTCTTGCTGCTACTTTTAAACTTTTATCTGAGGTGGGGGTTTAAAATGGATGTTGTAATTATTATCTGATTGTTTTTTTTTTTTTTTTTAAAGTTTTGTATTTAAAAGTATGTTTTGTAGGCTGTTGTAATGATCATATGATTGGTCGAAATAAACTATCTATCTATATATACCAAGGTGTATTGATGAATCCGTGGGTGTATGAGTGCCTGTATGGATGATTCAGTGAGTGTGTGACTGATGATATAAGTGAGTGATTAGGTGTCTCAGTGAATGTATAGTTGTCAGTCTGTCAGTTGCTGTCTAAGTGGCTGTATGGGTTGATGAGTGGGTACCTGAGTGGCTGTATTGGTGGTTGATTGGTTGTCTGAGTACCTGTATGGGTGTATGAATGTCTGTGTAGGTGGGTGAGGGGTTGTGTGACTGCTTGCATGGTTGAGTGAGTGGGTGAGTCAGTGACTATACAGGTTAGTGAGTGCGTCTGTGAGGGGCTGTATGGGTGACTCAGTGTGTGTATGGCTGTGTCGGTGAGTGAATGGATGTGTCACTGGTATATGGGTGAGTAACTGCATATGTGAAAGGCAGTATAGGTGAGTGTTGGAGTATATGAGTGACTATGTGTGTGTGACTGATTGTGAGAGTGGCTGTATGGGTGAGTGTGTATATGTCAGTATCTGTATGAATACATGAGTGGTGAAGAAAGGGGGCATGGCCTCCCAGGCCCTCCTTGGGGCCAACTACCCCTCCTATTACCTCCAGTAAGTCCCACACAGCAGGATTGCTGAGAGGAGGCCACGCCCCCTTTCTCCACCGCTCTGCAAACATGCCTCCTGGTGCACTACTAGTAAGGGGATGAGGTCCCGTTGGCTATTGAGGGTCCTTGGGGGCCAACTACCCCTCCTGTTAACTCCAGCAAGTCACACACAGTGGGTTTGCTAATAGGTTTTCAGTGGCCACGCCCCCTTTCTCCACCACTCTGCAAATGCACCTCCTGGCTCACTACTAGTTGGGGGATGAAGTCCCCTTGGCTCTTGAGGGTCATTGGAGGCCAACTAGCCCTCCTGTTACCTCCAGTAAGACCCACACATGTAGATTGCTGAGAGGTCATCAGAGGCCACGCCCCCTTTTTCCACCACTCTGCAAACGCGCCTCCTGGCACACTACTCATTGGGGGAAGAAGTCCACTTTAGTCCCAAGGCCCTCGGGAGGCAAGGGGACCTCATCTCCCCATCAGCAGTGTGTCGAGAGGTACATTTTGCAGAGTGGTGGAGAAAGGAGGAGTGGCCTCCGACCACCTCTCACCAATCCCACTGTGTGGGGCTTACTAGAGGTAACAGGAGGTCTTGTTGGCCCCTAACAACCCTCAGCAGCGAAGGGGCCTTCATCTCCCAACCAGGAGCGCACCAGCAGGTGCGTTTGCAGAGTAGTGGAAAAAGGGCGCAGAGCCTCTGATGACCTCTCAGCAATCTACCTGTGTGGGTCTTACTGGAGGTAACAGGAGGGCTAGTTGGCCTCCAAGGACTTCATCCCCCAACTAGTAGTGAGCCAGGAGGTGGAGGAGGGGGTCCGGCCTTTATTGATTTCATTTTTTATAACTCAAAGGGAGGGCGGCCGCACGCCCCCCTCTTGGGCCATTTTCAGCCCTGGGGACCCCATCCCTCCGGACTTGCCCTTTTTTTAAATTATTTTTTTATTTTTTAAAAGGGAGGAGGCCGATTTCAGCCCCAGGGACCCCATCCCTGCGGGCAAAGCCTTTATCTTTTTTTTGTTTAAAGGGGAGGTGGGCTGGCGGCCCCTCTCCCCAGGCCAATTATGGCCCAGGGGACCCCATCCCCCGGCGCCAGGCCTTTTCTTTTATATTTTTTATGTAGAGGGAGGGGGGCCAAGCAGCCCCCCTCCCGGGCAATTTTCAGCCCTGGGGACCCCATCCCACGGGGCCAGGCCATTTCATTGGGGACCTCAGGGGAGTCTGAAGGTCCCCGCGGTCCCTGCCGGCTCCCCGCCTCCTGCGAGAGCCGGCATTGCTTTGAGACACAGGGAGCTGCTAATGCAGCTCCCTGGATCCCAAAGCAAAGTTTCCCTCTCCCTGCTCGCTTTACAGCAGGCAAGGAAACAGACACTTGTTTGCTATGGCTTGGTGGGAGCGGTGCAAACTAGAACACTGCCATTCGTCAACATCGAAAGAGCTTTTGGTGGATATGTCAGTTTTACACATAGCACTACAACACACACCCAGTACAGAGGTCTTAGTAGACAAGGCACTATGTCACAAAAAAACAGTAAAATCATTCTTCATCCTAGAGAAAGGTGTTGAGCTGAGCGGTAAGTCTGTTGTAAAGATCCACTACACTGAGCCACCATTTTTAATAAACTACTAGTACAGTCATTCATCACAAAGTAAACAGGTCTAAGGAAACTGGCCAGTATGGTCATAAAACAGAACTATACTGAGCCATCATTATAGAGTAAAGTCTTGATGAACTGATTAGACTGTCGCAACGCATTACCATAAACATAGATCATCTGGGGACAAATGTCAGTGTATAGACTAGCCCACTGATAAACAGAACAAAAACTTTAAAAACAGAGTTATACTTAATATGCTATATGTCAAAAATACTAAAACTCAGTACTACACAAAAAATACTAACTTAATTATGCAGTACATCAGTATACATTATTCAGTGTGAAAAACGTTTACGTTTACAAAACACTCAGACTCACTGGATGATGTCATCAGTGATGTCACTGACCATGTCATCAGTGATGTAATATGTGAAGTCATAAGCAGTGCACTGTGGAGCATAAGTTATAGTTGTCTCAGGTAACTATAACTGCTGAATTTCTATGGGTTTGTGTGTGGTACATATATTTGGCGTTAGGTATATCGAAAATGCATACTTGCCTTTCAATATCTTGAATTCAATATTTTTTCCTCTATATTTGTATACCTCGACATTCTAGCTTCGATATTTAGGGGCCATACCATCTAAAGCATTGTTGGTGAAATAAATGGCTGCACCCAGGTATCATGACTTGAAAATTGTTCTGACAAATAATATCAGATGAATTTGAGCATGAAGATTTGCATTATTTGGGTAAATGATCGCATGCACACACCACTTTAGGATCTATAGGTGACTTTGGATATTCTCTGATGCCATGACATTTGACTCCTCTCTAAACACCATCTGCTACTGCTACGTGACAGGCATGCATCAAAGGACACAAGAGGAAAAGTAGCATGACACAGCATGTATCTAACCTGCTAATGACCTGCTTCAGGTGCCTGGACTGGACGGTTGAAGCTCTAATCTACAAAATACACAAGGTGTGCCACATAGTACTAAATGATTGCACATAAAATAATGTTGCATTAACGCATCGTACCAATGCCTGACAAGCAGGAGAAAAAAAACACATGTAATGATGAGGAAACAGAAAAGGGACATGGTCCACTTTGAAAGAATGCCCATGCCACTGTCCTCTGACACAACATAATTCCTATTTATTTCTGATTTTACCTGCATACATATTGTACAATTTACCTGTAACTAACAAATAAAATACAAATAAAGATGAGATCAAATTGTAATCACTAAAGAAAATATTGCTACTTAGAACCCCTGTGCTTTGGCAGCACACAGGGGTCTGACGCAGGCCCCTGCAGCCTCTGCTGCACAGAGAGGCACCATCACTTCACACCCCCCCACCCCAGAACTGTAGTGGGGCCCTCATCAGCCCAAGGCCAATGAATATCGGTGATAAATGGGAGACTCAGGGGCTCCAGAGCACATTGTACAGGGGGCCCGCTTACACCACTGGTAGCACCATCCTTCCCTCCACCCTAACACAGGGCCGGACTGGCTGTAGCGGGCACCTAGCGTTTTCCCAGCGGTCCGGAATGGTGGCAGCTGGTTTTGGACCGGTGGAGGAAGTTTTTTGTTACCGGGGCCCGGTTTTGCATCAGCCCCTTGTAACAAAAGTGCAGCAGCAGTGTTCCCGCTAGCCCCTCCCCCGGCAGCCGGTTGGACGTAATTGCCAGGGCTGGTTTGGGATCCCAGTCCGGCCCTGCCTTAACGCCATTATACCAGTTGCCTTGCAGATCCAGTCTTCCCCTACATTAACCCCAACAGATTCCCTCGCTGAATGCAATATGCTACCATCATCATATCTCCAACAACGCATGCCTGCAGATTTGTGACAGCACCTGATTACAGTTTCTTGACAGGTTGTTGTCAGCTGTGCTGGAGAGTTTTTCACATGGACAGATCACCGTTTCACCTCAGGTGAGGACATCTTGCATCAGTGGCGGCTCCTCGAGGGAGTGCTGCGGGGCGGTGGGGTGGGGCGGGGGAGGCGTTGGCATTGCAGCGCGCAATGTAATTCGTTTTATTTATTTATTTATTTACTTAACTCCGTTCGGCCGTATGCCGGAGTTTACTACCCCCCACCCTGCCCCTCCCCCGCCTCACCGCCCCACAGCACTCCCTCGAGGAGCCGCCACTGTCTTGCATGAATTTTAAGGTAATGAACAGTGGACAAGTGAACGTTGTCCTGCTGTTCCATGCACAGAGCCCTCACATCTGGATCCCTATCATTCTCCTGCTTCTTACGGAACTTTGTCCATCTCTCAAATGCAGCTCATATAGGATCCTGCCCCATGCGGCCTGGCATCCATTATGAAGACATATCACTCTCTCGGGATATGACTACTTGGGGAGTATAAACCGCTCCCCCAATGTACAGAAGAGTTAGAAGGTGTGAGACTGTTCACTGTGCATCATTGTGGCTTCATTAGTGCCAGTGTACTGCCCTTTTATCCCAGGTGGACATGGCAGCCTCTATTGGAGGGTGGTGTTTTTCAGTCTGCATTTATGCACATGCATACAGAAAGTTTGCTCTCTACAGATAATTGCATCAACAATGCCTCCAGGGAGGTCATACTCTTGAGAAATTCTCGAGAAAATCCTAGATGGGTGACGGACCTGGTAGAGGTCCACTGTCAGTTGCTGCAGATGTTGATATTTCAACAGAGGCCAATTGTTTAATAAGGTCTTTCACTCCATCCACTGTTGACTACAGCAGAACCTGGTGTATGGGTCAAATGGTAAGTTTGGTTTGTGAAGTCATGCAGAAACACTTTTTGGGTCCAATTTTGCGATCACCCTGCCCCCCACAATGAGCTCATTATTTTTTCACATGTAGATCATGAGCCGTTTATGTTTAGGGAACATACACCTACCTGTCAGCTGCTGGAAGGTGCCTACAGCCTTAAGCACTTCCTGTGATCTCAACCAGACCTGAAAGATGTCTATGATTCACATAGCTCTGTCCTCCAAAAGTAGGAGGGTCAGTTGATGTGGGAGCCCCATCTTGTTTTAATTGCTATTGAGACAATGCACACTTCTCTTTAAGTCTTTCCACTTGTTTTAATTTCACTAGTACTGCTACTATGCACTAATGTTAGGCATAATCACATGTCTTAGACAGCGGCGGCCGGCACAGATCAAGGTAGAGGGGAAGGACGCGGGGGAAGCAGTAATAAAAAAATAAAATAAAAAATAAAAACTTACCATCTTGCCGCTTCCTCGCCGCGTCTCTCCTCCATAGTCCTCCCTCGCTCAGCCTCAACAGGAAGCATACCCAGGCTGCCGGGAGTCAGAACAGCGGGGGCAGATAAGAGGCTGCCGGCGACTACAAGGTAAGTCTTCTTTTTTTTTTCTAAACACCCGGCATCCCCGCCTCCGCATCACCACCACCATTCCCTACCAGCAGCCACTGGATTTTAACTCCACAAGCATAATTCAAGAAATTTGCTCACTTTGCATAATAGAAATTTCATGATACTTAATGAAATTTCATATCATGCAATTTTGTATAATTTTCAATTATTGGAGACTAATTAGTGAAGAAAATATCTTGCTCAAAATATATTTCCTGCTTGGAACTTTGTCATGAGATTTTCTTGTGTGACATTTTTAAGCAAGGTATTCCCTCACGTCAATTTTTCACCAGTGGCGTCGGGTAGGGAACGGTGGCGGATGCAGGGAAGGGGGAGTTTAGAAGGGAAAAAGAAGACTTACCTTGTCATCGCCGGCAGCCCCTTCTCTGGCCTCGCTCTTCTGGCTCCCGGCAGCTCCCAGCCTCAATCAGCCAATCATGACGCTGTTGTCACCTTGAAAGCTGCGTCGTGAATGGTCTGAGAGCTGTGGTTCGTTGCTCAGACAGGGACAGGGAGGCTGTGCATGTTCTCCATCCAGGCTGTACAATACAGCCTGTGGAGAACATGCAAAGAGCGAATGACGATTTGGCCGACCCAAGATGGCCGGCCAAACCGTCATGCGCACTTATGGTGTAGCAGCAGCCACTGCTCCTCCCTCAGACCCTCTCCCTGTGACGAGCCCAGCCCCAACCTGGCTCGCTCCTTACAGAAGAAGAAAATTATAATAACGTAGCGTTATTCACTTTGCGTTATTATCCTTTTCTTTTTCTTTTTACACCCAGTGGGGCCACGCTCCTCTGCCTTAGCGGAGGAGCTGCACCTGATTTTCACTTACAATACCACAAGACCAAATTTCTCAAAATTTTGTTTTTTCCCCCCACTAATGTCAAACAAATTGCAAAGCAATTACATAATGTCTTACATCTCAAAGGAAATAGGGACATTTTCACTACCTCTGGGAGAGGTTTTTCTGCCAATTGTTCCATATGTGAAATCAGGTTTAGGGGAGTCCCAGGGAAATCAAATGTTACTGGGCCCCAATTGTCTCAGTTGGGGCCTTTTACCTCTGATGTGCTTGGACTTCTGTATTGAAGACCCTCTAACTTGGGAGCAAGTTCCCCATTTAGGTCCTGACTCTCAGGATAACGAGGCATAACAGCCCAAACCTGAATCATGGAGTCGTTGAGTGATAGAAACTCAGAAATCAGCAACACAGAACAAAAACAATCAATAAATAAATGTCGAGCCAGTGTTTTTACTTCATACAGGAAAAGTACTTTTATGCACACGCGCACCAAAATACTATGCAAAAAATTGCATATATGTACACAGTTACATTGGCAAAAGTTGCTAAGAACCCCTTTTAAGGATCCTCTCAAAAATAACCATGGTGCAAATTAACTACCTGAAAAAGTGAGTAACTAACCCTGTAAACTGTCTTTTTCAGTTTTCTGCAAGATCCCACGTCTACAATGAATGCAACTGCGGGGCATATTCTCAAGAACGTGTGATAACCACCGCAAATTTAGCTTAACGCAACTTTGCATATCGCAGTCCATCACAGGAAATTAACGCCTTGTTATCCAAATATTACAACACGGCGGCCCCATGCGATACTCCCCAGATAACGCGCCAACTGACCGCGTTAGAATCAATGCCACGCCGCAAAAATGCGAAACACCAACGCAAAATCGCGATACGAAAATCTGCGAAACCCAGCTACAGGCCTGCAATCCACACGCGTCAGGCGGGAACAATCACCATAAAAGCAGAAAAAACCCACAAACAAATGCCAAACAACAGTGAAGCACAATGGACGTTGCCGGAGCAAGTACGGAGGAGAGCCAGAACCCCACAAGCCTGGGGACCAACCTGGGACTTCGGGGTCAGGGAAGGGCAAGGACAAGAAGAAGAGGAAGACGAAGTTCAGTCTGCAGGAAAACAGGATCCTGATAACGGAGGTGACAGAACACCATCAACAACTGTTCGTCACCTCCACTGTGTCATTGGCAACAAAAAATACATTATGGCAGTCCATCGTGGACAAGGTGAATGCAGTGGGAGTGCTGAAGAGGACAATGGGCGAGGTCAAGAGGCGCTGGAATGATGTCAAGCGCAAAACCAAGCAGAAACTCGCCAACAACCTGAAGGCAGCAATGCAGACTGGAGGTGGGAGCCCAGCGCCACAGGAGGAGCTGGACGACATGGAGGAAATGGTCTCCACAGTCATCAGTGGGGAGACGGTGGCAGGAGTTGGGGGCCCGGACACTGCTCAACAGGACCCTACACAACAGCAACAGGGTGAGTAACCACCAGGGCCTGGGGGGACGGGGGGAGATGGGCACAATGGCACACATGCACAATTAACTTGAGCACATCTGTGGACACACCATGCCCCAGACCACCAACTCCCACCAAGAGACCAACGTACCCCAGTATGCAACATGTCAACACTGTACAAGCACAGTAGTCAGAGGCACACCTCATGAAAGTGATAAGGGGCAGCAAAATCTGAGCTGCAGGGCGACTCCCAAAAATGCAGCACACACATCACATACATAGCACATCTACATTGACAACGATGTGACACAATCCACAAAACACCTACAACAGAACACAGGACACTACTGGTGCCGCTTGGGTGCAGACACTGGCCAATCACAATTGGCATTGCAGGGATATGTGCGTTGATAATGTACAAGTACAAACACACATCCGTGATGTTGTCGAAATGTCCACTGTCCCCCATCAAATAGGCAGCTCCTCCCAAACAGCCACAATGTACCCAGTCATGCTGTCTGTATGTAAACATGTACAATGCGACAACATACATGTGGACACATTGTTAAACTGCATCTCCCCTTCACATTGCAGAGGGAGAATCAACACCTCCTGCAGAGCAGTCCGACCCTCTCTTCTCTGGAGACGAAGAGGACGACCACAGCTTCGACTCTGACGCCCTCCAACTGCTCGTGGAGAGCCTCCGCAGCCCACTTCCAGGAGCTGGGCAGCCCCCTGCACAGACCACACAGCAGGCAGCACCCACCACCACTGCTGCCTCCCAGGACCCCCACGGAGAACACATGGCCTTCCAATGCCGTGTTTTGGGGTGCCAGGAGAATCTGGCTGAACAGGTGCGGGTGGGCTTCGACCGCATGGCAGACAAACTAGATGCCATACGTGGGTGTCTAAGTCCCATCAGGGACCACTCACGGACCACTCACGGTCCCTAACGGACACCCACAGTCCGCTCCATGCTCTCCAACGGACCATGGCTGACATCGCTGGAGCCCTGACTCAGAGAATATTACAACTGTCCAGTCAGAGTGGCTTTAGCGATGTCACACTGGAGTTGGGAAAGATGCGGAGGTTAATGGAGACCATGGAGCGGGCGAATGCGGAACGAGCGGCTGACACGGCTGCACACCAGCGAGAGGTAGCTGGGTTCCTCAATGACCTCAGGACCCTCCTCATGGCATTGCTGCCACAAGGCCTGGTGCGGATGCATGCTGCTGCCACCACTCCATCCACATCTCCGCCCCCTGAAGTGTCAGTGCCACACAGTGCGGCAGACCTTCCACCTCCGGCCACAGATGTGCCACTGCCACACATTGCTGGAGACAGAACACCACCACCCACACGTGAGGCACATGAAACAGCAGAGAACGAAGATGCAGATGATACTGCCCTCGTGGTGAGGAGGACGCAGCAGCATGCATCTCATCCATAGGTCCGGCTTCAGCTTGGTGCTGCCCTCTGCATCATCACCTTCCACTGTCCCCCCGATGCATTCTGCGACACTCACCTTGGACCTCGACATGGACTGCCATATGATGTTTGATCGCCATTGACACAGCAATCAGACTGCAGACTGTACTCGTCCTCTTCCTTTGGACTTGTCATTCCCTGGAGGACCCTGGCTGGACCTCCACGGGACAACATCATCATGTGGGCTTTGCATGGCCCTGTACTGCTCCAGATGCAACACTCCACTGAATGTGCATTAAACATTCATATACACACAGATGTGCCATGTCTATGGTCTATTAAGTGTGGAAGTATGGATGAATGTGGGCTCACTGGACTCCTCTTACGTCCATGTGGCTCATGTCATAGAACAGGGGTGACAGGGTGACACATTGCCCAATGCGGTCCGGGTGGCCCTGACACAACAACAGGGACACACGCATGAGTTACTTCCTTGTCCAGCCCAGTACGGAACGACTCCCAGGGCCCAGGGGTCATATACAGACCCTTACGCTGGACTGGCATACGCCAGGCCAGCCCACTCCGCTTACGCTCACAGGGGGGGACGGCAACGCTACATGTCCCCTGTCTTTCCTGTGGTGATCTGCTGCTCAAAGGTCTAGTTGTCAGCATGCCACAGCCACTCCCTCCCGGCTGGTTTACACCCACACCACACCCATCCAGCACACGCGTCACGGGACATGTGACCCTGCCAATGAAAAGGGACGGGCGCACGTGCTCGACGCCATTTCCACACTCTACCTGGGTGCGTCCGTGTGGTGTTAATGTAGGCATGAGGGCCTCGGGCCCTGCAACATCACATTCCCCAGGACCGGAGGTGACATGATGGCGTCCGCAACATGATACCCAATCATACAGGGACCATGACTTTGGGACACAGACTTGGTGGCACCGGATACATTGCGGCCGGCACAGGCACACCACCACGGGACGGTGACTTTGGGTGCACTGAGGTAGGGCCACCTTAAGTGCTGAGCGGGTGTGCAGCCTGCGATGATGCCCCGTCCCGGCCGTCCGGACTGCTCAGGATTTGTGTGCCCTGCTGGACCGCAGTGTAGGCCAGAGCCAGAGGGCAGCGCGGGCCTACCGCCTCGTGGCGTCGCATCCCGGATCACAGAGTTAGTGGCACCTCAAGGGCTGAGCGGGTGTGCAGCCTGCGATGATGCCCGGTGCACTGGTATGTCCTCTGCCATGGTGAAATCAAGACCCAGAATCATATGTGAGACCTGGTGGCCTGCGGAGCGGGGCTGCATGATGTGGAGGGTGCCATGTCCGCGGGCCCCGGGCGTGTGGCTTGCAGCGGCACGTGGTGGGCCCTCATTGCTACCCACCAAGGGCGGAAGGTGAGCAGTGAGGCCTGGGTGCGCAGGGACGGGCATGCACCGCTGGGTGGCGGGAGGGGCTGGGGTGCATCTGCCTGGGTGCGCAGGGGCGGACAGACGATGATGTCTTGTGCAATTGTATGTACTTTGCCATTCAGGTATCTGGACTCTGTTACAGATGACGGATCTGTTTCAGATGTGTGACCTGGTGAACTGCACTACACACCGGCACGTGGTTGGAGACACACCGGTGGCAGCAGGTGAGCAGTGTGGCCTGGGTGCGCATTGTCGGCACTCTCTCTCCCTGTCCGTCTCTTCTGTTATCTGTGTCTCGCACCCCCTCTCTGTCCGTCTTTCTCTCACTCCCCCTCTCTGTCCGTCTTTCTCTCGCTCCCCCTCTCTGTCCGTCTTTCTCTGGCTCCCCCCTCTGTCCGTCTTTCTCTCGCTCCCCCTCTCTGTCCTTCTTTCTCTCGCTCCCCCTCTCTGTCCGTCTTTCTCTGGCTCCCCCTCTCTGTCCGTCTTTCTCTGGCTCCCCCTCTCTGTCCGTCTTTCTCTGGCTCCCCCTCTCTGTCTGTCTTTCTCTCTCTCTCTCCTTCGCTCTCTCTCAGTCCTTTGATGTGTGAAAGACACACCTTCTCATCGTGATTTTTGTCTTGCAGGCTGTGACCTACGGATTGTCCCGAGGGGAGCCGCCATGTGTCTTCATTTCTGTTCTGTGTTTCTTTGAATAAATTTGCATTTGTTACATCGAAGGTGGATGTGTGATGCTCATTTTTGTGACGACAAATGCATGCCACCAAATGTGATTGTGCGACATCTGGCGGATTATTTGGTATATGTTCCGTATAGTTGATGTGGCATGTCTTTGGGGGGGGGGGGTTCCTGGGGGTGGTGGCGGTGGGTGTTGTGGCCCTGTTGGGGCTCCGAACTGCATGATCATTGGCTCCATGGCATCTGTTGCCCTTCAGGTATGGCTCTGGGCTGGGCTCCATTTTGTGGTGCAGGCTGTGGTCCGACTTTCCACCAGGTCAGAGCAGGTGTTAGTTTCCTGCTGCTAACGGGCCTTATCGCCTGTTTTGTGGTCTTATCGCCGATCTGGCTGGTCGTTGAGAATGTTGCGGAGTGGTGTTTTCGCGGCTTTTTGCACGGGTACGCCTACTCTGCATCTCATTAGCGATAGTTGCGGGGGTCATCTGTGGCGATGTTTTTTGCGGATGCTATCGCGGGTAAAATGGTGTTCTGGGCTGTTAACACCAGCTTGTGAATGGTGCGATGATTTTATCGCCACTTTGGCTGTGATAAAGTGCCGCTAACTTGGCGATAAGTCCTTGAGAATATGCCCCTGGAAGTCTTAATATGGTAAGCCTGCAATCACTGTTTAAAGTCGTGTTGTCTTGACATCAGCTCTTCGCATTTAAAAAGACAGGCCTATCGACTTTGTCAAACTATTCACATTATACAATAAAATATTGACTGCCCCAGTGATATACCTCCTGGTCCATTTACGAGTACACCGACTCCTCTTCTGTTTCAACGAAGTTATCGCTCCTCAAAGTTGGAGGGATTGCTGCGAGGAACCAGGCCCAGAAGCAGAACTCTCCATGCAAAAATAGGCTCGTAATTCTGGTCAGTGTATGTTAGCCGCCATTCTGGGCTCATGAACTCGGAACAGCGTGGTGCAGGTGAAGAACTGCCAATCAAATTGGTTTGGATTTGAGTCTCGAAACCGTTAAGGCTGTTTTTCCCTCATACTGCTGCTTAATCACTTGGCTGTTGCTCTGAGCAGTTTGTCTTTATAATTAATTTACAATGTTGATGCTGGCACGACATGCTGATGTGTCATACTGCGCTCACAACGTGCAACTCGCTGCCTCCCACTGAAACGACTCCCAAGTAGATAGGCAACTGCAATTAATGTGGTTTAACCACGGGTGTTGCCTTATATTCACATAGGGCCATATGTATCAAGCCAAATTGCATTCGCAAACGCCGAAATTCGCAGAATTTCGGCGTTTGCGAATGCAATTTTGCTTAGAGGTATGTATGAAGTCAAAACTGCCTCGCAAAATAAGGAATCGCAAAATTTGCGATTCCCTATTTTGCGATTGCATTTAAGGAATCGCAAATTGCGATTCCTTAAATGCAATTTAAGAAGCACCAAAAAGTGCAATTTGACCTTAAGGAATCGCAAATTACCACCAACTTCAGGTTGGTGGTAATTTGCGATTCACTTGAAAATGCACTTTTTGCATTTTTCAAAGTGCCATGTGGCGCACATACATGCCCTTAGGGCATGTATGTGCGCCACATCTGCACCCATGCTCATTTCAGGGTGCAACAGGGTGTCCTTTAGACACCCTGGCACCCTTGAAATTGCATTCTCAATTTGCGATTCTCTAATTGGGAATCGCAAATTGCGAATATCTTCCCATTCATTCCTATGGGCCTCTAGGCCCATAGGAATGAATGGGGAGGTATTCCTTAATTGCGAATCGCAATTTGCGATTCGCAAATAAGGAATATGTAGGATTCGCAAAATTTATTGCAAATCCTACATACATCTCGTTTTGCGATTCTCAAATAGCGATTCTCTAAAATTCGCTATTTGAGAATCGTAAACTAAACTTTCATACATATGGCCCATAGTCCCATAGCATCAGTGAGGAATGATAACCATAGTTAAGGCATACATTATTGTTATGAGAATACAATAAGATCAGCCAAGGACATAGTTATAATAATAGAGAACGAAAGATCAGCAAAACGATTGTGTAAGCAATAAAACAGTTGTCTTCAACCATTACAGCACAACACTTCAGAATGCACTTGTAAGATCAATCCAAATCATTATTGCTCTGAGAATACAGTATGCAAGATCAGCAAAACAGCTCAAAGATTGTGCAAGCAATAAAACAGTTGGCAACACTTTGGAATGCAAAAGTGGCAGCAGGCCCCTTTTCCATATACATCGGCCACGCCCTCAACCCAGGGCATCCAGGGCATAATTTCATGGCAACTTCCCCTCCATCAGAGGGATAGGCAATATCATACCTGCAGTTCCACATACACCAGGGCACCGCATAGCGCTCTGTCCCTTCCGGAGTACCTGTCACCAGGCAACACCCCCAAAATGTTCAACTCCAGGCATTCCAGGGTAGGGCAGAAAGGTCCAGGATCACCAGCAGGTCAGTTCCCCCTCCTGCCTGCCCAATGGCAGCACAAAACAACACCCCTCAAAGGGAAAAGTTCAGGAAATCAGTCCAAATTTTGGGTAGCCCCCCTTTTTCTCCCTCAAGAAATTCCGCAAGAAATTCTTCCCCCTTCTTCCAGCAGTGGATAGGTGGGTTTTTGCAGAGGTATACTGGCTGGTGCACTGTGGAGAGAAAAAGAGGCTAATCCCTTGCCTCGTGATGCCTTATATGCTGTCCGGGCGCCCACAGATGACGTCACTGGCGACCCTCTCCTCTTCCTCAGGAAACAGACAAGCGTCTCACCAGTTTGGCTCCTGCCCGTGGAGTGACTAAGGGCACCCCACCACTATTTTCGAGGGATGCCTGATCAGGAGGGCAGCTGGTTCCTGTGTATCCCATGTGCCCTCACTACCAGGTATTTTTTCTACTTCCGCGAGCACTTGTCTTCTACCATGTGGTTTCTGTGCTGTCATATTCTGCAGTACCAATTTGCCCCCAGCACTTCCTGTTGACTCATCTCAACAGGAAGTGCTGCCAATATCTACATTTGGAGTTAGAAGCTCCATGGGTCCAAATAGCCATTGGCATTAGCGCAATAACATGGCATTTGCGTATCATACACTGGGGCATATTTACAAAGAAGTGGCGGAGTGAGACGATAGCCATCATGGCTTAACGCCTCACTCCGCCACTTCAGAAATGCAAGGCTACACCATATTTACAGGAACAAAGTGCAGCCTTGCGTTTTCCCCTGCGCTGGCGCTACACTTAGCTGCCTAGTGCCAATGCTTGCACCCTTGCACCATAGTGCAAGGGTGTCTGCGTGCAGGGGAAGATTGTTTATATGTAGGAAGGTGTCCCTTCCTGCACATAAACAATCTTTAAATGCTGTTTTGTCACTTCTATGTGTGCTGCTTAATGTAGCACACATGGAAGATACAAAATGTCATTTTTTTCTAAAGATTGTTTATGTGCAGGAAGGGACACCTTCCTATATGTTAGAAATGGGATCTCTAGTTGGCAAGGGCTTGCACCTTTGTCCAAGTAGGGACCCTTCTTCCTAGTCAGGGTAAGGGTGTTACACTCGTGAAGTAACCCCTGCTCACCCTCGTGGTAGCTTGGCACGAGCAGTCAGGCTTAATTCAGAGGCAGTGTGTAAAGCATTTGCACATAACCAACAGTAATACAGTGTAAGCACTACAAACGGACACCACACCAGTTTAGAAAAATAACCAATATTTTCTATACTCAAGACAAGACCAATTACGACAAAAATCCACAATACTATACTTTACGAATGAATGCTTGATACGGTAACTTCTTCTTTGCAGGAATAGCACAAAAGCAAAGTTACGTACGAGTCGGTAGCTCCGTCCGAGCCTACCGTGGTGCTGAAAACCACAGAGTCTAACAGTTCCAGCCGACCGCGTCGATACGGGCCAGCAGAGTCGTGAACAGACTCGGTTACAGTACCTTTCTCGTTGTGGCTGGTACGGAGTGTACGAGCCGGTCGGCGTTCGTCGCGGTTGCGGTGCAAGACGGAGCGATGCAAGGTGTGGTGTCCCTCGATGCGGTGCAGGCAGCGGTTCGATGAGCGTCGTGCAGACGGAGTCGGTGAGTCCAAGGCGTGCGATGCAGGGTGAGACGATGCTCGATGCGGTGCTGACAGGTTGCGATGCAGGCGACCGAGCCGGAGTGCGGGAGCTGGCGTCGGACAGCGGTGCGAGTCGGAGCGGTGCGTCGCAGACGTGCGAGCAGTGCCCCAAATGCGGTGCGGTCTCGACTCTTGAGCCAGTTGCAGCGACCGCGTCGGTCGGGTCCGGTTGGTTCAGTGAAGCGATGCGATGCGAACTGCGGTGCCCACAGGTCACGGTGCAAGCAGCGGCTCGATGTTGGCGGCGTCGGACGTCGCCCACGGTGAGACCAGGGTTGCGATGCGAAGCGGGGCGATGCGGTCTGCGGTGCAAACAGGTCACCGGCCAGGGATGGATTCGGTTGACGGAGTCGGTTGCAGTTCCCTTCCTCTGTGGCAACTGAAACAGCGTTCCAGAAGCGGTACCCAGAGGCTTGTGAAGTCTTTGTAGTCCCTGAGACTTCTTAACAGGAGGCCAGCTCGGTTCCAGGCCCTTGGAGATACTCAGCACAAGTTTGTAGAAAGTTCAGTCCAGTCCTTTCACTGCCCAAGACAGAAGCAGCAACTGCAGGCCAACCCAACAAAGCAACAACACAGCAAAGGGGCAGTACTCCTCCTGGCAGCTCTTCCAGCTCTTCGTCTTGGCAGGTTCCTTGATTCCAGCGAGATCTAAATTCATGGGGTCAGGGCCCCAATATTTATATCCCAATTCCTTTGTTCTCTGAAGGCAGAGAGGCCTTTGCCTAGTCCAAACCAGTTCTGGAGCACTTTGTTGACAAGTCTCCGTCCCTTCTTTCAGTGAGTAGGCCAGGGACATCAGACGCACCACAGGAGGTGGAGCCAGCATTGTGGAGGGAAGGCACTGTCCTATTCAGGGCCCAGGTGCGACCCCTCCCCCCCATCTACATGTAGATCTTGCTATTCAGCCCTGCGCTGACTCACCCTGTCTCCCGGCATCCCCCAGCCCCTGTCACTCACACTCCAGACAAGGAATACACAACCTCACAGAGGCAGGCTTGGATGGTTAGACAAGAAAATACCCACTTTCTAAAAGTGGTATTTTCAAACACAGAATGTTAAAACCAACTTCACTAAAAGCTGCATTTTATCATTCTGAGTCCAGGCATACTAAACTCGAATTTCTACCATGTTCCCGGGGTCAGTTAGGATTATAAGCTGTAATAATCAAAACTGCCCGTTCTGGCCTAGGGGAACAGGTAGCCTTGCAATAGTGAAAAACGAACTAGGCCGTAATTCACTATCAGGACATGCCACACACACCAGGGCATGTCCTACCTTTCGCATACTAACGCACCCTGCCCACAGGGGTACCTTGGGCCTACCTTAGGGGTGACTAACATGTAGAAAAGGGAAGGTTTAGGGACTTGCAAGTGTGTGCACTTGCCAAGTCGACATGGCAGCCCCAGGCTGCGCACAGGCTCTGCGATGGCAGGCCCGAGTTACACTTTACGGGCTGTTTGCGTGGGTGGCACAATCCAGTGCTGCAGCCCACCAACAGCATTTGGTCTATAGGCCCTGGCACTCGCAGTGCACTTTACAAGGGACTGACACATAAACCAAATAGGCCAATCATGGAAACACCAATCCATACACATTTTATACAGGAGCACTTGCACTTTCCCACTGGACCGCAGTGAGGAAAGAGCGCAGAATCATTACACCAGCAAAAACAGAGTCAAAACCGGGAGGTCAGAAAGCAAAAAATCAGGGGAAACACGCCAAAAGGTGCCAAGTCTAACACTATACATAAACAATCCAAGACGTTTTGCTTTCCCCATGTATGCTGCACAAGGCAGCACACATTGAAAAAGCAAAAACGAGGAGAAATAAAGCATTTCTCCTCGTTTCGCCAAGTTAAGACCAGGTTTTCCCTGGTCTTAATTTTGGCGCTGCCTCCTATTAACGCCACCCTTGTAAATAGGGGGCAGCGTCAAAATCAATGGGTGTTGAGGTGGAACACCCACCGCAACACCTAATGCTCACACCTTTCAAGCTAAGCATAGCGTGAAAGGGGACCTTATTTACAAGGCAGCGTTAAGCCGCGTTAAGTGGCTTAACGCTGCCTTGTAAATAAGGCGAAGCCCCTATCGCCACAGGAACGTCAGAAAAAGTGACGTTCCCATGGAGATTAGGGGCCTGTACATATGCCCCACAGTGTGGTGGTTTGTGGATCATAAAGTACACCAGTTTTTCATAAACCGCTTTGGAAGAAGAGATTTCAAATATTTTCTCCAGAACATGTTTCTGAATAGCAACGCAGCCTATGACTGAAATGTGATGCATCCAAATGCATTTAAGGACAGCATTATCAATGCAATGCAGGGCCCACTTGTTCTTCATAATTTGATAAAAGACTAAAGTGGACAATATGAAAACGAGTTTATACAATGTTGATTTTCCTAAGAAACAGTTTCGACTGATTCCAGGCTTCCCCTCAAGCAACACTTTTCTGCGTGTGAAGCTTCCTTTGAACCAGGAAGCCAATTTCTAAGCCCTCTTTTTACAAATAAGAACTCTATCAAAAGGGAAATTTTCAACATTTGGCCCCCTGAAATGTGCTGGCCCAAAGGAGTTGGAAGTCTGCAAATAAATTGCATTAGGTCGTATAAAGCCATAAACCTCAGAATTAGTGAATTTATAATGAGAGAAACCGTACTTTAATTTCCCATTCGGCAGAAGTGCTGTGAAAGTTCACAACACACTGAAAGTGACTGATGCAAATGCTAACATATGCTATGAGCTTACCAGACTCAATACTGTCACGACTTTACAAAACTTATGGTTAATTCTGGATTTTACATTTGCAAACACCTGCCTACAAGCTGAAAGGCCCAGGCTCATTCTGTGAAGTTGAACAATTTCCAGGACTACAGGAATATACATTTGCCTATTTTATCTTTCAGTACAAACGCTGCCATATGGCTCCGCACCCTTTATTCGTCATGGTAACCTAAACACTTTCAGATAGTTAGCTACAATTTTTTTGGGGGGGTTAATGTCTTAAAAACCAACATACCACTTCCGGTGCTTTAACTTTGAATGGTACTTTGCTCTTCTAATTTCTATGTATGTGACATCACACAGGTATACCTATACATAGCCACACAGTCATGCAATTCATTCGAAAATAAATTAATTCCTTATTGACTACAGTTTACTCCTAACAAGAACCAGGGGAATTATTCCATTCTTTTACTCCACTTCGATATTGATATAATTCAGTAAAGAATGCATTATGGCGTAGATTCGATTGGCATGCAATAATCAGGCTTGCTCATCAACCATAGTCAAAGATAAGACCCATTCCCTATTCTAATATCTAACTGGCTCTGGCTTACACACTTTTACAAATTGTGGATCCTTTACAGTCACTTCCTCTACCTGTGCCTCGCTTCCTTCATGTGCCAAAGTTGTGGCTATATGCAGATTGCTCTTCCGAGCACCTTAAGTTATAGATATAGGAGCAGATTTATCAAGAGGTGCGTTGCCCTTGCGCCACGCAAGGGGGCGCTATGGCGATGCAACTACTAAGTCAGATTTATCAAGCCATGCAAGGCCACCTTGTGTGGCTTGACAAATCTAGAGTAATGCAACGCAGTGCAAATCTCTGCATTGCGTTACTCTGCCTCAGGGAGGCGTTCCATGGGTGGAATGTTGATGTTCCCACATCTCCATCCATGGACTTTTGTGCATTCCCAGATTTATCATTACTGGTAGACCTTGGAATTCGTCAAAATGCTACACCTACCCGGGTGAGGCATAACGAGGAGAAACAGCTTTATTTCTTCTATTTTTTTCCTCTTTCTATGTGTGCATCATTCTGCAGCACACATGAAAAGAGGAAAATGCCTCAAAGGAATGTTTTTGTGCAGAAAGATGTCCCTTCATGCACAAAAACAATCCTGTCTGCAACACAGGCACCCTTGCACCACGGCGCAAGGGCGCTAGGCCGCACCCTGTGCGCCAGCACAAGGAAAGGGCAGGAATGCACCATATCATGCTAAATATGGCGCATTTCTGCTCTTTCACGCAGTGCAGCACAGCGAGGTGGCTTGCTGCGCTGTGTGAAATAATGATAAATCTACGCCAAAGGATTTTAGACTGTAGGTTATACACACAGAATACCCTCTATCACTAATCATAATGGTAGTGCCCTTTTCATATCACACCCCTTATTTCCCATGTGCTATGATAATAACGCCTCAAGGATGAGTATCTGGGAGAAGTCATAGAAAATATTGTCCAAGTTACAAGACGTATCCTGAAACATCCTGGATAACTTGAAAGAGTGAATAAATGTATTTAATCACATATTGCATCAGTCTGACATGATATGCTTTTAGGAGATAGATGATTCTTGCGATTACGTAAACTTCTGACGTGTAGTTTACACATGGATTGTGCAAGTATGTTTACTGACACTCCCATCCCTATGATTTTACAAAGTCTGGAACCAGTCACTTCCAAGATGCACACAGATCTCTGCAGCAGAGACATTATTTTAACTCAGTCTGTTTCCAGCCCTAAAAGACGTCGACAAGTGTTAACATTTCATGGTAAGGTCAGCAGTCTCTATGAATGGGGATATCTTTGCAGTAACAGGTAGAATGGTAAAACCTGTAAAGTTTCAACATAATGGCACTTTATCTCTACTTGGAGAAAGTAAATTGCGGTATATTTTAAGAAAAAGACTGCACAGCAGAAAGTAGCTGGATCTATCACATGTTCATACATTGTCAAGGGAGTGCATCTTTTGCAATGCTTTCGTGATGTAGCATTAACTGGGTGCGGTGTAAGAGCATTGTTACCTTTTATGAAAATGGCTTTGTCACCATCTTGCAATGATAGCCAGCTTTTGTTTAACCCAGGGAATAGAGCTGTTTTCCACTCAGTAATCTCCCTCTTTTTTGTGGCCTCCTCTCTCTGTTAAGTTGCCAGCAGCGGTGTGACACTGGAAAATTGTATTCTCTAAAGGATATGTTGATGGGAATCTTAGATTCCCACATTGGAATAGCCCACTGTAGGCTCCCAAAATCAGAACATTCCCTCTAAACTATCACTTGTTAAGCAGGGTGAATAGGAAGGGAGGAGTGTAGAAAGTACTTTGGAGGAGTAACAGTGTTCAGCTCTTGTAAGATATTGGGTTGTTGTTTGAGGAGGGTGTTGGCCCTTCTCGAGCAACAGCCATAGTCCTTGTCAGGGTAAACCACGAACAGTCACTCAATTAACTTGTTCTAATCCTCTGGTAGCTTGGCGCAAAAGCAGTCAGTCTTAACTTAAGGGCAACATGTTAAATATTTATGCAGCGCACAAAAAACAATAAAGTGACAACACAAGACAAGAAAAATCCCAATCCATTTAAGAAATATGGAGTACAATGTAATACATTTTTGACACCAAAACGACAAACATCCAATCAGTAAAACTGGAGATATGCAGTTTCAAAGTTTTACTGTAAGTATAGCACCTAAAAGCACACAGCGTACACTGTGGTTATCTGGTAGTGCCGAACAGGCACAAAGTCAAAAGTACAGGCCGGCCAAGTTGGAGTGCAGGCAGGATACAGGTACCAGGTTAGCCCCACTGAGAATTGTACCTTGTATCCTTGATGGGGAGCGTTGCACCCTGTTGCATTGGTTCTGATGAGAAACTGCGAGGGCTGCGATGCAAGGCCCTGTGTCAGATTGCATCATGCTGCATCTGTCCCAAAGAGGAGCTGCAAGGGCTGTAATGCGAGGTCCTGCATTGAGTTGTGTCAGTATCGATGAGGAGCTGTGAGAGCTGAGATGCGAGGTCCTGCGTCAAGTTGTGTCGCGCTGCATCTGTTCTGATGAGGAGCAGTGCGGGCTCAATGCAAGGTCCTGCGTGAAATTACATCGCACTCTGTTGGTTTTGAGGCAACCCACAGTTGGCCAAGGAAGAGTACACTATGATGCCAGCCAAGGGTCTAGCATCTGGGAGTACCTCTTGGGGATCAGGACTCACTTCATTTGAGTTGGGGCAGCTGGGCAGATGCAGGACAGGTCTCTGGAGTTTATTATGTCCCTGTAATTCAGAACAGGAGGCTAGTCAGCTACTCCTTGGAGTCACTCTGGTAGTTCTTGCAGCAGGGCAGTTGTTTCAGCAGCAGGGCAGCCGAGCAGTAGAGCAGTTCTTCTTCTGAGTCTTGCACTGGTCCAGAAGTGATCTGAAGAGTTGGTCTGAGGGTCCAACATTTATACCTGGTGCTAAACTTCCAGACTTCACCTCAATGCTAGTTCTGGATTTTCCTAGCTCCTTTCCCTGGCTCCACTGGGTCTAGGGTCACAAAAGGCTAATGTGAAATTTTGTGAAGATGACAGCTCCGCCCTTCCCATCAATTCAGGATGTCCCATACTGCCAAAACCCAGTCCCTCTATTGTGTGGCTGTTTGGGAGGAATACACGAAGGCCAACTGCCAACTACACTTTGTTATCTGACCCAGGAATAGGTTGCAGGCATCAAATAGTTAGGACAAGAAAATGGCAACGTTCCAAAAGTGGCATTTTCAGAATTGTGACTTAAAATCTGATGTTATCTTTAAAGAGGGTTTTAAATTACAATTCATTTATGGGTAAACATGACATTTTTACCTGTTCCCAATCAAAAGTTATCACTTATTAAATATGATAAGGTAACCCAATGTTATCCTATGAGAGAGGTAGACCTTCCAGTAGTGAAAATGAATTTGTGAATTTTTCGCTACCCGGAAATGTAAAGCTTAAAAGCTTCAAACTACATGTCCAATTTTTTAATACAGTGCACCTTGCTCTATTGGCTGGTTAGGGTCTACTCTAGAGGTGACTTATATAAATTAAAAAGGAACATTTAGGCCTGGCAAAAAGTTTGCTTCACCAGGTCGAAATGACAGTTTAAACTGCATACAGGCTGCAGACCTGCGACAAATTTTAAAAGGCTACTCAAATGGGTGGCACATTTAATATACAGGTCCTACGTACATAAAGTACCCCTTTACTAGGGGCTTAAAATTAAATTGAATGTGTTAATTGGGTGTGAGCCAATTTGACCATGTTTGGAGGAGCAAGCGCATACACTTTAGCACTGGTTAGTAGTGGTAATGTGCCCAGAGTCCTAGAGCCAACAGAAACAAATTTAATAAAACAGGTGGGGAGAAGGGAAAAATGTGGTGGTGACCCTGAAGAGAGTACCAAGTCCAACAGCTATTGACAGGATTGAAAGAATATTTTATAGAAAGCTTAGATGCTGTTCTTAAAGGAGATTTTTGGGAAAACAGAAGACATATTTTGCATTCTGAAGTACATTTGGTTAGCACAACTGACCAATGCCTGACAGGATTTAAATGCAGCTATCATAGGAGATGTGTAGGGTCTCCCACAACGATTAGAAATGTGCTAAATTGAACATTTAGGCATTACAGGATTTTTAAACAACTTTAAAGTGGAAATTAGTGTCTCTGACCACTATTCTGTAAATATTGCAGGTGACCACTTGCTAAATAGATGTTACTTCTAGTTCCCAAACGGCAAGATAGGGTATCTTACCCTCTCACAAGCCATACCTCCTATGTTCTCACTGATACATTTCAGGTGCTACACTCAAGCAAACACATCTGTTCACAGTGAAACATTAGCTTACTAATAGTCATACATGTTCATGCTCCCACATGCCAACTCACACAGACACACTAATTCAAACTTTCTCTCACTGCCCTCTCTCTCTCTCTCTCTCACGCACAGACGCACAGTCAGATGTCCACACATATACTGTCTGACAAAGATTCACTCTTTTCTAAGAAGAGGTGTGGGAATGAGGATTTAGGCTGGAATGCAAGATTGGAGTGGATGCCACCAGATTAAGTTGTAGGAAAGCACAATATTTAAATAACCCTGAGATCTGAAAAGAAGGGTAAGTGCACAGGTTTTGCCACTCTTGACAAAGCTGTACTTTTCTATCCCGGTCAAATGAGCTTTGCCTCCCTTCACCTCAGCATCACAGAAAGTGATTTTATTTTTAACTGAGTACACATTCCCAAAGGAAATGTACAATATGACAAACTTCAAACTGTAGACTACTGATGGCACATATCGGGGTACTTCACAAAGAATATTTACCAACATGGCATTTTAATTCTCTCCAAGAGACACTAAAACTGTGTAGGAAGAGGTATACACATGCATATCTATGCCACTTGCCAAGCACACATATTTGGACAGCTGATATGAACACATTTACTGCAAAAGATAAATGAAAGTATCAGTGCTTGAAAGGGGGGATGAGAGCACAGTTGACATTGGTGATAAGTGAAAAGAATGATCTTACAGAGCTAGTGCTTTAAATGGGCTGGTACTGCCCGGCAGTTTTGTCAAATAATCACCTCCCCTAGGCACAGTCTCCCACATTAAGCACAGTCTTTCGCATCAGCTACAAATTACAAATAATCAGCTCAGAACAGGCTTGGTTAGAGGTATCATCACCATTACACAGTACAGTCACCCAAATCAAATACACTCATCTCCTCCACGCACAGTCACTTTCATCAGAAGAAACCCTCTCCGCCCCTGCTGAGCATCAGGCAGTGTTACACCAAGCAATCACACTCACTGAACCAGAAATCCCTTACCATTAAATCAGAACAGACAAGAAGGCTTACACAAAAGAAAAGAAGAGAGAGGAACACATATTAACAGCCAAGGGGAGGCAGAGAAGGTTATAGTGTAAGTGTATGAGACAGAGAGAGAGGAGGGGAGAGAGAGTGGGACTGTTAGACAAAAGAGACTGGTGCATTGATGAGGGATAATCAAGGGGGAGAAAGCTAGAGAGTAAGAGTAATCGAAAATGGAGTGATAGCAATGTATAACGCATAGGCAAGGAGGAAAGAGACGCAACAAACTGGACGATAAAAGATGCAGCGAAGGACAACGACAGAAAGAGATAATGAGAAGAGCAATAAATGACAAATAACGAATACAGGCAACAGCAAAAGAGGGATGTCGGTTAATGGCAGTGCGCGCGTGTGTGTGTGTGTGTGTGTGTGTGCGTGCATGGTTGCGTGAGATAAAAAGAGCAATAGTAGTGAGAGAGATGAGGAGGTAAAGAATGAAGGTGAAAAGAGGGCAAGGAAAGCATGTATGACGTGTTTGGGTGAGAAAATGAGGGAGACAGAAAATGATATAAAGTGAGAATGGGGGTGTCAAGGGTTAAGTCTGGCTACCAGTATGCAGAGGCGGCCAAGATAATAAAACTGCAAAAAAGTGGCATTCATAGAGAGTGACGAGACCAAATAGAACAAAGAAGGTGAGGCACCGAATAAAGGTACATTGTAGTGCCAGTCAATGAGAGGTAAGGAGAGAGACACAAAAAGGAAATTTCAAGGGAAAAAAGAGTAGGAGGTGGGCAGCTTAACAATGAACGGGGTGGGGGGAGGATGCTTCCTGCAGAATAGAAAGTAAGTGACTAAAGAGGGAAGGCGAAGGGTGATGGGGTGAGAGAGCAGTGTGCTAGATGAAGGAAGGCAGGCATCAGGAACGAGCACTATAAACTCAGGGGGATATTATCAAGAAGTGGCGATAATTATCGCTAACCGCCGTTAGCGTGACTTTTTTTATCGCCGTCTACCGCGGGAAATGATCGCCGTGTTAGCAGCGTATTAACAACACGCCGCTAACAGGCGATAGTTTCTCTTACCGGCTGAAATGTCCGGCGATAAAATTAGCGGGACGGCGATAAAAATCCTCGCACTAACATTAAAAAAGTTGCGATAAGCCCATTAGCGATAAGAAAACTCACGTTAGGCAGCCCAACATGAGTGATTTTTCCCTCTAACTTAAAAAATAGCCTAACAGTCCACCTCCCATAGAAAAGATGTCCCAAAAAAACTTTAATGCAGATTGGAGCAGCCAGGGCCAAGTGCAGCACACATCAACAACCCCCTCAAGCCACCCAACATCCAGGATGACCAGGATGAGAGCCTGGATGCCCCACTGGACCTGCGTCTTGAGCCTGGATGCCTCCCTGGACCTGCGTCTGGAGCCTGGATGCCTCCCTGGACCTGCGTCTGGAGCCCGGATGCCCCGCTGGACCTGCGTCTGGAGCCTGGATGCCCCGCCCGGATGCCCCGCTGGACCTGCACCTTGCATACTCTATGGAAGGTGAGGCCCCTGTGCTACGCCGAACTTGTGTGCTGTGAGCGCTGCAACTACACACCTAAGGGAGCCCTGCTGCATCAACTGCATCGGGAGGTCCACCAGTGGACTAGGCGGCGACTGCTGTACCCAGCCTAGAGAAATCACACCTGGCTCAGGCTCCTGCTGGCTGAGTCACAGATTTGGAGAGAGTGCAGTGGATTGCGCCACGGTGTCAATGTCCATCAATCAATCAGGGGTTCATAGAGCGCGCAACTCACCCGTGAGGGTCACAAGGCGCTGGGGAGGGGGTGGATGCAGCTCCGGATCATCCGAAGAGCCAGGTCTTGAGGCCCTTCATGAAGGTGTGCAGGGTGGGGGAGCGTCTGATGTTACCTGGGAGCACGTTCCAGGTCTTAGCTGCAAGGTAGGAGAAGGCCCTTACACCTGCTTTGGTACTGCCGATGCGTGGGGTGTCTGCCAGGGCCAGGTCGGCGGAGCGGAGGTTCCTTTTGGGGACGTGGAAGGAGACTGTTTCGTTGAGGTATTTGGGTCCGATGTTGTGGAGGGATTTGGAGGCGTGGGTGAGTTGCTTGAGTGTTACTCCCTGCTCGATGGGGAGCCAGTGTAGGTCTCGTAGGTGCTGGGTCATATGCCCGTGTCATGGTGTACTGAGGACGAGTCTGGCTGCGGTGTTCTGGATGGTTTGGAGCTTGTCTAGCAGGGTTTTGTTGATTCCTGTGTAGAGGGCATTACCGTAGTCCAGTCTGCTGGTAATGAGTGCGTGGGTGATGGTCTTTCTGCATTCTGGGGGATCCATTTGAAGGTCTTGCGGAGGATGCGGAGGGAGTTGAAGCAGGTGGATGTGACGGCGTTGGTCTGGAGGGTCATGGTGAAGGAGGAGTCTAGTATGATGCCGAGGTTCCGGGCGTGGTCCGTCGGGTGGGTGGGTCTCTGAGCGCAGGGGGCCACCAGGAGCTGTCCCATGCAGTGTGGGAGGGTCTGAGGACAAGGACCTCAGTCTTCTCCGAGTTCAGTTTTAGGCAGCTGTCATTCATCCATGCTGCGACGTCTTTCATTCCTTCTTGGAAGCTGAGTCTGGTGTATTTTGGGTTCTTTGTGAAAGAGAGGATGAGCTGGGTGTCGTTGGCATAATATACTATGCTGAGCCCATGCTGTCTGACGATGGTGGCGAGGGGGGCCATGTAGATGTTGAAGAGCGTGGGGCTGAGCGAGGATCCTTGGGGTACTCCACAGTTGATCTCTTTATGTTCGGAGAGGAAGGGTGGGAGTCTGATCCTTTGGGTTCTGCCAGAGAGAAAGGAGTGGATCCAGTCGAGGCCGGTTCCTCGTATACCGGCGTTGTGGAGTCTGGTTTTGCAAGAGTGCGGTGTGAGACGGTGACGAAGGCTGCGGAGAGGTCTAGTAGGATGAGGTCTGCAGTGTGGCCCTGGTCGAGTAGCATGTAGATGTAATGGGTGGCAGCGAGGAGGGCGGTGTCGGTGCTGTGGTTGCTGCGAAATCTGGACTGGGAGGAGTCGAGGATGGCGTTCTCTTCGATGAAGGTGGTCAGCTGGGCGTTGAGGAATCTCTCGCTGACTTTGGCTGCAAAGGGAAGGAGAGAGATGGGCCGGCAGTGTATAAGGGCCATCGGGTCAGAAGAGTGTTTCTTGAGGAGGGGCTTGTCCTCTGCCCGCTTCCAGTCGTCGGTGAAGATGCCGGATTCGAGGGAGTCACTGATGGTCCGGCCTAGTTCGGGTGCTATGGCGGTGGCGGCTCTGTGATAGATGTGCTGCGGGCAGGGGTTAGTGGGGGCACCTGAGTGGGTGTTTTTCATGGTCGTGGAGGTGTCTCCGGTAGTTGCGGTTTCCCAGCTGGTGATGGTCAGTTGGTTGTCGGTGGTGGGGAGGGGGGTGTAGACCGGAGTCTGTTCGCTGAAGTTGTCGTAGAGGGCCCTGATTTTTATGTGGAAATAGGAGCTGAGCTTGTTGCAGAGGTCCTGGGAAGGTGTGACGTCTGTTGCTTTGCTGGGTGGTTTGGTGACCTGCTGTATGATGTTGAAGAGTTCCTTGGCATCACTAGCGTTGGTGTGGATTCCGTTCTTGATGAATGTCTGCTTGGTGGCTCTAATGCGCTGGTGGTATTCATTCATGGCGTGCCTGTAGTTGTTCTGGTATTTGGTGGTTTTCCCGTTCCGCCATAGTTCCTCGAGGTGTCTGCAGGAGTGCCTGGCTTCTTGGAGTATGGTGGTGAACCATGCGGGCTTCAGGGGGCGTTGTTTGACGGGGTGGCGGAGGGGTGCGAGCTCATCAGCACAGCTGTAGATCCAGCGGTGTAGTTCTTTGGCTGTGGAGTTGGCGTCGGTCTTGGCGGAGAGGGGGTCGTGGAGGAGGGTGGTGTTGAGGTGTTTCTCTGTGATCTTGCTCCAGTGCCTTCGAGGTGGCCGCACAGTGGACGGCATTAATTAGGGGAGGGAGGCACAGCTGTGAGGTGGGAGCGTGAATTGGCGGGGGAGGAGCCGCAGGGGCAGCAGCGGCGGGTGGGGAAGCAGGAACAAACGGGCAGAGAGGGTGGAACGGCACAATAACAAACTAAGGCACAATAAGTGAAATGAGAATAAATAGCACAAAAGTATACAAGCACAATGATGAAAGGCAGTCAGAGAGACAACGGGGCAAACACAAGAAGGGCGCAACCTAGCCAGGAGCCGAGGCTCAAACCCATACCTGCACTGAGTCCTGCCTAGGGCAGATGCACAGCACAGCAGCCGGAGCTAGAGGGAGAGAGCAGGTCCCTGGCCGTGGTCAGAGGTCCTGTCCAGGTAAGGAGAAGGTGGGACACGTAGCGCAGGAGTGCCAGGGGGCGAGTCGCTCAGGCCTATCACACATAGATGACGCACCCCCAGTGTCGGCTCATCCGCTATGGCGGATGAGCGTTGCCCCACTGCTTTCAAGCAGTGCAGAAGAGGGACAATCATCACATGATGATAACTTATTGATGTTATCATGCTATGTATCCTTAGGGGGTGGGAGGGTGGGTAGGACTGCTCCAAGCACGGAGCAGGCCATGGGCGGAGTGGCATGCCACTCAAGTGCGCAATGACTGTTTGATCGGCCCACTCAGGCCGCCCAAAGCAGTCATGCGCACTTCCCTGTTCGCAATGCAGGCTGCATCACAGCCTGCATGGAGAACATGCCCACCCCTCCAGCCCCTGGCTGCATGCCTTGTCCCGTTGCCAATTACCAATCCCACTGCCACATCGCAGCGTTGTGATTAACTCAGGGGAGGGAGCCTGGCTGCCGACTTCCTGTTCCTGGAAGCAGACGCAGGAGAGCAGGAGCTACGAAGACATGGGGCCCGGCTTCGAGGTAAGACTTCACTCATTGAAATATTTACAACACCCGCTCACACACACATCCCCGCGTCCACGCCCCATCCAGTATTCTTACCTGTGTTTACCACCTCACAGCTGTCCAGCCCCCCCCAGCACTTCTCAATGGCGTCCGCTGTGCGCCCATGCCCAGCGGGCATACCACTCATGTGCCAAAGGCACTTACGTAGTTACAACGCATGCCATAACAGCGCATTACAGTCCAATGCATACTAATACTAGGCACATTGCAATAGTAGGGTAGGTGTTGCATAGCGGATACATAGATGTCACTATTCCCACTTCAGGGAGTGCAACCCTAAACTAACCTTAGCACCCCAAACCCAAACGTGAACTCTGAAATCCATTTTTGTGCCCCCAAAACTCACCCAAAAATAAAAGTTGACCCAAATGCACAGTCCAATTTTCATATTTTACCCCAAAACACACCCCAAATTTCATATTTTACCCCAAATGCACAATCCAATTTTCATATTTTACCCCAAATGCACACCCCAATTTTCATATTTTACCCCAAATGCACACCCCAATTTTCATATTTTACCCAAAAACACACACCAATTTTCATATTTTACATACAAAACCCATAGCCACCCGTAAACTTTAAATGACCCCATTACTGACCTCACAATGCGTTGTAATCAAATGCGATGTTAAGGCACCCGCGTTGTTGGAGTTGCGTTGTTAACGATGTACTGCCTGCATTGTAATGGTCGTCTCCCGTGCCAAAGGCAACCCATGGGCTACGCCGTTTGCGTCCGTCTGCCCCTGGACCGCTCTCAGCACCAAGGAGCATTCCTCTTGGACACTCCACCACTACGACACCAGCACCCTCCTCGCCATCAACCCTGGATGCCACCTCGCCTGCCAGGACCAACCTCTGCTCCGTACCGGACATCGCCTTCGCCATCACTGACGGCTGCAGTATCAACCGCAAGGTGCAACCCGACCGTCAAGGAGGAGGCATTGCCATCACCTACTGAAGCACACTCCGACTGACCTCGCACTCTGATGACCCAAGGGTGACCATGGACCACGTCAACTCCCAGATCCGGACCAAGACCAAGAACATCCTCTGCGGCACCCTCATGTGCAGGCCCCCCGGGCCATGAACCCCCATTGTCCAATACCATTGTAGACCTCATTGCACCCCAGGGTCTCCCATCCACCGACGACATCCTACTCGGTGAACTCAAGTTCCACCTGGACAAGCCCAGTGAGCAGGACACCATCCCCTTCTGGGGAAGGTCCCCTGCATCAGACGCAAGCAGCAAGTCACCGCAACAAGCCACATGGCAGGACACATGGTCGAGCACATCACCTCCGCCAGCGGGGACTTCAACTACAGCCACAACACCGGACTCTCCTGGAACGACCATCATTGTTAGCATCACGTCTTCACCTTGCCCACCGGACGCCACCGTCATCATCGCACCCCCTCACAGCTGGATCTAGGTCACCGAAGGACGTCTTGTCAACTCCCTCCGTACCAACACTCCACCAATGCTTCCAAACGATGACACCGCAGCGCCCAACCACCACGAATGGATCTCCAACATCGCCGACATTCGAGCACCCCTCATGAACGGCACTGCGTCAGTACCTTCCGCCTGCCTGATGGCAGGCGTGAGGGTGAGGCTGGCCCCATGCATTGCTGGAGTTGCGTCATGGTTGTGACACGACTGCAGCAATGCGTGACTTTTGGGCAGACAGATACGTCAGGATTCCTGACGTATCTGTCATTACTTGCGTCATGGAGCGCTGTCCAATGAATACAGCGCATCCATGCTGTTGCGAGAAGGGCGTAGTGAGAAGTATTGCAACACTGTCTTGTCGCAGCGCAGCAACACTTTTCATGACTGGGGCCCTGGAATGCGCACTATCTTATTGATTGTGTGCATTCCTGCACTGTAGTTTTGTCGCAGGGCAGCGCTGCGTCATTGCTTGCAGCGCTGTCCTGCACCAAAACCTGCAGTAATGAGGCCCCAAGTGTTATCTTCATTTTTAAGACCAGCTTTTTTCAGGTCTTAAGTTCCTGCAGCTAAGGGGCCTTAGCGACAGTTTTTTTATCGCTTCGCGGGTCCGGGCCATCCTTGATAATAGAGCGAAGTGGGGTTAGCGTGCGTTTTTCTGCTGGAACGCCTACCTTGCATGTCATTAGCGATAAATATCGCTGGCATGCTTGGCGATCTAAAATCCGGCCGCTATCGCTGGAAAGCTGTTGCTAACGGCTGTTAGCGACAGCTTGGTAATAGGCCGATAAGTATATCGCCGCATTAGCGGCAGGAAACTGCAGCTAACGCAGCGATAAGGCCCTTGATAATATGCCCCTCAGTCTTAAGCAGTGCAATTAGAATTCAAAAGCATATTTGAAGCTAAGCAACAGAGGGGCATATTATCAAGCCCCTATCGCCACCACAACGTCACTTTTTGGCGATAGGGTCAGCTCCCTATTATCAAGGCAGCGTTAAGCTAATTGGCTTAACGCTTAACGCTGCCTTGATAATAGTGCCCCTTTCACGATAAATTTAGCGTGAAAGGGGCGTGCAGTGGGTGTTGCGGTGGGCGTTCCACTGCAACACCCATTCACTTCGACGCTGACACCTATTATCAAGAGAGGCGATAATAGGTGGCAGCACCGAACTTAAGACCAGGAAAATCCTGGTCTTAAGGTGGCGATACGAGGAGAAATGCTTCATTTCTCCTCGTATTTTGCTTTTTCCATGTGTGCTGCCTTGTGCAGCACACATGGAAAAAGCAAATGCCAAGTTTGTTTATGTACAGGAAGGTGTCCCTTCCTGTACATAAACAAACCTTTTAAATGCCATTTTGTAACTTACATGTGTGCTGCATGAAGCGGCACACATGTAAGTTACAAAATGGCATTTTAGGTTTGTTTATGTACAGGAAGGGACACCTTCCTGTACATAAACAAACCTCCCTGCTCGCAGACACCCTTGCACTCTGGTGCAAGGGTGCCTGCGTTGGCGTTAAGTCGTGAGACTTAGCGCCATCGCAGGGTGAACGCCAGGCTGCTCCATATCCTTGGTAATATGGTGCAGCCTGGCGCTTCCGAAGTGGCGATGAGAGGCGTTAAGCCAGGGAGGCTAACGCCTCTCATCGCCACTTCCTTGCTAATATGCCCCAGAGTTTTGACATTTTTCACATACCCTTCTTCAGGAATAAAATCATGCATTTTAAAGGTGTGCAGGTTAAGTCAGAATGACTGAGCCAATCAGAACAAGAGAGTTCTCTCAACTGCCATCGTCCAATGTAATTAATTTAGGAAAACAAACTTACATCTAAAAAAAAACGGTCTGATGTTCCCAATCAAGTAGGTCAGGGCTAAAACTCATGGTCCACGTCTTCTGAAGAAGCGTTCACGGGAACAAGTGAGCCAGCCAGGAGCACTTTGAGACCAGGGAAGGGAATGGGCCTTCTGTCCTGAGGCTCAGGCACCCGTGTGAGTCACAGCAGTGAAAGTGAAACGAACTCTGCTCGTATAGCTCATTTCTGAACTGCACTCTGCAAAGTCAGGGCAAGTCCTCCGAGGGACCAACATTATAACCTTATATAACCAGTCATAAAGAAGAGCAAGCCTGGCCTTTTTCCTTAGCACGATCAGCTGAACAGTTGAAGTTTTGTATTTTTTTAAACTTTCTGTGCATGGTCCACTCTACACAGACAGTGGGCTTTACGCCAGTCCTCTTCAATCATTGGGTTGCCTGGTTAAGCCCCTTCAGCCCTGGCTCAATACATTGTCAATCACATTGTGGATCAGCCTAGAGAAATATTTTAGTCTCACCATCATGATTTTTTTTTAAACTTGCATTTCTTTGGTATTTTGCAACATTGACCTTTATTTGATGGTTCCCAACATTGGCTTGTTACATGAACAGTAGGGCTGTAGTAATACACAGACAGTATACATTTCATAACAATGGGGACCAGGGGTAGAGCAGGCAAGTGAGTATGCACACAGCACTAGGAGAAGGAGAAAGGCAGGTCTGGGAGGATACAACATGAGCACACACAGCTGGCGCAGTAAGGCGTTCGATCAGTCACCACTCACACTTGGCATCTGGTAGGTGATGGAAGAGAAAAATATGCACAGTTGGAGCACTGGTATTGCAGGTAAGTGCCAGAACCAGGGGGAGGGAAGGAAAGGGGGCGGGGAGGGGGCAGGGAGGAGACGATGGCTCTGGTCTCCAGAAGCAGTCAGGCAGGCATTGCAGCAGGTGGGGTATCTGTGGTAAATAATAGGGCAGGGGCGCGCGCCTGTGGTGGGATAGCATCTAACACAGATTTAAAAGTTTCAAGCAGGGCATCCCACTGGTGCGAGATTAGGTACTTCAGAGTTCCTCCGATTGCAAGGCAGTTGCCTCCGCCGTCGCCCATACCTCCACCGATCGAGCCCAGGCAAGTGATTAAGGGGGGCCTTCGACTTTGAGGCACCTATAATCCCCCGCTTAGCCAAGAGACGTGCCAGGTCAAGGAACCTGGCAACTGCCTTAGTTTTCTTGGTGTGCTTAAACAGGCTGAGGGCGCTCATACCCCAGGTGCATAGAGAGGGGACCCCAGTGGTGCTAGAGAGGTGGGCAACAACAAACTACCAGTAGTCGGTTAGTTTGAGACTGGTCCAAAACATATGGACAAAGTCAGCATCCTCAAGCAGCAAGGGCACGGGGTGTCTGTACAGTGAAAGATTCGATTTATCTTCGCTGCAGTAAGATATGCCCTGTGCAGTATATAAAACTGTATTAGTTTGTATGCTGTGTTCCGAGAGAGGGTGGCAAGGTAGGCCAGGGTTTCAGCCCACTCCATGTCTCTGCACACCTTGCCTAGGTCTTTGAACCACTGGTCGTAGAGTGTCAGGAGAGGCAGGCAGGTGTGCTCTCACAGCTCTTTGATGAGCCATGTGACCAGGTGGTGCACCATGGAAAGTAGATACAGGTTTTGAAGTACCTGGTGTGTGCCTGGTTCAGGCTGCAATGGCCCCCAGTGTTTTCATATTGTGTCCATGATTGAATTATATATGAGGAACTGCCCGGTGGTGAGACCAGTTTGATTGCGCAGATCTGCTAACGGAATGAGCGCAGTGTCAGAAAAGAGGTCACCCAAGGTCACCCAAGGTGCAGATGCCCGCTTCACGCCCAGGGGCAATAGCTGCCATCGTGAGGTGTGTTCACCTTCTAGGAGTACAGAGCAGTTGAAGCGGGGGGGGGTATGGCACCAAGGGCTTGGCAAGACGCAAGCAATGGCGGAAGCAGCTCAGTGCCACAGACACAGAACCACATTTTATGTGCCAGGGGCTCCATAGCCAGATGAAAAAGAAGTGGAGAGAGAGGACAACCGTGACAAGTGCATCAACCTATGTGTATGGGTTAGGAGATATACCTGCCAGGCCAGCATGTGGGGACCAAGACCAAATTTGGACAGAACGGCAAAAAGATAACCCCAATCCAAGGAGTCAAAGACCTTCTCCAGTTACAATACCAGGCAACCCCGATCATGGCCAGCAACCTGGTGCCTGCTCCAGAATCCAGAAGAGATGGCCGAGATTTAGGTATGTGCTGCAGCTGAGCACAAAGTCATTCTGGTCCTTATGGACTGGCTGTGGAATCACTGGAGCCAGCCTGCTCACCAGTATTTTTCCAAGGAATTTATTGTCTGTGTTGAGCATTGCTAAGGGTCTGTAGGAACCAAGGTTTGTTGGGTCGTGTCCTGGTTTAGGGATGGAAACTATCAGCACTTCCTAGAGGGACTTTGGGAGGCAAGAGCTCGAGAGTGCTTCGTCATATAGGGTTTTAAGGCGGGGACCAGTAACATGGCATTCATTTTATGGAACTCCTGAGGGAGCCCATCAGGGCCCAGAGTTTTTCCTGATGCCAGCAAATGAATGGCTTTGCGGATCTCAAATGGAGTAAATGCCTCATTGAGTTCCAGCACCAAGTCAGGTGGAGTCCACTGCAGGTCCACACCTGATAGGAAAGCCTCGACGGCCGAGTTGGTAATCCCCGGCGTCGGCACGTAAAGATGCTCATAGAATTGAGTGAAAGCTGCATGTATTTCACGATGCATGTGAAGCGTCATAGCTGGGGACAAACTAAAGAATGGAATGCGTTGCTGTGGACTGTCGTCCTTAATTAATCAGGCCAGTAAGGCACCAGATTTCTCTGCTCTAGAGTGAGACCGACTGGAATGACCAGAGTAGCTGAGGCAGCACAGGCAGTATAGCAAAGTTGTGTGTTGTCATCATGCCTTGGTGAGCCAACGACCACACCGGCCGAGGTGACAGCCATCCTCTCAAGGAGGAGGAGGCCGTGCTCTGCTCTCACAATAACTTGATCCCGCTGTTTCTTTATGCCTGTGACCGTGCTCATGCAGTGACCCCTGACACTGAGTTAGAATGCGTCCCACTCTATCTGGCGGGACGACGCAGTGCCAGCATTGGCTTAGAAGAATTCAAGGCAGGAGACATGAAGGGTCACTGAGCGCAGCGTTCTCTATGGTCTCTGGGAAAAGGGGCCACATTGGTATGGAAGAGAGAGCGTTGTCCCAGCATATCTGAACATACTGAGGGTTGTGGTCCAAATGCATCCTCTGCAAGTTGTGTGTGTAATCTAGGTGGCCAGTTCAGTAGAGCAGACAATGGGCTCAAGGTGCACGTGTAGATCATGGCGGTGGGAGTAGAAGGAATATGCTCTGTCCTCTGCACGACATTGCCGCCATATGTCTACCCTTGCCCAGTGGTGCAGCCAGTTACTGAATGTTTGGAATTAGAGTGTGTGGGAGACTGAGGAAGAAGGGGATGGGACCTGTCGAGTAATGGATCTAGGACACTGTTGAAGACCCCACCCAGCAACCAGTGAATGCCTCCCCATCGTGGCAGGAACCCTGGAAGCCTGTTAAGGAAGGCAGGTTGCTCCATTTTGGAGCAGATATTGTTATGAGCAGCAAGCGATGCCCCTCAAGTGTCCTTCTGTGAATAGGTAGCGACCTTGGGGGTTGACCGCCAAGTCAATGGCCGCAAAGGGAACCCCCGCTCTAATCCAGATTATGACTTTCCCCAGGCGTAAGAGGAGTAATCAGTTGTGAAAACCTGACCTCTCCAGTGTAGATGAAGATGTGCGATCTCTGGTTGGGTGATGAGTGTCACTTGCAGGATCGCTACATTTGTGTTGCGACGGCATAGGTAAGAGTATATTCAGTACCATCTGGGGTGGGCATGCATCCCCTGATGTTCCATGTGATCACATTAAGGCCAGATGTAGTAGGTGTGAGGTTGGGGCCTCAGGTCACCTTTGGTCACAATAAGGGTGACGGAGTCTTGGTGGGGAGTGTTACAGCAAACAAATGATGGACGGAATGCTGACAATGCAAACATTCTCCCCCAGTCAAAAGATCTGGGTTAAATCCATCGTTCTTTTGCCCACTACGCCACCCCAGTTTGGACCCAGCCATATGCAAATCAGTCTTGACCCTGTGCCCCATGGGAACAGTCCAGACCGAACTGCCAGTCCAGGTCCTCCCTGGACCGGAAACAAGCATCCTGGGACCGGTTTCAGGGTATGTCACCCTTCTTCAGCCAGGCTAGCTTGAATCCAGTGGCACAGTGAGCAAGGGACCCACGTCTGGGCATACCCATCCCACTTAGGGCGAAAAGTGTTACAGCAAACAAATGATGGACGGAATGCTGACAATGCAAACATTCTCCCCAGTCAAAAGATCTGGGTTAAATCCATTGTTCTTTTGCCCACTACGCCACCCCAGTTTGGACCCAGCCATATGCAAATCAGTCTTGACCCTGTGCCCCATGGGAACAGTCCAGACCGAACTGCCAGGCCAGGTCCTCCCTGGACCGGAAACAAGCATCCTGGGACCGGTTTCAGTGTATGTCACCCTTCTTCAGCCAGGCTAGCTTGAATCCAGTGGCACAGTGAGCAAGGGACTCACGTCTGGGCATACCCATCCCACTTAGGGCGAAAAGTGTTACAGCAAACAAATGATGGACGGAATGCTGACAATGCAAACATTCTCCCCCAGTCAAAAGATCTGGGTTAAATCCATCGTTCTTTTGCCCACTACGCCACCCCAGTTTGGACCCAGCCATATGCAAATCAGTCTTGACCCTGCGCCCCATGGGAACAGTCCAGACCGAACTGCCAGGCCAGGTCCTCCCTGGACCGGAAACAAGCATCCTGGGACCGGTTTCAGGGTATGTCACCCTTCTTCAGCCAGGCTAGCTTGAATCCAGTGGCACAGTGAGCAAGGGACCCACGTCTGGACATACCCATCCCACTTAGGGCGAAAAGTGTTACAGCAAACAAATGATGGACGGAATGCTGACAATGCAAACATTCTCCCCCAGTCAAAAGATCTGGGTTAAATCCATCGTTCTTTTGCCCACTACGCCACCCCAGTTTGGACCCAGCCATATGCAAATCAGTCTTGACCCTGTGCCCCATGGGAACAGTCCAGACCGAACTGCCAGGCCAGGTCCTCCCTGGACCGGAAACAAGCATCCTGGGACCGGTTTCAGGGTATGTCACCCTTCTTCAGCCAGGCTAGCTTGAATCCAGTGGCACAGTGAGCAAGGGACCCACGTCTGGGCATACCCATCCCACTTAGGGCAAAAAGTGTTACTGCAAACAAATGATGGACGGAATGCTGACAATGCAAACATTCTCCCCCAGTCAAAAGATCTGGGTTAAATCCATGGTTCTTTTGCCCACTACGCCACCCCAGTTTGGACCCAGCCATATGCAAATCAGTCTTGACCCTGTGCCCCATGGGAACAGTCCAGACCGAACTGCCAGGCCAGGTCCTCCCTGGAAAGGAAACAAGCATCCTGGGACCGGTCCTAGGATGCTTGTTTCCAGTCCAGGGAGGACCTGGCTTGGCAGTTCGGGCTGGACTGTTCCCATGAGGCACAGGAACATGACTGATTTGCATATGGCTGGGTTCAAACTGGAATGGCATGGTGAGCAAAAAAACGATGGATTTAGGCCCAGATCTCTGTACTGGGGTGAATGTATGACATTGTTCTGCATTCTGTCCATCAACTGTTGTTTTTGTTTTTGGTGGGGAGTGGGCGGGTATCAGTGTGTGAGGGCTAGCATGCAGTTTGGGACAATAGAACTGGGGAGGTTCAGCAGGCGAGATGAAGGGGGTTCCGCTGGGTGAGACCTCATGTGAGGATAGCAACCATGAGGAGAACTAGCAGCTCAGAGGCAGGGCTGCTTTAGCCTCACCATCATGATATTCAATGTTTGGATGTATCATTCCATTTCTTTGCGAGTGCTTCTATTGGATCACATGATGGCTATTTGACACCTCTCCCCCAATTGGGGTAGCACTACCATTTGTGCAGCAAGTACATTGGCAAGAGCATAGACTTACAGGTCTCGTGCACCCAGTTACTGCTACCTGATACCACTAGGCCCCAGGGCACCCTTACTTCATTGTTGCCCCTTATAATGTTGTCTTAAAATTATATCCAATGTTTTACTCGGCATACTTCACAATGCATAATTTGAAACACATTTCTCCCAAAAATCCTGAGTTGAATAAAATTAGAATAAAAAAATACAAAACAATGCACTGTGTGCTTTAAAAACTCACTAATGTTGCAGTTTTTTTCCCAAACAAATAACAGACAAAACCCCCCGACTCTGGAACCTTCTCTTCATATTGTCATCATTGGGGCCACACAACCCTGAGCAAATACTCCTGTCCATAGTCTGTGTATCTGTTTAGAATAAACCCGTATCTTTCATAATGATGAAGGGCAATTGCGGCATCTGGAATTTTTATATGGGTGTGTGATTTGTTTTCAGCCTATTTTTTAAATTTAAAAAGTAAAACAATAACTGAAGAACATATGCTGGGATAAGAGTCAATAGTGAAGGTAAAGATAGGTCCCATTATAAAAAATAAGCATTGGCAAAGCCACTAGGTCCCAACTCCAAGAGGTTGATCTATTGACTTTGCCAATGTTTTTTTCAAACTGCAAATGCGCATGCATCAAGACGCAGGTGGACCCTGGCTCATAATTTTGGGGTGGGCTTCCTGTTTAAAAAACAAAAAACACTCTAAGGTATCTCCTTAAGCAGACACATGCATAGTGATGCATGCAAAATTCACCATCCTGATGCGTGCCTCGAGACAGGTGTATGCACGTTTTATTGACACATTTGAAACTGGGAACGGTGTGGTGTGGGATGGGAACAGGACGGGGGGCTAGGGGAGGAAAATTAAAAGAGAGCGCATGGGGAGAGAGCAAGGAAAAGCATGAACCTGAATACGATTTTGAGGGGGAAAAAATGTTTTACTCTATAATCGAGGCTACTCTGCCTCTATTTCCCCTTATTAAACATGATGGGGCATATTATCAAGAACGGCGATAAAATTATCGCCGCTTTAGCGGCAGAAAACTGCCGCTAAAGCGGTGATAATGGGCTTGATAATATGACCTTGAGAATTCCAATAGAAGCCCATGTTGACACCAGAACATGGACTTCTATTGGAATTCTCAAGGGCATATTATCAAGCCCATTATCGCCGCTTTAGCGGCAGTTTTCTGCCGCTAAAGCGGTGATAATTTTAACGTCGTTTCTTGATAATATGCCCCGAAGTGTTAGCTTAGAGACCTCTAAAATACTTTTGAGTCTTTTTTATTGTATTTTTTTTCTTTTTCAGTGCATGTCTTCGGTTGTGGTGGGGGCGGCGCAAATGCTGTCATTTGCTTATTTTCCCAGTTTGTTTACTGGCAGTTCACATCATCATTCTATTGGGTTGGTGAAATACTGTCCAATGGCAACCCTCGCCGGTCCGTTTCAGTTCATTTATGTTAGCTTTTTGCAGCATTAAGTACCTAAATCCATATGTATTCATATTTATATACATTTATTTTGTGTTTCATGAAAAAAGCAGTGACAAGGGTATTTCCACATTTATTTAAAGCCATAAATGCACATTTACACAGAGCAGTAGATAGAACCGGATATGGTACAACGGGTAGTCACCGATGTACTCTCTGGATATTTCCGCGTGGCTCCTGTAGGACGTTTGCATAGAAGTGGGCAAGCGAGGGGCTTCATAGAGAGCCGAGCAAGAGCCACGCCGGAGATCTCGCTTGGCTCTGAGAGCTCTAGCAGCAGCCAAGCTATCAAAAAACAAAGGGGCATATTAGCAATAGACGGCGATAAATATCGCAAAGCGCGCTTAGCGCTTTTTTATTTATCGCCGTCTATCGCTGGAATTTTTCGCCCGGTTAACGCGTAATTAACAACGCGTATCACTGAGGCGATAAAAATTCCAGCGATAGAGGGGATATCGCCGTTTTCCATGGAACAACGCTGGTTTTCCACCGATGTTCCATGGAAAACGGCGATATCCTTGATGATAGGGCCTGTGGTCTTAGCCACACAATCCACCCCCCATGTAAGGTATGTCTTAGTCTGGAATTTAACAGACGTTAAATTCCAGCGTTAAGGCCCAGTTAGCGTGAAAAAAATCAGCGCTAAACCGGACGGGGCATCGTTGTAAATACAGCGAAGCACCGTTACTGATATTTTATGATGTCGTTGTGAGGGGCACGCCTACCTTGCATCTCATTAGCGATGCGAGGTGAGGTGATAGGGAACCGGCGTTAAGGCAAGGAAACACGCGCTAGCGTGTCCTTGCTAATAGTGCAATGCCATTATCGCCGCATTTCGGCCGAAAACGGCCGCTAATGCGGCGATAATGGGCTTGATAATATGCCCCACAATAATTAATTCCACGATACCTCCACGATACCTGCCAACAATCACCAGCCATGCCATAAGACTGACCCCTTTTTTCTTTCATCCAAACCATCACATTTACTTTTATGTACACACATACACTGAGGGACATATTTACTAGGAAACTGTCGGAGCGCGGCTTTAAGCCAAGAAGGCTAAGGCCGCGCTCCAACAGTTTCCAAATGCAGGGACGCACCATATTCACAAGAATGTGAATGTGTTTATTATGTGCAGGGACACCTTTCTGCACATAAACAATCAATGGTGCTTTGCTGTTTTGATATGTGCTCCACAATGCAGCACACATAGAAACAGCAAAAACAAGGAGAAATAAAGCATTTCTCCTCGTTTCGCCATGTTAAGACCAGGGGGCATATTTACTAGGAAACTGTTGGAGCGCGGTCTCAGCCAAGAAGGCTAACGCCATGCTCCGACAGTTTCCAAGCTCAGGGATGCTCCGTATTCACAAGAATACGGTGCACCCGTGCCTTTCCCTTAGCTCTGGCTGTAAATGTAGGCACCTAACGCCAATGCAGGCACTCTTGCATCAGTTCAGTTCAGTTCATAAACTTTATTCTGTTTTTTGATAAACCATAAAAGTCACACACACTCAAAAGTACAAGATGTTTAGAAATGCCTAAAAACGTAAAACTAGCCGAAAGCAGCTATCCCACATAAAATTCATAAATGAAACATTGTCAATTTTCAGCTGCAACTGGACAATTTTCCATTTTAAATTACAACACCAGACCCCAGCAGTAAAACAATCATTTTTCAAAGTGCATAGTGCCATTTGTTAATGCAGAGCTTTCCTGGTTAGCAACAGTGTGTAAACAGGGGATGTAAATATTTAATGAAGTGCATAGTAACTTTTCACAGAAACGGACAGGTTTCAATCAAGTGTAATTCATTTTCCTATTGTCATTGACTTTCAAGTAAAATTTGGAGTTCAGCCAATAAATGCTGCCTTAAAACGCAGTCATTTTTAAAGTGCAATGGTGCTTTTTTGACAGTGCCTGGAAAATCAAAGTGTGAAATATAAAATCCTCCACAGGTTACAAATAGTCATTTTAAAACAATCTCAGCGGGTAAAAGACAGAGCAACATCTCAAAAAAGAGAGACCCATTATTTCCCAACTAACCTCCTTAAGCGAATTGCAGCAGCAATAAATCTATATATCATTTTGCAAATATATTCTGATTGGAGTAGTCGGAGATAAAACAGCGCTGGCCTACATTTTTTGATGTTCAAAACCCTCAAGAGTGGTAGGATGAATTCCCTGCATGGTATATTGTATAACTCGCAAAAGAAAAGAAAGTGCAACATATTCTGGCTTGAATTGCAATCACAGGGGCATGGGTCCAGATTGGCCTCGTGGTATGTCTGACTGGAATACAAGACCAATAAGTAGGCGATGCCGAATCTAAACCTAGTGAGATAAAAAAAATTAAAATGACTAAAAGGATACAAAAGATATGGCTCAATTCCTTCAGTGGTAATCAAAGGTAGATAATCAGCTACCTGCTATTTACTGCGCTCCTTATATTCTCTGCGATCACTTGAAATATTTAAAAAATCTCTTTTTAATTGGAGTTTCGTGACAGAGGTGATAAGCTGAGGGTTTGTGAAGAGATCCAGCCTTCCCATGCTGATCAGCAGGGTCTTCACGTAGCTTAGCCATGGTATTTTGTGTGCATGGTCACAGTTTAAACAGTCTTGAATTATTTCCCGGTTGAGGGCCGGTTCTTCGTTTGCCCAGAACGATCGCCATAACATGATGGGAGCGCTTTGTATACGGTCTGCCAGGGGGATTTGCCCCAGTTCTCGATGGCATATGATAGAAGGCAAGCTGGGGGGGGGCGGACAATAATCTTCTGAGTAATACATTCTCCGCTCTATGTAGAGTGGACGAATTACAGAATCCCCACACCCCAGCTCCATGCAGAATCACCGCACAACATCGGGCGATGTAGATATTAATGAGGGACTCGGTCGTTCTACAGCAAAGTTTCCTGGAAAACCTAAATAGGACCTCAAGCGTTCTATCAAAACTCCTCTTCTCGACCTCTAAGAGGTGGGCCCATGAACCTTTTTATCAAATGGAATGCCTAGGTAGCAGAAATTTGACACCAGGGCTAATTTTTCATTATTAATGAAGCAGGGTCTCATTTTACGATTGACTTTCCCCACCACCATGACCTGTGACTTGGCGGTGTTGAGCTGCAGACCCAACTCGCTCATAAATTCATTAAATCTGTTGAGGAGGGTCTGCAAGCCCACGCCTGTCCTTGAAATCAGTACACAGCCATCTGCATATAACAGTGCGGGGAGGTTTCCTCACCGCACCCGTGGCACATCAATCGCCCCTTCATTCAAGAAACTCTCCAAGTCGTTTACATATAAGCAAAACAGGAAGGGGGCTAACACACACCCCTGTCAGACACCACTATTCATTTTAATCGGGGCTGATAATTCCCCATTCGCCCCATATCTTACTCTGCCCGTGACATCCTGATGCATTTGTGCTAAAAAGTGCACCAGGGGAGCATCTATGCCCATATTTAACATCTTTTCCCATAATTTCCCTCTCATCACACAATCGGAGGCCAACGTCAAGTCCATGAAGCCCAAATAAAGGTGTTTTTTGTCATGGTGTATTTGCTAATTACCAAGTGAAGGTTGAGGCATTGCTACACCTTGCCCAGACCCCTTCTAAAACCATATTGGATGTCCGAAAATTTCCCCTTTTCTGCTATTCAGCTTTCAAGGCGGTCAAGTAAAACCCTGCCCATCAACTTGCATGTGGTGTCAATCAATGATATTGGGCGGTAACATTTGGGGTTCGACCTATCTCCCTTTTTAAAAATAGGGACAATTATAGATATTGACCAGGATTCGGGGGGACTCACGACTGTAACACAACATAAAATGTTGGTTAAAATTGGGAGCCAGAGGTCAGGCTTTGCCAGGAAGAGATCAGCCGATATGTCGTCGGGACCGGCAGCCTTGTTTTTCTTTGTCAAACCTAAAGCCTTTGAAACTTCCAGGATTGTCGGTGGATCTAATTTTCTCGCAGCCCCTTTTGTGTAGTTGCCACATTCTATAGTGCCAGTCGGGTCCCCCCATTATTACAAATTGTATGAAGATGGTCAACCCACTTGTTTGAGGGTAGTGTGACATCGGTGGTGTTATTATGGTTGTCTTGGAAGAAGGGGGCATTGATGGTCTTCCAGAATAGACTGCTATTCTTAGTGATGCTGGCTTCTTACAGCCTCTCCTATGCCTCCTTCCTGACAGTCTCCCTTTGGTCTGCTAGAGTCTTTTTACACTGGCGTCTACAAGCTCTCACCCGTGCTAAATCTCTGGCCTTTTGTTTTAAGGCTTCGACAAGCTTGTTGTGGCTCCTTGTGCAAACATTATTGAACCACTTAAACTGTTTGTGGGCTGTGGGCCTTCTGTCACATTTTAAAATTTCATTTAAAGTTATGGAGATGTCTGTAAATGCTGCTAGCATGGTTTTTGGATTTAGTTCATCTTCCAGGCAAGTCAAGAATTGCGACCTTTTTTTCGAATAGTTTTCCCAAAACCACCTTGGGGTTCATAGATGCCCATTTACACATGAGACCCTTATTTCTATGATGGAATAAGGAGGGGAGAATTAGGGGCAGATTCTTGGTTTGTGTTTCAAAGTGAATCACTAGAGGATAGTGGTCGCTAAAAAGTACTTTTAAAATTGAGAAATTTACCGACTAGGGCTTATATTAGTCGGAAAGAGCAATAAAATCAATGAGGCTGCCCCGACCGCCACTAGTGTACGTAATCTCCTCCTGCCCGGCCCCCAGAATCAAATCTATAGTTAAAAAAAGGGAGAATTTAGATAAAATAGAGTTAAAGACATTGCCACAGAAAGTGTGTTCAAAATGGCTTTGGCCCTCAGGGGAGTCTTCCATGTAGGTACAAACGGAAACCTGTGATGATGTGCAAAGTCTGCAGTTAAAATCCCTGCCCCATAATATTATGTAATCTGTGTTCAGTTCCATAATATGTTTACTTAATGATGTTTCAAGGCTAGCCGCTATTTCTGTATTAAAAGGAAATCAATTGTTATGATAAAAATTCACAATTATGAGTGTGACATTTGGTTCATATGTAACATTAATAAATTGAAAGTGCGGAGTGTCCAGGTTAGAAGAGCGTATTTTGTTGCCCAAAGTTGTTGTTAATAAAGTGAGCAGGCCACCCCGGTCATGTCCTCCACGCGAGCAGACAGCTGGAGTGTTGATAGATATGAAGCCATCTATGTGCATCTTCTTGCGGGCCCACGTCTCTTGAAGTCTAACCAGCACTCTTGCATCATTGTGCAAGGTGCCTGTGTTGCAGTGAAAGATTGTTTATGTGCAGGAAGGTGTCCCTTACTGCACATAAACAATCAATAATGGCGTTTTGTAACTTGCAGAATGCAGCACACATAAAAGTTGCAACTCGTCATTTTTATTAATGATTGTTAATGTGCAAGAAGGGACTCCTTCCTGCACATAAACAATCAATGACATTTTTCTGTTTCTATGTGTGCTGCACACTGCAGCATACATAGAAACAGCAAAAACAAGGAGAAATAAAGCATTTCTCCTCATTTTGCCATGTTAAGACCAGGTTTTCCCTGGTCTTAATTTTGGCACTATCCCATATTTACGCCACCCTTGTAAATATGGGGCAGCGTCAAAATCAATGGGTGTTGCTGCAGAACGCCCACCGCAAACACCCATTGCACAACCCTTTCGCGCTAAGTGTAGCGTGAAAGGGGGCCTTATTTATAAGGCGGTGTTAAGCCACGTTAAGTGGCTTAAAGCGTCTTGTGAATGAGGTAAAGCCCCTATCGCCACAGGACGTCAGAAAAAGTGACGTCCCTGTGGCGATAGGGGCTTTTAAATATGCCCTCAGATTTTCCCTGGTCTTAATTTTGGCGCTGCCCCATATTTACGCCACCCATGTAAATATGGGGTAGCGTCAAAATCAATAGGTGTTGCGGCAGAACGCCCACCGCAACACTCACTGCACACCCCTTTCACGCTAAGGGGTCGTTTACCATGTCGTCCCGAAAGGCTCCGAGTGGCATCCGATTCGTCCGAATCCTATTCGGAACCCTCCTTTCGGACCTACCCGAACACGTTTCCCAATGAGCTATTACGATGGCTGTGAAGCGTTTGAACCGTCCGCCTCGGTTCCGAAAGGCCTTGGGAGTAACCGAGTCGTTCGGAGCCGAATTGTAGCGGTCTACGGAGCGCGTTTCCAGCCGAGTGATTAGGATGTCAGATTCGGACAGCTTATCCGAATTGGTTGTTCCGAAATGAATCAGCTGTTAGAATCTGACTTTAGGGGCCCGTAGCAGGCCCCCCCTTCACCCGGGGCCCTCCGAATTGGGCCCGTGGGGGTACCCATGCATGCACAGTGTGGCAGGCACCATGGGGTGCCTGCCACAGGGTGCAAGGTTTTTCCCCAACCACCCCTTTTGTCTATGTGAGCCTGTGTTCTCATTCGGAACACAGGCTCCCATTGAAGTCAATGGGAGTCCGACTAAATCGTATCCGGAAGCATCAAAATCACTTGGTCGTACTCCCCAGATCCGAGTCGTTTGGAAAGCATTACGGAACCGAATCGGTCAGAATGCTTTCCGGACGAGATCGTTATCGGCCCCCAAGTATAGCGTGAAAGGGGGCCTTATTCACAAGGTGGCATTAAACGACGTTAAGTGCCTTAATGCCATCTTGTGAATAAGGCAAAGCCCCTATCGCCACAGGAACGTCGGAAAATAGTGACGTTCCAGTGGCGATAGGGGCTTGTAAATATGCACTCAGGTGTTCCCTGGTCTTAATTTTGGCGCTGCCCCATATTTACGCCACCCTTGTAAATATGGAGCAGCATCAAAATCAATGCGTAACACCCACCGCAACACCCACTGCACACTTCTTTCACACTAAGGGCCCGATTACGATGCGGTTCGGAAATCATTCCGACCAAATCGGTTTGGGAATGGTTTCCGACCGACTCTTATTGGGAGAGTCCGACTGGCCGATTACGATGCATCCGTATGCTTCCAGATATGATTCAGTCAGACTCCCATTGACTTCAATGGGAGCCTGTGTTCCAACCGAATGCATATGCTCCCATTGAAGAAAGGGGTGGCTGGGGAAAAACGGACACCCTGTGGCGGGCACCCCCTGGTGCCTGCCACACTGTGCATCGCTGGTTAGGGTTAACCCATGGGTACCCCCACGGGGCCGATTGGGAAGGCTCTGGGTGCAGAGGGGCCTGCTACGGGCCCCCAAAGTCTGATTCCGACTGGTGATTCGAGTCGGACGGCACAATTTGGAAAGGCTGTCCGAATCCAGCATCGTAATCGGTCATTCAGAAACGCGGCCCGTAGAGACGTACGAGTCTGCTCCATACGGCTGGGTCATTCCGAATGCCGTCGGGTTCGGATCAGGATATTCCTAACGCCTAACTCGCATTGTAATTGGTCGGTCGGAAACCTTTCTGATTTGGTCTGAAAAACACGTTCCCGATCCGATTCGTACGGAGCAAATGCCGTTAGGAGACCTTCCAAACCGCATCGTAATCGGCCCCTAAGTGTATTGTGAAAGGGGGCCTTATTCACAAGGTGGCGTTAAGCCACGTTAAGTGGCTTAATGCCGTCTAGTGAATAAGGCGAAGCCCTTACCATCACAGGACATCAGAAAAAGTGATGTTCCTTTGGCGATAGGGCTTGTATATAAGCCCCATAATCTTTCTGCCAGTTCTTACACTGGGGGGCACAATTACAAGTCCCTATCGCTACCACAAAGTAACCTTTTCTGTCGTTGTATTGGCGATAGGGGCTTCCCCTTTGCAGCACGAGACATCTATCCTGCTGCCACAGAGGCTAAGGTTTCTGCTCCAGTCATTGGCAATTCGGCCCACTTGGAGGACAAGGGCAAATAAAAAAGTGGATATGTGCAGGGGGACAAATTAAAGGAGGTTATTACACACCTCAGACAGAAACATTCTTTTCCTGAGAACCCTTCTCAACCGGTGGATGACAATTACTTGTCTCAGCATAGACGGAGAGAGACAGAATCATTGCCGATGCATAAGGCCATAAGGGGTCCTTTATGCAGAGAGTAGACTGATGTAGAGAAAACGAACTTCCTAAGATTTTTGGACAAGCAATATCCCCTGCAAGCTTTCTAGATGAATTTCCTTTGTCAGTGATGGTTGACTTCCTCATGGCTGTCTTCCCATCCAGTGGCACTATAATGCTGCGCCCTCTGACCAGGTAGAAAAAAAGTAGAAACTGCTGTGAAGAAGGCATATGCTGCTTCCAGTTATTGACATAAGAGCGGGAGCATATAAAATCTACACAGCCTACTTGTTGCATGGACTTTCAATCTTTGGCAAAACAGCTTCAACAGAGAAAAGATACTAATGTAAACGTATCCATAATGGAGCAACAAATCCGATTCCTTTCTGATATTACCTTCCAGCACATCTGGGCGCATGCTTGGAAAGCGGACAATGCTCAGATAGCTTTTCTAAGTCACCTTCCTCTGGCGGAACAAAGCATTTTGGTTCCCAATTAGAAGACCTTGTGAAGCAGTCAGTTGAGGATCGTAAGCTTCTTTCTCCTTTAGGGGTAGGGACTTTCGTTTTTTTCGTAGAGCATTTTGTCTTTCTTCTTATTTTAGAGAGGGTAGTCAGGCCTTTTGAGGCAGGGGATATGTACTTGGAGGTCCGTTTGCTGGCAAATCCCTGCAAAAGCCTGCAACATCACAAGTTGCTCCTTCAACCTCCTGACTAACCAGGCAGAGTGGGAAGAATAATCCAAGCTTTTTCATCAGTCTGGCAATCAAACATCTAAGATGCTTCATTTAGTAAAGGAGGGCTACGAAATAGAATATTCTTGCCCCCCCCATAGGCTCTTTCATCCCGTCTGCGACACTACCCAATCCAATCAAATGCCAAGGATTGTTAAGGGGGGATACAAGACTAATTGAAGAAAAGAACAGTGGTTCCAATTCCATCACAAGAAAAATGACAAAGATATTATTGCCTGATGTTCTTAGTACAAAAGAGTTTGGGGGAGTTTCGTCCTGTCCTGGATTCAAAAAACGTATGCTGTATATTCCTTATCAATGCTTCAAGATGGTGAGTCTTCAAAATATCTTGCCCATTGTGTCTCCAGGCATGTTTTTGACCTCAATTGACTTTTGGGTATTTACACATCCCTTTGAATCCTAGGTCTAAAAAAATCCTAAGGTTCTATGGTCCTGGCTAACATTACCAGTTTTGTGAGCTTCCTTTTGGCCTTTCCCCAGCCTGAAGTTATTTTTTAAGACACTAGCATCTTTGGTGAGCAAACTACATTACCAGTGATTGTTGGTTTTCCCTTAATCATAATCATGTGTAGAGAGCACCCGCATATAATCCTGTCTTGTGTAACTGTGAGTGTTAGAATTGTGAACCGTGTTAACGAATCTACGTGACATATTTTAGTTTATTGACAAGTAGTATGAAGAGTTAACGTAGGAATTAAATGTAACTAGGGTATTCAGAAAAAATATCGAGTCAGTAATATCGACTGAACAATTATAGAGTTGGTGATATCTTGCCACAGAAATATCGTGAACAAGAATATTGTGGACCAGAATATCGATTTTAAGGTTAGTAATATCGATTTTTAAAATATAGTTGTTTAAAATATCGATTTTCAAAGTAGTTATGTATTTTAGTATATAATTAAAAAATGTATGTGATGTAATTTTTTTGTATATGTAGTGTTTATGTTTTTTAGTATATGTGTTACATTTTTAGTAGTTATTACATTTAATGTAATTACATTTTGTGTTTTTAGTTCTGTAACGGGTTGTGGATTTATAGGGGAATAGGGTAGGAAGTAATTTAATTACAATAAAATAATGATTATTGTATATTTAATTGATATTTCATAGTGATAATTTTGCTTTTAATTTTTTAGTACATTATATGTGTGGGTTGTGGTATTTTTAGGGGTAAAAGGTGGGAAGTAATTTATTTTTAATTAATTAATTAGTTGTTAACTAATATTAATTAATTAATTGATAATTTAATTTTTAGGTGGGGTTGTGGGGTTTATAGGGGTAAAGGGTGGGAAGTAATGTATTTGTAATAAATTAGGAATTTGTTGTTAATTATTATTAGTTAATTAATTGATAACTAATTATGGTAATTGTGTAATTCTTTTAGGTGAGGTTGTATGGTTTACAGGGGTAAAGGATGGGAAGTAAATTATTTTTCATTAATTATTACTTAGTTGTTAATTAATATTAATTAATTAATTGATAATTAATTATGGTAATTGTGTAATTGTTTTTAGGTGTGGCTTGTGGGGTTAATAGGGGTAAAGGGTGGGAAGTAAGGTATTTTTAATTAATTAATAATCAGTTGTTAATTAATATTAATTAATTATTGATAATTCATTATGGTAATTGTGTAATTATTTTTTTAGGAGCGGGTTGTGGGGTTAATAGGGGTAAAGGGTGGGAAGTAATTTATTTTTAATTAATTAATAATTAGTTGATAATTATTATTAATTAATTAATTGGTAATTCATTATGTTAATTGTTTAATTACATGGTTGGGGGTGTGGGTTTTGGGTTTATAGGGGTAAAGGGTGGGGAGTAAATTCATTTTACTTCATTTATAATTAGTTGTTTAATAGTAATAGTTATTTCATTGAAAATTAATTTTAATTGTGTAATTAATGTTTTTAAAGTTACATTTTTGGTGCAGGTGTCGTGTAGTTCCTATAGTACCCCTGCAGGACCTGGGCGTTTGGATAACATAAACCGTGGGCTTGGTGTTAGACTGACTCTGTGCACCCCCACCGCATATGTTAGCCGGATTTGCATTAGCTAGCTCACAGTGCCACTAGAATCTCCTCTTATCGGGGAGAGATTAGTTTCTGGCAACCTTAGATCATGACAACCCAAATTCCTCAGAATCGTGGAAACAATGTACTACCTTTCGCTCAGTCACTCGTGCTTACTTATTCGGTTTGTCTCAGAGAGTTACACAGAATAAACAGTCTGGGCGTTTCAATAAGTATTTATTGAACAGCTGTTATTCTAGTGTAAAATATATGTGCTGCAGTAACCAGCAGACAATAGCAGAGATATATTATCAGCAGTACGATCAAAGTGAAAGGATAGAACAGTTCTACCATATTGCAATAATCATGAATACATACATGAATATAAAAAGCATTATGCAAGTGCGCGTACTCCTACGATGCCTAACTAGATGTACCTGAGTGTACCTAGCATATGTGTAGGTCTAAAAGCCTAAGAGCCAAGAATCCTTCTAGGATTTAGTCGAACCCCCATACCTGAAGAGAGAGAGTGTGGGACCCCGTCATGGTCTCGAGTTGGACACCCCGCAAGGGCTGTGTCAGACCGCTGTCAGCTGGAGCGACTGCATGCAGGAGCCTCAGCATCTCTGGTCAGTGTGTCAGCATGGAAGTCTCGGTTCCCTCTATCTTACCATGGCAAGATGTGGTGTATTTATACCCTAAAGTATCTCGTCCCTCAGTATGGTTTGTATTGGTCTTTGTTGGACATGAGGAAGACGTCAGGGGTGAACTTTGTACATACATATTATGCGGGAGATGTAGCTGGTGAATGCTCATGCATAATTTATGAGTACATTGTAGGCCTGTGTTCTGGAAAGACCTTGCAGTGTTCTAACCACAGACTAGATAACGTTCAGCCCTCAGAGCTCGTTGTGTACGGTAAGGAACTAATGTAGGTGAAAGATCATGCCTATATTAGGAGCCATGACTATAATAGGGCATATATGAGTATGACCATAATAGGGCATATACGAGTATGACCATAATAGGGCATATACGAGTATGACTAAAATAGAGCATATGCGAGTATGACCATAATAGGGCATATACGAGTATTTCTACATTATGGCATATATGAACGGGTCTACATTAGGGCCTATATACAAAACATAACACCCACTCCACTTCTGAATTGTATTACAATGACCATACTTAAAATCTGGACAATTTAAAAATATTCACTTAAAAACAGCTAAAACGTGAGTTTTAAAAAAGACTATAAAAAGTTTTAAAAAAATTAAAATAGCTATTTCTTAGTTTTCACTTGAAAAAGTCAATTCTGTCCCAATTATAAAAGTTGCACCACCATAAGTTGAAGAAGGCCATGCTTTTCCAAGCGAAAGTGTCAATTTAGGAAATGTTCCAAATTTTGTTCGTTTATTTATGATACGAAGTGGAGAAGCCAAATTCTTTCCCAGGACGCGATGAGCCAATTCAAGATTAAGTGTCCTGGCTGGGAGATACAGCATTATCGGTGTTAGCTACTCAGCCGACAAATCCAACGCTTCACAGAGAACGTCAATCGCACATAGATGGAATTCGGCACTGCCAACATTCGTTGCTGCGGCAGCTTGTGCGGCAGTTGTTACCTCGGTGCCTGTGGAGGAGCCACCTAACCCAGCAGGAGCAAACGGCACCTGTGGATTCTCAAGGAATGCATTCATCAGAATTGGAAGACGCTGGGGACAACGCAGAGCATGGGCCTTTAGCGGGTCCAGCATAGCATCTAGGTCCAGTGGCGTATCTGATGGAAACGTTAGACAGAGATCCAATGTGCATTCTTCTCCGCAGAACAGGCATCGAAGAACAGGTAAGATGCAGTCCACCCAGACTGGTCTAAATGATAGAAACCAAGAGGTGTTCAGTTCTCTTAGGCAAGGTATGCCCAGAAGCTGCACCATGCGTTCACGATATTTCGGTTCCATGAGCGTGTTCGCCATTTCCTCGGAAATGGGACCGTCCATTGCGTAGCAGTAATATTACAATCAGGACTCCTGCAATTAGGAACAGGATAAGCGGGAGACCTCCAAAGACGCTTCCCAATACGGATTGTATAAAATTTGGGATTACTCCGAGGACTGTCTGAAAGGTGCTTAATAGTCCTGACCCTATGGTCTTAAATAGGTGTACAATACCGCTCGTATCAGACATGTTAAAGATACGACCCACCATTTCTGTGAAATGAAAGGGGCAGTTTGTACGTATAAGTGCTTGTATCTCAGTCGAGGTCCTTGCATCTTGAAGTTCAAAGATTTCTCGAGGGGAGGTTAAGGGCACGGGTTGCTGTAAAAGCATGGCTTTCAGTCTGCTCAAAGTATCAAATTGTATAAAGGAAACATTCAACGAAGGCCTCAATGGCGCCTCCCTGACTGTGTTCAGTGGTGGAAACAATACCGAACCACTACATGCTCCATGTAGAGAAACATCCTGACACATGAGAGAACTGCTTAAAGCGTTCTTGCAGTTCGTACCACTCAGAAACACTTCTCGATCCCCATTCCGGCATCGATATCTATATGGTAACTCCCAAGTTTCCTTGATGTATCCCTTACCCATCTTTTCAAATTTGCCTGCCTGCCTATGCTCAAGGCAATATTGAAACTGAAACGTAGTGACCGGCAGAGTGATCTGGCCATGAATTAGCCATTCGGTTGATGGTGATTCGTCTACAGTGAATGGTAACCTTTCCAGTTTCTCAATACGCAGCATTGTATATTTGGCTCCCCTCTGTGCCATTTCTGTCTGTTTATCGGTTAGATTGTATTCTGAAAACAGAGACGTGGTGTTTATAAAACGCCAGGGCACATAGCCTGCACGTAAAGATTGCAGCGTCCAGCTTAACATCATAATAGAACGTAGCTGAGATTGCCCGTGTTGGAAGGCCAGATCTTGTTCTAATATGTCGATTGCCGAAGACACAATGTTGCCTAAGGAGTAAATCCTGGAGGTTAAAGTTGTTAACCCATTATCCACTACAGCTAATGCCTTCTCTAAGTTAATACAGTCTATTCCTTTCTGCGGCCTCTTGTTGGGATATTTTCCAGTTTTCATTATAATAGGCGTAAATGCCAGCATATATGAAACGCTTCTGACGTGTTTTCCTTGGGCCTTGTAAAAAAATCCCTTAGGTCTACATCAGGTGTGAGTAAGGTCAAATGATGTTTCACTTCTGTGAGTGTTGAGGTTTCTAGGCAATCAAGGCACAACTTCCCAACACTATAGGATGTCACTACCCCTGGGTGTTGTCTCTGTACATAGTGAGGATCTGGCCTATGGATACTAAATCCCTCGGGTGTACCTAGGAATCTCTGTTGACATGTGTTTGTGTCAATGGGCCAAATCAGCCATCCTGCCCAATTCGGATCTTACCTGTTGTACTGGAGAATGTCATCTAATCTTACCCCATGTGTAGTTGAATTCTGCCCCCCACCCATCTGTGATGGTGTAGGAAACCCAGGTGTGTTTATTTCCTTGTTCTTGTCTAGTCCAAGACAGGATGTCTGTTGCACAGTTTCATTCAGAAATATTATCTGCTGTGGAATGAGGCATGCTCTAAAAAGCACTTCTGTTCCCTGGACTTGCCAGTCCCTCGAACCCCAGATTGATTTTGAATCTAGAGTGTCCTTCCATAGGTGGAAACCCTGTGTAGACAATTGGGCCATAAAGGAAGCAGAGTAAATCTGTTTGGTGTTAGTCAACATAATTTTCTGTGCTGATGTTGTTGCCACTTTGTAATAAAATGACTTTGGGTCAGATGTATTAAACCCTGAAAAGTATGTGAATTTCTGTGCAAAAGTTTGCGAACTACCTTTTGGAGGAGTTGGGCAGTGTTCCCACTGTTGGTATTCAAATACATTTCTAGGTGTTATAGATTTGTGCAAGAAATGATGATCATAATGTTGGTAACAGTACAATGTATCATAGTCTGAAGTACCTTCTAACATTTCATTGTTCGGAAATGCTGCACTTTTTTCGAAATCAGACATTAAATTGTTTACAGTTTCAGTGTCCCAATCATCAGAACATGTACTGGAGGTAATGATATCACTTAAAGAAATTTTAAATACATGTTTAAGCTTTAAAAGTTCAGTCGGACCGAATATATCATAATCAATCTTGTACCGTCCGGTATAGGAACTGCTGTGATGTTCACTGAAGACAAGTCTCTTGGTTCACGATGTGAAGACTGGTGTGGTTTTAAAATTAAATTGACTCTTTGGGCTGTCGAGCTCTGCTGGAGGTATCGTCCATTAATAAGCATACTAAAAGTTATTATTATACCTAGCCAGAAAATAAAAAATAAAATCCCAGTGATATACCATAGTTCAATCCAAGGTGACACCAGGTAAGTCTTTCTAAAAAAGTTCAAAAAGTCATTGAGTTTCTGTTTGTTTGATTTTTTGGCTGGCGTCGTTTCCGGCTCACTTGGGTCCAGTGAAAACGCATCAAAGTTCATGAAATAGCCAGAAGCAGTTCAATCAATTGTTGGAATTGCATCGGGATTTGTTGAAATCGGATTTTGCTCTTGACGAGGCACGTTGACGTAAATGTCTGTAGTCGGTCTGATTGCAACTTGGTTGTTAAGTTGGTTTTCTTCTTGTTGAAGTGGAACGAGTTCCATAGCATTGTTGCTTAGTCCTTCATTCCTTACAGGTGGCTCTTCAAACGTGATGAGTCTTTCTGTTTGAACTTCTTGGATTGTAGCAAGAGGAGGGCGTCTGCTACTGTGGAGTCCACGAGGCCTACTGTTTAGAATCGGCCACATACTGTGGTTTGATTAAGTTAATTGAGACAAATCTTTTCTCCTTTTTCCCGGCAAGAGGCGGCAGAAGTACAGTTCTTGTGCCTTGGATTGCAAGGACCGGTACAGGCTTTCTGTAGGATGGCCCAAATTCTTTCTTATCAGCAATCTTCTCTCTGACCAGATCCCCGACTTTTGGAAACCAGACAGGTCTTGCCGCTACTGCCTTGACTTCCTCAGTGGCGGTCTGTTTCTGGAGCACGTTACTTTGTTGTGTTCTGGATTCATTTAGATCCTGTAAAATAGCCAAACGATCATGGATATCAAATGGCTTTTCATCCGCCACTGTGCCTTCACAATCAAGATCAGGTACCCACATTCTTGTCCCAAATAGGACCTCGTAAGGAGTGACACCCCCTAGAGAGCTTCTTGGCTGATTGTTTATTGCTCGTTGGACCCCATAAAGGTTGATCGACCCATCTACTGCCTTTGCCTAATACCCTAGCTGTTAAAGGTTGCTTTAAGTCCCGGTTTTTCCTCTCCACAACAGAATTTCCCTTGGGATGGTACGGAGAGGAGTACAGCAATGCTACGCCCATTCCTTCCATGGCCTCTTTGTAAGCCCGAGAGCTAAACGCCGGGCCATGGTGAGTATGTAACGTGCCAACGGCGTATGTGCCGATAAAGACTCGCAAATCTTTTATAACAGTTCGAGCGTCAGCCGAGCGCTGAGGCCAAACCTTGAGGAAACTTGAGCTGGACGTACACGAACGGACAACCTAATGCTGTCTAATAATGGTATCTGTACTGGACGTGTTGCAGTGGACCCTTCCATCTGCTTGCAGATGTCGCAGTTCCAGACATAGGGGCCGATTCCGATCTCGGCCGGTAGGGCTCCGAATCGGATTCGGCTTTACCGGATCCGATTCGGAGCCCTATTTCCTGACCGAATCGTACGTGCGTCCGGGCGAGCGAGTATGATGCGTGCGCTCGCGAAATCTCCGACCGACTCGTTCGCAGGACCCGACCGCTCCGACCGACTCGCACGGGGATGACGCGCACCGCGCAATGGAGACGTTCCCCGGCCGGGTAAGTACGATGCGCACCTCGACCGCTCCGACCGACTCGCGCAGTCCGGCTCCAAGGAGCTGTCGGAGCCGCAATTTGGGGGTCTGTGTCGGACCCCCCTGTATGCGTAGGCACGCGAGTCGCACACAGGGGGACCCACGGGTCCCCCTACACGTGCACTGTAGCGGCGCGACTCGCATCGGACGCGAACACGCTGTAGCGGGCGCCCTTGTTCGCGGTAACGTGTCCATTGAGTCAATGGGAGCCCGTGTCACGCGGTCGGTACGACTGGCTCCCATTGACTTCAGTCGGGAGTCCGGACCGAATCGAGTCCGATGGCATGACGTGCGCATCGTACTCGCTCGGTCGGGATGCTAGGGTCCGATTCGGTCGGGAATCTCTCCGGGTCCGGCTCGGTCGGAGAGATTTCCGGCCCGAATCGGAATCGGCCCCATAGTCTCTAATCTGCCTTCTCATCACGGGCCACCAGTAGCTTTGTTTCAACGAAGAAACAGTCTCCCTAAGTCCCTTATGTACAGAACCTTTCCCTTCGTGTGCTACCACAATTAAGCTTTGCCTACGATCCATATTTGGTATTACTCTATCCCCCACTCCAGGAATCTGAGCATATGGAATGTTTTGTGCATCTAACTTGTAGGAGTACTTGAGTGGAAATTTCTTTGGTACTGCTGTGCTGCCCTTGCGTGAAGCATTGACAGCTACCATAACCTCGCCGTCTATTCTCGTTTTTGAACGAGTGATTGCAGCTACGGACGCTGTGCGTACAGCCCCCTTTGCGGCTATATCAGCCAATGAATTCCCTTCAACGTGAACGCCATCACGCTGATGACTCAGTGTATGTATCACGTGAGCCCTTGGTAGTTCGTTTCTCAACTCCACTACCTGTTCCCATAGCATTTTATGCTTAATTGTGCCACCTTTTGCATCTTTGAACCCGTTTTGTTCCCAATGATGTAGATATTCATTGTACGACTGTACACAGTAAAGGAATCACACACAATTAGTGTGGGGAATTCGTGTTCCGTATTTACAAGTGCCAGTATCAGTGCTTTTAATTCTGCCAACTGAGCCGTGCAGTCTCCTAGAGATTGCGTTTTAGTGCTACTGGGACGGAACTTTCCATCGCGCATGCGACCTTTAACGATTGCACACGCCGCACTCTAAGCTTGCTTACTCCCTATGGCCGGTTGAGCAGAACCGTCAGTGTAAATAATGTATTCATACTGATCTAGAGGCAAAATTTCATTTGGTAGAGGATATTCTTGTTCGTATTGCAGGAATGCTTGTGTTTTTAAACTTGGATCAAATCTGTATTCAACATCTGTTGCAGTAAGAGAATTAGCCCATTGTATCCATCTGGGATGTAAGGCTTTCGCATTTGGAATGCTAGCCTTGGTAACAGCCTCTAAGGCTGGTACTGGGATTACGACTATTATGCGTTTTCCCTGAGCCAGAGCTCTTTCTCTTGCTACAGCGGTCTGCACTGCTGTCAGGATTTTTTCTGTTGAAGTAAAACGCATCTCTGCGTTTGTGTACAGGTGTGATTTGTATGTGATTGGTACTGTTTCTTCTTCATTGAAGGTCAAATAAGTTTACCCGCATTGACCCGCTATTACTCGGATCACCAAATTGTGTGCGTTTACGCGTGTCTGTAAATGTTTTGAAGCTATCATGTCTTCTTGTAGTGAACGTAGGATGTTTGTATGTTCCTGGGTCCAATGTCTAACTGAAAAGTCAGGTTTTATTAAGTCGTAGAAAGGTTTTACCCTTTCTGCGTAATCCAAAATGTATGTTCGATTAAAATTTAGGAATCCCAGAATTGATTGTAAATTCTTTAATGATTTTGGAGGTTGGAGCAGCGCACACTTTTCTAAAAAGTTAGCTGCTAGGCTTTTTCCTTCACTTGACAGCTCATACCCTAAAAATAGGACATTGAGATGGACAATTTTTGATTTTTTTAAATTAAATTTATAGCCATCAGAGGCGAATCCCATAATAATGGTGCTCACCCTGGTCAAGTGCCTCGGTAAGTCATCATCCGTCAGATAAATATAATCCACATAGGACAATGCTTCTTCATCCAAATTTTGGAGTAACTCTGTTACCCTTCCTGAAAACAACCCCAGGCTATTCTTATACCCTTGGGGGAGTCGACAAAATTGCCGTTGTGACCCCAGTGCTGAGAATGCGGTCAGATACCTTCTTTCAGGCGCTATATTTTGGCAGAAAAATCCATTTGAGATATCAAGTGTTGTTTTGTATTTTTGTCGCACAATGTTATTCATTAATGCGGCACTGTGTTCGTTTTGAACTGCAAATGTCTTTGTGCAAGTGTTTAAATGTCTGTAATCTAAAACTAGACGATATGTGTTGTCAGGTTTGGCTATGGGGAACAAAGGATTGTTCATTAGTGAGGTGCAATTTTCTATCACCCCCTAGTATTCAAGTTGATCTAGGATCTCCCTGACTTGTTTTTTAGCTTCCTGCTTTATAGGATATTGCCTTTGAGCATTTGGGGAAACTTTTAACGGGATCACGTGGTGGGTTGAATCCTCATCCCAACCAGCATGATTTTTGTAGAATGCTGGAGCTAGGGCAACTGCCCACTCCTGCGCATATGCATGGTTTAAATATATGGGAACGAGGTCGGAAAATGCTGGAAAATGACCTTTTCTCCCTTTGGGCACTCCATGACGAATGCTGGCGGCCAGTCTTGCTCTGCTAATAGGATGTCATATCCAGATGACAAATATTCCCAAAATAGACCTTTAACTTTTCTGGGCTTGTCCCCCTCCATCCAGAGTGTTATCTCATGTAACTTATGTGGGACACTTACCCGAGTATCAGGTGTTTCCACCGTGATATACTCACTCAACTCCGCTGTCACCAGAAATTCCTTCAGGTTCTGGCGAGCTATCGTTACTTCTGCCGCGCTGTCTAGCATCGTCAGAGCCCATTCCTCGTTCAGAAGCTGTGTCCTCAGAATTCTGGGCATGTCTGATCTTGAGACCTGCTACCTTTTTCTTTTTGAACTGAGGTTTTTGTTTATCTTCTTTTTTAGGTGTGTAGTCCGCAGCGCGTTGCGTGTCTCTGGACTTCGTACGCTCCTCTTGTCTGTGTTCTGACCGTCCTTCCCTCTTGGAGTTTTTTGATGAACCCTGAAAGGAACGAGAGGAACGTGTATCAGTATCCTGATACCTGTCAGGTTTCCTAATATTATCCCTATTCCTGAGGTTATACCTCCTTTCAGAGGGCTCCTGTTGAGGAGACCTGCCTCTGGATTGAGATCTGTTGTCTTTAGACTTTTGTTGTTTTTTATTTTCCCACTTCTTTTTAGAAGAAGTAGGTGTCTGCTTTGTAGTGTCCTTTTCAGGACTGCCCACCAGTTTTGGTTTTAATGCTTTCCCACCTAAACTGTCTCTGCCTAATTCTGCATATGCAGTTTCAATTATTTTGGGGAGTTCGTGTTGTTGATCTATTGGACCGAACTCCCTTAGGCGTTGGCGGATCGCCACTGAAGCTTCTTCCTCCTTAATTTTAGCTAGTATTATGGCTGATACCTGATCGAAGTTGTTTAGTAACTTCATCCCTAAGTTTAGGGCAGGCTGTGCTCCGTACTCGTTTTGTATCTGTCTCAATACGTCTGGCACTACTGCTAAGGACAGGATACCATGTGTTCTGTTGTATATGGCAGCAAAGACTGAACCCCAAGAGGTGCAGTCCTCTACTTGTGGTGTGTTCCCCATGGGCAAGAAGATTATTAGAATTCTGTGTTTATCATAGGTGGTAGTATTCGGGAATACCGCCTCAAGCTGAGTTATTTTCTGAGCTATCCAGAATGGTATTTGCTCGCGTTTTGCGGGCATTTTGTCCATTACCGCGTGTAATGTTTGAGGAGTAATTTTATTTCCTGTACCCTGAGCTGGAGTACTATTTGCTGCACCTGGTGCAGGTTGGATTGTTAAAGTCCTCATGATGAATTGTGTCAGGTTTCTGTAGATTTTAATTAAATCTCTGTGTTGTACGAGTAATTCTGGCAGTGGCATTGTTCCAATGTCAGGGTGCGGTGTGTAAGCCGCTAGTATTGGCCATGTGGCCCCGTCTCCTCTGAGCGGGCCTAATCTTACTCTTCCTCGTACGTGGGGTAGGGCGCCATTAAACCAGTAATAATGTTCCTGGTAAGTGAGTGGAATCTCTATGTCCTCAAACGGACCATATTCCCTTGGTGCATCTTTTATATAGTAGTGAAATGTCTTTGTTATGGCATTTGCTGCTGGGAATGTAACCAATGAATAGAACACCTCTGTTTTGTTTGGATTCGTGTGCCTCAATCACGAAAACTACCATGCCACCCTAGCTTGTAAACCATTTTCTAATAGTCTTAGGGTGACTGTCCTTCTGAATTTTGGTGCAATCTGTATTGCATCCTCAGGATCTTCTCCTCCTTCTAAAAGGTTCAGGTCAACTCTGTCGTCCCCTGCCTCGGAATCAGGCATGTTTAGAGGAAGAAGTGTTCAAAAGGAACATTAAGAAGAGGTGTTATGCACGATTTAGGAACTAAATGTCCTTCAAGCTTGATTAGCCAACAGCCGATAAATAGGATATCTCGCCTACTCAGCTGTGGCGGATTTTGTGCCCACCCACTCCAGACGTCTCTAGGGTTTTGTGAGTAGGTTCTCTGAGAATAGCACGACTGAACTACTCAGATTCTTCTGTTAAATAAGTACCCAACCAACGTTGGCGGCGCCATGTCGTGTAGTTCCTGTAGTACCCCTGCAGGACCTGCGCGTTTGGATAACATAAACCGTGGGCTTGGTGTTAGACTGACTCTGTGCACCCCCACCGCATATGTTAGCCGGATTTGCATTAGCTAGCTCACAGCGGCACTAGAAACTCCTCTTATCGGGGAGAGATTAGTTTCTGGCAACCTTGGATCATGACAACCCAAATTCCTCAGAATCGTGGAAACAATGTACTACCTTTCGCTCAGTCACTCGTGCTTACTTATTCGGTTTGTCTCAGAGAGGTACACAGAATAAACAGTCTGGGCGTTTCAATAAGTATTTATTGAACAGTTGTTATTCTAGTGTAAAATATATGTGCTGCAGTAACCAGCAGACAATAGCAGAGATATATTATCAGCAGTACGATCAAAGTGAAAGGATAGAACAGTTCTACCATATTGCAATAATCATGAATACATACATGAATATAAAAAGCATTATGCAAGTGCACGTACTCCTACGATGCCTAACTAGTTATACCTGAGTGTACCTAGCATATGTGTAGGTCTAAAAGCCTAAGAGCCAAGAATCCTTCTAGGATTTAGTCGAACCCCCATACCTGAAGAGAGAGAGTGTGGGACCCCGTCATGGTCTCGAGTTGGACACCCCGCAAGGGCTGTGTCAGACCGCTGTCAGCTGGAGCGACTGCATGCAGGAGCCTCAGCGTCTCTGGTCAGTGTGTCAGCATGGAAGTCTCGGTTCCCTCTATCTTACCGTGGCAAGATGTGGTGTATTTATACCCTAAAGTATCTCGTCCCTCAGTATGGTTTGTATTGGTCTTTGGTGGACATGAGGAAGACATCAGGGGTGAACTTTGTACATACATATTATGCGGGAGATGTAGCTGGTGAATGCTCATGCATAATTTATGAGTACATTGTAGGCCTGTGTTCTGGAAAGACCTTGCACTGTTCTAACCACAGACTAGATAACGTTCAGCCCTCAGAGCTCGTTGTGTACGGTAAGGAACTAATGTAGGTGAAAGATCATGCCTATATTAGGAGCCATGACTATAATAGGGCATATACGAGTATGACCATAATAGGGCATATACGAGTATGACCATAATAGGGCATATACGAGTATTTCTACATTATGGCATATATGAACGGGTCTACATTAGGGCCTATATACGAAACATAACACTGGTTGTGGGGACTCTAGGGGTAAAGGTTGGGATGTTAAATAATTTTAATGAATTATCATTTGATTTTTAATTAATAATATTTGTTTAATTGATAATTAATTTTGTTAATTGTCCAAATATTTTTTTTTTTACATTTTAGATGCGGGTTGTGGGTTTTGCAGGGGTATGGGGTGGGAAGTAAATCAATTTTAAGTAATTAATAATTTTTTTCTTAATTAATAATAATTATTCATTTAATAATTAATTGTGTGTTTTGCGGGGGATATTGTGGGAAGTACATTAATTATAATTAATTAATATTAAATAGTTAATACATGAAAATTAATTTGTTGATAAATATTAATACTAATAGTGTAAATAATGTTTTGGGTACAGGTTGTGAGTTTTGTGGTGTTATAGGGTGGGAAGTAACTAAACTAAATTTATGTAATAATTAATGTTTTTGTTAATGAATAATTTCTAAATAAAAATATTTATTTGTATGAAAATCATTTTTGTATTTTATTCATAATAATAAATGTAGATATTTGCGATATGTATTTAACATTATAATATGTTTTTATTTTTTAACATTTTTAATATTAAATATATTTTTATTTTTTTCAACATATTTATATACTTTTTTATTTACTTTGTTTTTAAAATATTTTTATTTTGTTGAAGATATTTTGTTTCTTTTTAATGTTGAACTGACTGGAGTGGGAATAGTAAATTTAACACCTTCACTATCCAACACTTTCCCTACTATTGCATTTATTGGAGTGGGAATAGTAAATTGTACCTCTCCGCATTCCAACACTTTTCCTACTGTTGTACTGACTGGAGTGGGAATGGCACATTTTACCCCTCCGCTATCCAACACTTTCCCTACTGTTGCACTTATTGGAGTGGGAATAGTAAATTTTACCCCTCCGCTATCCAACACTTTCCCTACTGTTACACTTATTGGAGTAGGAATTGTAAATGTTACCCCTCCGCAATCCAACACTTTCCCTACTGTTGACTGACTGGAGTGGTAATAGTATGTTTCATCCCTCCGCTATCTAACACTTTCCCTACTGTTGCACTTGCTGGAGTGGGAATAGTAATGTTTACCCCTCCGCAATCCAACGCTTTCCCTACTGTAGTACTGACTGGAGTGGGAATAGTAAATTGTATCCCTCCGCTATCAAACACTTTCCCTACTGTTGCATTTACTGGAGTGGGAATAGTAATTTTTACCCCTCTGCAATCCAACACTTGACATACTCTTGCACTGACTGGAGTGGGAATAGTACATTTTACCTCTCCGCAATCCAACACTTTCCCTACAGTTGCATTTTTTGGAGTGGGAATAGTACATTTTACCCCTCTGCTATCCAACACTTTCCCTACTGTTGCACTTATTGGAGTGGGAACAGTAAATTGTATCCCTTTGCATTCCAACACTTTCCCTACTGTTGTACTGTCTGGAGAGGGAATAGTAAATATTACCCCTCCGCTATCGAACACTTTCCTTACTGGTGCACTTTTTGGTTTTTGGAGTGGGAATAGTAAATATTACACCTCCGCTATCCAACACTTTCTCTACTGTTGTATTTATTGGAGTGGGAATAGTAAACTTTAGCACTCCACATTCCAACACTTTCCCTACTGTTGTACTGACTGGAGTGGGAATAGTAAATTTTACCACTCCGCTATCCAACACTTTCCCTACTGTTGCACTTATTGGAGTGAGAATAGTAAATTTTATCCCTCCGCATTCCAACGCATTCCCTGCTGTTGTACTGACTGGAGTGGGAATAGTAAATTTTATCCCTCAGCAATCCAACGCTTTCCCTACTGTTCCATTTACTGGAGTAGGAAAACATTTTTTACCCCTCCGTAATCCAACGCTTTCCCTACTGTTGCACTGACTGGAGTGGGAATAGTAAATGTTACCTCTCCGCAATCCAGCACTTTTGCTACTGTTGCACTGACTGGAGTGGGAATAGTAAATTTTATCCCTCCGCAATCCAACGCTTTCCCTACTGTTGAACTGACTGGATGGGAATAGTACATTTTACCCTCCGCAATCCAATGCTTTCCCTACTGTTGCACTGACTGGAGTGGATATTGCTTTTTTTAATTATTCATTTTATTGTTGCGTTAAGTGTAGTGGGAATAGTAAATTGTAGTATTTTGTAATGTTATATTTTATGTAATTTTATATTTATTGTAGTTAGAATAGTAAATCTTATTTTTGTGTGGTGTAAAATATTTTGTTACTGTTGTGTTGTGTTAGGTGGTAGTAATTATTCTTATATTTATTTAGTATATAAATGTTTTCTTTTGTGGTGGGAAATGTATATGTATTCATTTTAATTGGTAATAATTTATTTTATGTTGTAATTTATATAATTATGTGTTTGATTTATTATAATAAAAATATTATAATTTGCAATATTTTTTGTTTGTAAGTTATTTTTAATTATATTGTAAAATATGTGTGTTTACTTTTTATTTCAAATTAAATTGATTCCCTTTTTAATATTTTATGTTTTTGGTATATTTAAATATGTTTACACATATTTTTGTTAATATTATGCTATTTAAGATTTTTGAATTTTATTATTAATTTAATTGTTAGTTTATATTTTTTATATATGTCTAATTATATATATATATATTTATTTATATATGTGTGTTTACATTTTTAAAAGGAATTTTATTTGTTGTATTTGTTAAAATATACATTTAAATATATATTTTTATAAATTAAAGTTAGTATTTAATTTATGTTTATTTTAAATTATGTGCATTTTAAAATGGATATTTAATACGACTATATTATTGTAAACAATATATTTTTTTAAAATATTTTTATGCTTAACTTCTTAAGTATAGGGAGTCAATATTTTTCTATTCTATATTTTTTCCGCAATATTTTTTACATCTATATTTTTGTTGTCGGTATTCTGTCAGTGAACCGTAACTAGCAGTAAAAGCTAGGATGAAGAAATTGTGAAGTTTGATACTACTCATGTACTAGACGTGTTTAATAACAATAATACTTTCTATAATTTGGTAAATCTGTTAGTTGAAATGAAATGTAGTTATGCAACTTGTAATGTTTAAATAATGCGCCTGAAATGCAAACCCCTGACAAGCTCTTGCTTTAGGATTAATGGGCCTGATTAGGATGGCGGTCGGACGCATCCCTTCAGAAACTCGACCGCCCGACTTGCCGCCATGTACATTACAATGCAACCTCCTTCAAGGTGGTTGCAAAGTGTATTTTTTGTATTGCGGCGTGTGCTGTGCACCGCAGTCCAAAAAATGCACATTTTGCAAATCCCTGCACTATGTGGCAGGTACCATGCGGTGCCTGCCACATGGTACAGGGATGTGTAGAGTGCCCTCCAGGGCCCATGTCTGAGGGCCAGGGGGAAAGGAGGGCCCCCTAGGGGCCCCCAATGTCCCTTTCCTCCTGACTTTTCATGGCGGGTAAACCGCCATGAAACGGCTGGCGAGAAGGGACATCATAATCCCTACGGCGGTGCCTTGCAGGCACTGCCACTGTTGTATGGATTGCGGCTCCCTCTGACACACCGACGGGCTCAAGGAGCCCGTCGATGCCTGGCGGTCGGTCTTTCCAACTGGTATCTATCTGCCCACCATTGGAATATGGAGGGCGGTAAACAGTGTTCCGATGGCGGTGGGACCGCCACCGACGGGCTGCCGGTGGTGGTCCCACCGTCATCATAGTCAGGCCCCATATTCTGAATTTCATGTACACTGTGGAAGCTGTTCTTTCTCACATTTTGCATTGCAGGTAGAGAAGCATACTTTAGGCAAAATAATGTCTTTGTTTTAGCAGCTAGACAAGGAGAGAAGAAGTTACAACAGTATGACTTGAGGGCGATAAAGGAAAGAAGTTGGTTTCACACGGGAGAAGGCATGAGAACCAAGGACGAATTGTTGCAAAGGATGTACATGGAGATAACAGTAGAAAAGTACGCTCATGGCTGTACCCATTGTGGAGTACGTGCGAGATGTGCACCATGGGAATTCGACCTGTAAATAGCTGGTTGTTGGAATTTGGGATAGTGCCCACTTCTTCCTTGCCTTTGGAGAGGAAGCATCTCAGAATGAGCACTTCCTCTTGTAATAGTGGCTTTATGCTGCTTGACCCATCTCAGTGGCGGAGAGACTTCTTAAGAAGACTCCACGACTGACACCTTTCCTCCTGATTAGAAATACTTACTCATTATTGTAGGGATGTCATCTTAGTGATAGCGCAGGGATAGATGTAAATGCTCTTCATTCACCAACCCTCAATGCAGGGAGATTTGGACTCTTGCTTCTTGATTGTTTGTATCCTTCTCGAGCTAATAGTTCTGTTCATATTGCACCATCTGAATTGGTTGCGTAGATTTGGCTTTATGCTGTTTCCTTTGTATTTCTATACCCTAGTGTTGAGGTGTGTTTATGTTCAATTATTTGTGCGTTTGTAATAAATGCAACTAACTTTCCTCAATTGTCCTTTGGTTATTATGTATCAGGAAGTGGTGTATTAAATTGACTGTGTTTTAATGTTTTTCTCCCCTTTGCACTTTTGTGCTGCTTAAAAGACCCATCGGAGTGTGTCTTTAGAAAAGTTCCAGAACGAGTAGAAACGGCCCTTTCATTCCTCTTCTTTTTCCAGGGGACACGGAGCAGTCCAGCTAATGTGCAACTGTATCCCATGCCATGGCTTTCATCGCAGTTAAGCCAAGTCTCACCTGGTGCCTTCCCAAGAGCTTCAATACATAGGAGCTCTTTTCAAGACCATCACAGGGAAGGACTATTTCCATTTTTTTACATGCTATGGCATCTGAGGAACCTTTTGGATTCCCAAGAAGCCCCAGCAAGGCAATGGCTGACAGTACAAGAGGACATGGCAGCTGCCTTATTTCTGCTTCCCCAGGCTCGCCTCCAACAATCTCATCAACCTAACCAACTGTTGGAGTTCTGGGATCCAACTTCGTAGAACTATGAGACTCTGGTACCGATCCTCCGGTCTGAGGCCCAGAAGCTTCAATGGTGGTCAGACTCCAACAATCTGAACAAGGGATTTTTGTTGCTTCCTCCCCTACATCTGACAATCACAACATATGCAAGCAATTTTGGATGGGATGCAACAATGGAATACATATTGGTTCTGGGCCTGTGGTCAGCCATGAAATACTAAAATTCTTTCGAACTGGAAGAAACTGCAGGCAGTTCACAGAGCTCTGTTAGTCTTGGCCCCTCTGAGAAACAAACCTGTCTTGATTTGCACAGATAACCAAGCTACTCAAGCTTACATCAATCATTTGGGGAAAACCAGGTTCCCCCTTACCTCATCTAGTAGAGAATATTCATATTTGATCAGAAAACAATCTGCTCTCCTTGACAGTGTTGTATCTTTAAGGTAGGGAGGATTGGTATGTGGATCTGTTGAGCAGCATATTTCACTCCTTGATATCCATGGGCCTCATTACGATGGCGGTGGGACTGCCACGTCAGTCCGTTGGTGGCGGTCCCACCACCATCGGGCCATGCATACCCTTAAGTAATGCATGAAAACCTTCTTCCATTTGGACCATTGAATGGCTGGTTCACCTGGGGATTATAAGCAGAAAGGAGGAGCACCAACCCCTTGCATTTTGAACTAAAACAGTAAACTCAGTGTAAGAAATACCCAGTAAATATTTCAAAGTCTCAGATATTGAAATTAAACTCCTGCAAAAGACCAAAACAAAACATAAATAAAAAGTTCACTTTATTTGCCGGTATTTGAAATAATACCAGAGTGAATCCTTTGACATACTAGCAGAAAACTATACCCACTAAGGAGAAGAATCTTCCAGCGAGAAAATAGAGCCAATGAGCTTGCAAACCTTTAGGCTAATCCGGTACAGAAGACCAAAGCAGAGCCAATACACTTCCAGAAACTTGAGCCAATGGAAATGATGAGACACAGGTCACATGACATTTCCAAAAGCTTGAGTCAATCTGGTTAAAGAGGCACAGGTCTCATGACACACACTTTCCTTCTCACAAAAAGAAGAGCAGAGGGGAAGGCACTCCGATGGTGCAACTGATCATGAGCAACACCACGGAAACAAAAAGGTCAGTAAAACGCTGCTGTGCTTATGGTCACATGTGCTCTGCATGGCTTTGAACGTGCCACAGGGTCCGCACACAGTAGAGGAGAAGGGTTTCACAGAGCTGTGATGTGTATGCAGGAGAATGCGATCACATGCTCTGACAATGAACACTAAGTTGTAGCTAGGGGCAATGGGGCCCTCAACCGCTTGTGACCCTACCCCCAAAAGGTCCTGATTTAACTTTAGTTATTGCATGGTGACAGATGTGGTCCCTACATGCTTGTGACACTGCCCACAAAGGTCCTGATCTCATGCTGAAGCTGTGCTCACAGTGTGAACGTCAATTAGGGCCTTGAGTGCACAAATTCAGCATTAGAAGGGTCTAAAGCTCTGGAGCGATAGCTCAGGGCAAGAAACAGTTACCTTTACTCAATTTGACACCATAGAAGAGAGTTGATCCATTAGAAGGAGTACAGCAATAAACACGATCCTTAAGTTGATCTCTGGTTGAGCTCTGGTTCTTGAGGTCCAGGTCAAGGTATCCACGCGTCACCAATGTGAAGTTGAAGACACTGACACAGGTTAAATCCAAGGATTCAATTTATTGAATAATAGATCATGTACAGGATAACGACCCCAGCCAAACATCCAGGTTTACTGTCTCTCTCCTCTTCACAAAATTCTCTCAAGTCCTAACATTCTGACCTGACATCATAAGGATGTCATTCACATTCCATCCCAGACATCATAGGGATGCCATCAATGCCATCTCTAGATGCCACAGATATCTTTGGTTCGGGAGAAGGGCAAGAGCAAGAGCCAACAGGCAGAGTAGTTCCTGAGAGTCGGCACACTCCACTCTCCCACGCCTGCCATCGAGCCCCTTGAGGGGCCACCTTTCCAAATGAGTGCGGGGCCACCCTCCTCAATCCACCAGCCAGCACTGAGTCAGTGTTTCTTTGTTGGGTCCAGATGGAGTCCTCCCAGCCGAGCGTTCCAGCGGCCCCACAGGGCTATGCAGCCCCATCCACCCTCCTGGGTGACAGGTCTAAATCTTCAGGTGGGGAGGGCTATGATGGCCCCTCGTATGCCGGGCACTCCACCTGCAGTCCAGCTCCTCCCCCAGAGCCGCATACCTCTTTAACTTCACTGAAACTAGGATGTCATACCTGGACACCCCCCTGATGTCCTTGGGAGTCTCGCTCGTGGATGGCTGCAGTTCCACTCCAGAAGGGTCAGCAAGAGGTAGTGTTATGCTGAGCACTGGTTTCCTCAGCCCGGCTCCATTAGGATTCCACACATGGCCTCCCACCCAGAGGCAGCATCTCTCGGTTGGGTTTCATCAAGGATGGAGTAATCATCTTCCCACTCAGCTGCCCATCCAGGACCCCTTCAGAAGCCTCTCGGACTCAAAAGATGCACAATGCAAACGCTCCCAGTGGCAGGATTCTACAGGATTGGACAGAAGGTCCAAGAGCATGATTACAGTGTCCCCGCTATCTTGGCCGGTTCAGCCACTCCCCATCCTCCTTCGTATATTTTAATGTTTTTTTTCACTTTTCCATGTCACATCCAGAGGCAAGCTAGGAGTGAAACATCAGGTAAGTACTGCGCTTGGTTTGCCCCCTCATTGCATGAAAAAAACAGTAATTTTGTAAACTACTGAGTGGCAGAAGTACAACAAAATCCATTAAAGGGCCAAGACAAACAAGGGTGTTCACAGAGGCAAGTGGGCCCGGAATGAAGCCAGTTTTCTTGGAAGATGAGCGCTCTTTCTCCTTAGGCTGCTTTTGCAGGTTTCCCAGATAGCACATCAGCAGAGGGACAGCGGAATCACTCAGAACGTGATCTAACAGGCTAGTTTGGCTTCCCACAGACTGTGGAAGATTTCTTCAAACAGTGCAATTAGTCCAAAGGTCTATGTCAAAGGTCACATTTACAGAAATTACACTCTTTATCCTGCAGGCTCTTCTGTTACAAAGAACAATTGGTACAGGCAGGAAATTCCAGATTTGGATTGCATAAGCTCCAAACACAGGTTGCAAACACTATGACATAGCAAGAATTCTTCAGTACTGAGCCTTAAAAAGATTTTTGGGGACATTGCTTCTGTGGTATCACAAGAAATGTGCACTTGGTCCAAACATCCTTCCCAATTTAAAAAGCCCAAAACTAGAAAGACTCTCTTTGGTTGACGGTCCATGTGTCTCCTGCTTAAATCACTACCAAATGCTTTCAGGTGTAAGATATAGGGTTCCAAACAGCAGACAGGGACTACAGGAGAACAAAACTTCCACTTGCCCAAGAAGTCAAACCAAGAGGCTAGCTTCTGTGGCTTCGCTATAAGCCCTAGTCCTGCAGACACTTGGGGCCTGATTATGAGACTGGCGGTCCGAAGACCGCCAGACTCGCGGTGGTGCAGCAGTGGTGGATCCAGCCACAGTCGCACTGGCGGTCCGAGCGCCCAATTTCAACTTGGGCAGCTAGACCACCCTGGGGCCACCGGTTCCGCCAGGGAAGCACCATTGGCTGGTGCTGGAGTGGCGGTCAGAGGCCGCAACATGCTTGGCGGGACCGCTGCGATCCCGCCAAGCATATTACGAGTTTCCTCTCCTCCAGGGTTTACATGGAGGTTCTTCCTCCATGTAAACCCTGAAGGAGAGGAAGCAAAGGGGGTCCTACAGGGCCACCCTGTGCCTCATCCACATGTGAATGCACACAGGGGGGCATAACATGTGCCCCCCTGTGTGAATGCACATAGGCTTTCGAATCCATGCCATGCAGGAACCTTTAGTGCGGTCCCATTGCGGTGCCTTTTTCAAAGGCACCACTGCCTTTCAAAGAGGCACCGCCATGGGACCGCCACGCCGCCCATCTGCCAGACTACTCAAAAGTCGTAATATGCCGAGCGCCGGCGTCCTTTGGCGGAGCAGTGGCGCTGCGGTTTGTACCACCTCACCACCGCTCCACCAAAAAGTTGTCATCAGAGCCTCTGTCTGACATAAAATATCCTAGGCCCCGTGGCCTCCCTCCCCTTTTTAAATTGAATTGGGCCCTGGGTCCATGGGGCCTTAGAAAACCCCTTTCTTGTTGAATTTGGCCCCAGGGGATGGGGTCCCGAAGACCTAATGAGGCTTGGCAAGGGGGGCCCGCGGCTCCCTGCCAGTTATTAATTGAATCTGTCCCCAGAAATGGGGTCACTGGGACTAATGAGACTCAGGGAGGGAACCATGGGCCCCTTTCCCCTTTTTTAATTGGATATAGCCTGTGGGATGGGGTCCCCGGGGCCTTATGAGGCTCAGGGAGGAGGGCCACATGGCCCCTCCACTTTTTAATAGAATTCAGCCCCAGGGATGGGGTCCCTGGAGCATATTAAGTTTTGGGGATGGGGTCTGCATGCCCCCTTCCCTTAAAATATATGTTTTGGCCCCAGGGGATGGGGTCCCCGGAGCCCGAAGCCCAACACTACACCGCACACACGAAAGGCTATGCGTGGCATTAGGTTTCCAGCCTGCAGGGGGTTTGGCTGACTTTGTGTGGGGTAGCCAGTGGGCCTGTCAGCAAGCCAGGCCCTGTGGCCAACCCTTGCTGCGCACGACTGAAGGCAGTGTGCAGCATTGGGTTGACATCCTGGGGTGTAGGGTTGACTAGAGGGCCTGGCCGCAAAGCCTGCAGCTAACCTTTCGCAGTACATGACCAAAGGATCTGTGCAGTGTGGGGTTAGCTGCTTGCAGTGGGGTTGGCCACAGGGCCTATCAACCTCTCAACGTATGGTTGGCTGAGTGCACTGGGTAGGCCATCAGCCGTGCGCGGCAGGAAGTTGGCTTTACGTATGGCAATAAAATAATACTTTATGGGGGAAAAAAACTAGAAATTGGAAAAAGCAAAGCTTAAAGCAACATTATAGTTAGGTGAAATTTTCACAGAAATTCACCAGTTATAGTTAGTTATCTCAAGTAACTATAACTCGTGCCCTATGGTAATTACAACTCGCGTCCGCGCCATGCACTGCTAATTACCCCACATATTACATCACTCGTGACATCTTTTATGACATCATTTGCAATGAAATTATTGATGAGAAAAGTGTGCATGGCAGTGGCAGTGGTGCGAGTTACAGTTACCTCAGGGAATGAGTTATAGTTACTTGAGATAACTATAACTGGTGAATTTCTGTGGTTTTTATATTTTAAATCTTAACGATATTACACCTAACTATAAAGTAATTTTGCTTTTTTCAGTGAATATATATATATATATATATATATATATATATATATATATATATATATATATATATATATATATTATCTACTGGCGGTCGCCAGTAGATAGTTATAGTTAGGACCTATTTTCCATAGGAAATCCGCGACATTCTATTTGAAATAACTCTTGCGTCGGTTGACGAATCTTCGTGAAATTTTCAAACTTTATGGCCCGCTCCGGTCCGCTCCTACCCTGAAAGTCTCAGGGTGATTCGTCAAGCGGGGGCCGAGAAAAGGGGGGTCCCAAAACGTGTTTTCCCCATTCATTTTCCCATAGGAAACTTTAGACACGGCTACAGCCCGAACTGCTGAACGGAATTACACCAAATTTGGCAAAGAGGTAGTTCTTGGTTCAGAAAGAACCCTTTTTGTTAAATGGTGTAAATCTGTTCAGTAGTTGCGGAGAAATTAAAAAATAAGTGTCAAAAAATCAATTTCCCATAGGAAACTTTATGCAAGGCTACAGCCCGAACTGCTGAACGGAATTACACCAAATTTGGCAAAGAGGTAGTTCTTGGTTCAGAAAGAACCCTTTTGTTAAATGGTGTAAATCCGTTCAGTAGTTGCTGAGAAAATCAAAAGTAAAAACACATATATATCTGGGCGGAGCCTAACCACACATGTCATCGTGAGATCTGATTGGCTGTCAGCACTTCATCCTGGAATTGCTGGCAGCCATCTTGGGACCAATATAAATGATAGTACCCCATTGAAATGCATTGTAGTGAATCTAAGATTTTGAGGGTTACCAAAAGGAGAACTATAAAGGGTGATAACAGACTTTAGTTACATTAGAATTCATTTGTTGATGGTACCATACTAATTTCAGGAATTGTGGTGTGTTCTAAGGTGATTTTACCCTGTGAAAAACCTTCTGCTGGGATATCATGAATCATGTTTGAGAGAAAACTATTTTCACATGCTTGTCCCATACAGTTTTGGAAGGTGCTCCAGAAGCTAAAATGAGAGCATATTTTCTGTAAATTCACATTATCTTTCTCAGTCATGTGAGAATGAAGTCTGACATTCTCAGTAAAACATGTACATCCAACAAGGGCAGAGACTGTCAGTTGATTCCTTTGTGTTCTACTGCAGCTTCCCAGAGTGTTCTAAAGAACAACTAGAGTGCTAACAGCCTTACTTATGACAAAAGTATGGCACACCTGAAGCCATCTTGATTGGAATAAACTGGTAACACTTAAAACATTTAATTTAAAAAGGAACAAAATGATGGGGTTCATCTTGTCATAGAAATTATGGTTAGTGCTCTGGAAAGAAAAATTAGGACATGTTTCAAGTGTGATCTCAAATATCTTCCTGTTATATTTCAACAGGAGCAGCCTGTCAGTTGATGCCTTTGTGTTCTACTGCAGCTTCCCAGAGTGTTCTAAAGAACAACTAGAGCGCTAACAATCTTACTTATGACAAAAGTATGGCACACCTGAAGCCATCTTGATTGGAATAAACTGGTAACACTTAAAACATTTAATTTAAAAAGGAACAAAATGATGGGGTTCATTTTGTCATAGAAATTATGGTTAGTGCTGTAGAAAGAAAAATTAGGACATGTTTCAAGTGTGATCTCAAATATCTTCCTGTTATATTTCAACAGGAGCAGCCTGTCAGTTGATGCCTTTGTGTTCTACTGCAGCTTCCCAGAGTGTTCTAAAGAACAACTAGAGCGCTAACAGTCTTACTTATGACAAAAGTATGGCACACCTGAAGCCATCTTGATTGGAATAAACTGGTAACACTTAAAACATTTAATTTAAAAAGGAACAAAATGAGGGGGTTCATTTTGCCATAGAAATTATGGTTAGTGCTGTAGAAAGAAAAATTAGGACATGTTTTAAGTGAGATCTCAAATATCTTCCTGTTATATTTCATCAGGAGCAGCCTGTCAGTTGATGCCTTTGTGTTCTACTGCAGCTTCCCAGAGTGTTCTAAAGAACAACTAGAGCGCTAACAGTCTTACTTATGACAAAAGTATGGCACACCTGAAGCCATCTTGATTGGAATAAACTGGTAACACTTAAAACATTTAATTTAAAAGGAACAAAATGAGGGGGTTCATTTTGCCATAGAAATTATGGTTAGTGCTGTAGAAAGAAAAATTAGGACATGTTTTAAGTGAGATCTCAAATATCTTCCTGTTATATTTCAACAGGAGCAGCCTGTCAGTTGATGCCTTTGTGTTCTACTGCAGCCTCCCAGAGTGTTCTAAAGAACAACTAGAGTGCTAACAGCCTTACTTATGACAAAAGTATGGCACACCTGAAGCCATCTTGATTGGAATAAACTGGTAACACTTAAAACATTTAATTTAAAAAGGAACAAAATGAGGGGGTTCATTTTGCCATAGAAATTATGGTTAGTGCTGCAAAAGAAAATTTAGTGCATGTTTTAAGTGAGATCTCAAATCCTCTTCTATTTCATTAGAAAATTCTGACATGCAGACTGAAACAATCACTTTCAATACCAGCAGTAGACTTCCAGTTAACTCCTTGGTGAGCAGTAGCTTTACTACAGTGATCTAATGAACAACTAGAGTGCTAACATTCTGAATTTATGGCAAATGTGTGACACATCTGAATGCCTTCTTGATGGAATCAAAGTAAAAACTGAAAGCATTTCCTACTGAGGAGACTGCAGTAAATGAGGAAATTAGGAAACTTCATAACAAAGAAGTCTTCCAAGATGGCAACCAGTGAAAAAGAGCCCAAATGTAGCACAAATATTACCCAGATGTAGCCCACATATAGCCCAATGACAAAAGTGTGCAAAACACTTTTTATTTTTAGTTTTTTTGCAGTTTTATGTGGTGCAGACTGGTCAGGTATTGGAGCGTTGCATCTTAAAACATGACCCCCTACAGTACAAAAACACCACTGCACTACCCTAAACCCTAAAACACTACCCCCAGCACGACCCCCTACACTACACAAGCACCACTGCACTATCCTAAACCCTAAAACACTACCCCAGCATGACCCCCTACACTACACAAACACCACTGCACTACCCTAAACCCTAAAACACTACCCCAACACCACTGCACAAACCTAAATCCTAAAACACTACCCCCAGCACGACCCCCTACACTACCCAAACACCACTGCACTACCCTAAAACATGACCCCTACACTACACAAACACCACTGCACTACCCTAAACCCTAAAACACTACCCCAGCACGACCCCTACACTACACAAGCACCACTGCACTACCCTAAATCCTAAAACACTATCCCCAGCACGACTCCCTACACTACACAAACACCACTGCACTACCTTAAACCCTAAAACACTACCCCCAGCACGACCCCTACACTACCCAAACACCACTGCACTAACCTACATCCTAAAACACTACCCCAGTACGACCCCTACACTACCCAAACACCACTGCACTACCCTAAAAATGACCCCTACACTACACAAACACCACTGCACTACCCTAAACCCTAAAACACTACCCCCAGCATGACCCCCTACACTACACAAGCACCACTGCACTACCCTAAACCCTAAAACACTACCCCCAGCACGACCCCCTACACTGCCCGAACACCACTGCACTGCCCTAAACCCTGAAACACCAGCCCCTGCACGACCCCTACACTGCCCGAACACCACTGCACTGCCCTAAACCCTGAAACACCAACCCTAGCACGACCCCCTACACTGCCTGAACACCACTGCACTGCCCTAAACCCTGAAACACCACCCCTTCATGACCCCCTATACTGCCCGAACACCACTGCACTGCCCTAAACCCTGAAAACCACCCCCAGCAAGCCCCCTACATCGCCCGAACACCACTGCACTGCCCTAAACCCTGAAACACTACCCCCAGCAAGACCTCCTACACTGCCCGAACACCACTGCACTGTCCTAACCCTGAAACATCACCCCCAGCAAGACCCCCTACACTGCCCGAACACCACTGCCCTAAACCCTGAAACACCACCCCCAGCACGACCCCTACACTGCCCGAACACCACTGCACTGCCCTAAACCCTGAAACACCACCCCCAGCACGACCCCCTACACTGCCCGAACACCACTGCACTGCCCTAAACCCTGAAACACCACCCCTGCACGACCCCCTACACTGCCCGAACACTACTGCACTGCCCTAAACCCTGAAACACCATCCCCAGCACGACGCCTTACACTGCACGAACACCACTGCACTGCCCTAAACCCTGAAACACTACCCCCGCAAGACCCCCTACACTGCCCGAACACCACTGCACTGCCCTAAACCCTGAAACATCACCCCCAGCAAGACCCCTACACTGCCCGAATACCACTGCCCTAAACCCTGAAACACCACCCCCAGCAAGACCCCCTACACTGCCCGAACACCACTGAACTGCCCTAAACCCTGAAACACCATCCCCTGCACGACCCCCTAAACTGCCCGAACACCACTGCACTGCCCTAAACTCTGAAACACCACCCCCAGCATGACCCCCTACACTGCCCGAACACCACTGCACTGCCCTAAACCCTGAAACACCACCCCCAGCACGACCCCCTACACTGCCCGAACACCACTGCACTGCCCTAAACCCTGAAACACCAGCCCCAGCACGACCCCCTACACTGCCCGAACACCACTGTACTGCCCTAAACCCTGAAACATCAGCCCCAGCACGACCCCTACATTGCCCGAACACCACTGCACTGCCCTAAACCCTGAAACACCACCCCCTGCATGACCCACTACACTGCCCGAACACCACTGCACTGCCCTAAACCCTGAAAAACCACCCCTGCACCGCCCCCTACACTGCCTGAACACCACTGCACTGCCCTAAACCCTGAAACACCACCCCTGCACCGCCCCCTACACTGCCCGAACACCACTGCACTGCCCTAAACCCTGAAACACCACCCCCAGCACGACCCCCTTTACTGCTCGAACACCACTGCACTGCCCCAAACCCTGAAACACCACCCCCAGCACGACCCCCTACACTGCCTGAACACAACTGCCCTAAATCCTGAAACACCACCCCTGCACGACCCCCTACACTGCCGGAACACCACTGCACTGCCCTAAACCCTGAAACTCCACCCCCAGCACGACCCCCTACACTGCCCGAACACCACTGCACTGCCCTAAACCCTGAAACATCTACCCCAGCAAGACCCCCTACACTGCCTGAACACCACTGCCCTAAACCCTGAAACACCACCCCTACACTGCACGAACACCACTGCACTGCCCTAAACCCTGAAACACCACCACCAGCAAAACCCCCTACACTGCCTGAACACCATTGCTCTGCCCTAAATCCTGAAACACTAGCCCCAGCACGACCCCCTACACTGCCCGAACACCACTGCACTGCCCTAAACCCTGAAACACCAGCCCCAGCATGACCCCCTACACTGCCCGAACACCACTGCACTGCCCTAAACCCTAAAAAACTACCCCCAGCAGTACCCCTACACTACCCAAACACCACTGCACTACCCTAAACCCTAAAACACTACCCCCAGCAGTACCCCTACACTACCCAAACACCACTGCACTACCCTAAATCACTACCCCCAGCACGACCCCCTACACTACCCAAACACCACTGCACTACCCTAAACCCTAAAACACTACCCCCAGCACGACCCCCTACACTACACAAGCACCACTGCACTACCCTAAACCCTAAAACACTACCCCCACCACGACCCCCTACACTGCCCGAACACCACTGCACTGCCCTAAACCCTCAAACACCAGCCCCTGCACGACCCCCTACACTGCCCGAACACCACTGCACTGGCCTAAACCCTGAAACACCAACCCCAGCACGACCCCCTACACTACACAAGCACCACTGCACTACCCTAAACCCTCAAACACTACCCCTACCACGACCCCCTACACTGCCCGAACACCACTGCACTGCCCTAAACCCTGAAACACTACCCCCAGCAAGACCTCCTACACTGCCCGAACACCACTGCACTGCCCTAAACCCTGAAACATCACCCCCAGCAAGACCCCTACACTGCCCGAACACCACTGCCCTAAACCCTGAAACACCACCCCCAGCACGACCCCCTACACTGCCCGAACACCACTGCACTGCCCTAAACCCTGAAACTCCACCCCCAGCACGACCCCCTACACTGCCCAAACACCACTGCACTGCCCTAAACACTGAAACATCAACCCCAGCAAGACCCCTACACTGCCTGAACACCACTGCCCTAAACCCTGAAACACCACCCCCTACACTGCACGAACACCACTGCACTGCCCTAAACCCTAAAACACCACCTCAAGCAAAACCCCCTACTTTGCCTGAACAGCATTGCTCTGCCCTAAATCCTGAAACACTAGCCCCAGCACGACCCCCTACACTGCCCGAACACCACTGCACTGCCCTAAACCCTGAAACACCACCCCAGCACGACCCCCTACACTGCCCGAACACCACTGCACTGCCCTAAACCCTGAAACACCAGCCCCAGCAAGACCCCCTACACTGCCCGAACACCACTGCACTGCCCTAGACTCTGAAACACCAGCCCCAGCAAGACCCCTACACTGCCCGAACACCACTGCACTGCCCTAAACCCTGAAACACCAGCCCCAGCATGACCCCCTACACCGCCCGAACACCACTGCACTGCCCTAAACCCTGAAACACCAGCCCCAGCACGACCACCTACACTGCCCGAACACCACTGCACTGCCCTAAACCCTGAAACACCAGCCCCAGCACAACCCCCTACACTGCCCGAACACAACTGCACTGCCCTAAACCCTGAAACACCAGCCCCAGCACGACCCCCTACACTGCCCGAACACCACTGTACTGCCCTAAACCCTGAAAACCAGCCCCAGCACGACCCCCTACATTGCCCGAACACCACTGCACTGCCCTAAACCCTGAAACACCACCCCCTGCATGACCCCCTACCCTGCCCGAACACCACTGCACTGCCCTAAACCCTGAAACACCACCCCCTGCACCGCCCCCTACACTGCCTGAACACCACTGCACTGCCCTAAACCCTGAAACACCACCCCTGCACCGCCCCCTACACTGCCCGAACACCACTGCACTGCCCTAAACCCTAAAACACCACCCCCAGCACGACCCCTTTACTGCTCGAACACCACTGCACTGCCCCAAACCCTGAAACACCACCCCCAGCACGACCCCCTACACTGCCTGAACACCACTGCCCTAAACCCTGAAACACCACCCCCTGCACGACCCCCTACACTGCCAGAACACCACTGCACTGCCCTAAACCCTGAAACTCCACCCCCAGCACAACCCCCTACACTGGCCGAACACCACTGCACTGCCCTAAACCCTGAAACATCAACCCCAGCAAGACCCCTACACTGCTTGAACACCACTGCCCTAAACCCTGAAACACCACCCCTACACTGCACGAACACCACTGCACTGCCCTAAACCCTGAAACACCACCTCCAGCAAAACCCCTACACTGCCTGAACACCATTGCTCTGCCCTAAATCCTGAAACACTAGCCCCAGCACGACCCCCTACACTGCCCGAACACCACTGCACTGCCCTAAACCCTGAAACACCACCCCCAGCACGACCCCCTACACTGCCCGAACACCACTGCACTGCCCTAAACCCTGAAACACCAGCCCCAGCAAGACCCCCTACACTGCCCGAACACCACTGCACTGCCCTAGACTCTGAAACACCAGCCCCAGCAAGACCCCTACACTGCCCGAACACCACTGCACTGCCCTAAACCCTGAAACACCAGCCCCAGCATGACCCCCTACACTGCCCGAACACCACTGCACTGCCCTAAACCCTGAAACACCAGCCCCAGCACGACCACCTACACTGCCCGAACACCACTGCACTGCCCTAAACCCTGAAACACCAGCCCCAGCACAACCCCCTACACTGCCCGAACACCACTGCACTGCCCTAAACCCTGAAACACCAGCCCCAGCACGACCCCCTACACTGCCCGAACACCACTGTACTGCCCTAAACCCTGAAACATCAGCCCCAGCACGACCCTCTACATTGCCCGAACACCACTGCACTGCCCTAAACCCTGAAAACCAGCCCCAGCACGACCCCCTACATTGCCCGAACACCACTGCACTGCCCTAAACCCTAAAACACCACCCCCTGCATGACCCCCTACCCTGCCCGAACACCACTGCACTGCCCTAAACCCTGAAACACCACCCCCTGCACCGCCCCCTACACTGCCTGAACACCACTGCACTGCCCTAAACCCTGAAACACCAGCCCCAGCAAGACCCCCTACACTGCCCGAACACCACTGCACTGCCCTAGACTCTGAAACACCAGCCCCAGCAAGACCCCTACACTGCCCGAACACCACTGCACTGCCCTAAACCCTGAAACACCAGCCCCAGCATGACCCCCTACACCGCCCGAACACCACTGCACTGCCCTAAACCCTGAAACACCAGCCCCAGCACGACCACCTACACTGCCCGAACACCACTGCACTGCCCTAAACCCTGAAACACCAGCCACAGCACAACCCCCTACACTGCCCAAACACCACTGCACTGCCCTAAACCCTGAAACACCACCCCCTGCACGACCCCTACACTGCCTGAACACCACTGCCCTAAACCCTGAAACACCACCCCCTGCACGACCCCCTACACTGCCAGAACACCACTGCACTGCCCTAAACCCTGAAACTCCACCCCCAGCACAACCCCCTACACTGGCCGAACACCACTGCACTGCCCTAAACCCTGAAACATCAACCCCAGCAAGACCCCCTACACTGCTTGAACACCACTGCCCTAAACCCTGAAACACCACCCCTACACTGCACGAACACCACTGCACTGCCCTAAACCCTGAAACACCACCTCCAGCAAAACCCCTACACTGCCTGAACACCATTGCTCTGCCCTAAATCCTGAAACACTAGCCCCAGCACGACCCCCTACACTGCCCGAACACCACTGCACTGCCCTAAACCCTGAAACACCACCCCCAGCACGACCCCCTACACTGCCCGAACACCACTGCACTGCCCTAAACCCTGAAACACCAGCCCCAGCAAGAACCCCTACACTGCCCGAACACCACTGCACTGCCCTAGACTCTGAAACACCAGCCCCAGCAAGACCCCCTACACTGCCCGAACACCACTGCACTGCCCTAAACCCTGAAACACCAGCCCCAGCATGACCCCCTACACTGCCCGAACACCACTGCACTGCCCTAAACCCTGAAACACCAGCCCCAGCACGACCACCTACACTGCCCGAACACCACTGCACTGCCCTAAACCCTGAAACACCAGCCCCAGCACGACCCCCTACACTGCCTGAACACCACTGCACTGCCCTAAACCCTGAAACACCGGCCCCAGCACGACCCCCTTACACTGCCCGAACACCACTGTACTGCCCTAAACCCTGAAACATCAGCCCCAGCACGACCCTCTACATTGCCCGAACACCACTGCACTGCCCTAAACCCTGAAACACCACCCCCTGCATGACCCCCTACACTGCCCGAACACCACTGCACTGCCCTAAACCCTGAAACACCACCCCCTGCACCGCCCCTACACTGCCCGGACACCACTGCACTGCCCTAAACCCTGAAACACCACCCCCTGCACCGCCCCCTACACTGCCCGAACACCACTGCACTGCCCTAAACCCTGAAACACCACCCCCAGCACGACCCCTTTACTGCTCGAACACCACTGCACTGCCCCAAACCCTGAAACACCACCCCAGCACGACCCCCTACACTGCCTGAACACCACTGCCCTAAACCCTGAAACACCACCCCTGCACGACCCCCTACACTGCCCGAACACCACTGCACTGCCCTAAACCCTGAAACACCACCCCCTACACTGCCCGAACACCACTGCACTGCCCTAAACCCTGAAACACCACCCCCAGCACGACCCCTACACTGCCCGAACACCACTGCACTGCCCTAAACCCTAAAACACCACCCCCAGCATTACCCCCTACACTGCCCAAACACCACTGCACTGCCCTAAACCCTAGAACACTACCCCCAGCACGACCCCCTACACTACCCGAACACCACTGCACTACCCTAAACCCTAAAATACTACCCCCAGCACAACCCCCTACACTACCCGAACACGACTGCACTGCCCTACACCCTCAAACACTCCCCCAGCACGACCCCTACACTACCCAAACACCACTGCACTGCCCTAAACCCTCAAACACTCCCCCAGCATGACCCCCTACACTACCCGAACACCACTGCACTGCCCTAAACCCTAAAACACTCCCCCAGCACGACCCCTACACTACCCGAACACCACTGCACTGCCCTAAACCCTAAAACACTCCCCCAGCACGACCCCCTACACTACCCAAACACCACTGCACTGCCCTAAACCCTAAAACACTACCCCCGCATGACCCCCTACACTACCCAAACACCAATGCACTACCCTAATCCCTAAAACACTACCCCCGCTTGACCCCCTACACTACCCTAAACCCTAAAACACTACCCCGCACGACTCCCTACACTACCCAAAGACCACTGCACTACCCTAAACCATGACCTCCTACACTACACAAACACCACTGCACTACCCTAAACCCTAAAACACTACCCCTACACTACACAAACACCACTGCACTACCCTAAACCCTAAAAACTACCCCCAGCACGAACCACTACACTACCCAAACACCACTGCACTACCCTAAACCCTAAAAACTACCCCCAGCAGTACCCCTACACTACCCAAACACCACTGCACTACCCTAAACCCTAAAACACTACCCCCAGCAGTACCCCCTACACTACCCAAACACCACTGCATTTCCCTAAATCACTACCCCCAGCACGACCCCCTACACTACCCAAACACCACTGCACTACCCTAAACCCTAAAACACTACCCCCAGCACGACCCCTACACTACCCAAACACCACTGCACTACCCTAAACCCTAAAACACTACCCCCAGAACGACTCCCTACACTACCCAAACACCACTGCAATACCCTAAACCCTAAATCTACCCCCAGCATGACCCCCTACACTACACAAACACCACTGCACTACCCTAAACCCTAAAACACTACCCCCAGCACGACCCTCTTCACTACCTAAACACAACTGCACAATTTGTTACAGGCGTTGCAACGCAGGCCTGTGGTGCTTACTGGAAGTACCTAGTGGGCTAGTTGAGCTCCAGGGACCCTCAGGATTCAAGGTGACCTAATCCCCCAACTTAAAACGCACCACGGGTGCGTTTGCACAGTGGTGAAGGGAGGGGGCGGGGCCTCAGGTGACATGTGCGCAAACACGCCCTGTGGTGTGTTTTAAGTTGGGGAATTAATCCCTTGAATCCTGAGGGACCCTGGGGGCCAACTAGCCCACCAGGTACCTTCAGTAAGCACAACAGAGTTGCGTTGCAGAGAGGTGAAAAAAGGTGCGTGGCCTCGGAACGCCTCTCTGCAACTCAGCTCTGTGGTCCTAACTGTAGGTACCTGGGGGGCTAGTTGGGCCCCAGGGCCCTCAGAATTCAACGGGACTTAATCCCGCAACTTAAAACGTGCCACGGGGTGCGTTTGCACACATGTCACCTCAGGCCCCCCCTCCCTTCACCACTGTGCAAACGCGCCCTGTAGCGCGTTTTAAGAGGTAGTTTTAATCCCCCTGCCCTATTATGTACTAGGGACTTGCAGAGGAGGTCATGCTAATCACAGGGGTACCCCAACGCATAGTGTTCCCTAGTGTATGTAGGTGTTTTCACTGTATTCTAAGTGTCTTTTAGCATAGCACTGGCTCTGGTTAGTCAGAGTCAGTTACCACCAATACCCGTCTGAAAAAGTTGTGGGCACAGGATGATTTTGCAACAAGGCCTCTTTCTGCTCCTCTGTTGGTTCTTTCTGCACATCTTTTGCTTCTTTCTGTGCGTTTTTTCTTCTTTCTTCGCATGACCTACCTCTGTAGGCATAGTTAGAAACTAGCATTTAAAAAAACCTTTGAAATTCACTTAAAAAATCATAGGTTTCAGGCACGTTATAGTTAGAAATTAGCATTTAAAAACCTTTGAAATTCACTGAAAAAACCATAGGTTTCAGACACGTTATAGTTAGAAATTAGCATTTAAAAAACCTTTGAAACTCACTGAAAAAACCATAGGTTTTAGGGACAGTTATAGTTAGTTGGACATTTCACTCGTACAAAACCATAGAAATTCCCCCGTTATAGTTAGTTCAGCTAACTATAACTCGCGCCCGCAATGCACTGCTGATGACGTCACATATTACATCACTCATGACATGGTCAGTGACATCACTGATGACATCACTGATGACATCTCAAATGACATCACTGATGACATCATCCATGTGATAATTTCATGCATCTTCTCACACCCTAATATAACTTTTGATACACCCACTCTAAATTACAGACTGCCATTCTCAAAACCATAGACACTCCAACACCAAAAACGACATACCCACTCACTGATTCTTAGGTCTACACACACATCCACTCACTCACCCGTACAGTCACTCATACTTAGTCACTCAGTACAGGACTATCATATGCACTCATACACCTATATAAACACTCACACACCGCCACTCATCCATAGAGGTACTCACACACCTAGTCAGTCATGCAAAAACTTAATCACACACCCATTTACTCACCTATACAGTTATACACACATCAGCTCACTTACTCATACAAATACTAGCACATTCTTACGCTCTTATACAATCACTGATACAAGTACACACTCATCCATACAGCCACTCTCACAATCACACACTCTCACGTATAGCCATTTATATACTCCAACACACATATATACTGCCTTTCACATATGTAGTTACTCACACATGTACCACTGAGATATACATTCAATCACTAACACACCCATACCCACACTCACCCACCCATACAGTCCATCACAGATGCACTCTTGAAACCATGCACCCAGTGAATCACCAACTCACACATCTATGCACAGAGTCACACACACCCCACCCACACAAACACTCAGGCACCCATACAGATACTCAGACAATCAATCAATAACCCATGTAGACACTCATGAAGCTATTCAGAAAGCCATGCAGCCGCTTACAAACCAACAGACAGACGGATACAGACATTCACACAGTTTAGTCACTAACCCATGCATTCAGTAAGATACATTTAATCACTCACTTGTAGAGTCAGTCACTCACGTACTAAATCATCCATTCAGACACTTATACACCCACTCATTCTTCAATACGCCTTTCCCTATATATATTAAACATATTTAAACTTTACAGAAACACACAGTCACTGGATGATGTCATCAGTGATGTCATTTGAGATGTCATCAGTGATGTCATCAGTGATGTCACTGACCATGTCATGAGTGATGTAATATGTGACGTCATCAGCAGTGCATTGTGGGGCGCGAGTTATAGTTAGCTGAACTAACTATAACGGGGGAATTTCTATGGTTTTGTACGAGTGAAATGTCCAACTAACTATAACTGTCCCTAAAACCTATGGTTTTTTCAGTGAGTTTCAAAGGTTTTTTAAATGCTAATTTCTAACTATAACGTGTCTGAAACCTATGCTTTTTTCAGTGAATATATATATATATATATCCACAGCATTCCACTCCTGAAAGGAAGAGGTAGAGGCCACTCGGGGGAAGCGTCAGGAAATCTTTATTTGAACAGCCTATATGTTCAATGAAAAAACCATACGTTTCAGGGGCGTTATAGTTAGTTGGACATTTCACTCGTACAAAACCATAGAAATTCCCCCGTTATAGTTAGTTCAGCTAACTATAACTCTGGCCCCCGCAATGCACTGCTGATGACGTCACATATTACATCACTCATGACATGGTCAGTGACATCACTGATGACATCACTGATGACATCTCAAATGACATCACTGATGACATCACTGATGACATCATCCATGTGATAATTTCATGCATCTTCTCACACCCTAATATAACTTTTGATACACCCACTCTAAATTACAGACTGCCATTCTCAAAACCATAGACACTCCAACACCAATAACAACATACACACTCACTGATTCTTATGTCTACACACACATCCACTCACTCACCCGTACAGTCACTCATACTTACGGTCACTCAGTACAGGACTATCATATGCACTCATACACCTATATAGACACTGACACACCGCAACTCATCCATAGTGGTACTCACACACCTAGTCAATCATGCAAATAATTAATCACACTGCCATTTACTCACCTATACAGTTATACACACACCAGCTCACTTACTCATACAAATACTAGCACATTCTTACGCTCTTATACAATCACTGATACAAGTACACACTCATCCATACAGCCACTCTCACAATCACACACTTTCACTTATAGCCATTTATATACTCCAACACACATATATACTGCCTTTAACATATGTAGTTACTCACACATGTACCACTGAGATATACATTCACTCACTAACACACCCATACACACACACACCCACCCATACAGTCCATCATAGATGCACTCTTGAAACCATGCACCCAGTGAATCACCCACTCACACATCTATGCACAGAGTCACACACACCCCACCCACACAAACACTCAGGCACCCATACAGATGCTCAGACAACCAATCAATAACCTATGTAGACACTCATGTAGCTATTCACAAACCCATGCAGCCGCTTACACACCAACAGACAGACGGATACAGACATTCACACAGTTTAGTCACTAACCCATGCATTCAGTAAGATACATTTAATCACTCACTTATAGAGTCAGTCACGCACCTACTAAATCATCCATTCAGACACTTATACACCCACTCATTCTTCAATACGCCTTTCGCTATATATATTAAACATATTTAAACTTTACAGAAACACACATTCACTGGATGATGTCATCAGTGATGTCATCAGTGATGTCATTTGAGATGTCATCAGTGATGTCATCAGTGATGTCATCAGTGATGTCACTGACCATGTCATGAGTGATGTAATATGTGACGTCATCAGCAGTGCATTGCGGGGGCACGAGTTATAGTTAGCTGAACTAACTATAACGGGGGAATTTCTATGGTTTTGTACGAGTGAAATGTCCAACTAACGATAACGCCCCTGAAACCTATGGTTTTTTCAGTGAATTTCTAAGGTTTTTTAAATGCTAATTTCTAACTATAACGTGCCTGAAACCTATGGTTTTTTCAGTGAATACACACATAAGCCACAAATGGCATTGCTTCCCAGTGTTTTTCAAATTGAAAAACGAATTTCCATTGGTCATAGAGATTAACACTTTTCAACTGACATCTTCACCCCTTCTCCTTAATGTCAGTTTCCATAGCAACAGGTCATGCAACATTCAACTTAGCTGCCAGGTCACAAGTTCACCACACAATGTTGCAAATGACAACAGCAGGTGTGGTTGGCTTTGCAAAGCATGCCCTTATACTTTCTGCGGTACCTTTCCAACATTTGTTACCAACCAATAAGAAACATGCTTTCTAAACAAAGTAAAATGCACCCTATATTTGAATGTAGAATGTTCTTAAACAGCCAATCAACTCTCTACTTTCTTAAAAACAGCATCTTGTCCACCATTTTAGATAGATTTCATTCTACCACCTGCCTACCTCAGCTACAGACATCTTCTGATTACCTTCAGAGATCCCTTCAAGATGCTTTCTGTGTGGATTATTGGGCACAGCTATGTTTTCTGGTGCAAAAGGTATGCTGAAAGCAGAGGTATTGACAAAGACCTAGGTTTGCAAAATGTAGACATTAAATGGATTGGACAGAGAGGATTAAAGTGGCACCAATTGATGCCATTGGTTAAATCCTTTTGCATCTCCAACCACCTGACCTCATGATTGTGCACTGCGGTGGCAATGACCTAGGCACAATGACTGGGGTAGATTTGGAAATGCTAATGAAGGACACCTTTGCAGAATTGATGTTGCTTTTCCCCCAAACTGCCTTTGTGTACTCTAACATATGCCAAAGACAGAAATGGAACTGGTCCAATCATTTCTGTCCACAGATTGAGAAAGCTAGAAAAAATGTCAATAAAGCTGTTTCTGCTTACCTCAGAGACCATAGTATGGGGTCCATATACAACAACAATATGCGTTTTGATATGGATGGTATCTACAGGAGTGATGGTGTACATTTCACAGATAAGGGAAACAGAGTCCTTCTCAACAACTTAAGACTCTGCATCGGCACTTACATGTAGCTACAAAAATCTCCCAATAAACACAAGGGCTCTTTTTAGAGCCACCCAAGATCCAAACATATAACCTAGGTTTATTATAAAAAATCTTATTTTTTTTTGCTGGGAGTCGCACACCCAGCGCGACTAGGAGTCGCGCACCCCTCGCGTTCACACCAGGGGGCCACGCTGGGCGTCGCGCACCCCTTACGTTCACACCAGGGGGCCGCGCTGGGAGCCGCGCACCCCTCGCGTTCACACCAGGGGGCCACGCTGGGAGTCGCGCACCCCTTGCGTTCACACCAGGGGGCCGCACTGGGCATCGCGCACCCCTCATGTTCACACCAGGGGGCCGCGCTGGGTGTCGCGCACCCCTCGCGTTCACACCAGGGGGCCTCGCTGGGCGTCGCGCACCCCTTGCGTTCACACCAGGGGGCCACGCTGGGAGCCGTGCACCCCTCGTGTTCACACCAGGGGGCCATGCTGGGAGTCGCGCACCCCTCGCGTTCACACCAGGGGGCCGCGCTGGGCATTGCGCACCCCTCACGTTCACACCAGGGGGCCGCGCTGGGCGTCGCGCACCCCTCGCGTTCACACCAGGGGGCCGCGCTGGGAGCCGCGCACCCCTCGCGTTCACACCAGGGGGCCACGCTGGGAGTCGCGCACCCCTCGCGTTCACACCAGGGGGCCGCACTGGGAGTCACGCACCCCTCGCGTTCACACCAGGGGGCCACGCTGAGCACCGCGCTAGGGTCGGGACTCCAAATTTTTCGATAAAAAAACCGGCTCCTACCAGTAATTTATATTTGCCCCGGGGACCCCATCCCCCGGGGCCTAGCCACTTCGTTGGGGACCGTGGGGGGAGCCCCAATGCCCCCATGGTCCCGCCGGCTCCCCGCGTCCTGTGGAATCCGGCACTGCTTTTCCACATGGGGAGCTGCTAACATGCAGCTCACCGTGTGGAAAAGCAATCTGCTTGGATTTTGGAAGAGAGAGCAGGTTTCCCTGCTCTCTTCCAAATTCCAAACCAGAGTTTGCTATGGTAGGGCGGAGATGTGCCCCGCCCTACCATAGCAAACAGCAGTGTCCCGGGGTGGGCACCTCGGGACACTGTGAGGAGCCGGCCCTGGGAGGTGGCGGTCCCCAGGGCCATCAAAGGCTCCAGGGAGGGGCTGTACAGCCCCTCCCAACTTTTTCCAAAGCCCCGGGAGGTGATGGTCCCCGGGCTCGGGGTCCAAAATGGACCCTCGCATTTAAACAGTTAGTGCCCCGGGAGGTGGTGGTCTCGGGCGTGTGGGGGCTCGAGCCCCCACACAGTATTTTTGTATTTAAAAACAAAGCCCCGGGGAGGTGGTGGTCCCCGGGGCTGCGGGGGTCCCCACGGGCCCCCGCTTTACATTTACCAAATCCCCCCGGGACCTGGCCAACCCGGGGGCTTAAAATTAACGAAGCGAGGAAGCCCTCGCTTCATTTTTTTTTATTTTTCGTCCGGATCGGCACACCCAGCGCGCATTCCGCTGTTTTTTTGTTTTTTTTTAAATGCTTTTTTGGGCCCTGAGCAGGCCTAGGGGGTCAGGGTGTTTCTACCCTGCCCCCTTTTCTTTTTTTCACCTTTGTTTCCCCTGTTTTCTTGTGCCTCGGTTCTACCGAGACACAAGATGGCTGCCAATACTTCCTGGTTTGGAGTGTTGACAGCCAATTAGAATAAAGCGCGTGGTCAGGAGGGTGCACGGATCCACTGCGCCTCTATATATCAAAACTTTTATTTTTTGCTTTTCTCAGCAACTACTGAACGGATTTACACCATTTAAAAAAAAGGTCTCTTTCTGAACCAAGGGCTACCTTTTGCCAAATTTGGTGTAATTCCGTTCAGCAGTTTCAGCTGTAACCGTGTCTAAAGTTTCCTATGGGAATTAACATGGAGAAAACACGTTTTGGGACCCCCCTTTTTTCTCGGCCCCTGCTTGCCGAATCACCCCAAAACTTTCAAGACAGGAGCTGACTGGAGCGGGCTACGAGTTTTGAAACATTCGCGAAGATTCGTCAACCGGCACCAAAGATATTGAGAAAAAAAAAAATGAGTTTCCTATGGAAACTAGGTCCTTACTATAACTACCTACTGGTGACCGCCAGTAGGTAATATATATATATATATATTGTTAGACTTGGCATCTTTTGGCGTGTTTCCCCTGACTTTTTGCTTTCTGAACTCCCGGTTTTGACTCTGTTTTTGCTGGTGTGATGATTCTGCGCACTTTCCTCACTGCGGTCCAGTGGGAAAGTGCAAGTGCTCCTGTATAAAATGTGTTATGGATTGGTGTTTCCATGATTGGCCTATTTGGTTTATGTGTCAGTCCCTTGTAAAGTGCACTGCGAGTGCCAGGGCCTATAGACCAAATGCTGTTGGTGGGCTGCAGCACTGGATTGTGCCACCCACGCAAACAGCCCGTAAGTGTAACTCGGGCCTGCCATCGCAGAGCCTGTGCGCAGCCTGGGGCTGCCATAGTCGACTTGGCAAGTGCACACACTTGCAAGTCCCCAAACCTTCCCTTTGCTACATGTTAGTCACCCCTAAGGTAGGCCCACGGTACTCCTGTGGGCAGGGTGCGGTGTATGCGAAAGGTAGGACATGCCCGGGTGTGTGCGGCATGTCCTGATATTGAATTACAGCCTAGTTCGTTTTTCACTATTGCAAGGCTACCTGTCTCCCTAGGCCAGAACGGGCAGTTTTGATTATTACAGTTTATAATCCTAACTGACCCCGGGAACATGGTAGAAATTCGAGTTTAGTATGCCTGGACTCAGAATGATAAAATGCATCTTTAGTGAAGTTGGTTTTAACATTCTATGTTTGAAAATACCACTTTTAGAAAGTGGGTATTTTCTTGCCTAACCATCCAAGCCTGCCTCTGCGAGGTTGTGTATTCCTTGTCTGGAATGTGAGTGACAGGGGCTGGGGGATGCCAGGAGACAGGGTGAGTCAGCGCAGGGCTGAATAGCCAGATCGACCTGTAGATGGGTGGGAGGGGTCGCACCTGGGCCCTGAATAGGACAGTGCCTTCCTCCACAATGCTGGCTCCACCTCCTGTGGTGCGCCTGATGTCCCTGGCCTACTCACTGAAAGAAGGGACGGAGACTTGTCAACAAAGTGCTCCAGAACTGGTTTGGACTAGGCAAAGGCCTCTCTGCCTTCAGAGAACAAAGGAATTTGGGATATAAATATTGGGGCCCTGACCCCATGAATTTAGATCTCGCTGGAATCAAGGAACCTGCCAAGACGAAGAGCTGGAAGAGCTGCCAGGAGGAGTACTGCCCCTTTGCTGTGTTGTTGCTTTGTTGGGTTGGCCTGCAGCTGCTGCTTCTGCCTTGGGCAGTGAAAGGACTGGACTGAACTTTCTACAAACTTGTGCGGAGTATCTCCAAGGGCCTGGAACCGAGCTGGCCTCCTGTTAAGAAGTCTCAGGGACTACAAAGACTTCACAAGCCTCTGGGTACCGCTTCTGGAACGCTGTTTCAGTTGCCACAGAGGAAGGGAACTGCAACCGACTCGTCAACCGAATCCATCCCTGGCCGGTGACCTGTTTGCACCGCAGACCGCATCGCCCCGCTTCGCATCGCAACCCTGGTCTCACCGTGGGCGACGTCCGACGCCGCCAACATCGAGCCGCTGCTTGCACCGTGACCTGTGGGCACCGCAGTTCGCATCGCATCGCTTCACTGAACCAACCGGACCCGACCGACGCGGTCGCTGCAACTGGCTCAAGAGTCGAGACCGCACCGCATTTGGGGCACCGCTCGCACGCCTGCGACGCACCGCTCGACTCGCACCGCTGTCCGACGCCAGCTCCCGCACTCCGGCTAGGTCGCCTGCATCGCAACCTGTCAGCACCGCATCGAGCATCGTCTCACCCTGCATCGCACGCCTTGGACTCACCGACTCCGGTCTGCACGACGCTCATCGAGCCGCTGCCTGCACCGCATCGAGGGACACCACACCTTGCATCGCGCCGTCTTGCACCGCAACCGCGACGAACGCCGACCGGCTCGCACACTCCGTACCAGCCACAACGAGAAAGGTACTGTAACCGAGTCTGTTCATGACTCTGCTGGCCCGCATCGACGCGGTCGGCTGGAACTGTTAGACTCTGTGGTTTTCAGTATCGCGGTAGGCTCGGACGGAGCTACCGACTCGCATCGAACTTTGCTTTTGTGCTATTCCTGCAAAGAAGAAGTTACCGTATCAAGCATTCATTCGTAAAGTATGTATTGTGGATTTTTGTCGTAAGTGGTCTTGTCTTGAGTATATAAAATATTGGTTATTTTTCTAAACTGGTGTGGTGTCCGTTTGTAGTGCTTACACGGTATTACTGTTGGTTATGTGCAAATGCTTTACACACTGCCTCTGAATTAAGCCCGACTGCTCGTGCTAAGCTACCACGAGGGTGAGCAGGGGTTACTTCACGAGTGTAACACCCTTACCCTGACTAGGAAGAAGGGTCCCTACTTGGACAAAGGTGCAAGCCCTTGCCAACTAGAGATCCCATTTCTAACATTGGTTGTCAGCGGTGAGGATAGGACTTGTGTTTGCACTTGACTTACAGTGATTGGTGTGCACTACTACCATATCGCAGACCATTACGTACCACATACTGGTTCTTTTCCTTTGGCCTATTTTTGATCTTGCCAGTTTTTAACTCACGACTTTCGTCATGCCTGAATCAATTGCATCATCCGTTGCATCTCTGGAAGTTATCTTTGAGGAGGACAGGTTGGAATCCTACGCCGTAAAGGAGCTACGAGCGATTTGTAAAAACCTGAAAGTCCAAATTAAATGCCTCACAAGGAAGGAGGAGCTACAGAAGGCACTGAGGGCCTGGGTAGCAGCCAGACATGCCAATGGGCAGCCTGGTAATCTCAGTGAGGAGGCGGAGGAGCCTATTTCCAGGGTGGATGTGCTTTTGGGTAGGGGGAACCCGCCAGGTCAGGCAGCAGCAGTCTGTCCCCAGAGGAGCTGGAGGACAGGCGGGAGGCAAGGCAGTTTGAGCTGCAGAAGCTCAGGCTGGAGAGTGAGCGGGAGGAGAAGAGATTGGCCATAGAGGAGAGGAAGATGCTCTTAGAGCATGAGAGAGAACTGAAGGAGCTAGAACTTAGGAGTAAGTCAGGCTCAGATGGTGGCAGCAATTCGTCCAGAAAAGCAGACAGGATTGTGCACATTCCCAAGAATGTAGGCAAGGAGTTCAAGAAGGGGGATGACATACAAAGGTGGTTTCAGGGTTATGAGGCAGCCATACACATGAATGGGGTCCCTGAGGAGAATTGGGGAGCAGGATTGTGGCCACTTTTCCCGGAAGAAGCAAGGGATGCTCTGATAGCTTTGGGTAAGGGGTATCACCTCACCTATGCTGACATGAAGGATGCCCTTCTCACGAAGTATGGTCTTACTCCTGAAAAGTACAGGGATCAGTTCAGGTCCAGTAAGAAGTCCGATGCCAACACTTGGTTGGAATGTGTGGATGTGTTCTGCAGGTCTCTGGATGGTTGGGTGAAGGGCAGTAGTGTAACAGATTTTCAGGGGCTCTACAACTTGATTGCATGGGAGCACTTGTCTAGTCTATGTTTTGCAGATCTGCGCCAGCACCTAGTTGATAGTAAGCTAACTGACCCGAGGAAGCTTGCTATGGAAGCAGACCGCTGGGTGAGTACCAGGGTCCACAAGAAAGCGTTTGGGGGAGACTCAGCCAAAGGTGGGCAGGGTCCCCAACAGAAAGGTGGGGGGGACAAGGGTAAAGCACAGGAGTTCTCTAAAGGGCCCCAAACTAGTACCCAGGGTAAAGGTTCCCAGCCCCCGGTGATAAGAAGAAAGGGGTCTCTACAGGGAAGCCTGTTGAGACCGGCCCCCGCAAGTGTTATGCATGTGACCAGGTAGGTCACTTTAAGGGGGACCCCAAGTGCCCGAAGGGGACACAGCCACCCACCGGTGGACAGTCCAAAGTGTTGGCTAGTGTAGCGCTTGGGGAGGAGGGGTGCCCACAGGAGGGTGGGGATCCCGCAGAAATGACCCTTGTCTCACTAGGGGACAGTGAGATGGTCCCAGGAAACCAGGTGCCCCTAACACAAAGAAATATAGCACCTGGGTGACCATTAATGGGAACAGGGTAGAGGCTCTCAGAGATACTGGAGCCAGTGTGACCTCAGTCCGGTGTCACCTGGTGTCTGAGAAGCAAGTAGTCCCAGGAGCATTCCACCAAGTAGTTGCTGTCGACAACTCTGAGCGCCAGTGTATGGTGGCGCAGGTTCCCTTTGAATGGGGGTCTCAGGTCCCTTGAGGGTGGTTGTGAGCCCTACCATGCCTGTAGATTGTCTGCTAGGTAACGACCTGGAGCAGTCCTCATGGAAGGAGGTTGAGCTCAGGTCTCACTTGGAGATGCTTGGGTTGCTAGAGTGGGCATGCGTGTCTACTCGGTCAATGGCAGCCAGAAAGGGTGATCAGGAGGACTTGGAGCCTGAAACAGTGGCCCAAGTCCCTGCCAAGAGAAAGGGCAGGGGGCGCGGGAAACCGGCCCCCGAAGTTCCCACGGACCGGGAGGAGGCGGACCTCGAGGGGACGCCCGGTGCCTACAGGGGAACAGGTAGCCGAACTGGGAGACATCTCTGAGCTGACCCATTGGCAGCAAGAAGGGGGTCCCACCAGGGAGGAGTTCTGCAGGGAGCAGAACGAGTGCCCTACTCTGGAGGGTCTGCGGCGGCAGGCTGCAGACCAGGCAGCTGGTAATCAGTCCGGGTCACATCTGATCTACTGGGAGAGTGGTCTCCTATACAGTGAGCCTAAGGTTGCTGAGCCTGGGTCAGCCCATGTGCTGGTGGTACCCCAGCGCTTCAGGACCTTCCTACTGGGTCTGGCTCATGACGTGCCTTTGGCAGGACATTTGGGGCAGGACAAGACCTTTGACAGGCTTGTCACCCACTTCTTTTGGCCCCAAATGCGAAGGCAGTCAGATGCACACTGTAGGTCTTGCCAAACTTGCCAGGCAAGTGGTAAGAGTGGGAGGAAGGTCAAAGCTCCTCTCCAACCTTTTCCTGTTGTTGGAACACCCTTTGAAAGGGTAGGGATGGATATTGTGGGGCCACTGGATCCCAAGACAGCCATGGGCAACAGGTACATCCTGGTCTTGGTGGACCATGCCACCCGGTACCCGGAGGCAATCCCTCTCAGGACAACGACGGCGCCAGTGGTGGGCCGGGCGTTAATGGGGATCTTTTCCCGTGTGGGATTCCCCAGAGAGGTGGTTTCTGATAGGGGGACCAATTTCATATCGAAGTATATGACATCCCTGTGGAAGGAGTGTGGTGTAACCTACAAGTTCATCATTGGGGTCCCAACCGGGAGGCCTAATGCCGCCCGGTTGTGCTACGACGCCTGATTACAGCGGAGCAGGTGTAGTGTGAAGATGTGATGTAAAAATTAAAAATACCTCTGAGAATCCTTGCCCAGTAAATTTATTAGTGGCGGCTCAGGGTATGGTTAAAAACTATGTGAAACCGACTAACAAGAAATATTCATCTGTAGTGGTTTAGGTGATGCGGTCTACATGTTTCAGCCCGTCAAAAAATTCAAATGGGCTTTCTTCAGGACCTAAAATTCAAGTGAGTGGCAAAGTGAAGGCCACGTGAGAAAGTAAAGTACCAACACACGCACTAAGGTGTGTGGACCCGGTGTCGATATACTTACAGACACCACTCAAAAACCTGTTAGGAGAAAGAAATAGACAGCACAAGACATATATCGTTTAGCAACATAAAATGCAATCTTTTAAAGCAACTCAAAATTGCAATCTCCAACAAGCCGTCAAGAATGACCTAGCCACCATCGTGACAGTGATAGTGTAATGATGATATAGCATGCACGTTTCTAAGGCATGCTAGGAAATTAGATAAAACTGAATGAACACATAGGGACGTCATGTGCTAAGACGTGTATTATATAAACCATGTGTCCATGCTAAAGCGTGAATTGAATGATCACATCAAGGCATGATGGAAGCCATGTGCTTGTGTGTATCCAAGCAGCGAGTGAGAAATACGCGCTGCATGCCGAGTGATGGTAAAATAATGCGGCGTGGCACGACAGTGGCGAGTTGCATGTGCGGCCGATCGAGCGCCTGTAAATGCATGTATTACAAATTATGCAAAAAAGCAAGTGTTAAAATGGTAGAAACACATGTGGCAGCGTAAATGAAAAGGGTCATAATTACAATTAGTAGAAAAAGTAAGCAGCTAATCGGGACATGAGAGGGGTTTCAACCGATCAACCGATCTGTGGGATAACATGGAGAGAAACAGAAGATCGATTTTTAGTGAAAAGCGGCTTTTAGTGAAAAAGCCAAAGAGTCGTGGGGCAGAATGCCCGTCGTCCACAACTACAAAATCTTACTTGGTTCCGTGAGGATTCCCATGAGACTACCTACTGCGGTCTCCCGAAGTCCCGGCTGGTGAGGGACGCGGTGGGAGAACGAAGTTAAATCCAAACTACAGGCGTCATACAAGGAAATGACGACACCACGTAAGGAGATGGCATTAGCAGGGAACAACTAGTCTGTGTATAGCAGACAAAGCACAGCAAAAGGGCGGCGGCCATGTTGGAAAACTCGCGACGTAAGCGAGATAGACAGTGGCGGCCATCCTTAAGTGTTAAAAGATCAGGATATAGATGCAAGAGAGCCATAGTGTGTGCTCTATATCAGCTGAAAAGGGGGAAAAAAGGGGGGTAGATGATGCCCACGAAGATGTGTGTAGAGGGTGGTGCACCAAGCATATATAAATAAAAATAAAGGACAGACAGACGGATAGCGCTGAGCATAGAATGCGCTCCGTATTTCAACCAGAATAGTGTGGGAAAAGAACACATATAAAGCACAGTATGCACAATTGGGCATGATTTCTAAGACAGATAGCAGATAGATATGGATTCTGTTAGATGAATAGCTATTAATTTCTAAGACAGATAGCAGTTGATCTAAATTCTGTCAGAAAAAAGGCTATTAAGTGAATCTCCTATGCTGATAAAAGTGTAGAGAAAGGACTACTGTCTCCTGAGACTTTGCCAGGGAATATTATCGTTAAGTCCCGTCAGATGACTAGATAGGCGATAAACCCATCTTTGTTCTTTCTCCAGTAGACGATTTTGTATGTTAGGTAGGTTAGGATCTAGGACCTCAATGACTACCCAGCTGATGTCGTTAGTGGTATGTCCAACTTCAAGGAAATGGCTTGTCAGTCTTGTGGTTGACTTTTTGCATCTGATTGTGCTACGATGCTCGCAAATCCTAGTCTTCACTTTCCGATTAGTCATCCCAATGTACGAGAGATTGCAAGGACAGGTGATACGATATACGACGTGAGCTGTATTACAGTTCGTGTGTGTCCTTAAATGCCAGGTCTTGCCTGGTTCTAGGTTCAGACTTTTGGTGGTCACTGTTAAATGGCATACACTACAATCTCCACACGGGTAGTGGCCCACAATGTTAGGGAGCCCCATGCGTTGAGAATAGTGTTAGTGGGTTTCCTTTGGGGAGCAGGTTGTGTGGAAACCAAAGCGTCCTTGATAGATCTAGCTTTTCTGTGTGACATCAGTGGAGGTTCCCAGTTCAGGTTGCCTGTATTAAGAATCTGCCAATGTCGTTTTATAATATCAGACACCGCGTGAGAGACAGCGTTATAAGTAGTGACGCACGTGAGTGGGATGGAGGTAGATGCACACTTCTGTGCTTCAATGAGACCCTCACGATTTTGATTGCGAGCACGCTTGTTTGCTTTATCGGTGATCCGCTGAGGGTAACCTCGCTGCCGTAATCTAGTGCTAAGATCGGATGCTTGTTGTTTATAATCTCTTATGTCACTGCAGTTCCTACGGAGGCGAAGATATTGACCATAGGGAAGATTCTCCCGCAGGTGTCTGGGGTGGAAGCTAGAGAAATGGAGGAGTGAGTTGCGAGCCGTTGGTTTGAAATGGGTTTTGCTTTTCAAAAGACCTCCTTCTGCTTCAATATCCAGATCAAGGAACGTCGCCTTATTGTGATCGAAACTGTATGTGAATTTTAGATTGGGATCGCAAGTATTCAGCCATGTGCAGAAGAATAACAATGATTCGGTGTCTCCTTCCCAGATCATTAAGATGTCGTCAATATACCGTTTGTAAAATTTGATCTGAGGGATACACGGCGTTTGGTTGTCTAATAGATATCTTGTTTCGAAATGGTACACATAGAGTCCCGCTATGCTGGGGGCAAAACACTCCCCATTGAAGTTCCATATTTCTGCAAGTAGAGTTGGCCTTCATACTCAAAGAAGTTCTCTTTGAGTGCTAAAGCAGCACACTCCAGAATGAATATCTTGGGGGTCTGATATTGCCAGTCAGATTCATTAAGAGCTATTTTCAATACTTCAAGGGTGTTGTCTTGCGGGAGGCTGGTGTAAAGGCTCTCCACGTCAAGACTAACCAGGAAGGAATTATCAGGATTAAAAGCTAGAGTGTCAATTAGTCTCAAGAGATCCTTTGTGTCCTTGAGATACGTACTGGTGGACTGTACCATTGGTTGAAAGAAAAAGTCACAATACCGTGATAAGGGTTCCAATAAGGACCCAATGCCCGATACTATGGGATGTCCCGGAGGTGGAAACGTGTTTTTATGAGTTTTGGGCAAAATGTAGAAGTAAGGTATTTTACCAGAAGTCGTAACCAGAAATTTAGCTTCCCTGGTTGTGATTTGACCTGAGTGTTCATCATCATCAACCAGTGTTTGGATGCGAGTTTTAAGTTTTTCACTGGGATCTTGTGTCAATTTTTCATAGTTCTTGGGATCGTTAAGGAGGCGGGCACATTCCTGTCGATAGTCCTCAAGATTAAGGATCACTGTGCCACCACCCTTGTCCGCCGGTTTTATGATGATCGTATCATTAGTTCTTAGTGATTCCAGGGCCTGATACTCCTTACTGCTGAAGTTTTGGACGGTATGTTTGTCTTGGAGACTTTCCACGTCTTTAAAAACAGCTTGCTCAAAAACAGTGATTTCTGGTGGTATTGCACATGGTGGTGGCATGTAGGTAGATTTAACACGAAAGTGGGTGTCACCCGGTTGATCAATTGTGAGCTGTGGTGTACTTTCGAAGCAGGCTTTTAGTCTGAGTTTACGAAAGAATTCTGCCAATTCGCAGTGTAGTCGGAATTTGTCAAGTTTTGCCGTTGGTGAAAAAGCTGTTTTTAAAGACGTGGAAAGTCTCCAAGACAAACATACCTTCCAAAACTTCAGCAGTAAGGAGTATCAGGCCCTGGAATCACTAAGAACTAATGATACGATCATCATAAAACCGGCGGACAAGGGTGGTGGCACAGTGATCCTTAATCTTGAGGACTATCGACAGGAATGTGCCCGCCTCCTTAACGATCCCAAGAACTATGAAAAATTGACACAAGATCCCAGTGAAAAACTTAAAACTCGCATCCAAACACTGGTTGATGATGCTGAACACTCAGGTCAAATCACAACCAGGGAAGCTAAATTTCTGGTTACGACTTCTGGTAAAATACCTTACTTCTACATTTTGCCCAAAACTCATAAAAACACGTTTCCACCTCCGGGACGTCCCATAGTATCGGGCATTGGGTCCTTATTGGAACCCTTATCACGGTATTGTGACTTTTTCTTTCAACCAATGGTACAGTCCACCAGTACGTATCTCAAGGACACAAAGGATCTCTTGAGACTAATTGACACTCTAGCTTTTAATCCTGATAATTCCTTCCTGGTTAGTCTTGACGTGGAGAGCCTTTACACCAGCCTCCCGCAAGACGACACCCTTGAAGTATTGAAAATAGCTCTTAATGAATCTGACTGGCAATATCAGACCCCCAAGATATTCATTCTGGAGTGTGCTGCTTTAGCACTCAAAGAGAACTTCTTTGAGTATGAAGTCCAACTCTACTTGCAGAAATATGGAACTTCAATGGGGAGTGTTTTTGCCCCCAGCATAGCGTGACTCTATGTGTACCATTTCGAAACAAGATATCTATTAGACAACCAAACGCCGTGTATCCCTCAGATCAAATTTTACAAACGGTATATTGACGACATCTTAATGATCTGGGAAGGAGACACCGAATCATTGTTATTCTTCTGCACATGGCTGAATACTTGCGATCCCAATCTAAAATTCACATACAGTTTCGATCACAATAAGGCGACGTTCCTTGATCTGGATATTGAAGCAGAAGGAGGTCTTTTGAAAAGCAAAACCCATTTCAAACCAACGGCTCGCAACTCACTCCTCCATTTCTCTAGCTTCCACCCCAGACCCCTGCGGGAGAATCTTCCCTATGGTCAATATCTTCGCCTCCGTAGGAACTGCAGTGACATAAGAGATTATAAACAACAAGCATCCGATCTTAGCACTAGATTACGGCAGCGAGGTTACCCTCAGCGGATCACCGATAAAGCAAACAAGCGTGCTCGCAATCAAAATCGTGAGGGTCTCATTGAAGCACAGAAGTGTGCATCTACCTCCATCCCACTCACGTGCGTCACTACTTATAACGCTGTCTCTCACGCGGTGTCTGATATTATAAAACGACATTGGCAGATTCTTAATACAGGCAACCTGAACTGGGAACCTCCACTGATGTCACACAGAAAAGCTAGATCTATCAAGGACGCTTTGGTTTCCACACGACCTGCTCCCCAAAGGAAACCCACTAACACTATCCTCAACGCATGGGGGCTCCCTAACATTGTGGGCCACTACCCGTGTGGAGATTGTAGTGTATGCCATTTAACAGTGACCACCAAAAGTCTGAACCTAGAACCAGGCAAGACCTGGCATTTAAGGACACACACGAACTGTAATACAGCTCACGTCGTATATCGTATCACCTGTCCTTGCAATCTCTCGTACATTGGGATGACTAATCGGAAAGTGAAGACTAGGATTTGCGAGCATCGTAGCACAATCAGATGCAAAAAGTCAACCACAAGACTGACAAGCCATTTCCTTGAAGTTGGACATACCACTAACGACATCAGCTGGGTAGTCATTGAGGTCCTAGATCCTAACCTACCTAACATACAAAATCGTCTACTGGAGAAAGAACAAAGATGGGTTTATCGCCTATCTAGTCATCTGACGGGACTTAACGATAATATTCCCTGGCAAAGTCTCAGGAGACAGTAGTCCTTTCTCTACACTTTTATCAGCATAGGAGATTCACTTAATAGCCTTTTTTCTGACAGAATTTAGATCAACTGCTATCGGTCTTAGAAATTAATAGCTATTCATCTAACAGAATCCATATCTATCTGCTATCTGTCTTAGAAATCATGCCCAATTGTGCATACTGTGCTTTATATGTGTTCTTTTCCCACACTATTCTGGTTGAAATACGGAGCGCATTCTATGCTCAGCGCTATCCGTCTGTCTGTCCTTTATTTTTATTTATATATGCTTGGTGCACCACCCTCTACACACATCTTCGTGGGCATCATCTACCCCCTTTTTTCCCCCTTTTCAGCTGATATAGAGCACACACTATGGCTCTCTTGCATCTATATCCTGATCTTTAACACTTAAGGATGGCCGCCACTGTCTATCTCGCTTACGTCGCGAGTTTTCCAACATGGCCGCCGCCCTTTTGCTGTGCTTTGTCTGCTATACACAGACTAGTTGTTCCCTGCTAATGCCATCTCCTTACGTGGTGTCGTCATTTCCTTGTATGACGCCTGTAGTTTGGATTTAACTCGTTCTCCCACCGCGTCCCTCACCAGCCGGGACTTCGGGAGACCGCAGTAGGTAGTCTCATGGGAATCCTCACGGAACCAAGTAAGGTTTTGTAGTTGTGGACGACGGGCATTCTGCCCTACGACTCTTTGGCTTTTTCACTAAAAGCCGCTTTTCACTAAAAATCGATTTTCTGTTTCTCTCCATGTTATCCCACAGATCGGTTGATCGGTTGAAACCCTCTCATGTCCCGATTAGCTGCTTACTTTTTCTACTAATTGTAATTATGACCCTTTTCATTTACGCTGCCACATGTGTTTCTACCATTTTAACACTTGCTTTTTTGCATAATTTGTAATACATGCATTTACAGGCGCTCGATCGGCCGCACATGCAACTCGCCACTGTCGTGCCACGCCGCATTATTTTACCATCACTCGGCATGCAGCGCGTATTTCTCACTCGCTGCTTGGATACACACAAGCACATGGCTTCCATCATGCCTTGATGTGATCATTCAATTCACGCTTTAGCATGGACACATGGTTTATATAATACACGTCTTAGCACATGACGTCCCTATGTGTTCATTCAGTTTTATCTAATTTCCTAGCATGCCTTAGAAACGTGCATGCTATATCATCATTACACTATCACTGTCACGATGGTGGCTAGGTCATTCTTGACGGCTTGTTGGAGATTGCAATTTTGAGTTGCTTTAAAAATTGCATTTTATGTTGCTAAACGATATATGTCTTGTGCTGTCTATTTCTTTCTCCCTAACAGGTTTTTGAGTGGTGTCTGTAAGTATATCGACACCGGGTCCACACACCTTAGTGCGTGTGTTGGTACTTTACTTTCTCACGTGGCCTTCACTTTGCCACTCACTTGAATTTTAGGTCCTGAAGAAAGCCCATTTGAATTTTTTGACGGGCTGAAACATGTAGACCGCATCACCTAAACCACTACAGATGAATATTTCTTGTTAGTCGGTTTCACATAGTTTTTAACCATACCCTGAGCCGCCACTAATAAATTTACTGGGCAAGGATTCTCAGAGGTATTTTTAATTTTTACATCACATCTTCACACTACACCTGCTCCGCTGTAATCAGGCGTCGTAGCACAACCGGGCGGCATTAGGCCTCCCGGTTGGGACACCAATGATGAAGCATGACACCAACTAGGTTGGTGTGTGAGGAGTCTTTTAAATATACCTAATGGTCCTTGGACTTACCACAATTAGTGATTGATAGATCTCCACTATTCCAGGGTCCGTCCATATTGTTTCTTTATAACTTTACCCAGGGGATTAGGACGTACCCCAAAATCCTCGCTCTCTTTTTGTTTTTCGGGTAACCTACAAGTTCACCACTCCTTACCACCCACAAGGAAACGGTCTGGTGGAGAGATTCAACCAGACCTTGAAAGGCATGATCAAGGGTCTAACAGAACCCATGAGGCGTAATTGGGACGTCCTCTTGCCATGCCTACTCTTTGCATACAGGGAGGTGCCTCAGAAGTCTCTTGGGTACAGCCCCTTTGAGCTCCTGTATGGCCACCCTGTCAGAGGACCTCTGAGTTTGGTAAAGGAAGGCTGGGAGGCGGCTCCCAGGAAAACTCCCCAGGATGTATTTAGCTACATGCTGGCCTTTAGAAACCAAACTGCCCGCTTCAGGAAACTCGCTCAGGCGAACCTAGAAGCAAGCCAGGAAGAAATGAAGAGATGGTATGACCAGAATGCCACTCTGGTCGAATTTCAACCTGGGCAAAAAGTGTGGGTCATGGCCCCAGTAGCACCTTGTGCCTTGCAGGACAAGTGGACTGGGCCATATGAGGTAAAGGAGCGCAAAAGTGACGTCACCTACCTGGTGGATTTGCAGGCTCCAAGGAACCCTTTGAGGGTCCTTCACGTGAACCGCCTCAAGCCCCACTTCGAGAGGTCCGAAGTGAGTATGCTCTTGGCGACAGATGATGGGGTGGAAGAGGAGAGCGAGCCTCTCCCTGACCTCCTGTCTACCAAGGAGCATGATGGGTCAGTAGAGGGTGTGATCCTCTCCCCTACTCTGACTCAGGAGCAGCAGGGGGGCTGTCGCCAGTTGTTGGGACAGTTCGCCCCGCTGTTCTCTCTGACCCCCGGTGTTACTCACTGGTGTACCCATGACGTGGACACCGGTGACAGCCATCCTGTGAAGCACAAGATTTACAGGTTGACTGACCGGGTTAGAGCCAGCATCAAGGAGGAGGTCTCTAAGATGTTGGCGTTAGGGGTGATTGAGCCCTCCCACAGTCCTTGGGCCAGCCCAGTGGTCTTGGTCCCAAAGGCTGCGGCGCCCGGTGCCACTCCAGAACTCCGGTTTTGTGTGGACTACCGTGGGCTCAATGCCGTCACCAGGACTGACGCGCACCCCATCCCCAGAGCTGATGAGCTCATTGATCGGTTGGGAGCTGCCCGGTTCCTCAGCACGTTTGATTTAACGTCTGGGTACTGGCAGATTGCCTTAACCGATGGGGCCAAGGAGAGATCAGCATTCTCAACCCCAGAAGGTCATTACCAATTCCGGGTGATGCCCTTTGGGTTGAAGAATGCCCCTGCCACCTTTCAGAGATTGGTCAATCAGGTGTTGGCTGGGCTGGAGGATTTCAGTGCCGCCTACCTGGATGACATTGCTGTGTTCAGTTCCAGCTGGGAAGAACATTTACAGCACCTTGAGAAAGTGTTGAGGGCTCTGCAAGGTGCAGGCCTCACGATCAAGGCCAGTAAGTGCCAGATCAGGCAGGGTTCTGTGGTGTACTTGGGACACCAGGTAGGAAGCGGCCAGGTGGCGCCCCTACAACCCAAGATTGACACCATTCTGGCTTGGGAGCCCCCAAGACCCAGACAGAGGTGAGAGCCTTCTTAGGTCTCACCGGTTACTATAGGAGATTTGTTAAGGGCTATGGCACCATCGTTGCCCCCTTAACAGAGCTGACCTCTAATAGGCAGCCCAGGAAAGTGATCTGGACTGAGTCCTGCCAGAAAGCTTTTGATGCCCTGAAGGCAGCCATGTGCACGGCGCCCGTGCTCAAGGCACCTGACTTCTCCAAGGAATTCGTCGTGCAGACTGACGCTTCAGAGCATGGTGTGGGAGCGGTGCTCTCACAACTGAACGAAGAGGGCCTGGATCAGCCTGTAGTCTTCCTTAGCAGGAGACTACTTCCCAGGGAACAGAGGTGGAGTGCCATAGAAAGGAAGCTTTTGCTGTGGTCTGGGCGCTGAAGAAGTTGAGACCATACCTGTTTGGGACTCACTTCCGGGTTCAGACTGACCACAGGCCCCTCAGATGGTTGATGCAAATGAGGGGCGAGAATCCAAAACTGCTGAGGTGGTCCATCTCCCTACAGGGAATGGACTTTACGGTGGAACACCGTCCTGGTACAGAACACGCCAACGCAGATGGTCTGTCCAGGTTCTTCCGCCTTAGTGAAGAGAACTCCAATGGGGTTGGGTAGTTCTCCCTACTTTCAGCTGGAGGGGACATGTGTTAGACTTGGCATCTTTTGGCGTGTTTCCCTGACTTTTGCTTTCTGACCTCCCGGTTTTGACTCTGTTTTTGCTGGTGTGATGATTCTGCGCACTTTCCTCACTGCGGTCCAGTGGGAAAGTGCAAGTGCTCCTGTATAAAATGTGTTATGGATTGGTGTTTCCATGATTGGCCTATTTGGTTTATGTGTCAGTCCCTTGTAAAGTGCACTGCGAGTGCCAGGGCCTATAGACCAAATGCTGTTGGTGGGCTGCAGCACTGGATTGTGCCACCCACGCAAACAGCCCGTAAAGTGTAACTCGGGCCTGCCATCGCAGAGCCTGTGCGCAGCCTGGGGCTGCCATGTCGACTTGGCAAGTGCACACACTTGCAAGTCCCCAAACCTTCCCTTTGCTACATGTTAGTCACCCCTAAGGTAGGCCCACGGTACCCCTGTGGGCAGGGTGCGGTGTATGCGAAAGGTAGGACATGCCCGGGTGTGTGCGGCATGTCCTGATAGTGAATTACAGCCTAGTTCGTTTTTCACTATTGCAAGGCTACCTGTTCCCCTAGGCCAGAACGGGCAGTTTTGATTATTACAGTTTATAATCCTAACTGACCCCGGGAACATGGTAGAAATTCGAGTTTAGTATGCCTGGACTCAGAATGATAAAATGCATCTTTTAGTGAAGTTGGTTTTAACATTCTGCGTTTGAAAATACCACTTTTAGAAAGTGGGTATTTTCTTGCCTAACCATCCAAGCCTGCCTCTGCGAGGTGGTGTATTCCTTGTCTGGAATGTGAGTGACAGGGGCTGGGGGATGCCAGGAGACAGGGTGAGTCAGCGCAGGGCTGAATAGCCAGATCGACCTGTAGATTGGTGGGAGGGGTCGCACCTGGGCCCTGAATAGGACAGTGCCTTCCCTCCACAATGCTGGCTCCACCTCCTGTGGTGCGTCTGATGTCCCTGGCCTACTCACTGAAAGAAGGGACGGAGACTTGTCAACAAAGTGCTCCAGAACTGGTTTGGACTAGGCAAAGGCCTCTCTGTCTTCAGAGAACAAAGGAATTTGGGATATAAATATTGGGGCCCTGACCCCATGAATTTAGATCTCGCTGGAATCAAGGAACCTGCCAAGACGAAGAGCTGGAAGAGCTGCCAGGAGGAGTACTGCCCCTTTGCTGTGTTGTTGCTTTGTTGGGTTGGCCTGCAGCTGCTGCTTCTGCCTTGGGCAGTGAAAGGACTGGACTGAACTTTCTACAAACTTGTGCGGAGTATCTCCAAGGGCCTGGAACCGAGCTGGCCTCCTGTTAAGAAGTCTCAGGGACTACAAAGACTTCACAAGCCTCTGGGTACCGCTTCTGGAACGCTGTTTCAGTTGCCACAGAGGAAGGGAACTGCAACCGACTCCGTCAACCGAATCCATCCCTGGCCGGTGACCTGTTTGCACCGCAGACCGCATCGCCCCGCTTCGCATCGCAACCCTGGTCTCACCGTGGGCGACGTCCGACGCCGCCAACATCGAGCCGCTGCTTGCACCGTGACCTGTGGGCACCGCAGTTCGCATCGCATCGCTTCACTGAACCAACCGGACCCGACCGACGCGGTCGCTGCAACTGGCTCAAGAGTCGAGACCGCACCGCATTTGGGGCACCGCTCGCACGTCTGCGACGCACCGCTCCGCCTCGCACCGCTGTCCGACGCCAGCTCCCGCACTCCGGCTAGGTCGCCTGCATCGCAACCTGTCAGCACCGCATCGAGCATCGTCTCACCCTGCATCGCACGCCTTGGACTCACCGACTCCGTCTGCACGACGCTCATCGAGCCGTTGCCTGCACCGCATCGAGGGACACCGCACCTTTCATCGCTCCGTCTTGCACCGCGACGAACTCCGACCGGCTCGTACACTCCGTACCAGCCACAACGAGAAAGGTACTGTAACCGAGTCTGTTCATGACTCTGCTGGCCCGTATCGACGCGGTCGGCTGGAACTGTTAGACTCTGTGGTTTTCAGTATCGCGGTAGGCTCGGACGGAGCTACCGACTCGTACGAACTTTGCTTTTGTGCTATTCCTGCAAAGAAGAAGTTACCGTATCAAGCATTCATTCGTAAAGTATAGTATTGTGGATTTTTGTCGTAAGTGGTCTTGTCTTGAGTATATAAAATATTGGTTATTTTTCTAAACTGGTGTGGTGTCCGTTTGTAGTGCTTACACGGTATTACTGTTGGTTATGTGCAAATGCTTTACACACTGCCTCTGAATTAAGCCCGACTGCTCGTGCCAAGCTACCACGAGGGTGAGCAGGGGTTACTTCACGAGTGTAACACCCTTACCCTGACTAGGAAGAAGGGTCCCTACTTGGACAAAGGTGCAAGCCCTTGCCAACTAGAGATCCCATTTCTAACATATATATATATATATATATATTATCTACTGACGGTCGCCAGTAGATAGTTATAGTTAGGACCTATTTTCCATAGGAAATCCGCGACATTCTATTTGAAATAACTCTTGCGTCGGTTGACGAATCTTCACGAAATTTTCAAACTTTATGGCCCGCTCCGGTCCGCTCCTACCCTGAAAGTCTCAGGGTGATTCATCAAGCGGGGGCCGAGAAAAAGGGGGTCCCAAAACATGTTTTCCCCATTCATTTTCCCATAGGAAACTTTAGACACGGCTACAGCCCGAACTGCTGAACGGAATTACACCAAATTTGGCAAAGAGGTAGTTCTTGGTTCAGAAAGAACCCTTTTTGTTAAATGGTGTAAATCCGTTCAGAAGTTCCTGTGAAAATCAAAATGAAAATCACATATATATCTATGGCCGCGTCGGATTCGTGCACCCTGAGCGCACCCTGCGCACACCGTCCCGATCACGAGCTGCATGTTAATTGGCTTTCAAGTGGCAGCCATTTTGTCCCTCGGTAGAACCGAGGGACAGAAACAAGTGCGCAAAACAAACGCACAAATGGGGCAGGGTAGAAACACCCTGACCCCCTAGGTCTGCTCAGGGGGTCCCACAAGGACCCTCTGGGCAGAAAAAAGCATTTTTTTTTTTTTAAATCGGCAGGATGCGCTAAGGGTGCGCGGATCCTGCCGAAAAAAATTCGAAGCGCGTTCTCCCGCGCTTCGATGCAAATTTGCCCCGGGTGGCCCAAGTCCCGGGGGCATGCGAGGGTGGGTTTATTGTTTATATGGGGGGCCTCTAAGGCCCCCCAAGCCCCGGGGACCGCCACCCCCGGGGCTTAATAAAAAAAAGTGGTGCGGGAGGGCTCTCCTGCCCTCCCGACGCACCGGGGACCGCCACCCCCCGGGGCTTCTTTTTTTAATTTTAAATAACGTGTTGGGGGGCTCCAGCCCCCACACGCCCGGGACCACCACCTCCCGGGGCACATAGAAAATAAATGTGGGGTCCGTTACGGACCCCAGAGCCCTGGGGACCACCACCTCCCGGGGCTGTGCAATTCAAGGGAGGGGGCCGCGCGGCCCCTCCTGGAGCCCTTGATGGCCCTGGGGACCGCCACCCCCAGGGCCAGCTCCTGCAGTGTCCCGGGGTGCCTACCCCGGGACACTGTAGTTTGCAATGACAGGACGGGAGCCTCGCGGCTCCGTCCTGTCATTGCAAACTGCTTTGGATATTGGAAGAGAGAGCAGGAAACCTGCTCTCTCTCCAATATCCAAAGCACATTGCTTTCCACATGGGGAGCTGCATGTTAGCAGCTCCCCATGTGGAAAAGCAATGCCGCCTCCCAAGGGACGCGGGGAGCCGGCGGGACTGTGGGGGATTGGGGACCCCCCACAGTCCCCAACGGAGAGGGCCAGCCCCGGGGGATGTGGTCCCCGGGGCAAGTAGTGGCCCGGGAGGGGGGCCACGCAGCCCCCGTCCCAATCAAAAAAAAAAAAAAAAAGACCGGCATCGTGCCGGAGGCCCCGCCCCCCTCCCTGCAGCAGTCTGCAAACGCGCCCCCTGGCGCGTTTTGAGAAGGGGAAGTAATTCCCCTTGAATACTGGGGGTCCCTGGGGGCAAACTAGCCCACCAGGAACCTCCAGTATGCGCCAGGGGGCTGCGTTGCAGAGAGGTGTACAGAGGCCACGCCCCTTTTTACACCCCCAACTTAAAACGCGCCACGGGGCGCGTTTGCACAGTGGTGAAGGGAGGGGGCGGGGCTTCAGGTGACATGTGTGCAAACAGGCCCCGTGGCGTGTTTTAAGATGGGGAATTAAATCCCCTTCAATCCTGAGGGTCCCTGGGGGCCAACTAGCCCAACAGGTACGTCCAGAAAGCGCCACAGAGCTGCGTTGCAGAGAGGTGTAAAAAGGGGTGTGGCCTCTGTACACGTCTCTGCAACGCAGCCCCTGGCGCATACTGGAGGTTCCTGGTGGGCTAGTTGGCCCCCAGGGACCCTCATGATTCAAGGGGACTTAATCCCCCAACTTAAAACGCGCCACGGGGCGCGTTTGCACAGATGTCACCTCAGGCCCCGCCCCTCCCTTCACCATTGTGCAAATATTCCTCTAAAATCAGCCGAAATACGAAATCCGATTTACTCACCTGTTATCAGGAGAGACCTCAGTGCTGCATCTTTCAGCCCAGTACTGGTCCTGAAAAGTAATTCTAACCATACTTACCAGTAACTTGAATTTCCTTCCATAGGCTAACATTGACTGGTTTCACTTGGAAATTCTTCTAAGTGTGCAGATTTGGAACTTTATAATATTCCTCTAAAATCAGCCGAAATACGGATTCCGATTTACTCACCTGTTATCAGGAGAGACCTCAGTGCTGCATCTTTTAGCCCAGCACTGACTCTGAAAAGTAATTCTAACCGTACTTACCAGTAACTTATATTTCCTTCCATAGGAATCCATTGTCTGGTTTTCAGCAGAAAAGTTTCAAAGTGTCGATTTTCACAAACTACAAATATTCCTTAAAAATCGCCTGTATGACTTAAACGCATTCTTTCAACTGTTTACAGGAGATGCACCAGTGCTGGATCCAGGATCCAACACTGAGTAAGAAAAAGTAACGATAACACTACTTACCTGCTAAGTGAATTTCCTCCCATAGGATAACATTGGTGATTCTATGTGAAAAAGTTTCTGTGTCAACGTTTAAAATACAATAATATTCCTTAAAAATCACTACTGTAACCAAAACGCTTTTACTCAACTGTTTACAGGAGATGTCCCAGGACTGAATCTAGGATCCAGTCCTGTGGTTAGAAAAGTAATCCATAAAGTAACTAATTGCATTTAACTAGAAATTCACATTGAGGTCAATGTTGCATTGTGTTTGAAATTGTGTTGCCCATTGCAACAACTGTAACTACTGTACTTAAAACTCTATTGCCTATTTGCAAACTATTTAAACTAAAGTAATTCATTCTGAGAAAGTATATTTTGTAATGTAATGTATAATGTAATTACAATGTAATTTAATAAATAAAATATCTAAAAATAAATAGTTTTAAAAAATGTAGTAAATCAGTATCAAAAAAATAAATATAACAATTAATACATTTAAAAATTGTCATTTACAAAACCTTTGAAATTCACTGAAAAAACCATAGGTTTTAGGGGCGTTATAGTTAGAAATTAGCATTTAAAAAACCTTTGAAATTCACTGAAAAAACCATAGGTTTCAGGCACGTTATAGTTAGAAATTAGCATTTAAAAAACCTTTGAAATTCACAGAAAAAACCATAGTTTCAGACACGTTATAGTTAGAAATTAGCATTTAAAAAACCTTTGAAATTCACTGAAAAAACCATAGGTTTTAGGGACAGTTATAGTTAGTTGGATATTTCACTCGTACAAAACCCGTGAAATTCCCCCGTTATAGTTAGTTCAGCTAACTATAACTCGCGCCCCCGCAATGCACTGCTGATGACGTCACATATTACATCACTCATGACATGGTCAGTGACATCACTGATGACATCACTGATGACATCTCAAATGACATCACTGATGACATCATCCACGTGATAATCTGAGGCACCTCCTCACACCCTAATATAACCTTTGATACACCCACTCTAAATTACAGACTGCCATTCGCAAAACCATAGACACTCCAACACCAATAACTACATACCCACTCACTGATTCTTAGGTCTACACACACACACACATCCACTCACTCACCCGTACAGTCACTCATACTTATGGTCACTCAGTACAGGACTATCATATGCACTCTTACTCCTATATAGACACTCAAACACCACCACTCATCCATAGAGGAACTCACACACCTAGTCAGTCATGCAAATAATTAAACACACTGCCATTTACTCACCTATACAGTTATACACACACCAGCTCACTTAATCATACAAATACTAGCACATTGTTATGCTCTTATACAATCACTGATACAAGCACACACTCATCCATACAGCCACTATCACAATCACTCACTCTCGCTTATAGCTATTTAAATACTCCAACACACATATATACTGCCTTTCACATATGTAGTTACTCACACATGTACCACTGGGACATACATTCACTCACTAACACACTCTTACACACACTTACCCACCCATACAGTCTATCACAGATGCACTCTTGAAACCATCCACCCAGTGAATCACCCACTCACACATCTATACACAGAGTCGCACACACCCCTCCCACACAAACACTCAGGCACCCATACAGATACTCAGACAACCATTCAATAACTCATATACACACTCATGTAGCTATTCACAAACACATGCAGTCACTTACACAGCAACAGACAGACGGATACAGACATTCACCAGTTTAGTCACTAACCCATGCATTCAGTAAGATACGTTAAATCACTCACTTATAGAGTCAGTCACGCACCTACTAAATCATCCATACAGACACTTATACACCCACTCATTCTTCAATACGTCTTTTCCAATATATATTAAAAATATTTAAACTTTAGAGAAACACACAGTCACTGCATGATGTCATCAGTGATGTCATTTGAGATGTCATCAGTGATGTCATCAGTGATGTCACTGACCATGTCATGAGTGATGTAATATGTGACGTCATCAGCAGTGCATTGCGGGGCGCAAGTTATAGTTAGCTGAACTAATTATAACGGGGGAATTTCACAGGTTCTGTACGAGTGAAATGTCCAACTAACTATAACTGTCCCTAAAAGCTATCGTTTTTTCAGTGAATATATATATATATATATATATATATATATATATATATATATATATATATATATATATTTGCTGAAAAAAATAAAGGTTAAAGTGATATTATAGTAGATGGAACATTAACATACTGTTTTAAATTAACAAAACTGCTGAAATTCACCAATTATAACTATCTCAAGTAACTGCAACTTGTGCCCTAAATTAACTATACCTCGTATCAGGCTCAAATGTGTAAAACCATTGAAATTTGACAGTTCGGTTATGAATGTGCACAGAACACGTGCATTAGCTCACACCACTCGCCATATTGTTCTCCTGTAGATAACTGTTTTGAGCCGGTTGACACCTTGAGTTACGGCTTGTGTTGTGTGCGTTCAGCTATAACTGACGTAACAGCCCCCTCGGTTCCTGCCTGCTCCCCATGTGCCAGACACAGCTCTGCTGTGCAGGCCCAGGCGTTGCCTTCCTTCCTACTCATTCCCCCCCTGCAGTCAGTATAAATGGAAGCAGCATGTAAGCTGCTCTCACTGACAGCGGTCAGCATAGGCGGTCTCCTCATGTTGGGTGCCTCCCACTTCTCCAGTCGCAGGGATGGGTGAGGGCACCCAGTGATGCTCCTGGGGCCCTGGCCCTCCCCGGGAACTTCTCTCATTGACATGCAATGACACTCTCTGGATCTTCTGTCTACATAGCATGTGGACCTGCCAGGGCCAGTATAATAGACAGCACAGCATCAGAACATTCACGTTTCAGAAATTGAAATTAAATAGCGTTTTCCATGGCCCCAAGCATTTTAATTCAAGTCAGTCCTGCAAGACAATCATCAATTTTTTTCCAAAATTAGGCACTGCTATTGACTGCATGAAGTCTTTCTCCTCCCATTAAGGCTTCAAATTGATTAGTTTCAATGGATAGAAAACTGTTGCATTCACTGGGGAAGGTAGACGTGGTACCAAAGGCATGGAGCATCAAACAGCTCAACAATGTCATGAACACTGAGAGATGAAAGATATCAATATACTGAATGTTTTGAGTAAATCGACTGTGTCAAGTATTTGGTAAGTTAACCATAACTGGCAAATTTATAGCCATAGCAAATGAGCGGACCTCTACTGTGGCGAACGCATAATGTTTATGCGAATGTCAGGCATCAGTGTTGTGATGCCGATGTGCATCAACAGTCCAATCTGAAAAATAGGCATTTTCTATTAAAATTCTTCGTTCTCAGTCAGGATACGAAAATATGTACATATAAGTTCAAAAAAGCAGGGCATCTGTTCTTAGTGTGAAATACCATCGTTTACCGCATAATTATATGTTATTTTAAAGCAATTTTAGAAAACAGATCTTTGGCGTTCTCTATAACCACCTCTTGTCTTTTTTTTATTCCATACTGAATGTGCAACATTTCTGATTAAGAATCCTATTCATGTTGGCAGAGCTTATCTGAGTAATTTACTCATCATCTTTCAGAACTCTGCATTGTAAGCAGCAAACAAAAACAGCAACATCGAAATGTTACTTTGTTAGCAGCCCAAGAAACAACCACATTGCATTATAGCTAAGGATAAGTGAACTGAGATGCAATCATGACAAACTCCAGCAACCTGACACTCCTTCCCATCACGTTAAAATGAGAACTGCCTCCCTACTTACACTAATTTTAGTACATTTGCGCATTAGCATCATTCCTTGACTTAACACAATCAATCAATCAATCAGGGAATTGTAAGCGCACTACTCACCCGTGAGTGTCTCAAGGCGCTGACTCTTGTATCACACAGCTGCTTTTCAACTGATTAACTTAACCATGTGAAACATATGTAAATTGTAAAACCCCATTTTACTACTGAACTAGAATATGTAAGCAAAATCGAGACAGCTTCAATGATAACTAGGAAGATTAAACTTAACCCCAGTTAACCACCATATGCATGTCTTCCTTCAGTTTTGTATTGATGAACAATAACATGAAAAGCTCCACTCTGAACCGCTTCTTGATAGGGAATAATCCTATGACTTGCAACTCACCTCCAAATCGCATCCACCTACTTGTATCACTCTCAAACCCAATTTTTGGATCACATTACTACACTTAATTACCCCTTTTCCCTAAACTATGTCAGCCTCATAATTTTCTCTTGAGGCCTTGTTTGAGTAGAAAATGTTGTGGGGGATGTTAACATTCCATGAGACAGTGTAAGGGATACCATACCTCCTGCTTTACATTATAAGGCTATTGCAAGGTACCGTGGAGTTCCATGACCATGTAGAGGAAGAAGACCAAAGGTTGAGTTCCTTTATAAGCTCATGGAACTCTGAGGTGACTTGCAATATCCTTGCAATGTATGGAGGTGTCAGCACACAAATCCGTCTTCAGGTTTACCTCTTGTGGCACGCCAACCTCTAGGACTGGGAGCGGTGTAGTCCCAATACAGACTTTGGTGCTTCCTGACTTGAAGTGTCTCCTTTCTAATTAAAAGGACCAATGCAATAGTGCTGAAACATTATCGTAAGAATGACAGACAAAGATTCTAGATTCAATGCTTTATATAAACAATTAATAGGCAAATGGTATCCTGAGCAAGTTTAGCAGGAAAGCATATTAGTCATAGGTACAAATACCTCAGTACAGTTATAAGTGAAAACCAGCATAGTTTCGCCTTCTAGAGTAGGGAATAGGGGATCTCTCTTGCTAGAGAAATCCACACTCTTAAATAGGACTCTAGACAAAGATTTTCATGCATTCTGTGGGAATACATGATTCTCAGGGTTTGGACCAATGGGAAACAATATAGAAGAAACATTTTACTACAGAATACATTTGAGAATTCTCTCAGGATAGGAGTACATTGAGGTTCCACCATTCTCACAGTCTTAGTTGTACATTTGAGCTGATACATTGTTTTAAAATAAGCCTGGGATAGTGAGAACTGTCCTTGATTCTGTATGAGAAAACTTCTCTGGAACAGTTTCTGATTACTCAAGTAAAACTAGACAAGCTTTCTTTAGAACACAAATCAGCAGCAGTTATAGCATGCTATACTGTGACGTTGAGGCTCAATTCGTTATGCTCTCTTTATTGACAGAAAATCAGCGTGCACAGTCCTCCCTCAGATTGTTTAAATCATCACCCAAATTCTTTATTTTCGCACATCATTCATCAGCTTTGGATTCTTCTGCTAAATCTCTCCTAGATCCTTCAGGATGTCGTAAAGCTAGCTTTGCATTTCTTCAACCTTGACATCGACTCTCTTCCGCTTTCTTCTTTTCATTGCTGACAGCTTCTTATACCCAAAAGTCATCCCCTTCTGTGATGAAATTCCTTAGCAACATTTCAAAATGAGCACACATGTAATTCCAATCAGTATGACCAAAAGAGGGGTTAATAGCAACTTCACAATTCCTCCGCCTATGCTACCTAGCTACACTCCTATCTTGACAATTCCCTTACCAATATACTCAAAGAATGATCCTAATCCTTCCCTGCACCAGATTCTCCCAGTTCGGTTAATTCATGTGCTATGTTTGTAAGGTTAGAAATTAACTGCCAAGCTGCTTACCTATGTGAGGAATGTATACACAGCATTCTCGAGTATAAATGACTTTGCAAACTCCGTCTTCCTTTGCGAGGAGTATATCCAACACAAGCCAATTTTGCATAAACATAACTCTCATTGCAAGCAATTCCTTATTAATCTCTGTCAATGTGCCCACAGTATTAGTTGCAAGCCAATCAACTAAAGCAGACAGTTTTCTAATCTTCACATCATTCAATGCTACTCCTGTAGAGGGTATAAGTGCTCCGAAGAAATCACTAAGAATCTGCTTGAAACTTTGCATAATATAGTTTTCAAGAGGACTAATCTAACTCATTAGTATGATAGATCATAGGAAAGACCAAAGCGGCATAACAGCTGCCTACCCAAATGTGTGACAGCTGGAAAGAAATGGATTTACCACACACATAGTAAATGTCCTTAATGCTGACTTCTAGATTAGAAAAAGTTCCCTTTCACTAAATAATTATGATCACATGCACTCTATCCCAACCTCTCAACTTTTTTGTTTCCCTCTGGCTGTCGTATTAAGCATAATGCTCATTTCTTGGTGACTTGAATGCTTAATCTAGGGTGTGGTTCCTTTAAGATCTCCTTACCTTTCCTAATGGTGCTCTGCACCCGTCTTTCCCTCTCCCCTTTCTTCATCTATTTTTATCCTTTTGTTCAATTCATCTACAAACACCCTCTAATCTTGGTCTATGTAATGCAAGCAATGATTAGTGATGCTCATGGTAGTCACAGGGGTAAAGAATGTCATCATATAATGACTCTGATCCCTTGATTTTGACCCTTTGTGAGGGCAAGAAATGTGTTTAGTAGCCTATAGATACAGATTTCTCCACTAACAATAGGTACATCCCCTAAAGAGTCATAAAAATCAGAAAAAAAACATTTTAATGGAATTCTGTTCGTTATACAAATTTAAGAAAACAGAGCAGGAGAACAAGTATGATAGAGGTAGATGAAAGTAAGCCACTCCTTCAGCTGCTGAAGGAGGAAGATAGGAGCAGACAAAACAATCCTCAATCTCCATGACCTTCACATGCTCAGACAACATCTGATAATACACATTGTAGCTGTAAATACTCTCATGCTGTGGGAGATATGAAACCTTGCTCTCAGGCGAGGGAGGGCTGGCTGCATGTGTATGGGTGAAATTATTTGAAACCTAAGAATTATCCCCTCCCAGCAAGTAAACATCCAACAGGCATCCAAACACAGAAACCGAAATGGCAACTGCCAAACTTGCAATTATAATCTTGCAGCATGACTTCACCATGTTCAACTATCTTATATTCTCTAGCATATCTCAAAATCTGAGCTATTGTCCTCTGACAGTTACCCTAGCTCTCTGTTCATCCTTTTGGCATTACTGGCGTAAAATATCCCTATCATCACAAGTCTTTAGTCTCAGGGAGCCTCATATGAGCCCTGCCAGGCAGTCATCTGAGCCAAACTTGATTTTGGTGAGGTACATCCAGTCTGGACCTGAGTACTTTTGATTTACTTCTTTTTTTTCTCTCTCTTCGGTCACCTAGTATTTGTCATCTCCAAGTCATGGTCAGGATCTTCAATTTGGTCCAATCGTTCCTGTTCTTCTAGCTCACTATCTTCCCGAATTGTCTCTGGTCTCGTCTTAGGTGTCAACAGTCACTTTCTAGGAGAACCAGTTCTTGGCTAACCTTCCTTCGAAGTGCTTAAAATGTCTGGCTCTGATAGGGCTGATTCACTCTCTGAAGGGAAGTCTCCTGGTTCAGCTTCAGGAAGGATGCTGCGGTAGGTTAGTCTTTGCTTTCCATGAATTCTCTGTCCCAGTGTATGCATGTCCTCAATCCTGTTGTTGGTAGAACAGTGGTTGCTGGAATGACAGCATCCAATCAGTCTCTGTCTCTGTAGGCTGTTCAACCAATGGAGAGGGCGGATTTCCAGTCTGGTCCTCCTCATTCTCTCCAGAACCCTCAGACATCTCAAACCTAAGGTGACTCAAGGATTTGGCAGATGTTGACTCTGCTTCTTCCTCCTCATACCTTGACCTCTTGGATTGAGAGGCGTGTCCAATTCAGCCAACCAGCACATTTGCCAGCAGTGTTTGTAATTAGGATCCCCTGGTAGGGTCCACACAACCACTCTTCTATGCAGAACTTGTGGATGTGTTTCTTGATGTGGACCCAGTCACCAGAGCTCAAGTCATGTCCTGTGCATTCTCGGACAGCTGGAGTAGCGATCCTTTGCATTACTCAAGGACCATGTCATTGTTATATGGATTACATTTAGCCTTCATTTTAGTCTTTCTTTTTAACTTAGCATCTTTTTAAGATGGTGATTTGAACATGTTTGTCACTAACATGACGAAATGCTACACAAGCATTTATTTTGGTTTGACATTGTTGTTCTGTAGTCTGCAATGTCAGTTTTAGGGACGGGTGCTATTTGGCAGGAATATACTTTGTTCACCCAGCCAACAGAAGACCACATCAAATTGAATCCTGGTAAGCTCTAACCCGAGAAACATGGGGGATACGAAATATTATAGCCATATGAGGCATTACATTTGGTATCCCTTATAGGAACCCAATATGAAAGCGTGTGGAATGAAATAAAAAATTTGAAAAGATATTGCAGTCTGTTATCAAATAAAAGGCAACTTGAATTGGTCAGTGGCTAAAAGACACGTTGCCACTGATTCAAGCTAGCCTGGCTTATTTGGGGTGTTACCCCGAAACTGGTCTCAGGATGCTTGTTTCCGGTCCAGGGAAGACCTGGCTTGGCAGGTCGGGCTGAACTGTCCAATGAGGGACAGGGTCAAGAATGACTTGCATATAGCTGGGTCTGAACTGGGGTGGTGAAGTGAGCTAAAGAACGATGATGGATTCAACCCAGATCTGTGACTGGGGGTGAGTGTCTGAAAAGTTTCAGCGCTCCTTCCATCGTCTCCTTGTGTTTGCTAAAAGATATCCCCTGAATAGGAGGGGATACCAAATATTACAGCAATGTAGGAACCGTGATAAGCGGTATCCCCATAGTAAAAGATGTTAGAAGACAGAGGGAAAGGTGCTATTTGGCTGGCAAATACTGTGTTCACCCAGCGAATAGAAGGCATGTCAAATTGAGTCACAATGAGTACTAACCCGTGAAACATAGGGGATACCATATATTATAGCCCAGGTGAGGCATTATATGTGGTATCCCTAAAGGAACCAGATACTGAAGCTTGTGGAATGTAATAACATTGTGAAAAGATACTGTAGTCTGCTATCAAATGACAGGCAACGTGAATTGATCAGTGGCTAATAGGTAACCCTTTAAAAGTAGGGGATACTAGATATTACAGCAATGCAAGACAGGTAATATGTGGTATTCCCATAGTAAAATATGTTAGAAAACACAGGAAAGGGTGCTATTTGACAGGAAAACACTTTGTTCACCCAGCCAGCAAAGGGCCATGGCAAATTGAATCCTAGTAAGCTCTAACCTGAGAAATATGGGGGATACCAAATAATATAGCCCATATGAGGCATTACATTCAGTATCCCCTAGAGGATCCAGATGTGAACGCTTGTGGAATGAAACCAAAAATGTGAAAAGATACTGCAGTCTGCTATCAAATAGAAGGCAGCTTGAATTAATCAGAGGCTAAAAGGTAACCCCTGAAAAGTAGGGGATACCAGATATTACAGCAACCCAGAGCCCGTAATTTGTGTGTGCCCCATAGTAAAATATGTTGGAAAACACAGGCAAGGGTGCTTTTTGGCAGAAAAATATTTTGTGCACTCAGCCGACAGAATGTCATGTCAAATTTAATCCTGGTAAGCACTAACCTGAGAAACATTGGGGATAAAAAATATTATAGGTCATATGAGGCATTATATTTGGTATCCCATAAAGGAACCAGATGCAAAAGCTTGTGGAATGAAATCAAAAACGTGAAAAGATACTGTTGTCTGCTATCAAATAAAAGGCAACTTGAATTGATCATTGGCTAAAAGGTAACCCATGAAAAGCAGAGGATACTAGATATTACAGCAATGCAAGACCTATAATATGTGGTATCCCCAAAGTAAAAGATGTTTGGAAACACAGGAAAGGGTGATATTTGGCAGAAAATTATTGTGCCACCCAGCCAACAGAAGGCCATGTCAAACTGAATTCTGGTAACCACTACCCAGAGAAACATGGGGATACCAAATAGTATAGCTCATAAGAGGCATTATTTTTGTATCCCCTAGAGGAACCGGATGTGAAACCTTGTGAAATGAAACCAAAAATGTGATAAGATACTGTAGTCTGCTATCAAATAAAAAGCAACTTGAATTGGTCAGTGGCTAAAAGGTAAACCCTGAAAAGTAGGGATACCAGATATTACAGGAATGCAGGAGCCGTCATATGTGGTATACCCATAGTAGAAGATGTTAGAAGACAGAGGGAAGGGTGCTATTTGGCAGGAAAATGCTGTGTTCACCCAGCCAACAGAAGACCATGTCAAACTGAATTCTGGTCAGCACTATCCTGAGAAACAAGGGGATGCCAAATAGTATAGCCCATATGAGGCATTATATTCAGTATCCCTTATAGGAACCAGATGTTAAAGCTTGAAGAATGAAACCAAACATGTGAAAATATACTGTAGTTTGCTATCAAATAAAAGGCACAATGAATTGGTCAGTGGCTAAAAGGTAACCCTTGAAAAGTAGGGGATACCAGCTATTACAGCAATGCAGGAGCCATAATTTGCGGTATCCCCACCGTAAAAGATGTTAGAAGACAGAGAGAAAGGTGCTTTTTGGCAGGCAAATACTGGGTTCACTCAGCCAACAGAAGACTGTGTCAAATTTTGCTCTGGTAAGTACTAACTTGCAAAACATAGGGGATACCAAATATGATAGCTCATGTGAGGCATTATATGTGGTAACCCCAAAAGGAACCGGATGTGAAAACTTGTGGAATGAAATCAAAAATGAGAAAAGATACTGTAGTCTGCAATCAAATAAAAGTCAACTTTAACTGGTCAGTGGCTAAAAGGTAACTCTTGAAACGTAGGGGATACCTAATGTTAGAGCAATGCATGAGAGATAATATGTGGTATCCCCTAGGAAAAGATGTTGGAAAACTCAAGCAAGGATTCTATTTGTCAGAAAAACAAATGTGTTCATCCAGCCAACATAAGGCCATGTCAAACTGTATTCTGGTAAGTTCTATCCCTGGAAAAATAGGGGATACCAAGTTTTATAGGTCATATGGGTCATTATATTTTGTATACTCCAAAGGAATGAGATGTGGAAGCTTGTGGAAGTATATCAAAAAGGCAAATTGAGATTGTAAACTTCTAACAAATAAAAGGCCATTTAAACTGGTCAGTGGCTAAAAGGAAACCTTTGAAAAGTGGGGACTATGATATATCAGTGCATGAACAGTTATGTTTGGTAGCCACATTCATAAAAATATTGGAAAATACAAAGATTGGTGCTGTCAAATCTTACTCATGTTTCCGCAGGAACGCCATGCAAAGATGAAAGGTTCCCAACCTCTCCTGGTCACCTATTGTACCCAACAGAGTCAAAGTACCAACAGTAACGCGGGGAAGAAGGGAAAATACAAGGAAGGGAAAACAAAGGTCCCACGGCACACCCCACTCTTGGACAGGACCAGTCAGCCAGGAGAAATCTCTGTCAACCAAAAGACAGAAAAGGTAAGTAAACAGGGAAATACTAATCCTTAAAGTCTATACAATTATATGTGTAAGTCTAGACTACCTGATTAATTCCCTTCTTCCGTTAATTCTGGTAACTGGTGTGAGTGAAGGGGTGTTCATGTCTAAAAAGGTAAATGGAAGAGTATGAAATAAAGAGTTTAGAGTTTAGAAAGGAGAAAAAAATATGAAACGGAGCACTCTGAGACCCACCTGTGGACATACGATGATTGGATATATATATAGATCCTAATTTAAAGCCATCATAAAGTATATGATATACTATGGAAACTATATAAAATCCACCTTAACTTCAGGTAGATCTAATTGGAATTCCTATGCTTTCTGGAATACTCTTGAACTAAATAGAAGCTGGAACAAACCAGATCTCCAAAGACACAGAGTTTGCATCAGATAAGTATTACAGCAGATTAAAAGATATAGTAAGTTAAGCGCTGTTACCGTAAGAGCTAAATGCAGCTTTCTTTATTTCTTATCCTCTTATGCAGGAGATAGAATGCCGTCACAGGAAGTCGGAGATTACTGCCGGCATAGAGAGGAACAATGCAGGAAGGCTGCCAGGACACCACGGAAGAAGAACAGGAGGCCCGGAGACGACAACACAATGAAGAAGGGAGCCGGACGCTGGATGACTGACGCAGGATTCGAAGGATCGATGACCCGGAAGTTCAGGTAAGGACCCGGAAGAGGAAACCTCTAACCCGGAGCTGGAACGCGAAGTGTCTCCATTCGGGATTAGCGATGCTTTAAGCTTGTCTGCCGGTACCCACTTGCGTGGTAGCGGGACCGGCCATTTTAGTAGTTCGCCGGGCGTGAGTGAGTCCGGCAAGCATGACAGGTGCAGATTATTTGAAAACAATATGGTCTTCACTTAACCAATATGGACATGTTGCGTTACTTACCCATTTTGAATTTTTTCAAAATGTGAAACACAAAATGCTAGAAAACAAGGGAGCATGTGTTGTAACCAGTGGCACCCTAGATTGGCTGCTGGTACATGGCACACTAACCAAACCAAGTAAAGGGCGTATCCACCACCGAAACCAAATAAGATGTTGATTCCTAGGATTTCTTTTTCGTCTTCAGTTTTTTGTATTTGAAAGTTTTTCCCATGAATTTGGCATGCCCTTCACTTGGCACCTGAAGCAACCACCTAGTACACCAATGTCTATAACTATAAATCCTTACCGTAACTTTTATGTGTTAAAGTGAAGCTTGCGCTGTAGGTGCCAGAAAGTCTGGATTCTCTGTGGGTTGTTGACTAATATCCTATTGGTTCCCACACAGCACTTTTAATGTTCCCAAGCCAGCTGGTATTCTCTTTTTAGTCACCAGAGCTCTTTGCTTGCTACAAAGTTTCAGCCATACTGTCTGTCTTAAAAGAGAAACTGCAGGTCCCAGAAAGCTCAATGTAGACTAGAAAGTGAAGACTGACATCTCTCATAATATAGAGCCACTTGACATTGGGGTTGCACCAGAAAAAAAATTCATTTGGTTATGTTTACACTTCTGGAACAGCCAAGAGTTGGCCCATGAAAAGATATTTATGTAAAATGCCCTATATACATTTGTAACAATCATGCTTCCTTTTAATAAACATTGTAGGAAATGACCATTTTTTGTGTGGCGCCCCTCCAGATTTTTTCCACATCTGCTTTGATGGCTTTAGAACTCTGTGCAATTTACCCCTGCTAGTAGAGTGCCAGTGCACCCTTTTAGATATTGTTTATTTGACTTCTTCCTCAATGGAACATTTAACTTGCCTGGAAGTCCCTACTATATGGTGCAGAAAGTGAATACAGGGTCTGGAAATGTAATGGCACTAGAGGATTGCAGTGCCTATAGTGCCATCAACTACAGCGGCAGTGCAGACATGGCTTCATGCCTACTCTGTATCCTGACTGCTGCACAGTAAAACTTATTGTTCATTCTTTCAACATAACCTTTTTAGACAGGTAAAAACATTCCTTTTAATGATCAAAAAGTCACCCTTATGTAGGCCTTGTAGACCACAAGGCAGTGTGCATGGTATATAAAAGTAGGACAGTAGAAATGTAAAGTTAACATGCCCTTATAGTGACTAGCACCAAAAATCTATTTTCACTGTAAGAAGGCTCTAGGCTATCCCAAAGAGAAAGACTGGGAGGTGATAGTAAAAATAAATGTTGGTATCTCCGGTTAAGGTCCAGCTAGAAAAATGATGAAGCAACTATTTTTAATAGTCATTAAAATCCCAACTCAATGGTGAGAAGTCATATTTTTAATGAATAATTGGGAAAGGTATATTTTAGAAAGTTACTTTTTCCCTGCTTGAAGCTGCTGGGAGCTAATTTGCATTTACTCACAAGCAGTGGCACAGCCAGCAATTAGCTGTGATGAACAGTATGAAAACTGATCCCAAGGCAGATACAATGGCTTGGGTGTTGGGAGGTGTTTTTCTCTTCCCCTGGTAGGAAGACCAGTGGGGTGGGCTCAGGAACTTAATTTTATTCAAAGGGGTGTCCCCTGTAACAGGCAAATGTTTGATGACACCTGGAAAAGCCCTGGCTTTTGTCCTCCAAATCAGGGTAGCACCAAAGGCTACCTCCAGAGCTGATTTAGGGTGACCTCAGAGAAGGAGAGTGCTTATTACCCTGGTCACAACTCTGGGTGGGCGCACAGGCTCTGCACAAAGAGAAAAGGATTTCCCTCATCTTGGATTTTAAGAGTGAGGGGGCACTGTGGGATTGTTTACAGAAGGGCAAACAGGAACAGTTTCAAAAGCAAGCAGGGTTACCCCAGGGACCTTTTACACATTTGCTTTGGGAGAAGCCAGGAGAAATAGACTAGTTGGTGCCAGTCATAACTATAGCACCTCCAGACACACTTTTTAGAATGCTTTACAGACCTGTGGAAGAAGAGAGGAGGAATGGACCTACTGTCTGTAACCAGAGAGGAGCCTTGAAGGATTGGACCTGCTTCCCCTTGTAACCAGGACAAAAAAGTGGACTCCAAGTGTCAGTTGGCCGACCTGTGTAGCTACAGGGCCACAACAAGCTGCAAGAGGACTTTTCCTTGAAGTCCCCAGCCGACCAGTAGCAACTGGACCTGACTTGGAACCTGCTGATGGCCTCTTCTGGAGTGAGTCTGGACTCTCAAGTGCTGCTCCTCAGTTCCTGGAAACCTGGGCTGTGTCTAACTGCACTTGTCCTACCACCTTTGAAAATCTGGGACTTACAAACTTTTTGGAAATCCAGATCTCTGGAGAACCAGAATGAACAGACCCAGCCTATTCATCTAAGGCATGCCCTTGCCGGTCTGAAGAAAGAGGTTTCTCCCATTCAGAGCTTCTTCCCAGCAGCAAATCAGTGGTCCCTGTGCAATAAGGTACCCGGCATCATGGAACACATCGTCGGATACAGCCTGGCGGCTTGACTCACTGAAGGATTTTGACTTCAATCTCACAGACTGAGTCACAAAGTAAAACTCTATTGTGACCATTGACTATCATTGGCACCTAATCGTTTTCGGTGCTATTATCTCATTAATCTTTAAAATTTCATATCTTTGGTACCCCTTAATGGATATTCTTGTTTTGGAGTTATTTTACTTATTAAATTTTGCTCTATATTTCTAATTCAGTTTGGGGTTTTTATTGCTTGGTTTCTTGACTTTATTACTGTTCTGACAGTGGATAAATATGTCACATATTGCCCTAAGTTAAGCATGTCTGCTCTGCACCATTGCTATCAGGGTGTGCAGCTCAGGTTAATTTGTGACTTTGAAGGTTCACCTTGTCTCAAGTTGTGGTAATTCCCTGAGATGGGCAGTCATCCACCCTAAATTATAATACAATTTCTTACAATCATAGAAGAAATGGATATAATTTTAAAGGATTTCTTTGTGCTCTTTTTGTTTTAGGTTTGTACGGCAAAAGGAAAAAATACATAATTGTATTGCTTTTTGAATTAGCATGGACACAAAAAAATAGGGCAGACTGTTATTCAACTTACTGTGCAAGTTATACGTTATACGTTTGTTAATAACACCTTGTATTGTACAAAAACCAAAACACTTTATTTCCCAGTTTTAATATCTTGCCTTTTCTCATTGCATTTTGTTACCTTTACCCTTTACCCTTTAATATTTCACACATTTTGATGTTGGTATTCCCCTTATTTTAGCCCCTGCTGTTGTTTCCATTCTTTTCCCCTCGTGTTTATTTCGTTATGATTCCATATGCTCCAGCAAATATTTTCCTTGTTTTCAGTCTTCGTATTCATTGCGCGTTCTGTCTGTCTCTACTCATGCAGCAATGACCCGCTGCAATATTAGATTGTTCCAGGTAATTTATAGCCAGAGCTGTGTTTGGCATCCATTTGAATCGTGCATCCTCTAACTTAGCCCTATGAGGGATCGGCTGCTTCTGTCTGAACCTGCCCGGGCAGAGTTTCCTTTCTGAAAAGTGCAGAAGAGCAAGGAATACACAATACTATGGGGATACCAGATATTACACAGCACCAGTACTTGGTGGGGAAATATTGTACTGTCATTTGAGTTTTGTGACTGGATCAGATAAGCTAGCTGGGTACAATTCCGGTTCAACCCATTCCCAACATTGGAGGGATAGCTAAGTGAGCTCCATGGGTGACCAAGAAATATTCAGACCACGAATTAAAGACCCGCAGGGACACCCCACATTTTTTGGCTTCAGAAGGTTGGTAAATGGCATGCCGTTAAAGGCAGCGTGAATCGATAATGTTTACTTGGAGCCCTCAAAGCATGCTGTTACATAGTTGATTCCACTTTTTTATTGTTTTTCTTCAACTGCCTTGCGTTGATTCAGGGGAATTATGGGAGAAGCACGGGGGAGGATCTATAGGCTTTGATTTGAAAATTTGTATAGCGCACGATTGCCCAAGGGCTTCTAGGCGTTGCGCGGTGAGGTGCCGGAAAAGAGTGAGAGTGGAAAAAACTTAGCGAAGAGCCAAGTTTTTAGTGCTTTTCTGAAGGAAAGCAAAGTTGGGCTGTTTTTTGTGTCGGTCAGGAGTGAATTCCACGATTTCGCAGTCCCCAGAACAAAGCTTCTTCCACCCCAACGAGCTTTGTTGAATCTAGGGGTTTGTAGGAGTTTGCTCTGTGCTGACCTTAGATTTCTGACAGGTGAGTACCAGGTAAAGTGTTGTTTCAGGTACTGAGGACCATTCCCATGCAATGCCTTGAACGCTAGGCATAACGATTTAAATTCTATCCTTTTTTTCCACTGGGAGCCAGTGTAGCTTTCTCAGTCCATGGGAAATTGACTGGAATTTCGGAATGTCCAGCAGCAATCTGGCTGCTGCATTCTGCAGACGTTGCAGCTTAAGTAGATGCTGTTTTTGCAGGCCCATATGGGCATTTCCATAATCGAGTCTGGACAGGGCTAGAACTGTCACCAGTGTTTTCACGGAATTTGGTGGAATGAAGGACCAAACTTTTCTAATTGCCTTCAGAATAAAGAAGACTGTGGAGGAAAGCTTGTTGATCTGATGTTGAAAAGTCAGGTTGTCATCAAAAATGATGCCCAAATTCTTTGCCTTCTTGACTGGGACTTGAGAATCACCCAGACCAGCTGGCCACCACTTGTGTGACCAAAAAGAGGTGTCGGAGCCCAGCAGGAGTACCTCAGTCTTTCCCCCGTTCAGCTTTAGGCAGTTCAAGCTCATCCACTGATTCACCTGGGACATACAGCTGTTAAAGCGGTCTGCTGTTTCCTCCATATTACTAGAGAAGGACACCACTAACTGGGTATCATCTGCGTAGGATATCACGGAGAAGCCAAACTGCCTAATTATATCAGCCAAGGGGGTCACATATATGTTGAATAACGTAGGGCTCAGTGAAGAGCCATGAGGTACACCACAGGGAAGCATGAAATGTTCTGATGAGGATGTTCCGAGCTGAACGTACTGAAGCCCATTGCTCAAATAGGATTTAATCAGTTTAAGGGCAGAATCCTTTACCCCTGCCTCTGAAAGCCTTCTGATCAGTATACCATGATTTACGGTGTCGAAAGCCGCAGATAAATCTAATAAGATCAGAGTGGCCTTGGCACCAGGGTGGTGGTCAAGGAGGGTGTTTTGCCCTTCTGGGCATAATTATTTCCATTGACCTAAAGGAAGTTCCTCGCCCATGGGGGAAATACCGAGGCAGCCATGCAGGCTGACATTGATGGCAACTAGAAGGGTTTGCTGCCGTATCTTTTGAGCACCAATAATCTGTTAGTCATGGCAGCCAGGGAGAGGTATCTAAAGACTCCAGCACCTTCGGCCAGACAAGTGGGAACTCATTAAGTGGGTTACACTAGGCATGGAGGTCTGCCCAAAGTATAGTCCTCGTGTCTTGCGGGGCAACGGGGGCTACTAACAGGGGGGAAGCTATTACTAGTGAAACATGTGCAGTGGGACCAAGACCTGCACAGGTGAAGAATCTACTTCTGAAAAAGTGGTGACCATTCTAATTCCATTACCAAAAGAGGGCAGCTGAAGAATGAGACTGCTCTTTACAGGCAGAGCTTTTAGGGGCCTTAACTCTGTACCTCACTGCCTAGATAGCTTACAGCGGACCAATGTGGGTCAAAAGATACCTCACTCATTCATTCAGTGGATTAGCTGGATACCAAAAGTTTACTGCCCCTTTTCAATTTCATAGACACATATGCACAATGTCACTTCAACTCTTGGTCCTGAACAATTAATTAATTAATTAATTAATTAAATAAAAAGAAATGCATTCAGTAAGGTCAAGGTTCTATGGCCGGTATTTTTGGATCACAGGGATAATATGTCTATTTGCGTGCCAGCACGAGTATTGTGGCATGCCCTTACACTACAATGTGAGGTAGCTATCTTGTTTCTATTTTTCGACCATTACTACTGGGGTTTTTAAGGCTCCAACACTTGTAGCCCAGCAGTCCCACAAGCTTGCTGTTAGAAAATCACAATTTCAAAGACCCTGTTGGCTCGGGCTAGTAGCCAGTGCAAACTGTACAACGACTCATTAAGCTCATCGGGGAGAGAAAGAAGGCTAACTTTTTAAGAACTGTCAATGCCACAGGATATCAACTTTATAGTTGGAGCTTGTAGCTGATTGGATACTTCTCTGGCAATGCCCCAGTCTGTCAAGTTGCACCGTCTTTGTACCAGCTAAAGTGGGAACTGGCAGGGGTTAACAGGCCAGAAACAGTACAGGTGCCAGGCTAAGCAAGGCCAACAGCCACTGCTACTTCTATCATGTGCTCCATTGTGTTCTGCCATATCCAAACTAACATGTCCCTATTATGCACTCCTTTCTTAGGGTAAATTTCCAATGGATGTGTTTTATTTTCAATCAGATTTGCAATGTGTCACCCAGGAGTATCTGCCATACTTGGAAACACATAAGTAAAGGCTGAGACTCCATTTCTGGGATTAGGCCCTCACTTTATATACAATTCTGGGTGCTAAAAATACTAAACCTCAATATTGAACTGTTTACCACTGCTGAATCATGGCGGAATGTATTTTGATCTTACATATTATCAAGTGTCACTTGCTGGACAATCTGTGCGATGCATTTACTTACGTTTCATATTGCTGATGTATGGAACTGCTATCCATACCTTGGTTGAATTTTAATAGAATAAATAGCTATGTCGTGGTAGAATACACACCTGGATGTCTGCCTCCTCTTTCTTGCTATGGAATGGGAGGAGAGGGGTGAGCTGCATGGTGTTCCTCGCCGCAGTGAGGGATCACCCTACCAGCCATTTAGTTCGCGCAGGGTGCGAAATTGGATGCTCCAGCCACAGCTCTATACAGGTAGGAGGCATAACGTCATCAGAGGGTGACACAATGGGGCTTAAAAACATGAAAGGATCGAGAACCACCTCTTTGTTCTTCCACGTGACTCGATGGATGGAGGATCAAGACACACCTATCCGGTGGCTGGGAACTGCATTGCAAACCCCCCCCCCCTCACCTGGAGCAAGAAGTGGAAATTTTCACAGAAAAAAAGGGGGATTGTGACAAATTTGGCTATATTGCTGGTTTGCCCCCTTAATGGGGTAATTAGTATCTGGGCATGGGGGGGGGAGCAGTCCTGCTGGTGGTCTTGGGCCTTTCAGCCCTACCTTGGGTTGCCTGGGATTTATTATTGATGTGAACTTCGCTTGGAGGCTGGTCAGGCCACAGGTGCCCTGGTAGGGACGGTGCGTTATGCGGTTTCCTGGTGTTGTGTGCGTTTGTATTAATTTGTATGTCATTTTTCATCCCTCACCTAGTCAAGGGGAGAACTTGTACAAGTGAATGTTGAAGGCATTATTTGCCTCTGACTCTTGGTGGAGAATGGAAATTGTTGGCACGAGGTGGCTGCCCCTTTGGGGGATGTAAATAGAAGATGCTTTACTGTCCTCAATGCCACCATTGGTAGAAGCCTGCAACTGGGGTAAAAGATCCTCAGTATTGAACTGTGTACCACTGCTGAGTCAAGGCAGAACGTATTTTGATCTTACATATTCTTAAGTGTACCTTGCTGTACAATCTGTGCAATGCATTTACTTTTTGTTTAATCACAAGGACCCCAGATAAGACCTGGGGAAGGGAACTAGAGGCACTGGGCACTAGGAGCAGGCAGCCTCCAATCAATAATGTTTAACACAAAAAGAGCCGCTCCCAGTATGGTGTCCAAAGTGCTACAGTGTTATTTTGTGAGTGCAGGCATCTCACAAAAAGTAAAAGACTGGTCTCACACACCACCTGGTGTCATGCTTCATCATTGACCAGTCCTCGCCCTCTAAAAACTTGGTTTGATAGAGGGCGGGCATACACCTGAAGACAGGGATGCACTTCTAAAGCTAAGTGGGGGCCCTTACAAAAAAAGTGAAGTTTAAAAAGCCATTACAGATGTCAGACTCTTTTTAATGTAACTGGCATCTGTATGGTGGTTAAAATAAATGATCAGTGTGTTGGGGATTCTATTGTCCCCCCCCACCGTAATGTGAGTGGTCGACATGTTTCTGCCTACTGGCCCAGAAGGGTCCGTGGCATTCATCAGGACCTATGTTACACAATCGGGCTCCACCCTTACCGTGCTATGATGGCAGGGTTCCACTGAGTGGGGTGATCAATATCACACTCCACCGTTGTGCGGCTAAATAATTCAAGCCCTATCAAATGGGACCTACTAGCCCCATAGGAGGGTGAGGAAGACCAGCGAGGAGGCGAGGAACACGGATGTAGGTGTAGAGGCGGGAGACTTCCCTCTAACACGCTTGACCAAAGGGGTCTTTCTTCCTCACCCTCCTATGGGGCTAGTCGACCACTCACATTATGGTGGGGGGACAATAGAATCCCCAACACACCGATCATTTATTTTAACCACCATACAGATGCCAGTTACATTAAAAAGAGTCTGACATCTTTAATGGGTTTTTAAACTTCACTTTTTTGTAAGGGCCCCACTTAGCTTTAGAAGTGCATCCCTGTCTTCAGGTGTATGCCTGCCCTCTATCAAACCAAGTTTTAGAGGGCGAGGACTGGTCAATGATGAAGCATGACACCAGGTGGTGTGTGAGACCAGTCTTTACTTTTTGTGAGATGCCTGCACTCACAAAATAACACTGTAGCACTTTGGTCACCATACTGGGATCGGCTCTTTTGTGTTAAACAATGCATTTACTTGCCTTTCATATCGCTGATGTATGTAACTGCCTTCCATTCCTTGATTGAATTTTAATAGATTAAATAGATGTCGTAGTAGAACACACACCTGGGTGTTTGCCTCCTCTTTCTTATTATGGAATGGGAGGGGTGAGTTGCATGGTGCTCCTCGTCGCAGTATGGAGTTAGCACTTGGCACGTTGTGAGCACACTATCAAGTTGATCCTGCTCAGTGACACACCAGCTGAGAAACTAACTAGCTATGTGTCTCACATACACATGCAAATTAATGATATCCTCCCACATAGTCAAGTTGCTATGTATTATTTACAAAACAGTGTTTTTACTAAACATTCATTTGCATTCCATCTTTCCTCCACCACATGGAGCGTTCTCTATTAGGTAGAGCAATCTAACAATTTATGTCTCTTTCATGGAAATTCATATTGTGGTGATTAATTTATTATCACCTGAACTTTAGATTGATGCTGCAAGAAGGTGTCACGGCCATAAATTTGGAGACGTACGGACATCATTTCCACCTGTCTGTGCATTTGATACGTCTTGAAGAATATTCAAAAGGCAGTTTTAGAAAGATATCAGTTTTGTGGCGCAAAAAGGATTTGTTTTCATTCACAGCATATATATATGGGGAGAGGAGTTGGCCTAACGGCTAGGGCGGTCAACCTCGAATCTGGGGAACTGGGTTCGAGTCTCAGCAATGACGCTGAACATCCTGGGATTCTGGGCAAATCACTTAATCTCCCCGTGCCTAACAAAAAAAAATGAATGTGTCCTCATGTAATGCAACTGGTGCTATGTAAAGCGCTCTGATATCCGATTCGGGTCAAGTTTGCGCTATATAAAAACAATAAAAAAATAAAATTACAAAAAATATCTAAAAATGTACAGAATCTTCCTAGGGTTAGTAGGTTAGTGTCTCATTAGAAAGTTTGTGGTGGATTCATGTGCAGGGTCAGACTGGTGTAGGGCAATCAGGCAGTGCCCGCTGGGCTGATTTGATAAGTTAGTGTGTGGGCAGGTTTTTGGCTGTTTGTGGGCCTGTTTTATGGACTGCTGGCCAGTTTTCTACTGTTGATTTCCCTAATATTAAAACAAGCATTACCTGCAGTAAGCTCAAGATCCATACAGTCTTACAAAACACTTATACAGCGTGTCTTTAGAAGGTCAAACTGTCCGAGCTTGCAAACATGGACTATTTTTTAGCTATCTAATTCACTAAAGGGGGACACTTTCATTTTAATGCCAGGGCCTGTTTTCTGTCCCGGTCCAACTCTGATTCATTGGATTTCTTTTTCAAGATCTAGCCACGAAGCCATATCCTTAACCATGTCATTTAAAAGCATAGATTGTCAGTGAAGTGTTTTTTTGTCATTTTTCCTCCTAGAAAATGTTGTAATCATTCTGAGTTATATTCAAGAATTGAATTTGACTTTTGGATATCTTGTAATGGCTTGTACATGGATCTGCAATATTCATTGACCATTTGCGAGCAAATGTTATCCTTTGCTTCTTTCATAGATGCCACTCCAGCATTAGTTTGCAGAAATCCGGAACTTATGTTAGCCAGTTTTGTATACGTTTTGGTTTACATGCCCTCACCTTTCCTAGTGTTCTGCTTTAACGATGCCTGAATACCGTCAAAGCTCCCATAACTTCGGTAATAAAAGCTCACCTCCTCCTAAGCCTTTAGTGGTATATTACTAGAATACTGAGGGGGCAGATTTACAAGCCACTTGCGACAATTTTGTGCCGCCGTTGCATCACTTGCGTAAACAATATGCTACATTGCGGCCCATTTACAACATGACACATCTAAGGAGATGCGTCACGTTGTAAAGCCCTGCGTCACATTATACCTGCATCAGGTTTAATGTATGCAGGGTGGGCAATCCCACGCAGGAAAGCCTCTTAGAAGTGACGCAGTGAAATCTACAAGATTTCACTGTGCCACCTATAGGACGCCACTGCGTCAAAACCCTACTCCTGCTTGGAGCAGGCGTAAGGAGTGACGCAGTGTATTAGGAATAGGCCTCCTAATGCATTGCTGGAGTTGAGTCGTGCTTGCGGCACGACTCCAGCAATGTGTGACTTTTGCCCTAACAGATGTGTCAGAATTTCTGACACATCTGTCAATCCTTGCGCCATGGTGCACCGTATTGTAAATACAGTGCATTCATGGTGGCGCAAGGGTGTCGCAGGCTGGCGCAGGGAAACTGACGCATCTCTACAGATGCAGCAGTTTCTTGTAAATCCGCCCCTGAGTTTTGAATATTGGGCTACAAAAATATAGCAGCCAGAATACTGTGTATCAAAATATCAAAATAATGTGAAGGTAATAATATAAATTGGTAAGTGTAGGAAAGTTGGATCTGCTTCTTATGGTTACCCCCACTTTTTGCTTTTTCACCCACTGTTTTGACTAGTCTGGCTGGTTTCCTGCTATTCAGGACCCCAGCCTATCTGCTTTCTCCCTTAAATTGATATGTATGTACTTTGGTACAACTCCAGATTGGATACTGGGGTACCCTTATCAGTCCCTAGTATATGGTACACATGTACCCAGGGCATAGGTACCCTAGAGGCCTCCCATGGGCTGAAGCATGTATTATGCCACCCCTGAGAGGCCATGCAAAATGGAACATCAGGTCTGCTACTGCAGCCTGTGCAAGCTGGTGCCTGCACCACTTACGAGAGATATCAGTTCACTATATCTATATATATCACTACACTTAAAACCTTATAAGTCACCCTTATAGCAGGCCTTATCAATCATGAAGGCAGGGTGCTGGGTTTTACGTGAGAGGGTGTTCCTGCATGAGCAGAGCCCCTCTGCAGTCTTCGGAGACCATTCTCCCGTGGTGTACGTGATACTACCAGACATATAGGTAGAGGTGCATTATAACCTCGTGGTAAATGCTATCTCGAAAACGACTGCAACGAAGTATGTCGTGTTTGGTGTCAAACACCTTGGAATCATACCTCCACACCAGTAACTGATGTGGGAGGTATGATTCCTCCCCTCAGAACAGAGGTTCTGAGGGTACCTAAGTCTACCGGTACCAACTTTCTCGAGCCTTACAGCACAAAATGGATGCTGCCAGCCACAGACACCAGTCTGCCCTCCTGCTGCTGAGCCAAGCCTGAGCAGGGGAAGGCAGTACAATAGGCATCCTGTCACAGGGAGGTGTGACCACCTCCCAGACAGAATTTAGTGTATTGGGGCTGGGTGGGTGCACTGCTACAGTGCCAGAAAGTCTGCACGAGGGGCACACTTGGTGTCCCTGTGCATAGTCCAGTTTAAACCAGTTCTAGGAGCCATTTGCTCCTGCTCTGGCGCGAAACTGGACAAAGGACATGGGTGTAGCCACCCCTCTGTCCTGTCCCGCCCCTAGGAGGGTCCCTAGAATCTGTCCAACCCCTTCCCGTGGGTATAAAATGGGTTACCTGGCTACAGGACATTAGATTTTACGTGGACAAGATTCTGCAAGAAGATACCACTACACTTCGACCGTCTGGACACGCTGGACGTCGCTGGACCTCCCTTGGGCTCGACTTCGTCTTCCCTTGACGTCCCCAGTCTCGCCACTGTCCGTGATCCATACAGGCTGTGGACCTCCAAGACAACAGAAGAATCTCCCTTGGAGTGAAGGAGTCACTCCCCTGCAAACGCAGGCACCGTAACGCATCTGACCGGTTTGCTGATCCTGAGCTCCTACGGACTCCGAAGGCTCCAGCAACACAGGAGGTGGGTTTCTGAAGGTCTCCGAGGTTGAGCTGCCCTGTTACCAAGTTTGAGGCGGATATCCCTCGTCGGGACTGTATACCCGTACCCCTGTGCACCGCGTTTATTTGCAGCTGCACATGCTTGTTGCCGTGCAACAATTCCGTGCATTGGGCCATCAAATCTGTCACTTCTAATTGGAAAAATGCTACATTACTTTCAGTTAATGCATGGTGGGAATGGATTATTTTTCTTAGACGTGGGCAATGCTCATTTCCACGTTTTCCTAATGATTCATTTCCTTTGCAATGCGTTTTTATAATTCACAGTTCGGTGTTATTCTCTGTATTGTGTTTAATATCTATGAAAAATTCATTTAATAAAACATTTTGAACAGGAAAAAAAAAAAAAAAGAGTGCACTTATAGTACAAACCCCAGGATACATAGTACTGAGTTTCCTTTATGTTAAAGTGCAAGGCTTTTCGCGATGAGGAACAGCTGAATTTAGCCCAAACACTGCTGATGATTTCATCACAGGCAACTCTTTTAATCTGCCTCTGCTCTATTTTTGCTTTTTTTGTAAAATAGCACTGCTATTAATCATGCAGCACTCTCTTCGATGAAGGAGAGTAAATTTGGATTGTGGTTTTTAAATTTGTGAGCGTTGCAGGGCTCAACTAGAATGTTAGCGGTTTTCAATATACCAGCTTCTTTACTTAGTAGTACATGGCTTAAATAGGCGAAATAAAACAGGACTTTTGGGGAAGCTATTGAAGTGCTACAAGGTATCCCCGTGTACTTGGATATCTGCATCTGAATTTTTGAAATGCCATTCTCAATGAAGGATGTTATGTTTTCTCGGTATTAGTCAGAGACACAGGGGTATTCTTTTTTAACTCTGTGACTTCTTGGAAAAGCCAGAATAATGTCCTAGTTTGTTTAGACCTGGTTAAGTGTGATTGTAAAGTAATATTTCTTCACTTTCTGCATTGCTCTGTGGTATTATCTTATGCAAGTTTTGCATTGTTCACTGTCAGATGCCATTTGAGTTTTTCTTAGGGTTGCCACTTTTCTCAGAAAAACAATTACAGCCCGTGTGTTCACATTTTGCAATTCTGGAAAGGCCAAGAGCTAGTAGATGAAAAATAATCTGTGTTAAATTTTCTGTATTCATGAGTGACTCAGCAAGTATCACTCTGTTTGCTTTAATGATCATTTAAAAATAATTTAGTCAACTCTGAAATACTTTTTATGATTTATTCATGTGTGCGCAGTTTTAGGATTGTATTTCAAAGCAGAAAAAATACCGGATTGCAGTATTTTGCCCAATTATTTTACTGTCATAGACATGATTATGCAGGCCAGGCCAGTAAAATATCTACTAAGTGGTATACTGGCCTCAAACTCGATGAGAGGGCAGCTCGAACTCAAGGAACTTCGGAACCTACCTCCTGTGTTGCTGGAGCCTTCAGAGTCCGCAGGAGCTCAGGATCAGCAGACCGGTCAGTTGCGTTACGGTGCCTGCGAATGCAGGGGAGTGACTCCTTCACCCCAAGGGAGATTCTTTAGTTGTTTTTAGTGCACCACAGGTCCTGCATGGAGCCTGTATGGAGCAAGGGCACAGACAAAGCTTGGGACAGAGAGGGAGACGAAGTCGGGCACAGTCGAAGTCCAGCGAAGTCCAGAGTGTCCAGACGGTCGAAGATCAGTGGTTTCTTCTTGTAGAATCTTGTCCAGGTAAAATCTAAAGAGCTACAGTCAGGTAAGCCCTTTTGTACCCACAGGAGAGGGTTGGACAGATTTGGGGGACACTCCTAGGGGAGGGTCAGGACAGAGGGGTGGTCACACCCATATCCTTTGTCCAGTTTCGCCCTAGAGCAGGAGCCAACAGCTCCCAGAACTGGTTTGAGCTGGACTATGCACAGGGACACCAAATGTGCCCCAGGTGCAGACATTCAGTCACTCTCAGAGGGCACCCACCCAGCCCCAAAACACCAAATCCTGTCTGGGAGGTGGTCACACCTCCCTGTGACAGGATGCCTATTGTGCTGCCTTCCTCTGCTCGAGCTTGGCTCAGCAGCCGGAGGGCAGAAATGTGTCTTTGGTCGGCAGCATTCATTTTGTGCTGACTGGGTCGAGAAGGCTGGCACCGGATAGACCAGTGACCCCACGAAGCTCGCTTCAGAAGGGTGGAATCACACCTCCCACACCGGTTACCGGTGTGGAGGTATGATTCCAAGGTGTTTGATACCAAACACGATATGTTTCTATGCAGCCGTTTTCGAGATAGTATTTACCGCAAGGTTATAATGCACCTCTACCTATATGTCCGGCTGAGTCACAGACAACCCGGAGAATGGTCTCCGAAGGCTGCAGAGGGGCTCTGCTCATGCAGGGGCACACTCTCACGTAAAATCCAGCACCCTGCCTTCAGGATTGTTAAGGTCTGCTATAGGGGTGACTTATAAGTTTTAAGTGTAGTTACCTATAGATATAGTGAACCTATATCTAAAGTAAGTGGTGCAAGCACCAGCTTACACAGGTTGCAGTAGAAGACCTGTAGTTCCATTTTGCATGGCCTCTCATGGGTGGCATAATACATGCTTCAGCCCATGGGAGGCATCTGGGGTACCTATGCCCTGGGTACCTGAGTACCATATACTAGGGACTTATAAGGGTACCCCAGTATCCAATCTGGAGTGTACCAAAGTACATGCATAACAATTTAAAGGAGAAAGCAGATAGACTGGGGTCCTGATTAGCAGGATCCCAGTCAGACTAATCAAAACAGTGTAACATCAAGCAAAAAGTGGGGGTAACCATAAGAAGCAGATCCTACTTTCCTACACATGGTACGCCCCCTTGGCACTAAGTAATACAAAGCAGTGCAATGCACTGCTTTGCATTACTTTAACGTTATTTCCAGCGCTAAACAAGTTAATCATGAAAAAAAGATTTTGTGACGCAAACACGGCATATAATCTTAGTAGACCTCCTATGTCTCTAACTCTGGAAAATTGGCCCAGTCTGCGTTGGAGTTTTCTCCTTTCTCTCTACTATAAATGCAAGTGGCCCATTATTAGAAATGGGGTCTCTTGTTGTCAGAGGTATGCACCATGTCCAAGTAGTGACCACCACTCTTGTCAAGTTAAGCCAAAAACACACTAAACGATAACATGTGCTCACCCTCTGGTAGCTTGGAACAGAGCAGTCAGGCTTATCTAAAGAAGCAATGTGTACAGTATTTGTGTAACACACACACACAGTAACACAGTAAAAACATCACAAAAAGACTCCACACTGGTTTAGAAAAATAGACAATAATCTTATAAATAAATCAAGACCAAAACGACAAAAATCCATAAGTAAAAGATGAATTATGAATTTTTAATGATTAAAAAGAGTTCTAGCACTTAGAAGTAATAAGCACCTATGGGGGTTATGTGGTTGCGCTGGACCAGGGCAAAGTCAACAGTTCAAGCCGACAGCGATGGAACGCAGGCCGGGAACAAGAGCCACGAATGTCCGGTGAACAGAGTACCTTTATCCTAGTCGCAACAGCGAGATGAGGGGTGCAGATGAGCAATGAGTCGATGCCAAGCTGGCAGTTGAAGTGATGTGTCGGTTTTCTTCATGCAGTGGTGGTGATGCATCGGGTCCAAAGCGGTGTGATGTGGCACTTCTGAGTGCAATACCCTGATTCTACTACCGCAACAGGGTCAATGCGCTGGTTCTGCTACACGCAGAGTGAAGATGCGTCAGTGTCTCTGGTGCAAGTATCTGGGTCGACTTCCAGTGAACCAGGCACAGGAGCAGGGGTAGATACTTTGATATCCCTGCGTCTCAAGCAACAGGAGGCAAGTCAACAAGCCCTTCGAGATCACTTCAGCGCAAGGCATAGTTCAGCTCTCCTCAGCAGAGTCAGAGAGCAGCAGGGCACCACAAGAGAAAACCAGACCTTCCAGGTCAGAAGTCCAGCAGGGTGTAAGTCCTTGATGTAGCACAGCAGTTCTTCTGACAGAGCCCAGTTGTAGGTTCAGAAGTGTCTGATTTGATGGGGTCAGAGACCCAGTACTTATACCCAGTTGTGCCTTTGAAGTGGGGGTGACTTTGAAGAAGGGTCTTTGAAGTGCACAGAAGCCCTTTCTTCCCAGCCTTGGCTCCAGACTATCAGTAGGGGTAATCAGCCTTTTGTGTAGGGAAATTACACTACCTATTCAGGTGCAAGTGCCAGCTCCTCCCTCCCTTCTTGCCCAGGAAGGGCTATCAGAATGCAAATGAGTACTCAGACGCACCTATCCTTCCTGTGTTTATGGCAGTCTAGAGGGAATGCACAAAGTAAAGCCTTCACTCACTCCAGATGTGTATTGGAGACAGGCTGCAGGCATACAGAGCAGTAAGAGCAGAGAAATGTCCACTTTCTAAAAGTAACAGGAAAAACCACAGGAGATAACTCTACTCATTTGAGACCTGGGTGAATTTTATGTAACAAACAACAATGTCGCAACAGGTAATGCTTCAAGGCAATTCAATAAGGTGCAAAAATCCCCAGTTCCTAACATGTTCTCCATTAATTGTGTTCTCATTATCTATGCTGTGCCTTGTCACTGTTTCTTGTACCCTATCACGTTTTCACTTGCGCTGTTCACTTCTACATGAACACTTTTGTGCACACCAATTCTTGGATTACACCTGCATACAATGTAATAGTGCTGCTATAACTAATTAAATTTATATCTGTAGTTTGTAATACAGACCGCTTTTCTTCTAAAAAAAACTGCTGTTGTCTCCTTCCTTCTGTTCTGTCGCAATTGATTTTTTCACCCTATTGAATTGCCTTGAAGTATTACCTGTTGAGACATTGTTGTCTGTTACACTTTCTAAAAGTGACATTTCTAAAATAGTAGTGTTAAATCCACCTTTACTAGTAAAGAGGATTTCTCATTACTATTCCAATTATATAAAACATGACACAGCTACTCATTTCTAATCCGGAATTACAGCTTTAAAGTGTATTAAGGAATTCCCAATGTTAACCTGTGAGACGAGTGAGTCTCGCAGTAGTGGAAAATATGGGTGTTGGTCACTCCCAGCTCATGTAAAACTTAAAAGAAAATGTCTTTCCTTTTACTCACACAGTACCCTGCCCTATGGTCTATCTAGGGCCTACCGTAGGGGTGACTTATTTGTAATAAAAGGGGAGTTTGAGGCTTGGCAAAGGATTTTAAATGCCAAGTAAAAGTGGCAGTAAACTGCACACACAGGCCCTGCAGTGGCAGGCCTGAGACCGGTTTAAAATGCTACTGGTGTGGGTGGCATCCTCTTTTCTTCAGGTCCACTAGTAGCATTTAATGTACAGGCTCTGGGTATATGGTATACCCCTTTACAAGGGATTTAAAAGTAAATTAAATATGCCAATTGTCTATACACCAATGTTATCATATTTAGGGGATGAGCACATGCACTTTAGCACTAATCGGCAGTGGTAAAGTGCTTAGAGTCCTAAGGCCAACAAAAAGAATCAGCAAAAACAGGAGGCAAGCAGTTCTACCACTGTTGTTTCCTAAAACAAAGTCTAGATTCACAAACTTCTATCACAAAGGCCAGGTCATGAAGCAAATTGTATTATCTTTCAAAGAATATGTGACTAGTGCGTATCTTGGCATGTCTAAAGGCCTTTTATACAAAAGACATTAGAAAGCAGTGACCCACACCTGCCTGAAGCTAATATGAGAACACGATATCATCCCAGACCAACATTCTGTGAATTGGCTTCCACTAGCAAATTTATCACAGATAGAGCACTGTGTAAGGCCCACAGTGCCATGTCCAATCTCAGCTGTATTATTAGGTCATGCAGGTGGAGACAGTAAGCAGTAGCAAGTCTTAGGAATGGAGGGCAGCAATGCGGGTGCTGCAAGAAGTCTCAGACACATGGGATTGTATTGACAAACAATGTCTCAAGTGTGCAGCAGACATGCACCATTTCGTTTGTGCACCCAGGGCACTGGAGTATTACAGAAGGGGCCACAAATGCTTGTGCAGTCCCTTACATAATTTTGATAGCGCTGGTGCACATACATCACTGATGCTATCTTAAGAGGGTGTTTCCCCATGTAAATGCTGGAAACACTTTGCCTGTGCACCAGCACCATGCTATGGACATGGGTGCAGAGGCAAAGAGGCCTTCAGTGGGAGCAGGGACTGTGAGCCACAAAGAGATGGCTCACAGTCAGCGTGCCCTCAAGGGCGTCCCACTGGAGGGGAAGCGGCTGTCCCATGGACCCCTCCAGACATCTCCCTGCAGGCAGGTGCAGTCACTCACTGAGCCCACTTGCAGGGGGATATCTGTCCCAAATTCAAAATGCAGGTGGATGCTGCTTGCACAGTGAAAGACGGAGTATCTGCTTCAAACAGCCACTCTGTCTTTCACTAATGTGCTTCATCCAGGGGAGACGCGAGTTTATGGCTGCCCTGAGGGCAGCGTGATGATTGTATTATGGCTCACTGTTCCAGTTTGTGTCTGGTGCACCAATTAGAAGTTGCGCCATGGAGCAAACAGGAAAAATGTGTCCTATTTGTAATACAGTGAGAGGGAGCCAAAAGTACTGTGCTACAAGTGCATGGTAGTTAGGGAGGGTGCACAGTGGCAGCCAACTTGGGACCTATCATAAGGGCAACTGCGGTAGGAAGCTGCAGGGCCATGTGACCAAAGGTCACATGTGTAGGCCACAAAAGGGACCTGTAACACGTTGTTCTTCGCCAAGCAGGATAATTACATTGTCACACAGGGTTTTTATACTGTTTGGTCAAGGGCTGCCTACAGGTTGGTGCAGAAAGCATGGCAGAAGATCACATGGGTACAGGGGCAGAGGCAGTACCTGTCAGTGTCACCTGGAGTGAAGAGTTCTGGTGACTGTTGGAACAAGTCGTCTTTACCATCATCATCATCATATAATTTTATTTCTATCACAAAGATCATAAAAGTACACAGCACAAGAAAGATGAAATACAAAATGTAAAAAGATTGGTTTTGAATGACATAAATACCATAAAAAAGTTTTAAAACGGGAATAATAAAAGCAGATAAGATATACAGTGCGTTATTTGGAGCGCTTAATTCGCAGTGCATGCCAGTATCTGGAGAGACCATAGACCATTACTCTGCATGTGTCGGTGGTCAAGATTCTCAACACCTCAAGGTAGTGGCCAGGGCCAGCCTGTCTACATAGTAGAATTATCCATTTTTTCCTCAAGGCTTTATAGTGCGGACAGAAAAAAAGTAAATGCACAATGGATTCTGGACTGACATCGCACGCAGGGCAAAAATCATCATTAAAAGCATTACAACGCCACTTTATACAAAACAATTTTGTGGGTAAGGTCTTGTAGCGAAACTGGAAAAATAGTTTCCGTGCCAGAGGGGGGACTATTTCATCAATAGTATCCTCAAAGCGGGAGGCAAGTTTAAAATTTAGGAATTTATTAATCAAACATCCCTCGGTTTTTGACAAGACCTTTTCTGAGATGGCTTCCCAAAACATCACTTTCAGCCTAGCCCTTCGTGTGATGGCCAGACTTTCCGGGTTTGACCAAAACCCCTCTATCCCAAGCCTGCCCAGTAAATCCATCAGAGAACTGAACCAGGGGATCGAAGTTACCTGGGGGAATTTCAAGAGGCCAATTAGTGCCTCTCGATAGGACATGAGCTTATCCACGGACCACAGCCTGTGCCAGAACATGAGAAGTTTATAATTCAGTTTATGGGCCAGCTGATTCTGGGCAAGGTCCAGGTAGAGGGGCATCAGAGGGGTACTAGAGAGTAGGTCAACCAGGGATCTAAGAAAACGATTTTCAATGATAGACAAACAATTAGTGTTACCCGTGCCCCAGAGTTCAGCTCCATAGAGGACCCCCCCTAGGACCTTGGTATTATACATTTCCAGGGCTGGAGCTAACTGCCTGGACAGGGTTTTCCTGTGAATTTTAGTAATGTGAGCGGTCTGTTGGATTCGTTGTAGTTTCACTTTCTTGATGTGGGCAGCCCAGTGTATTGTCGGGGTCAAGTGAATACCTAGATAATCAAAAGCATCAACTAGCTCCAGTTTGCTACTTCCAACTAACACAGGTCTTTTAGAGGGTTTGGCCATTCCTCTCGTGAAAATCATGTATTTAGTTTTAGCCTCATCAAGCACCAGGCCCGTTCATCACAAATCTTAATAAATTCATTTAAGAGTTGTTGTAGACCCTGCTGGGATTTAGAAATTAGAAGGGTGTCGTCGGCGAAAAGAAGAGCAGGAACTCTTCTTGCGCCAATTTTTGGGGCATCGCATCCATCTCTGTCTAAAGAGTCGACTACCCCATTAATAAAAAGAGTAAAAAGTGTGGGGGCTAACACACAACTCTGTCTCACTCGCGCTGGACTGGAAAAGTTTCTGTAACTTTATTGTTCTCCCCGCACCTCACATGTGCTGTGTTTGATGAATGTAATCTGATTAAAACATCTAAAAGGTTTCTCGGTAAACCCAACTCATTTAGAACTCTCCATAGGCTAGCTCGTGGGACTAAATCAAACGCAGACCATAGATCAACAAAGGCCACGTAGAGCTAGCCTCCCTTAACTGCCACTTCCTTCCAATAAATACAAAGGAGTCGAAAGGCCTGGTCCAAGGTACTGGTTTTTTCACAGAAGCCCGCTTGAAAGTCCCTCATGATTCGCGACTCTAGGATCCAATCCTTGATCCTTCCTAGGATTTGTTACAGAAGATTTTCTGAAGAGAGTCAATAAGGCTTATGGGCCTATAGCTAGCCGGAATTGCTCTGTCCCCCTTTTAAGGTCGAGCATGCAAGACCTCTTGTATATACTTTAGTATATACTTATTATATACTTATATGTGTGTGCACTTTGTGGGCTCTGGAGATCTGCCCTTGGACTTGTCTGCTTCCGCTTAGGGACTTTTTTTCTGTTCAACTGCCTCTATTTAACTGTCTTGATAGAAAATGACCAGCAGAGGTCAGTAAAATACCAGAATTGCTTTCTGCTAAGGGACCATGGGGCATATTAGCAAGACCCACGTTAAAATTATCGCCGTTTTAGCGGCAGGAAACTGCCGCTAAAACGGCGATAATGGGCTTGCTAATATGCGTTATGGAATTCCAATAGAAGCCCAGGTTAGATGTCCTGCACATCTAACCTGGGCTTCTATTGGAATTCTATAACGCATATTAGCAAGCCCATTATCGCCGTTTTAGCGGCAGTTTCCTGCCGCTAAAACGGCGATATTCTAACGTGGGTCTTGCTAATATGCCCCTTTCTTTTTTTAATTTTTCTGGCAACTGCCTCCTTTTAACTTTCTTGATAGAAAACGACCAGCAGAAGTCAGTAAAATACCAGAATCACTTTAGCATTCTCTAGATTCCAGTCCATAGAAATTATCTTCCACGAGCACCCGTAGACAACAATATTTTTTTCAAATCTTGTATTTTCATTGATATGACCATCGAAGAACCTGATTTTATATTAAAAACAGAGCTTTGGACTTTACCATTTCCTGCTGAAAGGCACTATTTCTCTCCATATGTTCCCATGCCTGGCGTGTCACGCAGTTTGGTGCTTACTTTCTGTGAGAAGTTGGCCTGGTATATGCTGTCCACTAATTAAAGTGGGCACCTTGTACCAGTCCAAACAACCCTTATGGTGATTAGGTCAAAGATAACCTTTTGAAAGCTATCCTAGTGGTAGCTATGGAGAGCAGCCTTCAGGCTAAGTCTTGAAGGAATGTTAAGCACCTTGTTTCACCAGAATGCAACCTTATAGTATTGGTTAAATGAAAGGGAAACCACACAGTAGTTATAAAAATATGTATTTATTATATATAACACTCTCTAGTACCCTCTACACGAGGATAGAACATAAATCAAATAACACAGTTGCAAAGAATCAAACGTAAGTAGCACAAAACACAGTGGGCTCCCGGGGGAGGCCAAACCATATACTAAATAAGTGGTATAAGAACCACGACTCGGGACTAGACCTAGTCTAGAAGGTGTAGAATTGCTGGGACCCCAAGGAACCACCCAAGGTGAGTGAGTAGGGACCCCACGGAGGACGGGTGCAGTGTGAGAACACGACCGCGTGCTCCGTACAATTCAATGGGAAAGTCGTGGTTGGAAAATCAAAGATTAAGGACCCTTCCCAGCAGATCACGAAGACAGCCCTTGGAACTTAAGGGTTTGGAGGGCCACCTCACCCGTGGAAACCTTTGTACCAGAGTTACCTATCCCAGAGGAGCCGGGTGCATAGGTGCGAAGTGGCGTCGGAAACCCTCATCGTTCTCTATGGATGTCGACAAAGAAATGCTGCTGCTGGAAGAAAGAAAAGTGTCCGGTGGAATCCAAACGTGGATTCTAGATGAGAAGAACCTGAAAGCAGAGGGGACAGAGTCTGGGTCACTTTGGAGTGACCAGGGGCTCAGTAGACGAATGCCCACCGATGTCGGGTGCTTCAGGTGTGTTGACGGTGATCTTGATTCTTCAGCTGCGAGGACCCGGAGATGTCTAGGACAACCAGGAGCCGGAGGCGAGCTGTCCCACGGAGGATGTCGAGTGCTGAGGGGTCGGTGTCCGGCGAGAGCACCAATCAAACCTTGGCAGCGGCAACAACGTAGATGATCAAATTCGGTGTTGATCTGGCCCAGCAAGGACCAGGAGGCTCACCACAGCAAGGAGGAGTCAGGGTAGGCCTGGAGCAACCAGGGGAGCCCAAATAAAGCAAAGTTGACCCTCAAGTGGACCCACAGGCCGAAGGCACAGGAGTCGCGAGGAGACCTCAGGCGGTTTCACAGGATACCAGCTAGCAGGGCACAGAGTGCGAGGATGCTGGAGTCCTTCTCTGAAAAGATGCGCTGGGGTCAGGGCTACAAACGGCCCAATATACGGAATTGTTGCACGACAACAAGTATGTGCAGCTGCAAATACACGCAGTGCACAGGGGTATGGGTATACGGTCCCCATGAAGGATATCTGCCTCAAACTCAGTGAGAGCGCAGCTCAACCTCAGAGACCTTCAGAAACCTACCTCCTGTGATGCTGGAGCCTTCGGAGTCCGCAGGAGCTCAGGATCAGCAAACTGGTCAGATGCATTATGGTGCCTGCATTTGCAGGGGAGAGACTCCTTCACTCCAAGGGAGATTCTTCTGTGGTCTTGGAGGCCCACAGGGTCCTGCACGGAGCCTGTATGGATCAAGGACAGTGGCGAGACTGGGGACGGCATGGGAAGACGAAGTCGAGCCCAAGGGAGGTCCAGCGTGTCCAGACGGTCGAAGTGTAGTGGTTTCTTCTTGCAGAATCTTGTCCACGTAAAATCTAATGTCCTGTAGCCAGGTAACCCATTTTATACCCATGGGAGAGGGTTGGACAGATTCTAGGGACCCTCCTACGGGAGGGACAGGACAGGGGGGAGGCTACTCCCATGTCCTTTGTCCAGTTTCACACCAGAGCAGGAGCAAATGGCTCCTAGAACTGGTTTGAACTGGACTATGCACAGGGACACCAAGTGTGCTCCTCGTGAAGACTTTCTGGCACTGTAACAGTGCACCCACCCAGCCCCAATACACTAAATCCTGTCTGGGAGGTGGTCACATCTCCCTGTGACAGGATGCCTACTGTGCTGCCTTTCCCTGCTCGAGCTTGGCTCAGCAGCAGGAGGGCAGACTCGTGTCTGTGGCTGGCAGCATCCATTTTGTGCTGTAAGGCTCGAGAAAGTTGGTATCGGTAGACTTAGGTACCCCCAGAACCTCGGTTCTGAGGGGAGGAATCATACCTCCCACACTAGTTACTGGTGTGGAGGTATGATTCCAAGGTGTTTGATGCCAAACACGACATACTTCGTTGCAGTCGTTTTCGAGATAGCATTTACCGCGAGGTTATAATGCACCTCTACCTACATGTCTGGTAGTATCACGTACAGCCCGGGAGAATGGTCTCCGAAGACTGCAGAGGGGCCCTGCTCATGCAGGAGCACCCTCTCATGTAAAACCCAGCACCCTGCCTTCAGGATTGATAAGGCCTGCTATAGGGGTGACTTATAAGGTTTTAAGTGTAGTGATGTATATAGATATAGTGAACCTATATCTCTCGTAAGTGGTGCAAGCACCAGCTTACACAGGCTGCAGTAGCAGACCTAGGGTTCCATTTTGCATGACCTCTCAGGGGTGGCATAATACATGCTTCAGCCCATGGGAGGCCTCTGGGGTACCCATGCCCTGGGTACCTGTCTACCATATACTAGGGACTGATAAGGGTACCCCAGTATCCAATCAGGAGTTGTACCAAAGTACATACATATCCATTTAAGCAGAAAGCAGATAGGCTGGGGTCCTGGATAGCAGGATCCCAGCCAGACTAGTCAAAACAGTGGGTGCAAAAAGCAAAATGTGCGGGTAACCATAAGAAGCACGTCCTACTTTCCTACACTTTCGCTCCATGTTAAATAACAGTAGATGTTTCGGCACCCAGGCTAATATGCAGCATAGCTAAATACATATAAGGTCCCAAAGATGTGATCCATTGCATTACAAATGCTTGTTATAAATAGGGACTATTTCTGCTAATTTTCAAGAAGGCGGAATAGGAGTACCAGACATAATTGAGTTGGTAAGCAAAGTTATATAAGAGCCCCAGTGGACTATGTCCTCTCTATACAAATCATTGGGAATTCTATCAGGGCCAGGGGCGTGGGCTGGCACGCACGAACAAATTGCTGCTTGCGTTTCCTCTATAGTAAAGTGCAAAGCACCACCCTCACCATCGGGCACCTCCCCCCATCACTCAATGGCTTCCTCTGCTACTGTGTTGCCTGATGCATAAAGGGAACCATAATACGCTACCCACTCCTCAGGCTGGACTGTAAATTCCAGGGCTCTCTTATTCCCCTTGAGCCAGTACGCAGCTTTACTCCAGAAAGTTTTGGAATCTTTGGCTGACAGTGTCCTCTGCAGGGAAGACCACAAGGATACCTCCCACTCCTTCTTTGCTGTCTCGATTGCCTGCTTATACTTAGCTCTACATACCACAACCTCAGGGTGAACTTTCTGTTTTACAGCACGTACAAGCACCTCCTTCGATGTCCTGCAGTCTTGATTGTACCAGGAAACCTGAGGAGCTGACCTCTGTTGAGTGCAATTTCCTACCTTTTTTTGAGCACTACACGGCTGTCTAAGCATGTCCCTGATCTCAATATATAGTGCCTCATGGCGGGTTCCCAGAATCTCCACAACATTGTTAATAGGGTGATTGGCTAGCTCCTCTGGTACCAGGCAAACTTTGCCCTTAGCTGCGCTTAAGGCCCCCGGATGTTCCTCCACCCAGTCCATCTGATCGATCTCTGATTGTTCATAATTGAGAGGACACCCAGGTCAGGGCTACCCCTAATGTCCTGTTTAATCAAGGTAAGGGCTAGGGCGTTATTGTCGCTGTCAGCTCTTTTGACTACTATCATATCTTTGACTAAATGCCAGAGTTTAAGAGAGACCAGACAGTAGTTGTTGGAAAGTGGATTATTGGTAGGGGCAAATGTAGGTCTGCCACTGGCAATAAGGCCACTAACACATGATAGGACTCAGCATAGGTCTTAGAAAATTATTCCCATGCTCAACCCTTGGTAACGTGGTTGCGAGCAGACAGGCTTAACTTCAAAGACAGGTATGTAAAGCATTTAAAAACACCAATTCAGTAAATAATTAAGACACAACACATAATAAAAATCCAACACCAATTTATAAAAATAGGAAATATTTTTATATTTAAAATGACACCAAAACGACAAAAAACCAATGTAGGGAACCGGAGGTATGAATTTTCAAAGATTTAGCAAAATATAGCACTTAGAAGATTATAGCACCATATTGGGATACCTGCTCGCGATAGACCGGGTCAAAGTCAAAGTTTCAGGCCGACCGTGATGGAGCCCTGGGCGGCTACAGCTCGCGGCAGGTCCCGTTCTCAGTTTCTACCTTCACACTTAGAACTTTTTCTGGAGCTTTTCTCCCCGAGGTCCCTCGAAGCTCCCAGCCAGTCCGGATTCGGTGAGGGTTCGCCGGATTGCCTTTCGACGAGCTCCCAGTCAACTTCCCTGGAGCGGACTTAGAAACTTTTTCTTTAGCTCTTCAGCGGGGCAACCCAGGAGCCCAGGCCGACACGCGATGGAAGGCAGGCGGCTTGGCTCTCGCGGTTGCTCCCGGTCACCTTTTCTACGAGCGGACTTAGAAACTTTTCTGGAGCTTTTTCTCACGGGGTCTCTCGATGCTCTTCATGTAGCCGGATCCGGTGAGGGTTCAACGGCTTCAGATTTCTTCTAGTCCCGGTCAAACTCTGGAAGTTGGACCGACGGAGCTTTTAGCGGGACGAACCTGGGTGGCTTGGCCGGCTCGCGGTTGAAGGCAGGCGGCTTGGCTGACCAGGTTGAGTCGGTCCCTCTATGGAGCTTTTTTTCAAAGTTCCTCCAAAGTTCTCCAAACTTCTTGAACTTCTTCCTGAAGTTCCTCAAAGGGTCCCAAAGTGTCTCAAACTCACTCCAAGGGTCTGGAAGCTCCAAGATGGTCCTTGAAAGTTGAGGACTTCAGTTCCCACAATCCACTTGGAGGTCACCCTTACAAAACCACTGGTAGTTCTCCAAGGTGCAGATTTAGTTGGTGATGTTCCAGATGAGCTCTTTTAACCTGTAGCTTTCAGGGAGTCCACTCTTTAGTTCCTTTTCAGCAAGATAATCCACAGGGCTGTAGTTTCAGATGGCGCAGTCTTCAGAGGTCAGGCCTTAGAAATCTTTGCACCGCAAAACTTCTCAGCTTGGCAATGTCTTGCTTCAGTAAGTTTCAAGCAGCAGATCTGGAGGGCTATGCCCCTCTCAGATACTTATTCCAAGTTCTCTGGGTCAAGCAGGAGGTCACTTCCTGACCAATGGGAGCAGGGTAACTCCTCAAACATATGACCACATCCTGAAGAGTGTGGCATTATTTTGTCCCAGAGTGCATCAAATCTTCCAAATCCATAATGGCTGATTTTCCAGCAAGGAGGTAAGAGCTGGCTAAACACACCCCTAGGATGGCTAATTTACTTAGACTTTCCCCCCTGCATCTGCTCATACCTTCCGTAATCCTACCATCTGCCTAAGGTGGGAAGTTCAGAGTTGTAAATGACACTGTTCTCTGCTCTCCTCTTTGATGAACATAGTTTACGACTCCTCCCCCTGGCCTGGCATTCCTATGGAACAGCACACTGCCCTGCCAGCAGAGCTGGTTGACCCCAGGGGCTCTTTATCACCTCTTCAAGGCAGCCTGGCTAATCCACTTAACTCTGACCAATCAGGGCAGACCACTGGAAGGCTGAATCTGGACTTACAAACAAGAAAGTCTTATAACTTCTTGTATGTACACTTTAGGAGAAATTCAACAATATCATATTGTTGAATTTATTAATACCATTCAGGGAAGTCTTTGAATGGCACTTCTAGCCCTCTCCTATCAAGAGTTATTAGTTAATAACTTTCTACCATGTTAACCTATGTAACAGGGGATTTGCAATGGGAAAAATGACTTGGGCCATTTTTCCAGCACCAGGACTTACAAAAACATATTTTATAAGTACTTTGCTTATATCTACAGGACCCCCACCCCATGGGACAACTAGGGGAGAATTTAGGGGTTCTGAATCTGTAGAAATATTGCAGCTCCTCACTTCACAGTGCTCCTAGCATCAAAGTCGAATTTGGGCAGCACTTTACCACAATGTGGGGAGTGAAATGTGAAATTTCACTTAACCCAGGGCATATAAAACTCATTTTATAAGGGTCTACCTTATAGATACCTGACCCCCACCCCTGGGACACCTAGGGAGACCCTGGGGGTCCTTAATATGCCATAACATTGTAGGTTATCCATTTTTAATTGCCCCAAACACCAAAGTCGAGTTTGGGCACAATTTACTTTTTAAAAGCAGTCCTGGCACCCAGGGCTGCTTTTAAACTGACCTCAGGCTTCAGCAGTGCACACATGCAAGTGCAAAAAGAGCTGCTGGCCTCTAAACTGCAATGCCCTAGGGTACTAGGGACTTTTAGGTAGTTTCAATCCCCCTGCCCTATTATATACTAGGGGCTTATAGGGTAGATCATGCCAATCACAGGGGTACCCCACCATGCCATTGTGTACCCTAGTGTATGTAGGTGTTTTAACTGTATTATAATGTGTCTCTTTCAGCATAGCACTGGCCCTGGGCCTGGTTAGGCAGAGCCCAGGGTCAGTCAAAGTCAGTTACCATCAGTATCAGTCAGCAAAAAGTTGGGGGGTGCCCAGGGCACAGGATGACTTTGCAACAGTAGTCTATTCTACTTTCGTGACCAGGTCTGTTGAAAGTAAAATCCTCTTTTGGATCAGAGTTAGTTCTCCCGTTTGTGGCTCTCAGATCGTGCTGCAAAGTGAGAGCCAGCACCTGGGCTCCCCTCTTTGTCCACCTGACTGTAGGGAGATCTAACTGTGGGATTTGCCACTCACAATCCCAGTCCTCAGTCAGATCTGGCGGGATGGGGGCGAGGGGTTCAAATGTACAATTAAAATCACCTGCCACTAATACAGGGACATTGTCTGGGAAATGGGACAAGGCGAGGTCTACAATGTGAATCGTGTTGGTTTCCTCCGAGCCCCGCACCACTCTGTTGTATGCATTAAAAATCCTAACTTTCCAACAACTGTAAAAAATGAGCTCAAATGCTAGTATGTCTTGAGATTCAACATGAAGGAGCTTGACTTTGGACCCCAGTGCAATTTTAACCCATACTGCTAGCCCTCCTGAAGGTCTACCCAACTCCTTCCTGGTGGCGATGACAGCATAAGCAGAAAAGCCACTTCTGTGTGGGGTATGCAAGCTCCAGGTATCCTGGAAAAGGATAACATCAAAGGAGTCTACAAAGGAACACCATTCTGGGTCAACCAGAAGCTTAGAGATCCCTGCCACATTCCAAACAAGAAACCTTAAAGAGTGGTCAACGGGATCCCCCCCTTCCACAGTCCCAGAGGTGGTGGTAACCACATCGCTGCTTGTATCCACAACAGTATACTCACAGTGCGCATCTTGGGTAGGAATCAAGTCCAGAGGTGCGGGGATTTCTGGTAAGAGCGGGTTTGGTGGTAGCCCTGGATATACTAGGTTATTGACTAAAGTCCTCTGATCCACGTGCGGAAGTCAACTTTGCCCCCTCCATTCATCCCTTGTGAGTGTGGGAAATCCTGGAAAAGCGGGCCCAGGAAGCATCGACATTAGCCTAGTGGGGAGCCCGGCTGGAGGTCTATATCTGATAGAGATGAGGGAGTTCACAGGGGGGAATCGTAATTGAATCAATTGACAGTAGTCCAGTGATCATACCCTCATCAAAAAAGCTGACTTCAATCATGTCCCAAGGTAACCCTGGAAAGGGCACTCTTTCTACAAACTTGATGTCATATCTAATGATTGAATAACAATGTCGAGTAGACCTGAACCAATGGATGACCATGTTTTTGAGTTAGTCCTGATCTTCGCGTCTGATCGCGGAAAGTTTGGGAACCTCTGTGAGGTAGACCACAGCTCGGTTACCCCGTTCACTGGGCCTAGTGTAGACACCGTCCCTCACCATCCCCATTCCAACTGCCCCCCCAGGAGCTAACTTTGAGATACTCCCTTCGTCCAGTGTGACCTCGCCTCTATCCATAATCCTACGCCTACCCCTGCCTAGGCTAGCGCCTCGTGGATTTCCTGTCATAAGGTTAGGTGTGTCACTAGTGCTGTACTCCCTGGTGCTATGAGGGGGTGGGTAGGTAAGCCTGGTTGTAGTAGCATTGTGTGAAGATTTGATGTTACCCATGCTACGTAGGCCCAGGCACCTATCTTCAGCCCCCTTTTGGGTCATGGTTGGGAGGACTATCGAAGACTCTAATGGAGCCACCTTCCCGCTATTGATCCTCTCTGTTAAACTAACAACCTTCACTCTAAGTGCGACATCCTCATCTCTGAGAGATTCAATTAATGCCTTCAGCGCCTGTACCTCACCAGAAGGCATTTTACATGCTTCTTCGGGATCATCTGTCCCAGACCCAGCCCCTGCCCCAACTTCCTCATTTACAAGGGCGTCAAATCTATTATGACACTCAATTTGTATAATCTGTGCAGCAACGGGAGAACCTCTCATCTCATTTCCGGGTGGGGAGGCAGATGGACCGGGCTCCAGGTCAGAGGGCCTAATGGCCAGACCCTTGCTCCGTCGTTTGGTGTGTTTTTTGAACATATGTGGTATTTGCTTAGCCAGTTTTTTTGCTGGGGGCGGTTCAGGGGAGACAGCTAACATAGCTTCAGGATTGTTCTCAGAGCTAATAAGGCTCCCTGGCGGGGAGAGGTGGCAAGGTGGACCAGAGTGGGCTAGATCATGACATTCACTCAAAATGGACTCCATCCTGTCCATTGTCTGGTGGCAAACTGCGCCAGAGGGCTTTTTTTTGGGTGGTCCGTACCCTGGGCCCTATCCTGGCCTTTTCTTTTACCCATCTCTCGAACAATCTCTGTTCCGGGGTAATACACCAGCAAAAAAGCTGTTGGAAAATGACACCCAATCACCCGCTCAAAGCCCTGGCACTATATTTAAATGTCCCAATAGCAAGCTCAAACTGTCACTGGGGAATATGAAGACACACAAACACAGTCAATAAAAATGAGGGCCAAGGCCGACTTTCAGTACCTTCCAAGCAGAGGCAGTCCAAACACCCTGTACCGGCAGTAATAGAGAGGGCTTTGGGCAACTTGTGGCGGCAGCCAAACAGCCAAGGTGGGTGGCCCCGCCCCGCCTCTTCCTGGCACTGATGGGCCCGTCCTTGGCCCGGGCATGCCCGCGCGCGTCCCGCGTTGCGGGAGCCCGAGGCTGCCTTTATGCGCCTCCTGGCGCAGGAAACAAATGCGTTGGCGCCTCCTGGCTCAGAGCCTTGTGGGGGATGAAGTCCCCAGAGAGAAAGTGCAGGGTGCAGGTAGGCGAGGACTCCCACTTACCTTTACTGTCTAACAGTTTTTTGCTATTCATTGACAACAGCTTGTGGTACCGCTATGCTGTCTTAGGACGCTGGGCGCATGCACTCTTTCTCAAGCTGTGGGCCTTCCTTTCTTGTCATTGCTGTAAGTCGTCTTTACAACCTGATAACTGGCATGTTGGAAATGAGGAGTGCATGAGTGAATTCAGAAACATTGTCACTTCTGTAATGTATGAATCTTTGAGGCTCTTTTCCTTAAAGCAATGAACCTGGACTGGAGTAGTCAAAGAAAGGTGACCACAATGTTTTGTACCTGTTTCACATGAGTGACCTAAAATGGTGATCCACGTACTCTTATATTAAACAGACTGCCTTGGGAGGCACTCACAACAGTCTCAGAACTCTAAGGGGCCTGCAGTCAGGAGGACAATCTTTCCCTGTGGACCTCAGGATTAGGAAGAGTAACTGTGGCAGATGCACCTTCTCAGTCTTTGCAGTGGAATTTTAGAATGCATTCCCACAAGAGTTAAAAGAAGTGGAAACTCATATATGGGCAGATTTACCATTCTTTCACACAATGAAACTTAAGGCAACCTGTTGTGCTGTGGTGCGTGAAAGGGAGAGGGCAGAAGTGCTTCATATTTATATAGATATGGAGCATGTCTGTTCTCTCCTTACACTGGCACACTGTGTGCTGCCTAGCGCCAATGGTGGCACCCTTGCACTATAGTACAAGGGTCTCTGCGTTAGGGGCTGGATTGTTTTTTTGCAGGTAGGGATACCATCCTGCACAAAAACAACTTAGAGGCATTCCTCTTTCTATGTGTGTTGTAGAATGCAGAATAGAGGAAAGAGGAATTAACGAGGAGAAATAAAGATATTTTCCGTGTTAGGTCTCTGTCGGTTAGACGCACCATTTTGGCGCAAACCCAAGTTAACAAGTCTTTGTAAATCTGGGCTTGCGTAGAAATACATGGGTGGATGCATGAGAACGCCCCTGCTGCACCCATGTAATGCCTACCTAACACAACGTAAAGCATGGCAGCGCTATGCGCTGCCTTGTGCTACTTTGTATTTATTAAAGCACACAAAGCCATGCAAAGTGGCTTTGCATGAATTAGTAAATCCCAGTTAAGGACTTTCGTTGCCTGGCGAGGACTTGCGTCACGCAAGGACAGCGCAAGTCCTTAGTAAATCTGCTCCTTAGTGTTTAGGCTTAAGCTGAAAATGCTTCTTTTCCAGGAACCCTATACCCTCAATACATTCTTTGTTAGTGCTACTCCTAGAGACAAACTGCAGCCCTGAGTAGAGAATTACTTCTGTATGTCAGCAGCAAGGGTCTTATTACACAAAGGGCCCCAAAGTACAATATGTGTTTGCTTCCAATCTATTTACACCAGGGGCATTTTTGCACTATAGAAGGGACCGCAGATACTTGGGAGAGCCCTTCTGTTATATGGATAATGCTGGTGCATATTTGAGTTGTCACAATCCAAAGGGGGGGGGGGTTCCCTCATTTGCATGTGAGTGTGGCCCCTTGCAAATGACAGAAATCGTTTGCCCCTACTTCCATGCTGAATTACATACAAGTGTGCAGGGGCGAATAATCAAACAGGAGGCACAATTATTATGCATCCATTCGATGGGGACACACCCGCCATATGGATTCCACAATCATTCCCTACACGGGCAGGTGAAGTAATGAATTGAATCTGCCTGTGGGTTACCGGCCCCCTCTTAAAAATGCTTCTGGTCCCTCTGTGTTAAGAGAAGGACAGGCAGATTCAAATCCCAGGTCCTCATTGCAGTGCTGCGTTGCACCCAGCGCAGGCATGAGTTTGCAACTGCAATAGAGATAGCACATTTCGTTATGTAATATGGCTCACTGTCCCTGTAAAAACTGGGGTGGTGTGGTGAGCAAAAGAATGATGGATTAAACCCAGATCCTTGGGACTGGGGATGAATGTTTACATTGTCCAGCATTCCGTCCATCAATTATTTCTTTTGCATATGTCGCCCTAAGTGGGAAGGGTATGCCCAGGCGTGGGTCCCGTGTTCTCTACACCACTGGATTCAAGCTAGCCTGGCTGATGAAGGGTAATGCCCTGAAACCGGTCCCAGGATGGTTGTTTCCGGTCCAGGGCAGACCTGGCTTGGCATTTCGGGCTGCACTGTTCCCACAAGGAACAGGGTCAAGACTGATTTGCATATGGCTGGGTCCAAACTGGGGTGGTATGGTGAGCAAAAAAATGATGGATTAAACCCAGATCCTTGGGACTGGGGGTGAATGTTTACATTGTCCAGCATTCTGTCCGTCAATTGTTTCTTTTGCATAGCTCACTGTCCCTGTATGCACAGGTTGTACCTATACCCAGAGCAGTCTGGGTTAGTGCACATTTTACGTAATATGGTCCCAGGATTCCACTTTGATGGTTTATGGTGCTCCCAATAAACAAGCATAGAGTATCACACCATATCACAGGCATCACACCATGAAGGTATAACCTACTTTGCATTTGCCATGCCCCCCATCAAACAACTAATACTGCATTTTGTATTCACAGAAAGGCGGCCAGTAGTCCTGCATTACAGAAAAAGCCATATAACTCAATCTCTAATGCCAAAAGATGCCCTCTGAGCCATTTGGACAGTGAGCGCAGTTTTAGTAGTCACCCACGCTCCAGGAAGCCTCTCCCTGGGGAGCAACAAAGCATTGTTTGTGTGTTGATTAAAGTGATTCTTTGATGAGAGCTGTCCCTTGGAAAAGTGACGACCGCTCTATTTACAGCTCAACAAATATATTGTTACTTTTAATCAAACTCCTTTGTTATTGGTTCTTTGACTTTAACAAAAGAATGACTCGAGGCCTGTGTTCTAATGCTTTCAATAAAACCACCTGTCCGTGAAGGGATGCCACTGAAAGGCCCCCCCCCCGCACCACCAGCAGCGGGCCTGACCCATGGCAGCACTGCTCAGCATACTTAGCTCAGCTAATGGGCTAAATACATCAGGCCATTAGATGAGAAGGTTCGAGAAGCCTGCCTCGCTGGCTTGACAAATGAGCTTCATTTGAGACAGGCGCCCGGGCCTTGATCCTGAAATATCACTGTTTCCGAGTCCTCTGCTGTCTTCGATTGCCTTCGTTGTTACAGTGCATTATTGTGGTGATTAAAGAGCGGTCTGGAGGCCGCCTGTGGGTCTTTCAGTTCACTTGTTGGCCTTTGGAGATATTAACAGAGGCGCCCTCAAAGCAGAACCAATAAAACCGGTTTCCAGGCCTATTGCTGAAGTTAAAGTACATTTTAACACTCCTACTGCCTGACTCCGAGTCCCGCAGAAACACACCACCTCAGCGCACCGGAGAGATTGTGATTAGAGTGAAATGTGGCGGCTACCATCGGCAAAACGCATTTAGCGTATCTCGTCGTTTTTTTCATTATTGTTATGCTTTTATAATCCTGCCATATATATGGAGATCTACACAGCGGTATCTGTAAAAATATGATAATAACGGATTCGCGTTTGGGAAGAAATCGTTCAAGCCCCAGGGCCCGCTAAAAGAGACACGATTTAGACTTCTTGTTGGAGAGATCTGGAACAAACCTACGTGGAAGGCAATACCGAGTGAACGAGGTATGTTCAGTTATTTTTGCGGTAACACTTTGGGGCATATTCTCAAGGACTTATCGCCGAGTTAGGGGCACTTTATCGCAGCCAAAGTGGCGATAGATTTATCGCCCTATTCACAAGCTGGTGCTAACAGCCGATATTGCCAGTTTTCCTGCGATAGCAGCCGCAAAAAACATTGCCACGGATGACACCGGCAACTAACGCTAATGAGATGCAGAGTAGGCGTTCCCGTGCAGAAAGCCGCGACAACACCACTTCGCAACATTCTCAACGACCAGCCAGATCGGCAATAAGATCACAAAACATGCGATAAGGCGCGTTAGCAGCAGGGAATTAACACCTGCTCTTACCTGGTATTAAGTCGGACGATAACCTGCACCAGAAATGGGAGCCCAGCCCACAGCCACACCAGAAGAACAACAGATGCCATGGAGCTACTGATCATGCAGCCGGACACCCAAAAGGGCCAGAACACCCACCGCCACCCCCCCAGGACCCCCCCGGGCCCTACCCCGGACAAAGATATTTTACATCAACTTTACGAAATCATGAACAAAACAATTAGCCTGATGTCGCACAAGTACAACAATTAACATTCATGTGTGGTCAGAAAAAGGAGAATCATTCATTCATCTTTGAATTTCCAAACAAATTATTGTATTCAAATTTAACTCCAAACAACTATTCGGAAGAGTCATGGCGGGTCTTCTCTGGACAATCTGTAAGACACAGCCTGCAAGACAAAATACAAGCTAAGAAGGTGTGTCATGCGCTCATCAAAGGACAGAGAGAGAGAGAAAGAGAGAGTGAGAAAGAAAGGGAGAGAGAGAGAGAGTGAAAGAGAGGGAGAGAGAGAAAGGGGGAGAGAGGGAGAAGGAGAGAGAGAGAAACAGAGGAAGAGAGAGACAGTGAAAGGAAGAGAGGGAGAAGGAGAGAGAGAGTAACAGAGGAAGAGAGAGAGACAGTGAAAGGAAGAGAGGGAGAAGGAGAGAGAGAGTAACAGAGGAAGAGAGAGAGACAGTGAAAGGAAGAGAGGGAGAAGGAGAGAGAGAGAGTAACAGAGGAAGAGGGAGAGACAGTGAAAGGAAGAGACGGTGAAGGAGAGAGAGAGTAACAGAGGACGAGAGAGAGACAGTGAAAGGAAGAGAGGGAGAGGGAGAGAGAGTGCCGACACTGCGGACCCAGGCCTCACTGCTCACCTGCTGCCACCGGTGTGTCTCCAACCACGTGCCGGTATACACTGCAGTCCACCAGGTCCCTTATCTGAAACAGAGTCCAGATTTATGAATGGCAGACTACATATCATTGCACACACCATCATCGCTTGGCCGCCCCTGCGCACACAGGCTGATGCACCCCAGCCCCTCCCGCCGCCCAGCGGTGTTTGCCCGCCCCTGCGCACCCAGGCCTCACTGCTCACCTTCCGCCACCAGAGTGTCTCCAAGAGGGCCCACCACGTGCCGGTGCAAGCTCCAAGCCCGGGGTCCGCGACCTTGGCAGCCTCCACATCATGCAGCCCCGCCCCGCGGGCCACTAGGTCACACACGTGATTCTGGGTCTTGATTTCGCAATGGCAGAGATCATATCAGTGCACACGGCATCACACCCGCTTAGCTCTATAGGTGCCACTAACTCTGCGAACCGCGAGGCAACGCCACGTGGCAGTAGGCCCACGCTGCCCGCTGGCTCAGGCCTACACTGCGGTCCAGCAGGGCTCACACAAATCCTTACCAGTCCGGACCGCCAGGATGGCGCATCATCGCAGGCTGCACACCCGCTCAGCACCTAAGGTGCCCCTACCTCAGTGCACCAAAAGTCACCTTCCCGTGGCGGTAGGCCCGTGCCGGCCGCAGTGTTTCCGGTGCCACCAACTCTGTGCAACGTAAGTCATGGACCCTTTCTGATTGAGTCTCGTGATATGCCAGGCGGACGCAGCCATGTCACCTCCGGCAGTGGGGAAGAACTGGGACATGTAGCGTCGTCGTCCCCCCTTTATACGTAAGCCGAGTGGGCTGGCTTGGCGTACGCCAGGCCAGCGCAGGGGTGTGAATAATTATCCCTGGGCTCTAGGCGTGGTTCATTTCTGGGCTGGACAGGAAACCAACTGATGTGTGTGTCTCTGTTGCAGTGTCTGCGCCACACGGCCCGCAATCGACAATGTTGCAATGTTGCATGCACCCGGAGGGTGGCCGCGCACCAAGGGATTGTACAAGGAGCACAAGGCCGCTCGGGCTCTTGGCTCATGCATGCCAACTGTTGTGTGTGTATCGCTATTGGTGCACCATAAGCCTAAGGCCTAGCCTCAATTGCAGCGCGAAAGCCACATCATATTTCCAGAATGCAAGCAGTAGTCAGACTAACATTAGGGATGAAAGTTCCTTTGTCTCAATACATGAGGCGGAAGGACACCTGGACCTCCGACCTTGGTCTTGCATGCGGCAGGCACCCCCTGAGAGAGTTACCATAGCAGATGATGACGACTCCCACACTAAGCACTGCGCTAATGAAGGACCAACGTATCCACACCCCACACACAGAATTCTTGCTCGAGGTACCCTTGCATGGAATGCCCTTGACACTTACGTACACAACAACCCATATGTCCAAACGTTGCACACACATACGACTCATTGCTCCGAGCTGTGGCATATCATCCACATAACTGTCACAGGTCAGAAGAGTGCCGGTTCTATGAGAGCCACCAACGCAATGGCAGAACATCCCAGGCGCATGCACAACGCCTGTCACGTGGAACTGTACCATGACCGAATGCTGCCTGCTGCCTGTTAGTGTCTGATGCATTGGTCTGCATGTTGTGGCCCTTGTCTTGCCCGTACTGACACGCACATGGCAATAAAGTCCACGCAACTTCACTAGTGTTCAACTGTGATGAGTGTTGACTAGAATGACAAATCGTGTGCCTCAATGAGCATTGTCCGTACACAGGGAGGGACTGACTGACGCATTTCACTTAGGGGTGAGTCCCTATTGCCGGCTCCACCTCTTTGAGCCAGACATAGTGGTTGGGACAGTTGCTGATAGACCTGTGCTCTTACGTGTCTTCAGCAATGTGAGTATGGTGTCCATATTCCTGCCATGTGGATCAATGTGATCCATCACTACAGGCTGTGTCCACCCAGTTGAGTGTGAGTAGGTATGCGAAGAGATGTTCTATTGTCAAATGTGATGGGGGACACTACTTTAGGCCTGCCAACGACTTTGACATTTCATACCCAGCCCTATTTCTAACATTGCGTGGGGCAAAGTTGAGGAATTGCGCGATTGTTGTTTCAGAGCAATGAGGCCACAGCTAGTGCACACATTCCCAGTCATCCCACTTACCATGTGTGTCACGCTCAAACATGCGCATTGCTTTCATTTCCCAAGGTGTACCTTTTTGGGCAATCAATATCCTTACATTCATCCATACTTTCATACTTGATCGATTATGGACATGACACATCTGTGTGAATTTGAATGATTTATACACATTCGGTGGCGTGTCGGAGCTGGAGCAGTACATGGCCATGCAAACCCCACATTACATTGTAGCCCAGTGGAGGGCCAGCCAGAGTCATTTAGGGATTGACAAGTACATTGGAAGAGGAAGAGTACAGTCCGCAGTCTGATTGCTGTGTCATTGGTAAGCAAACAAAATATGGCAGTCCATGTCGAGGTTCAAGGTGAGTGTCACAGAGTGTTTCGGGGGACAGTGGGAGGTGTTTTTACAGGGCATGATGCAGAGGGCAGAACCAAGCTGAAACAGGGCATATGGCGGAGAAGAATGCTACTGGCTCCTTCTTACTACAAAGGTGGACTCACCCGCATCTTCGTCCTCTATGTCATCTGTCTGACATGTGGGTGCTGATGTTTGGTCTGCAGCACTGTGTGCCACTGACACATCAGGGGCCGGAGATGTGTGTGTAGAAGTACCAGCAGCATTCATCAGCAACTGCCTTAGTGGCAGCAATGCGATGATGAGGATCTGCAGGGCATGGAAGATCCCAACAACTTTTCGCTGGTGTGCATCCGTGGCAGCCATTCTTTCCGCATGCATCCGCTCCATGTTCTCCATTATCCTCAGCATCTGTGCCAACTCTCAGCTGACATCGCTGAGGCCACTCTGACTAGACAGTTGTTCTCCTCTCAGAGTCATGACTGCAGTGATGTCGGGCATGGATTGTTGGACATCATGGAGCGAACAGTGGGTGTGCGTTAGGGAGTGTAAGTGGTCCCTGATGGGACTTAGACACCCACGTATGTCATCTAGTTTGGCTGCCATGAGGTCGAACCCCACCCGCACCTGTTCAGCCACCTCCTTCTGGCAGTCTAACACATGGCCTTGGAACGCGATGTGTTCTTCTGTGAGGTGCTGGGAGCCAGCCGTGGTGGTGGGTGCTTCCTGCTGTGTGGTCTGTGCAGGGGTTGGGGTCTCCTCGATGCAGCTGGGCTGCCCTGCTCCTGGAGGTGGGTTGCCGTAGCTGTCCATGAGCTGTTGTAGGGCGTCGGTGTCGAAGGTGTGGAGGTCCTCTTCATCATCACTGGTGAGTTGTCTGGTCTGCTCTGCAGGAGGTGTTGATTGTCCCTCTGCAATGTGAAGGGGAGATGCATTTTAACATTGTGTTGACATCTATGTTGACGCATTGTTCAAGTTTACATACAGACTGCATGACAATGTACATTGTGACTGTTTGGGAGGAGCTGACTATTTGATGCGGGACAGTGGACATTTGAACTACATCATGGATGTGAGGTTGTACACGTACATTATCATCTCACAGTTTCCTGCTATGCCAGATGTGATTGACCAGTTTCTATGCACAAGCGGAACCAGTTGTGTCCTCTGTTCTGTAGTGAGAGTGTTGCACTTTGTACCACATTGTCGTCAATGATGTTGTGCTGTTATTGCTATGTGTGTGTGCTGCATTGTGGGAGAGTCGCCCCTGCAGCTGTGATTTTGCTGCCCCTTATCCCTTTGAGGTGGTGTGCCTTTGATGTCTGTGCTTCTACAGAGCTGAGATGTTGCAGACTTGGCTAATTTTGGCTCTAGTTCGGATTTTGGACTCTTGGGCATGGTTTATCCGCAGATGTGTTGTTGACGTCAGGAGTTGTTTGTGCACGTGGATGTGTCAGAGTGTGACCTGCTCCTTTACGGATGTGTTCCACACTCAGTGTCGTGGCGTGCACCATGTCATGATAATTGGACTGCAGCCATGCTGTTCATCATGCAGTGTCACTTGCATTGTCAGTGTGGCTCACAGACACGCAGCTTTGCTGGTTTTAACACGTGTGCATGGGTTGGTTGTGAGATTGGTGCTGTGTGGAGAGGGACCCCTTAGTGCCCATAGTGGACGTGGGCCTACTTGCTGTTTGTATGTGTGCTGCAGTGTGCCAAGGGGATCAGGGACATGATCCAGAGTCATTGTGGGTGTGCAGTGTGCTGTACTTAATTGTGCATGTGTGCCATTGTGCCCATCTCCCCCCGTCCCCCCAGTCCCTGTTCGGTACTCACCCTGGTGCTGTTGTGTTAGGTCATGTCGAGCAGTGTACGGACCCCCAACTCCTGCCACCGTCTCCCCACTGATGACTGTGGCCACCATTTCCTCCATCTCATCCAGCTCCTGGTGTTCCGCTGGACTGCCACCTCCAGTCTGCATTGCTGCCTGATGGTTGTCAGCGAGTTTCTTCTTGGTTTTGCGCTTCGCATCATTCCAGCGCCTCTTGACCTCTCCAATTGTCCTCCTCCTCACTCCGACACCTTGTCCTGGATGGACTGCCATATTGCATTTTTATTTGCCGATGACACGTTGGAGGTGACGAACAGTTGTTGGTGGTGTTCTATCACCTCCGTGATGATGATCCTGTTTTCCTGTGGACTGAACCTCGTCTTCCTCGTCTTCTTCTCCTTGCCCTTCCGTGACCCCGAGGTCCCAGGCTGTTCCTCCTGAGGGCTTGTGGGGTTCTGGTCATCCTCTGTACTTGCTCCGGCTTCCTCCATGGTGCTACGCAGTTTGAATTATTTTGTTTGTGTTTTTTGGTGCTTTTATAGTGCATTTTCCCGTATGACGCATGGTGATTGCAGGCCTGACGCTGGTTATCGCAGATTGTTTTATCGCGGTTGGCCACATCGCAACTTTTTTCACGTTCGTGTTTCGCGTTTTTTGGCCGTCACGGTAATTTTATCGTGGTCATTTGACGCGTTGGCGTGAGACTATCGCATGGTACCGCCGTGTTGAGAATACAACGTTAACACAGCGTTATTTTCCCGCGATAGACTGCACTGTGCAAAGTTGCGTTAAGCTAATTTTGCAATAATTATCACACGTTCTTGAGAATATCCCCCTTTGTATTGTGCTAAACACAGGCCTGTGCGACTTTTTATTTACATATCATATAATTCCCAGAGTAATGCAATTTTTCAGTCTGCACAGTTTTTTTAAAAGAATGTATTTCTTTTAGCAATTCCGACAGTACAGTACAAAAAAAAAAAAACACTACAATTGTAGCCATCATCCCAAACACGTAGTAGATCAGGAATATTCCCACTCCCAGGGACCAGTGATTACATAACAGTTCATTAGAAATTTACCATCAGTTTATTCTTCTTCCCAGAAATGCGCCTCACTCCCCATGATTGCCAATAAGCCCCTACCCCTCAGATTCTTAAGTCTGCACAGTTATTTCAGAGAGTAAACAGTGTCTATAGATTAGACGTAAGAGTGCTTTTTCGGATATTGAGAGAGAAAAGCGGCAGGAGAAGAGCTTGAAATACGTAGGATGTTTGTGAAGGAGGGAGGTTGTGCACTAGGTTTCAGTGATGAAGAGGGCATCTAGGTTATGTTGGGGGAAGACTGAAGAGTGCGCATTGATAAGCACTCCTCCCACAACACCCTCAGTTGATGCTTATCAAGCAGGCAGAAGTATTTGCATGCCTGAATCCAGAAGTGGCCCCGAAACAGATTATCCTGGCATTGCTTGATATCTTGTCTAAGATAAAGCTTGCTCTGTCTCGAGAATCTCGCCCTATAAAGCAGCATACTATGGGTTGGTTTGCTTCTGCGTGCACAAAAATCCTGTCCGACCTGCATGCCGCCCTGCGCACTGAACCTAGAGATAGGGAATTGGTCAGGAGCTTGTGCGTAGCATACAAAGGGGCTACAGCAGCTAGGGTAAAGGAGCTGAAGGAAAAGACCTAGGAGGACCTCCGGGTAGCTAGTATGGCTAAGGACAGCTCTGGGTTTTGGAAGGGGGTAAATGCTCCCTATTTTAAGGAATCCTTTGGCCCTTCCACAGTGTAAATATTCAGGATTCAGTGTGGTTAGACAATTTTGTGCTGATCTACTCGAGTAGTAACTGGCTGTTTATAGTTTGAGAGCCTAAGGCTCATGCCGTGGTTGATACCCCCTTGGTTTTTGATTTAGAAGAAGTACAGAGGGCTCTGGGAGAATGTAGTAGTGGTAAGGAACCTGGCCCAGACGGGAGTCCAGCCAATGTCTTTTTGGATTGCTGGGCTCTGTGGACTCCACTCCATGTGAACGTATTCAATGCCGTTGCAAAGGATGGCCCACAGGCATAGTGAAAAAAATTAATCATTGCCCGAACCTACAAAAAGGGAGCTGCGACACACCCAAAGATGTATAGGCCCATATCGCTACTTGATTCCACTACTTGAGGAAGGGGCGAGGCGATAGGCAAGTATGCCGTTGCTAAGAAAGGTTCAATATTCTTAGCTTTTATGGATTTAATGGCTGTGTTTGATTGTGTCTCTCATTCCAAACTTTGGCCCCTTGTGGCTGAGATGGGTATAAAGGATGCCATTATTCCCTTTATAAGACAGATGTATTCAAAAGCGAGCGCTTGTGTGTGCTTCGGATGGGAAGCCGAATGCACAAAACCACTTAAGATTGAATGGACGGTGAGACAAGGGTGTGTCCTTGTCCCCTTCCTCTTTTCCCTGTACACCAATAGAGTGCAATCAGCTCTTATGGGGAGGCCCAAAGCGGTAACATATCAGCGGGAACCTGTCACCTCCCAATACTCCTCTATGCAGATGATGCCGTGCTCGTGGCAAGGAGTAGACGAGTGCTGCAGGGTCTAATAGAGGATTACAGAATCTTTATGAAGGATTTGGACTTGCAGGTGAAAGAAAGTAAAACCGTCAAACTGACTTGTGGAAAACAGCCAAAGAAACGTCCAGTGGTTAGCATTAACAATCGTGGGGTGGATGATTCTGAGAGCTTCTCATATTTGGGTATTCTCTTTGACACCAAATATTCATGGAAGCAGATGGTGGCTAGTCAAGCGACTATGTTAGAGAAGACAATTCTGGCTCTGTTTAATTGTAGTAAGAAACTAGGGGGGACCCTGTATACGAGTTGTTGAACATCTATGGGCCCGATGATTCCGATCTCATTCGGAAAGCATACGAATGACTCGGTTCCGAAATGCTTTCCGTATGACTCGGATCAGGGGAGTACGACTGTTGGACTTGGCCCTTTTTGCAGGGTTATTCCCAAACTTTTTGCTTCTTCCTCCTATTTTTTCCTGACCTGTTGTTGTTGGTTTTAGGACTCTGGGCACTTTACCACTGCTAATCAGTGCTAAAGTGCATATGCTCTCTGTGTAAATTGTTATTATGATTGGTTCTCCCTGATTGGCATATTTGATTCACTGGTCAGTCCCTAGTAAAGTGCACTTAGTGTGCCGGGGCTGGTAAATCAAATACTACTAGTGGGCCTGCAGCACTGATTGTGCCACCCACATGAGTAGTTCTGAAACGGTAACTCAGACCTGCCACTGCAGTGTCTGTGCGCAGTTGTTAACTGCCATGTCGACTTGGCAAGTGCACCCACTTGCCAGGCCCTAACCTTCCCTTTTCTTACATGTCAGTCACCCCTAAGGTAGGCCCAAGGTACCCCTGTGGGCAGGGTGCAGTGATTGTGAAAGGTAGGACATGTACTGGTGTGTGTGACATGTCCTGATAGGGAAATACAGCCAATTTCGTTTTTCACTATTGAAAGGCTATCTTGCCCCATAGGAAAGAATGGGGAATGCTTTGTAACATTTTACAAGCATATCTTCCCATAGGGATAAGATAGTTTTAGAAATGGGGGTCTCTAGTTGGCAGAGGTAGATACCTTTGTCCAAATAGGGACCCTTGCTTCTAGACAGGGTAAGGGGGATACACTTCTAAAATAAACCCTGCTCACCCCTTGGTAGCTTGGCACGAGCAGACAGGCTTATCTCAGAGGCAGTGTGTAAAGCATTTGTGAACACATACAGTAATACAGTGAAAACCCTACAAATGGACACCACACCAGTTTAGAAAAATAAGTAATCTTTATCTAAACCAAAACAAGACCAAACGACAAAAATCCACAATACAGTATTAAAAATAAGACTTTCAAATGGTAGAAATAGTTCAGTTCAATGCAAGTTGTAAATGCGACACTTTTCTCAAAAGTACCTTAGATGCGTCACGCAAAACAAACAAAATGGCCGCAGGGAAGGTGTTGCGTCGGTTCCTTACACTCAGGGAAGGTGATGCGTCGATTCCTTGCTCCGGGGGAGGTGAAGCATCGGTCCCTTACTGCAGCGCAGGGGAGTTGATGCATCGGCTCCTTACCGGAGAGGAGGTGATGCGTCGTTTTCTTACTGCATGGGGAGTTGATGCGTCTGTTTCTTATTGCGGCCCCTAACGATGCAACAGTCTTGGCGCCTCGATGCAATGCGTCGATCCGGTACAATGCGTGGTTTCGTGCAGCCGCACAGCAGGCTTCCATTGGGATCGGTGCGATGATCTCGGACTTCGGAGATCGTTGCACCCTATGCCTTGTGCGGCGAATTTCGAGCCAGGGCAGGCGCTGCGACGGTTTCTTCGGCGATGCATCGGAAACAGGTGTGGATACAACACGCTTCTTCGATGTTGCATCAATTTTCCAGCTCCCAGCGACAAACAGTCTCTAGAGGTCCTAAACAGCAGAAGGCACCTCTTTGCAGGTTGGAATTCCCAGCAAGGAAATTCAGGGGAGCTGGTGGTGGAGTCTTTGTGTCCCTGAGACTTCAGAACAGGAGGCAAGCTCAGTTTCAAGCCCTTGGAGAGCTTTTCTTCAAGCAGGTGCCAACGCAAACAGCAAAGTCCTTTTTCTCCTTTCCTTGGGAGCAAGCAGCCACTGCAGGCCAACCCAGACAGCAAACAGCACAGGGGCAGTATTCCTCCTCAGCTTATCCAACTCTTCTCCTTGGCAAAGGTTCCTCTTGATTTCCCAGAAGAGATCTAAAAGTCTGGAGTCTGGACGCCTCTTTTTATACACCAAAATCCTTTGTTCTCAGCCAAAACCAGTTCTGTGGGGCACTTTGCAAGTGCACAACAACCTCCATTGTTAGGGTGAGCCCTGACTCCAGACACACCACAGGGGGGCGGAGCCGTCATTGTGGAAGGCAGGCACAGCCCTATTCAGGTGAAGGTGCTACTTCTCCCACCACTCCAAATGCAGACCAAGCCTATTCAGCCCAGCCCTGACTCATCAGACTTCTGGAGCCGCTGCCCCTCTCCAGCCCCTGTCATCCAAAAGCCAGACATGCAATACACAAACCTAGCAGAGGCACACTGGATGGTTAGGTAAGAAAATGCCTACTTTCTAAAAGTGGTATTTTCAAACACAGAAAGTAAAAATCACCCTCACTAAAAGATGCACTTTAACATTCTGAGTTCAGGCATACTAAACTTGATTTTTCTACCTTGTTCCCAGGGGTAGTTATGTTTATAAGATGTTATAAACAAACTCCCCATTCTCTCCTATGGGAACAGGTAGCCTTGCAATAGTGAAAAACGAAATTGGCAGTAATTCACTATCAGGACATGCTACACACATCAGGGCATTTCCTACCTTTCACATACACTGCACCCTGCCCACAGGGGTACCTTGGGCCTACCTTAGGGGTGACTGATATGTAAGAAAAGGGAAGGTTAGGGCCTGGCAAGTTGGTGCACTTGCCAAGTCGACATGGCAGTACTAGACTGCACGCAGGTTCTGAAATGGCAGGCCAGAGTTACATTTTACAAGCTGCTTCTGTGGGTGGCACAATCAGTGCTGTAAGCCCACCAGCAGCATTTGATTTACAGGCCCTGGGCACACATAGTGCACTGTACTAGGGTCTGACAAGTAAATCAAATAAGCCAATAATGGAATCACTAATCCATAACAATAATTTACAAAGGGAGCACTTGCACTTTGGCACTGAACAGCAGTGGCAAAGTGCCCAAAGCATCTAGACCAGCAAAAATGGAGTCCAACACATAGCAAAACACAGGAGGTAAAGGCAAAAAATGGAAGGGAGACCCACGCCAATGGTGCCAGGTCTAACACGTGTCCCCTCCAGCTGAAATGTGGGGAGAACTACCCACCCTCTTGGGAGTTCTCTTCACTAGGACAGACCATCACCATTGGCGTGTTCTGTACCAGGGCGGTGTTCCACCGTAAAGTCCATCCCCGGTAGGGAAATGGACCACCTCAACAGCTTTGGATTCTCATCCCTCATTTGCATCAACCGTCTGAGGGGCCTGTGGTCTGTCTGAACCCGGAAGTGAGTCCCAAACAAGTATGGTCTCAGCTTTTTCAGCACCCAGACCACAGCAAATGCCTCACGCTCAATCGCACTCCACCTCTGTTCCCGTGGAAGTAACCTCCTATTAATGAAGGCTACAGGTTGGTCCAGGCCCTCCTCATTTAGCTGTGAGAGCACAGCCCCCAAACCATGCTCTGAAGCATCTGTCTGCACAATGAACTCTTCTAAGAAGTTGGGTGCCTTAAGCACGGGCGCTGTGCACATGGCAGATTTCAGGGCATCAAAAGCCTTCTGGCAGGCGTCAGTCCAATTCACTTTCCTGGGCTGCTTCCTGGAAGTGAGCTCTGTCAAGGGGACAACAATGGTGCCATACCCCTTGACAAATTTCCTGTAATACCCTGTGAGTCCTAAAAAGGCTCTCACCTCTGTCTGAGTCTTGGGGGGTTCCCAAGCCAGAATGGTATCAATCTTGGGCTGTAGGGGCGCCACCTGGCCGCTCCCTACCTGGTGTCCCAAGTACACAACTGAACCCTGCCCTATCTAGCACTTGCTTGCCTTGATCGTGAGGCCTGCCCTCCGCAGCGCCTTTAACACTCCCAGAGGTGGTGCAGATGTTCCTCCCAAGTGGCACTGAACACTGCAATGTCGTCCAGGTAGGCGGCACTGAAATCTTCCAGCCCAACCAATACCTGGTTGACCAACCTCTGAAATGTGGCAGGGACATTCCTCATCCCAAAAGTCATCACCCGGAATTGGTAGTGCCCATCTGGTGTGGAGAATGCTGACCTCTCTCTTGCCCCATCAGTTAAGGCGATCTGCCAGTAACCAGACGTTAGGTCAAACGTACTGAGGTACCGGGCAGCCCCCAACCGATTGATGAGCTCATCAGCACTGGGAATGGGGTGCGCGTCAGTCCTGGTGACTGAATTGAGCCCTCGGTAGTCCACACAGAACCAGAGTTCTGGGGTGGCACCGGGTGCGACAGCCTTCGGGACCAAGACCACTGGGCTGGCCCAAGGGCTGTTTGAGGGCTCAATCACCCCTAGCGCTAACCTCTTGGAGACCTCCTCCTTGATGCAAGCTCTGACCCTGTCAGTCACTCTGTAAATCTTATGTTTTACTGGAGGACTGTCCCCAGTGTCCACATCATGGACGCACCACTGAGTGACACCAGGGGTCAGGGAGAACAGGTCAGCAAACTGTCCCAACAGTTGGCGACAGTCACTCTGCAGTTCAGGGGTCAGGGCGGTAGAGAGGTTCACACCGTCCACAGACCCATCTTGCTCCTTTGCAGACAGGAGGTCAGGAAGAGGCTCAGTCTCCTCTTCCATCCCAGCATCTGTTCCTAGGAGCATGCCCACTTCGGACCTCTCCAAGTGGGGCTTCAGGCGGTTCACATGTAGGACCCGCAAATGGTTCCTAGGAGACTGCAAGTCCACCAAGTAGGTGACGTCACTCTTGCGCTCCACCACCTCAAATGGTCCGGTCCACTTATCCTGGAGCGCACAAGGCTCCACTGGGGCCATGACCCAAACCTTCTGTCCAGGTTGAAACTCGATCAGAGTGGCATTCTGATCATACCAGCGTTTCATTTCCTCCTGGCTGGCTTCCAGGTTCACTTGAGCGAGTTGCCTGAAGAGCTTAGTCTGGTTTCTGAAGGCCAGCATGTAGCTATATACATCCTGAGGAGGTTTACTGGGAGCTTTCTCCCATCCTTCTTTCACCAGACTCAGAGGTCTTCTTGAAGGATGGCCGTACAGCAGCTTAAAGGGACTGAACCCTAAGGACTTCTGGGACAACTCTCTGTAAGCAAACAGAAGGCATGGTAAGAGGACGTCCCACTTACTCCTCATGGGCTCACCAAGACCCATAATCATGCCTTTCAAGGTCCAGTTGAATCCCTCAACCAGCCCATTACCTTGGGGGTGGGAAGGAGAGGCGAACTTATAGGTTACACCCCACTCCTGCCACAGGGACTTCATATACTTAGATATGAAGTTTGTACCCCAGTCGGACACCACCTCTCTGGGGAACCCCACACAGGAGAAAATCCCCATCAATGCACGACCCACCACGGGGGCCGTCATAGTCCGGAGAGGGATGGCTTCCGGGTACCGGGTGGCATGGTCCCCCAAGACCAGAATAAACCTGTTGCCCATGGCTGTCTTGGGATCCAGAGGCCCCACAATGTCAATGCCCACCCTCTCAAAGGGGGTGCTGACTACAGGGAAAGGTTGGAGAGGAGCCTTATACTTCCTCCCACTCTTACCACTTGCCTGGCAAGTCTGGCAAGACCTACAGTGAGCATCATTATGCTTGCGCACTTGGGGCCAGTAAAAGTGGGTGACAAGCCTCTCAAAGGCCCCAAATTCCCTGCCAAAGGCACATCATGAGCCAGATCCAGTAGGAAGGCTCTGAAGTGCTGGGGTACCACCAGAACATGGGCTGACCCAGGCTCAGCAACCTTAGGCTTGCTATACAGGAGACCATTCTCCCAGTATATCCAATGTGATCCGGATTGATCACCTGCTGCCTGGTTTGCAGCCTGCTGCTGCAAACCAATGAGAAAAGGGCACATCTGCTGCTCCTGACAGAACTCCTCCCTGGTGGGCCCTCCTTGCTGCCAATGGGTCAGCTCATGCAGGTCCCCCAGTTCAGCTACTTGTTCCCCTGTAGGCTCCAGGGCATCCCCCTCAGGGTCTACCTCCTCCTGGACCATGGGAACTTCGGGGCCAGTTTCCCATGCCCCCTGCTTCTTCTCTTCCTGGCAGGCACCTGGGCCACTCTTTCAGGCTCCAGGTCCTCTTGAATGCCCTTACCGGCTGCCATTGACTGAGTGGTCACACACGCCCACTCAGGCAGACCCAACATCTCCAAATGAGACCTCCGCTCCACCTTCGCCCAAGGGGAGCTCTCCAAATCATTGCCTAGCAGACAGTCAACAGGCATGGCTGGCCTCACAGCTACTTTCAAGGTACCTGAGACCCCCACTCAAAGGGAACCTGTGCCACTTTGCAGAGGCACTCTGAATTTTCAGCGGCAACTACTGGGTAGAATGTGTTGGGGACCACTTGCTCTTCAGACACCAGCCGACAACTGACAGCTGTCACACTGGCTCCGGTGTCTCTCAGAGCCTCCACACTATGGCCATTGATGGTCACCCACTGCCTGTACTTTTTAGTGTTATCAGGCATGTGAGTCCTTTGGACCATCTCACTGTCTCCTAAAGAGACCAGGGACATCTCTGTGGGACCCCACCCACCTTGGGCACCCGACTCCTCCCCCAAGGTTACACTAGCCAGTTCCCGGGGCGGTGCGGCAGTGGGTGCGGTGGTAACCGGTTTGGGACACTTAGGATCCCCCTGGAAGTGGCCCACCTGACCACAACTAAAACAGGTCTTGGGACCCCTCTGAACAGGCTTACCTGTCGGGACCCATGGTTTCTTTTCAGTGGGAGGCTGGGAACCCTTACCTTGGTTCCCTTGGGGATTACTTTGGGGCCCTTTTTGGAACTCCTTCTGTTTACCCTTGTCCCTCCCACTCCTCTGCTGGGGACCCTGCCCACCCTTGGCGGAGTCTCCCACAAGACCTTTGTGGACCCTGGTACTGACCCAGCGGTCCGCCTCCACAGCAAACTTCCTGGGGTCAGTCAGCGTACTATCAATCAGGTGCTGCCGTAGCTCTGGAAAACAACTACTGGACAAGTGCTCCCATGCAACCAAATCATAGAGCCCCTGTAAATCAGTTACATTGCTACCCTTCACCCATCCATCCAGTGCTCTGCAAAAATAAGATACATACTCTACCCAAGTACTTGACTCCACCTTCTTGCAGTTCCTAACTTTCTGCCTATAAAGCTCAGGGGTCAACCCATACCTGCCTATCAAGGCTTCCTTCATGGGGGCATAGGACATCTGATCCTCAGTGGGCAAAGCTAGTAGGGCCTCTCTCCCTTCATCTATGAAGCGGCCCCACAACCCCGCTCCCCAATCTCTCTCATGGACCCGGTGGGACTTCATTGCTATTTTATAGGCCTTAAACAACTGCCCAATGTCCTCATGCTTCATGAAATCTTTGATAACATCTTTGGGAATTTATACTTTTCCTTCCCCAGGCACTGATGGTGTGCTTCCACCAGAGGGAGTGATTTCTAGACTCTTTGCTTTCAGCTCCAACTCCCTCAACACTCTCTCAAGCTCTAAAAGCATCTTCTTTTCCTCCATGGCCAATTTCTTGCTCTCCAACTCCAATCTCTTATTCTCTAAGTCACCCTGGCTCCCCAGCTTGAGCTTAGCAAGCTCCATTTCATGCACTCTGCATCTCTCCCTGTCCTCCAACTCTTCTGGAGACAGACACCTTGAAGACACTCTGCTGCCTTCCCTGGGAGGCACCCCCCCTCCAGTTAGGCCCATTACCCCATCCTGCTGCCCTTCTAAATTCTCCCCCACTGGCATTCCTTGCTTCCAACCAGGCCCTCAACCAGGCCCTCAGCGCCTTTTGGAATTCCTCCTTTCTGGTGAGGCCTTTCATGGAGATTTTAAATTTTTTGCAGATGGCTTTAAGTTGTGGCACAGTGTAGGTATCAACCCTCTCCTCTTCAAATTCAATATCCACAGATGCAAGTGATGCTGCTTTGCTCATGGTGAAAATTAGCAGTTCTCAAGATGCAAAAAATTCCCAGAAAAAAACTCTACTAAATGTATGTGGTTGCGTAATGGTCTGCACTATACTAGTAGTTTACACCAATCACTGTATGTAAGTCACAAATGCAAGTCCAGATCCTCACCGCTGACCACCAATGTTAGAATTGGGGGTCTCTAGTTGGCAGAGGTAGGTACCTTTGTCCAAATAGGGACCCATGCTTCTAGTCAGGGTAAGGGGGATACACTTCTAAAATAACCCCTGCTCACCCCCTTGGTAGCTTGGCACGAGCAGACAGGCTTATCTCAGAGGCAGTGTGTAAAGCATTTGTGAACACATACAGTAATACAGTGAAAACCCTACAAATGGACACCACACCAGTTTAGAAAAATAAGTAATCTTTATCTAAACCAACACAAGACCAAACGACAAAAATCCACAATACAGTATTAAAAATAAGACTTTCAAATGGTAGAAATAGTTCAGTTCAATGCAAGTTGTAAATGCGACACTTTTCTCAAAAGTGCCTTAGATGCGTCACGCAAAACAAACAAAATGGCCGCAGGGAAGGTGATGCGTCGGTTCCTTACACTCAGGGAAGGTGATGCGTCGATTCCTTGCTCCGGGGGAGGTGATGCATCGGTTCCTTACTGCAGCGCAGGGGAGTTGATGCGTCGATTCCTTACCGGAGAGGAGGTGATGCATTGTTTTCTTACTGCATGGGGAGTTGATGCGTCTGTTTCTTACTGCGGCCCCCAACGATGCGACAGTCTTGGCGCCTTGATGCAATGCGTCGATCCGGTACGATGCGTGGTTTCGTGCAGCCGCACAGCAGGCTTGCGTCGGGATCGGTGCGGTGATCTCGGACTTCGGAGATTGTTGCATCCTATGCCTCGTGCGGTGAATTTCGAACCAGGGCAGGCGCTGCGACGGTTTCTTCGGCGATGCGTCGGAAACAGGTGCGGATACGACACGCTTCTTCGATGTTGCGTCGATTTTCCAGCTCCCAGCAACAAACAGTCTCTAGAGGTCCTAAACAGCAGAAGGCACCTCTTTGCAAGTTGGAATTCCCAGCAAGGAAATTCAGGGGAGCTGGTGGTGAAGTCTTTGTGTCCCTGAGACTTCAGAACAGGAGGCAAGCTCAGTTTCAAGCCCTTGGAGATCTTTTCTTCAAGCATGTGACAAAGCAAACAGCAAAGTCCTTTTTCTCCTTTCCTTGGCAGCAAGCAGCCACTGCAGGCCAACCCCAGACAGCAAACAGTACAGGGGCAGTATTCCTCCTCAGCTTATCCGGCTCTTCTCCTTGGCAAAGGTTCCTCTTAATTTCCCAGAAGTGATCTAAAAGTCTGGGGTCTGGGCCCCTCTTTTTTTACACCAAAATCCTTTGTTCTCTGAAGGCAGAGAGTGTCTGTACCCAGCCAAAACCAGTTCTGTGGGGCACTTTGCAAGTACACAACAACCTCCATTGTTAAGGTGAGCCCTGGCTCCAGACACACCACAGGGGGGCGGAGCCGTCATTGTGGAAGGCAGGCACAGCCCTATTCAGGTGAAGGTGCTACTCCTCCCACCACTCCAAATGCAGACCAAGCCTATTCAGCCCAGCCCTGACTCATCAGACCTCTAGAGCCGCTGCCTCTCTCCAGCCCCTGTCATCCAAAAGCCAGACATGCAATACACAAACCTAGCAGAGGCACACTGGATGGTTAGGCAAGAAAATGCCTACTTTCTAAAAGTGGTATTTTCAAACACAGAATGTAAAAATCACCCTCACTAAAAGATGCACTTTAACATTCTGAGTTCAGGCATACTAAACTTGATTTTCCTACCTTGTTCCCAGGGGTAGTTATGTTTATAAGATGTTATAAACAAACTCCCCATTCTGTCCTATGGGAACAGGTAGCCTTGCAATAGTGAAAAACGAAATTGGCAGTAATTCACTATCAGGACATGCCACACACATCAGGGCATGTCCTACCTTTCACATACACTGCACCCTGCCCACAAGGGTACCTTGGACCTACCTTAGGGGTGACTGATATGTAAGAAAAGGGAAGGTTAGGGCCTGGCAAGTCGGTGTTCTTGCCAAGTTGACATGGCAGTACTAGACTGCACACAGGCTCTGCAATGGCAGGCCAGAGTTACATTTTACAAGCTGCTTCTGTGGGTGGTACAATCTTTTTTTTTTTGTAATTTTTTTTTAATTAAATTTTGCCACAAGGTACATTTTGATCACATATGACTTAAGTTCATTATTAACATTCCTTTCTTACGGTCCTTTAAGTTGAGTCACTTATCTCTGGCATACATTCAAAAACCTTGTTATTATCATGGCAGGGCGGGTACACAAAACACAAACCAATAACATAAAACCTATTACATTATATATATTATATACATATATTTATAAATCGTCAGGGCTTAACCGATTCTGTCCTATTTACTGGCTCAACGGATCCTTTTTTAAACCACTTGGTCATAGGTCCCCATATCCTACGTCCCTTCTCTCTTGCACGCCAACCCTTGTTATAATATAATGCCGTTTCCTGAACATGAATATTTAATACTCGATATAGCCAAGCAGTATATGACGGGGGTTCTGCATCTTTCCATACTGAGGCTATCAAAAGTCTGGCTACTGTAGTTGTAATAAACACAAAATCTCTATGAATTGTAGATAGTTCAGCTCGGCTATCATACCCAAATAGCATCATAGATGGGGTGATAGTAATCATACGATTATGAGCCCCCAGGCAAAGGATAAAGAGGTCTTCATAGAAAACATCCTGCCTAAACAGACTAGCCAGACAGAACCCCCCACAACACAGCAGTCTGGCACTGGGAAAGTCATGGTGGGTCTCATACATGGTAAAGAAGACGTAAACACGGGAGCGAAATCTGTGCACGGGCCAAACACTGTGCGCAGAAGATTTATGGAGAGAAGGAGACTGATATCGAATTAACTGACTATTTTTATTCACTGTCTGACACAGAATCAGTGGATGGCTCCCTCTCGATGACTAGCGCCAGCGAGGCAGAAAACGAGAACCTACAAGACGCTAGTGTAGGGGATTCCGCTATAACGCTACGGATGGCTAAAAGGGTGACTAACCCTTCAACACATGCTAATTTAGGTGGACAAGAACTAAACTGGGAGTACTCGCCGGTAAATCAACTAGTGGGGGGCAGAAGTAAGCAGGCCCCGGATATGGAAGAAGCCCCTACCACAACGCTGGACGCGATACTACAGTCAGTCATGGCACATCGAGAAGAGGCCCGACAAGATAGCAGGCGTTCTCAAGCAGCCATACGGAAAGTACAGGGCTCAGTCCGGAAAATAGCGAAAGTGTGCACCGAAATTGCGGATCGTATAACGGAACTGGAAACACGAACGGGGAATATGGAAGCAGACATGGTGTCAATACAGGTGCAGTCCGCATCACATGAGGCCAGGTTCACAGATGTTCAGTGGAAACTCGAAGAGCAGGAAAACCGCCAACGGAGAAATAATCTCTGATTTTTAGGTATCCCGGAAGACAAAGGGGGTACAGATATCCGCCTCTATATGATTGACCTCTTAGCTAAAGCTTTTCCTGAGGTAGAAGGCTGGAATTGGGCACATGAAATCCAAAGAGCGCATCGGGTGCCCATGACTGCTAAACAACCGTCAGCTGTAACCGGAGATGGCAGACCCCGAGCGGTACTTGTTTATTTCGGGAACTTTCTTCTCCGGCAGACTATTTTTGAGAAAGCCAGACCAGATCGCAAGCGTAAGCTGGAAGATGTAGAGTTTTTTACACGCCCTGACTTCTGTCATGTAACTGTTGAGCGGCGCTGGAGATTAAGACAGATGTTAAGCCTGTTTCAAGCAATAGGAGCGCAGGCATATCTTATGAACCCAGCAAAGCTAAAAATTGTAATTGGGGATAGTACTCGCTATTTTACATCAGAAGTCAAGGCTAAAGAATTTTTGGAGGAATTAAAGGGGAAGAAGTAGGATGGCTCGGGGCAGGAGATAATATCAGTATATATGGCTTAGTGTGGCAAGTAACCTAATGTTATGATCTAATAATGTTAGAAAATGTGCTAACCTAATGTTATGATGTAATAATGTTAGACACTATGACAAAGAGGTTACGGGGGGGGTGTATCATGGATCATGGTGTAATGCTGCCACATCGCCAACTTGACCATTGGTCTAGCTGCTTCCAGGGGGAGGAGATGGGGGGGGGAAGGAGGGAGGGTAGGGTGGGGTGTTGGGCCACAGGGAGGTTGGGGGAGGGGGAGGGGTGAGAGAAAAAGCCAGACAAGGTACATAGAGAATGTGAAGAGGAAACAAAGATTTAGTAAAATGAGTATAGAGCAGGCAAGGTGGGTACTTCGAGGTGTAGGGTATGGATAAGCTAAAGATTTGCACAGTTAATGTGGCAGGGCTTAATGATAGGACTAAAAGGGATAAGATTTATGAAATTTTGCGATATATATTGTCCAGAAATTATTTGCTTACAAGAAACACATATTCCCTGGGGTAATCGGGCGGTACTTCAGATAAATGGCTACGACTTGGCAGTCTGCTCCTCACAGACATCCACGATTAGGGGAGTAGCGATTTTTATTAAACATAAAGTGGGAATAAGTAAGCGTACCCTGGCAGATAAATGGGGCCGATGGGCAATTGAATTGAATTGAAATAACATTTATATAGCGCATGGCTACCCGGAGGCATCCCAGCGCTGGTAGTAGCAGTAGTGGTGAGTTTCGCCAATTAGGGGAAAAGCGAAGTTTTTAACAATTTGCGAAAGGCTAAGTGGTTGGATTCTACACGTAGTTGGGGAGGAAGGGAGTTCCAGAGTCTGGCCGCGTTAAAAGAAAATTGCCGACCCCCGCTTCTGGCTTTCCTGATCCTAGGGACGATGACAAGATTCATAGTCTTAGAGCGAAGGCTTCTGTTGGGCCGGTAGGGCTGGATGGTGCTCTGAAGAATGGAGAGGCCTGTTCCAGCTAGAGACTTGTGGGTAATACATAGAGCTTTAAAATTGACTCTCTCCCGGATTGGTAGCCAATGGAGTGATCTCAAGGCAGGTTTGGCTGAATGATGTTTAGGAATGCCTAATAGAAGTCTTGCTGCCCAGTTTTGTATTGTCTGTAGTTTGGAGAGGGTAGCAGTGGGGGCACCCAAATAAAGGGCATTCGCGTAGTCCAGCCGGGACAAGATAAGGGCCTGGACCATAATTTTCCTTGCTTGGAAAGGAAGAAGGGGAAGAACCTTCCGAATCATTTTCAGGATACCATAGCACGTGGCTACCGTCATCCGTGCTTGTGTCTTAAATGTGAGGTCTTGGTCAATCCAGACACCCAGGCTTTTTAACTGGGTCTTAGGGGTGGGGGCTAGGCCAAGAGAGGTCGGCCAAATTGCTTTTAGATCAAGGGGAGAACGATTGCCCAGGATCATAACTTCACTTTTTTCCCCATTCAGTTTCAGGAAGGACTCGTTCATCCAGTTGGCAATTTCTTCCAAGCATGGACACAGACTGGGAGGGGAGCTTTCGGCTCTGTTGAGCCCAATCACAAGTTGCGTGTCATCTGCATAAGTGACCATGTGTACTCCAAAAGGTGAGACCACCTCTGCAAGGGAGCAAGTATAAACGTTAAATAAGGTGGGACTCAGGGAAGATCCCTGAGGTACTCCACAACAGAGGGGCATCTGCTTAGAGTTCACCTCATTGTCAAAGACCTGAAAGGATCTGTTGCTCAGGAAGTACTGTAACCATGACAGAGCGATTCAAGTAACACCCAGTTTTCTGAGTCTGTGGACCAGGATGCAATGGTTTACTGTGTCAAAGGCCGCGCTGAGGTCAAGAAGAAGGACCACAGCGGTGCCTCAGGAGTCCACTATTTTTCTTGACTCTTCCACTACTGAGAGCAAGGCCGTTTCTGTTCCCTGGAGGGGACGGAAGCCTGTCTGAGACCGATGGAGAAGCTTGTGAGTCTCTAGGAATGAGGATAATATTGAATTGAAATATTTTTCAGCAATTTTGCTGACCCCTGGAAGCAGAGATATGGGGCGGTAGTTTCCCAAAATGGAAGGATCAAGGCTGTTTTTTTTAAAAAGTGCCTTTACCATAGCTTCCTTCCATGGGGGAGGGACCACTCCAGAAGAGAGTGAGGTGTTAATCAATTCTAGGATTACAGGGGAAACAACGCCTGCCACCTGCCTCAGTATCTTTAGAGGGGGCAGGGTCTTTGGGTGATCCACTTTTTACCTGAGTCAGGAGGCTTTCTAACACAGGCATTTCCATCACCGGAATAGTGGCCAAAGAGGGCTGGTTACTACAGGATTGGTAGAACAAAGTACAGTCTTTAATGGGGGGAAATGAGGTAAAAATGGTTTCAATTTTATTGGAGAAGAACTCCGCTAAGTTGTTACACCGTGCACCTGAGGTATCAGGGATAACTGGTGGGGGGGGAAACTCTAGAGAGAGTTTTGGCAATACCAAAAATCTCACGGGCGGAGTTAGTTGCTGATAAGATTTTATTTTCGTAGTAGGCTGCCTGGGCTACTTTGATTTCGGCTTTGTATAAATTAATGCTTTCTCTATATTTTAGTTTCCTGTCAGTCGAGAAATTTTTCCTCCAATCTCTCTCAAGCTTTTTGCAAATTTGTCTTAGGCCCCGAAGTTTGGCTGAGTACCATGGCTTCCGGTTACTTCCTATTTTCGCTTGAGTCCTTTTTGCAGGAATAAGCGCATCTAGTGATTTTTGAAGCCAGTTGTTGAGATTGTCATTGGCCATAATAGCATCTGAAGAAGACACCGGTTTGGTTTCTTCTAGAATTGTGGTCCAGTGTTCAATTGACAATTTGGACCAGTCACGTACTTTAGAGTAGATGGGTGTCATGTGTGGGACCATGTGGGGCGGTGCCCAGGTAAAAGGTATAAGGAAGTGATCTGACCATGGGACAGGGGTAGGTTTCTCTCCTTTTAGGTCCTCCGTATTTGAGAAGATGGGATCTAATAGATGCCCCCTATGTGGGTGGGCTCACTAACTTTTTCTGTGAGTTGAAAGGCTGCTAGATCCTCAGTAAGTTCGGTTGCCGACATCTGTAGAGGGTCTTCAAAATGGAGGTTAAAGTCCCCCAATAGAGTAAAGTTGGCCAATGTGCTAGCCAGATTTGCTGCCAGGTCGGGTAAAGAGTTACAGAATTCCACTGAGGAACCCGGGGGCCGATAAATTAATATACCAGAGAAAGTGAGAGCTGGAGAAAATTCGATAGAGAAGACAGCGTTCTCACAGTCTGGCAAAGGGCTGCCAGTCATCCGACAGGTCAAACCGTGTTTATAGATAATGGCTATCCCGCCCCCTTTCCCTGTGGGTCGGTCCGACCTCTGTATGGAATAGCCAAGAGGGAGAGCTAGAACGAGGTCGGGGTCAGAGCTAGGAGTAAGCCATGTTTCAGTGAGAAACAATACCTCTGGCATTTCTTCTTCGAGAAGGATGGAGATTTCTACCGTATGTTTGGGAAGTGATCTGCAGTTTAGTAGGAACATTTTATATTTCCTAGGTTTAATAGGATGGGAGCGAGAGTCTATTGTCAGATGGAGTCTGCAGTGGGAGCATTTGAGAGGGTCGCTAGCGGGTGAGATGGAGTGTTTGCATATTTCTCTTATCGGGCCTGCTAGACTGCGTAATTCTTCTGCCTCATACTGCATCCGCTGAGAAGGGCGAGGAGCAGGGGTTATGGCCCCTGGCCCCGGCCGGACGCTGTGCAATTGTCTCATTAAGCACAGGGTTGACAATTGGGACTATCTATGCCTCAAATCAGGATGATCCTGAAATTTGGAAAGAGCTGGAGATAGAGTTAGCTACATGGCCAACCCCACTAATTCCATGTGGAGATTTTAATATTCATCTTGGGACTTCACGGGAGATAGGCTTGGGGTACACTGGAAGAAAACCAAAGGTTAATCGGGCAATAAATACGCTTAAGGCTAGCCATGGGTTAGAGTATGTGTGGGCGGCCAAGAATGATAAAGATCCAGGATTTATGTACTTCTCATGTCCACATCAAAAAAGCGTACGTTTGGACTACTTTTTGGTCTCAGCTCAGATTCTTGGGGAGGCGGAAATCACCAAAATGCCCCAAATCTTCTCAGATCATAATCCTCTCCTGTTGGGAATAACTCACCAGGGTAGGGAAGGGAAGCCTCGTCCATGGACTTTTGATAGGAAATTATTAGCTGATGAAGACTTTTTAAAGTTTATTAAAGACTGGACCAGGAGTTTTTGATACCAACCGCTATAGTACCTCCCGTGCGATGGTGTGAGATGCATTTAAAGCTAGTCTTAGGGGACAAGTAATAAGCTTTGTTGGTCAGCGGCGTAAGCATCGCAAGGACCAAATTACTGCTCTTATGACTAAATTGGCACAACTAGAGACAGAACATATTAATTTGCTAGGGCAGGGGAATTTTGAGAGATTGGGTGAGGTTAGGAAAGAGACAGCAGTAGCTAAGGCGGAAATTAATAGTCTGTTTCAAGTACAAGTGGCTCAGGCATACCAGACATATCAAAGAGAGAGGTATGAATATGGGGAGATGGCGGGCAGATTATTGGCTCTTAGGATCAGGCAGCGGGCTACATATAATAATATTGCCGAAATTAAGAACTCTGATGGGCAATTGCAAAACACCCCGATAAAAATCACGGAGGTGTTTGAACAATTTTACAGTAAACTATATCAACTGGATCCTAGCGACTCAGGACAGGTGAGAAGTACGAGGAATTATTTAGGATCTGGTAGATTGGATGCAGAGACACACTCTGAACTGGAAAAGGAAATCTCATTGGAAGAAACAAAGATAGCTCTGAACGCCCTATCTTCGGGGAAAGCATCTGGCCCTGATAAAATTCCAGTTGAAATATATAAAGTACTGCAACCAATTTTGGTTCCAATATTACAAGATTTGTTTTTAGATGTGCAATATCGTGGGATACCCCCCAGATCATGGTAGGAGACCGACATAGTAATATTTCTAAAAAAAGGAAAACCACCTGAGCTGCCAGGATCATACCGGCCTATATCGTTAATAAACTCCGACGCCAAAATTTACTCTAAGGTCTTAGCCAATCGGCTCCAGGGGATCATAGCTAAATTGGTTTCGCCATGGCAGCATGGCTTTATACCTGACAGAGGTACTACAGATCATATCCGACGGGTGATCTCTTTGATAGACATAGCGGAAGTTAAAGGAGATGGTTTGGCTGTGATCCTCTTGGATGACGAAAAGGCTTTTGATCGGGTGACGTGGCAATATCTCTGGGAAATTTTGGCGGAGAGAGGGTTTGGCCCGCGGCTGATTACTGCTATCCAGGCGATGAATTATAAACCTACTGCAAGGCTGCAAGTGATGGGGAATGCTTCTGATCCAATTTCGGTAGCACGGGGCACCAGGCAGGGCTGCCCGTGTTCCCCAATCCTTTTTGCTTTATATATAGATCCCTTCGTTAATCAGCTGATTTTAAATGCCGCAATTGAACCGTATCGAGCTAATGGCTACGGGACCAAAGTGCTCGCTTATGCGGATGATATCGCCGTAGTTACATCTAGGCCAGGAGTGGCAATTACGGAGATTGAAAGTATGGCAGAGGAATTTGGGAGCAGGTCAGGCTACCGACTTAATAAGGGTAAGACTCAGGTAATCTGTTCGAGACAGTGCGTATTACAAGATCAACCACAGACTGACTCTGCCATGTACCTGGGGGTAAGGATAGGATTTAAATTAGATATGTTATGGACAAATAATCTCGATCCTATACTTAAGGATATCAGCGAGGAGCTTTGGCGAATAGACAAATTACATTTAACTATAGTTGGTAGGATAAATGTGTTAAAAATGAAAATCTTTCCTAGAATTCTATACCTGTTTTGTTCCATTCCCCTCGAACTGCAGTCTAATATAATCCAGAAAATGAATGCTATTTTTCGAACTTCATTTGGAATTATCATAAAATAAGACGGGCTTTGAGAATATTAACTCTCCCCCGGGAGAGAGGCGGTTGGGCTGCCCCGAACCTACTTTTTTACTACTGGGCAGCTTTTTTGCAACAGATGGGTACTCTCTTGGTGGAGGAGAGGATGGGTAGAGAGGATGACCTGCCTTCTATATATCAGCTTGCCATAGGAAAGGAAGCAGAAGGGTTGTTTCTTAGACAATGGGAGTCGAGCTACTATAAGAACATCCGCTTTAAATGCATCAAAGCAGCCAGGTCGGTCTGGATAAAAGTCAGTAAGACTTTGAATGTTCCCAAACTTAATAGATATACACCGTTATGGGGGTCATCACTTTCCAGCAGAAATAATGGATGGTATGGCTAAGGACTGGGAGCGGGCAGGTATAATATGGGCTCTGTGTTTATATAATGACGAAGCACAGATAATCCCCTTCTCGAATTTAGTAGAGGAGTTCGGAATTGATAAAGGGACATTGTTTAAGTATATCCAAATGAAGGGGTGTCTAAAAAGCTTGGAAAGGGGATCGTTTAGCCTAGGAGCAATACCCCTACTGGATAAAATACACCTGGGGGGCGCCCGGATTGGGGATTTCTATAACATACTGCTGGAAACTGTACCAGATGATTTAGGCAAAACAGAGACACGATGGGCAGAGAAACTCGGGAATGCAGAGGTAGATCTAGACATGTCCTTGGAACTGGGGAGAAATACTCTCTTGGCGGTCAATTTAAAGACACAACATTATAAAACTATTTGTGATTTATACTATACCCCAGCCAAGCTGTATAAGTGGGGGAAACGAGAATCGGATAAATGTCCTAGATGTCGCCAGGGCCCCGCTGATATTATCCATATGTTCTTTTCATGTAACTCCCTCATCTCATTAAAAAAGGGAATTGAGAACTTTTGACAAGAAACAACTAATCGTATGATTACTGTGGGTGGTACAATCAGTGCTGCAAACCCACCAGCACCATTTGATTTACAGGCCCTGGGCACACATAGTGCACTGTATTAGGGTCTGACAAGTAAATTAAATAAGCCAGTAATGGAATCACTAATCCATAACAATAATTTACAAAGGGAGCACTTGCACTTTGGCACTGAACAGCAGTGGCAAAGTGCCCAAAGCATCTAGACCAGCAAAAATGGAGTCCAACACACAGCAAAACACAGGAGGTAAAGGCGAAAAATGGAAGGGAGACCCTCGCCAATGGTGCCAGGTCTAACAGATAGAAACATAAAGTTTAGGCTCTCTGAACTCAGAATTTATTAACACATCTTTTACTAAAAATGTTTTTTAAATTGTGTGTTTGAAAATGCCACTTTTAGAAACTAGTGTTACAGCAAACAAATGATGGACGGAATGCTGACAATGCAAACATTCTCCCCCAGTCAAAAGATCTGGGTTAAATCCATCGTTCTTTTGCCCACTACGCCACCCCAGTTTGGACCCAGCCATATGCAAATCAGTCTTGACCCTGTGCCCCATGGGAACAGTCCAGACCGAACTGCCAGGCCAGGTCCTCCCTGGACCGGAAACAAGCATCCTGGGACCAGTTTCAGGGTATGTCACCCTTCTTCAGCCAGGCTAGCTTGAATCCAGTGGCACAGTGAGCAAGGGACCCACGTCTGGGCATACCCATCCCACTTAGGGTGAAAAGTGTTACAGCAAACAAATGATGGACGGAATGCTGACAATGCAAACATTCTCCCCCAGTCAAAAGATCTGGGTTAAATCCATCGTTCTTTTGCCCACTACGCCACCCCAGTTTGGACCCAGCCATATGCAAATCAGTCTTGACCCTGTGCCCCATGGGAACAGTCCAGACCGAACTGCCAGGCCAGGTCCTCCCTGGACCGGAAACAAACATCCTGGGACCGGTTTCAGGGTATGTCACCCTTCTTCAGCCAGGCTAGCTTGAATCCAGTGGCACAGTGAGCAAGGGACCCACGTCTGGGCATACCCATCCCACTTAGGGCGAAAAGTGTAACAGCAAACAAATGATGGACGGAATGCTGACAATGCAAACATTCTCCCCCAGTCAAAAGATCTGGGTTAAATCCATCGTTCTTTTGCCCACTACGCCACCCCAGTTTGGACCCAGCCATATGCAAATCAGTCTTGACCCTGTGCCCCATGGGAACAGTGCAGACCGAACTGCTAGGCCAGGTCCTCCCTGGACCGGAAAAAATCATCCTAGGACCGGTTTCAGGATTTCACCCCTCATCAGCCAGGATAGGTTGAATCCAGTGGCACAGTGAGCCCGGGACCCTCATCTGGGAATACCCAGCGCACATAGGGCGAGAAAGCAAAAGACACACAGTCGATGGACGGAATGCAGAACAAATCAAAACATTCACCCCCAGTCAAGAGATCTGGGTTAAATCCATCATTCTTTTGCTCACCATGCCACCACAGTTTAGACTTGGCCATATGCAAATCAGTCTTGACCCTGTGCCTCATGGGAACAGTCCAGCCCGAACTGCCAAGCCAGGTCCTCCCTGGACAGGAAACAAGCATCCTATGACCGGTTTTGGGGTTTCACCCCTCATCAGCCAGGATAGCTTGAATCCAGTGGCACAGTGAGCCCGGGACCCACGTCAGGGCATACACGGCGCACTTAGGGCGAGAAAGCAAAAGACACTCAGTTGATGGACGGAATGCAGAACAAATCAAAACATTCACCTCCAGTCAAGACATCTAGGTTACATCCATCATTCTTTTGCTCACCATGCCACCCCAGTTTAGACCTGGCCATATGCAAATCAGTCTTGACCCTGTGCCTCATGGGAAGAGTCCCGCCCTAACTGCCAAGCCAGGTCCTGCCTGGACCGGAAACAAGCATCCTAGGACCGGTTTCGTGGTTTCACCCCTCATCAGCCAGGATAGCTTGAATCCAGTGGCACAGTGAGCCCGGGACCCACGTCTGGGCATAACCGGGGCACTTAGGACGAGAAAGCAAAAGACACACAGTTGATGGACGGAATGCAGAACAAATCAAAACATTCAGCCCCAGTCAAGAGATCTGGGTTAAATCCATCATTCCTTTGCTCACCATGGCACCCCAGTTGAGACCTGGCCATATGCAAATCAGTCTTGTCCCTGTCCCTCATGGGAACAGTCCAGCCGGAAGTGCCAAGCCAGGTCCTCCCTGGACCGGAAACAATCATCCTAGGACCGGTTTCGGGGTTTCACCCCTCATCAGCCAGGATAACTTGAATCCAGTGGCACAGTGAGCCCGGGTCCCACGTCTGGGCATACCCGTCCCACTTGGGGGGACAAATGCAAAAAGAACAATTGACGGACAGAATGCAGAACAATGTCATACATTCACGCTATATCCATCATTTTTTTACTTTCTCGCCATAAGTGCGCCGGGTATGTCCACAGTCCAGAATTTGCAGCATCGCTTTGTGCTCACAAGATCCCACCTTAATTACTTACTGTTAATGTTAGGTATTTCCGCTAACTCTTACTCTTTGCAGGGGCAGAATCCGTGCCCGGGTGATGGAACCTCTACCCAAACCAATTTGCACATCATGTTTTTTTGTATATTTTATAGGTCCGAGAAGGCTTAATATCAGACAGCGCACACCAGCCCTTTCCTTCCTACTACTGCTTGATGGGCCACTGATATGTCAGGCTGTTGCATCTTACATCTGGCAGTGTCTAGGGCTCAGAAGACATGCTCTGTTATAAAGGGTTACTGAAGTGGATGGTAATGCTGGTGCACCTACTTTGTATCTACATTTTAACGAAACATACACACTTTACTTATATGTATGGGTTTTATTGGGGTTTTTAGGTAATGGTGGTAAATTCTGTTACATTATCGTCGCTTTTCTCAAGTCAATTTTAATGCTCATGTAGATTGTAATGTGTAATGTGTATGGGTTTAAATTAATTTTATGGTTATTTCTATGTTTCAAGATAGGTATTTTATGATGGAATTTTAGCGTCTAGCCCAGCTTTTATGATCCTGTCAGCGATCCCTTTTCTCCTTTGCGGTGCTACATGAATTGGAAATATGATGTTTTAATTTCTAAATGTACTTTTATGCTATGGAAATGAAGCAAAATAAAGTTTATTGATTGACTGACTGACTGAACTTTTCTATGCTTTGTACTCTGTGAAATTTGGGGGCTATAATGATGAAAGCCAGTGACTACCTTTGCAGGTGCTCCCTCCCCTCTATGTTCCTTTGTTCATGCAAGTCACGCTGTCTTTTTTACCCCATTTTGCGGGCCCAAATTGTCAGAGGCCACTCAAAACGTAGATGTGGGGCACCCTTTGATATACCATAGTAAAGGTAGATCTTCAATCGATCTCCCCAACTTGCAATATTGAGGGGACAGTCCTGCCACAGGACCCGACAAGTGACATCATTTGGAGGTTTATGGGGGGTAGTAGCTGCATCCAAGATACATTTCTGCTTATCACCCCATGTAAGCGATGGCCAGTGGATTTAGGCAGCATTGGACCACTTTGAGTTTACTTTTGTTGTGGGCTTCAAAGTTTTAGCGAACTTCATGTCAATATTATTTGCAATTTGAAGCACAAGCATTTAAATATGTGTACCCAGTAGATGCTTCACAGTCACTAGCACAGTACCTAACATTAGGTTTCCCCTTACAAGCTCAAAACATCTGCATATTTGTGAGCATGACATTTTCAAAATGAAGTACGGTTGCTGCCTACAAAAGAACATAAGGACATCCCCATTCTTCACTTTGTCATCTCCTGTTCTTTGCTTTCAGGCCCTGTATGAGGGGTGTACACTAGGTTTCCCACCAAATCAGGCCTATGAGCTTTGTAGCTGCTCAGCTGCATGTAGGGAGTGTAAAGAGGGAATGGGTGCCCTTCCAAAAAAAACCTCTGAGCATAGTAACTGTGCTCTTATCAAGTTATAGAATGTTACACTTTTGAAGAATTCACAGACACTGATTGACAGTGGGTTGCTGCCCAGCGGTCAGGACTTGAAAATATAAGCCTCAGTTTCTTTTGAGTTCCACAATATCTCTTGAGGTTCCACAACATCTTTTTGGACACAGACCTGCATAGACCCTGCTGTTGTTGGTCCTTCTGTTATGTGGAACTGAGTACTGTCCATTTCCTCACTAGGGAAAAGCCTGAAGACTCGGCTGAAACTCTGCTTGACTGTCCTGTTACAGAGCCCGGAGTCAGCTGAAGTAGTCCAGTGACACAAACGTACAGTACCATTTAGAGAGTGACTGAACCTTATTTAGCGGTGGGGTTCTGCAAACAGGAACTGTGGACTTTTCTGCATGCCTGCCACCAGGCATCCAGATTATGATGGCGGCCGCTCAACCTATTTGGGACGGGGTTCCTGTCACTAGATTTGTCTGCCCAGGACTGCTGTGTGAAACATTTATTTCCTGGAAATTTTAATCAAACAGTGACTCCCACATGCAAGGTGAAAACTCTTTGCCCATCAGGACACCTTACACCTTTAGAGTTCATTTTTCAAAATCAAAAACTGCAGAGCGTGGCCGAAACAACATGATACTCACTTAGTAAAGGGATCTCCCTCTACTGAAACAACTGTACCCTTGGTTGCACGGAAATCATTGAGATCCCCTCCGGCAAGAAAGGAATCTCAACTTTAGTTATTTACTGATATCTGAATGATCCCTAAGTATTGATGCCCTCTCTGTCCCTTAGTGAAGATCAGAGGATAGCTGTCTCAACAACTCCATTTACAAATGCAAGTGCGCCCTCTATGTGCCAACCTATAATGGTTTGCTCTTAGTTGACCATGCTGCTTTAACAGATGTGTCCTGAGCAGTAGCCAGACTTAGAAGGACCTGTGTGGCCCTATGTGAGCCAAGCCCCTTGTGCCTGTGAGATAGCAAATCTTTTTCCTGGGTCAGACTGTGGTCTCCCTCCCCTCACCCACATTCATTTTCAAGGTTGAACTCTCCTCAGTGATGAACTTCTGACCCGGAAGTTCTAGGGTGCAAGGGAACTGCTAGGGCGCCCAGGCAACAAATGTATTATATGTATGTATTAAAGAAACCAGGACAATCTAACTAGAAGATAGGTTTATATTCCTTTCTACAGTAACTCATTTTTCCCAAACTAGGAGAAGCTTTTCATTTCATATGCTAGATGCTGGTACATTGTACTCTTGACTGTCACTGTGTTTTTATTGTTTCAACTTATTTTCGGTGTAAATGATCGATAATATTATAAATAGTAATAGACTGTCACTGTGCAATCTCTAGTCATCCATTATCTTCAATTGTCTTAATTAAGAAGGATGTTAAGTTTGACCTTCTCCAGATGTGTGGTAACAGAATATCATTTGACATAACTATCATATCCTAAATATCTTTTACAAATATGACACACCGTTGGAGTTAAAAAATAAAAATCCACAGAGAATGAGACAATACTTTTATAAATTATATTTCAGAAACAATATTTATGTCAGATGATAGTTCTGCGTTCGATATTCTGACATACAACTTACTGTAAGCAGCTTGCGCCTTCTCTCACACTGATCAAGTAGCAATGTTAAATAGAGCTAAATGTCAAGACAAAAGGATGACAACCTCCAAAAAACAGGGAGAAAGTCACCTAAGAAGTAAGGTCAAAGACAAACACAAGTCGTAAGAAATTTCCCAAGAAAAAAAGTAAAACAATACACCACACAAGAGCATAGGTCAAATAATCAAATAAAGTGGAAACGTTTGAAAGCTTAATAGATAACCAATTGGCTTCATCATGCTCAAACTTGGCAGGGAGTTATCAGAGATGATCAATTAAAATATCTGTTGGAAGCCCTTGCATAACTCATTGGCTAATCGTCTAGCAAAGTATATTCTCACTCTGAAACTATTGAACTGACTTAGTCATCTGTCCATTTAGCAGCCTATCCACCATGATAAATAAACATGTATATTTACTCATATGTCACTGTACTACTACACATAGGTGTAACGCTTCACTTTTTTGATGTGCACCATTTACACTATATTACTATGTTTACAACTAGGTGCAGACTTACATGTCTTACTCTCTCCAGTCAAGAGGTGAAGCCTGGTACAACAGAATTTATGAGTTTAAAGTTACTTCTACTAACGTTGTACACATAGATGGAGATCTCTTCTACTGTGGCAGAGCTATCCATATGGGAAAGCACAGTGATTGTTATTAAAGTTTATCATTCTTTAATAAAATTATAAGAAAATGTTTTAATGTTCATTAATGTTCATTATAAATGTACATTAATTTAAACTATCATTAACTTGGAACTAAAAAAATAAAATGAAAGAACAACTTAACTCAAATCAAATTAAATGTGTATTAAACTGTATTAGTTTACTTTCTAAATATTTTTTAACAATAATTATGAACAAATGCACACCCTTACGAACATTTTACTACATTTTTATTTTATAATAATATATAGTACATTTTGTTTAAAATTCAGTTAATTTATATTATGTTGAATTTTTTATAAAAATATAAAAGTTTAATTGATTTTCTAAAGTTAGTATTTTATTAGCTTAAAAAATTATATAATTAAAAATATGTAATATATAATGTAAGTTTTGAAAATATTGAATTAATTTAACATTACATACTATGGGGTGCTATTCTATTTCCCTGATCCATTGTTTTCTATGGAATGTGTTGCAGTGTCTGTGAGTGGCCATGTGTGGTGCTCCATTTACTCCAAGGCTGGGCAGGCATATATTTGAGCTTGTTTTGACACCTTTAAGGCTACAATAACTTTAGGAAAGTATTTTGTAAATTGCAATTGTCTTACTGTTTTGTAGGTTATGCTCTGTATTAGCATGTCCCTCCCTACTGCCTTCCTTAAATTTTCCTAACTCCCTCACATTCAGTACTAAATATTCCCCATTTTCTAGCCACTCCCCTGTCCCTCCCCTCACTTACTCCAAAAAGATTCATCTACGTGTGAGATTTCTGCCACTTGGTGGAAATCTCCCTAGAGGAAAGACAGGAGAGGCAGAGGTCTCCTGCTGTAGGTTTGTAAATAGCATTTTGTAGTTCATGAATAGTATTGTTGTGCTACGTTATGGACTACAAAATGCAGTTTTTGAATCAGGCCCTCAGCTGAGAGCCTCCCAGCTTGGAATAATGTGCCAAACTAGCACTTATAGAGGTAGTAAATGTTAGGCTATTATGCTTTCTTGATGAACTCATTGACTATCACTAAATTTGCACATAGATCACGGGTGCAAACAGTGATCAATCAGTTCAACAGTAAATGCAATGGCCTAGTCACTCAGACCCCCTATGTTCTTGTGAATTTTACTAATTCCTCGATAACCGAAAATATTGAGCGGGAATTGTGCTCTGTGATTCAGCAAATATTCCACTTTTGAAATCACCAATTACCCAACATTTGTAGCTTAATTGATCTCATACGATTAGTTACAATCATGAACACTGACTTGTTCTGGGCTATTGTGTAACATCTAGATAAATGATCTGGTCAATAGTGACTGGATGCTGCAGGGTGTGACAAAGGAAACTCTAAATAGAATGACCCATTACTCAGATCAGATCCTGTAATTGCTGATTCCTTTTAGCAGAGAGAGCACTGCATGATCTAAGGGCCTTAAATGGAAGAACGTGGTTTGACAATCTAACTGTACTTAAGCCACATTCCTGGTTACATATTTGTAGGCACAAAATACCAATTTTTGCTCAGACACCAGGTTGTAGCAAAATGAGCCATTAACACTCTCTCTAGCAAATCACCTAAATTGCACCCTCAACTACTGTGAAGCATTAACAAAAGACTCCATCACTTGGGGGAAACCTTACATTTTGATTATGCTATGTAGGAATATGTGCTTTGAAATATTTGCTCTGTATATCTTGCCTCTGTTTTACTATATGAAATTATGAAACTAATTATTTTTAAATATGCATCATATTCACCAGAAACGATTGCTTGGCACAAGAGATACAAATATTATTACTCATGGACTCTACATAAACAAAAATATTACATAGACAGGAGTTTAAAAAACAGTTTCTCAGAGTGTTTGTAAATACAGACAATTTTTAGTAATTTGTCTGGATAGGGGAAGGACTTCTCTTTTAGGAGGGATGTTATATGCCATTATATATGGGTATAACAGACAGAGGGTACTATTATTAGCTATTGGATGCAGGTCAAAACATTGGTTCACATATGTGAATCTTGTAAATTTGGGGTCTTAGCAATGAACAATTGATCAATTGAATAAGGCACAGGAACCTACGAATTCTGTTTATCCTAATGGAAAGCCAGCATAGGTAATTCATCAAAGTGTGGAATATGGTCAAGCATTCTGTAATCAATGAGTTCTTTTCATCAAGTAAGGAGAAAGCCACACAATGGAAACATTTGCATAGTTTAGACTTGGAAAAACCAGGAAAATGTTAGAAATAATCTGCATAATTGGTTATGGTGACTCTGTGCAATAAAATGCAAATTTAAAGGCTTAAGACCATTGAGGTAAGTGACAAGATGCATCAAGCTAAAACCTTATGCTCCGCCAAAATATTGTATCAAGAAAATTGTGGTACACAAATATTGTGTTTTAAATATTGTGATGTCAAAAATATCACTGGTAAGAATATAGCTTTTTAAAAATGTTTTTTATATTGTTAAAAATATAATTGAAAGGTATATTGTTTTAATGTGCATCTTTTTCAAATGCATTTGTTGTATGCTATTTTTGTACTAATATATTGCATTTTGTAAACATTTGTAATTTTTTTCATATAAATTTAGGAGTTGGGCATGGAGTTTATAGGGAAATTGGTTGGGGAGTAAATTTAAATATTTGTTAGTATGTTTGTTATATCTTAAATTCTTCTTGTGTGATTTATTTTAAATTTTTTTGTTTAAAATTCTAAGGGGCTGATTACGAGTCTGGCGGTCCATGGACCGCCAGACTCGGGGTGGTCCAACCGCCGGATTACGACTTTCTGTGTCGTTCCGGCGGTGGACCGTTGGCTGCTCCAGGGAACCGCCGTTCCCTGGTGGTGGCGCAGCAGAGAGACAATACAATATGCTGAGTGGGACTGGCACAGTCCCGCCGAGCATATTTCGAGTTCCTCCACCACCAGCCTTTTCATGGCGTGAGGCCACCACGAAAAGGCTGGCAGTGGGGAAACAAAGGGGGTCCTACAGGGCTCCCATGCCTTCGCCATGGGAATGTATTCGGGGGGGCACAGCATGTACCTCACTGTCTGCTTGCACCCCCTGTTCCAGCACGGCATGGACTTCACAATCCATGCTGTGCTGGAACATTTCTGCTGTTCCCATTGCAGTGCCCTTTTTTAGGTCACCGCCATGGGAATGGCAAAAGGACCGTCCGCCTGCACGAGTTCAACTCATAATCAGGCGGGCAGTCTTTGCGCAGCTTTGGCGGTGCTACGCTGGTGCAAAGCCGGTGCAGCACCGCCAAAGTCATAGTCAGGCCCATCAATATTATTTATATTTTATTTGAGATTGTTATTCAATGATTAAATGTAAATCTTATTCTATTTTACTTTTTAAAATAGACTTTTTTCTATTTAAATTAAAAAAAATCTTTTTCTATTCTTGTAAATTTTGTTATCATTTTTAAGTAGTCAAACTTTTTGTATGTTTTTATGAATGTATTCTTTTTTTTTTGTTTAAATTTCTTTATTGATTTTACACCAAGAAAAATTGAACGAGCCAGTATGCTCAACAGTCTTCGGGTTGCAACCCGGCATATCGCTGTCATGCATATCAGGCACCAACAAACAAAGAAAGGAAAACAAACCCCCCTCCCTCCCCTCTCCTCCTCCTCGAAATAAAACCACCCCGATATGGTAGAGAGAGGTGTTTCATCCCAAAGGTCAACCACTCAGTGCGTACTAAGTGTGTGATGTAGTGGGGGCAAGCGATGAGGGAGGGTCCGCTAATCGCAGGAGTCTGAGATATTTGGGACAGGTGAGCTCCGTGAATTCGGATGTCAGTAGTGCGAGGAATGGTGCCCACAAGTCGTGGAAGGAAGGCCCAGGATTGGTCAAGGAGAGAGAGATCTTCTCCATCCCTAAGATGGACCATAGTCTATGAAGCCAGCCTAGGCGTGTAGGGACCGTCTTGGTACCCCAGTACGTCAAAACATTTTGGACTGCCGCACCCAGGGCTAGTGCCATCTGTTTGCCTCTCCTGGATGTAAGGGGGAAGGTAATGGCGTTTGGAAGACCCAAGAGGATGTACACTGGAAATCTAGGGATCTGAGTATCAAAGTGAGAGTCAACTTCATCTAAGATTTGTTGCCAATATGTCCCCAGGGCAGGGCAATCCCATAGCAGGTGGGTAAGGGTGCCCGGCGACCCGCAGGATCGCCAGCACAGCGGGCTACGTGAAGGGTTACCCCTGTGAAGCCTCACAGGGGTTAAATGCCAATAGGTGGCCAACTTAGTGGCCGTTTCGATAGATGCTACATTACGTGCCGAACGGCAGGCCCGGTAAAAGATATCCCTCCACTCCTTAGATGAGAGTTCCCTGCCCAACTCTCCCTCCTAGAAATGCCGGCAAGGATTCTCGAGGGTGTTCTAACGTCGCTACGATGTCATCGGCATACAAGCAGAGTTTGTGCTCCGAACCTCCAAAACGCGCACCTTTAATGGCTGGATCATCTCGGACCCTTTGAGCCAAAGGCTCCATATAGAGAGCGAAAAGAAGTGGCGACAGCGGGCACCCCTGTCTAGTCCCCCTACGGATAGAGAAGGCCGCCGACGCCACACCGTTCACCAGCACCGTAGCCGTAGGGTTCGCATAACTCTGGAAGATCTAATCAATAAAGCGGTCTGGAAGACCAAAATGGACCAATGTGGCTCGGAGGTATGGCCAGTGGACCCGGTCAAATGCCTTTTCGGCGTCAACGGAGAAGATCATGCGCTCCGCCGGGAAACGTTCGGATCGGTCCAGCAAGTGGAAAAGCCGTTTGGTATTGTCGGAGCACTGGCGCCCGGGGACAAAGCCTGATTGATCCGGGTCTATCAGACCAGGTAGGTGGCAGGAGAGTCTAGATTCCAGAATTCCAGTGAAGATCTTTAGATCCACATTAAGAAGAGATATGGGGCGGTAGGAACCGCAAAGGTGCTTATCTTTACCCGGCTTAGGGATTACTGTTATTAAGGCCTCTAACATAGAAGGGGGGAATGTAGAGGACGGTGACGACCCGATCGAGTTAAAAACGCGAACCAAAAGCGGAGCCAACGTCCCACAAAACTTTTTATAAAACCCAGAAGTGAACCCGTCAGGGCCAGGCGATTTGTTGGGTTTCAGGTGGGAAATCGCCGAAATAACCTCCTCCAGCCAAATGGGGGCCTCTAGTTCGGCCGCCTGGGCTGGAAGCAACTTGGCGGTAGCTACATCACGGAGGTAGTGGGCTGGTTCAGTCTCAGGCAGGGCCTGAGCTGTATATAACATTTCGTAGAAGTGCCTAAATGCTTCCACAATCCCCGTGTCTTCCCCACACTCACCCCCCCGGGGGTCCCTCACCTCTACAACTCTGTGAGCTTGTCTTTGTGCCCGAAGATGATTTGCAAGAAGGCGACCACATCGATCTCCCCCCACGTAAAAGGCATGCTTGATGCGCAAAGCCGCGTATTCAGCCCGGTCGACGTCCAACCCCGCTAACTGTGCACGGGCCGCCTTTAGGAGCTTCCAAACTTTAGGGGCTCCAGTTCTTTGGTGGATGCGCTCCAGCTCAGTAACCTCGTTCATCAGGCGTTCCCGGTTCTCCCGTCTATCCTTGTTGTCGGCCGCCGCTATACCTATGAAATCTCCACGGACTACCGCCTTCATCGCTTCCCATAGAGTTGTCGTGGAAATGTCAGGCGTATCGTTTGTAGCTAGATAGTCGGTCATGCACTTTTGAATCTGTTGCACCACTGACGGGCGTTGGAGCATGGTCTCACGGAGACGCCAGAAGCGACGGGTGGTACACCGCGGGGGCAGGGTCAGAGAGAGCTGCAACGCGGAGTGGTCAGACAGGGGGCAGGGGAAAATCTCTACCTCACGCACCTGTTGCGTCAGAGGGTCGGAAGTAAAAAAATTGTCAATTCTGGTGTACGTTTTGTGGGGATGTGAGCAAAACGTGTATGCTCGGGAGTTAGGGTGTCTAAGCCTCCATATGTCCGTCAGTCAGGCCTCTGTCAAAAAACGCTTCCCAGTGTTAGAAAGAGCCCCTGATTGTCCCCATCGCTGCCCTGAGCGGACCATATCCCCATCCAACACTAAGTTAAGGTCTCCCCCAAGCACTATCGTTGTGTCCGGCAGTATAACAGTTTTAACAAAAACCTCCTGCCCACTATTGGGAACATATACCGAGGCTATCGAAAAGGTGAGTGTGTCAAGGGTGAATGTGTACGCTAAGAGCCGACCTTTGATTTCGGCTTGTTTATTGCCAATGTGACCGGGAAATCTGGAAGAAACTAAAATAGCGACTCCTGCGGTTTTGGAAGTAGTGGAGGAGAACATCTGGTGGGGAAACGCCTTGGATCTCAGCCGGCAAGTATCAGTAGAGAGCAAATGCGTCTCCTGAAGTAAGCAAATGTGTGCGTCTAAGCGTTCGAGGTAGGACAGGAGGGCTCGTCTTTTTGTGGGATTATTCAGCCCCTTCACATTCAGGGACACAATATGAACCTCAGGAGACATAAGATTAGGATCTCGAGCGTACTATGAATTACATCGCTGATCCCAGGAAGGTAGGGAGCATGACGACGTGGCAGATAGCAAACTCTTAGTAGGAGTCGGAGGAGGAGGAGAAAACCCAAAAACCCCAAAGAAAAAACACAGAAGAAAAAACATTTAAATGTATAGTCCACAAATGTCCCAGGCATTCCGCCTGTGGTGAGGAGTGGGATGGATAGCAGGAACTCCCGCCGCCCCCTCCCACCCCGGACCCGGCCTATGACAGCCAGCAAAGCCCATCAGGAAAGCAAGAGTGGGCACCTTCAAAGATGGAAATCATTCTGCGGTGTTGGAGTCGTCCGACAAGGACTGGAGGACTGCCGAGCGTTCCTTGGCAATGACATCTGGATCTGGGCGTGAGCCCAGCGGCGAGGTTCCAACTCGGTGCCAGCGGTTGTTGTCAGCCCGATGTCTGGAGGTGGTGGGTTTCTCTGGCCTGGCAGGATCCGCATCCGGAAGCCGTAGAAGAGAGGACGCCTCATCAAGAGAGCGTATCTGGCGGAGCCTGCCCTCCCATTTAAAGATAAGACGAAATGGGTGTCCCCAGGAGTAAGAGACATCTTTAGAGCAGAGAAATGCAGTGACGCGGCGCTTCTGTAGTGTGGAAGCCGCCAAGTCCTGGAAGAGGAGAGGCCTGCAAGAGCGAAATTCAATGGGATGATTGGCCCGTGCCTCACGGACAATGCGTTCTTTGAGCTTGAAGTCGTGGACGCACGTCAGGATATCTGGCGGGGGAGCTGTTGGTGATCTCCTAAGTCCCACGCGGTGCGTCCGGTCGAGGCGAATCTCCTGGTCTGGGGAACTTCCCAGTATATGACTAAACAAGTCCACGACAAAGGCCTCAATATCCTGATCTTCCGCCCCCTGAGGTACCGCCCGGATTCTTATGTTGTTGCAGCGGGAACGGTTCTCTAGGTCCTCAGCATGCAATTGAAGGTCCAGGTGCTGATCTCGTAGACGGAGGACCTCCTGCTGGAGCTGGGATACCTCTTCGTCCCTGGCGGCCGTTTGGTTTTCCAGGTCGTCCACTCGCTCCCCCACGGAATCTATATCCTTGCGCATCTCTCGGATTTCAGCTGTGAGGTCTTTCTTCATCATATGGAACTCTCTCGTGAGGTCTGTGAAGAGGGACTCCAGGATGCTGCGTGTGACGGGCCCCTCGGGCTCCTCCGGACCCTTCCAGCCGGCTGCCCCTCCAGAGTGCGGCATCGTCTCTGCTCCACCTGCCCCCGCCTTAAGTAAGAGATCTCTAACAGACCGGTCCTTATGGGCTCTGGCCGCCGCCATCCGAGTCGGTCACCTCACCCTCCTATAGCCAGGGGGCCGCCCGCGTGCAGGGATGTCGCATGGTGGTCAGTCAGCATGCACCGCGGGAGATATTGCAGTTCTCAACTCGCAAGGGAGCCCCACCAGCCCCTAGATCTGTCTGGCGATGACGAGGTGTTGTGCACCAATGTCACGGTATAGCCTCCGGGGGATCGGGCTGCGCCTGATGTGGCAGGGGGTGCACCTCGGCCAATGTCTGCCCCCTGTGTTCAAGTTGCGGGGCAGGCCTCTTCACCGTCGGCCCTTCAGGGGAGGGAGAGAAAACAAGGGCCCAGCCGGTGCAGTACCCTCGAATTGCTCACTGGGCTAGGCCAACCCCCAGGACTAGCAGTGATCCAGTGGCCGTGTAGACATGGGGGGGGGAGGCGCCCTGTCTATCGCATCCAAGCGGGCGCTCACAATGCCACAGTCACGGTTGCTGGGTGCTCTGATCCGCTCCTTCTGGAATAAGCGCTGTGGCGAAGCCGTCTACCGCCACCTTCCGGGAGTCGCTAGGCCCCGCTCTCTCCGCTCCCAGTCTGACCCCAAGCACAGCAGGGTCCACGCTGGCACCAAACATCTCCGGAGGCGGCCGCCAGAGCCCCGCAGCCACCCAGCGATGTCCGGACAGGTGGGGGGGCGCGGGCAGCCGCACCAAGAGCCGGGGCACTCGCAATCAGCTCACATCGGGTCTGTGTCGATCGAGGCACGGGAAGGCAGGCCACCGCCGTCGGCTCTTGCTCTGCTGGGTGCGAGTGGGAAAGCCGTGCAGTTTCACTTCTATGGGGGCCGCTCTTCCCCGTCACCGTTTTAGGGCCCTGACTCCACAGCGCCCCGGACTCTCGCTGTCGCAGCGGCTCATCAGGCAGGCCGCGGCCGCGATCGCCATCACGTGGTTGGGCTCTGATGTCGGCTATGTCGGGGCTCCGCTGCACCAAAACAGATCAGAGGTGCCAGGGCCAGTTCTAGACCCCGAGAGGGTCCGTCACCACAGCTAGGGTCACTTGAGGCAAAGCTATGCAGGCCGGACCCGGGTTGCAGGACGGAGCGGAGAGTAGACACGTCCTACTCGGCCGCCATCTTGGCCACGCCCCATGAATGTATTCTTTTAATTTTTGTTCCTTGTTATACACATTAAAAAAGTATTAATATTACATTTTCTTTATACTTACATTTATTTCAATAATTTATATATAATTTTTGGTTTAAAATAATCTGATGTGAGACAAGAGGCTAAGTCTTCTAACTCTGTTACTGAAGCATTAAACCCTGCTATCGCAATGAGCGTAAAAAATATTCATCAGGAATCAAATGTTAGAAACTGAGAAACAAGGGCACTCACTAAAGGGAGAAACAATTAACCCTGCCCCCCAGAATGTACTCTGTTTACAACAGTTCTAAAGGATGTTTCGATTTTTTCCCCCCTACGAGGAAAGATTTTCTTGCATTAAAAATAATACAGCTTAGTGGCTAAAAGCCAATTACGGGTGGTCAAACGGTCTTTTATCAGAAGTGATCATGTTCAGAACTCCCTGGATTGGCATACATAAAATGAAAACACCAGGTGGTTGTCAATCTTAAATCCTCTTACATTGAAAGAGCTCTCCTAGATCGTCTGTATAAACGGAATCCAGCACCAGGTTCAAACCAAGTCCTGCCCTTGGGTTATTTCTACAGGCCAAATTGCTTTCCAACTATGCCTCTATTCATATCTACTAACACACAGACTTTAAATGCAAGGCCAATATACAATGTACAAACAAGAAACAGTTTTGACCCCCCCTGGAAGATCTGGATTGATTTATCACTCAGGTGGGGAAGGAGCCACCTTGGAGTATGAACACTTATGTGACATTAGAAGGGGATTATTTGCAGCCAGAAAGTGAGGTGCTCTTTATGGTCAACCCTGCTATAAGGCTGGTGGGTAATGGGGTGTTCTCTATGGATAATCCTGCCACAAGGCAGTTTATTAAGCTTCTTTCTTGGAGCATTGTTGGTGTTCATTCCAACCTGACAAACTCGGATTGGTTATCATTTATAAATGATGCTGATATAATTTGCATGCAAGAATTTTAGGGATGTTGGTGAGATAAGTCTAAATGTTTTTTATTGCATGTGTAGACCAGCTACTCCATCTCAGGCAGTCGTAGATTTCACGTACTGCATTTTTTTAGGAGCAACTTATATTGGTGCAACTGGGTATTTATTATTGTATTTGGAACGTCCTTGCTGTTTTACAATAGGAAATATTTCTAGGATGTATGCAGATATTACAATTGATTTATTTGCTTTATTTTCATTTGTTGCCAATTGCAAGTAAGTGCTCCATGGGTATGTGTAATATATGCACTTATGTGATTTCTTTGACCTATTCTAAGATGACAGCTGTATATACAAACCATTGATGGATGAATTTACTGGTCCTTTTTTGATGTTTGTTGTTTTTTGTTCACTGACAAGATATATGGTGGGGGTAACACAGCCACGCCATGCGTGAACAAGGCTTAGTGCTGAATCGTGTCGCAGGGGCTGGATTTTGCTTAATAAAACATCTTGAGACCTGAAACTTTCTTCAAGTGTGCCTGCATATTCATTTTAAGGACTGTGAATGAATTCAAAGTCGGGGGCCACACCCGGCAGCACGTGCCACTCCAGCAGCGACTGCTTGGCATCTACGGCATTTCAAAGGTGCGTGTGAATATATATTTACTGAAACAATCCAAAGGTTACAGGGACGTTATAGTTAAGCTCAAATTTCACTCGTACAAAACCATCAATCAATCAATCAATCAATCATGTCACTTATAAAGCGCACTACATACCCACGAGGGTCTCAAGGCGCTGGGGGAAGAGGTGGGTGGTGCTGCTACTGATCGAAGAGCCAGGTCTTGAGGAGTCTTCTGAAGGCCAGTAGGTCTTGGGTCTGCTGAAGGTTGGTGGGGAGGGTGTTCCAGGTCTTGGCGGCGAGGTGGGAGAAGGATCTGCCGCCAGCGGTCGTTTTCCGGATGCGGGGGACTGTGGCGAGGGCGAGGCTGGTGGAGCGGAGCTGGCGGGTGGGGGTGTAGAAGCTGAGTCGTCTGTTGAGGTAGGCTGGTCCGGAGTTGTGGAGTGCTTTGTGTGCGTGGGTGAGGAGCTTGAAGGTTATCCTCTTGTTGACAGGGAGCCAGTGCAGGTCTCTCAGGTGGGGTGTGATGTGGCTGCGTCGGGGGATGTCGAGGATAAGACGTGCAGAGGCGTTCTGGATGCGTTGCAGCCGTCTCAGGAGCTTAGCCGTCGTTCCTGCGTAGAGGGCGTTTCCGTAGTCCAGCCTGCTGGTGACAAGGGCCTGGGTGACTGTTTTTCTTGTTTCGGTGGGGATCCACTTGAAGATCCTGCGGAGCATTCGGAGGGTGTTGAAGCAGGATGAGGAAATGGCGTTGACCTGCTTAGTCATGGAGAGGGTGGGGTCGAGGATGACCCCTAGGTTGCGTGCGTGGTCGGTGGGTGTCGGGCTGTTCACAGTGATGTCGGCCACCAGGAGTCGTCCCATGCTGAAGGGTTGGAACCAAGGATGAGGACCTCCGTCTTGTCCGAGTTCAGCTTCAGGCGGCTGGTCCTCATCCATTCGGCGACGGCCTTCATTCCTTCGTGGAGGTGGGCTTTGGCGATGTGAGGGTCTTTGGTGAGGGAGAGGATCAGCTGGGTGTCGTCGGCGTAGGAGATGATGCTGAGGTTGTGCTGTCGGGCGACGTGGGCGAGGGGTGCCATGTAGATGTTGAACAGCGTTGGGCTGAGGGAGGAGCTTTGGGGTACGCCGCAGATGATCTCGGTGGCTTTGGATCGGAAGGGGGCGAGGCGGACGCTTTGTGTTCTGCCGGAGAGGAAGGATGTGGTCCAGTCCAGGGCCTTCTCTTGGATCCCGGCGTTGTGAAAGCGTGTTCGTAGTGTGTGGTGGCAGACCGTGTCGAAGGCGGCTGATAGGTCCAGGAGGATGAGGGCTGCTGTTTCTCCGTTGTCTAGCAGGGTCCTGATGTCATCGGTGGCGGCGATGAGGGCGGTTTCGGTGCTGTGGTTGCTGCGGAAGCCGGACTGGGAAGGGTCCAGGAAGTTGTTCTCCTCGAGGTAGCGGGTCAGTTGTTTGTTGACGATTTTCTCGGTGACCTTCGCGGGGAACGGGAGCAGAGAGATGGGTCGGAAGTTCTTGAGGTCCTTGGGGTCTGCCTTGGGTTTCTTGAGTAAGGCGGTGATCTTGGCGTGCTTCCAGCTTTCCGGGAAGGTTGCTGTCTCGAAGGAGATGTTGATTATTTTCCGGAGATGGGGCGCGATGGCTGTACTGGCTTTGTTGAAGACGTGTTGAGGGCACGGGTCTAGCGGTGAGCCGGAGTGGATGGTGTTCATGATCTCGCTGGTGTCCTCGTCGTTGATGTTGGTCCAGGAGAGCAGGCGGTTGGTGGTTGTGGGGGCAGTGGTCTCGGTGGTTGCCGGGGCGGTCGTGGTGTTGAAGCTGTCGTGGATGTCGGCGATTTTGCGGTGGAAGAAGGTGGCCAGTGAGTCGCACAGGTCTTGCGGCGGCAGGATGTCGTTGGTGTTGGAGCTGGGGTTGGAGAGTTCCTTCACGATGTTGAAGAGCTCTTTGCTGTTGTGTGCGTTGTTGTCTAGGCGGTCTTTGAGTGAGGCCCTTTTGGCGGATCTGATGAGGTGATGGTGACTGCGGGTGGCGCTCTTGTGGGCGGCGTAGCTGTCCGCTGTCCGTTCGTGGAGCCAGATCTTCTCCAGTTTTCGGCATGTTCGTTTGGAGGCCTGGAGGTCTTCGGTGAACCAGGTGGCTTTCTTGCTGGTGTGGCTGTTGGGCGGATTCTTGAGCGGGGCGAGGGTGTTGGCGCAGTGGTCGATCCACTGTCTGAGGTTGCGGGCGGCGGTGTCGGGGTCGGAGGGTACGGCGGGTGGGCTCAGGGCGAGGGTTGTGGTTAGCTGGTCTTCGGTGACTCTGCTCCAGCAGCGGCGAGGCATTTGTTCGGTGCGGTGGTGCGTGGTGGGCTTCCTGTAGGTGAAGTGGATGCAGTGGTGGTCAGTCCAGTGGGGTTCGGAGGTGTGGTTGAAGGAGACGTGTGGGCTTGCGGAAAAGATGGAGTCTAGCGTGTGGCCGGCGGCGTGGGTGGGTGTAGTCACGAGCTGTCTGAGTCCGAGGGTGGCGAGGTTGTCGATCAGGGTAGTGGAGTTGGTGTACTTGTTGTTCTCGAGGTGGAAGTTCAGGTCCCCGAGGAGGATGTAGTCCGTGGAGGCGATGGCGTGTGTGCTGACGAAGTCAGCGATGGAATCGCTGAACTGTGGTCGGGAGTCCGGGGGGTCTGTAGATGAGGGTTCCTCTGAGGGTGGTGTTGGGATCGGTGTGGATCTGGAAGTGCATGTGTTCGGCGCTGCTGAGGGTGTCGTCGGTGTTGGTTGAGACTCTGAGGGTGTTCCTGTGGACGATGGCGATGCCTCCTCCGACTCCGTTGGTGCGGTCCCTGCGGGTGATCTTGTAGCCGTCCGGGATGGCAATGGCGATGTCGGGGGCTGAAGCGGGATTCAGCCAGGTCTCCGTCAGGAATGCGACGTCTGGGGAGGTTGAGTCGAGAAGGTCCCAGAGTTCGATGGCGTGTTTGCGGGCGGAGCGGGTGTTGAGGAGGATGCATCTGAGGTAGTTGGGTTCTTTCCTGGGCGGTGTTTTGGCGGGGCGGGTGCTGGCGAAGCTGCAGTTCCGGCAGGTGAAGGGCCCTTGGGTGCGCTTCGGGGTGGCCCGGTAGCAGGCGTGATCTTTTCCGGGGTTGAGTGCGTGGAGGGTGCTGGCGTCGTATCGGCGTCTGTTGATGTGGCGGGCGCGGGGGATGCCCGGACCAGGGGTTCTGCCGCTGGGCGCGGTCCCGGCGCGGATGGGCGCAGACGGGCTTGCCTTAGGCGCGCCTTTGGCGCGCCAGCGGCGCGCCTGCTGCGCATGTCCGCTGCGCGGCCGCCCAGCGGCCGCCATAAATGGGGAGGAGCAGGGAATGGGGTAGCGAATGGGCAGTGAGGGGGCGGGGCCGCAGGGGCGCAGCGGCGGGAAACAGGCACGGAAAGGAAAAAACGAGCACAATCAGGGCAGCAAGGGGGCACAGAAAGGAAAAAAACTAGCACAATCAGGGCAGCAAGGGGGCACAGAAAGGAAAAAGCGAGCACAATCAGGGCAGCAAGGGGGCACAGAAAGGAAAAAAAGCAGAGCACAATCAGGGCAGCAAGGGGGCACAGAAAGGAAAAAAACTAGCACAATCAGGGCAGCAGGGGGCACAGAAAGGAAAAAATGAGCACAATCAGGGCAGCAAGGGGGCACAGAAAGGAAAAAAAACAAGCACAATCAGGGCAGCAAGGGGCACAGAAAGGAAAAAAAGCAGAGCACAATCAGGGCAGCAAGGGGGCACAGAAAGGAAAAAAACGAGCACAATCAGGGCAGCAAGGAGGCACAGAAAGGAAAAAACGAGCACAATCAGGGCAGCAAGGGGGAACAGAAAAGAAAAAGCGAGCACAATCAGGGGCAGCAGCAGGGCACACAGACGGAGCTGTGTGGTGGGGGAGCGACCTACCAGTCAAGGTAGAACCATAGAAATTCAGCAGTTATAGTTACATGAGCTAACTATAATTTACAACCAACAATGCACTGCTTATGACCTCACATATTACGTCAGTGATGACATGGTCAGTGACATCACTGATGACATCCCTGATGACATCTCAAATGACATAATTGATAACATCACTGATAACATCATCCAGTGATTGTGAGTGTTCTCTAAAAGTTTCTGAGTGCTAAACATATATACTAAAGTATCACAAAAGTTAAATTAGTTTGCATTGTGTACTACTAATGAGTGATATTTTAAAACATAGATTATGTGAGTGTCTGTGTAACTGTGTATCTTCGTGTGTGAGTTGGTGTGTGTGGCTGTATGGGTGAATAAGTGGGTGTGTGAGTATCTGTATGGGCGAATAAGTAGCTGTGTGAGTGTTTGTATGAGTGAGTGAGTGGGTGTGTAAGTGGTGTATGGATGAGTGAGTGGGTATGTGAGAGACTGTACAGACGAGTGAGTGGTTGTATGAGTTTTTGTTTGGGTGAGCCAGTGGATGTGTCAGTGGCTGTATGAGTGAGTGGCTGTTTGAGTGTCTGTATGGGTGAGTGAGTGGGTGTGTAAGTGGCTGTAAATGGTGAATGAGACGGTTCATGAGTGGCTGTATGGGTGAGTGAGCAGGTGTGGAAGTGGCTGTAAATGGTGAATGAGAGAGTGCATGAGTGACTGTATGGGTGAGTAAGCAGGTGCATGAGTGTATGCATGGGTGAGTGTGAGTGTATATAAGTGGCTGAATGGATGCATGAATTTGTGTGTAAGTAGGTGTATGGATAAGTGAGTGGGTGTGTGAGTGGCTGTATGGCAAGTGAGTGGGTGTGTGAGTGTTTGTATGGGTGTGTGAGTGAGTCTGAGAGAGGCTCTATGGGAGACTATATTGCAGTCTCAGTTACTGTTTAGGAGACTGAGTACATGTGTTAGTATCTGTTTGAGTAAGTGAGTGGGTGTGTGAGTATGGTGAGTGACTGGTTTTGTGAGTGACTGTAGGAGTGAGTGAGTGGATGTGTGAGTAGCTCTATCCATGAGTGACTGTGTGCATGAGTATACTTGTATGGGTCTGTGAATGGGTATGTGAGTGGATGTGTGGGTGTGTGAGTGGGTGTCTGCGATATATAAAGGTGTGAGTGGATGTGTGAGTGGTTCTGTGGATGATGTCATCAGTGATGTCATGTGAGATGTCATTAGTGATGTCACTGAGCATATCATAAGTAATGTAATATGTTAGATCATAAGCAATGCATTGCAGGGGCATTATATTTAGCTCAGGTAACTATAACTGCTGAATTTCACTAGTTTTGCAAGAGTGAAATGTGAGAATAACTATAATGTCCCCATGATCTTTGGTTTTGTCCAGTGACTTTCTAAGGCTTTTTTAATTCTATTTCCTAACTTTAATGTAACCTTTGTTTTTTTTGTGAATTTCTAAGGTTTTTTAAATGTTGTTTCCTAATTATAACATCCCTGTAACCTTTGTTTCTTTTAGTAAATTTCTAAGGTTTTTTGTATTTTATTTCCTAATTATAACCACTAAGCTTTGACAGGGAGAGTGTGAGTGAGTGCATGAGTGTCTCAGTAGGTCTGTCTGTGGGTGTAAGAGTGTCTGAGTAGGTCTGTTAGTGGCTGCATGTCCACCCTCCCATTATAATAATGCAATTTGGCTCCAAGGAGGTCGGTTTCTGGACCAACGGCTACTTTTCTGCCAAATTTGGTGTAATGTGGTGTAATTCTGTTCAGCAGTTTGGGCTCTAGTCGTGTCTAAAATCTCTATGGGAATTAAAAATGGGAAAAACGCGTTTTGGGACTCTCTCTTTTTCTCGATCCCCGCTTGAAGGATCAAAACGAAACTTTCAAGACAGCAGCTGAAGTGAGCGTCATACTAGTTTTGAAAAGTTTGTGAGGATTTGTCAAACGACGCCAAATTTATTAGCAAATGAAAAAACGCTCTTTCTATGGAAACTAGGTCCTAACAATAACTACCTTCTGGCGCAGGGTGGGAGCTGGTGCTGCTCCAGAGGACTTCAGCGGGGGCCTGTCGGCCTATCCTGGAGTGGTGGCACATGCCCCCTGGCAGAGATCTGCTGGCCCCTTAGGTATGGGCTTTCATGGCAAAGTGTGGGACAGTGGAAGGGGCATGCACTGGCCCCAGCTCCTTGGGACTAGAGACGCCCACCACACCATGAGCCCTCCCCAGCTACTTGCCTAGTGACCGACTGCTAGAGGCACCTCGGGTAGGGGGGACAAACACTGGCTAGCCTCTTGTCATGGTGGGGGCCGAACCCCCATGACAGCGTAACTGGGAGACTATGCACTTGCTGTTCTGGGCAGTGGAGTCCTGCCCAACCCCTTCCTCCGGTGGCAGATACGCGAGGGGCAGTTTTTGGACTGGAGAGATGGAGGTCAGCCGTGGGAACACTTCTCCCAGCAGGCAAACACAAAATGATCCGCAATAAACAAAGGGGACCTGGTCGAGATAGGGGTGGACCCCTTGCGGATGGCCCTGAGAGGAGAGGGGCCAAAATGGACCTGAAGGCCCATACCACCACCATCCTGGCAGCTATCCAGGAGACCAAGGAAACCCTGGAGCAGAGGATTGAATCAGTGGGGGTGGATCTGGGTCTATTACAGTGGATCATAAAAAGCTTGAGGGCAGAACAGAGACTGTGGAATCTGTGCTGGCTCAGCTATGCCTGATGGTAACAGATCATGATGTTTAATTGCTCAAACTGAAAAAGGATGTGGATTTTCTTACAGCTAAACAAGAGCACACTGAAGTTTAATCTTGACACAACAACATTCACCTGGTGGGAGTGCCTGAGCGTGCGGAGGGGCAATGTATTGAATTGTTTGCGTGACAATGGTTGGTGTCCACGGTACTGGAGGAAAAGATTTTGACCTTATTTACAGTGGAACAGGAGCACCGGGTGCCCGACAGACCCACAACGCCAGGGGCCAACCCCAGACCGATTGTTGCACACTTACAGAACTTCAGAGACAAGATCCTTCAGCGTGCACCATCATATTGGCCCTGGTCAATCAATAGTCAACCGGTCAACATTTATCTTGACTACACAACTGCGGTGCAGAGCCATAAAAAAATCTATCTGGCCATGAAGAAGCACCTGCCACATCTTAATCTTAAGTGCACCCTGCTGTTTCAGGCTTGCCTCCGCATTTCAACCATATCTACATCCCATTTTTTTGACACAGCTGGGGAGATATGGGACTGGCTGGAAGAAAAAATTCACCCACTCCCTGCAGCTGGGGACATTGATCGCTCCTATGGATGGCAGATACAGCGGCAGAAACACTGTCCACACTGCAGTTTTAGGGCGACTCCTACCAAGGTTGAAGTGCAAATGGAAAGGGGCAAAGTTGTGGTAGCGCTGCAGGGAGGTTCTCCTATAAAAACTGTTGGGCTCTATTGGATATAGAATCTGGACAATCGGATGCTAATGGGGTTATATGTGGAGAAGACACAGAGGAGCTGTTGTTTCTGGTGGTTGCCCCCATGACTGCTGAGGAGATCTTCTAATGATGAGGACTCACGGGTGGATTTGGGGGGACCTACCTAGGCATGGATGGGGCTGCACAACTTGAACTGATTGCTGATGAGCATCCATGGATCGTTCCAGCAGGACTTGACACCCCTTTTTTGGACTATGTTTTGTTAGAGGATTTGAACGGCTGATAATATATGTTTCAGGTTGGGGTGGGGGACAGGCAACTCATGAATTGGGGAAGCGGGTAGTTGTACACTCGCCGTGCAAGATGGCAGGGAAAGAGGGGTGGGATGGGGTGGTTGGGGAGGTTTGGGAGGCCATGGTAGGATGTAGTGACAGTGGATTGGTAGGGTGTGAGGTACTTGCCACAGGGCACTTGGATAGCTCCTGGGGATCTCACAGTCCGAGCTGCCTGTCTTGAGCAGAGGCACTTCCCTTAAAATCATATCATGGAATGTTAATGGGCTGGGCAGTAAGTTGAAAAGAGGGGTTGTGATAAAGTATCTGCCATAACACTCACCAGACCTCATACTGATGCTGCAGGAGACACACCGAGTTGGAAATAACTGTGGATTCTAGGGCAGAGGTCTGTACAAGACCCTGGCCCATGTGGGCTACTCCACACGGTCTAGAGGAATGAGGAACCTAGTCTGTAGTTCCCTGCTGCTCCAAGTAGTCAAGACATGGGTCGAGCCCTGGGGATGCTGAGCAGAAATGAAGGGTATGTGGAATGGGGAAAGGTTGATTGTAGCATCTTGGTACCTGCCCTCGGGACTCCACGGTGAAGGCATGAAGAGGATAGGAGATTGGTTGGCTGAAATTCCAGAATTCACTGCTAGTGGTGGGTGGTGACCTCAACCTTGCCCTACAGGGGAAAATGGACAGGGTGCTTTACTCAGGGGGGACAGCCAGGGATGACACATGCCTACGTAGGTTTGTGGAGGCTCTGGGGTTGGCTGATCTTTGGCAGGCTGCCCACCCTGGGGTCAGGCACTTCTCACACTCATCCAATGATGCTCACTCCTTGCTGTGCCTGGATTACCTCTAAGTGCCAGTACCTCAACGGGGTAGATTTTGAAACACAACTTATCTCCAAGGGGTATTTCAGACCATTCCCCATTATCTACCAAGCTCTGGCACCTGGATGGGCATGCCTGTGCCGGTTGGACCCCTGGGAACAGACGGACTGGGCCACCCGGACATATGTACATTACACAATGGTCGATTACTTTCGATTGAATAGGGGCTCAGTGCATCAGAGATGACCCTTCAGGAGGCCTACAAGATCGTGCTATGGGGTTGCTTAATCTCCCACATCTTGGGCAACGTGATAGACTGGCAAGGGTAATGGAGTTGGAGGAGGAGAGATGCAGCAGGGAGAGGCGACCTATGTGGGAGCCTCAGACCCAGTCCTGGCAGATTGCCTGTCCCACCTTAGAGAGGAATACAGGCAAATGCTACATCAGGAACACTCCACAGGGTCAAACAGAGTAGGATTTATGAACAGGGAGACAAGGCTGGGAAATTGTTGATCTGGATGGGCAAAAAAGCAGAAGGCCAGAGGTGGATCTCTGCGATCCGCACACCCCAGGGCACACCGGTGGACACGGAGGAGAGTATAGTGTGAACTTTGCAATATTTCCGGTACCTATATGCCCCACACCTCTCTCCAGAGGCTGTAATGAAGATGCACACATTTGTGACAGATATTCCAGTCCTGCGTCTAGTTCAGGTAGACAATCCCTAGAGAAGGATATTACGGAAGGGGAGATCTTGGAGGCCCTGTCCTAACTGAAAAGTAGTAAGTCCCCGCGACCAAATAGTTTCCCCTGGGAATTTTTTTAAGTATTTTAAAAGTAAGGTGGCACAACCATTGAGGGATTTCTTCCATGGCTCAAAGAGGCAGGGTGAATTTCCTAGGGACTTCCGTCAGGCATATGTAGTCTTCATTCCTAAACTGGGTAAGGCACCAACAGAGTGCGCCTCCTACCAGCCAATATCCCTCCTTAACATTGAAACTTAAGTATTGGCTAAGCTCATGGCGAACCACCTAATGCAGGTTATTGACTGTATTATGGTCCCTGACCAGTCTGGCTTTATGCCTTACAGGTACACAAGGCACAACCTCTGATGTCTGTTTGGTTGCTTGGCCCATAGACAGCAAGTGAGAGAGCCGGCGGTGGTCTTGGCGCGGCACCGAGATGGCTTTCGAATCCCTGGAGTGGCCCTCTCTCATGATCCTCCTGGAGAGAATGGGTTTTGGACCCTCCTTCCTGGTGTAGGTACCCCTTTTCTACTGTAGGCCAACAGAGAGAGCTATGGCCACCGGGATGTTGTCAGAGGAGTTCTCCCCAGGCCTGTTAGGGGTGCCCTTTATCAAGGTTGTTATTTGCACTGGTCATGGAAACGTTGGTGAATTATATTTGCGGGATGCGCTGTTGAGGGCACTACCATTGGAGGGACACTGGGAGGACATCATCTCTCTCTATGCTGATGATATCCTGCTCTTCCTCGCTGATTTGGATAATTCCCTACCAAGGTTTTTTTAAAATTCTCTGGGTATTTGGCTCATTCTCAGGCATTGGAATTAATTGGAGGAAATCAATTTTGTTTCCCCTCAAGTCCCTGCAGCCTCCAATAGGTGATCTGACCCTTTGATGTGGGAGGAGACTGGGTTTACCTACCTGGGAATATATGTGACCACTGGCCGGACCTATTTCATGAGAGAAATCTAGATCAGATCCTGACAGATTTTTGTAGGGATGTGGAGCACTGGCAATGCCTCCTGCTCTCGCTGTTGGAGGGGGGGCATTATTTGAAATGATTTATCTGCCCAAGTTACCCTATGACCTCCAAAATGTGCTGTTTGAGGTCCCTGGCCAGGACGAGAAACCTACTATGGAATGGTGGTAGTCCTCGAGCGGTGCTTTCCACCCTGACCAGTCGGCAGACGGATGGAGGAATGCCACTTCCTGCTGTACGCCTCTATTATTGGGTGGCCCAACTACTGGTGGTCAATGACTGGTCCTTCACAGACCAGACAGAGCCCACCCTGCTGGTGGACCGACAGGCAATAGACCCTCAAAATTACGTTGGGTACCTATATGGGCCCACTAGGGTTGTATGCCTTCTGGAGCCCACTGCAGTGATGGTCCCAACCTGGAAGCGGGCACTGCAGAGGATGGGATGGGCAGATAAGCTGACTCTGGAGACATCTTTGTGGGAGTCCTGCGCCCTTGCAGAGTTACAGAGGGTGGTGGGACACCGGCATTGGGATATCCTTGGCATCTCAAGGATCGGGGACTTGAAATGGGAGCGAGGAGGGCTGACATTTGAGGACCTACAGGGACAAATTTCTATGCTTCTTGCAAGTACGGGCGATCCTTTACCTCCGGATCGAACCGTGTCCAAGATCTAAAAGAGGATAGTTGCTTAGAATATAGGGTGTTTGCCTCCCCACTGCACAGACATGCTATAACCAGATTTACACTACACTCCTGGCACATTGTCAACCCACCCTGCAGATCTGGGAAGACTGGAGGATGATGAATGGGGGACAGCCTGTTGATACCCTGGGGTGGCGCCCATTTGGGTGGATTTCCGGCTGGTCTAGTTGAAGCTACTACACAGGGACGACTACATACGAACACGATTGTACGCATTGGGAGTCACCGACTCAGACCATTGCCAAAAGGGGTGTGGCCAGTGGGGAACCCTCCTGCATAACATTTTGGAATGCCCACGACTGCAGAGATTCTGGTCAGGTATACAGAGACAACTCTCCCAAGTGGTAGGTGACTACCTGGTGCTCGCCCCCGCCTAATATCCTTGGGGATCTGGGGGGAGGTGACCCTCAACAGATATACACTGGCCCTCTGCAACACAGCCCTTGCAGTTGTGAAGCGAGGCATATTGAGATATTGGAGAAGGGAGGATCCCCCAAAAGTTCTGGAGTGGAGTTATAACGCAGAGTGGTGCAGACAGGCTGAAAAACCTATTTACTGAGCCAGGAGATGTCCCCAAAAACACGTAAAGTTATGGAGTGAGTGATAGGAGAGTTTGGAGGAGTGAACTGGACTGCCTGTGACCCAATGCATGTTTCTGTTCCATAGACTAACCTCCATGGTGGGATAGGAAAGGCTCTAGTTATTGAAGGAGGAGGGGGCCATACTGCACCAATGGGAGGACTGAGATCTCCCTGACATTATGTACACGGAGCCTCACATTCAAGACTGTTATTCTTTATTTCAGTTACCTAACACCCACCGTGGCACCTGGAGGGGGGGGATTTTGTTGTTTATGTTTTATCACATTGGTTTCAAATGCTTAATAAAAAGATTTATAAAAAAATATATACATATATGGTGCTTAAAAATATAAACAATAAACTCCCAACACATTCTTATTGCCTATCAGCACCTTTGGTCCTAATATGTGGAACCCAATACAATGATAACTTATAATTAATACTAATACTAGCTGTTAGTCTTGTAAGTCTGCTATGCATTCGTGACTTTGTAATAACATGTTTAGACCTGTGGATGTGCTACCAAGGGCCTTCATCACAAATGTGTTGCCTTTGCTCACAGGGGTGTGCAAATTATGTTAAATAGTAGATCCCAATCAAAACATTTTCCAAAAGTAAAATGCTGCATTTCCAAGCTATAGTGCAGAGAAAATCTCATATTTTATTGCAGGTGAGGTGGCAAGTATTATATGTAAACACAGCTTTATTACCATTTTACCGCAGCACTAAATAACAAAGCAAGAACACTGTGACGTCACACTACATAAAGACATAGGTCCCTGCTAACAGCCTCTTCAGTTTCTATTCAACAGATCTATAACCAGTCCAAAGAGCATCCAGTGGAGACATTCCACAAATTGGAAACAAGGACAGGCCAGGAGCCAGGATGATACTGCAAAACACAGCATGTGAGACTTTGGAGAACTTCAGCTAAAAACATAGCAACTGACATCAGGTAAATAAGCAAAGAACTCATTGAACATATACAAAGGGTAAACACATCTGACTATATCTCCTTTCATTTGGCCAATTTGGTGGGAAATAGTTGTCATCTCCTTTTTAAAAATAATATATTGGATTTTCTCTAAACCAAGACATGTAAAATTCCTATTTAAAGCAAGATAAAAAGGCAGCATTTTACGCATGTTCAAAGTCCATTAAGAATTTGTTCAACCAGGTGATTGGCTGGCAGGTCCTGAGGGTTGTGGCATGGGAGCGTTCCACAGCTCTGAGTATGCCTTCTAAGCAAGAGTCAACAAAGAAGACATGACAGTCATGGCACATCCTAATGAGGGGGTTGCAAAGGAGGATACATTGATTCATGCCAAGCTTACAACCTACGAAAGTCAAAGGCCTAGGGTTAAAAGAAAACAGGTCTATGAATTTCTGAAAAGAGATGATCAGAGGAGAAGGATCCAATGGATTGGTTCAGGACAAGTAATCCCTTAGGCATTCAGCGACACAAAGTAGGAAAGGCTAGAAAGTAGTGATACAGAACTGATTGGGAAGTCATCTTGGTATAGACTGCAATCAAGAACAAAGAACCATTTGGTAAAAATGGAAACCATAAATGTTTCTACACAAGACGATACAAAGGAAAGATGTGAGCTTGCGAGAGAGAAGTGATTTATTAGATAGAAAAGACAACACCAAAAAGGTGTCCCAGGAGCCGACATACTGTGGCAGGAGCATTCTCTTAAGGTAAATATCTTGCTTAAAGCCCACCTGTAAGGTATAATTAAACTCCGGCCAATCCCTGGCACCAGCAATTGCTGAAAGACATCACGTCCTTCCAAATTCGAAGAGTCTGTGTTAAAGTTAGGTGACGTTTCCTACATGGCCTAGAAAAGTAAATATGGTGCAGCCCTGCATTTCAAAAGTGACGAAGCGTGTTGTTAGCCTTCTTGGCTTAACGACACGCCTCCCCATTTTATTGTGAATATGCCCCTTAGAGCTCAGCTTCAACAACAAAATTCTGAGCCTCGTTATATCACCACTACCTAAAAGCTGATAACAGATTATTGCACACAGAAAACCTGAAGTGTATCAGCTGTGTGGCCTAGGGGCCCTCAGACTAATAAGGGCATCATAGCTGGGACAGAGGGAATCATTGTCATGATTTTAAGGTCGAGCATTCGAGACCTCTTGTAGATACTTTATTATATACTTATATGTGTATGTACTTTGTGGGCTCTGGAAATCGGCCTAGGACTTGTCTGCTTCCGCTTAAGGACTTTTGTTTTCTGTTCAACTGCCTCTATTTAACAGTCTTGATAAAAAAAACGACCAGTAGAGGTCAGTAAAATACCAGAATTACTTTCTGCTTGTTCAACTGCCACTATTTAACTGTCTTGATAGAAAATGACCAGTAGAGGTCTGTAAAATACCAGAATTGCTGCATAGGGACTTTCTTTCTTTATTTTTCTTGCAACTGCCTCTATTTAACTTTCTTGATCGAAAATGACCAGCAGAGGTCAGTAAAATACCAGAATCACTTTAGCATTCTCTAGATTCCAGTCCATAGAAATTGTCTTCCACGAGCACCCGTAGACAATAATATTTTTTTCAAATCTTGTATTTTCAGTGATATGACCACTGAAGGCCCTGATTTTATATTAAAAACAGAGCTTTGGACTATAGCATTTTCCCCTGAAAGGCAATATTTCTCTCCATGTGTTCCCATACCTGGTTAGTCACGATGTTTGGTGCTTACTTTACCTCCATGTTAAAGAACAGTAGATGTTTCAGCACCCAGGCTAATGTGCTGCATAGCTAAATATGTATAAGGTCCCAAAGGCAAGACCAATTGCATTGCAAATGCTTGTTATTCGAGTGGCTAGTTTTGCAAGACAACAGTCTTATTATTCCATCATGCTAACTGTGCCCTCTACTCCTCTTTGTTCCTCCTAAAACACACTGGTTTGGGACAGTTTATTGTTCTTTCTGCTCTTTATATCGCCTTTTCCCCCTTGCACTCCCCATGTATGCCAACGCCCTTTTATCAGAGTGGGGATTTGACAATGATTTTTAGACCCTGCAGTCACATAGATTTCCGTGAACATGCTAAGGTGCTAGCTTTCGCGTGAAACATCTTTCTGCACTGTATGAAACACTTTGTCTCTGCTCCTCCTGCTGTTTACGCACTTCAGCTTAAGGGTTCTCTGTTGCACATGTGGGGTGCTGCGAGGAGAAGGGCCCATTTTGAGATAATTGGGCTGGCATAGTAATTCATTTGTTCTTTTTGCTTCTTTTTGTTTTTTAAACCACTTCATTCCCCCTTGAACCCTCCATCCATGCCAACGGCCACTTATCAGCCCTTTATCAGTGCGGGGATTTGATAAAGGATCTTTAGACCCAGCAGTCACGCTATTTCCACGCTAATGTGTTAGCTTTCACACAAAACATCTTTCTGCACTATACGAAGCACTTTGCGCCTTATTTATGAAGGCCTGTGTCACTATTGCACCACCGTTGCGCCACTTTTAGTGACGCAGCAGAGGAGTAAATAATGCGCCATGTTGCACCATATTTACGAAGTGACGCATCTAGGCAGATGCGTCACTTCATAAACCCCTGCGCTACATTATACCTGCGTCAGGTATAATGTATGCAGGGTGGGCATTCCCCCGCAAGAAAGGGTTTTAGGAGTGGCGTAGTGAAATCTATAAGATTCCACTGGGCCACATCTAGGACGCCAATGCGTCAAAACCTTACGCCTGCCTCACGGCAGGCGTAAGTGTGACGCAGGCCCTTTCACATGGGGCTTGCCCAATGTGAAAGGAACATTGTTGGAATTGCGTCACGCTTCCGACAAAACTCCAGCAATGCACCACGTTTACGCCAACAGATACATCAGTAATACTGACATATCTGTACTCCTTGCGACATGATGCACCGTACTTTAAATACGGCGCATTCTAGTGTTCAAAAGGAGGGTACACTGAGAAGTGTCCCATCGCTGCTTTCATGCAGCGATGCGCCACTTCTCATAAATGAGGCCCTTTATCTCTTGCTCCTCTTCCTGTTTATGCACTTTAGCCTAGGAGGTCCATAACAATTCATTTTAGCTCCTCTTCCCTCCCTGCAATGGATTTTGGTTTCTCAACAATCATTTTAATGTAATAGTTAAACACGGCTCCTAAGCTTATCAAATGGATACATATTTCATTATTGTGTGGATATACATTGTTATGGTTTTTAGTAACTAAAACAAGAAAATTGACATTAGGGTAAATGGGCCCAATTCACAATATTATCTTCATTGATAGATGAGCTATGCAATTAGACTCCATGATCTTCCTCATCATCATTCATAGTGAGCGTATGAGTGGAGAGGCTGTAGCGTCTGTGGTGGAACAATGTACCATGCCTCATCTGCCATGTGGCAGGACTGTCAATGGTATTCAGGTCAGGCAGCATTTCCAGTTTTGCCAAGTCAGAAGGCAGGAAATGTGTCCTTCAAGAGCTTGGAGAAAGAATGAGCTGTAAGTATATTAGAGAAGGATTAGGCCACTTGTCATATGTCAGTATTGTGATGTTTGAGGCCAAAGAAGTCACTGTAAAATGTCAAAAAATGGTGGGTAGGATGTCTGCATTGCGTCCTAATTGTTGCAGAACATGATGGTGCGAGAAGTTAAATTAAGAGAAAAATAATAGTCTCTTTATTAACCAAAATTATAATAAATATAGTTATATCTGATGAATAATTGGTTTTAAATATGACACTTTAGCCTCAGTGTAGGTGAATTTAAATGAGGCAATATATGGATATGGACAAGATGCTCTAAAAGATAAATTTGCCTCTTAATGCAGCTTGACTCATATGTTCCCTTTCTTCTTGAATTCTTGTCCTTTCTTTTAAATGGAACTGATGTCTGAATACTGAGAAGGGAAAGAACAGAGGCAGCATGGGACCTCAAACCCGGTGACTGTTGCTAACTGTAGCAATGCATTGACTATGGAAACTAAGGTTCATAAAAAATGGACACTTAGTTAATGTGAAAATAAAGAACAAGCTAGCTCAGCACACAACTATTATCATGCACAGTTTTAAAAATTTACAGTAGTACACAGAAGTCAATAATTGAACATTAGCACGGCGTCTTCCAAATGAGTCAAATAAGCCATCGGGTTACTAGAGACATATTCTTCTTTTATTCTTTTGTTCATGATTCTTTTGTTAAAAACACAACACAGAATTCATAGCCGACGCGGCGTGTTTCGTCCCAACGGGACTTCTTCAAGGCTCTTATGTGTTTAAATAATCCACATAAACGTTTTCACACCAAATTTAGTGGCAAAGAGAAGTACTTGTACGGGGAAAATCTTATTATTTAGAAAAAATATACACACGACTACTGTGTGTCGTGGGTACTGAGGTACATAGCGGTGAGATGAGTAAAGTGTAACTCAGCAGCGCGGACTGAAGTCTGGATTCAAGAAAGAGGTCAGAGACTGACTGGTGCAGGCTTTTAGTGCCTTGACCTCCTGTTTTCTGTTGTGCTTAATGTGAAAAATGGTGATTTTCTGTATCACACATGGTAGTTTGCTGGGCAGGGACACTTTTGGCTTTGAAAGGGATCCGCATAAGAAAAGAAAGTGAGCCAGCATGAAGCAGTGGGATGAACACTGAGCAAGGCAAATGTAATGCCCCAGTTACTTACCAGTAGTCTTCATTACTCTGAGTGTAGTCTTCCTCGCTACATGAGTTCCCATCCCTCCCTTCCCTGTTTGGCTATCAGCTTCATGTTGTTGGGTGCTGAGGCTTGGTACTTGAACAGGAAGTGGGGTGGGTCGTGCCTCCTCTTGTACTAGGTCAGGGGTGAAGGAGGTCAGCCATGTTAGGGAGGCATGGGAAGACTAGAGCGCTAATTTGCTTGTAGGGTTCTGTTGGGGAGCTGAAGCTCACTACCTTAGCCATGTGGCAAGAAAGATTTACGAGGGGGTAATGTGAAGCATGCATCAGTGTGAGCCGGGAAAGAGAGGGTAAGCAGGCAATGTGGGCCACACTGTAGTGAAAGAAAAATAAAGCAGAATTATAAAAAAAGCAGGAAGGTTGTGTTGAAAAGAAAGGGTAAAATTGTAAAAAGGTGCTCAGTTAGCCCAGAGGCAAATGAGATGTATGGCTAATAATAAGTAGACAGGAACACAAAGAGAAGGAAATATGGAAGTTTATGGAGATGAGAGTGAAACAAAGACCAAGCGGGTTACGATGGTGGCCAGCAGCAAAATTAGACAGTAACAGCTCTTAGCAGCTGAAAGAGGTATTTAGGCAAGAGTTACAAATTATTTGTCTGATTTGGGCGGCAAGCAGCAATAAAGAGGCTATTGTCAAGATTTGTGGTCTTGTGTAGTGTAATATCACAATTCTTCTGGTTTGTTCTACAGTTTTGCTGGAAAACAATATTAAAGCAGTATGTGTGTATGTGTATGTATTACTGCTTCCTTGTGTTGCTTTAAAAATTTCAGCGTACTTTGTACAAGAGTGATTGTCTCTTATTGTACAAATATTCTGCAGATAATCTGATCACATTTCGATCAATGTTTGTTTACCAAACCAAATGGATTGAAAAATATTATAGTAAAGTTTATAGTTTGTGAATCCAATAATACTGATGTCAAACACTATCCTTAGCAAAGATGTAACTGTATTTATTATCATTTACAAAATAGTCTTGAGTAGACAATAGAGTCTCGGCAAGTAGTAAAATTCTGGGACATTTTGAGTTTCCGTAGCACTTCCCAAAAGAACAAGCATTGATAAAGCCAATAGGTCTCGCCTTTGCAAGAGCTATTGGCTTTGCTAATGTGTTTTAGCCATGTTGTACACCAGTGTGGCTGCTGTTCAGCATGACTAAAAGTTAGTGGGACAGAGGAGAGTGGCATGGAGTATCATAGAGTGAAATGGAGAAGAGTGGAGTAGAGTGTTGTAGAGTGGAGTGGCAGAGAGTGTTGTGTATTGGAGTGGCATAGTGTGGAGTCGCGTAGAGTGGCATACGCTGGAGTGGCAAAGAGTAGAATGGACTGGTGTAGAGTGCATTGGCATAAAGTGTTGCTGAGTAAAGTGGCATAGAGTGCAGTGGCATTAAATTCTGTGTTGTACAATGCAGCATCATAGAATGTAGTGGCATGGATTAGAGTGGTGCATAGTTGAGTGCAGTGACGCAGAGAGGAGTGGCAGAGAGCGGAGTTGCACAGAGTGGAGTGGCGCAGAGTAGAGTGGTGCAGAGTAGAGTGGTGCAGAGTAGAGGTGCAGAGTAGAGTGGCATCGAGTAGAGTTGAGTTGAGTGGCGTGTTGCAGAGTGGAGTGGCATACAGTTGAGTGATGCAGAGAGCAGTGGCATTGAGTGCGGAGTAGAGTCAAGTGGCATAGAGTGTAGTGGCGTAGAGTGGTGCAGAGCAGAGTAGCATAGAGTTGTGCATTAATTGAATATAGTGCAGTATAGGGCTGTAGAGTAACATAGAGTGGAGTAGTGCAGAGTAGAGTGTCGTAGAGTTTAGTGGCTGAGAGTGCAGTGTTGCAGAGTACAGCGTCCGAGTGCAGTGGTGTAGAGTGGGGAAGAGAGCAGTGGGGTAGAGTACAGTGATGCATAGTAGAGTGCAGTGAAATAGAGTGCGGTGGCAGATTACAACTGTGTAGAGTGCATTTGGATAGAGTGCAGTGGCTAAAAGTAGAGTGGCATAGAGTGCAGGGCCACAGAGTAGAGTTGCGCAAAGAGTGCAGTGGTGTAGAGTTAATTGTTTCAGGGTACAGTGAAGTGGCAAAGAGTGGGGTGGTGCAGGGTAGAGTGCAGTTGCATAGAATGGCATAGAGTGTAACGGTGTAAAGTGGTATATAGTGGAGTGGTGCAGAGTAGATTAGAGTGGCGTACAGTGGATTGGCATAGAGTGCAGAGGCATGAGTTGAGTCTTACAGAGTAAAGTGCATTGGCGTTTAGTGTATTGGCATAGAGTGCAGTGGCATTGAGTGCAGTATTGAAGAGTGACAGAGTACAGTGGCATAGAGTGGAGTTGTGCAGAGTAGATTGATGTGGCCTAGACTGGAGTGATGTAGTGTGCAGTGGTGAAAAGTGCAGTGGTGTAGAGTAGAGTGGCTAAGAGTGCATTGGCATAGAGTAGAGTGGTACAGAGTGCCGTAGCGTGGGGTGGTGTAAAGTGGAGTGGTGCAGAGTAGAGTACAGTGGTGTGAAGTGGTGCACAGTAGAGCGGGGTGGCGTTGACTGGAGTATTTATGGTGTGGTAGCACACTGCCATTACAGACAACACATTTTCAATTGAAATGACCATTACATTTGCACAGTCATCCAGTTTTAATAATAAACTATAATGTGCACAGACAAAAATGCATGGAAATTGCATCACCTAGTGTAATGGTTTGTTTTGATCATTGTAAAGTATTTGTTTCTAATTACAACATACTTCAGAAATATCAAAAATTGTGCTTCATTTGTGTTCCTAATTCTAGGGTGTGAAGAGTGGCATCAGCAGGAGACACAAAGTCCCAGGACACATTGGGCAAGGTAAAGGAGGCCCATCAGGCCACCAGCTGTGTCCCGTCAAGTGCATAAAGCGCTTTCAGCAGTCCCGCTCCATGCATGTGAAGAGTGGCATCGGCAGGGGACTCGAACTCCGAGGACATATCGGGCCAGGTAGAGGAGGCCCATCAGTGCACCAGCTGTGTCCCATCCAGCGCATGAAGTGCTTTCAGTAGGCCTGCTCTGTGGGTGTGAAGAGCAGCATCAGCGGGGGAATAGAAGTCCCAGGACACATCGGGCCAGGTAGAAGATTCCCATCAGCGCACCAGCTGTGTCCCATCAAGCACATAAAGCGCTTTCAGCGGTCCCACTCCATGGGTGTGAAGAGCGGCATCTGCAGGAGACTCAAAGTCCCAGGACACATAGTGCCAGGTAGAGGAGGCCCATCAGTACACCAGCTGTGTCCCTTCAAGTGCATAATGCGCTTTCAGCAGTCCCACTCCGTGCATGTGAAGAGTGGCATCGGCAGGGGACTCGAACTCCCAGGACATATCGGGGCCAGGTAGAGGAGGCCCATCAGCACACCAACTGTATCCCATCAAGCACTTTCAACAGTCTCACTGCGTGGGACGCGTGCGGGCCAATGGCGGGCCCGTCTCTTGCCTGTCATCGACCGTAGGAGACTAGGCTGGGCCACCCCCTTAATGTCTGATCCTGAGCCCCTCGGACAAATGAACTGTGCAAGCTGTGCCTTAGGTAAATTGTGAGGAGCTGTTTAATCCTGTTGGTGTGTTGTTGCCACCTGACCCGTCTTGCCATATCAGCCCTGCACATTCATTTAATCTATGGGAGTTAAGACAGGCCCTCTGTTTGACCTTTGATTTAGTCATTCCTCTCTTTGCCACATAACTGTAAGAGTTCGACATATCTCCCTCTTGCACCCGGAGACTTAGGCTGAACGACAAACCTTGACTTGCTTCTCTTTATTCCCAATCACATTAACCATTTAATAATAAGAAAGAGAAGGCTTCCCTCCTCATCAGTTTAATCAGAATACCCTGGAGCAGTACATAAACCGCCCAGTAAATCATGCACTTCCATCGTGGATTATTTAACAGGGGCCACGAACAACATCGAAAAGGAAATCCCCAGCATTGTGAAGCGACTGTCCATTTGCAATTAAGGGCAGTCAGATGCTCCATCACCTGGCTGTAAATGATACAACCCCATAATATCCCCTGAGGCTGCTGTTCCAAACAGGACTAACACCTGTGTACCATCCACAAATATAACGTCACCTCATACTTCCCCACCTGACCCCAGACTGCTACCACCTTCAAAATGGATGAGATAGCCGGGGCCCTCACCATGTGCAATGGAGAGCAGCCAACCAAGGGGGGGTTTGCTACCTTGCAAACCAAAGGCACCTGTAAGATCTTGTAGACTAACTCATAACAAGACTAGATCAACAATCCCCAGTTCAACAACGCGAGAACTTAAAAGTTTGTGTGTTATGTTTCAAGCCTTAGAATCTATGGTCAAGGCCTCCTTGGACTCCATTGTCACCACATTAACACAGGTTGAAAGTATCACCTCAAGCTGCTTGGATCTGCTGAAATGTCATGCTTTCTCCATTATTGCACTGCTTTTGTCCAGTTCTGGAGTAGCTCCTTCCGTGGCACCACCTGCTCCTCCTCAACCAACGGTTGCTCGTCCCATTACACATTCAAATGCCAGACCTAGGGTCATTCTGCACACAATCGATAACATGGGTGACAGCACTATACTGTGGACACAGATAATCAATACCCTTCCGCTTCCGGCCACTCGTCTCAGCCCCCTGGCTATGCCAGTTTACAGCGACATAGTGAGACACTGCAGGGAATGACAGAAAGAACTAAAATTACAATGGACCTACCACCGGAAGCAGCACCATATGTTGTAATTTTGGCTAATGTACAACTGTCTCAGATTTATGCCCCCTTGACAACATGAATAAGGTACGGGCTGGGAGGGAAATGTACCCCCAGTTTAAGGGTTACTAGGAGTATTAGGCAGGGCTGTATCCTCGCCCCCCTCCTATTCTCACTATATATCAATGGGGTGAACAAGACACTATAACAGCTAGAAGCAGATTCCCCAAGGGTTGGCTCTCGCCCCACAACTGTACTCCTGTATGCTGATGATGAGGTATTGATCTCAAGAACCGCAAATGGTTTGCAACTTCTGATCGAAGATTCGCAGCATACATGGAGCAAAAAGACCTGCAGCTAAATTTGTCAAAAACCTTCACTATGGTCTGTGTGAGGGAAAACCCAGAAAGAAGACACACTATGTGAAGGACTGTAAATTGGTGGAGGTGCAGACCTTTTCTTATCTTGGTGTACTATTTTCACATCCTGGCACATGGGGCCCCCACATAAGAACTGCAAGAATGAAAAACGCTAGAACCATTGAGGCGCTGTTTAGATATTCTAGTGAGATAGGCAACAAGCCAATAAGGAAGTTGTCTAATCTCTACAGTAGTAAATGCATATTTACTGCCATATGTGGGGCTGCTGGGTGGGGCATGGCCGAGAGCTCACCATTACAAACTCAGGAAAACCAATTCCTATGCAGGATTTTGGCTCTACCGTGTTCTGTTTCATCATTTATCATCCACAGAGAATTGGACATGCCTTACATTGAAGATTTATATGCCTGAATTCGATTACTTGCTGGAATAATATCTGGAGTAAGATATGTTCAAAATTTTTGAAAGATGTTATACTTGATTGTCTCAAGCTCGAACATTCCCATAAGATCTCATGGCTAGCATATATGAATTGCCTGCTGACAGAATCATTTGATGGTGTTACCATACCAAACCCAGCTAGTATCTTGCAATATAGCAAGAAGGAGTTAAAAACCTCGTTTAACACTAATAGGAAGGGCATGAGAGAATCAAGAGAACTGCAAAAGTCTTTAGTATTCAGATATATGTTAGACCAGGAACATCAGGGTCTACTCATGTATCTGACTTTGGTTACAAATACACAGCATAGATTCTATCTCACACGAATGCATTTGGGCCTCCTGCATCATCTTCTAGCACTCCAAAGAGAGATGCATGGACTAAAAATCTACCTAAATGCCCCTGCGATGAGAGTGCAACCCAATCAACTGTTCATCTTATCTTATATTGCACGTTGTATAGAGACATCAGGAAAAGCCTGTTACGACCCCTATTCTTGACCCAGAAATTTATTTTTTATCAGGATGCATTTAAATTTTTTCTGCAATTTAGAGAATGATATGATTTGTTATACAGTCTCCACCTACATTGCGCGTAGAAAAGCTAGAAGGAAAACCATGACAGCTCTAGATACTTTAGGATATGAAGATTAAGTTAAACCATGACTTAATGTGCCATGGTCAAAAGTCCTTTTTAATAATTGCTACATGCATTGTTTGCACATGTATTAGTACTTGACTATTATTACCTGTAAATTACATATAATATGACCAGATTAAGTTATGATGTGTTATGATGGTTTGTATGGTGAATTTTTCTGTACAAAATGTATTTTATATGTCTTTTATGGATTGTCTAAATCCGAATAAAGATCTTTTTGATTTGTGGCTAATGTACCCACCTTACCTGGTTCTGCACCTGGGTCCTGGGAATCATTGCGAAACAATTCCTTAAATTGGCTGGGTATTAAGACTGGCCTTACAAGGGCACTGTTTGATGATTTTAAAATGGCAAGAAGGGTGCAACAGGTGGGTAAGGCTTGTAAAAGGTTAGAGGGGGACTGCATAGTCTTGGCCTTTAAATCTCCCAGACTAGTGCACGCCATCTTGAATGGAACTAATTTTGCCGCCATGTCACTTCACCAACTATCAGTACTTCCGCTTGGCTTCCTCTATTGTCCTCACCCCTCCACCACCGCACATAGGGTCATATTATCAAGAACGGCGTTAAAATTATCGCCGGTTTAGCGGCAGAAAACTGCCGCTAAAGCGGCGATAATGGGTTTGATAATATGCCCTGGAGAATTCCAATAGAAGCCCATGTTCACACCAGAACATGGACTTCTATTAGAATTCTCCAGAGCATATTATCAAACCCATTATCGCGCTTTAGCGGCAGTTTTCTGCCGGCAAAAACCGGCGATAATTTTTAACGCCGTTCTTGATAATATGCCCCATAATACCTACGTTGAACAATCCCTTTCTCTTAGTTATCGCATTCCCTCGTTTTTTGCAATTCCAACTCACAATCGCTGAAAGATTGGCATCTTTATGTTGAGTCTTACATAAGTAAAGTACAGACTCTAACAGCTCATGACATGAAGAGAAATGTATTACAAGCCAATCATACGCGCAGCACGGTGACAGGCAGCCTCGCAGCTGAGTTTCTAACAAGGGGAAATTTCACACTGTCTTTTATCCGTGCAAACCACAAAGGAAAGGCTTTACGATTTATGCAATACATGTCCAGTAAACTTATAAGAATAAGACAGTTTTTCAGAAAGGATGGACAGGGGTGTCACCAGACTTAGCAAGCTACACAAGTATAGAACGCTAGCCCAATCAGAAGAGGCCACCACTGCGTGATACCTGCATGATGTGAGGTGGTGAGGTTCTTGTTACCCACATGCTCTTTGATTGTGACAGTTGGAGACTTTCTGGACTAATGCAATGTACAATGTACTGGAAACGTTTTCTGCTGTTGTAATACCTTTCCCATCAGAAACGCACGAGCCTTGCTACTTGCAGTAAAGGTATGTGCCAATGCATGCTGCTAAACTCGCCTTTTGTGCCATATTGTTGGTGTCTTTGAGCACGCGTTGCTTTGCAATATCAGCTGCTTACAGTAAATAATGATTAGCTCCTCCATGGTAAAAAACAATTATAAAATGGCACCCACATTCCCGCCCTGTGATACTAAATCACTACACCCTACTCAGTTTCTGCCTTCATCAACATTTCCTTTCTTCATTCTCCTTGTCAGTCGGAAGGATGTGTTGGTGAGGTAATATACTCTGGATCATGCAGTGCATACAACTAGATGTTACTGCTGACAGGCATGCAGGGTAAACCTGGATAATTTCGCAAAGTGTAACCATCCATGCTATTCCTATTATTATTGCTTCAAGTATCTATGACCCCTAGAACCATGTCAGTGCTCTTTCCCACATCCTTCCCGACCATGCTCTCCCCTGACTTCGTTTCTGAAGTTTACTTGGAAATGGGGCTCCTCAGTATTCAGGTTGTTGTATCTAGTTACTGTCTCCTCCACTCTCAGACTCGGTACCCCTAGGTCCTCCGCCCCTTGACCCTTGGGAAGTGCCAAGCTGCTTAGTCTGTTCCCCTGCCATACAGTGCTTTTGGATTCTTTCAAAACCCACTAACATCTATGTACACCCCTTAGTGGGTTGCAAGTGCATGCATGTAGTGGCTGTAGTGCAGCGTGCCATGTCCATTATAGTTCTATCGTGCTCGGTGAGGGTTATTGTCCTGACCATAGTGCAACCTACATTGTTCAACATTGGTAACAGGTGTGTGTGTGTATCTTTCATCATTGTTTCGTTATGAATGTCATGACTGGCATATGTGAATGTTGTACCTTAGTGAACTATTACCATTGCCATGCAGCACTATCTTTGGTGTCCTTTGGCAATATATTGCTATCTATTACATTTTGGTATATTCATGTCCTATGAAACCTAGTTATTCATTAGCTACCTGTTTGGTGTGAACTTTTCTGAACCTTTCCTAATTCTATTCCTCATCGTGGAAGTCTGTAACACTCTCTTCTTAAAGTTCATTCTTATAAGACAGGTAATGAAACTTCCATGTATGTGTATTTACTCTATAGTTGTAGATGGTAAAATGTGATGTACCCTATTACTCTGTAAGTCATTATCTACTAGGCACTGTTGGAGCAGGTGTGCATAAATACTAGATGACATAATCCATGTAACTGCACATAATTTTTTTCTTCTCATTCAGTATAGTATGTTTCCCTCAAAGCATGTTGAACTTTTTATTCTTTGTTGCATTCCCAAAATCAGTAGTAAAAGTTCAAAGTCTAAGTGTCATTCAGTGTTCCTAGTAGAAGGTCTTTAGATGAAATCCACAGGTACCATGAGCGTTACAGTAGCACAAATAACTGTTGGCCGGCCTTGCAGAGGTGACAGTCATTGGTGACTTGAAAAATTGCAAAAGAAGTCTTTAAAAAATGATCAATCTCCTGTACCTTTTATATTGCATCAGAGGTCACCAATACTTGAGCAATAGATACTCTAAAACAAAGGTGAGGTGCTCTAAAAAGGATGCCCCAGCAGAATCTTTCAGCTAGAGCCGTAGACGATGAAGGCGATGAATACTTGTAACTACATAGCAGGACCCACGCTCCTACTGAGGCGGGCACTAGCAACTTTGTGCCAAAATGTGATGAAAATTAATCTTCTTTGTTGGTGGTACCTGATCCTGTGGCTCGAGACATTATCAGCACTTCGGCCATTCAGATACTTTTATCATGACAAATTACAATGATGGTGTCCTGTTGTTGCTGCTGTGGGCAGGGTAATGAGGCCAGCTTTTCGTCATTGATGTTCAGGGCCCACTTGCACATTCCGCTCTCTGGGTGATGTGCAGCACGAGTAGCCCACTTTAGCTCCTATTTGCTGCTTGGGTGGAATGGAGGTTGTACCTGCAGGGTGCCGCTGAAGCTGCTGTTGGTACCTGTTAGAACTGGGGGTCTCTAGTTGGCAATGGTATACACCTTTGACCAAATAGGGACCCTTGCTTCTAGTCAGGGAAAGGGGATTACACTACTGGATAACCCCTGCTCACCCCCTTGGTAGCTTGGCACGAGCAGACAGGCTTATCTCAGAGGCAGTGTGTTAAGCATTTGTGAACACATACAGTAATACAGTGAAAACACTACAGATGGACACCACACAGGTTTTATAAAAATAAGTATTTTTATATAGACTTAACACAAGACCACAAACGACAAAAATTCACAATACTGTACTTAAAATAGACTTAAAGATGGCAGAAGTAACTTAGTTCAAGTTGATGATAAATGCGACATGTTTCTCACAAAAGTACCTTGGATGCATAACGCAAAACAAACAAAGGGTCCGCAGGGAGGGCGATGCGGCGAGCAGGCGCCTCGATGCGATGTGATGTGACGATTCGGTGCGATGCGATGAGAGTGCGCCCTTGATGTGATGCGACGATGTGAAGACGATGCGTGCACGCCAGACGGCCGTGCGGCGAACTCTGTACCTTTGGAGCTGAGACAGGTCCTGCGACACGCTTCTCTGGTGATGCGACGGCAGGCAGCTGCGACACGCTTCCCCGGTGATGCGACGGCGACCCTTGCGGTGGCGACACGCTTCTCTCCAGTGATGCGACGGCAGGCAGCTGCGACGAAGACACACTTCTCCGGTGAGGCGACGGCAGGCAGCTGCGATGAAGACACGCTTCTCTTGGTGATGCGGCGGCGGCCTCTGTGGCGGTGACATGCTTCTCCGGCGATGCGACGGCAACAGCTGCGATAGCGACACGCTTCTTCTCGCTGAGTCGCGCTTCCAGCTCCCAGCGACATGCAGGCCTCTGCAGACAGAATCCCCAGCAAGGGAATTCAGAGGGGAGCTGGTGGTGAAGTATTTTGTCCCTGAGACTTCAGCAGGAGGCAAGCACAAGTTCAAGCCCTTGGAGAAATATTCTGCAAGATGATGAAAGTTCCTTTAAAAGTTCCTTCTCCTTTCCTTGGCAATGAAGACCACGGCAGGCCAACCCAGCAAACAGCACACTGGCAGAGGGGCAGTCCAAACTCCTGCAGCTTCCTTGGTTCTTCTCCTTGGCAAAGGTTCGTCTTGTTGTTCCAGAAGTGATCTAAAGTTTTGGGGTCTGGGTCCCCCTTTTTATACCCATAAATCCTTTGTATCTGAAGGCAGAGAGTGTCTGTACCTAGTCCAAACCAGTTCTGGGTGCATTCTGACAGGGCACAACTTCTCCCTTTGTCAGTGTGGGCCAGGGACATCAGACGCACCACATGAGGTGGAGCCAGCATTGTGGAAGGCAGGCACAGCCCTATTCAGGCCCAGGTGCTACTCCTCCCACCATTCTAAATGCAGATGGTCTATTCAGCCCTGTGCTGACTCACCCTGTCTCCTGGAGTCCCCCAGCCCCTGTCACTCACAAAACCAGACATACAATACACAAGCTAGCAGAGGCAGGCTGGATGGATAGGCAAGAAAATACCTACTTTCTAAAAGTGGTATTTTCAAACACAGAATGTTAAAACCTACTTCACTAAAAGATGTATTTTATCATTCAGAGTTCAGGCATACTAAATTCGAATTTCTACCATGTTCCCTGGGTCCGTTAGGATTATAAGATGTTATAATCAAGCTGCCCATTCTGACCTATGGGTACAGGTAGCCTTGCAATAGTGAAAAACAAAATTGGCTGTAATTCACTATCAGGACATGCTACACACATCAGGGCATGTCCTACCTTTTACATACAATGCACCCTGCCCTTGGGCCTACCTTAGGGGTGACTGATATGTAGAAAAGGGAAGGTTTAGGGACTGGCAAGTCGGTGCACTTGCCAAGTCGACATGGCAGTCACAGACTGCACACAGGCTCTGCAATGGCAGGCCTGAGACACACTTTACAAGCTGCTTCTGTGGGTGGCACAATCAGTGCAGCAAGCCCACCAGCAGCATTTGATTTACATGCCCTGGGCACCCATGGTACACTATACTAGGGTCTGACAAGTAAATCAAATGATCCACTCATGGAGTCACTAATCAATACATCAATTTACCATAGGGAGCACTTGCACTGTGGCACTGAATAGCAGTGGCACAGTGCCCAAAGCATCTAAACCAGCAGACATATCAAAAACAGAGGAGGCAATCAGTGAAAAATGGAAGGGAGACTCACGCCAATGGTACCAGGTCTAACACGTGTCCCCTCCTGCTGAAATGTGGGGAGAACTACCCAACCCCTTGCGAGTTCTCTTCACTAAGGCAGAAAAATCTGGACAGACCATCAGCATTGGCGTGTTCTGTACCAGGGCGGTGTTCCACCGTGAAGTCCATCCCCTGTAGGGATATGGACCACCTCAACAGGTTTGGATTCTCACCCCTCATCTGCATCAACCATCTGAGGGGCCTGTGGTCTGTCTGAACCCGGAAGTGAGTCCCAAACAGGTATGGTCTCAACTTCTTCAGTGCCCAGACTACAGCAAATGCCTCGCGCTCAATTGCACTCCACCTCTGTTCCCGTGTAAGTAACCTCCTACTGATGAAGGCTACAGGTTGGTCTAGGCCCTCCTCATTAATCTGTGATCGAACAGCCCCCACACCATGCTCTGAAGCGTCTGTTTGGACAATGAATTCCTTTGAGAAGTTGGGCGCCTGAAGCACGGGTGCTGTGCACATGGCAGTCTTCAGGGCGTCAAAAGCCTTCTGACAGGTGTCAGTCCAGTTCACTTTCTTGGGCTGCTTCCTGGAAGTCAGCTCAGTCAAGGGTGCAACAATGTTGCCATACCCCTTGACAAACCTCCTGTAGTACCCTGTGGGGCATATTCACAAGGAGCTATCGCCGAATTAACGGCACTTAATTGCAGCCAAAGTCGTGATAAATTTACCCCCCCATTCACAAGCCGGTGTTAACAGCCCACAGCACCAGTTTACCCGCGACAGCAGCCGCAAAAAACATCGCCACAGAGGACCCTCGCAAATATCGCTAATGAGATGCAGAGTAGGCGTTCATGTGACTAAAGCCGAGACAACAGCACACCTCAACATTCACAACGACCAGCCATATCCGCGATAAAAACACAAAACAGGCGATAAGGCGCGTTAGCACCAGGAAATCTACACCTGTTCTGACCTGGTGTAAACTCGGATGGCAGCCAGCACCACAAAAGGGAGCACAGCCCATGGCCACATCCGAAGGGCAACAGATGCCATGGAGCCACCCATCATGCGGCCCGGACACCCAAGAGGGCCACAACACCCACCGCCACCACCCCAGGACCACCCCTCCCTGGCACCCCCCGACCAAAGACATGCCACATCAGCCACACCTAAACATGTACAAAATATTCCGCTTGATGCCGCACAATCACAACTGGTGACATGGATGTGTCGTCACAGATATGACCAGCACACATTCACTTTCGAAGCAACAAATGAAACTTTATTCAAATGAACAACGAAATGAAATGAAGACACATGGCCGCTCCCCTCCGGACAATACGTAGATCACAGCCTGTAAGACAAAAAACATGATGAGAAGGTGTGTCCTGCGCACATCAGAGGACAGAGAGAGAGCGAAGGAGAGAGAGAGGAAGAGAGGGAGAGAGAGAGAGAGGAAGAGAGGAAGAGAGAGAGAGAGAGAGAGAGAGAGAGAGGAAGAGAGGGAGGGAGAGAGAGAGGAAGAGAGGGAGAGAGAGAGAGAGAGAGAGAGAGAGAGAGAGGAGAGAGAGGGAGGGAGAGAGAGAGGAAGAAAGGGAGAGAGGGAGAGAGAGAGGAAGAGGAGAGAGAGAGAGGAAGAGAGGGAGGGAGAGAGAGAGGAAGAGAGGGAGAGAGAGAGAGAGAGAGAAGAGGAGAGAGAGAGAGAGAGAGAGGGAGGGAGAGAGAGAGAGAAGAGGAGAGAGAGAGGAAGAGAGGGAGAGAGAGAGAGAGAGTGCCGCCCCTGCGCACCCAGGCCACACTGCTCACCTGCTGCCACCGGTGTGTCTCCAACCACGTGCCGGTATGTAGGGCAGTTCACCAGGTCACACATCTGATTCAGAGCCGTCAGCTGAAACAGAGCCCAGATACATGACTGGCACAGTACACACACTTGCACAAGACAACATCGCCTGCCCGCCCATGCACACCCAGGCAGAGGCACCCCAACCTCTCCTGCCGCCCATCGGAGCATGCCCGCCCATGCACACCCAGGCCTCAATGCTCACCTTCCGCCACCGTCGCGTAGACAGGAGGTCCCACCACGTGCCGCTGCAAGCCACAAGCCCGGGGCCCGCGGACATGGCACCCTCCACATCATGCAGCCCCGCTCCGCAGGCCACCAGGTCTCACGTTTGGTGCTGGGTCTTGATTACTCCATGGCAGAGGACATACCAGTGCACCCGGCACCATTGCAGGCTGCACACCCGCTCAGCCCAATGGGTGCCACCAACTCTGGCATCCCGGAAGCGACGCCACGGGGCGTAGGCCCGCGCTGCCTGCTGGCTCTGGCCTACACTGCGGTCCAGCAGGGCACACAAAACCTGAGCTGTCCGGACCGCCAGGACGGGGGATCATCACAGGCTGTACACCCACTCAGCAGCTCAAGGTGCCACTGACTCAGTGCACCCAAAGTCACCGTCCCGTGGCGGGGTGCCTGTGCCATCCGCAAGGCCTCTGGTGCCACTAACCCTGTGCAACCCCAGTCTGCGCCACGTGGTGGTAGGCCTGTGCCATACTTACAGGCCTCGGATGCCACTAACCCTGTGCGCAGCATCTCATGGGCCCTATATGAGTGTGAACCGTGGGGCGTCCGTCATCCAGTCACCACCGGAAGAGGGGAATGTGACGTCATCGGACCCTTATGTTGGCGGAGTCACATGGCCTGTGACGCCTGTGCCGGATGGGTGTGGTGTGTGTGAAAACCTGCCCTCAGGGAGTGGCTGTGACATGCTGACAACTAGACCAGTAACCTCCACACCACCAGCGAGTACGGCTGCGACGGGTAGAAATGAGGGCCCCCCCTCGGGGCGTAAGTGGAGTGGACTGGCCTGCCATACGCCCGACCAACGCAGGGCTTGCAACAATGACTCGTGGGCTCTGGGCGTGGTCCAGTCCATGTCCGGACAAGGAAGTGACTGATGCGTGTGTCCCTGCTGCAGTGTTCACGGAACCCGCTGCACAAGATGCAATGTCGCACCCCCTTACTGGCATCCCACAGGATGAACATCATTGATGCAGGGGAAGGCACTGTCCCCACATTCATCCACACATCCACACAGGAATGACGTAAGACATTACACAGCAGTGCGTCACTGGATGTTTATTTGCACATCCAGTGCAGTCATGCAACTGGAGCGGTACAGGGCAATGCCGAGCTCACCACACAATATGGGCCCATGGAGGGCCAGCCAGTGTACATCCCGGGATGACCTGTACTGCGGAAGAGGAAGGGTACAGTCCGCAGTCTGTCCGCCGTGTCATTGGTCGTCAAATAGCATGTGGCAGTCCATGTCGCTGTCCAAGGTGAGTGCCTCGGAGTGTATCGGGGGTCAGTGGTAGGTCTTGAGGCCATGTGCGGCACCAAGCAGAAACAGACAAGGTGGCGGTAATGATGCTAGTGCCTTGTCCTCCTGACCACAGTCCCATCCACGTCCTCGTCCCCGGGTGTGTGCCCTGCCCCACCTGTGGGTGTTGCAGTGCCGGCTGCGGCACTGTGTGCCACTGACTCATCAGGGGCCGGAGGAGGATTGTCAGCCGCACTGTGTGGCAGTGACACATCAGGTGCCGGAGTGGATACGCCTGCCGCACTGGGAGGCACTGACACACCAGGGGGCGGAGATGTGGATGGCGTGGGGGCAGCAGCATTCATCATCGCCACGCCTTGTGGCAGCAATGCCATGACGAGGACATGCAGGGCACGGTAGATCCCAGCTACATTTTGCTGATGTGCAGCGGCGGCTGCCATCCTTTCCGCCTCCATCCGCACCATGTCCTCCATGAGCCTCCGCATGTGTGCCAGCTCAAGGCTGGCATCGCTGGGGCCACTGTGAGCAGACAGGTATTCTTCCCTCCGCGTCATGACTCCAGAGATGTCAGTCAGGGCTCGCTGGAGACCATGGGGCGGACATAGACACCCAAGGATGGCGTCCAGTTTGTTGGCCATGAGCTCGATCCCCACCCGCACCTGCTCGGCCGTCTCCCTCTGGCCCTCCAGCACACGGCGTTGGAAGGCCATTTGTTGTTCCTGGGGGTCTTGGGAGGGTGCCGGGGCTGTGGGTGCCTCCTGCTGGGTGGTTTGGCTGGTGGGTGGGGTCTCATGGATGTAGCTGTTCTGCCCTGATCCTGGAGGTGAGTTGCGGAGGTGGTCAATGAGGTCTTGGATGGTTTGGATGTTGATGCTGGTGTTGTCCTCCTCCTCGTCATCAGTGAAGAGTGGCTTTGACTGCTCTGCAGGAGGTGTTGAAGATGCCCCTGCGATGTGAAGGGGAGATGGTGTATTACAATGTGTCCACATGTATGTAGCCGCATGGTACAGGTTGACATTCAGACAGCATGGCATTGTACATTGTGACAGTGTGTGTGTCTGGACGAGGACCCAGAGTGATTGTGGGTGTGCACTCTGCCCTGCTTGCTTGTGCATGTGTGCTATTGTGGCCATCTCCCCCCGTCCCCCCAGTACCTGGTGGTCACTCACCCTGTTGCGGTTGTGTTGTGTCCTGTCGAGCAGTGTCCGGTCCCCCGGCTCCGGCCACAGTCTCCACGCTGATGACTGTTGACACCAGCTCCTCCATGTCATCCAGCTCCAGCTGTGGCGCTGGGCCCCACCTCCGGTCTGCGTTGCTGCCTTCAGGTTGGCGGAGAGTTTATCCTTGGTCTTCCGCTTGATGTCATTCCATCGCCTCTTGACCTCGTCCATTGTCCGCTTGTGCTCTCCAACGGCATTCACCTTGTCGACGATGTCCCGCCCTATTCCATTTTTGGTGCCCAATGACACGTTGGAGGTGACGAAGAGTTGTTGATGGTGTTCCATCACCTCCGTGACTATGATCCTGTTCACCTGCGGACTGAACTTGGTCTTCCTGGTCTTCTTGTCCTTGCCCTTCCCTGTCCCCGAGGTCCCAGGCTGGTCGTCCGGGGTGCTTGTGGGGTTGCGCTGGTCCTCTGCGCCTGCTCCGGTTGCCTCCATGGTGCTTATATGTTGGTCAGTTTGTGTGTGGGTTTTTTTTTCTGCTTTTATGGAGGTTTCTGACGCCTGCCAGGTGTGTGTTGCAGGCCTGGTGCTGCTTGTCGCTGGTTTCCTCATCGCGCTTTGGCCCATCGCGTGTTTTTTGGCGTTGTGGTTTGTGTTTTAATCTCCATCGTGGTGGTTGTATCGCGGACTTTGTCCGCGGTTTCGGCAGACTATTGCATGGTACCGCCTTGTTGTGAATTCCACGTTGACACGGGGATATTTTCCAGAGATAGGCTGCGTTATTGAAAGTTGCGTTACGCTACTCTTGCGGTAGTTATCACACGTTCTTGTGAATATACCCCTGTGAGTCCTAAAAAGGCTCTCACCTGTGTCTGGGTCTTGGGGGGGTTCCCATGCCAGGATGGTATCAATCTTGGGTTGTGGGGGCGCCACCTGGCCGCTCCCTACCTGGTGCCCCAAGTACACCACCGAACTCTGCCCGATCTGGCACTTACTCGCCTTGATCGTGAGGCCTGCCTTTCGCAGTGCTATCAACACTTCCCAGAGGTGGCGCAGGTGTTCTTCCCAACTGGCGCTGAACACTGCAATGTCATCCAGGTAGGCGGCACTGAAATCCTCCAGTCCAACCAACACCTGGTTGACCAACCTCTGAAAGGTGGCAGGGGCATTCTTGATCCCAAAGGGCATAACCCGGAATTGGTAGTGCCCATCTGGTGTGGAGAATGCTGACCTCTCTTTGGCCCCATCAGTTAAGGTGATCTGCCAGTACCCAGACGTTAAATGAAACGTGCTGAGGTACCGGGCAGCCCCCAACCAATCAATGAGCTCATCAGCTCTGGGGATGGGGTGCGCGTCAGTCCTGGTGACTGAATTGAGTCCTCGGTAGTCCACACAGAACCGGAGTTCGGGTGTGGCACCAGGCGCGGCAGCTTTTGGGACCAAGACCACTGGGCTGGCCCAAGGGCTGTGAGAGGACTCAATTACCCCTAAGGCAAACATCTTGGAGACCTCCTCCTTGATGTGAGCTCTGACCCTGTCAGTCACTCTGTAAGCCTTGTGCTTCACAGGAGGACTGTCCCCAGTATCCACGTTATGGACGCACCACTCAGTGACACCAGGAACCAGGGAGAACAAATCAGAGAATTGTCCCAACAATTGGCGACAATCTTGCTGCTGTTCAGGGGTCAGTGTGGCAGAGAGGCTGACACCATCCACTGACCCATCTTGCTCTGTTGCAGACAGGAGGTCAGGAAGAGGCTCGGTCTCCTCCTCCATTCCATCATCTGTCTCTAGGAGCATGCCCACTTCGGACCTCTGTAAGTGGGGCTTTAGGCGGTTAACATGCAGGACTCGCAAAGGGTTCCTAGGAGACCACAAGTTCACCAGGTAGGTGACATCACTCTTGCGCTCCACCACCTCAAATGGTCCGGTCCACCTGTCCTGGAGCACACAGGGCTCTACAGGGGCCATGACCCAAACTTTCTGACCAGGTTGAAGCTCAATCAGAGTGGCATTCTGATCGTACCACCGCTTCATTTCCTCCTGGCTGGCTTCCAGATTCGCCTCAGCGAGTTGTCTGAATCGCCTAGTCTGGTTCCTGAAGGCCAGCATGTAACTGTATACATCCTGGGGAGGTTTCCTGGGAGATTGCTCCCAGCCTTCCTTGACCAGACTCAAAGGTCCTCTTACTGGGTGACCATACAGCAGTTCAAAGGGACTGAACCCTATGGACTTCTGTGGCACCTCACGGTAAGCAAAAAGAAGGCATGGCAAAAGGACGTCCCACTTATGCCTCATAGGTTCCTCAAGACCCATAATCATGCCTTTAAGGGTCCAGTTGAATTTCTCAACCAGCCCATTACCTTGGGGGCGGAAAGGAGTGGTGAACTTATAGGTAACACCGCACTCCTGCCACAGGGACTTCATATAGTGAGATATGAAGTTTGTACCACGGTCTGACACCACCTCTCTGGGGAATCCCACACGGGAGAAAATCCCCATCAGTGCACGTCCCACCACGGGGGCCGTCACTGTCCTGAGCGGGATGGCTTCCGGGTACCGGGTAGCATGGTCCACCAAGACCAGGATAAACCTGCTGCCCATGGCTGTCTTGGGGTCCAGTGGCCCCACAATGTCAATGCCCACCCGTTCAAAGGGGGTACTGACTACTTGGAAAGGTTGGAGAGGAGCCTTGTGCTTCCTCCCACTTTTCCCACTTGCCTGGCAAGTTTGACAAGTCCTACAATGAGTATCTGAACTCTTGCGCATCTGGGGCCAATAAAAGTGGGTGACAAGCCTTTCAAAGGTCTTGTTCTGCCCCAGATGTCCAGCTAAAGGTACATCATGAGCCAAACCCAGTAGGAAGGCTCTGAAGCGCTGGGGTACCACCAGCACACGGGCTGACCCAGGCTCAGCAACCTTAGGCTCGCTATACAGGAGGTTGTTCTCCCAGTAGATCCAATGTGATCCCGACTGATCACCTGATGCCTGGTTTGTGGCCTGTTGCCGCAAACCCACAAGAGAAGGGCACTTCTTCTGCTCCTCACAAAATTCCTCCCTGGAGGGGCCTCCTTCCTGCTGCCAATGGGTCAGCTCAGGCAGGTCCCCCAGTTCGGCCACTTGTTCCCCTGTAGGTTCCAGGGCATCCCCCTCAAGGTCTGCCTCCTCCTGGACCGTGGGAACTATGGGGGCCAGTTTCCCATGCCCCCTACCTCTTCTCTTTAAGGCAGGGGTCTAGGCCATACTTTCAGGCTCCAGAACCTCTTCAACACCCTTACTGGCTGCCATAGACCGAGTGGTCACACACGCCCACTCAGGCAGACCCAACATCTCCAAATGAGACCTTCTCTCCACCTTAGCCCAAGGGGAGCTTTCTAAATCATTGCCCAACAGACAATCAAGAGGCATGGCTGGCCTCACAGCTACTTGAAGAGTGCCTGAGACCCCGCCCACTCAAAGGGAACTTGAGCCACCTCACACTGGCTCTGCGAGTTGTCCGCGGCAACTACAGGGAAGAATGCATGGGGGATAACCTGCTCTCTGGACACCAGCCGGCAATTGACAGCTGTCACACTAGCCCCAGTGTCTCTGAGAGCTTCCACCCTATGGCCATTGATGGTCACCCACTGCCTGTACTTCTTAGTGTTATCAGGCAGCTGGGTCTCAGGGACCATCTCAAAGTCTCCTAAAGAGACAAGGGACATTTCTGCGGGACCCCACCCACCTTGGGCACCCATCTCCTCTCCCCCCAGGACTACACTCGCCATCTGACGGGGTGGTGCACGTGGTGGTACTTTGGAATCCCTCATGGGACATTGTGCATCATACCAACGGTGGCCCATTTGACCACACGTGAAGCACTTAGAGGGGCCCCTGTGAACAGGTTTACCTGTCGGGCCTCTTGCCTTTTCTCAGGGGGAGGCTGGGAACCCTTCCCTTGGTTCCCTTGGGAATTACTTTGGGGCCCTTTCTGGAACTCCCTCTGTTTACCCTTGTCCCCCCCACTCTTCTGCTGGGGACCCTGCCCACCTTTGGCGAAGTCTCCCACGTGACCCTTGTGGACCCGGGTGCTGACCCAGCAGTCCGCCTCCTCAGCAAGCTTCCTAGGGTTAGTTAACTTGCTATCAATAAGGTGCTGGCGTAGCTCTGGAAAACAGTTAGCAGACAAGTGCTCCCATGCAAACAAATCATAGAGCGCTTCAAAAGTATCCACTTTGCTACCCTTCACCCAACCATCCATAGCTCTGCAAAAGAAAGACTGATACTCCACCCAGGTAGTTGCCTCCAGCTTCTTACAATTCCTGAACCTTTCTGGGGTCAAACCATACCTTGTCATCAGGGCTTCCTTCATATGGGCATAAGACATCCTATTCTCACTGGGTAGGTATAACAATGTATCCCTCCCATCACTCACAAAGCGGCCCCACAACCCCGCTCCCCAATCCTTCTCAGGGACCCGGTGGGCCAACATTGCTATCTCATAGGCTGCAAACCACTGCCCAATATCTTCCTGTCTGTGGAATTCCTTTATGACATCCTTGGGTATATGGACTCTGCTTTCTGCAGGCACAGATGGTGCGCTGCCACCAGAGGGATTGAGTGCTAAACCTTTTACTTTGAGCTCTAACTCCCTCAACATTCTCTCATGTTCCAACCTCATTCTCTCTCTCTCCAAGGACAACCTGCTATTCTCTAGGTCCCTCTGACCCTCCATTTTGAGCCTGGCCATCTCCAGCTTGTGCACCCTGTCTCTTTCCCTGTCTTCCAGCTCTCCTGGGGACGGGCCTTTGGAAGAGACGCTACTGCCAGGCGGGGACGGTACCCCTTCCCTGGCTGGAATCAATGGTACATCCAGCTGCCCCTCTGCATCCCCCACTGGCTCCACCACCAGATATGGGGTATTTCTTACTTCCACCCAGGCCCTCAGCGCCTTTTGGTATTCATCCTTTTTGGCAATGCCTGGGGTAGCAATTTTTAATTTTTTGCAAAAGCGCTTTAGCTGTTTCACATTGTAGGTTTCCAACCTCTCTTCCTCAAACTCTAGATCCATAGATGCAACAGATGCTGGTCGGCTCATGGTAGTAAGAATTGGCAGTTCTCAGAAAAAATAACAGTCCAAGGAGAAAAAAAAAATTCTACCAAAAAAAAGTATGTGGTTGCGTTTGGTCTGCACTCACTAGTAGTGTACACCAATCACTGTATATGAGTCACAAATGCAAGTCCAGAATCCCACCGCTGACCACCAATGTTAGAACTGGGGGTCTCTAGTTGGCAATGGTATACACCTTTGACCAAATAGGGACCCTTGCTTCTAGTCAGGGAAAGGGGATTACACTACTGGATAACCCCTGCTCACCCCCTTGGTAGCTTGGCACGAGCAGACAGGCTTATCTCAGAGGCAGTGTGTTAAGCATTTGTGAACACATACAGTAATACAGTGAAAACACTACAGATGGACACCACACAGGTTTTATAAAAATAAGTATTCTTTATATAGACTTAACACAAGACCACAAATGACAAAAATCCACAATACTGTACTTAAAATAGACTTAAAGATGGTAGAAGTAACTTAGTTCAAGTTGATGATAAATGCGACACGTTTCTCACAAAAGTACCTTGGATGCGTAACGCAAAACAAACAAAGTGTCCGCAGGGAGGGCGATGCGGCGAGCAGGCGCCTCGATGCGATGTGATGCGACGATCCGGTGCGATGCGATGAGAGCGCGCCCTTGATGCGATGCGACAATGTGAAGACGATGCGTGCACGCCCGACGGCCGTACGGCGAACTCTGTACCTTTGGAGCCACGACAGGCCCTGCGACACGCTTCTCTGGTGATGCGACGGCGACCCTTGCGGTGGCGACACGCTTCTCCGGTGATGCGACGACAGGCAGCTGCGACGAAGACACGCTTCTCCGGTGATGCGGCGGCGGCCTCTGCGGCGGCGACACGCTTCTCCGGCGATGCGACGGCAACAGCTGCGATAGCGACACGCTTCTTCTCGTTGAGTCGCGCTTCCAGCTCCCAGCGACACGCAGGCTTCTGCAGACAGAATCCCCAGCAAGGGAATTCAGAGGGGAGCTGGTGGTGAAGTCTTTTGTCCCTGAGACTTCAGCAGGAGGCAAGCACAAGTTCAAGCCCTTGGAGAAATATTCTGCAAGAAGATGAAAGTTCCTTTAAAAGTTCCTTCTCCTTTCCTTGGCAATGAAGACCACTGCAGGCCAACCCAGCAAACAGCACACTGGCAGAGGGGCAGTCCAAACTCCTGCAGCTTTCTTGGTTCTTCTCCTTGGCAAAGGTTTGTCTTGTTGTTCCAGAAGTGATCTAAAGTTCTGGGGTCTGGGTCCCCCTTTTTATACCCATACATCCTTTGTCTCTGAAGGCAGAGAGTGTCTGTACCTAGTCCAAACCAGGTCTGGGTGCATTCTGCCAGGGCACAACTTCTCCCTTTGTCAGTGTGGGCCAGGGACATCAGACGCACCACAGGAGGTGGATCCAGCATTGTGGAAGGCAGGCACAGCCCTATTCAGGCCCAGGTGCTACTCCTCCCACCACTCTACATGCAGATAGGTCTATTCAGCCCTGTGCTGACTCACCCTGTCTCCTGGAGTCCCCCAGCCCCTGTCACTCACAAAACCAGACATACAATACACAAGCTAGCAGAGGCAGGCTGGATGGTTAGGCAAGAAAATACCTACTTTCTAAAAGTGGTATTTTCAAACACAGAATGTTAAAACCAACTTCACTAAAAGATGTATTTTATCATTCGGAGTTCAGGCATACTAAATTCGAATTTCTACCATGTTCCCTGGGTCAGTTAGGATTATAAGATGTTATAATCAAGCTGCCCATTCTGGCCTATGGGGACAGGTAGCCTTGCAATAGTGAAAAACGAAATTGGCTGTAATTCACTATCAGGACATGCTACACACATCAGGGCATGTCCTACCTTTTACATACAATGCACCCTGCCCTTGGGCCTACCTTAGGGGTGACTGATATTTAGAAAAGGGAAGGTTTAGGAACTGGCAAGTGGGTGCACTTGCCAATTCGACATGGCAGTCACAGACTGCACACAGGCTCTGACATGGCAGGCCTGAGACACACTTTACAAGCTGCTTCTGTGGGTGACACAATCAGTGCTGCAAGCCCACCAGCAGCATTTGATTTACATGCCCTGGGCACCCATGGTGCACTATACTAGGGTCTGACAAGTAAATCAAATGATCCAATCATGGAGTCACTAATCAATACATCAATTTACCATAGGGAGCACTTGCACTGTGGCACTGAATAGCAGTGGCACAGTGCCCAAAGCATCTAAACCAGCAGACATATCAAAAACAGAGGAGGCAATCAGTGAAAAGTGGAAGGGAGACTCACGCCAATGGTACCAGGTCTAACAGTACCGTTGATGCTTGGTGTTCTTGTTCAGGTCCTGATGCTTTCTTGGTGTGAGGGCCATGGGTCCAGGAGATCAGCTCCTCACATTTGCATCTGGACAGGCAGTGGCGTCTGATGTGGGCGTTGACAAGAAGAGTTTGCAACACCGGATGATGAAGGCTCAGCAATGAGTGCTTCTGATGGATAACAAAACTAGTGGCATGCCACCAGGCCTATTTCATTCTTCAACCCCCCATTTCTTCTCTCAACAACCTCTGCTGCTGGTGGGTGACATGCACAATGTAATGTCTGTGTTGCACAAGCCCTCTCAGTTCCTTCGCTGTGTCGGTGTCACCATTCCCAGTGATGGTGTATTTTGGCTGGTGTCCACAAACCTCTTCATTCCTTGCCTGTCTCCAGTCTGTGGGCATACTGCTTTGTAGTAGTAGATCTGGGTTGCCTTAACTGTGCTGCCACACCTCCTGGAACGATTGCGGCTGTGGAGGGGCATGAGCACGCAGCAAGGAGACTTGAGGTTCCCTCTCCCGTTCGTTGTGGACGCTTGCTTTGCATTGTGTACTGCTGTTGGTCATAGCACTGGCATGTGCAAAATATGTCTCTAGTTCATTGCAAGAGCCTTATAAAGATGTAAACAAATCCAAACTACAGGGATGATAAGTCTCTCTTGAGGGCAGAAAATTACAGTCCTTTACTAAAACAACCCATTATCATATGACAGACATCAGTGATATGAAAAAGAAATCAGTTATATGACTCCTCCCCTTTGTGCACACCTGATCCACCCATTATGCCACATGTGTGGTCTACTCTTCATCAAACACTACCTGTTTATTAACTATGGCTAGGTGTGAAAACAATAGTTGTGTAGTATCATACATTAAGGGTGCAATTGCCAGCAACCCAAAACATATTCGCACCAGTGGAACTCCTAACCACACATGAGAGGGTGGAAATGTTACCAGGGGGCACATGCATAAAAAACATTTTCAAAGCTGGAAAACCTATTATACTGCATAAGGAGACCAAGGAAGGAACCTGAAAATAATATTGTCATTAGTGCGAAAACCTCAAAACATCAATCAGTGCAAAGTTAATCTTAATAACATCGTCTCACCTTGGTCCATTAAATCAACAGTTTCAAAATCAAAGAAAGCCTAAAACATCGTACTATATTGGCCCCAACAGCAGGGCACATATAAGAATCCCCGTACAGCAAAACATTTATGTAAGGAAATTAAAATTCTTATAGTGGGTGAACTGTGCCAATCCCTTTCCTCATACCTGGAAAATATTTACAACCTCCACTAAAGTCTGCACATGCAGTAAGAATGGGCATAAAATATATGAAGGGATGTATTAATGGTATCAGCATCACTTTGAAAACAACTTTCACGTTCAATGCTAAATGTCACGACTGTAAGCTAAGTGCCCACAGCTATGATCACCTGGCAATTTTACCTAAAAGGCATTTTAAATCTGTAACATATTGAGGGGCATATTAGCAAGGAATAGCGATATTTATCGCAAACCGCGCTTAGCGCGACTTTGGTTATTGCCGCCTATCGCTGGAAAATATCGCTGAGATAACACCCTATTAGTAAGGTTTATCTCCATAGCGATATTATTTCCAGCGATAGCAGTAAAATGTGAGAATATCGCTGGAAAAGCAGCGATATTCTCGCATTATCGCTAAGGTGGATTCAGCATTAGAATCCACCTCCTATACCTTAAACAGGTAAGTCATCCTCACTAGCAGGAGATAAAATATAGCGATAAACGCGCTTAGCGCAAATTATTTTATCGCTTCGCCTGCCTTGCTAATAGGGGGTAGTGGGATTAGCGCTGTTTTCAGTCGCTTTTAGTAGGGAACGCCTTCCTTGCATGTCATTAGCGATAATTATCGCTGACATGCAAGGCGATGGTTAACGCGGCCTCTAACGCCTGAAAGCTGTCGCTAACGCCTGTTAGCGACAGCTTGCTAATAGGGCGATAAAATTATCGCCGCTTTAGCGGCAAAAAGTGCCGCTAAAGCGGCGATAAAGCCCTTGATAATATGCCCCATATTGAATCCTGAAAATATTGCATTACGAAGCATGGTTATTCAATGCATTGGAATACAAATTTTTCTTACTAAAACATCAACTAAACACATATATAAACAGGACATTACCACACATTTTCCATTCTTTGTAGTACCTAGCAAATGCACTGCATCAAAATGCATTTATGCATCCTTATTATCTATGCCTTTACGAGAATATTGTCCGCAAGCCTGTTGACCCTAAAAAGGAAAATATTAATATGCACACACATGTATATACATGTATAAAAATTGCACTTCTCCTCTTGCTGCTAATTAGTTAAAATCTTTAAAAGTTAATATCCCTAGTGCTATTGTATATGTGCTTGTGTTTGTATGTGCAATTCTGGAATAATTCAAATCTAGTGAAAAGTACTCTATTTCTCTTTACTATTTTGTGAAAGGCATTTTCAAGGTCACTGGGGTGTGTGGGGTAAGTCGCTGTTTTGGGTGTGGTGGCGGTCCGTGGTGAGCTATTCCTCCAGACCTCCGGTGGCTCCTATATCGTTGCACCCCAAGCTGTTGTATCGTGTACCGTATGCTTCACAGATGTGCACATATCCCACATCAGTTCACTCCACCCGCCACACAGTTATACTCATTTTGTATTTTGTGAGGCTGCAGACCAATCATTCTATACTCCAACTACGCTATCCTGTCTCACTCACACATGCAACCAGTTTTATTCTTATCAACACTTTGTAGGCCTAATTCGCACACCTGGGACAAGGGAGGTCCATGAGCAAAGTCCTGATGTGCTGTGCTGCAGGCCACATACTCTACCCATGAAACTATCCCACACCACACCCAGCACAGTGCCCCAGTGTGGCCTATCTTGCAGTTTTGCAGGTTGACTTCTAAAAACTTGCGCCTCTACTATTTAATTAAGTAGCTATTGGTGCAAAGCAATGCGATCTGTCACTCTTCAAAACAATAAATGTCTACTCTGTGTTGTAAGGGACTCTAGGATGTAGTTGGCAGTGGTGAGGAACTTTGAAATGCCATCCCTTGAGGCCCCTGGTCCTTACTCATTGTGTTACCCCCTGCACTGAAAGGGCTATCAGCCGACAACAAGCGCACCATGAAACAAAAAATAGATAGAGAAGTTTGTTTTTCTTACATCTCCTCTTTGACGTTCAGGCACCTGAAATATAAAATGTGAGGAAACAAAATACTTTTAGCCAAAACTTATTATTAAAGTACAAATATATATATTTACACTTCCCTTTGTCCATTGTTGATGAACTTTATACAAACTACAAATTGTAAGAGGATCCAAACCTATTTTATTCAAATCTATATGTCTGTTCATTCCTTTCCATTCCCCACTACGAAAGATACATGCTTAAACCAACAACGCTCTCCTGCTTTTTTCTGTTCTGTTCATAATCACAGGAAACTAGTGCATTATGCTGTTTTGTTCCTGGCACATTGCCCAGTGTCGAGTCGGTGGCCAGCCAGGAGTGTAAATACATAGAGGGCCCAAAAGAGGATTTCTGATTTCCCCAACATATCTTAATATTAAAAACCTTACTGGACAGAACTCATTTTGTAAACAGGCTCAGCAACTGTTGTCAAGTCAGCTCCTGACTCTTCCAGTTTAAGGAATCATCAGGAGTGCTAGATGTCTCAGGAGATGTTAATTCTTGTATTTGTAACCGAAATATGTGGCCATTAAGTTCTTGAATAAACTTCCTAAATGTCCGAATTTGTGCTATGACCTGTTGAAGGTTATGCCGTATTTTGGCTGACCCCAAGTGTACATTTCATTAGTATTAAAATAGAGCCCATCAGGGGGTGCATTATATATATCATGCATATTGTGGTTTCCCAGTCTAACCCCAAACAATACGCCTGATCATAGAGGCCATAGAAAAGACATGAGTCCTCTGCCATGCAATCAAATGCAAGGCGCAGTATTTCTATTAATTGTTGTACGCATGGGGCCAGTCAGGTATTTCAACTTGCGGGTCTTTTAGCTTGTGTAACAACATTGTAGATGCAATTGCATCTGTTGTTTTGAGTAAATTATATTGGACCTGGATTTTGAAGTGTATTCTGGTCCCATTCATTGTCCGTATCCTGATCCAGAATTTTCATTAAACCATATTTGTATGTACGTCATTGCCGCCCTTTAGCAGGCATTTCCAAGATGATACTATTAGGTGTAGAGGCCGTCATTGTGGATAGCGGATGTGTGTCATCGAATCTTTGAGGCCAGGAAATGTTATGTGTCACCCAGACAGAACCTCTACCCCTTCCTGCGAACACTGGTGAATAACATCGTGTAGAGCTTGGTATGTGTTTGTCAGGTTGCCTCGAGTGGCCTGAAACACAATTTTCCAGTGTATCCTTGTGCATTAAAAACTGGAAATCAGATGTGGCCAGCTCCTTGTGCGTTAATTGACAGAATACTGTTCCTACATTTAAATCTGGCGCCCTTGCACAAAATGGGTGTAGTGGATGTATTTTCCACTCCACAAATTTGTCTCTCTTCTTGTCTCCCGAGTTCTGTGCACTTAAAATTGGGAGAGAAGAATAGATCGGTATCGATAATTTCTCCCCTTTGTCTATGTCGATGATTTGTTCCGATTTTTCAGTTGCTTTCAGTGCAGTGTGACTCACTTCCTCATTCGCCAGCCGCAGTGTCAAAATCTCTCCTGCAGGAGGTAGCCATCGATGTTCAATCATCTTTTAAAGTTGTGCTGATTAATTTTTACAACAATGCCCCGATGATTGATTTACCAAAGGTGCTTGGTTAGCTTGACTATAATCTTGATATGCTTCACAAGGGTGGCTCCGAGAGTCTATTGACATTATGGGGGTTGGGGGGTGATTTCAACATCTACCTTTGCCCCTTGACCTCATAAAAAACTTGTGGACTAATGGACACCCATGATTGCAATCTGTCCTACTTCTCACAGAGTTCCTGTTGTGACAAATTAAATTAAATGCTTTTTAAATATAATCTTGCCTTTTGTATCCAAATTTGCGTCCCAAATGTTGCTTTTAAGTTTACTTTAAATGGTAGTGGGAAAGAAATTGATATTGATTTTATATTTTCCTTCCATAGGTACTCTTCCATGATATCTAATTTTACAACGCACAGCACTGCCATTGGCGATCATTATCCACAAAATATAGACATTAATTCTAAGCACTTGCCCTCATCAGTTAGATTGCCCAGCTTTATGAGTAGGTTGATTTCCTCAAATAGAAAGTCCTTTGAAAAATGCCTGGATGACAATGCCAGCTCTAATGATGTTAGTAAGGCCTTCCTTGACATTACAATGGGAATCAAGAAAGGCATTTCTGTTTCGAGACATTGCCTATTTGGGCGCAATTAGGGTGGTTTGAATCAGCTTGTACTAAGGCCCACAAATGCCTCAAGGAAGCCTTACATAAAACTCCTAGAAGTTTACAATAAGTGTAGGCTAGGAGACGTGAGTATAGCTCTGCCCTTAATGCAAGGAAATTAGCTCTCAAGGACGAAGCATGGATAGCCTTGCTTGAAGATAGCCGTAACAAAGACAGTGCAGCCTTCTGGCACGTGACTAACAGCCCCTTCTTGAGAGAAGAGTCTTCCCCTAGTCTGGAGATCGCTGTAGCGGAAAGTGAGTGGGTGACCCACTTTTCTAACATTTACTCAAACCCAAACAAAAACTTAGCTAAATTACCACTCCCTGTCGATGACAGTGCCGCCACAGAACACTCTAGTAGCCTTTCTGCTCTCCCATTTTCCCTGGAGGAGGTTAGCTAGGCCCTTATGGCTAGCAAAGGGGGGGAGAGCCCCAGGCCTTGAAGGTATCCCTGTCGACCTTATTAAAAGCAATGTGCCACTCTGGAGCCCCCCCTTTGACTCAAGTTTTCCTGCACTGTTGGCATCTTGAGTACTTGATCAGAGATCCTTATTGTCCCAATATTTAAGAAGGGAAATCGCTCTTCACTGGGCTACTATTGCCCAATTTTATTGCTCGACTCCTTTGTGAAAGTGGCTGGCAGCATTATTCAGGCCCGATTAGAAACCTGGGCTGCAGGTCATGGGATTCTTTCAGTTTTGCAATATGGCTTTCGTAGAGCGCTCAGGACAATTGAACAGGGTTTTAATTTGAACCTTATAATTGGCAAATATACCAAGATCAAGGGGAGTAGTTTGTTTTCAGCTTTCGTCAATTTATCCAGTGCATTTGACTGTGTTATACATGATACATTTTGGATAATTATGATGGAGCTTGGTGTGGACCCGCCTATCATCCAGATCCTGAGGGAGTTGCATTCAAGGAGCAGGGCTAGGATTCGATATGGGCTGAGGGGGGAATGCACTAGTTCCGTTGGTTTGGAGAGAGGCATTAGACAGGGGTGCACACTCACTTCTTTTCTGTTTACAATATATATTAATAACCTAGGTAAAGTTTATTAGAGAACTGTATGGATCACCCCCAATCGGCCATCCTCCCATTCCGGCTCTCCTGTATACTGATGATGCCGTTCTAATGGTGTGTACACCCCTGGTCCTCCAGAGGATTTTATCTTGTTTTGTATCCTATATCCAAGAAATAGGGCTAGTGCAGTAGGAGGCATGTCAGGTGGTGTGATGTTTTGATTGGGGACACCAAGCTTAATTTTACTAGTACCTTTTCATATCTGTGTATCATGTTTGACATAGATGGAACCTGGAAACCGGTGATTAACACCAGAAAGCTGCACTTTATGAGGGTCATCACTGTGCTTATCACCTTCACGACTAAACTAGGTAGGAAGCCACTCAAGTAAATGTTAATCATTTACCGGGTGAAGTGCTTGCCTACTGCCTCACATGGGGTGGGGCTATTCTGACTGCCAACCTCTTCAAACGGTGGAAAATTCTTTCCTTAGGAAACTTTTATCTGTTCCCCAAAGTAGCCTGGCGGTAATTTGCCACTCAGAGCTGGGGGTCCCCTTCCTATGTGATGCTGTCAGATCTCAGCCCATTCTCTCTGGCATGAAGTCTGGACCTCGGATGCTACCACCCTTAACTGTGATATCATTAAAGACTGCCTCAAATCATCCTCTCATTTGCAAATTCCCAAATTGAATTACGTTAAAGGTTTTTTTGTTTGGACCTGGGACACCCTGAGTATTTTAATTCTCCCAAAACATTGAAGCCAATGAGTAAAAAAGATATGAAAGAGACTTGTCTCTCCTTGTTTGAGAGTCTTAGATTGATCACAGAGTTGTTAAAACCTAGTGTTCTAAAAAATCAGATGATGTTGATTACTTATGTGATTCAGCCCTAACTTAACTCCGTGCAAAACCCCAGACATAGATTTCTCCTAACTAGATTTAGAATGGATATTTTTCATCATCTGGTTACTTTTCCCTCTGTTGATGATTGGTCAAAAATACTTGTTGAATGCCCTTGCAACAATGTATCGGATCAAACTGCATACATGCAGTTCTATTCTGTAAATTTTACAAAGGCTAGAGAAAGAGAACCTTAGCACCATGTTTGCGAGAATACAAATTCGCACAATGTCGTCTGGCATACTTGTTTTTACAGTATTTGCCCTCGCCTCCGATCTGTTGTACTATGTACACATTTCTATCATGTTGATCAAGCAGAAGGAACATATCTATCGGCAATGATTATGATATATTAGGCTGCACGCGTTTTGAGACAAATTGAATTACAATGGGAATCTTGCATATATTCAGTATTTTTACGTCTTTCTAAAAATATTTTTTATTCTGTTTTATTTGTTATATGTTGTATATAGCTTTTACGATTTTACTATAGAATCGAATAAAGCTTTATATATTCTAAAATACTTACACAGTTCATTTAAATGTTGTCTTGCGCTAGAAAGAAACTCTTTCCTGCCCCCCGTATCCAGCAAGATTGTCATATAAATCCTCTCAATTTGAAGTCAGAGAAAGAAAAATAAGCAAAGCACCCTTGGAAGACAGCGTCTGACATTTGACCTCAGTCTTTGAATGCACAGCAAATGTGATGTGATAAGAACAAGATTTACAACCTTGTTTATGGAAAGGGAGCACTTGAAAGTATACAGTAAATAAGATTTGGGCAAGGGAAGGTACGAACTCAAGCTGGATAGCCTAAAATAAATAAAGCTAGCAAATAGAAAGCAAGAAAACGTGAGTGAAAAAACACAAAGCCAATGGCAAGCATCAGGCAGAAGGCCCTTCTTAGTCAACTTTCTGAATGTCCCCAAGATGTCTTTAGCAAACCAGACAGCTGTGCTGTCTGGTATGCTGCGACCTAAAAAGGGTCGTTGGATGCATATACAGACTAATTATACTATACGTGCATGTTTCCAGTTACTCACATCCCAATAAATAGTTGTACACTGAGCAAAGAAGGGATAAAGAAGCATGAACATGCTAATCTCGAAATGTTATGATGGAGTGAGTAGCTACACAAAGAAACAGCCATTAAAAAAAAATAGGTCTGGCCATCACAAGATGGTGTTAGTGCTATTTGTATTTGTATTTTTCATTCGAACCTTGTGCCATAATAAATATATTAAAAAACATATGCAGCATCCTAAACATGACCACCGTATGCTTGCAATAATATGTTTAAATAAAAAATCAGTTAACCGTTGCATACATATATTTAATAGACCAGTACAGATGCTTACTTGAAGGAAGATACACTTATAGCAGGCATAGAAACCTTTTTAGTTTTAATGCACAGAACAGCAGAATACGATTTTTATTGGCACAAAAAAAGGATCTATTGGCAGTTGGCTATGAATTGTTGTATCCTGAAGTTAGGGGATGACTAAAAAAAATAGAAACATATAAAGAATGGAAAGGTAAAAAATGTTGGCAAAGGGCTGGTCCAGCAGCCCTGGCACTGAGTGCAATTCTGTTTGAGCGGTTATGGATGTCATTCGGAAAAATACAGTCACTCACAGTGTGAGAGCAATCGCTACATGCTGTATGCTGGGGTGGGTGGAAAACTAATGTGAATGATAAGTGAACAAACCAATCGATGAAGAGGCGTGACCCAAAGCCCCTATTTGAATGCATATATGTACATAAATACATAAAGCCAAAGTTGGCTCTAGACCAGACTTAAATATAGGGGAATAATGCACCGTTTGTAAATATCCTTCAGAAGGAGATATTTAAGATCTATTTCCTCACAAATTACCAAAAATGCATGACCATTAAAAAAAAACTGAATTATTCATTCACAAGCAAATGAAGAACGGCAAGATCGACTTCAATTATTTCTCTTCATGTAATATGTCAGCAAATATCAAAACGAGAAGTTGAGAAAAATATATCTTTAACCAATTTATTTTAGAGAATCGTTGTCATTTCAATCCTGGCGTTTATTAAATTTCATATTTCAGCAAACAAAATAAATCTCGCAGAGCAGCACCAGCCACAATGCTGGGACACAGACAGAGGTAAAGGGTAAGAGACGGCTCAACAAGATAATACAGAGGTAATGCACTTGCAGCCTTTCTCATCATTGCAGTCATGGCAATATTAAATCATTTTGGGCAAGAGATAAACCTTTGCATCCATGACATGAATTACTGTTGGAACATTGTGTTTGTTTGTGCTGAGGGATAATACCTGTCAGTTTGTGGTAATCCTGCTGTTAGGGTTTCTGCTGGCTAGCTTGATTTGTGGCGCCGATTCAGAAAAACAGACTCGCCTTAGATTTAAATCGGGGCTCCAGGGAAAGGTACGGGTAGATAAATAACTAACAGCTAAAACGTGGGACGACAGCCTTTCTCTCACCTTCAGAAATGTTACACATATTTTCAGAATATAATCACACGCATTGGCGGCTCCTCCGCTATGGCGGAGGAGCGTCGCCCTACTGCTTTTGAGCAGTGCGAAGTAAAGGCAATATATAATGATAATAAGTTTGAGTTATTCTCATTTTATGTTTCCTTTGCGGGCGGGCGGGTGGGCTGCTCGGCTCTCGGAGCAGGGGAGGAGTGGTTTTCCCACTCCTAAGTGCGCAATGACTGTTTGGTCGGCCCTCTCGGGCCGCCCAAAACAGTCATGCGCACTTTCCCTGTTCTCCATGCAGGCTGCATTACAGCCTGCATGGAGAACATGCCTAGGCCCCCATTCCCTGGTTGAGCGTCAAACCAGGACGCTCAAAATCAATCACAACGCTGCATTGCAGCATTGTGATTGGTCAGGGGAGCCTGGCTGTTCTTCCTCGATTCCTGTTCCTCGAGTCCCACGACGAGAGCAGGAGCAGAGACACAGGACCCGGCGGCAATTTAAAATTTAAAATGTATTTATTTAATTGCGCAACCCTGCCCCCGCATCCCCCCTACGCCCGCCTCACCGCCCGCAAGTCATGTCGGCCGCCACTGATCACACATATTTCATGCTCATTTTCGTTGGACAAATATGATTTGCATTGTTATCTAAAGAGTTCCTAGCTATCACTGGTGTGGTCTCGAAACGCTAATACCTCTACTTTGAATGCACATAGGGGCATGTGTATAAGAATGTTGAAAGTGTTGGTCGGTGCAACATTTAAGTAGTGATGCATGTGGGCAACAGTAGTGTTCTCCTTCTTATTACATTGACATGGTGTAGTGTACTGCCTGGAGTATGACTAAAAGTAGTGCCGAGAGGCGTGATTAGGCTATTTGCATAGGCCAGAGGCAAGGACCATACATAGGACTTTGTATGGATCATGTTTGATATATTAGCTCTGTTATTTATGTGACCATTACTTACCTGTACTATAGTTATGAGTTGGTATCATCCTTTGTGCAATGGAATGCTTTTGGAAGTGGGTTGGAATTTCAATGTTGGACAGTTATTGGAACTTGAGGCTGTGGCTGGCGTGACGATAAACAAAACCTGCTCCTATCTTAATCTAGTCTGGATCAGCTTTATTACATGATGGCTGTGCTTGAGAATGGAGTGTGGAGGCAGGGATTATCGCCCAGAATTACTATGCGTGTGCATTGTCCTTGCATCACGCAAGTCGACGCAAGGCAAGGCTGGTGCTGAAGTGACATTTACATTGCCACACAAATCGAGATTTGCGTTACTTTGTGTCAATTTTCAACCACTGAGTAATGCAATGCAGCACTAATGCATCCACCCATGTAGTTTGATGCAAACCAGATAAAGGCAGTACACCTGGGTTTGTGCCAAAATGGTGAGAGAGAGACGTAACAAGGAGAAACATCTTTATTTCTAATCGTTACTTCCTATTTCTAGTGTGCTGCATTCTTTAGCACATATAGAAAGAGGAATATGCCTCTAAAGATATTTTATGTGCAGGAAGGCATCCCTTCCTGCATAAAAACAATCCTGTTCATAACGCAGGCACCCTTGCACCATGGCCCAAGGGTGTCTGAGTTGGCATAGGCTGCCTGAAGTGCACCAGCGCTGAGAGGGCACAAGTGCACCATATCTTAGTAGACAAGGCACATTTGCACTCTCTCCCTTTCACAAAGCGCAGCACAGCAATTTGCCATCCTGCGTGTGTAAAAGGTTAGTAAATCTGGGCCTAGGTTAATATACCATGTGTCTTGGCTGGAGATGTGCTCACTTCGGTGTGCAGTGAACAGGAATCATAGGTACATTAGGTGCGGGATCATGTAATGTTGGGTAGCAGTGTAGATCACAGTGAATAGTTTACAGTCAGAATGATTTGCAGAGATGCATGAAGTCATTTGTTTCAGAATGGCCATGTGTTGTGACTGTGACTGCACATTGAAAGAGAATTTCCAGCAGTTCATCATTTAGACGAAGAAAGTTGCGCTTGCGGCTTAAGATCTATTCAAGATTGCAATATAATGTCAGAGCTGGATCTTCCAGCTAAGACTACTGAAGCAAAACATCCAATCTCTTTTTTCAAGGAACTTCTGTTCAATCCTTGTAGGGTAATTGGGGGTAATATAGGGGGTCTTGAAGGAGACACTAGAGACTGCAGAAGCCAGTGGAAAGCATGCAGTGATGGAGTGGTATGGTCCAAAACCTTGAGAACAAGAAGTATTTTTGAGGATAAGTTCTGGCCTTTTGGAGTCTGCGCAACAGAAGTTCCTGTCCACTAAGATGAAGATATTTGGCAAAATCCATATTTGAGTGCATTAGTGGCCTATACCTAATGAGGAGCTGAAAGAAGAGAGACTGTTCACTTGACCAACCTTGGAAAGTTTAAGCATGACTTGAAAAACATGTTGACTTGCGATCCTAAATAAGGTCACATCCAGCTTGACTTTCTACTGAACATGCAAAAGTAAGTGAAGGGGCTCATCACGGCAGGCCTCCAAGAGAAGTGCAGATCATGGTTTAGTGACCTGTATGTTAGGTTTTACGTACCGTCATTGATCTCAAAGTGATTTATTGTTGTCCAGCTATTGGAAGCTGTGAGGTCGGATCCAAGCAGAGAAGTTTTATGGTGTGCTTGAGGTTTCAGTTAAAGAACAAGCTACATTTCGTCAGCATAATTGTGGCAAGTGAGACTGAAGGATTTAAACAAGGAATGGAAGGGCATGGAGAAAACTCTGAGTAGCACATGAACAATTGGGAAGCACTGTAGGTTGGCAGATGTGAGCAACAGAGGTGAAGAGAAACAGTTTATGGTGGAAATTAAAATAATTATGTGAAGAAGGTAGACTAGAAGAAAATGGCCACCCACCACCTACAACCTGAAACTGTAGAAAATGGTTCATATCACCTTTATTGCTGTTTTCACCAGAATTGGTATTGTTAGTAGGTATAGGATTAAATACTTCCTGGAGTGTGCTCCAACTTTGCCCTGTTTAGTTATGGTTTTTAAGTGTCGCCAGACTATTTAAAAAAAAAAAATATTTGAAGATAACATACAATCTTAGGGGACTTTTGACCAGAGGGCTTCATCCATTGGTCTTTTAAATTGTCCATCACATTTTATGTCTGCCCACCACAGCATAGAGCAATGGCTCAGCTCACTTTTACCCATTGGCTCCCTTCACTTTCAGTTACTGTAGAAAGCCTGCACACATTGCTCACATCTACCTAAAAATAGTTCCCTTCTCTTAAGTGACAAAGGTGCTTTTTTATTTTATTTGTTTGTATAATAAAGTTAAATACCTACTATTTATTTTGCTTGAACCTAGGGTTCCCAGTTAGACGGTGATTTATTTTCTGTCTTTTTTTTAAAGTTGTAAAGTGTTTAAGTAATACTGTAGCTACCTCTGGTTTGAGTGCTAGGTTATGTGCTGATTTATTCTTGTCTCCTTTAATAGTAATACAACTAATAATAACATGCATGGCACAAATGAAAGGTTTGTTATTTATAAAAGATGATTAGTGAAATGGCTACTTCAGTGAATGTTTTTAAATGTAATATTTTTAATACAAGTATGTGGCAGCCACGTTTAAGTTTCATTTTTTTCTTTCTTTTGTGGCAGTGCTTGCAATACAAAATAAACTAACCTTTGTATAGCTTTCCAAGATCAGACTTATTAACTTTGCCAATGCTTGTTTATAGATGCGTACGTTTGAATCGTAAAAAAACCTCTCCTTCTTAGACAAGAGGGGTGAGGAAACTTCTCTTTAGAAAGGGAATAAAAATTATCAAGCATGTTCTAGGCTAATTTCATGAATGCAGGATGCACATGGCTAAATTCATTTTTAGAAGATTGAAACCCTAGGCAGAAGCAAAACAAGATAATTCTAATGGAATAAGCCGGATTCCATATTAGTAACTGCACAGTGGATCAGTGTTTTGCCATATGAGAGGTTGCTTGCAGGTCCATAGAAAAAATGGTCCTCATTTTTTGCTCCTTTGTTGTTTACAAGGTAGCATTCGGCTCAGCAGACCGTTTCCTCCTGTGGGCAAAACTAAGGCTTGTGAAATTTCTCCTGGCCTATTGTTAGTAATTCAATTACAATATGTTGGGAGTTGGATTTAGGTGGAACAATTGATTAATCAGCACTTCTCCAAGAAGACCTCTGTGCAGAATGGCCTCAAGCAGGGCTGTTCTTAATGCTCCTCTATTATTTAATTTGTTTCATGCCGATTTACCCTACTGGCTCAGTTTGGATAACTCTTATTCACCAAAGCTTGGACATCATCATTTGGGCCACGTACTCTTTGATTTAGTTTTACTAGATCTTAAACTCATCAAATTGCAGAGAAAAATTGATCACCTCCAAAATTATTGCTTTCCTAACAACTTGGGGCCTTATTTATGGCGTTTTGGCGTAGGGCAGCGGAGCAAGGTTGCTGCCCTATGCCAAAGTGGAAGAGGAGGAATGCACCGTATTTGGGCAATACGGTCAATTCCTGTCTTTCTGCCTGCACTGGTGCCATTTTGGCAGCCTAGAGCCAATGTAGGCACCCTTGCACCATGGTGCAAGGGTGTCCACGTTGGAGGAATGAATGTATTTGTGCAGGAAGGGACTCCTCCACAATCAATGGAGGCATTTCCCTCTTTCTATGTGTGCTGCACATAGAAAGAGGAAAAAGCAGGGAGAAATAAAGTTATTTCTCATTGTGCCCCTCCTGGGAGGCATACGGTTTTGACGTATTCCCAGATTTATGCTGTGTTGTAAATCTGTGAATGTCTCAAATACCATGGGCATTGAGTGGGAACACCAACCACAACGCCCACGGCATGCCTCCCCGATGCACTGTTAGGCAACACAGCGACTTGCACTGAGTTGGTTACACCATATGTACGAGGCCATGAAAAGCCACGCAAGGTAGCTTTTCGTGGCCTCGTAGATGTGGCTCTGCACTCTGTGCCACCGGAACAAACAAAAAATGTGACGTTCCGGAAGCGCAAGGGGCTTGTAAATAAGCCAGTGGTGATTATCATCAAAACGCCAACGTAATGGTGTTCAGGAAAAGGGAGTGGATTTTTTAACAATCTTTTTTAATGGCTTTTTTATGTTACAATAAAACTAAACATTTCAACATAGCTGTATCTATCACATCCATCAGCAGTGAAAAATCCATTAACTCATGTACATATGAATTTACATATATGATTGATTCTAGTGCACAGTTCTCATTCAAGGACATTTGAAATTACACTTCAGCAACCATGTTTGAGTTTGCAGACCCCTCATTCATCTGCATCTCGTTATTAAGACCTATTTCCAAGATTCTTCTGTAGTTCTACGGTATACCCTGACCTCATATAGAGATAGTTCTAGGATGCAGCATGTTTATAAACATGTTTTCCATTTTGAGATGCTGGTGGCAGTTGAACACCTCCAGTTGTCCTAGAAGCAGTCCCAGCCTCAATACGACCTTTTTCGTTCATATAAACCCTAGTCTTCAATAATATTTCATAATGACATTGTGGGGTTTTAGTCAATTGGATGGTGCAAGGCTCTTTGTAGCATATTGGTCATAGCTACCAACAAAGGATGAGTAATTCTACATGCTCAAGCCGTGTGCACGAAGTCTCCATTCTCAGTCTGGAATCTGAGGCAGGTTGAGTCGGGACTACACACTGCATCTGCCAAAATTGTTTCGGAGTTGGGTAGTAGATCCGATATAGATATTAGAATTGTATCAAGCAATATCTGTTTTTCCAGCGATGTTCCCTGCAAAACGGCGATAACCTTGCTGATACGACCCTGTGGTCGTATCAGCACAATCCACCCCCATAATAGGTATGCCTAAGTCTGCATTTTAGCAGACGTTAGTTTTCGGCGAAAACAGCGGTTTTCGCCCAAAACTAACGTCTGCTAAAATGCGTTGGCAGCCTAGTAAATATCGCGATGTGCACATCAGCGATATTTACAAGGTTGTACTGCCCAGTGACGCCCACTTTGCATCTCATTAGAGATGCAAAGCGAGGCGTCGGGTAAAAGGGTGCTAACATGCGCCAATGCATGTTAGCACCCTCTTGTTAATAGGGCGATAATTTTATCTCAGCTTTTTGGCTTTAAAAGCCAAAAAGCGGGAGATAAAGCCCTTGTAGATATGCCCTTAGTTTGTTTGATGGCCTACCTGTGAATGGGAGGAAATTGGCATTAAACAAGGTATTTATGGTAAAAACGCGAAGAAAGGGTTTTTGAATATTTATAGTATAAAGAGACTGCTGCTTTTACACAAGATATTTTGGCAGAGTACTAGATATATGGACACATTCTGGAATCCCAAAATTAGAAATAAGCTTTTAAGTTGGAGTATGGGGGCATATTATCAAGCCCTTTATCGCCGCGTTAGCGGCACTTTTCTGCCGCTAATGCGGCGATATTTTTATCACACTATTAACAAGCTGCAGCTAACGGGCCTTAGCGTGAGTTTTTTGGTGATAGCGGCCGTTTTTTTATCTCTAAGCATGTCAGCGATATATATCGCTAATGACATGCAAAGTAGGCGTTCCTGACTTAAACTCCATTGAAACAGTCGCAAACACAACTTCCCTCTATTATCAAGCCCGCGAGCTTGATAAGAAAAGTTGCGCTTATCGCTGGAATTTAACGCCTGAAAAAACTTGCCTTAACCATCTTGTCAATGGGGGTGGATTGTTAGGTTAAGTACACACTTGCCTATTAGCAAGCTTTTCATTAGCGCAGTTAATTTAGCGCTGGAATTCTCACGCTATTGCTGGTTTTACTCGCTATCGCTGGATTTCCTATCGCCTTTGCGATACGCGTTGATAATACAGCGCTATCACGGCGAGGAAATCCAGCGATGGCCGGTGATAAAAAAAAACAGCGCTAAGCGCGCTTTGCGATAATTATCGCAGATCCTTGATAATATGCCCCATGGAGTTCACCTGGGCAGGTTCATTTCAGGGTTTGATGCCATAATTTTGTGCAATGAAGGCATATGTTCATACTCCTCAGATCCATCTTTCAATAAGACTATTGTATATATGTTCCATAGGAAGCTTATATTTTGAACAACTACCGGTTAATCACTGCTGTGACATCACAACAGTGGTTAACCAAAGTGATTTACAACTATTGTGATGTCCATAGGGAAAGCGCTTTCTTCCTCTTTATTCCACCACCATGTCATAGTCACCTGAAACCGGATTGTGGCAGTGAAATGGCAGTTCACGGTCTCATCCTTCTTCCCCTACCTCGCCTGGGTCTCAACAGACCAAAAGGAGGCAGGAGAACATTGTCTTCTTCCCTGTCAAAGCAGGTCTCCAGAGATCGTCACTGAGAGGAGAAATCAACCTGTGCTAACGAACAGGTCCCATAGAGCCGCTGTTAGAGTAACGCTGACTCTCTGCTCCCGGTGTGATAGTAGAAAGGACGGCTTTTGGCTAGGAGGGGTTGGAATTGTGCACTGGGTGGCGTGGTGGGTGACAGGAGGCCTGATACCTATTTTTCAGTTTGAGGGAGGTTGTGGGTGGATGAGTGGCAGAAGGCCAGGTATTTTTCAATTTTTGGGGTCAGAGAGGTTAATGCCTAGGGTGTTGTAGATGGGTGGTAGGAAGCCAGGTATTTTCTTTTAATATTTGGAGATCGACAGGGGAGGGTGTTTAAGAGGTGGTGGGGTGAGTGGTAGGCGGACAGTTTGAATTTTTTTATTTGGGTGTGGGAGAGGGTATTTGTTGAGGGTGGTAAGAGTGGGTGGCAGGAGGCCAGGTATTTTTTTTTTTTAACATTGTCTTGCATGTTATGAAAGGCTTTGCTGGTACTTCACTACCTCTGCGTATATGTTGGACGCAGGGGCAGATGATTTGAGGAGGTCATATGCAGCATAAAATGAAACATGGGCACAATTTGAATAATTAGGATGTTTTCCACCTCAAGATATTGAGTGTCCATGGCGTCAACATAGACCAATGTTAGGAGAGGAGTAAAATGTGTTAAATGCACCTAGTTGGGAGGGAAGGAAGCAACAGATAAATGGTGTCTATGTTTATTGATTGTACATATGTTCTACTGCAGACTCGGGCCCTGGGAACCATGGAAGGTAAACGACCTCGTACCTCTCTTACAGACAATTGTTGTGATGCTAAAGTCTAACCCTGTATAAAAGCATGTGATTGCTGTATAATATGGTCGTTCGAGCAATGTTAATAAAAAAGAATAAAAAATAAAAAAGAAGATATTGAGTGCCATCATGGTCAACTCGAACCTTGCTCTCTGTACCATCCACACCATCATCCACTTCCTTCTTTCTAGTAGTTACCCACAATGGAATTACCTCAGTGTTGGCTACTCTCCCTTTTAACAACCGAAAAGGAGCCCCTCTGTAGACAAATGTGGGGTAAATCTGTCCTCTAGCACCTTTTTTCTCACAGCTCTTTCCCAGTCATTACCAGAGACCCCAGCCAGTTTCATTGCTTCCTTAAGCACCTTTACAAACCTTTCCTCCACAGCATTGCTCTCAGGATAATACAACGCCGCCTATTTATGCTTGATCCCTCTCTCTTTTAGAAAGTCCTCCACCACCCGAGAAGTAAATTGGACCCCATTATCTGATAAAATGGATGCAGGAAAACCTTCACGTTCAAAGAGTTCTTCCAGAAAGATAATCACTGCTCCAGAATCAATTGAGTTGACTACTTTTACCTCAGGCCATCTCTAGAACATATCAAGACAAACTAAAACATAGCGGTCCTGAGACTTCAACTTAACCGGACCTAAAATATCCACTGCAATGTCCACCCACGGACCACTAGCTTGCTCTCTGATCACTATCGACTTGGTCCTGCACTTCAGGATTCTATCACTATATGCACATTGAGAGCAATCACAAACAACTCTCTATGTGCACATCCATAGCCGGCCACCATTATGCCTCTCTGACCCTTTCTTTGTTTTTAGCAAAACCCATATGAGGGAGACAGCGTTTACAACGCTGGTAATACCACGCGGGTAGATAATAACGCGGACGTTACATCGTCCGCGTTGTTACCACGCATGGCATTACATCGCAAGACGTTTCAACGACTTGCGCTAGATGGCGTGCAACACCAGGGAATGTGTTGGATTTTAAATCCAACACCTTCCCTGCTGTTGCGCTAACTGGAGTAGGAATAGTAATTTATACTATTCCTAAGTCCAGCGCGCCATCTAGCGCAAGTCGTTGAAACGACTTGCGATGTAATGCCATGAGTGGTAACAACGCGGACGATGTAACGTCTGTGTTGTTACCTACCGCATGGTATTTGCTCGCGGTGTAACATCACATATTCCCCATATGACTCGCATGAGCATTAGCCACTAGTCTGTTTCTCAAACAACCAGGGACAACCAACTTGCTGCCCCGCATGAGTAATCCATCTATCACTGCCAAATCATCTTTAACATGCCAAAATCCTCTGAGATCCTCTTCTCAATCACGTTTCTCACCCCAGCCTCCTTGTACCCTAGCCATTACCTGTTGCAAAGTCTGATCGTTATCTAGACGTTCTCTCCATTCAATTTCTGAATACAAACCTTCACTAATCACACAGACATTGACCTCCTCTTCAAACTCCTCTCCAGCAAAGAGATCGAAGTCCTCAGGCAAACCAGGATCCTCTGCCATTCCACATAGCCTGGACAGACAATCTGCCAAAATGTTCTTAGAACCGGGTAAGTAAGAAACCATAAACTCAAATTCCTGCAGGGCTACCACCCACTTTCTTATCCGATGAGATACAAAATCATCGCCTTTCTTTGCGAAAACGTCTCTCAAAGGCTTGTGGTCAGATAATACTTCAAAGCACATATTTTTATTTTTTTTAAATTTTATTTTATTTTGAAAGTTTTGTATAGCGCGAACAAGACCCTTGCGGGTATCAGAGCGCTTTACAGGGCAAATATAGGTGACAGAAGTATACATAAAAATAATATAGGTTAGGCTTACCCCACAAAACATTTTTAAGCTTGCGTACTGCCCAATAAACACCAAGAGCTTCTTTCTCAACCACTGAGTAACTGCATTCAGCTCCTCTCAAAGGTCTGGATATAAACACAATGGTTTTCTCTATCCCATCCACTTTTTGTAACAAGATGTCACCTAACCCCTTTGAACTCACATCAGACATCACAGACGAGACTTTGGAGGGATCAAAACTTGCCAAATTAGGGGCCTCATTCAAATGTTTCTTAATCATTTTGAACTCTTCATTGCACACTTGTCCCCACTCAAACTCATACCCTTTTTTAAGTAACCCACGCATGCATTCAGTTTCCTGTGCAAAGTTTGAGCCAAACTTATTGCAGAACTCCGCCATTCCCAGAAACGTTACCAACTCATCAATCAATCAATCAATCATGTCACTTATAAAGCGCACTACATACCCGCGAGGGTCTCAAGGCGCTGGGGGAAGAGGAGGGTGGTGCTGCTACTGATCGAAGAGCCAGGTCTTGAGGAGTCTTCTGAAGGCCAGTAGGTCTTGGGTCTGTCGGAGGTTGGTGGGGAGGGTGTTCCAGGTCTTGGCGGCGAGGTGGGAGAAGGATCTGCCGCCGGCGGTCGTTTTCCGGATGCGGGGGACTGTGGCGAGGGCGAGGCTGGTCGAGCGGAGCTGGCGGGTGGGGGTGTAGAAGCTGAGTCGTCTGTTGAGGTAGGCTGGTCCGGAGTTGTGGAGTGCTTTGTGTGCGTGGGTGAGGAGCTTGAAGGTTATCCTCTTGTTGACAGGGAGCCAGTGCAGGTCTCTCAGGTGGGGTGTGATGTGGCTGCGTCGGGGGATGTCGAGGATAAGACGTGCAGAGGCGTTCTGGATGCGTTGCAGCCGTCTCAGGAGCTTAGCCGTCGTTCCTGCGTAGAGGGCGTTTCCGTAGTCCAGCCTGCTGGTGACGAGGGCCTGGGTGACTGTTTTTCTTGTTTCGGTGGGGATCCACTTGAAGATCCTGCGGAGCATTCGGAGGATGTTGAAGCAGGATGAGGAAACGGCGTTGACCTGCTTAGTCATGGAGAGGGTGGGGTCGAGGATGACCCCTAGGTTGCGTACGTGGTCGGTGGGTGGCGGGGCTGTTCCCAGTGATGTTGGCCACCAGGAGTCGTCCCAGGCTGAAGGGTTGGAACCAAGGATGAGGACCTCCGTCTTGTCCGAGTTCAGCTTCAGGCAGCTGGTCCTCATCCATTCGGCGATGGCCTTCATTCCTTCGTGGAGGTGGGCTTTGGCGGTGTGAGGGTCTTTGGTGAGGGAGAGGATCAGCTGGGTGTCGTCGGCGTAGGAGATGATGTTGAGGTTGTGCTGTCGGGCGACGTGGGCGAGGGGTGCCATGTAGATGTTGAACAGCGTTGGGCTGAGGGAGGAGCCTTGGGGTACGCCGCAGATGATCTTGGTGGCCTTGGATCGGAAGGGGGCGAGGCGGACGCTTTGTGTTCTGCCGGAAAGGAAGGATGTGGTCCAGTCCAGGGCCTTCTCTTGGATCCCGGCGTCGTGAAGGCGTGTTCGTAGTGTGTGGTGGCAGACCGTGTCGAAGGCGGCTGATAGGTCCAGGAGGATGAGGGCTGCTGTTTCTCTGTTGTCTAGCAGGGTCCTGATGTCATCGGTGGCGGCGATGAGGGCGGTTTCGGTGCTGTGGTTGCTGCGGAAGCCGGACTGGGAAGGGTCCAGGATGTTGTTCTCCTCGAGGTAGCGGGTCAGTTGTTTGTTGACGATTTTCTCGGTGACCTTCGCGGGGAACGGGAGCAGAGAGATGGGTCGGAAGTTCTTGAGGTCCTTGGGGTCTGCCTTGGGTTTCTTGAGTAAGGCGGTGATCTCGGCGTGCTTCCAGCTTTCCGGGAAGGTTGCTGTCTCGAAGGAGATGTTGATTATTTTCCGGAGATGGGGCGCGATGGCTGTACTGGCTTTGTTGAAGATGTGGTGAGGGCACGGGTCTAGCGGTGAACCGGAGTGGATGGTGTTCATGATCTCGCTGGTGTCCTCGTCGTTGATGTTGGTCCAGGAGAGCAGGCGGTTGGTGGTTGTGGGGGCAGTGGTCTCGGTGGTTGCCGGGGCGGTCGTGGTGTTGAAGCTGTTGTGGATGTCGGCAATTTTGCGGTGGAAGGAGGTGGCCAGTGAGTCGCACAGGTCTTGCGACGGCTGGATGTCGTTGGTGTTGGAGCTGGGGTTGGAGAGTTCCTTCACGATGTTGAAGAGCTCTTTGCTGTTGTGTGCGTTGTTGTCTAGGCGGTCTTTGAGTGAGGCCCTTTTGGCGGATCTGATGAGGTGATGGTGATTGCGGGTGGCGCTCTTGTGGGCGGCGTAGCTGTCCGCTGTCCGTTCGTGGAGCCAGATCTTCTCCAGTTTTCGGCATGTTCGTTTGGAGGCCTGGAGGTCTTCGGTGAACCAGGTGGCTTTCTTGCTGGTGTGGCTGTTGGGCGGATTCTTGAGCGGGGCGAGGGTGTTGGCGCAGTCGTCGATCCACTGTCTGAGGTTGCGGGCGGCGGTGTCGGGGTCGGAGGGTTCGGCGGGTGGGCTCAGGGTGAGGGTTGTGGTTAGCTGGTCTTCCGTGACTCTGCTCCAGCAGCGGCGAGGCATTTGTTCGGTGCGGTGGTGCGTGGTGGGCTTCCTGTAGGTGAAGTGGATGCAGTGGTGGTCAGTCCAGTGGGGTTCGGAGGTGTGGTTGAAGGAGACGTGTGGGCTTGCGGAAAAGATGGAGTCTAGCGTGTGGCCGGCGGCGTGGGTGGGTGTAGTCACGAGCTGTCTGAGTCCGAGGGTGGCGAGGTTGTCGATCAGGGTGGTGGAGTTGGTGTCCTTGTTGTTCTCGAGGTGGAAGTTCAGGTCCCCGAGGAGGATGTAGTCCGTGGAGGCGATGGCATGTGTGCTGACGAAGTCAGCGATGGAATCGCTGAACTGTGGTCGGGGTCCGGGGGTCTGTAGATGAGGGTTCCTCTGAGGGTGGTGTTGGGATCGGTGTGGATCTGGAAGTGCATGTGTTCGGCGGTGCTGAGGGTGTCGTCGGTGTTGGTTGAGACTCTGAGGGTGTTCCTGTGGACGATGGCGATGCCTCCTCCGACTCCGTTGGTGCGGTCCCTGCGGGTGATCTTGTATCCGTCCGGGATGGCAATGGCGATGTCGGGGGCTGAAGCGGGATTCAGCCAGGTCTCCGTCAGGAATGCGACGTCTGGGGAGGTTGAGTCGAGAAGGTCCCAGAGTTCGATGGCGTGTTTGCGGGCGGAGCGGGTGTTGAGGAGGATGCATCTGAGGTAGTTGGGTTCTTTCCTGGGCGGTGGTTTGGCGGGGCGGGTGCTGGCGAAGCTGCAGTTCCGGCAGGTGAAGGGCCCTTGGGTGCGCTTCGGGGTGGCCTGGTAGCAGGCGTGATCTTTTCCGGGGTTGAGTGCGTGGAGGGTGCTGGCGTCGTATCGGCGTCTGTTGATGTGGCGGGCGCGGGGGATGCCCGGACCAGGGGGTCTGGCGCTGGGCGCGGTCACGGCGCGGACGGGCGCCATAAATGGGGAGGTGGGAGGGAGGAGCAGGGAATGGGGCAGCAAATGGGCAGTGAGGGGCGGGGCCGCAGGGCGCAGCGGCGGGAAACAGGCACAGAAAGGAAAAACGATCACAATCAGGGGCAGCAAGGGGGCACAGAAAGGAAAAACGATCACAATCAGGGGCAGCAAGGGGGCACAGAAAGGAAAAAACGATCACAATCAGGGGCAGCAAGGGGGCACAGAAAGGAAAAAACAAGCACAATCAGGGGCAGCAAGGGGGCACAGAAAGGAAAAACGATCACAATCAGGGGCAGCAAGGGGGCACAGAAAGGAAAACGATCACAATCAGGGGCAGCAAGGGGGCACAGAAAGGAAAAAACTAGCACAATCAGGGGCAGCAAGGGGGCACAGAAAGGAAAAAACGAGCACAATCAGGGGCAGCAAGGGGGCACAGAAAGGAAAAAACGAGCACAATCAGGGGCAGCAAGGGGGCACAGAAAGGAAAAAACGATCATCCTTATTTTGGGGAGTATTCAGATTAGAAATAGCATCAACCAACGAAGGCTTGGGCTTGATTCCAGACGCCCAGACCAAGTGCCCTAAATTCTCAATTTCTCTAACATCAAATTTGAACTTATCCGCCCTCAGTGTGAGATCAGACTCCAGCAGCTTTCTCAACACTGCTGCCAATCTATCATCATGTTCCTTGAGATCGACCCCATAAACCAAAACACCGTCTTGATAAACCTTGACGCCTTCAATTCCCTTTAGAATACTTTCCATTACCCTCTGAAACACTGATGCTGTAGATTTAAGTCCAAAAGGCATTCTCAGAAATTTGAAGGTCCCAAATGGTGTGATGAAGGTTGTGAGCTCTTGAGATTATGAATGGAGTTTGACCTGATGGTAAGCTGAAGATCGGTCCAATGTTGAGAAATGTTTTGCTCCTTCTAGAGAACACAACATCTCAGTAATGTTTGGGGGCAGATAATGATCAACCACCACCGCTCTGTTAAGCTCCCTCAAGTCAATGCACAACCTAGCCTCACCATTGGCTTTGCGAGCCATGACCACAGGAGAAATCCATTCAGTGGCTTCCACCTCCTGAATAATTCTATTCTTTAAGAGTTTGTCCAGCTCAGCTCTCATACTTTCTTTGACCAACCAGGGAACACTCCTAACTTTCGCCACCCTGGGAACAGCTCCTAATTTAAGTTTTATGTGATAGACGTAGTTCTTGAGACAGCCTAATTTCTTTTCAAATACTTCTGGAAACCTTTTAACCCAAGTTTAACCTTCCCCACTCACCATCTTAACAGCTGGTAACTCTTTTACGAGGCACACTGAGGGAGTTTCATTTGGATCCAAGTACACGTATAAATCACGTTGGTGAAACCAACTAATCAATGAGTCCCCCTTCATCGAAACATAGATTTTCCCAGGGATAATTCTTCCCTTGAACTCAATTGTTCCCCAAAAATAACCCAAGAGGTCAATGGTTTCTCCCCCATAACCCCTTGGTTTGATGTCTGGCTTCACCAAACCCACCTTACCAAACAGCTGCTGGTCATAGAATTACTTAGGAATGAGCGTGATTTAGCCCCTGAGTCAAAAAGCATGTTTACTGACTCATCATTGGTCAGCGCACTTCAAACGGGCCCTCGTTCACACGTTCTTTAACCTGAAGAATAGCAACATCCTCACTTGATTGGTCATAAATGTCTACTTCCCTGACTTTCTTTTGCTCTTTGCCTGATCTGCAACACCTCGAGTAATGACCCTTCTTCCCACAGGAGTTACACATGACCTTCCACCCTGGGCACTCTTTAAAATTCGCCATATGATCAGAATTCCCACATCTGAAGCATTTACCTTGAAAGGTTTTGAAGTTGTACATTTTAGTTAGAACAATGGTTTGTCAGATTTGCTTTTGGTGGACTTATCAGGAGATTTGTCGCTCACCTCTTTAACTACATCCCCCTCACCTTTTCCCAAGGAACTTTCTTTGCGTATGGTGTCGACACAGGCTTTTGAATACTCATGCATTTTCAGTATTGTGATAACTTCTTGCAGTGAAGGATTCTCCTTTTGCCGTAGTCCAATTCATTTCCAGCATTTTTTATTTCTTTTATATCTCATGCATCTTCTCCTGTTGTTGCATTATTAAGGCGGTGGTGAACACCACACTCTCATTTTATATTTGATGTCACTGGGAACCCATCAGTGAAAAACAACGCCGTTATTCACAATTACTATTATTATATGTTCTTGGCTACTTCCACTGCCTTGATGTTAATTACATCCATTGAGCCTCATTTACAAAACAAATGATGCAGCACGGCGCCACAAGCCATTTTGCTGTGCTGGGCAGCGTCATTTTAAAGCACAGGGATGTGTTGTATTAACAACAATGCAATGCATCCGTTTGCTTTACCCTGCGCTGGTGCACAATTGGCTGCCATGCGCCGGCACAGGCACCCTTGCGTCATGTTGCAAGGGTGCCTGCGTTGCGGGGATGATTATTTTAGAGCAGAAAGGCACACCTTCCTGCACAAAAACAATCATTGATGGCATTTTCCTCTTTCTTTGCATGCTGCAAGATGCAGCACACATAGAAAGAGGAACAAAGAAGAGAAATAAAAGTATTTCTCCTTGTTGCGCCACTCCTATGCCTCCCCTGGGGAGGCATAGGATTCTGACGCATTCCCAGCTTTATAAAACGTTGTAAATCTGGGAATGTGTCAGGTTCCATGGATGTTGTGTGGGAACACCCACAGCAACACTCATGGAAATCCCTTTCATGTAGAGTAATGTGTGAAAGGGGGCCATATTTACAAGGCCATTAAAAGTCATGTAGGGTAACTTCACGTGGCCTTGTGAATATGGGCAGGCACACTGCGCCGCCAGTGCGTCGAAAAAAGTGATGCACTGGAGGCGCAATGGCCTCGTAAATATGGCCCATTGTTTTTAAAGTACCATGTTAATAATCATAAAGGGGCTGCTATACTTTTAAGTCATTGGCTTCTTTTGATTTGCATTGGGTAAATATCTTTTTCATAGGAAGAATATTTCTATTGTGTACATTTTGTTATTATTTTATCTCTTTGTTTTTTTGCAGGTTATGAATTTCAGGCACTATGACCAAATTACATTTTGGAATTATAACTTCTATCCACATTCTCAACTAACATTTTCCACTCTGCAGAATCCGTGGGTTCACATGCAACCTCATGATATAGTATGCACTAATGGCTTGATTTAGAGTATGGTGGACAGGTGACTCTGTCACAAATGTGACCGATATACCATCCACATTATTACAAGTGCATTATAACCTATGGCACTTGTGCTACGGCAGGCGGGATATCTGTCATTACCTCCCGTCCCTCCCTCGCCTTCCTTCAACACAAATGAGGCCCCGCCTCCCACCCAGACCCACCCCCAGCATAAAAACTCTGCCCGCCCCCACCTCCACCTGTTTTTTTCTGTCTCCCTAGTGAGACTTACCTTCAGTTCCTCCCTGTGGCGGTGCCGGGAGTCTTCGTGTTGGTTCTCTGCGACGGCGGTGCCCTCGATGGAGTTCTCCTGGCGCTGCCTCCTCTCCTCGTCTCCCTCGTGGCTGGGGGCGGAGCGGTGGCTCAGGAAGCCGCTGCGTTGTTTGGCGGTCCTCCTGTGGCTGGGGCTGTGTTTCCGGGTCGGGCCTGCTTGGCTGCCTCTGCTCCCGGACTGCACTCTTCACGGTGTCCTGGTAGGACGGGTTTTTGACCCGTGGTTTGTTCCTTTACGCTGTATGGGGGTACCGGGTGCTGTGGCTTGCTGTTTTCCCTTGACTGGCGTGGGGGTCTGTCCGCCTTGTCTTGGGGGCTGCTGGGGGCTGTTTTCCACTTGCTGCCCTGGCGTTTGAGGTTGTTGGGGGCCTTCTGGGGTCTTCTTCCTCTGCTGCTTGGTCACCGGTCCCCCTGGGGCGCCCTGGCTGCATGGACTTCGCGGGGGTGTTGGTGCCTCTCCTGTCTGTGCCTGGTGCGGAACTTGGCTGTGGCTGCTCTGTCCGGTGCTTCGGGCTCCGCCGCTGCCTTCTGGTCTGTCCCGTCCTCGTCCGGCAGATCCTGTGGGCGGATGGTTTCCGTCTGGGTCCTGGGGTGCTGGGCCTTCTCCCGCCTCTGGCGTTGCCTTTGGCTCTGGGGGTGTGGAGGGTCGCTTGGGCTCCTGTGCTGGTCGGCTGGGCTTTCCTCTTCCCTGCTGGACGGGCCCTGTGGGATTCATGGTGTTCCTGGCCCGCCTGGTTGGGCTTGCCCTTCTGTCCCGGTGTGGGGATAGGTGCTGTGGGAGTGGCGTGCGTTGCCCGTGCTTGCTGTTTCCGCTTTTGTGTACATTGTGCTTGCTGCTTTGTCCACTGTGGGCCGCCCGGCTGGCGACTGTTTGTCGGTTGCCTGCGGAGCCTGCTGTGTGCGGTCTCTTTTCCTCCACCCTGGGCGTTCCTTCTGTGCTGTGTTGGTCCTGTTTGGTTTCAGGTTCCTTTACGCCCTCTTTTGCATCAGTGGGTTTTTCCTGCGGTGCTGCGGGTTCCTTGCTTCCTCCGGCGGCTTTGCTTGTTGGGGGTGTTCGCCCCTTCCTCCCGTTGGGCTGTTGGTCTCTGTCCTGGCCGCTCTGCTTGATGGGTCGGCTGTTCTCCTTGGCTGTTGCTGTGGCGCTGGCCTGTTCTCGGCTTCTTCTAGGCCCTCCTTGGTGTGGGGTTTCGTGGCTTTGGCGGCAGCTGTTCGAGACTCCGGCCTTGGCGCCTGGTGGGCCCCTGCTCTTGTCGGATCTCTGCTGTTTGGTGGAGTCTGGCCTGGTTCGTGCCTGGCTGGGTGGCTGCCTGGGACTATTCGGTGCTGTGGGCTGCAGGTCCTCTGTCCTTCTGGCCGCCTTGAGGCTTCTGTGTGCCTTTACTTGTGTGGGGCGTCCTGCCTTTCTGGGGTGCCTTGTCCTGAGGTCTCTCCTTTGTCCCCGTTGTGGGCTTCTCCTCCGCCTTTACGGTGGGTGCGGTTTGGCCTGTTTTTCACCCTGGCTCCCTGCCTCCTCTCCTGCGGGCCCTGCCCGGCTGGGTCCCTGTCGCTGCTCTCTGTTCGGTTCCCTCCGGTGGGTGGTCGTCTTCGGCCTTTTCTTCCTCGGTGGCGGCGGCCCGTTTCTGGTGGTTGGGTCCTGTGTACTTTGGTTCTTGTGTACAGGGTCGTCTTGGTGCAGGTTCCTCCGGATTCGGGGGTTCGGTTGCCTCCACTGCCTGTCTCCGGTCCCCGCGGGGTGGCTCTGCTGGACTGGGTGTCCAGTTTGGTTGCCAGGTGGTCGGTCTGCTGGGTTCCTGTCGTGGTGCCCGGGCCTGGGCCCCTCTCCGTACTGTTTCTGGGGTTCGGGGTGTCCGGTGGCTTTGGCCTGTACTGGCTCTCCTGTGGGTCTGCTCCTGGGTTCGGCCCCTTCCCTTCCGTGTGTTGGTCCTTTCGGCCGTCGTTCCTCTGGTTCTGCCTGGCATCTTTTGGCATGCCGTGGGTCTCGGGGACGCCTCTCTCTGCTTCCCAGTCGCCGCTTCTTTTCTGCGGTTCGCTGTGGGTGTGGCCCGTTTCGGTTTTGAGTCCTTCCCTTCGGCCTCCGGCCCTCGCCCTGGGTCTTCCCGCGGGTCCTGGTGCCTCCTGTGGCTCTCCTTCGTGCGGGGTTTTTTTCCTTCGTCCTTCTCTGTCGGTCGGCCTCTGGCTGTGTGCGGCCGGAGTGTCTTTTTGCTCGGTCTGTTCGGGGGACCTTGGTGGTTCTTCTGGGGATCGGGGTTGTTGGTGGCCTGGGGTGTGTCTTCTCTGGTCCCCTCTCGGGGCTTGGTGTTCGTTGAGGCTCGTTGTGGCCTTTGCATGGCCCTGTTCCCTTGTCCTGCCTGCACCTGGTCTCTCTTCCTTTTCTGGATCGGGCCTTGTTGTCCCGGGGGCTCCTCCGGCGGTCCTGTGGCTGCGGGGGCTCGTGGCTTCTGGGGTGTTTTCAGGTTCCGGGGCTCGTTTCTACTTCTCCGCCTGACCGTCTGGATCCTGTTGGGTTGGTCTCCGGGGTCTGTTGTCCCCGCTGCCCGTGTCGGTCCGTGTCTGGGGGAGCTGTCCTGGTGGCTCTCCCGCCGTCGCTTTCTGGCTGGCTGTTTGCTGCCTCCTCCGGCTCCGCTTGTGGTGGCTTTGGTCACCGGCCTGTCCGGGTGCGGGGTTGGCTGCGGTTTATTTGGGTTCAGGGGTGCTGGTCCCTGCTGGTCTCCCGGAGTTCCTCCTGCTGCCGCTTGTTGGGGGCTTGCCCTGGTGATCTTTCGTGGCTCTCTGCAGGGCCCATGCGGTGTTGGTTCAGTCTGGCGTTCTGGGGAGGTGGTCCTCTGTCCGCCCTCTGGGTGGGTCCCGGTTCTGTTCCTTGTTTGCCTGCGTCCTGTTTCCCTGGCTCCGGTCTGGGGGCTGGGGCTGTCGGCTCTCTCCCTTCGGCAAGTGGCCTCTGGGCTGGCGGCTCTGTTTTTGCTGGGTCATTCCTTCTTCCCGCGTTTTCTCTCTTCTTCCCCGTGTGGCCTGCCTGTTGGTGGGTCGTTGGGGCCTCCCTGTGGTGGTCCTGTTGCGGATCCGGGGTGGGCCTTGGTGGCCCGGTTCTGGTCTCTGGGATGGGGTCCCGGGGCTCGGGGGGGTCGTTGGCCTTCCCTCTCCTGTGCCTCGGGGTCTTCTAGGTGCCTTCCTCCCCCCTTTTTTTCCACTGCTCCGGGCCTTTCTGGTTCTGGTCGGGTGGCTCTGTGCTCGGGGTTGTTGGTTGCTCCCCGTTGGTCTGGGGTGCCTTGGTCTCCTCTCCTGTCCGCCTTCTGTTGCGTTCGGGTGTGGGTCCTTCCGGTGGTTCCGTTCTCTTGAAGTTTCTGGCCCTTCCCCTGGGTTCTGTGCAGGGGTTTCGCCTGCTGCCTGGTGGTGGTGCGGCTGGGCTTTGCTGGGTTGGGGGCTCCTGTCCATTTGGCGGTTGCTTGGCTGCCTTCCTGTCGGTCCTCCTCTCTGCTGTCCTGTGCTTGGCATGGGCGGACCTTTTCGGCCTGGTGTTCTGCTCTGGGGTTGTTACCTCGGTGGCTGGCCTATGTTTGGCGTGGCGATTCCTTCCTGGTGGGGCTCTTCTGGGTTTGTCGGTGTCTCCTCTGCGGTTGCTGTGGGCGGCTCTCTGGCTTCTTGATGCTCCTGGCATTCTTGCGGGTTGGCGGGGGTCTGTTGCCCCCTCGCCCTGTCTGATCCTTCCCTTCGGGGTCTTGGCTGCTGGTATTGGCTGTCCTCTCTTTGGTCCCCTTGGGGGTCTCGGGTTGCGGCTCTTGTCTTTTGGGCCTTGTTTTTTGGTTGCCATCCCCTCTGCGCGGCGCTTGGGGGTGTTGGATCGGCTGTGGGTTCTCGTTTTGCTTTGATCCGGTTGCGGTGGTTGTTTGGCCTTCCTCTGCTCTGTTGGGTCGTTGGCTTTGGTCCCCGGTCTTGCTGACTGTCCGTCTTTTGGGGGTGGTTCCTCCTGTGGGGAATTAGGGGTGTTCCTCTCGCTGTTTGGCGATTTCGGTGGCTGCGTTGCTTGCTGTCCGGCGTGCTTTGCTGTGGTCCCTGCCGGTTGTGGTGTCCTGTTGGGTGGGCTCCTCTGTGGGATCTGTTGGACTGCGTCCTGGTCTTCTCCCTCTCCGTTTGACTGTCGCTGTCCGTTTGCGTGTCTGGAACGCTTGTCTGCTGTTCTGGGCCGCTGGGTTCCTGGGATGTTGATCTGCTGTGTTTGGGGCACTGTTTCTGTTTTGGTGTTCTCTCGCACTCAGCTGTCCGTCTCTGTTTTCTTCTGCTTGCTATGTCCTCATTTGTGTTGAAGGAAGGCGAGGGAGGGACGGGAGGTAATGCTTCCATTTCTAACGATAATGGCATTACTCCTAGTCCTACTCCCTCGCCTTCCTTCAAGGACCCTCCCTCCCTCCCGGTGCGGTTCATCTGAGTGCTAGCTCGGCTTGTTTACGTACAGGTGGAGGTGGGGGCGGGCAGAGTTTTTATGCTGGGGGTGGGTCTGGGTGGGAGGCGGGTCCTCATTTGTGTTGAAGGAAGGCGAGGGAGTAGGACTAGGAGTAATGCCATTATCGTTAGAAATGGAAGCATATTTGGAATGGTGTACCCATCTGCCAAACTCTAAATTGGGTCAAACGTGCTTAAATAGTCCTTTCCTGACAATTATCATGTTTGTAACAGAACAACTATTTAACTCAAGGCTGTACAATATAGCTCCAGTATGTCCAGGACTAGGCCTAATAGTAGATACATCTAAAGGTATGTGACAGATAACACGCACACTTTGCACTTTCTCATAATGAATTAGGCAAAAAATCAGTCAACATTCAGGAGACTTGGGTGAAAAAGTTAGAACACCCCTTGATTAAGTAATTTGTGAACTCTCTTTTAGAACCAATAACTTGAAGAAAACAAAAATACTCTAATAAAACAATCCCTGCAAGAGTTTATCATTCTTTCACATCAGCTGAGAGAAATTCTGACTCACTTCTCCTCACAAAACAAAATAATTTATTGGTGTTTTAAGGCATTTGTTTATTCCCAATTGCACAGTTTATACCTAGCATTTGAGATCCCGCTTGCATCAACTGGCATTAAAATCACAAAACAGAAAATACAGCAATTGGCTGAGCCACTTAATGCTATATAATGTGCTTTTTTGTGCATAATTTGGCAAATATGCCACATAATTTCAGTGCACATGGTCATTAATGTTTTTTTTTATTTTGCAATATTATGTATAGTCATGTCTGTAATTTGCGTGCTATATTTTCACTGCCTAAATGTGTCAATTTTTTATATGCTGCATTCCCTTGCACTGATTAGAAAGCAAGAAAAGACAGTTCAGAGATTTTCATTCAGTTAAAAACCATGTAAAACTCAGGGCCTAATTCACAAAGGTAAACTTAGACCTAAAGTGCAAGTTTAGACCTGAATTCTAAGTTTAGACCTGAAGTCTAAGGGCCCAATTCAGAAAGGTAAACTTAGACTTCAGGTCTAAGCTTACCTCTGTGAATTGAACCCCTAGTGTTGAAGTATGATGATTGAGAAACTCCTAAAAATATAGTGCGATCCTTAGCCCAGTTCCATATGAAAGGAGACATTTCATGATTATTCTGGTAAGTAATGTCTTAAAATATCCTTATTAAAATCTAGTGAGCTATATTCATGCTGATTTATTTTAAGTCGCATTTGTATGGGTATGTTATTTCGGTTTAAGAAGATTAGGTGCAACAAATGTTATAAGGCATCTTTTACCCTCACCTCCAGTAACAGAGACAATTGGCCAGTTAATGCTTCAATACTTGTTTGACCAATTACTGAAAAATGCTATTCTTGTCCTTTATCACAGTACCAGCATAAAAAGTTAATCATTTCTCCCCCAAATTTTGAATTGGTCTAGGGGACGTTGGTCCTACTTCACTCTCACTCATGATCTAACATCTTTCCACATGAGACATCCACCCTTCTGTGCCCCCATCTGACCCATATGCTTACCCCTTACTCCTGTACCAACTTCTACACATCAACCAAATTTCCCAATGACAGCCTCCAGTATAAATAAATCACATCCATTTGCATACATCCTATTAGGATTAAAGTACGCCAGTTTAAATTAATCCACAAAATTCTCTCCAGTACCTTGTCTCTGTGAAAGTTCAGCTCACTCACCACCTACCTCGCTTCTATGCTTTAAGGATTCCCTATGGGATCCCAAGATCCAAGGCAGCCATTGGGACTCTGCACTGCCTAGTGAGTGGTCCCTGTTGGCCAACAACTACCTTCCAAACCTTTGGGTGCTTCACTATGACTGATGCCTTAAAAATGCTCAGACTTCCAAAAACTATTGCAACCTTCCATGGCTTGTTAGTCTCACAATTCTGGGGCCGATTCCGATTCGGGTCGGAAATCTCATTGACCGAGCCGGACCCGGAGAGATTTCCGACCGAATCGGACCCTAGCAGCCCGACCGAACGAGTACGATGCGCACGTATGCTATCGGACTCGATTCGGTCGGACTCCCATTGAAGTCAATGGGAGCCGGTCGTACAACGCGTACGCGGGCTCCCATTGACTCAATGGGTGCGAGACGAACAAGGGCGCCCCCTACAGCGGGTACGCGGTGAAGCGACTCGCGCCGTACAGGCACAGTTAGGGGGGACCCATGGGTCCCCCCTGTGTGCGACTCGCGCGGCTACGCGTACAGGGGGGTCCGACACGGACCCCCAAAGTGCGGATCCGACTGCTCTTTGGAGCCGGACTGCGCGAGTCGGTCGGACTGATCGAGGTGCGCATCGTACTTACCCGGCCGGGGTACGTCTCCATTGCGCGGTGCGAGTCGTGTCCGTGCGAGTCGGTCGGAGCGGTCGGGTTCTGCGAACGAGTCGGTCGGCGATTTCGCGAGCGCACGCATCGTACTCGCTCGCCCGGACGCACGTACGAATCGGTCGGGAAATAGGGCTCCGAATCGGATCCGGTTAAGCCGAATCCGATTCGGTGCCCTACCAGCCGAGATCGGAATCGACCCCTCTGTGTATGGTGGCCATGGATAATATCTCAAAACCAAAAAACAAAATATAAGACAACAACGGGATGGGGCTTAATTCTTCCTGCATCCCTTGACTGGTGTCTTTGAGTTCTGCTCTTTCGGCCTGCACATGCCACGAGATTATCTTCCTGCACGCCGTCCAGTGAGTCTACTTCTGTGTCCCTGGCCTACACCAATGTCATCTTCCAATGCTATCCCCATGTATATAAGTGGATGTGTACGCCAGGAATCATTGTGATAATGGGCAATGCGGCTTGTGATTAGGCTAGAATCATGGGGTTGCCTGGGGCACATCATCACAACCGACACTTACACAACTGCACCATACAAGATCACCCAGCCTCATGTTGTGGGCATTCTCTTGTCAAATTGCTCCACCAATTTCCACAACACAAAGAAGTCAAGGAAATAAAGGACACATCAAAAAAATTAAATTGGGATTAACTAATTATGTGGTATGTGTGGCATGTGTTTATTTTGTGTTCAAAGCTGGACCAGCTTTTTGAGAAAGCAAATCAATGAGTGAGCATGACCCCAAGAAGCAAATATCCAGAATGTTGGCACACACCTGCTGAGGAGGTAGGGCCATGAGTTATTTTGCTTTATGAGCTATAATATCAATCCGCCAATAGCAGGTGCCAAGGAAGCAAATGAGGAATCCATTTTGTTGTGTCAGTGCAAAAGACAGCAATAAAAAATTATTCAACGTGCTAATCACTTTTGCTGAACATTACCTTTTAGAGAAATATTTTCAGTAAATAATACCACACAAGTAAATGCAGCCGGTAAATGTGTTTAATAAATTGCAGCTCAATCTTTCCTTTGGATTTTAAGGTTCTTAACACAAGAAATGCTTGACATATTTTTCTGATGATGAATACAAGCAAATACTATTAGAACTGCACATGTATTAGATGTAAGTGCAAAGTCAACCCGACACTGGTTCGGTGACATTCAGTGCAGTTCCCAGAAAAAATTAACACAAGCAAACTGAGGCGGAAATGCCATGATCTTCAAAAAGAACGAAAAGAGCCTGTTCTTTATTGGAAAGTGCATACAGCTTTTGCAAGCGTCTGCTATTACCGCACTGGCTATTAATGCACATTAAGGTATCAGTAGAGAAGAAGGGCATCTTGTCCTACAGGTTCCCAGTTGAAAATGGTCACAGGAGGAAGGGAATTATTGCAGATTTTCGATACACAGCATAGTTTGATTTCCTTTGGTATATCCTGTGTTTTTTTTTCGCCCACTGTGCCATCTGGATGACCATGAGGGACGTAAATACACCAACTGAAAAAGAAAGAGGAAAAATGGCTTTAATTAGGTAATTTAAGATTGTCAATCCTCATTGCTTACATGAATGATTTATATATTTGTTCTTCTCCCGAAATGCTAATTTACCGAGAGACCCTTGGTTTAAAATGTGTCTGATTTGATTTGATTGATTTGAGGATTTATAAAGCGCTCGGATGCCCGAGGGCGTCTTGGCGCTACTGCCAACAAAACTAAATTGCTATCTGGCTGTCTTGACTGATCCCTGGGACGCTACCATGATGGGCAGAGGTGTAACGAGGGCCCCTGTAGACCCTGTGGCGCAAGGGGGCACCAAACCTTCCACAGCCATGAATATCTAAGAGAAATGGGAGTCTCAGGGAACCCTCTTCACATTTTGCAGGGGGCTGGGGAGTAATTTTGCTTTACACTACAGATGATGGGCTTTGCCGGCACAGCACAGAGCTGAATGCCATTTTACCCGCCTGCAGGGAGCAATGTGAATTCATTTAAACCGATATTTCTCTTAGTTACTGACGGCGCAGCTCAGAAACAGAAACATGCAAACCTTGCTCACTGTTTCCGAGCTGTACTATCTGATAATAAAGCACTAACTCCAAGAAATATTAGGTTAAATGAATTCACTTTGCGTTCAGCGGGCATATAAAAGAGACGTTCATCTCTGCAGCAGTGGCGGCTTCTCCGCTATGGCGGAGGAGCGTCACCCTACTGCTTTCAAGCAATGGAAAGGAAAGGAAAAATAAAATGATAATAACTTTAAGTTATTATAATTTTATGTTTCCTTTGCTAGCGGGCGGGCGGGCTGGGCGGTACTGCTCTGCTCACGGAGCAGGGCAGGGGAGGAGTGGTTTGCCCACTCCTAAGTGAGCAATGACTGTTTAGTCGGCCCTCTCGGGCCGCCCAAACCAGTCATGCGCACTTTCCCCTTCTCCATGCAGGCTTCATTACAGCCTGCATGGAGAACATGCCCACCCCTACAGCTCCTGGCTGAGCGCTGTGTCATGGCGCTTAGACCAATCACAACGCTGCATTGCAGCTTTGTGATTGGCTTAGTGGAGGGAGCCTGGCTGCCTTCTTCCTGTTCCTGAAGTCAGAAGCAGGAGAGCAGGAGCTGGATCAGAGACGCAGGACCAGGGACCCGGTGGAAAAGTAAGTTATTTTTTATTTAATTTTTTTGTGAAGCTCCCTCCTGCAATCGCAACCCACCACGCCCCCACCGCGCGACACCCCACCGACCCCCATCGCCCGCCCCCCACCCGCGAGCCATGCCGGCCGCCACTGCTCTGCAGTGTGGTTGAAAAGCTCATCATGGATTTTTTCAGATTTTAGATTTTTGTAGATGGATGTAAAAAGGTGTGTGGCGGGTGCAGTTGACGCAGGGGCGGCTCCTCCGTTATGGCAGAGGAGCGTCACCCTCCCTGCTGAAAGCCAGCAGAGGCAAAGGATAAACATAAAATGATATAGAAAATGTTTTATTATCATTTTATTTTTCGTCCTGCAGGCTGGAACTGTGAGCCGAGGAGGGGTGTGGCCACCTACACTAACGCTGCAGTTGCAGCACCAGGGAGGAGGGGGGAGTGATGAGCACTGCCAAGTGCTCATGAAGGTTTGGCCGGCCCCAGGCCGGCCAGATCCTCATGTGCATTTGGCCTTTCTCCACCTAACTGCTTTGTACAGCTGGGTGGAGAAACCAACACAGGCTCCCAGTCTATGTCTGAGCGCCACAGAAAGCGAGGCTAGAATAGTATTCCCAGCATATGAGCAGCGCTGGGATTGGGAGCTGGGATCCTGCACAGTGTGCAGCAGTTCCTGGACGTCCAGGCGGCAAGGATCAGGAGGAAGGCGGTGGCCGTCGGAGCAGGTAAGTGAATTTTTCTTTCTTTCTTTATATTCTTTTTTTTGTTTGTGTTCCCTCCCTCCCCCCGGCACACCACTTCGCAGGACGAGTGGCCACTCCTGGTTGACTGCTGTCCTCTTGTCACCAGAAACAGCAACCACAAAGTTGATGTGCCATCACGAGACATTGGTCAGTTTATTGGGTTGACTCAGGTGGATTAGTCGAGAAACAGCATGGAGGGCACAGAAGACCCTCTCAACTCTACAGGCTGGTCCCAATTGTGGGCCACATTAAGGATTCTAAAGGTGGTGAATAGGATAATGACGGATGTAGATAGGAAAGTGCCAAGGACAAAACGCACTGAATGTTAGCTGTGGGAATGAAGTCTGACATACCGATGGTAGCTGAGAACAGAAGTAGACAAGAAGATGATACTGGAAGAAAATACAGGAAGAGAGCAGTTACCAGACCAGTCACAGGATTGTACATGGGACAACAGATCGGAAGAAGGCAGTTTCACAAAACCAGCAGCAGGTTTGCTGCAGAGGCCATCACATTTGAAGTGGACAGGTCACCAAAACAGAAGCAGGGTCGTTCATAGTTCCAATGGATAGACCTACTTAGTTTAATATTTATTCCTAACTAAAATATTGACAGACATATTAACAACATATTGAAACTTCTTTTTTTACGTAGGATCCTCAGGGACGCTCAACATCCTGTTTCTGGTCATATCACTTAATCTCCCGGTGCCTAACAAAAATAAATGTGTCCGTCTGTAACGCAACTGGTGCTCATGTAAAGCGCTCTGATACCTTTGGGTCAAGTTTGCGCTATATAAGATTCCCAAACACCCCCTCCCCCCAAAAAAAAGATAACATGGAACTGCCCTGAGGAAGACTTCATTTGAATAGTGTCCTCCACACCAGAGGTCGAAATGCATCAGCATGTTAGAATTTATGAAGCACGTCAATACATGGCATGATCTTTAAATCTGTGGTGAATCATGGAAGCAACAGGTTCCTGGTGAAAGAATATCTGCCCTCATAAGGGACTACATCGTTGTTTGAAGAAATAAGGTTCATGACATTTCACTCAAAGACATCAAAAGATTTGTCACCATTATATGTTATGTGATGTTCATGTTTTCACTCATATTTTTAAGTCTCATCTATTGTTTGCCATTAATGAAGGTGCTAATATTGTGAAAATTAATCAATATATTAATATCTTAAAAACTTAGCTAAAGGGACACATTGAAAAAAATCTGCGTGTTACTGATACTAAATCACTTTTTGAATTTGAGGCCAGTAGGAGTTCTCATGTGTTTCTTAAGAAATGTTCTTCAGCACATCAAGGAGCAAGGAGGATGCTGCAAGATGAGAGCTAGTAGTTCCCAAAGGTCTTCCCCCATTGTTACTAGTTTATAGGACAGGATGATTAACCATATTCGTAAAGGCCAAACAAAGGCTGCTGGCTGGATCATAGCTAGAATTCTGTAAAGCAAGTAGTCTTGGGTGAGAAGTGGAGACATTTATATGAGGCACAAACATGTGTACTGGTATCTAGAAACCACCGTAAACCAGTGTAATTTCTGTGTTGGTAATAAGATATGATCCCTTTTTCTGAGCCCCCACCTTAAAAAAGACAGCGTGCTGGGCATGTTGGAATTTAGCCACCTAACCTTTAGTAACAGTCAGGTGTAAAGCCCTATAGTAATCCAGTAGGGGGGTTATTAATGCCCCAGGGAGCAATGCCTTCCTTTTGGAAAGGATGAAAAGCAATGTTTTAGGTTACCTCTAATATGCCTGGCTCCAGAGTGAAGGTGTTATGAAGATCTTTTAATGTCTGGATTCTTAGCTTTTAATAGTAGGTTACGAGTGTGATGAAACAGGGCAGGGAGCACCTAGGAGGAGATGGTATTGTCCTCAAACCTCCAGAATTCTACAAGCAAGGGGTCTATAATTATCGTCTCTGTGCCATGGATCTTCACTAAAATCAGAGTGTCGTCAGAAGCCCAATCCCTGAGAGGCTGTTCATGGGAGGTTGCACATAGATGTTAAAAATACATGGGCACAATGGCACATGCTGAGCTGCTTAGGGGCCTTTTTAGCCTTTGGCAGGCAATACTCTGGGGCATATTATCAAGGGCTTTATCGCCGCTTTAGCGGCACTTTTTGCCGCTAAAGCGGCGGTAATTTTATCGCCCTATTAGCAAGCTGTCGCTAACAGGCGTTAGCGACAGCTTTCAGGCGTTAGAGGCCGCGTTTTCCATCGCCTTGCATGTCAGCGATAATTATCGCTAATGACATGCAAGGAAGGCGTTCCCTACTAAAAGCGACTGAAAACAGTCGCTAACACCACTACCCCCTATTAGCAAGGCAGGCGAAGCGATAAAATAATTCGCGCTAAGCGCGTTTATCGCAATCATTAATTGCGTTTTGCTCTTTCTATGTGTTCTGCAGAATGCAGCACAGGGACGGCTCCTCCACTAGGATGGAGGAGCATCGCCCCACTGCTTTCTTTGAGTGTGAGAAGCAGAAACATAAAATGGTAATTACTTTCAGTTATTAACATTTTATGTTTGGTTCCTGGCGGGCGGGACTGCTCTGCGAGCAGGGCAGGGGAGGAGTCGTGTGCCTGCCCACTCCAGAGTGCGCAAAGACTGTTTGATCGGCCCCTTGGGGCCGCCCAAACCAGTTATGTGCACTCTGCCCTTCTCCATGTAGGCAGCAATGCAGCCTGCATGGAGAACATGGCTTCCCCACACGCCCCTGGCTGGGTGGTGTCCCGACCAAGCACAACGCTGCTTGCAGTGTTGTGATTGGCTTAGGGGAGGGAGCCTGGCTGCTTGCTTCTGCTCCCTGGAGGCAGGAGAGCAGGAGCAGAGAAGACGCAAGACCCGGCCAGCGGAAAGGTAAGTTTAATATTTTTTTTTATTATTAAATTGAACCCCTGCCCCGCACGACCTCCCCGCGCGATCCCCTCTCCCCGCGCGACCTGGGGCAATGTAAAAAAAACAATGGGTGTTGCGGTGGAAATGCCACAGCAACACTCTTTGCATGCCCCTTTTTACGCAGATACCTCCGTGAGAGGGTACCATATTTACAAAGCATGGTTAAGCCACGCAAGGTGGCTTAACGCCACTTTGTAAATATGGTGCAGGGCACTGCTTGACCGGAACGTCGGAAAAAGCGAAGTTCCAGTGGCGCAAACCCCTTTTAAATATGCCCCTTTGTTGGTTAAGAAAAATCGTCTGAGCATAGGGCCATGTGGTAGCTGAGCGTCTTTCAGTTGCTGCAATAACATTTCAATTTCCTCTTTGGCGACACGCAAAACAAGAATAGGGTGCTTGTTTGGCAGTGGCTCGCCCTAATATCTCATCCTCTGGTAGGAGGTTCTGCATCAAGAGATGGTCCGGATTTTGCACAGAGGTGGGATTAACCATTTAAATCAATGTATATTTTCCTAACGATGGTGGCAGTAATGTTTTGGAGGGACAATTTGGTGAACCTGAGTATTGGTTTCGTGTGTGTCTGCACCTAAGTGGTGCAGCTCCTAAACTGGCATATTTCAAACTACTTTCAAACATCAGACCTATTTTGAAAAACCTGGCATTAAAATCCTTCATCACTCATATCTTGAGTAGGTATGAGGTGTATATTGAGAGCTAATATTCGATAGGGTGTGGGCTCTTATTTTTGACATTCTGGTTTATGCCGGAACGTATCCTTCTATAGCATCTATCACAGGAATCCTCAGAAATTGCTTCGATGCTGTGTCAGTCTCAATCAGTCACCTTTAGAGAGCCCAAGTGGAATTTCCTACCTCCCCTGTCCTTAACCACACTGTTTTTTGTATGAAGGGTAGTTTTCGCATCTGATGTAGAACACAACCACTGGTAAGAGAATGTTAGGTCTGAGTGATGAGTCACTTTTACATATTAAGATTAAAACTGATCAGGTGTTTTTTCCACTGCCAAGCAATGTGTATTTTGGACATCAGCCTCTGAAAGAATCTGGTGAAGGCCATTATAGGCGATTATGCTAGGGAGTCAGTCTTTTTTTAAAGTGCATAGAGTATGATTGTTGGTTTTACTGGAGGACTAGGCTTAATACTGGTGTAATGGGTGGCTGGTTGTAGCAGTTGGGGGTTCCCATGGCCAGCTAGATAGCTTAAGGTAGCAGTAGATGACTGACCAGGCAGTGGCAGTATCAGCCAAGTGACCTGATAGCATCAATTCATTTTTTGACAAGCCAGTGCCCAGGTCTGGTTTCATGTCTCATGTATTAGCTTGTGGGTGTAAGTTAATAGAACTAGTTGTTAGTAGGACCCTGCATTTTTTATATTGAGAAAGTCAAGGATTCACTGTTTTCTAATTTTACTGAGTGCAGGGCGAATCTTTGATTTATCAAATACAACGTGTTCCAGTAGTAAGTATTTTTTTTCTGATAATGCATACTTATGGACGTAACATTGAAAATGTATTTTCAAAATTATAAATGATTAATTTCCTTCAGAGCTAAACAAATTATTCTCACCCCGCCACACCACTATACATACATCTTTTAGCCTGCATTTGTAGAAAATATGTCTGACTAGTCTGTGTTTGTGCTTAAGCGTTTGTGTGTCAACGCAGAACCAGGCAAGGAGTGATTGAGGACGTCTGAGAAGCACACACTGTGCCTGTCACATCACAATGTACCCATTAAGTGCTGGGATCCTGAAATCGTGCTTGTCAAAAAAGTTTTGTGATCTGGCTCCTAGACTTCTGCATTTTTGAGTAAATATTGTTTTCATGGGTAATCGTGATGGCATTTGATTGTCATGCACCAGTCATAATATTTGCCACCAGTAAAAGCATGAACTGGGAGCAGCAATTTTAGGCACTGTAGGTACTCGAAATGGAAGCAGGAAGGCCAACCACATATATAACAGTATTAAAAACCACAACCAGATAAAGAAAAATACATGGGGAAAGCTTCCGGCATTTCTAGCCACATTGGATCAACATTGTTTTTGAGAATTCAGCAGTATACTTCAGCGATTAAACATTCCAGGCTAAGCCACAATAAGTGTTCATGTTCCAGGATGACATTCCGCCTTCAGGGGGCGTATTACATAAAATGCCCTGAGGGCACAACGGGCGTTTGTGCCCACTTTGCACGCCCCCGGGGCACTTTGGTATTACAGAAGGGGCCGCAGACTCTTGTGTGGCCCTTTGTATAATGCCAACAGAGCTGATGCACATAAAGCGCCAGCGCTATCTGCAGAGGGCGTTCCCTTATTTGCATGGGGGCGTGCCCCATGCAAATGAGGGAATTCCTTTGCCTCTGCGCCCATGCCATATTACAGATGCGGGCGCAGAGGCAAAGAAGCTCTTAGAGGGCGCACTCACAGTGCGTGAGTGCGCCCCCTGAGAGCAGCCCTCTGGCGGGGGGAAGGGATCCCATGGACCCCCAGACATCCCCTTCAAAAGTGCAGGCGGGTTGCTGCCTGCACTGTGAAAACACAGAGCGGCTGTAAAGCAGCTGCTCTGTTTTTCAAAGGAATGCCCTGCCCCCAGGGCAGCACAGGTTCGCAGCTACCTTGGGGACAACGCATTCATGGTAATAGGGCGCATTTTCACTGTTTGCATCAGGTGCGCCTGGCGCAAACAATGAAAATGTCCATTTACAGTAATAAGGCCCCAGGTCATTAAGTGAAGTTAGTGCTGCCTCCACTAGTGGGAAGAGAAAGTGCTCTTTGTTATTCCATAGCAGTAGCGGTCGGTGGTGGGAGTGCCACCGGGCGCTGACGTGGGGCGGGGAGGGGCAGGGTGGGGGGTAGTAAACTACGGATTACGGCCGATTACAGGTAAGTACACATATAAATAAATAAAACGAATCCGTAGTTTACTACCCCCCACCCTGCCCCTCCCCCGCCCCACGTCAGCGCCCGGCGGCACTCTCACCACCGACCGCTACTGTTCCATAGTTAGCTGGTTCCAAACTGAAGAACTGGCACCCAAACTCTGGAGGTCTTTGTGTATCGGCTGGAGCTGTTGCCAGTTATGTTGTGTCCATGCTACCTAATCTGGTAAGAGCAAGATTCTTCTTCCTTCCACCTGATCAAAGATTTTTAATGAGGCTACTTTACTCTCATCTTGGGGTCCTGAAGCGCCATAATAATTGTACACCCAGCTGATGCAACTGTGAGCACATTAGCTTTTGATAGGAGCTTATACACCTTGCTCCCCAAGTCCACATCACCATGCCATGGCTGAATCATCTTATTCATGAAGAAGGCACTCATCACCTCGTAATAGACATCTCAGGTGTAAGAAGGGGAACTCTTCTTACACTTTCTAAAATGCAGATATTGGAGATCCTTTGACCACTCTAAAGTGCCTCCAATTCGCTGTCTAGTAGGATCTCTGCATTTTACGCTGTATGATTAAACTCGCCTTGTTGCAACCTCTCCATTTCATCCATCTCTTTTCCCAAGCTCACCACCTCACAGTCCGGGGATCTCACCATTACTTCAGATCCCAGGATTGTGGGGTGAACTCCATTTCCTCTAATTTGATCCCCACTGCTGAAGTTAATTTCTCTATCTTATGCTCCTTTTTTTAGGATGCAGCTACATATTCCTTCTCCTCTGCTGGAGAATCTTTTTTCAAGTGTCTGAAAAGCACTGCCTCACTTTCTTTTGTTTGCCTGCTATTACTTCCATAGTATAGGAGGGTTTATGAAGGAGTCTTCTCTTGAAGGCTGTCCCTCCCCATAGGTCTCTTCTCAGGAAACACCAGCTCTGCGGTCAATGTGTTCACAGACTGAGCTGGCTCTGGTTTACCTAGCACCTCTTCTCAGCATCGGGGGTCCCCACTTCAAAGCTATATTGCAGTATTCTGGTGCCCTTTTTGCATCTGCGGTGCCACCACTTTAACACCGGCTGCACTTTCCTTCCGACATATCCATTCTTCATATGCCTGGAAGTGCTCCTCTTGACTCTGTTTGCATGACCATTACAGCCCCTTTCTTCATTCAATCAGCTCCTGATGTCTAAGCATTGCTTCACCACTCCATCAAGGACAGCTCCATAATGGCCCCCGGCTCGACATAAGAGACCAAAACACACGATCAGCGCATAGAGCTCCGATTGGAAGCAGCCATCTTGCTCACAACTGTACCCTTCCTGCCCCTACCTAACCTGAAAAGGTACTTCAAACATTTTGACCAAATCTTTACTGCTCTGAAGGAAGTCACGGTGAAAGCGGCTTCCTTCACAGCCAAGAGATCCCTATCAGTATTAGGGGATTTCTAAATGCGGCAGATAATTCCATGTCACAGTGGTCTCTGATCCCTCATGGGTTGGCAAACTATCCACTAGAATCTAAATGACCCCTAGGTCTTTTGAACTGCTACTATTTGGTAAACATGTTTTCAGTTTGGAACACAGTAGACTAACATTAATTGTTGCACACATTTACCTGACCACTAGCAAATCAAAATAGTTAACTGGAGAGTAACAGACCATTTTATTTTCATTTGTTCAAGCTCTTCAGACAACTATATAAATTGAGATCTGGACATGTACATTATTTGGTCTAAGAGGGATATTGTAGATTAATTGTAGATGTTGAATAACATCTAGTTTTAACAATGGTTTTATTTAAATACAACAAATGTGATTGCATCAATGGTAGCTGGAGAACAGATTATTCCCATTTTCTGCAAACCTTTAACTAACATGGCTTAATGGAGCACTCAGCCTGCATTTACGGATACAAATTCCAGTCATAAATTCAGATAAAGATTGCAATTTTTAGAAACCCTTTGTGTAGATAATTTACTTCCCAAACCAAATTCAACACTAAGATCAAAATAAGAAGTGAACATCGCACAAGATGCTGTTCTTGTTCAGAGAAAAGTAAATGCATAAATATTGTGTATTGTGCCATTTAGGCAGCCTATGGCCAATACAGGCACCCTTGCACCATGGTGCAAGGGTGCCTGTGTTGTTGACAGGATTGCTCTGTGCGGGAAGGAGCACCTTCCCGCACAAAAAACAATCCTAAGAGGCATTTTGAACAAACGAGGAGAAATAAACATATTTCTCCTCGTTACACCTCACATTGGGAGGCCTGAGACTTTGGCATTTCCCAAGGTTTACATGATTTTGTAAATCTGGGGCAGCGTCAAAATCCATGGGTGTTACGTTGGAAAACCCACCCCAACACCCATGGAACACCTCCCGAGCGGGCAGTAAGGCAATGCAGCGATTTGCACTGCCTTGCCTTACTCCATGTCTAAGAGGCAGGCCAAAGCCACGCATAGGGCCTGATTATGACTTTTGGTGGAGCAGTGGTGCGGCGGTGCAAACCGCTGCACCACCGCTCCGCCAAAGATCGCCGGGACCGCCCGCCAGATTACGACTTTAAAGTAGTCTGGCGGGCGGGAGGCGTGGCGGTTCCAAGATGGTGCCCCATTCAAAGGTGGTGGTGCCTTAAAGGCACCACAATGGAAACGCCTCACAAGGTTTCTGCACGGCATGGACTCAAAAGTCCATGCCGTGCAGGAACTGTTGTGCATGCACACAGGGGAGCACATGTTATGCCTCCTGTGTGCATCCACAAGCGTAGGAGGCACAGGGGGTCCAGTAGAGCCCCCTTTGTTTCCTCTCATCCAGGGTTTACATGGAGGAGGAACCCTGAAGGAGTGGAAACTCGTAATATGCTTGGCGGGACTGTGGCGTTCCCGCCAAGCATAATGCAGCCTCCTGACCGCCAAGTCACCTCCAGGGAATGGCGGCCCCAGGGCGGTCAGACCGCCCAACTCATAATGGGGCAGTCGGTCCGCTAGTGCACCGGTGGCTGGACCACCACCTGCGCGCCACCACCAGTCTGGCTGTCTTCAGACGGCCAGACTCGTAATCAGGCCCATAGTGACTTTGCATGGCCTCATAGATATGATTATACAAACACAGTACATCTCTTGAAACTTGGACCTCAAATCATGAAGATATGCCTAGTTTAATTTTCACTCAGCTCTGCACCACTAACACAGTCATCTCAGAGTGTTGGAAGAGCAGGGGTTCTTCTGTCTGTCTTGAGCTTTGATTTTAAGGATTTCACTAGCTGGAGAGGATGAGAGTAGGTGTATGGATAGGTGGCAAGCTAAAGCTTCCACTGAACCAGAGCTCCTCTAAGTCATTCATAAAGGTGAACCATTGTGTGCTGATTATTGCTCATGGTTTTGATACTTGACTGAGCACAGAGCGGTCCCAGAAAGATGTGATAGATGAGAGGTAGCTGAAAACAAATCAATTGTAAAATATACTCTTTGTTATTTTGTGGATTTGTACGGTGTTGTATATTGACAGAGCCTAAAGTGATAAACCATATTATGCGAAGACCTGTGAAAAATATAGAAGTATATGAATAAATCATCCCTAAAATGGCAAAATTGTTTAAAATAGCTCAATTGGACTTATAAAAAACAGACATACAATCCTGCCTATCTAACCAACCTAGACAGCCTAACAGCTCAATATCTGCAATTAGCTCTCTCTCAAAGTATAAAAGAACCCGTGATCTTAGATCTTTTTAGTAAATTATGTCCAGTGGGGTCGCTTGATGTTCAAACAATCATTAATTTATTGTTGATAGTGACTCTGCAAATATCATGAATTTTTAAAATCAGCCCTCTTAACTTCTGGCCTGACATCCTTCCCATTACTTGAACTCAAGCCCCAGAGTCTTACCGACCCATTCCCCTAACACCTATTTATTTGACCCAGGTCTACAAGAGCTCAGGCTACTGGAATATGTAGCCTGTGGGTCACATGTATTATATCCCTATTGAGTATAAAGGAGACAGCCATTATCAGGAAAACCCCTTGAAACAAAACAGTTGATTTTGTTATCCACTTTTAAGCCGTATAATTACTTGGTCAGATAGCCGAATACCCACACATTATTGCTGGGGATCTAATTGAAGAAACACAGCAGACAGAACAGTTGAGTAACTGTCCACTCACATGTTTATAATTATATTGTTTAGTCCTGACTAAGGATTTTGTAATGCTGACAAAGACTCGAAACAGTATTTAAGGACAAAAAGAAGATAACATCATTTGATTGCGTTTAAAGCGTGGCTGCCCTTTTCAAATTAATTTGATTAAGTGATGCTTAGGAGAATGTGAGCTGACACGAATTAATGAGTTTCCACTATAGGTTGGTTATAAATGTGGCTTGCAATATTGTAACCAATACAAATGTTTTTCCCCTGGACTTATTGTTAAAATCCAAACTTTCGCTCTGTGGATGGTAAATTGTCAGCACAAGAACAACAGATAAAACTTCGATATAAAAATAACCAATTATGCTCCAACCACAAAATTTAGAATCTCATTAATATTTAATAAAATACACATAAAATACTACTTCAAGTTTCAATCTTTTTTCGGGTACAACGAGTATTCAAAAAAGTGCAAACATGCACAATAATAACACACACACACACACACACGCACACGCATACACGTGTTACCATCCTTGTGGGGACTATGTGTGAACACCTTACTTGTGGGGACTAACCCTTCCCAATGTTTTAAAAACATATGAATAACAGAAAAATATTAAGAAAAAATTCATAATACAGGATCCTGCTTCAATTCTGCAAATATGTTGTTATTTAATCATGCGCACAGAATCCTCATTGTGGGGACTTGGACATGTGTTACCATCCTTGTGGGGACTTACTCAATAATTCTCATTTGTGATTAAATACATTCACAATCAAATGGATATATGTTATTTTTTCAGTGCTGTACCTAAATTACATGATAGTTTAGTCAAATATGAATAGCTTATTGTGTCCTAGGTGCGCATAAAAAATGGATTTTGATGATAATGCATTTCTCAGCAGAAAATTAAAGCGAATCAAGTGCATGGAAAGGAATTCACAGATATCTATCCTATTACTGAGTGCTCACAAACTTGAAAGACTATGAAAGAAACACATAGTTACATTAATTTAGAGGCCGAAGATCCTGCAATGGGGTCAGATGGCAAAACCAAGTTGCCATCTGACCACCTAGTTCGTTTTCATCAACTTCACCAACTGGCATCATCTTCATATGGCTGTGCATTAATAGTCCCCAAACATATGGCATTAGACTATAATAATGTTCTAGAGCTGACAGATAGTGTGTGATGATAGTAATTTTTTAGCCCCCCACAGAGACAGTGCATAATTATGTTGATGCTCAGGTCCCCACAGATATTGTGTTTGGTTTTGGTGTACGATCATAGTTATGCTGCAGTTAATACAGAAATAGTGCTATTGCAGTAATGCCCAGGTCCCACAGAGATAGCTTGTGATTATAGTTATGTTCAATTACGCACAAAGCTAGTGTTTGATTGATTATATTGATGCCTGAGCCCCCACAGAGATAGTGTGTGATTATGGGGATGCCCAGGACCCAACAGAGATAGTGTGTGATTATAGGGATGCTCAGGAACCAAAAGAGATAGTGTGTGATTATAGGGATGCCCAGGTCCCAAGAGAGATAGTGTTTGATTATGGGGATGCCCAGGTCCCCACAGAGATAGTGTGTGATTATAGGGATGTCTTGGTCCCCACAGAGATAGTGTGTGATTATAGGGATGCCCAGGTCCCAACAGAGATAGTGTGTGATTATAGGGATGCACAGGTCCCCACAGAGAGAGTGTGCGATTATAGTCATGTTCAAGTCCCCACAGAGATAGTGTGTGACTATAGTCATGTTCAAGTCCCCACAGAGATAGTGTGTGATTATAGGGATGTCCAGGTCCCCACAGAGATAGTGTGTGATTATAGGGATGCCCAGGTCCCAACAGAGATAGTGTGTGATTATAGGGATGCACAGGTCCCCACAGAGAGAGTGTGTGATTATAGGGATGCCCAGGTCCCCACAGAGATAGTGTGTGATTATAGTAATGTTTGAGTCCCCACAGAGATAGTGTGTGATTATATGGATGCCCAGGTCCCCACAGAGGTAGTGTGTGATTATCATATTCAAGTCCCCACATAGAGAGTATTATGATAATGTTGTTCAAATCCCTGTAGAGATAGTGTACAATGATAGTCATGCTCATGCTCATTCAGAAATAGTATGTCTTTATAGTAATGCTCAAAAACCCACAGATGCAGCACTCAATTATAGTCACTCTCGAAACCCCATAGACATAGTGTGTAATTATATTCATGTTCAAGTCCCCACAAAGTTAATGTGAATTGCTGCCCAGGTCCACACAGAGATAGTGTGTAATTATAGACATGCCTAGGTCCCCACAGAGATATGAATGATGATAGTCATGTTCAGTTCCTCATAAAGATAGTGTGTGATTGGTTACATTGATGCCCAGGTCCCCACGGAGATAGTGTGTGATTATATGGATGCCCAAGTCACCACAGAGATAGTGTGTGATTATATGGATGCCCAGGTCCCTACAGAGATAGTGTGTAATTAGAAAGATGTCCAGATCCCCCAGAGTTGGTGTGTGATCATAGTGTTACCACAGTGCCCGCAGAAATGGTGTGTGGATATAGTCATAAGTTCAATTCCCCACAAAGATAATGTTTGATTGATTATATTGATGCCCATGACCCCACAGAGAGATAGTGTTTGATTATAGACTTGTTCAAGTCCCCACAGAGATAGTGTGTGAATACAATGATGTTCAAATCCCCATAGTAATAGTGTGTGATTATAGTCATATTAAAGTCTCCACAGCGATGTGTGTGATTATAGCTACTTTGAATACCCAAACAGATAGAATTAGTCTGGTGGCTTAGTAAACTATTGTATCCACTTCAGGGATCTGTGTTTGATCTCCCAATCACATGTATGAACCCTACTGCTTCCACTTAGACTTTCATCCTTCTACGGCTGATAAAATGAGTACCATTGACTTGGGTGACAAAAACAACATTGTTATTCAGCGCTAAGATACCCCACAGGTATGAATGTGCACTTTAACATTAGATGATGTGACGCCATGTAATTCGATAATAGTGGTTCATGCACCTGCAGGAGCTAGAGTGGAATTATCCTACTGATCTAATAATCACACTTCTAAAACAGCAATAACTGCTTTTAAATATGTTCATCAATGAAGGTCCACACTTCCCTAGAAATCTAAATATCTGAGTTCTCATTCTCTTTTCTAGCCACCACCTTATGAACTAGTTTCCATACGGAAGACAAAACTGTATTTTTGGTTGTAACAAACTCCCCACTCTCGTGCTTTCTGACCCTGTTGGTTTATTACATTGGAGAAATAGATTTAAGGATTGGCACATCTTTGTTATTTTTGTCACTAGAATTCAAGAATATAATGGGCCTCTCCTCCTAAAGTTCTTCCTTCTCTCAGAGTGTTTCTTCTACCTGCAGTTGGGGCTCCTTTGAGCTACCTTAGCTCGCACTCCATAAATTATTGTATGTTCAAACATAGACTTTGTTTAACAAAGTTAAAACCTTTTCTTTGTTTGGGAGCACAAATTCTGTAACTGGAACAGCTGGATTGGGGCTAGTCGTCACTTTGTGCAAGAGTAGAAAGAAACACATTGGCAGTGGTGTGGTACAACAGCCTATTAATAGGAAAAGAAACATTCTCAAAATGTGCCACAGTAAAACATGGGAGACTTTAATAAAGTTGAAAAGTCAATTTGGGAGCCACATTTTATATTTGAAGTGTAATACAGGAGTTATTAAACACTGCCTTCTTAGTGGAAAAAAGCACATTCCCGGAATTGCATTTTAAGTAGAAGAGACTTCGACAGCATTGATGAGTCATACTAAGTAAGCTCCTAAACTGAGCTGGTATGCTCGTTGTGTAAGAGTAGATCATTTCACTTTGTCTGACATACAGCTGTACTTTTCAAGTGAACAAACAACTCAAAATGTGCTCCCTTAATTACAGGAGTCTTTCACAATGTTAACAAACATTTTTGAGTAGCCCACATGCTGTAAGTTGTGTATGTTGGGAATACAGCTAAGCTTCCAAGGAGGGTTAGTGAATCCTCTGTTCAGGAATAGAGAAAGGCATTTAGCTATTTTTGTGGGAAAAGAACACCATAAAATATGCCCCTGTTATAGATAGGAGTCCTTCACTAAGCTGAAAAACACATTTCAGGAATGGACATTTTGTACATAGAGTATTAAACAATATTTTTGGAATGTGATTGTGGTCCCTTTGTGTTGGAGAGGAGAAAATCACTGACAGTTGTGCAACTATATTTTTCATTGGAAAAGTTACATAGTGAAAAATGGCAGATGGTCATTATGGTGAATGACACAAATATAGATATCAAAATATGTTGTGTCAAATATTGCGTTAAAAATATTGTCACTACAAGAATATTGTGAAACAGAATATCGAAGGGAAGAATTTAAGAACATTGGTTTTTTTGTGTATATAACATCGTTATTAGGAATATCACTGTATTTTAATATAGCTTACTTTAATATTCTTGTCATAAAATATTGGTTCTAATTATATATATATATATATATATATATATATATATATATATATATATATAATTACGCACCAAATGCTGCCAAGAACGCCGTTCGCCTGCCCTTAGGCGCCGGTGCCAGCCGTGGCGGCAGACAACCACGAAACATCAGAGGTTCAATCCGTAGGTTAGGAAAGAGGCGGCACACCAAATTCGATACGGGTAATTTAATTGCCAAAAACAACGAGTTTCAGCTGCAAGACGGCCTTTGTCAAGTTGTTACAACCTTCCTGAGTCACCATTTTGTATTCATAACGACATGATGGACATAGACAAAACATTGCATTGGAGGTTAGCAATCCCCAAAATTTCCAACAATTCATAAATGCATAATTTCGATTTTGGAATTCATTGTGTGCTGAATTAAATACGTATTTCATATTCCAGGGTATTAAAACAAATAATTATACATACTATTATACGGAGAGCGCCGTTACCAATTCAATTCATAGAAATGGAAAGGATACCTGGCGTGTAAAAACAATGCCAAAATAGCACACAATTCCTATTGTATTTACAAATCTCCAAAAAATGAAACATCTGTTTACAAAAATTATAATTGTAGTACGTTGAATTAGGTACGTATTTCATGTTCAATGCACAGAGACACGTAATTGTACACAACATTGTGTGGGGAAAGCATTTAACAATCAGTACCATTCAATACCAAGTGGCAGAAGATTCGTGTCATATAGCTAAACAAATCTACACAAATTAATTATATATAAAATCATAGTAATGAATCTAATGCGAGTGCGGGTAGATTCTCACACATTGCGTTGTTGGGGCAATTAAATGCACCAATCTAATTGATGTATGCATCCAACGTAGAGGCACTATTGAAACGATCAAATGCATCAATAGATGTGTGCATCCATCGGAGAATCAGTGTACTTGTGGATCAAAGCACTAAATACCAACAAAGAGTTGTGGCTCCATATTATTTTGTGGGGTCCACATCAATATACCGTGACAGTTGGTCGTGAGACTGGCAGCAACCATTTATCAAGAATAATGATATGAATAATGCCTTGAAAGTTATATCTAGTATGTACCAAGTGATTGTCTGACCCTTTGGCAAGTATTGTCAAAAATATCCATTAATCACAATACCAGTGACAAGTGAAGGAGTGTGTGTAGCATATATATACCGTTCCTATGTAGTGCAAGGGTGTGAGTAACATACATGTGTCCAACTATAATATTATGGACCTATAAGGGGACGAAGGAGAGAAATATATAGAATTAATTAATCCAGGAACCACTATAATACAAGGAAATTATAGTGTTGCGGTATGCTAATGCAATCCATGGACAAATTCCTAATAAAAATGGGTTCCAGAAGGACCGTACCTAATAACGGAAAAAAGGGGCAAGTGCCCCATGATCCAACATCTTAAATTACAGGTCCTGAGTAAAAAGTGCACCCTATGTTAAAATTATGAATGGGAATTGCAAGGGAAAAGAAAACCCTTACCTCAATAGGACACCCAAGAGGTGAAGGAAAAGAAAGAAAGTTTATCTATTTAGAAAGGATTTAAAAGGACAAAAGTCCATATGAAATTCTCATGAATAACGGACATAGTGATATGAGCACAGGGTGCATTATATGGGTACATAATTCTTCCTCCCTGTTTAGGCCATAGGGGGTTCTTGTATTGAGATCAATTATGTATTTCTATTCGAGAATACGTAATTCTTTTTCACGGTCTCCCCCTCGAATGTGTTTATAGATCCTGTCAATGCCACAGAAACTGAGAAGTTTTCTATCGCTGTTGTGTGCATCATAGAAGTGCCTAGCTACTGGATAATTAAAATCCATATTTGTAATCGCTCTTTGATGTTCCAAAATGGGCTTCTTCAAAGCTAGTTTTGTGCTACCTGTATAGCGTAACCCACATGGACATTCCAGCAAATACACTACGAACTCAGTAGTGCATGTAATGAATTTGTTGATGCATTTATCTTTGCCATTGTGCATTTTGTATGTCCTGCAACTGGAAATAAATTTACAGGCCTTACAGGCATTACACTTATGAAATCCTTGTGCGGTTTGCATCCATGTTGTAATAGGTTCAGTATTGCGGTAGCTCTGAACCAATTTGTCTTTTAAAGATTTCGGTCCACGATAAGTTACAACAGGGAAATCCCCAACAGTTTTACCTATTATGGGATCGGATTTTACAAGGCCCCAATGTTTCCCCATTAAGTTTTTCAGTTTACTCGATCTTACACTGAATGTCGTTATCATACGGGGGCTGCCTGTAATGTCATTTTTCGTTTTCAATTCTCTAGGGGCAAAAAGAACATCTGTGTGTGTTACATTTGACAACTTGGGGCCCGATTCTGATGTGGGTTGGAAAAGCTTCCCGACCGAATCGGTTGGGAAATGGTTTCCGACCCACTCGGATCGGGAAAGTCCAACCGGCAGAGTAGGATGCATCTGGATGTTTCCAGATACGATTTGGTTGAACTCCCATTGACTTCAATGGGAACATTTGTTCCTAACCGCATCAGAATTGGGCCCTCGGTCGGGAAGACACGTTCCCGATCCGATTTGGAAGGAGCAAATGCCGTTAGGAGGCCTTCCTAACCGCATCAGAATCAGGCCATCGGTCGGGAAGCTTTTCCAACCCGCATCAGAATCGGGCCCTTGGTGTGTGTCTGAGTAAGGACCTTCTCAGAGTATCCACATTGCCTGAAATGTTGCTTTATATTCGTGGCTTCTTTGGCGTACGCTTCATCAGTGCTACAATTTCTGCGTGCACGCAGTAGCTGCCCGTAGGGGATGCTGTTTAACAGGGAGGTAGGACGGTGGCTACGAGCATGCAGGTAGTATTACCCACAGTCTCCTTGCGAAATAAGGTAGTTACCAATTTATTATCTTTGACAGAAATTCTTATGTCAAGAAATTCGCAGGTCGAGTCACTGATGGTGTGCGTGAAACTCAAATTGAGATTGTTGTTAGCCAATGTATCGATAAATTTCCTAGCATGATCCCTCTCACCATCCCAGATGATGAAGAGATCATCTATATAACGGAGCCATAGTGGCTAAATCGTAATTATGCATTTATGAAATTTTGGAAATTTTGATTGTTAACCTCAATGCAATGTTTTGTCTATGTCCATCATGTCGTCATGAATACAAAATGGTGACTCAGGAAGGTTGTAACAACTTGACAAAGGCCGTCTTGCGGCTGAAACGTGTTGTTGGCAATTAAATTACCCATATCGAATTTGGTGTGCCGCCGCTTTCCTAACCTACGGATTGAACCTCTGATATATATATATATATATATATATATATATATATATATATATATATATATATATATATACCAAACAAACAATCCACCTCCCACGGCAACACCATGGAAGGAAGCACGGACACAAGTGGTTCAGGATTCGGCATCACTTTATTTGATTGCAGTCGCCCTCAATCCCAAGCACCAGGAGAGACATGTTTCAGCCTTCAAGAGGCCTTTGTCAATCTAATTTGGTATGCTATAATACTTCACTTATAAAGCCCTTCCCGCCTGACTGATGCATGAACATAAAAGACATACTATAATGTATGTGATTCACTAACAACCCAAATGCGTCATATAGATGCTGTCCACAGCCGAAAATCGGCATTAATACAGGTGAGGCATAACAATGAAAATAAATATTGCGCACAATGCTTGCATGTTAGTATGCTCATAATACCGAAAAATGCAGACAGCATAAATTAATTAGTCATAAACATCGCATAGAACATTTGTCACGATGGGATTAATGCGGGCATTACAGGTACATCACCAAACTCATAATCCTGTGTTGTCATTTTAAACATGATAAAAGAATAATTATAAAAAGAAGAAACTGTCAGCCGTTATAATTCGTGTCTCATAATCACTGCCGATGCCATGTGAAATTCACCCAGGAGATGACCTCCGATCTCAACTGCAGAATCAAGGTAATTCCTGCCATAATTTAAATGTCAAAACGTTAATGTTCGCAGTTGCACGTTAAGTTTAAGTATTAGTAATATTACTATAATTTTTATATTTTATGTAATTGTGTAACTTTCTTTTTTTTAATTGAATTAGTAGTTTGCAATCTATTAGCAGCTTGTTCATTTGTAGGAGAAAAGGGTGGGAAGTTTATTAAATCCTAAATAATTGTTTTTTTTAATATTAATTCCATGTAAATTAAATATTGGTTGTTATGTAGTTGTTTAATTGTAGTTTCCTTTATTTAAGTTTAAATTGTGGGTATTCATTTCTAATTTTAGAGTATAATTGGTGATTTATCATTTAGTAGTTTGTTGTTTGGTTTGTAGTGGAAAAGGGTAGGAAGTTATTTCAATTAAAATAGTTTTTTAATTATTGTCATGTTATTTCAATACTTAATTGATTGCTATGTAATTTTTGTACTTGATTATTTATGTTAACCTTGTATTTCATAAAATTATTCATTAATAAATTGATAAGTGCATTTAATAATATGATTTTTGAAATGTATTTTTCATTTATTAATGCTTTTCATTTGATTTCATTTAAGTAGTTCTTTACATTTATTACTGTACTGTGTATATTTTAATGTATCTGTTTGATTAGGTTTTTTTGGCTATCAGAGAGAGAAGTGGGTTATACTTATATTTATTTAAGTACCGAAGTCAGCATTTTTATCAAAGTGTTGCATTGCCCTTGCACCACGCAATGTAGTGCAAGTGCAATGCAAAATCTAAAATGATGTTTTCCAAACTACGCAAGGCCACCTTACATGGCACTGCATGGTTTGGTAAATCTGGAGAAACACAAGCTCATGTCGCTGCCTTGTGTTACTCTGCCCCAGGGAGACGTTCCACGGGTGGAGCGTGGGTGTTCCCACCCATCCACCCATTGATTTTGGTGCATCCCAAAATTTACCATGACTGGTAAACCTAGGAATGCATAAAAATGCTACACCTTCCCAGGGGAGGTTTAACAGGGAGAAATATCTTTATTTTTCCTTGTCTATTCCTCTTTCTACGTGAGCTTTTTCTTAAAGCACACGCAGAAAGAGGAAAAAGCCTCAGAGCATTGTTTTGTGCAAAATGGTGTCCCTTCTCAAAAACAATGCTGTAAGCAACACCGACACCCTTGTAACATGGTGCAAGGCTGCCTGCGTTGGGGTTAGGCAGCAGTTTGTGTGCCAGCGCAGGCAGAGAGCAGAAATGCACCATATCTTGATAGATATGGTGCATTTCTGCACTTTCTTGCGTTCCGTGAAATAATTATAAATGTGCCCCTTAATTTATTTGTAGATTTATTTTGTATTTTTTTATATTAAAATTAACATTTTATTTCAATTTATATCGAATATATTAGTTAGCTTAAATATATCTGTTTTAATTTTGGTATGTTGTTAGGTATTTAAATATTTTTTAAGGAATGACTGTTTTAGAATGGTGTATGTAACATTTCTGAAGTTCAAAAATGTTTCTACTGTTGCTTAGACTGGAATTGGAATAGTAAATCTAACTCCTCCGAAGTCTAACACTTTCCCTACTGTGGCTTAAACTGAAGTGGAAATAGTAAATTTAACACCTCCAAAGCCCAGCCTCATCCCTACTATTGCTAAGATTTGAGTGGGAATAGTAAATCTAATCACTCTGAAGTTCAACACTTTCCCTACTTTAGCTTAGGCCGAAAAGGGATTGTAAATTTGACTCCTACCAAGTCCAAAACCTTCTCGACTGCTGCTTAGACTGGAGTGGGAAAAGGAAATCTAACCTTTCTGAAGTCCAACACCTTCCCTGATAATTTTTTTTTACATTGGAGTGGGAATAGTAAATGTAACTCCTTTTAAGTGTAACACTTTTCCTACTTTTATTTCAATTGCAGTTAAATACTTTATTTTTGCTGTTTTTTTAGAATTGCTGTTATATTTTTAGATTTATAGATCTTTTTATATTTGTATTATTCTTTTAAAAACTATTTTTAATTGTAAATGCCTATTTTTATTTAATTGCAGTGTATATTTTTTCAAAAATGTGTATATATATATATATATATCTCATATAAGCAGAGTCTTGTTTCCAGGAAAATTAATATACGAACCTTGAAAGTGCTGACGGATAATTCATTGCCAAAAAGTTACTCCTGATGCATTTCAGAGACCAAGTTCTCCTTGTTCATGGGCGAGCGCGAGCAATATGTATATATATATATATATATACACACATACATACATATACCCATATATACATACACCAATATATACACATATATACACATATATATATATACACATATATACACACATATATACACACATATATACACACACATATATACACATATATACACATTATCTACTGGCGGTCGCCAGTAGATAGTTATAGTTAGGACCTATTATCCATAGGAAATTCATAACATTCTATTCCCAATAACTTTGGCGTCGTTTGGCGAATCATCGCAAAATGTTCAAAACTAGTGGGGCGCTCCGGTCCGCTCCTGTCTTGAAAGTTTCGGGGTGATTCATCAAGCGGGGGCCGAGAAAAAAGGGGGGTCCCAAATCGTGCTTTCTCCATGTTAATTCCCATAGGAAATTTTAGCCACGGCTACAGCCCGAACTGCTGAACGGAATTACACCAAATTTTGCAAAAAGGTAGCGCTTGGTTCAGAAAGCGACCTTTTTTTTAAATGGTGTAAATCCGTTCAGTAGTTGCGGAGAAATTCAAAAAATAAGAGTGAAAAAATCAATTTCCCATAGGAAACTTTATGCAGGGCTACAGCAAAAACTGCTGAACGGAATTACACCAAATTTGGCAAAAAGGTAGTGCTTGGTTCAGAAAGCACCCTTTTTAAAAATGGTGTAAATCCGTTCAGTAGTTGCTGAGAAAATCCAAAACAAAAGTTTCGATATTTATGGCCGCGGTGGATCCGCGCACCCTCCCGACCTCGAGCTGCATGCTAATTGGCTGTCAACACTCCAAACCAGGAAGTGTTGGCAGCCATCTTGTTCCTCGGTAGAACCGAGGAACAAGAAAGCAGTAAAACAACTGCGTAAAACGCAAAAAGGGGGCAGGGTAGAAACACCCTGACCCCCTAGGCCTGCTTAGGGGGTCCTATAAAGACCCCGAGGGCAAAATAAATGTTTTTTTTTTTTTTTTTTTTTTTAAATCGGCAAAAAACACGCTGGGTGTGCGGATCCTGCCGAAAAAACACAAAAAACGAAGCGCAGGCTCCCGCGCTTCATTGGCCCCCGGGTGGGCCAAGTACCGGGGGCATGCGGGGGTTAATGTATATTTATATGGGGGGCCTCTAAGGCCCCTCCAAGCCCCGGGGACCGCCACCCCCCGGGGCTTCTTTTTTTTAAAATAAATTAACCTGTGTGGGGGGGCTCGTGCCCCCCCCACACGCCCCGGGGACCGCCACCTCCCCGGGGCACTAATTAAACAAATGTGGGGGTCCGTTTCGGACCCCCGAAGCCCCGGGGACCACCACCTCCCCGGGGCTTTGCCAATGTTAGGAGGGGGGCTGCGCGGCCCCCCTCCTGGAGCCTGTAATGGCCCTGGGGACCACCACCCCCCAGGGCCGACTCCTGCAGTGTCCCGGGGTGCCTACCCCGGGACACTGCTGTTTGCAATGGCAGGACGGAGCCTCGCGGCTCCCGTCCTGTCATTACAAGCTGCTTTGGATATTGGAAGCAAGAGCAAACCTGCTCTCTCTTGCAATATCCAAGCACATTGCTTTCCAGATGGGGAGCTGCATGTTACCAGCTCCCCATGTGGAAAGAAATGCCGGCTCCCGCAGGAGGCGGGGAGCCGGCAGGGTCCGTGGGGGTTGGGGTCCCCACAGACCCCAACCAGTGGCCAGGCCCCGGGGATGGGGTCCCCGGGGCCATTAGTGGCCGGGAGGGGGCCACGCAGCCCCCTCCCCAAAAAGGATTTTTTTAATAAAAAAATAACGTAAAGGCCGGCCCCGGGGGATGGGGTCCCCGGGGCCTTAAATGGCCTGAGGAGGGGGCCGCGCAGCCCCCTCCAAATATTTATTTAAAAAAACAGTGGGCATGCCCCGGGGGATGGGGTCCCCAGGGCCAAAAGTGGCCGAGGGAAGGGGGGCCACGCAGGCCCCCTTCCATAGAAAGAGAAAAAAAAGGAAAAAAAAGACCGGCATCGCGCCGGAGGCCCCGCCTCCCTGCAGCAGTCTGCAAACGCACCCCCTGGCGCGTTTGCAGAGGGGGAACGAATTCCCCTTGAATACTGGGGGTCCCTGGGGGCCAACTAGCCCACAAGGAACCTCCAGTATGCGCCAGGGGCTGCGTTGCAGAGAGGTGTACAGAGGCCACGCCCCTTTTACACCTCTCTGCAACGCAGCTCTGTGGCGCTTACTGGAGGTACCTGGTGGGATAGTTGGACCCCAGGGACCCTCAGGATTCAAGGGACTTAATCCCAACTTAAAACGCGCCACGGGCGCGTTTGCACAGTGGTGAAGGGAGGGGGCGGGGCTTCAGGTAACATGTGTGCATACAGGCTCCGTGGCGCGTTTTAAGATGGGGAATTAAATCCCCTTCAATCCTGAGGGTCCCTGGGGGCCACCTAGCCCACCAGGTACGTCCAGTAAGCGCCACAGAGCTGCGTTGCAGAGAGGTGCAAAAATGGGCGTGGCCTCTGAACACCTCTCTGCAACGCAGCTCTCTGGCGCATACTGGAGGTACAGGGTGGGCTAGTTGGACCCCAGGGACCCTCAGGATTGAGGAGGAATTAATTCTCCAACTTAAAACGCGCCACAGGGTGTGTTTGCAGACATGTCACCTCAGGCCCCTCCCCCTTCCTTCACCATTGTGCAAATATTCCTCTAAAGTCAGCCGAACTACGAATTCCGATTTACTCACCTGTTATCAGGAGAGAACCCAGTGCTGCATCTTTTAGCCCAGCACTGAGCCAGAAAAGTAATTCTAACCGTACTTACCAGTAACTTGAATTTCCTTCCATAGGCTAACATTGACTGGTTTCACTTGGAAATTCTTCTGTGTGGAGTTTTGGAACTTTATAATATTCCTCTAAAATCAGCCGAACTACGAATTCCGATTTACTCACCTGTTATCAGGAGAGATCCCAGTGCTGCATCTTTTAGCCCAGCACTGACCCTGAAAAGTAATTCTAACCGTACTTACCAGTAACTTGAATTTCCTTCCATAGGCTAACATTGACTGGTTTCACTTGGAAATTCTTCTGTGTGGAGTTTTGGAACTTTATAATATTCCTCTAAAATCAGCCGAAGTACGAATTCCGATTTACTCACCTGTTATCAGGAGAGAACCCAGTGCTGCATCTTTTAGCCCAGCACTGACCCTGAAAAGTAATTCTAACCGTACTTACCAGTAGCTTGAATTTCCTTCCATAGGCTAACATTGACTGGTTTCACTTGGAAATTCTTGTTTGTGGAGTTTTGGAACTTTATAATATTCCTCTAAAATCAGCCGAACTACGAATTCCGATTTACTCACTTGTTATCAGGAGAGAACCCAGTGCTGCATCTTTTAGCCCAGCACTGACCCTGAAAAGTAATTCTAACCGTACTTACCAGTAACTTGTATTTCCTTCCATAGGAATCCATTGTCTGGTTTTCAGCAGAAAAGTTTCAAAGTGTCGATTTTCACAAACTACAAATATTCCTTAAAAATCGCCTGTATGACTTAAACGCATTCTTTCAACTGTTTACAGGAGATGCACCAGTGCTGGATCCAGTATCCACCACTGAGTAAGAAAAAGTAACGATAACACTACTTACCTGCTAAGTGAATTTCCTCCCATAGGATAACATTGGTGATTCTATGTGAAAAAGTTTCAAAGTGTCAACTTTTAAAATACAATAATATTCCTTGAAAATCACTACTGTAACCAAAACGCTTTTACTCAACTGTTTACAGGAGATGTCCCAGGACTGAATCTAGGATCCAGTCCTGTGGTTAGAAAAAGTAATCCATAAAGTAACTAATTGCATTTAACTAGAAATTCACATTGAGCTCAATGTTGCATTGTGTTTGAAATTGTGTTGCCCATTGCAACAACTGTAACTACTGTACTTAAAAGTCTATTGCCTATTTGCAAAGTATTTAAACTAAAGTAATTCATTCTGAGAAAGTATATTTTGTAATGTAATGTACAATGTAATTACAATGTAATTTAAAAAAATAAAATATCTAAAAATAAATAGTTTAAAAAAATTTAGTAAATCAGTATCAAAAAAATAAAGATAACAATTAATACATTTAAAAATTGTCATTTACAAAACCTTGGAAATTCACTGAAAAAAACCATAGGTTTCAGACATGTTATAGTTAGGAATTAGCATTTAAAAAACCTTTGAAATTCACTGAAAAAACCATAGGTTTCAGGCACGTTATAGTTAGAAATTAGCATTTAAAAAACCTTTGAAATTCACTGAAAAAAACCATAGGTTTCAGACACGTTATAGTTAGAAATTTGCATTTAAAAAACCTTTGAAATTCACTGAAAAAAACCATAGGTTTTAGGGACAGTTATAGTTAGTTGGACATTGCACTCGTACAAAACCCGTGAAATTCCCCGTTATAGTTAGTTCAGCTAACTATAACTCGCGCCCCGCAATGCACTGCTGATGACGTCACATATTACATCACTCATGACATGGTCAGTGACATCACTGATGACATCATATACACATATATATATATATATACATATACACATATATATACACATATATATACACATATATATATACATATATACATATATACATATATATATATACATATATACATACACATATATATACATATATACATATATACATATATATATATATACATATATACATACACATATATATACATATATATATATACATATATATACATCCGACTCCTTGTTAGTACTTGCTCCCCTTCTTCAATCACTGGTCTGGCTTCGGGGGCTCTCCGGTCTCATACTTCATGACACCTCACATTTGCGGCTTTACTGAAGAGCACCAAATCGCTGGACGTGCAGACACTGATACCACCGCTGGTGCCACAACATTCACACTACCTTTCTCCACTACAGAGAGGAGTCTGCACTCGAGGCGCAAGTATTGAATCCTTTTATTTTCCAAGCTGTCATTTCATTAAGCAGCAAAGTTCAGAACGCGTTTCGGCGGTCAGCCTTTCTCAACTGAAACAAGAGGCCAGCTAGTATATTTATAGTGTCAGCAAGCGAGTTCATTTTAATCGACATAGTAAAAATGCTTAGAAGCTCATTATCATACATATATATATATATATATATATATATATATATATATATATACATATACATATACACACACACATATATATACACCACGTAACTGCTCCCTGCTGTTCTTCCGACCTCATCCACCATACGGGGTTGGTGCAGGACTGGACGTGCACAGTACCCGTACAATAATGCAAATATTACTTACACACCACCACAAGAAAGGAGCCCGCACTACAGGAGATGTTTTTCAAATAATTTAATCCAGCTGATGCATTTCGACCCTTCCGGTCTTCGTCAAAATGTACGAATTTATGTCATGCAAGATAATAAAATGCAAAAATAAATTCCACATTGACAAATAAATATAGTGACCACAATAAGGATAAAATACTACAATACAAGCAAATCCATCTTGCTTGTTAGTTCATTGGCCAGTGGCTTGTTCGCACATATTCTGATAAATAAGTAAGCCAAATATGTTTATACAAGTGTACCAAAACTCAATACAAGAGCGTAAAACAATAGCAGTGTCAATCGTGACCCGCATATTTGTATTGTGCTCCATAAATTTGTCAATTGTATATTTGTTCTGCCTTACCCTCGCTGAAAGAAATGTTCTGAGGGATTTCCCACGAGTCTTTTGTTTATGTTTATCGATGTCATCACTTTGTATATGTAGTAAATAGAGCACATTCACTGCAACGTTCTTAGCTTCGACGAAGACAGGAAGGGTCAAAATGCGTCAGCTGGATTAAACTATTTACAAAAGATCTCCTGGAGTGCAGGCTCCTTTCTTGCGCTGGTGCGATAGTAACATTTATATACACGTATATAATATTTCATAGGAGAGGAGAGAGCCTGGTTGGTATGTTGTGCCAGCTGCAGGTGTTGGCTGAGTGACACGCCCTCCCGGTATGGTGCTACGCGGCTTACCTGCACTTTTGGTGTTCGCATGAGACTGCAACGCATCGCCCTCCTGGCGTTTGATTTCCACGTGGAGTTTATCGCCAGCATTGGGAGAGAGGAGGCAAAATTGTTTGCCTGACGAGGGGGACACAGGACGGCTTTACCACCCGCAGGGCTGCGGCGGCGTGTGGATCCAGGCCAACACAGTTTGGGACATCACTTGGTGTTATAAGAGACCCCGTCATTGTATGGGCTCTTACGAAGGACTCCACTAACCAGAATGCAGCAGTGCGGATGAGGAGCGCCAAGTGCCTTGCACCTGTGAGGCGTAGGAGGGACAATAACCATGTGACTGGGAGTGGTCACAGGCAGAACAACTTTAGAAAGAACCCCCCGGAACAGCAAAGAAACAATCTGGAATGGGCACTGATGAAGCCATTGAGGCAGAAACGCGTCTGCCCTGCGTTTCCAGAGACTCTTTAATGACAATGCTTGTAAGAAAATAAAGCCGTTCTCTTCTGACCCCCGGAGCAGTGTCACACTCTTTTCATAGGAGAGGAGAGAGCCTGATTGGTGCGTCACTTTTCATAAATGAGGCCCTGAGTTTGGGAACAACATACTAGACACAATATACCACAATGAAAACACTACCCTAGATAAAAAATAAACTATTAGACAAATGGTCCCCCAAATTTATCACCTGATGGGGCAGGATCGAAACCATAAAAATTATGATCACCCCATTAGTCAATGACCTCATCAATATGCTCCTTCTCTTAATATCAGAAGACTTCCACCACAAACTAGACAAATTGATCTCAAAATTCATCTGGCAGGATAAGAAAGCTAGAATAGCCCTAAAAAACTTAGGCTAGATATTTCACTGGGGGTAGTTAACCTGGCCAATTTTAAAGACTATCAAACTGCCTTCCAAGCAAAGCAGGGCTCCTACTGGCTCTACCCTCCCAATAAGTACACCCCAGTATGGCTTGAAGTAGAAAAGGACATTTTAAACAATCTAAGCCCACTTACCCTATTAACCTCCAACACAACCAAGTTAGATAAATCAAAATCTATCTTTAGAAACACAAAAACATCCCTCTTAAAACAAGACAAAAAACTCCCTACAAGTATAAGATACTCAAACCTTGCATCTCTATGGAATAATCGCAACATTAAATACAATGGTAATCCCATATGCTTTCATTCAAGGATAAATAAAGGTATTTTCTTCCCACATACCCTATAACCATCTCGGAACTCCAAAATACATACAAACTTGATAAAAATGGAATTCTATTACTTCCTTAAGATCAGAGCGGCCATCTCGAAATCAAAACTGCATAGAGCAATCCCATCTCTTCCTAGCTTTATACTGAACATTAATAGCTTGGGTCATCAAGTCTCCCACATATGTAAACTCTTACGCCTAAATCCTCGCACTTAAACAAAAAGCTAATATCATTCTGGGAACAACATTCTTCTAACCCCTTGACTGAATCACAATGGGCTCAAATCTGTAAAACAGTTACTTATCAAAAAATCTCCCCAGTTCTGTCACAAACGAAACTATGGCTCATCCACAAGGCATACTGGACCCCAACACGCCTACACGTACAACATATCCTTTTAGAACCCACTTGTTGGAACTGTAAAGAAGAAGTAGGAGATCTAGCTCACCTCATCCTCCACTGCAAATCTTTTTCCACCTTTTGGGGCAAAGTGTTCGCAATTTTATCTAGCTTGTTTAACTGCCATCTAAAAAAATAATTTGCTTCCCTGATTGCTGGTTTTCTTAAGGCAGACTTAGAAAGCCAAGCAGATAGGGCATTAATGGACCTTCTACTTACATCAGCAATAAAAATAGTCCTAAACAACTGGAAGAACACACATAAGGCCTTGTTTAATTGTTGGATTAACTGGATTACGCATATTAGGGCGCAGACAATATCTCTCTCCAACATTCACCATGGAGATCTCCAACTAGACACATCTGGGACAGGTTAGACAATTACTTTGCCAAAATAAAACCTCCTTAAACATGCATACGTGTAAAACGCTAATTCATACAAAGCGCCAATACGCTTACCTCCCATAGATACACCAGTAGCTGGTGGTGGCTCTCCCTCTAACAATCTCTCACAACCATAAATTGCAATCCTGCACAATGAACGTCTAATGCGCAATGCTCACAATAGATGAAACGTAATAGCTCCCCCTCTCCTCTCACCCCTTCTCTCTTCTTATCTTTCTTAATTACTTATCTGCGTATTACTTTTAAGTTGGATAAGTCATCTGGACCAACCACAATCTCCAGACTGTTGTGCGACTTCAGCATTATGCATGATTTCAGGCCACTTATGCATTATTTATGTATTACTTTTTTTTTCTCTCAAACTCAATAAAAACCTTTGAAATAGAAAATGCCAGTTTAAACCGTAACATTTTAAATAAAAAAAAACAGTTAAATTCACCAGTTGTAGTTAACATAAGTATCTATAACTCTCACCCTCGCCATGCACTACTTATGAACTCACAGAAAGAAGCCCACATAAAGAAGCCGACCTCACATATTAGATCACTCAAGACATGTTCTGTACATCCTTGATAACATCAAGGCAACACCTTTGACTCTCTGCAGGTTTGCCTGTATTGATTATGCCATCCTGTTCTTTCACGTGCATTAGTTAAAACACAGGTACTTGTTGCGAAACCAAGCAGTGTGGATCAAGAGAATGAAGCTTACTCACTGCAATAAGAGCATGGCGATTGAACTTTGTGCAGTAGTCGAGTATGTCTTTATTAATACATTTGCTTTATTAGTACATTTGCTTTATTAGTACATTTGCTCTTAATATCATATAACATCATGGAGAAGGAGCTCAAAGGGAGGGTGGTTTGTAAATGTTATTATATGGCAATATACAATATAGGCCCATATTACACGTTATCCCGTATGTACTTTTTTTATATATTACACATGTAATTCAAGGCAAAAATTGAACTAGTGGGAATTAGATTATTATGGTTTTATTTACTTTTCATGAATATATTGTTGACAAAGCAATGGACAAAATTGAGTGCCCGTCGATATATATGTGATTCTTCGGCTGCATCATTTACCACATAATTATGGACTTACCATATTTTTCTCATTACTTGATCCATAATTTGCAGATTAAAAAAGTTGTTTCTGGCTCAAATAGGTGAAAAATACTGACAATGAATGAGCTACATTGTTTCTTTTTTACTGTATAATTTAGATAACCTTGCTGCATAATTTCATCCTCCATACTACATAATCGTAGTAGCCCTAACCACTGTTCCCAATAAGCCGCGCGCCCGCGCGCCCGCGCACTTCTCTACCCCCGAGCGCGCAGTGCCATGTGTGGAGCGCGCACAGACGGCACATCCCGCAAGAGTATTCGCGCCGCCGCCGCTTTTAAAGGCGCAGGGCGCGAAAAACGGGCATTTCCATATTGCGGAGGATGGCGGCGGAAGTGACCACTTTGCAGTGAATACTCGGGAGCGGAGGTAAGTGTTGGCCACTTGCTGTACTTTTGTTTCTTGCGCGTGTGCTTTTGTATTGCCCTGAACTGTTTGTTTGCTGTATTCTTTTATTAGTAAAGCGAGGCTGCGGGGAGATTGTGTGCTTTTATTTAAGTATTCATGTTAATTGCAGCCCCTTCACGAGCTGCGATTAACATGAATACTTAAATAAAAGCACACAATCTTCCCCGCAGCCTCACTTTACTAACAAAACAATACAGCAAGTCTGCAAACAAGGCAGATTACCCTAAAAAGCACACTCCGTGTTTTTAAACTTGCTGTATTGTTTTGTTAGTAAAGCGAGGCTGCGCGCAGGTTGAGTGCTTTTGTTTAAGTATCTATGTTAATCGCAGCCCCTTCACGAGCTGCGATTAACATAGATACTTAAATAAAAGCACTCAACCTGCGCGCAGCCTCGCTTTACTAACAAAACAATACAGCAAGTTTAAAAACACGGAGTGTGCTTTTAGGGTAATCGGCCTTGTTTGCAGACTTGCTGTATTGTTTTGATAGTAAAGCGAGGCTGCGGGCAGATTGAGTGCTTTTGTCTAAGTATCTATGTTAATCGCAGCTCGTGGAGGGGCTGCAATTAACATGAGATCTACAGATAAGCCTGCGTGATCAAGCTGGAATCTTGACGCATGACTAGCCTTTCGTTGTTTTCCAGCGGGAAGAATAGGGGAATTTGCATTGTATTTTTGTAGGACTGCAGAAGGTGCATTTGGATGTACTCTTCTATGAGCCACCATTTCTGCCAGTCTTCTGATTGTATCATCCTCAGTGGGGGCATTTTGATTAACCAGTCATTTTGGGTTTGCAAAGTTTGTTGCAAGGTAGAACTTTCTTGCTGTGAGGCATGTGCAATCTATTCCAAAGCTAATTGCAGTGTCTCTGCTGTTGTTGAAGTAGCACTTCCATTCAGAAGTCAATTACGTCCCACTTCTCACAGCACTTTGCAATAAGTCACAAAAGAAAATACATCCCTAAATAGGTCAGGTTTCTGCTACTTTTTAAACACATTTATTTACACAATTTTACATATTTATTTTGGTTCTTGGTAAATGTGCTATAAGATACAATCTTATGTTTGGTCCTTCATATTTCTGGTGTTGGTCATGCACCCTGTGGTTCCGGGTCTCTTATCTCTCCCAGAAAGATTGCCCCAAAAAATAGGCATGTAGAATTGAGAAAAAAGAAATGTGTGTATATAATGGACAAAATTCTGACTCCTTCTTTTACTCATCTTTTCTTTACTGTCTTTCTTCTCCGCTCTTTGCTTTTACTGTCAAAATCCCTTCAGTCTTTTCCTTTCTGTCTGCTTCTAACTTTCTTTAACTTCCTTTTCTATCTTTCTTTCACTTCTTTTGTCTTTAATATTCAAGTCTTGGGCACTCCATTAGCCTCTCTTCCATGGCTAATGATGATATATGCCTGAAATAAAGTCAGTTCTTCCCACTCTCCGTCCTTTATTCTTAGATATTTGCCTGGGTACAAGAATTATCCTTAGGTCGTAAGTGAGGGAAAGTCATGTCTCCTAGTGTAGCTGTGTGTGCACTAGTCTTTCTCTTCACACCCTCTCTGGCATCTCTTTGGAGTTTGCCCTTCCTCAACATCTTACTGGCTCACACATTTCCCCAACTCCGTTCTCGCTCCTCTGCCCTGCAGCCTCTCTGTTTTCACTCCTTAGTGGGAAGTTGGCATTTGGTGTCTTTGTGCCTCACGCTGTCTTCAGCATATAGGTCGACTCCCTCGAGTCTGTGTAAATTTGAGCAACTGGCCCCTTTTTCCCACAGCGACCTCCGTGTGCTACTGTTCTCCCCCCCACCCCCAAGTCTTCCCCTTCCTATCTAGAGGATAGTCTTTTTTACTTTCTCTGGTCTCGCTCTTTATTCTGTCTTCCTCCCAGTTCTGGAACTGTCTCCTTCTCATCTTTCTATCCTGTCTAATGCTCTTCAGTCGAATCCTTTTCTTTTCTAATTTCTTTGCAGGTTGCACCCCTCCTGGAAGACAAGAGGTCTGTCTTTACGACCCTACCCATCCTCAAGCTAAGTCTGCTCCATCATGATAGATACAGATACTGGAGAACTGTAGTTACAGATAAAGTAACCTGCTTCTTTTTCAGCATTGGATCTTTCATAAATTCACATGCATGAACGAGGCAAGCAATCAGTACTAATACCAACAATTACCTAAATAGGAGACCATTGTCTGCCCCATCCCTGAATCTCTCACAGCTTCTGTGTCCAAGCAGTAGTGCCTTGTGAATGTGTAGCAGCTTTTCCTTGTAGCCACCCTGAAAATAACTGTCAATGGAACTACTGGCCTACAGCCCTGCCACTGCTTCTCTCGTCGAATGTTCAATGACTTTTACCAGCAGGGTGCTGTTTGCTTAACCTGACAGTAGCTGATGGCTGCCACTATCCGCCTGGTCCCTCCTTGCTTGGACCGTGGGTCACCTTTGTTCCTTCCAAAGGAGAGAAAAACTGATCTGTCCACTTAAAACGTTCTATTCTAACAATATAATACATCAAACATCTGCTAATATCCAGGAAGTAGCGTCCTCTCCACTGCATTGATGGATCTGTAGAGAAATACACAGATGAAAGTCTGTGGGAACTTAGCACAAACATCTGGTTGGTATGAAGAATACAGGTATGCTTATAGAAACTAAGGAAGGGTTGATAGTGCTCGAATTTCACTGTCCATTGTGGCTGACATCATCACCAGCAGCAAAGCCACACTCCAAGACGTACTTAACATCTGCTTTATGAATAGGCTCAAATGGACGTATCAGCTGCAACAAGACCATATCAAGTTCTTATTTGACCAATGGTTGAGTGAATCAGGGAGACTGAATCACCGGAATTGCGAAATCTCAAATTCGGTTCTATGTGCATCCCGATGGACCTATGCTTATGCCCTTTTTGTGCAAGCAGGAGCTTGGAGGTAACTGGAGATCCATGTGCAAATGCTGGCTCGGTCATCTCTGGGGCTATGAGTATGATGCAGGATGTCTCTAACTTGATTTGAAAACCGGCCTTAAGACCCTTAACGTGGTGCTGTATGTGTGAAAATCCACCATCTTTTCACTTTTTTAAGTAAACGTTTGGAGTGACATTTGGCGCTGCACACGCGCGCGGTCTGATTCCTGGCGCACATAGCCATTGTTGCAGCGCACAGAGACCCTCCACTGCCGCACACAGAGGAAAAAAATTAGAGGGAACATTGGCCCTAACTATGGTAAAGCTCTGCAGAGGCATTTGGGGGATATGGTTATCATGATGAAATCCATATTTCACAGGCAACAGTGGAATAGTTTCCATATTTCCATTATTTGTAAGACAACGGTGATTTCTGTTTAACAAAAGCGTTTTTTACCAAAATGTACTTTTGAGCTAATATTTCTCTCAGGGTCTCTTTTACAGAGTTCTGCAATGTACTTGATATTACATGAACAAGCCATTCAGAAGGCTCTTGCAAAGCTGGTGTCCTGCTCTGCAGCAGCCAAATAAAGGGGCTGATTTACTAACACATAGGGGGTCATTACAATGTCTGTCGGCGTTGCCTCGGACATCGCCACAGTCTCGGAACCGACCGACTTCTGGTCAGTGGTCTTGGGACCGACCGACCTCTAGTCAGCAGTCCCAACACCGCAATTATGATGCAACGCACATGATGCAGTCGCAAGTACCTATTTCTCTATGGGAGCTTGGAGCTCATAGAGAAATGGGAGTTTCTGTTAACTCACGGTGCTCCCAGGCCCCCAACCAGAGGCCGCTGAAGCATTGGAGCCCTGCTGGTGGCCCCCAAAGTCGCTTTCCAACAGGCTTTTCATGTCGTAAAGCCCAACATGAAAAGCCATCCACAGGGGATTATGTGTGGCCTCCGACTTTCAGAGTTGTGTCCTTTCTAATAGCGAGGAATGCTTATAACAGTATACACAGCAGCTTCAGATGATGCACTTATTCATTGTTTGTGAAGGTTGCAATGTTGCTTTTTTGCTAATCCATTCTGGATGTCATGTACTTTTGCACTGCTACATCACCCATGTTTTAAATTTAATGGTGAATAACACTGCCAATACTGTGTACTGTTCCTAGTTTGATGGAAAGTGGCAGATGGAAGGTGTTGCTTTCCTATGTGTATCAAGAAACAAATCTTGCTGCTCATGGCTCATAACTATCTTGATGTACACGAGGGAGGCTTGAACTGTTGCATGTAGTGCTTGTACTATAGAACTCTACTACAATGTACCTATTCTGTGTGTGAGGTAAGCTTTCACTGCTGTCAGTCTTTGATGTTCCGGACCAATATATATTCAAAATCTTCTGGTAATGAATACATAATATTTCTGTACACAGAGAGAAACTTACACTAGTGTTTCTCAAACTGTGGGTCGCGACCCACTGGTGAGTCATGAGACGATTTTTGGTGGGTCACGAAAGTCTAAGCAATAAACAAAGATGTCTTTATATTCTTTATATTCTGCATTTATATTGTCATATTTGCTGTGCTTCAAATACAGGGGTCAAATGACAAACTATGTCTTCAGACAAATTGATTTTTTTCTAACATGTGGATTTGTGGTTACAAACACCTCTGACTTTGCAGTTAGAGAAAGAAAAGTAAAGAAAATGTTGTGATAATCTTGCTGGGGTACAGGGAGTGTGAAAGGAAAGGTGGTAGGATGATATTTTTTTATAACACTCAACAAAATGTAAATAGTTGTCAATTAACTGTACACATTAAGCAGTTAGGAAAGCAAAAATGAAGCACATTTTTTGTTAATTCTGAAGTGTGATGGAAACAGAGGGCCTGATTATGATGTTGGCGGTTGGACCGCTGCTATCCTGTCGGAGGCGGTTCAACTGCCGACAGCCCTTCGGTCTGACCGCCGTTATTATGATACTTGTGCTCGGACCAACGCCAGCCTGATGCAAGACCACCAACACTGCCAGGAACCAGGATCCCGATGGTGTGGCGGTTGGAGGAGCGTCCAGGAATGGCGGCGGTGTTGAGGCAGGCACCACCGTCGGGATTTTAACATGCCTTTTTGGCAGCCTTTTAATGGCGGGAATCTCACCATGAAAAGGTTGTCAGAAGGGGATCGGGAGCCCCAAACAGGACCTCCTACCATCATAGCCTCTAGAAAAGTGTCCCTGGGGGCACATATAGTGACCCCCTTCCATGGCACTTACCTCCATGCATTGTGTATCATGCACGACATGGTGCATGGCACACAGTGCACGGGCGTGAAGGAGGTGCTTTACAGTGGGGGCATGTGCTACAGCCCTTTTCCACGGCCACAGCATACCACCGCCGTGGTAGCGCTGACTTCGGACCGCCAACCCGGCAGTCCGATCTTAATACGGCAGTTAGGCCACCGCATGCTCATTGGGTGGTCTCCCAGCCGCCACAATGGCCGTCGGCAGTCTGACTGCCGGCATCCAAATCGGGCCCAAAGATTTTAAGAGGATCAAATCAAGACCCTTCACTTGGTGATGTACAAATAATAAATATTCATTGAAACCCTATTTCCACATAATATCATTTTTGTGCAATATAGTTTTATCAGTAAAACTGTGTCTGTTTAAATGTAGAGAACATTTCAATAGAAAATGTGCTGTCTATAAATGACAGTGCGCTACAACCCAATGTTGTAGTTACATTAAAAAATCACTTCGCCTCATATCCATTAAAGTTAGTGGAGCCACGAAAGTTTGTCATTCGGAAAATTGGGCTGCTTGGGAAGCACCGCCTTACACCTCCAATGTGCCTCCATTGTGTAGTGAATAAGGTTGAACTGCTGCAACATGTGCTGCAAACATTTTGTGTGAGGAAAACGTGCACTGCTGCTGTCTGTGCCTAATCTAAATGTGGGTTAGGAAAGCTTGCACTTCTGCTAACATGATATAAATGCTGTGTGTATGGGTGTGAGACACTTGCAAGACTACGGCATGCTCTGTGCCTCATCTATGTGTATTAGGGGAGTGTGTACTCCTAGTGCTTGAGGAAAAATGTCCCAGTTCTTGTATTCATTTTGTGTACATTCCAGCTTTCACTACTTATGTCCATGCTGTTTGTGCTCTATGTGTGAAAGACAGATGGTACTACAATTGTCTGTACTTTACGTGTTGCATATCTGAGTGACTCTTCCACTACTGCTGCGATGATGTACCTGTTCGATATGTGTTAGAGAAGTTGGAGAAAACCTTTTCATTATATAAAATCCAAGGCTATTTGGTTGGTCCGTAATTGTACCATTTATATAAACTCTGCAACAAAGAGAAGTTGGCACTGTAAGACAGTGCTGTGTGTATTGTCACAAAGTATATTTATGAGGTATAAATGCACTTTATGGCAAGTTACCTTACAGAAAATAGAATGTTCTCTGTTCCCCAGTAGCGAAAGGGAGTTTTAATGATAATACAATGCGATATAATATTTATATACATACAGCACATAATAAACTAAACTAGTCCTGTGATAGATGCAATCATTACACTATGTATTAACACATCGACCACTGACCTTAGAAGGATAAAAAAAAAAAGAAGCCCCAGGCGGCAGGTCTCTGGTAAATGCATTTACTTATAGTACCACTATACTGCCATGCAGGAAAATGCAACCTTCGTTTAGCATGGAATCCTTTAAGTCCAAATTAGTTTTTAGTATTTATTTGTGGCACTTATATTTTTTTTTAAAACAACTATATATCAACTTGCTTCGTTTCCACTATATGATTTTTGAGGCATCGACGTACTGCTGTTCCATTTAAAGAGTTATCACCAAATACCTACCATTTTTTCAGACCTTTTAAAATTAATTTCTTGCTTAGAATGTGAACCAGTATTTAATTAATCAGACAATCATATTCTTCACAAATCATTTCAACAGCGCATTAAAACATGTCCCTCTTTCGTAGTGTAATAGTGGACTTTTTAAAGTTGACTTTACTCAGGAGCGCTAAAGAGGGCCCAGCCTGCATGCCCTGTCTGTGTACTAAGCAAAATAGATTGTTAAGAGTGGGAGTGTTGCGGTTAGGTCTATACTGCACAATTAATGACCGCATTAGTATATTACCTGTTCTCTCTTTCCCCTTAAAAATTGTAGAAAGAAAGGCCTTTTCACCTTTTAAGTAAACGAAGCGAAAATAAAAGAAAATGCACTGAGGGCTACTCGCATTTCTTATGTTCCCCTCATCACCATTACAGCAAGGATGGGAAATCAGACTTTACATTTTACGCAGAGTTCAAGCAAGATCCTGCAAAGCAGTTGTTCCCAAAATTTAGGATGAAAACCTCCACCCTTCTCTGAACAGGAGGGAAGGAGCACTGGATTAGCACTACAATGGTTTCCAGGCTCCTACCTGAAGAGGTGTTAACGCATGCAAATTACTGCTTTTGTTTCGCCTTTCTAAGGCCGGAACCGCAGGTCAAAGTCAAAGGTGGAGGCCTGCACTAAAGGAACACCGCTCCCTTCCCCCAGCCCCTAGAAACACGCTTGGGCTGAAATTTCAACATTTGGAAAGGCAAAGAGCTGAAATAAGTTACTTTAAAAAATCCTTACTTTTGACGCTTGTTCAGCTGTGAAAATCCGAGAAATAGTTAAGGCGTGAGGTATGCATTTCATTCTAACCATAAAACAACGCATAAAATGATTTACAAGATCCAATGCGTCCTTATTCACCTTAAGTTTATCATTTTTTTATTAAAGCGTTTCTTTTTTTAATGATCGTTTAAGGTGGCTGTAGCTTATACAATAATGTTTTGACCACTTCTACTTGCCATTGTGCTTTAAATCCACTATTTCTCATTTCCAGTTTAAAAACGATTTGCTTTATTTAAAATAAATAAAGTAGTTATTTAACTTATTGAACCGTATTGCATGTATCTACAAGGGTTTTGCTGATAAACAATTTCTTCCGAAGTGAGCAGCTCTTCCTGAGTCATCAGCTGCGATGTCATTGTGAGATTCCCCTTCATATTTGTTAGAGTTAAGAGAAACAAGGCACAATGATGTTTTTAAATCTATTCGTAGGATTTCAGAAATACTGTGTGACAGCTTCTGAGTTTTTATAGTTTTGCAAATGTAAAATCGATCCGCGCTGCAGGTTCTGATCAAATAGATTGTCTTGCGCCTCATCCTGGCTTTTGTCAGTCACAAGCCATTTACACTTAAGGCTGCTTCTCTTTTAGACAGCTTTACAAAGGTGTGTTCTACTGCAGCACGGCCCATTCCCCAATCTGACACTGGTCTCTTGTCATGCTAGCTGATCCTTTGCTATGTATGAACGTACACTTGCGCATCCTCACTGGCTACCCTGTGTTTTATGTCATTCCAAGCACTGGCAATGAATAGCGATCAGGGTTTTTTCAAACATGTTATCTTCCAGCACGTGATGAAATTATACTATGTCATAAGGTAGAACAATGGTGAATTGTTAAGCTGTTTGCTGTGCTTGGGAGTCCATACTTGAAGTATTTTCTGGTTTCGGAAGTTCACCAAATTACCGAGTCTGGGCAAATTATATAATGTCCTTATCGAGCCCCTTAGCATCCTGCATCCCTGGCATTAAGTCAATCAATCAATCAATCATGTCACTTATAAAGCGCACTACATACCCGCGAGGGTCTCAAGGCGCTGGGGGAAGAGGGGGGTGGTGCTGCTACTGATCGAAGAGCCAGGTCTTGAGGAGTCTTCTGAAGGCCAGTAGGTCTTGGGTCTGTCGGAGGTTGGTGGGGAGGGTGTTCCAGGTCTTGGCGGCGAGGTGGGAGAAGGATCTGCCGCCGGCGGTCGTTTTCCGGATGCGGGGGACTGTGGCGAGGGCGAGGCTGGTCGAGCGGAGCTGGCGGGTGGGGGTGTAGAAGCTGAGTCGTCTGTTGAGGTAGGCTGGTCCGGAGTTGTGGAGTGCTTTGTGTGCGTGGGTGAGGAGCTTGAAGGTTATCCTCTTGTTGACAGGGAGCCAGTGCAGGTCTCTCAGGTGGGGTGTGATGTGGCTGCGTCGGGGGATGTCGAGGATAAGACGTGCAGAGGCGTTCTGGATGCGTTGCAGCCGTCTCAGGAGCTTATCCGTCGTTCCTGCGTAGAGGGCGTTTCCGTAGTCCAGCCTGCTGGTGACGAGGGCCTGGGTGACTGTTTTTCTTGTTTCGGTGGGGATCCACTTGAAGATCCTGCGGAGCATTCGGAGGATGTTGAAGCAGGATGAGGAAACGGCGTTGACCTGCTTAGTCATGGAGAGGGTGGGGTCGAGGATGACCCCTAGGTTGCGTACGTGGTCGGTGGGTGGCGGGGCTGTTCCCAGTGATGTTGGCCACCAGGAGTCATCCCAGGCTGAAGGGTTGGAACCAAGGATGAGGACCTCCGTCTTGTCCGAGTTCAGCTTCAGGCGGCTGGTCCTCATCCATTCGGCGACGGCCTTCATTCCTTCGTGGAGGTGGGCTTTGGCGGTGTGAGGGTCTTTGGTGAGGGAGAGGATCAGCTGGGTGTCGTCGGCGTAGGAGATGATGTTGAGGTTGTGCTGTCGGGCGACGTGGGCGAGGGGTGCCATGTAGATGTTGAACAGCGTTGGGCTGAGGGAGGAGCCTTGGGGTACGCCGCAGATGATCTTGGTGGCCTTGGATCGGAAGGGGGCGAGGCGGACGCTTGTGTTCTGCCGGAAAGGAAGGATGTGGTCCAGTCCAGGGCCTTCTCTTGGATCCCGGCGTCGTGAAGGCGTGTTCGTAGTGTGTGGTGGCAGACCGTGTCGAAGGCGGCTGATAGGTCCAGGAGGATGAGGGCTGCTGTTTCTCCGTTGTCTAGCAGGGTCCTGATGTCATCGGTGGCGGCGATGAGGGCGGTTTCGGTGCTGTGGTTGCTGCGGAAGCCGGACTGGGAAGGGTCCAGGATGTTGTTCTCCTCGAGGTAGCGGGTCAGTTGTTTGTTGACGATTTTCTCGGTGACCTTCGCGGGGAACGGGAGCAGAGAGATGGGTCGGAAGTTCTTGAGGTCCTTGGGGTCTGCCTTGGGTTTCTTGAGTAAGGCGGTGATCTCGGCGTGCTTCCAGCTTTCCGGGAAGGTTACTGTCTCGAAGGAGATGTTGATTATTTTCCGGAGATGGGGCGCGATGGCTGTACTGGCTTTGTTGAAGATGTGGTGAGGGCACGGGTCTAGCGGTGAACCGGAGTGGATGGTGTTCATGATCTCGCTGGTGTCCTCTTCGTTGATGTTGGTCCAGGAGAGCAGGCGGTTGGTGGTTGTGGGGGCAGTGGTCTCGGTGGTTGCCGGGGCGGTCGTGGTGTTGAAGCTGTCGTGGATGTCGCCGATTTTGCGGTGGAAGAAGGTGGCCAGTGAGTCGCACAGGTCTCGCGACGGCTGGATGTCGTTGGTGTTGGAGCTGGGGTTGGAGAGTTCCTTCACGATGTTGAAGAGCTCTTTGCTGTTGTGTGCGTTGTTGTCTAGGCGGTCTTTGAGTGAGGCCCTTTTGGCGGATCTGATGAGGTGATGGTGACTGCGGGTGGCGCTCTTGTGGGCGGCGTAGCTGTCCGCTGTCCGTTCGTGGAGCCAGATCTTCTCCAGTTTTCGGCATGTTCGTTTGGAGGCCTGGAGGTCTTCGGTGAACCAGGTGGCTTTCTTGCTGGTGTGGCTGTTGGGCGGATTCTTGAGCGGGGCGAGGGTGTTGGCGCAGTCGTCGATCCACTGTCTGAGGTTGCGGGCGGCGGTGTCGGGGTCGGAGGGTTCGGCGGGTGGGCTCAGGGCGAGGGTTGTGGTTAGCTGGTCTTCCGTGACTCTGCTCCAGCAGCGGCGAGGCATTTGTTCGGTGCGGTGGTGCGTGGTGGGCTTCCTGTAGGTGAAGTGGATGCAGTGGTGGTCAGTCCAGTGGGGTTCGGAGGTGTGGTTGAAGGAGACGTGTGGGCTTGCTGAAAAGATGGAGTCTAGCGTGTAGCCGGCGGCGTGGGTGGGTGTAATCACGAGCTATCTGAGTCCGAGGGTGGCGAGGTTGTCGATCAGGGTGGTGGAGTTGGTGTCCTTGTTGTTCTCGAGGTGGAAGTTCAGGTCCCCGAGGAGGATGTAGTCCGTGGAGGCGATGGCGTGTGTGCTGACGAAGTCAACGATGGCATCGCTGAACTGTGGTCGGGGTCCGGGGGGTCTGTAGATGAGGGTTCCTCTGAGGGTGGTGTTGGGATCGGTGTGGATCTGGAAGTGCATGTGTTCGGCGGTGCTGAGGGTGTCGTCGGTGTTGGTTGAGACTCTGAGGGTGTTCCTGTGGACGATGGAGATGCCTCCTCCGACTCCGTTGGTGGGGTCCCTGCGGGTGATCTTGTATCCGTCCGGGATGGCAATGGCGATGTCGGGGGCTGCAGCGGGATTCAGCCAGGTCTCCGTCAGGAATGCGACGTCTGGGGAGGTTGAGTCGAGAAGGTCCCAGAGTTCGATGGCGTGTTTGCGGGCGGAGCGGGTGTTGAGGAGGATGCATCTGAGGTAGTTGGGTTCTTTCCTGGGCGGTGGTTTGGCGGGGCGGGTGCTGGCGAAGCTGCAGTTCCGGCAGGTGAAGGGCCCTTGGGTGCGCTTCGGGGTGGCCTGGTAGCAGGCGTGATCTTTTCCGGGGTTGAGTGCGTGGAGGGTGTTGGCGTCGTATCGGCGTCTGTTGATGTGGCGGGCGCGGGGGATGCCCGGACCAGGGGGTCTGGCGCTGGGCGCGGTCACGGCGCGGACGGGCGCAGACGGGCTTGCCTTAGGCGCGCCTTCGGCGCGCCAGCGGCGCGCCCGCTGCGCACGTCCGCTGCGCAGCCGCACAGCGGCCGCCATAAATGGGGAGGTGGGAGGGAGGAGCAGGGAATGGGGCAGCGAATGGGCAGTGAGGGGGCGGGGCCGCAGGGGCGCAGCGGCGGGAAACGGGCACAGAAGGGAAAACGAGCACAATCAGGGCATCAAGGGGGCACAGAAAGGAAAAAAAACAAGCACAATCAGGGGCAGCAAGGGGGCACAGAAAGGAAAAAAACTAGCACAATGAGGGGCAGCAAGGGGGCACAGAAAGGAAAAACGAGCACAATCAGGGGCAGCAAGGGGGCACAGAAAGGAAAAACGAGCACAATCAGGGGCAGCAAGGGGGGCACAGAAAGGAAAAACGAGCACAATCAGGGGCAGCAAGGGGGCACAGAAAGGAAAAACGAGCACAATCAGGGGCAGCAAGGGGGCACAGAAAGGAAAAAGCGAGGCACAATCAGGGGCAGCAAGGGGGCACAGAAAGGAAAAACGAGCACAATCAGGGGCAGCAAGGGGGCACAGAAAGGAAAAAACTAGCACAATGAGGGGCAGCAAGGGGGCACAGAAAGGAAAAACGAGCACAATCAGGGGCAGCAAGGGGGGCACAGAAAGGAAAAACGAGCACAATCAGGGGCAGCAAGGGGGCACAAAGGAAAAACGAGCACAATCAGGGGCAGCAAGGGGGGCACAGAAAGGAAAAAACGAGCACAATCAGGGGCAGCAAGAGGGCACAGAGGAAAAAACGAGCACAATCAGGGGCAGCAAGGGGGCACAGAAAGGAAAAAACTAGCACAATGAGGGGCAGCAAGGGGGCACAGAAAGGAAAAACTAGCACAATCAGGGGCAGCAAGGGGGCACAGAAAGGAAAAAGCGAGGCACAATCCGGGGCAGCAAGGGGCACAGAAAGGAAAAACGAGCACAATCAGGGGCAGCAAGGGGGCACAGAAAGGAAAAAACGAGCACAATCAGGGGCAGCAGCAGGGCACACAGACGGAGCTGTGTGGTGGGGGAGCGACCTACCAGTCAAGGTCAGGGGTCGCTCTCTTCACCACGCAGCGGCCGCCATAAATGGGGAGGTGGGAGGGAGGAGCAGGGAATGGGGCAGAGAATGGGCAGTGAGGGGGCGGGGCCGCAGGGCGCAGCGGCGGGAAACAGGCACAGAAGGGAAAACGAGCACAATCAGGGCATCAAGGGGGCACAGAAAGGAAAAAAAACGAGCACAATCAGGGGCAGCAAGGGGGCACAGAAAGGAAAAAACTAGCACAATGAGGGGCAGCAAGGGGGCACAGAAAGGAAAACGAGCACAATCAGGGGCAGCAAGGGGGCACAGAAAGGAAAAGCGAGCACAATCAGGGGCAGCAAGGGGGCACAGAAAGGAAAAACTAGCACAATGAGGGGCAGCAAGGGGGCACAGAAAGGAAAAACGAGCACAATCAGGGGCAGCAAGGGGGGCACAGAAAGGAAAAAGCGAGCACAATCAGGGGGCAGCAAGGGGGCACAGAAAGGAAAAACGAGCACAATCAGGGGCAGCAAGGGGGCACAGAAAGGAAAAAAAAACGAGCACAATCAGGGGCAGCAAGGGGGCACAGAAAGGAAAAAACGAGCACAATGAGGGGCAGCAAGGGGGCACAGAAAGGAAAAACGAGCACAATCAGGGGCAGCAAGGGGGCACAGAAAGGAAAAAACGAGCACAATCAGGGGCAGCAAGGGGGCACAGAAAGGAAAAGCGAGCACAATCAGGGGCAGCAAGGGGGCACAGAAAGGAAAAACGAGCACAATCAGGGGCAGCAGCAGGGCACACAGATGGAGCTGTGTGGTGGGGAGCGACCTACCAGTCAAGGTCAGGGGTCTACAAAAAGGGACCCTAAAATGTACAATTTATACTCGTAATTAGCATTTTGCAGTTACTTTTTCTAGTAGACTCTCTTTTTAACAACTTTTTCTATCTATGTGTCTTCCAGGTAATAGGCACGTACGAGCATAGATAGTTTATGCCTCACATTTACATTATGCGCCAAAATTTGAAGTTTATATGCATGCAAACTGTGTTTCTTTTCACCTATTTCTCAACAACTAAAGCCATAGCAAGAAATGAAAAAAAATACAAAGTATAGTCTAAGCACTACAAATACAACATACAATAATACTACCTGCATATTGGTACTGTTTCCGATGTTAAAAATAAACATTAAATAAACAAAGCTAATAGTTTTATTATTGTGAAAAGGATTTTGTCTTTTCAATCTCAAAGGGACCTGTGAAGGTAGAGAGGGACAAATGAAGGAAAGCACAGACAGTGATAGTGTTTTGCAGGAGTGACACAATGGAACTGCAAAAAATATAGTGATTAATACAGATCTGACTGTTTCTGTGCTCGCTCACCTAGACAGAAAAGACGCACATGAAGATAGCATGGACATGTAAGATGCTACATTGTTGAATGTGCTAGGCTGGTAGATCATGAATTTATGATGTAGCCTCTCTGGTGGGTACTGAACAGTGAGATACTTCCATAATGTTGCTGCTAACAAATGGTGGAAATGAAGGGAAAAGAAAAACAACCACATTTTTACATTCATACAACCTTTGTATGTGCAGCTAATCTATTTGCTGTGCTGATTGGCAGCATGTGGGTTTATGATGTGGGCAGTGTAGCACGAGTTTTGGTATTATTTGACAGTCATTGAAGTTCTCCAATCATGTAGTGATGAACTTATAGTTCTACTTACACGTGGAGTGAGGTTCTGAGGAGTGCTGTTAGATTTTGTGGATACTCAACCATATTTGTATGTGAAGATAATCCCTCGTGTTAGGCCTGGCATCCTTGGCATGTTTTCCCTGACTTTTTGCCTTCTGACCTCCTGTTTAGCTGACCCTATTTTTGATGGCTTTAGGTTCTGGGCACATTACCACTGCTAACCAGTGCTAAAGTGCATATGCTCTATACTCTGAACATGATACCATAAGGGTTACCCACAATTGGAATATTTAATTAACTATTTAATTTACTTCTGAATCCCTAGTAAAAGTGCACCTTGTGTGCACAGGGCCTGTAAATTAAATGCTACTAGTGAATATAAGATTCTAGAAAGATAATGAAGAGTAAACTATGTTAATGCTGATAAATAGATCTACAGACTAGAAATGAAAAAATAACAGGCTGATAAAAAGATCATAGGCATAATATTATCTTTCCAGAGTTCATTCTGCTCAAAATATTCTGAAAGTAGTTGTCAGAACTGTTAAATCTTTTTCTTAGTCTAGAGCTAGCTCATCCTCCTCCAGTACAAATTTAACACAATGTCAAGCTGCTAATGGTAAGCTGTGTAAAATGCATCTATGACATTACAACAAAAACCTCACCTGCAAGCTACAGAACATCCAGAACGCCGCCGCAAGACTGGTCCTCAACCTGCCAAAACACTGCCACATCTCCCAGCACCTGCGCACACTCCACTGGCTCCCTGTCGAGGCGAGAATCACCTTCAAGATGCTCACCCACGCACACAAGGCCCTCCACGGCACCGGACCAGCATACCTGAACAGCCGACTCAAATTCCACGCACCCCAAAGGACCCTACGATCAGCCCAGCTCTCCTACGCCGTGGTCCCCCGCACCAGAAAGACCAGATCGGGAGGCCACTCCTTCTCCTTCCTCGCGGCCAAAGCATGGAACGCCCTTCCGCTCCACCTCAGACAGACAACATCGCTCCCCATCTTTGCAAGAAACCTCAAAACCTGGCTCTTCGACAGACCCTCTCCTTGATGGATGGAACCTGCACCCCCCTAGCGCCTTGAGACCCTTACGGGTGAGTAGTCGCGCTTTAACAAACCCCTGATTGATTGATGCATTTACCATGCATGCCTTTACCATTCTGTCTTTATCACATATGCCTTCACCACGCAGCAGCCTTAACCTTGGTAAGTATATTTAAGGTAAGTAAATCCCATACATATATACCCTTACCACCCCTAAACCCTACAACTACCCTTACCACCCTTAACCACAACCTACCCCTAAAAACTGAAAATTACTTGGAATTACCTATATAACTACTCAACACCCTAAAATTACTCTTACTGCCCTTTGTCACTACCCCCCATAAACCCTGAAATTACCTTACCATCCTTTACAACTACCCACCCCATACCCTAAAGTTACCCTTAACTATATATATATATTATGGTAAAGGCAAGCATGGTAAGGGCACCAAAAATGTACCTGCATGGTAAAAGTATGCATGGTAAAGGCTTTATGGCAAAGTCAATGTTGTTAAGGCTGTTTCCCATCTAGTCATCATGTAAAAGAACATACTCTATAATTTGCATTAATATGTAAACAAAGGCAAAGCAACATAAAGACTCTTCTGGTACAAGCATTAAAATGTAACAATAAGCATTGATGCCTTTAAGTTATTTGCCAAAAATGTCAAAACCAGTTTATATTGTATTGCATCGTAATGCACCATCATTCCTTAATTTCAGTTAAAAATCAAACAGCAATAGTGAAGTATTCTGGGATTTGAAATTGACACAAATTGCTTTGAGCAATAATTTAAAAACCACTAACAATATTCAGACATAAAAATTCTAAATGTAATACTTCATGTAAATAAAGTTTTATTTTTAATAAATAGAGAAAAGGTTAATTTGCATAGAAAATATTTGGATAAACACAGTGTGATGCTGCTTTTCCTTTGAAATGTCTGTCCTTTCTGCTGCTAGTCTGTGTTTCTGGTAGGCAAAGTGTGTTTAAATGCAAAGTGTGTTTAAGACTGCAGTACCCCATCCTGCCTACAGGGGCAGAGCTGAGCAGAAATATAAACACACTTGATGAAACACAGGTCCCCACAAGGCAATTTTTAAAAAAGTTGTAAAAATTGGCACAGATGTTCCTGAAGCCATTTTTTATCATTTAAAAGACATTGCCTTGTGGGGACTTGGGTTCAGGTCCCCACAGTGAAATCATGTCCCCACAGCGTGAGTGTGTTATCACACCCAAGTCCCCACAAGGATAGTAACACAAACCCACGCACACACACACACACACACACATATATAGTAGAAAACATATAATACTTAAAAACACAGCATAAAAACACACAATTAGAATCCAATATCTTAACAGCAATAGCAATACAGTACAACATGATTATTAGTTCAAGCTTATTTAGTATTCATGGAAATATGGGCTCGCACAGCTGTTCTCAAAAAAGCACCTACATGGTCGATTATCTCTTCATCAATGAGTCCAAAGAGTATGCTAAATGCTGCCCTGAAGTCAATAATATTTCGCCTCTTAATGAAGGGGAGCAAAAAGTGTTTTGCATACATGGAAAATTCCCCCCCAAAAAAGAAAATACAATATAGATTGACCTGAGCTCCCATCGTATGGGCAAAACAGTGAGTCGAGATTACCTTGGCAGCCCAAAGGGAAGCATAGCAAGTATTTGATGGCACCAGCCCTAAAACGGAACAGTAAACTATGCTCCCAGTGACCCGTTAGCTTGGTGAAGTACCCTGCAGTTGGGAAATCTGTTGTAATATTCAGATATGCTGCCACACCCACCTTCAACTCTCTATAACCCTTCTTTCATCATGGACAAGTTTATACAGGGCTTGCTGTAATTGTATTTTTCTAATGCTATTATTGCCCTCAGGGTCCTTAAAAACATGATGCTATCCGATTTTTGCGAGCATAATTCGAACTCCAGCCAACCAGGGAATCTCAAGCCCCCGTCACAACTGAGGCAGTCCATAATAACATCTCTGGTAAGACTTGCCTTCTTGTTTTTCCTCAATGCTAACCATAACAAGGGTGGACGTACTCTGATATAATCTTCGATATATGGCAGATTCAATTCACTATGACAAATTAGGTGGGAGGATAAAATGGGAGCTGCCAGAACCTTTTGACAGAACCTATTTTCTTCTGAATAATATTGCAATTATGAGATACCCCATACCTCTGCCCCATATGTTGCCGTCAGAATACACTTCATTTAAAAACATCTGCAAGATGGGCATGGGAGTTCACCCTCCCCTGGGTTTCAGTAGGCTAAACAATGTGCCGATAGCCTTTGTTAGTTTAGTCCTGCAGTAAGCAATATGCGCAGCCCATGACCCATTAGCAGCAAAGGTTAAACCCAAATATGAAAAGGTGCTAGTGCATTTTAAACTACTATTACCAACAGCGAGAGTGGACAAGTGGTGCTTCCTAGGACTGCAGGCCATGATATAGGATTTTGTGAAATTGGTGCGTAGGTCTAGCGTGTCCATAAAGTCCACAAATCCTTGTACTAGAAGACGCAGGGCTCTTGGTGTGCTTGCCATCAGCACTGCGTCATCCGCATACAGCAGAGCAGGTAAAGGGAGCCTTTAACTTTTGGGACATCTGGGGTGATGGTTATTAAAAAGGGGTGGAGATTGTTAATATATAAAATGAATAAAGGCGGAGCTAAAACACACCCTTGTCTCACTCCCCGAAAGATTCCTAAATCTTTGGAAACCTCCCCCTGAGTGTTTATTCTGATTCTAGCCTTCATTTCCCTGTACAAATGAGCTAAAATGTGCACCAATACTTCATCCATTCCACAGGCAAGGAGATTTCACAACAGCTTTGAACAGTTGACACAATCAAAAGCTGAGGTGAAATCCATAAAAGCCAAATATAGGGGGGACTGTTTGGCTATAGTATATTTACCGATATTCAGCAAGCACTGCTCAACTGTGCCGACCCTGTTCCTAAATCCATATTGACAAGGGTACAGGATGGACTTCTCCTCTGCCCACTCCTTAATCCAGTTATACAGAACCCTGCCCATCATTTTTAACTGTAGTATCAAAGAAATGGGCCTGTAGCAACCTGGTTGAAAGCGATCACCCTTTTAAAAAATAGGAACTATGTTAGAGGTTGACCATGAGTTTGGTAATGGAGAACGGGCAAGACCATTGAAAGCATTTAGTATTAGCGGTGCCCAAAAATCAGGGTTATGCTTTATAAGGTCGATTGGCACCCCATCCGGCCAGGGGCTTTCCCCTATACCCTGGAAAGTAGCATCTTCAACCTCACTCAAAGTTAATAACACTTCTTTGCAATCTGGGGCCATGTGGGTTTCACTTTCTGCTTGCATAGCAGCATATATAAATATGTGTGAAGTGTGCCTCCCCAGCTTCACTAGTGTTATTACAGCTATTTGGGGTTGCTACCTGATTCATTCGTCTCATATCTGATACAGCCACCCAAAAACGTTTACTGTTCTTTTAGTTTGCCACCGAGACTAATGAATCCCATTGTTGGTCTAGTACTCATCATATCAATCTCAAACCATCTGTAGATGGTTCAAGGTTTCCTGGTTCATACTCCATTCTAAAATTGGGCTTAGGGGAGAGCATAAATGCTACCTCAATGGGATTATGGTACCCATATTTCGATGGGAGAACTTTACCATACAACAATAATTCCTCCAGGTTAGATGATATGAAAAAATAGTCTATTATAGAGGAACAACCTCTGCCCCTGTAAGTAGGTAGCGGTGGGTCATTTAGGCCTTCTATGTCCATAACATTATGTAGGTCCTGTGAGGCCAAATAAACCATCAACTCTGAGCCCCTAGTATTGGTGCTATTCAGGACATATGTGGAGTCATTTATAACGGCTGCAGTAGAGGTGCTCAGGAGGTTGGCCTGCGAAATAAGCCTTGCATTAAAATCTCCTGCTAGACAAAAGCCTGCCAGTTAACCTTCATCACCGGCATTACTTTGTAGAAATGTGGTATAGTTGAATAGGATGGGAAATTTAGTATTTGGGGTATAAAATCAATACTATAAAAATGTATTAAATGCAAAACCAAATGCCTCTTGTACATCACAACCTGGAAATTTTCATTATGAGTCTCAATTATTTTTGCACACCCCCCTGCAGAAATTTTCACCCAGATGGCCAGGCCACCTGACACCCGCCCCGATCTGGAAGGGGTTGCCAAAGTGCTATGTCGCTTGAAACCATCAATTGATATGTCCTGTGTCACCCATGTTTCCTGAAACATGAGTATATCATACTGTTTTATAAAAAAATAATCAATCGGGTATCGAAATCTTAGATTGCAAGTCAGCCACATTCCAATTCAGTATTTTCAACACAGAATCACCCTGATCCAAGACATTACCTGATCATGGAGGGACATCGGGGTGGGGCTCTCTTTCTGATAGAGTGGATGCTAATACTCCCCTATCTGCGGGTTTGGGCCTCAGTCATTTTAGCCCATCAAGGTCACCTAAGGCGGTGAACCTATTATGATGTACAAAGGGTGTCATAGAAGGTTGACAATTTGGTGAACTTTATGGGACTCGCAACATTTTTGGTTTGTAAAAATAGCCTAATGGAAGGGAACATATTCTGGTGTCATTACAACCAATGACTTCATGCAGTCTCAATTTGTTTCTCATGCTAGATGGTCTGCAAAAGTTCACCACAATATAGTCTCCATCAATATCTTTACTAGAGTGACCAACCCACCCCACCCTCTGCACCATTAGAATCTTGTTAGTGCTCATGGGGTTAAAATGTTTATGTTTAGTAAGCCAGACAACACTTTTATTATGTAACTCCCCCTATGATTCAGTCTGGGTACTGCTAAGAGGGGGTACTCCAACCAGTACTAGAACGTAGGGGCAAGCTGCAGGGGTCAGGTCCAATATGTCTTTATTTTGCTTATGTCAGGTTCTAATTTGAAATTGATTAGGAGCTCTGGTTCCCAGTAGTTCAGAATGCCTTCCATCCATATGGCCCATATGGGAAAAGCTGGCATCTGCCCCAGATGGACCTTGTCTGTTAATGGCAATAGATGACTCCAGAGTTACTACCGGGACATTCAGATTTTTATTGGTGTTTGCTTCACTTATTTAACAGCAGTGTCGATAGTATGTGCCTGTGCAATCATGCCACTTTCAAGGATAGATATCCTACTGGAACTGACCGTTAGACTGTTCTCTATACGTTTTAGCTGATCCATGATTGGTTTCAACTATTCCTCTAAAATAGAGCTGAATTTCCCGTATAAGGTGTCATGATTGATTTAGTCCATGTCCGTGGGATCTAATGTCTGCATCGCCAGGGTTTGATAATTTGTTTGACACCAAGCATAACTTTTGCCCTGCCTCTTGATGTTATTCTTAGCCCTTGTTAGCGATTTCTCAATTCGTTTTTTTTTCCTTTTGACAATAATCTCTGATTCTAACGAGATAATGGAGGGGCTATGAGAGGTTAGAACCTTGTCTGTGACATCCTTTGCAAAATCCTGGGTGTTAAGTAAAATCTGCGATGGGAACAAAGTCCCTGAGGTGCAGAGTCTTGTTGACCTACCTTCAGAGGGGGATGAGTATTCCACACAGTCCTCTGGAATGGGGCAGTGATCTAATGACAGTCTGCGCTCAGCTAGTGTGATTTCATTTGAAATAATCCCTATGACCCCGTTCCAGCATTCTAGCAATGGGCACAGTGGGGCGTGAGGTAACAACTAGCCCTGTGAGTGTCCTTTACGTTTGCCCATATTTGCTACCAAAAGCGTTTCCCGTCGGCAGAGGCTGGGAAAATAAGTAAAATGTTGAAAACAGAAAAGAACAGGCCCAGCCTCGTCCAGCCGCAGACGGGCCCGCCCTGGGTCCCATCTTGGCCCGGGCCGATGCCTGGGCTCGTCCCATGATCATCCCGCGCATCGGGATGCCCCTTAGCGCTTTCTGGCACGATGTAGCTGTGGCCCCAATTCCAGAGCAGCTGGTGGTCTGTGGTTCCTGGGACGCGTAGTCCCTGATGGCAGCAACAGCGTTGTAAAATACTCATGACATTTGTTAATATAGTTTATCATCCATTGGACCACAACATCATCAAAAACATTTGGTCCAAAAATTCCATAGAAGGCGAATGTATACAATCAAAATACAAAAAAGTTATTGTGTCAATGCAGTGTTTAGGGGCTCCTTGACCTTTATTCCACCTTCTTCAGGACCATTAGTTGAATTAAAACCATTGATATTCTCCAGGATTTTATATCATGTATATTGAAAGTGCCATGCATTTATTGTCCTTCATTCACAATAGTATGAACAGTCTGTTTCTTTCCCAATGACGTAAGAAATTAATAGTTAAGAATTTGCAACTCAAATTTCACGTGGCTAAGTCTAGTGTTTCTTTCCTGCCCCGAGCAAGACCGCCACTATAATAATGCAGATCTCAGCAGTCAATAAGTTGCTCCTTAAAGCAGCATTTTCATTGACCTGTCTGTTCGGTGCAGTTCACACAGTTTGTTGTATTTGCTACTTTACAAACGGACACAGATTTTGCAGGCTGCCAATATGGTGCCCTGTGTTTCTTGTTAAAATTAGGGTCCAGCAGGAACACAAACCATTGGCCCTTTTTTTTTTTAAATCAGGACCTATTGCTAGCCTTGATTTATAAATAAATTTGAGCCACTGTTACCGTTACGCTGCATTGACACAATAACTTTTTTTGCATTTTGATTGTATACAATTGTTTTCTATGTTATTTTTTAACCAAATGTTTTTGCTGCTGCATCTAGTCCAAAGGATTATAAACTATATTACAAATATCGCTAGTATTTTATGTGTAATTTATTAAATTTTTATGAGATTCTAAATACTGTGGTTGGAGTATAATTGCCTATTTTTTTTACATCAAAGTTATATCTGTTGTTTTTGTGTTGATAATTAAGCATCCACATAGCAAAAGTCTGGATTTTAACAATAAGTCCAGGGGAAAACTTTTGTATTGGTTTGGCTGAACACTATCCCCTGTGCCTTTATAAAAGGGATTACTCTCTAAATTGTTAATGTTGCAATATTGCAAAACATTGTGTCTAAAATATGTAAATAAGAATGTTTTGCATTTAATGTCTTTGATGAAAATGTGAAAAATAGAAAATAACAATTTTATTAAAAGATTTTATGCTCTCTTGTTTAACTGTTACAATCAAATATATTGATACAAAACAATGCTTGAAGAAAGCTCATAAGAATAATTTTAAAAGTATTTCATAATTGAATAGGGAGAGATGTTCCCAATAGTTCACCAGATCTTTCAAAAGAAGAAGTAAACAAACAGGGGAACATTTCAACATTATGTAAACAGGGTCTCTCATCCATTAGGTAAACTATAACCTAGTTGCTGAACCTAATCAGTCTTGGAAACTGCATGCCTTCTCCTCGGCCCACAGCTGAGCTACTTGCTGACACCATTCACTGGGATGAGGTATCTCACCACTTGTGGTACAAGCGAGGGTATGTGAACGCATTCCTTCGAGGAGAAGGTACAAGATCAGTCCTCACTTTTCAGCGTAAACTATGCTACTGCTCGTAAAGCTGTATCCCTGACAGGATTCAGATAAATATATCCCATTAAAGTGTCTCTACCTTGCTGCTGTACTGTATGGTTACTCTATAACTCAACTCATAGGTATCTGCATGTAGGAAATTGAGTAACTGGTTAGCAACCACAATCTCTCTCAGGGTGAGATGCAAGCAAACAACAAATTAACCTTTGCTCACCCCTCTTGTGGCTTGGCACAAAATCAGTCAGGCTTAACTTAAAGAAAATTTGTAAAGTATTTATGCAGCTCTTCAAACAGTAATAAAGTAAAAACACAACACAAGGAAAATTGTAAACCAATTTATAATTGCAATATAGTAAAAAATGAATAAATTATATGAGAGCAAAATGACAAAAATCCAATCAGCAGGAACAGGAGATAGGTCATTTTAATGTTTTAAGTGAAAATAGTGCCTAGAAGCACAAAATGGAAACTGTGGTAATCTAGTCGCGCTGGACCAGAATTAGGTCACAAGTTAAGGCCAACCATGATGGAGCACAGGCTGGCTAAAGGGACCCAGTTAAGCCCACTGAAAAAAGTACCTTAGATCCTAGTTTGCAGAGCATTGCGGGGATCTGCGCTTAAGGCGCGTAGCACAGCCGAAGTGATGCATTGGTTCCAGGATGCAGCGAGGCTGTGCTGTGAGGGCCTGTGTTGTCATTGAGGATTCCGTCAACGGGATTTGGGATGCAAAGTCTGGTGTCGAGGATGCGGCCTGCAGTTGGGGCGATGCGTTGGTTCCAAAGAGCTGCGAGGTTGGGGTGCAGTTTCTGCGGTCGTCATTGAGGCTGCCATCGATGAGGGATGCGAGGGCTTGCGCCGAGGAAGCATTGCGCAGCAGCAGTTTCAAACGTGATGCAGGCTGCAGCAGCGATGGCATTCTTTGCGATAGGTCCAATCCACTCACCAGTGGAAATGCATCGGTTCTGTTCGAGGTTGTGCTATGAAGCAGAGGAGAGGTGTAGGCTCCACTTGATCCACAGAGGCTGGCAAAGCATATTAAGCCTACTTCCAAGGGTCCAGGACTGGGGTGGCACAACTTGGCAGGGTAAACTCATAGATTGCGGTGCAAAGTTGTTAGAAGCCTGTTATGTCAGGAGACCAGCCAACTAGCCCTTGGAGTCACTCTGGGTTCTGGGTTAAAGAGATGCAGATCCAGTCCTCCTCACCAAGGCAAGAGGGCAGCAGGTCATCAGGGCAGAAGTTCCTTCAGAGCAGCAGCCCAGCAGAGTGGCAGTCCTTGTAGCAGCACAGCAGGCCTTCTTCCACAGGTCCAGAAGTGTACTGAAGTGGTGGTGTCTGAGGTCCAGTATTTATACCAAGCTGTGACTTTGAAGTGGGGGGAGAAGCTTTTAGGGGTTTCCCTTTGAAGTGCCCTAGCATCTTGCCTTCCCTGTCCTGGCTCCAGATTAACTACAGGGGGTATGCAGTCCTTTGTGTGGAGGTCGGACACAGCCTATTTAGGTGAAAGTTTGGGCTGTGCCCAGCTCCTCCCTCCCAGCCTGCCAGTGACGGCCCATCTAGGCGCACCTAAGATCCCAATTGTGTGTGGCTGTCTCGGAGGAATACACAAAGACCAACTGTCCGCTACATCCAGTCATGTAACCAGAGACGGGCTATACGCACTAAATGGATAAGGCTGGAAAATGCCAAATGTCTAAAAGTCACATTTTTCGAATTGCAATTTAAAATTCGACTTCAGCATAAGGTAGGATTTTAAATTGTGATTCCAGAGACACCAAACATGGACTGCTGATCGCATCCCATTTGGAATTTACACTTATGAAATGTAATAAGGCAACTCCAATGTTATCCTATGTGAGAGAAAGGCCTTGCAGTAGTGAAAAACGAGTTTAAGAGTTTTTCACTACCAGGAAATGTAAAACTTAAAAGTACATGTCCTACTTTTAAGTACATTGCACCCTCTCCTCTGTTCTGTCCGGGGCCTACCCTAGGGGTGATTTATATGTATTAAAAAGAAAGGTTTGGGCATGGCAAAATATTTATTATGCCAGTTCGAAATGGTAGATAAAACTGCACACATACAGGCTGCAATGGCAGGTCAAAGACATGTTTTAAAGGGCTAATTAAGTGGGTGACACAATTAGTGCTGGAGACCCACTAGTAGCATTTCATTATCCGGCCCTGGGTACATGTGGTGTCCCTTTACTAGGGACTTAGAAGTAAATTAAATATGCCAATTGAGTATAAGCCAATGTTTCCCAGATTAGAGGAGAGAGCACAAATACTTTAGCACTGGTTAGCAGGTATAAACAGAACAGAGATCTAGGGCCAGCAAAAACAAGGTCGGTAAAAATGGAGGAGGAAGGCAAAAAGTTTGGAGTAAGACCCTAAGGCTGACAGCTATAACAGTTCCCAATTGAAAGTTATCATTTATTAAATGCAATAAGTTAACCCAATGTTATCCTATGCAAGAGGTAGACCTTGCAGTACTGAAAAACAGATTTAAGATTGTTTCACTACCAGGACATGTAAAGGTTCAAAGTACATGTCCAACTTTTTAAATACGCTGCACCCTGCCCTCTGGGTTGTATAGGGTCTACTCTTGGGGTGACATATCTATTAAAAAGGAAGGTTTAGGTCTGGAAAAAAGGTTTCTTTTGCCAGGTTGAAGTGACAATTTAAACTGCACACATCAACTGCAATGGCAGGTCTGAGACATGTTTAAAGGGCTACCTAGGTGGGTGGCACAATCAGTGCTGTAGGCCCACTAGTAGTATTTATTTTGCAGGCCCTGGGTACATGTAGTGCACTTTACTAGGGATGTACAAGAAAATTAAATATGCCAATTGGGTGTACACCAATTTCACCATGTTTAAAGGAGATAGCACAAGCACTTTAGCAGTGCTTAGCAGTAGTAAAGTGTGCAGAGTCCTAAAGTCAGCAAAAAATGAGGTAAAAAATGGAGGATTGAAGGCAAAAAGTTGAGGAAAAACCACACCAAGGACAGCAGGTCCAACACTGCATTAGTAATTCCTTACACCGTTATACTTCATTAGAAAACTTTTTTGCCAAATCTACTCACTAGGCAATAAGAATAGAGGAAGTTCTCTTCTGCAAATGATGTTAACTTCACCTTTGCAATAGTGACCACTGAAATAAAATCATAGATGTGTTTTCAAAACCTTTTTAGGTTTGAGCTTTGAAACAGCTGTAGCTGTCTCGCCCTACTATTGTTATACATATTATGCATAAAAAAAGGGATTTTGGTTAGCAGTTTACTATACTGCCCAGTTAAATTATCATTCTCATTTTGTTCCCACCCACCACAGTCTACTGCATGGGGCAATGGGTAATCCCACTTTTCCTATTCGCTTCCTTTACATTGGGTGACTGCACAAAGCCTGTCCATATTGTTCACATATACCTAAAATAGTTCCTTTCTCTTTTGCGACAGAGGTAGTTCAAAGTATGCTGTTCATTAAATTTCATTTGTACAATACCTGTAAATACCAGATATTTCTTTTGCCTTCAGGTAGGGGGCCCAGTTAAATGAGGTTTATTTTCTGTCTCCCTAAAGTTGTTTTGAAATATTTTAGTGACATTGTAACATTATAGCTGCATGTTATTTGAGTGTGTACTGATGTAGTGATTTATTTGTATATATGATTGCCTCTTTCACAAACTATTATAATGAAATGAAATGAAATGAAATAAGGGATTTGTAAAGCGCACGGATACTCACATAGAGTGTCCCGGCGCTAATCTCTAAAACCAACAGGAAAGACCCCGCCCCACCTGCCATCGTGTTATTGTTGGAACAGCCATGTTTTAAGTTGTCTCCTAAAGGACAGCAAGTCCTGAGTCAATCTGAGATGTAGGGGCAAGTTGTTCCATAGGCAAGCCGCTTGAACCTGAAAGGAACGACCTCCAATCCGAGATCGAGTGAATTTGGGAATCACCATCAGGGATTGTCCCGAGGACCTTAAGACACGTTGAGGCTGATAGCGCTGGATCCTACTTCTCAGGTAAACCGCACCCGTATCGGAGAAGGCACGATAGGCAAGCACCAAAGCCTTAAACTGAATCCTCTTTCTCACCGGGAGCCAGTGCAGTGCTTTCAGGTGGAGCGACATGCGCGTTCTGGGGCTTACCATAAGAATAGCTCTGGCTGCGGCGTTCTGGGCAACCTGCAGCCGATTGAGCAAGTATTCAGGAAGCCCCAGATACAAGATATTTACGTAATCCAACCTGGATGTAATTAAGGCTTGCACTACGATCTTCCGGGATTCAACCGGGAGTAGAGGAAGAAAGTTTTTTACCATTCTAATCAGTCCGATACAAGTGCCAGCAACAGTTTGGATATGGGACTTCATCGATAGACTAGTGTCCAACTTAACTCCCAAGTTTTTTACTGTGCTGACTGGAGCCGCAGGAGGGGACATGTCGCACGGCCACCATAAGCTCCAGTCGACACATGGGGGACATACAAAAAACATAATATACTGCATTGCACAAATCAAAGGCTTGTCATTTAAATAACATCACTAGTAAAATATCATTCATTTTTGTGGCACATTCTTGCAATAAAAAAATGAAAAATATAACCATTGCACCAGTTTGCCAAGTAGGGCCAGAGCTATTTGCCTTGCCAATGCGTGTTCTGAATGGGTTTAATATATCCAGGATTACTATGTCAATATTCCTTGATAGACAAAATAGACAATTTGACACCTGTAAGAAAATGCTGCCTACCAGTTGTAAGAAGCGTGGCTTACCTCTCAGGTAAATAAATGACACCAAACTAGAATGGATGGCCACTAGGATAGCCGGAGAGCACCAGAGTTTGATGTGGGCAGCAGCTGGGCTACGGACAACTTTGGCTTCTAAATTCCTGATGTTCCTGGGCCCGCGTACTATGGATCCTGAGCAACTGTGCCAAGTAACCCTTCAGCACTTGACTTCCAGCTGGGAGTCTGGCAAGCCTCAGCCTCGAGCCCCGGTCACAGGCATAACTCTTGCAGAGATTTGATTTGATTTTTTATAAAGTGCAAACAATTGCCCGGAGGTGTCAAGGCACTGCACACTGACAAGTGATTGGGAAGCAGTAGGGGCTAATACAAGCCTTGCCTAAACAGCCCGATTTTTAATGCCTTCCTCAACCGAATGAGGGTGGTCCCGTTTTTAGTTCAGAGGGCAAGTGATTCCAGTTTTGAGCCGCACAAAGAATTATACTCCTGTCCTCTCAAGTGGTCAGTCTGTGCTTGGGTATTACGAGGTCTTTGGCTGAACTTGATCTTAAAGACCTGCCCGGGAGATACCACCTGAACTTTTCTTTGAGGTACCCCAGGCCAATGCCATCCAATGCTTTAAAGGCTGTGCAGAGTGTAGGAAGCTGGCTCTGTATATACTATACCAAAGTGAGGTATAGTGTGCACAGAGTCCAGTGGAACCCAAAAGGTAAGCAGAGGTAAAGTAGATAGCACCTCACTCTCTATTTGTGGTAGTGTGGTCGAGCAGTAAGGCTTTATCAGAGGACAGTGTTAAGCATTTGTTGTACACACTCAGTCAGCAAATGAATTTACACACTCAAAGACTGAACTTCAGACCAATTATTTTTGTATAAAAATATTCTTTTAGTTATTTTATTTTCTAGAACCAAGCAAGCCTGGCACAGGTAAGCAATAAATACTTTACAGTAGTAATGCAGTTTGTAAACAGTTTGAATTGCAATTGTAAATGTACTTTGATTTGATTACAGTAGGGTTACTGTTAATGTAATGCTTTCTAGAATACAGTACATATACTTTGTATAGGATTTTTAGTAAAATATCATGTAAGTTACTTTTCCGATTACTTTTCTTACACAGTGCAGTACACCTGGATACTGCACTGGGACATTTCCTGTAAACAGGTAAGTAAAAGCGTTTTGGTTATTTAGTTATAGTTTTAAAGGATTTCTTAGCTTTTTCAACTCCACACTTAGAAACTTTTCATAGAAAAACAGTCAATGTTATCCTATGGAGGAAAATAGTTTTATCGGTTCACAGGTAAGTACTTTGTTGTGGGAGTTGGTATTCTGGGGTTAGACTCAGGGGTCCCCCAGGGTCAAGGATGCACTCTTGTTACACTCACAGCGAAACTAGGGCGGCCGAGTGCAGAGTGCTGAGGCCCAATGCTATCCAAAGGGGGATAGGGGACCTCCGGTTGGTGGCTGCTGACGAGCAGGCCACTGGGTTGTGGGAGCAAAGCTCCTGGACTTAAGCTCAGGGCAAATGGGGGTTTAGGCCAGCACAAAAGATGCACCCTCAGCGGCACTGGGGCGGCCGGGTGCAGAGTGCTGTTTTGGCATCGGGTGCCCTGTAGCTTTCAATGGGGAGTCTCCGGTTTGCAAAAGCACTGCAGGTTCGGGGACAAAGGTCTTCTGGGCGCGACCACCACTTGGAGAGGTAAGTTGGGATTTTGGGGGTTGGTTAGGCACCGTCGGTTGGGCCACCCAAGGCCGTGGGGCGTCGGGTGCAGGGGTGCCTTTTAGGGTCGGATCTTCTTACCAGCTCCTTGTCGTGGTTGGGGGGACCTTCCGGTTTGAGGCTGCAGGCGTTGGCTGGAGGCTTGAGGCAGGTCAGGGGTCACCAGATCTCGGGTCAGGATCACCAGGGGGACCTCCTCTTGGTGCTGTGCCACTCGAACTCGGGGCGTGGGCGTTGGGTGCATAGTGGTGCAGAACTGCGGATCCTTGCGGAGCTGGAGTCTGTTGTTTGAACAAATCCGGTGTTCACGGGAGACAGAGTCTTTGGGATTGAAGGCAGGCAGGTCCTCCGGGTTTCTCGAGGTTGCTGGCTGCAGGACACACTGGGATTTTGCTGGAGCAGGTTCGAGGTGGGGACATGCCAAGTCAGTGGGCGTCCTCCTCTTGTTAGCTTCTGCACGGCTGTTCGGTCCTTCTTCTTCTTTTCTTCTTGTAGTTTCTTGTCTGAGGAAGCAAGTTTCAGGGGTGCCCCTAAATACTAGATTTAGGGGTGTTACAGGTAGGTAAAAGGTAGGTAAAAGGTTGGGACCAATGGGTCCCTTCCCTGGGGTGGGTACACCCCCTATTATGCCACCCTCCTGTGGGAGGGTGGCATAACCCTTTCCCTGGTTGGCTGGGTCCCCCCATCTGCAAGATGGCAGGGACTGAGAGCTGTGCTTCACCTCACCTCCCCCACCTGAGGGGTGGAGTTGGCAGAGGTGGGCACACCTCTCTTCCTCACTTGTTTTTCCCGCTGGTTCTCCGGCCCAAAGTGGGGGTCAGAACCAGTGGGGACAAGTTGCTGACAGCAACAAGTGGCCTGGGGAAGCTCACAAAGGCGGCAATCCTTTGAAGCTTCCCCTTTGTGGACCCTGCCCATCCTGGGGGAGGAGGCTTGGCACCTCGTCCCAGGATGTGCATTGTTTCAGGCCCCGAGAGCAGCAGGCTCTCGACCCAGGGGTCCAGAAACATGTCTGGTGGTGGCAGCTGAAAGCAGCCACTCAGCCTGGACACTAGTGGTAGGTCGTTTTTCAGGGGGCATCTCTAAGATGCCCTCTGTGTGCACTTTTCATTAAATCCCACACTGGCATCAGTGTGGGTTTAATGTGCTGAGAAGTTTGATACCAAACTTCTCAGTTTTCAGTGCAGCCATTATGGTGCTGTGGAGTTCGTAATGACAAACTCCCAGCACCATATACTCTTAATGGCAGCACTGCACTTACAATGTCTAAGAATGGACTTAGACACTGTAGGGGTACAGGGCTCATGCACCTGTACCCTCACCACTGGTATAGGGCACCCAGCTAGAGGGGTGACTGATCTATGCCAGGGCAGTGGGTTGTAGGCATGACACACAGGGATATGTGCCATGTCGACTCTTCACTTTGTTCTGCACCAAGACACATAGCCTGCAAAAGGCAGTGTGTGAGTGTAATGGTACAGGGCCTCTAAGGGTGGCACAATAAGTGCTGCAGCCCTTAGAGGTCTTCCCTGGTCACAGTGCCCTGGGTACCTTTGGTACCATTTACCCGGGGCTGACCTGTGACTAGAGATAACAATTGGGTTTTGTTTTTAATGCAGGTGCCCAGGGCACACTCAGTAAAAGCACATCAGCAGTTCAGCAAACAGTGGGGGCTACCATGCAGAAAGAGGGCACTTTCTCACACTCTGGGGCCGATTCTGATGCGGGTTGGAAAAGCTTCCCGACCGAATCGGTTGGGAAATGCTGTCCGACCCACTCAGATCGGGAAAGTCTGACCGGCGGAGTAGGATGCATCCGGATGCTTCCAGATACGATTTGGTTGAACTCCCATTGACTTCAATGGGAACATTTGTTCCTAACCGCATCATAATTGGGCCCTCGGTCGGGAAGACACGTTCCCGATCCGATTTGGAAGGAGCAAATGCCGTTAGGAGGCCTTCCTAACCGCATCAGAATCAGGCCCTCGGTCGGGAAGCTTTTCCAACCCGCATCAGAATCGGGCCCAGAGTCTCTTAAAAATGATCCGTTTTCTAACTGGCAGCCAATGTAAACTGTAAATGACTGGGGAGGCTGAAGCCAATGTTGGCATGTTCATCAACAGTCTTGCCATTGAGTTTTGCAAAATTTGCAATTTATTTAGTGATTCTTTGGGCAGATTGTGATAGAGCAGTGGTCTATCCTAGATAGCACTAGTACAATGACAACGGTTTTAAGCACGTCGATAGGTAGAAATTGAGCAATTTTCTTTACCATCTGTAGCATAAAAAAGGCAGTGGATATAACTTTGTTCACCTGTTCTTTACATGTCAGATGGTCATCAATCATGACTCCTAGGTTTTTTACCTTCTGAACCAGTTTTGGAAGGGGACCTAATTCCTCTGGCCACCATTTCGGGGACCAAAAAGTAGGATTTTTCCAAAGAGAATAACTTCAGTTTTGGAGGAATTGAGTTTAAGACAATTTTGGTCCATCCAAGCTCCAACAGCACTCATGCAGCTGCTGACGGTCTTACTCATATCGGGGATGTGTTTGATAAAGAAACCACAATCTGGGTGTCATTGGCGTAGGAAACCAGTGACAACCTAAATGATTTAATGAGTGCTGCTAAGGCGGTAACATAAAGGTTGAACAAAGTGGGGACTAAAGATGAGCCCGGGGGACTCAACATGGCAACCCAAAGGGTTCAGAGATTAAATCTTTAAAAGAGACCAATGGAATGCGTTGAATGCCCCACCAGTCTGGCTGCTTCGCAGTTGACAATATTGGGGACATTGAGTTCCTACTCTTAAATTCCATTTCCAGACACCAATTGTGAAGTTTGTGTAGGTGGTCTGCTATCTTTTGAAGTGCCCTTTCCTCTGCCCCGCCCTAACTCCATAAAGCAATCTGTCACAGCAGGAGCGACTCCAAATCCAAAAACCCCACAACACACCATGGAAAGGAACAGAAGTTCACACCTGGATGTTAGCCACAGTGATATGTGTATCAAAAGTTACCTCAGGGCCTCGGCCCTACGTTATAATTCTCTTAAGGATCCCCTTTCCAGTGACCTCTATCTGAATCAAAGAACACCCTTTCAAGTGTGCTGGGAAGTCTGGATCTCCTTCATTAGATGTGTCCCACCCAGCTCACAGGAATGCAGCAATCCACAATTCTGTCTCGCGGTATTACTCTACCACCACATGCTTATCCATTCAGCCCTGGGCCTCCCAAAGTGGAACCCAGAATCTTCTATGTATTGTACCATTTACAGGCACACATACACCCAGGACATGCATACAACGCACACACACTTCTCAGCATTACATACTAACTTGATGTAGTCCAAGGGTGAGATAAGCACACATCAGTGGAACTTCACATGAGTGAGCCTGTAGGCCTCACTCCAGTGACACAGGTAGGAAAAACCTGTTAACTTCTACTGAACACTACATGGCATGCTGCCACTTATTTATTTATTTGAAGAGTTTTATATAGCGCTGGCTAGACCCGGAGGTATCAGAGCGCTTTACATAAGGTCAACATTTTTACAAATTTAGCATCAGATTACAAGGAAGAAACATGGGATAGAGAAAAACAGCATTACATAGTTACATCCATTACTAGATCATTAAATAGCAACCACTGCACTTGTGCTGTTTATCTCCTAGCAAAGGCAGGAGCATTTCAGCACTATGAGGGTATCCTTTAGGCGCATCTCCCGGTCCAAAAAGACCGCAATTCATGACACAGGCCTACATCATGGCAAACACGCATGATTCATGTTCGTGCATGCCTGCAAAAATTTGCACCAGGGATCCAGACATAGTTGTAGCTGTGGCACTCAGGGGAGGGATGCACATTTGTCAGCATGCAATGGACTTTTCTGTCTAAACACACACACATACATACACTCACTCGTTCTCTTCCCCTTTATCCCACTGTCATACCTACAGACAGGACTTCGCTCCACCTATTAGATGTTACATTACCTTTAAACAGCTCCATTTGCTCCAGTAATTGAAAGAGCAAGAAGGGTCACACAGACCTTAAACAATCTCACTGATCGTACAAGCACAACTGCAGAGAGTTTACTTAATGCTAAGTCAACTTAAATAACCCAAGCCCTGCTAGCACACTCTGAGAGCTCCTGGTGGTGCTTCTGTCCCACATCAAGAAGCCACCGAAATTACTGATGCCCTTTAACAATCTGAGGTCCAGGCGGGAAAAAATAATATAAAAAAAGACTTCAACCTGACAATCGCCACAACAGAAATAACAATACACTCAAACTCAATAAAGCTACTTTCTAATGCAATATTTGTAATTGTAAAAAAAAGTTAGAAGAAGAACAACAAATATTGTGATTATAAAATACAGTGGCACTTTTTGGAATTCAAACATTCGGGCAGTAAATCCTAATATTGAATAGATAACTGTAATGGGTGGGGAAATCTGGGTTTATGTGCTACAGTTGTCAGGGCCCAGTCTTAGTGGTGGCACGTTCCTCACAAATGGCTACACCCAAAAGCCATTATAGGGTAAGTCTAAAGAAGGATGTAGGATTGTGCCTTTTCAAATTCGGATGTATTTATGCTGAATGATTTCCAAGCGTTCTTTGGTGATTTTCAAATCCATAGTATTTATTTGTATTCTCATGCGTAGGACAAAAACAAAGTAAAGAAACAGCCGACACGTGTTTCGCCTATATGGCCCATCGGCTGAGGGCTTTTTCAAGGCTGAAAAGGGGTAGATATAAAAGAAAAGGGTTTATTGAGGTTTGGGGGGCAGGGAAAATGCACATATGAGAGAGTAGTTTAGATATGGGGAATAGTAGTTAGGTAAAAATGAAATTGGAATATGGTTTGAGGAAAAGTGGGAAGAGAGAGTAGTTTAAATACGCTACAGGCTAAAGAAGACATAAACATAAAAGAAAGAATAGGGATAGTAAAGGGAAGAACACAGATGAATACACAATTGCTTATATATTTACAGTTCATTAATGAAAACAAGGGCGAGTGGGATAGCTGACAAAAGATTTTACACAGCGGTGGGATATTTAACACTGTATTATCTACAATACATTGTGCGATGTTTAACAGGACTGTATGTCAACAAAAGGAGGGATGCAAAGGGCTTGATGAAGGTCTAACGTACATGCCCTAAATTAAGCCAAGAGACAGAAAGGTACGGAGTTCCTTAGGTGGGATATTGGTCACCTTGTGTATACTCTAGGTAGTGAGGAGGTGGGGAATACCTCCTATCGGAACTGGGACCCTCACACACCCAGCAAGCTAGGTGTCATGCTTCATCATATGGGTCTGCTCCTCGTCGGGCCAGCGCTGCAATGCTCGACGGGCACCCATAAAGGGGCTCTTTATCGGAGATCTTTTGTTCCTCGCTGTATAGGTGCCGTGGGTGTGAGGGGCCTAGGTACGTGTAGATGTGGGATGTGAATATAAAACAGGTAAAGGAAGCCTCTATGATGAATTTTATTCTGTAAGGGTCCCAACCTGATTAAAAGAAATGGAGGGGGGCGAATGTTTTGTTGTAATGTGACAAAAATGTTCGCTCAACCCCTAGATGAACAACATGTTTCTCGCCTCAATAAGTCACGAAAGTGATCAGCTGGCGATTCTTCAGGACCGAGTGAATAATAAAAACTATCTACAGTGGGTGGCAAGGTGCAACGCTACCTACCAATTGCTCTACCCGTGGGTCATTACCCCGAGAAAAGGCAGCCAACCTAGAGTACAAAAAAGAAAATTAAAAAACCATAACATGGTAGTGGGAAATGATCCCAGTTGAATTCAATCGATGTGTCTCAATTTTCACATTCATGAGTCAAACATATATTAAAAAACACACAGTGCTATCATGCAAACCATTCAAGCTCTGTGTATACTTCTGTACAATACCCCTGTGTATACATGCTAAAAAAGGTGTGACTTATTGGGCCGTAGTGGTGAGTGGACATAAGCTCACCTCTTCCAGGTATCTAATTCTGCCTCATCAGTTAGCAGCGAAGTATGGGGACACTCAATGTAGTGTCTCTGTATGAAATGAGACATAAAATACCAGATCATAATCATAGGCTCTATGTACACTAGTTCGATGCTCACTTACTAGTCCTGGTGCACTAGGTTGTAAGGAGCAGAAGGTCCGGGTCAGGGTGGTTGTAGCCTGCAGTTATGACCCCAAACCAATGACAAGATCAATTTACTGGTGCTCACACTGGGCTGGTGTTACTGGTTGCGCCGCACGCTGTGCCCCAAAAATGGATGCTCGCAGAGCTGCTCCGGTAAAGTGGCACAGCGTAAGCGCCCCCAGGGGCCCTGCCGCGTAATGGGCTAATACCATAAGGAAAGAGTGTCCGCTTAAAGCTCAGTGGCTTAAGGCTCGCAGCGCCTGATCCCGGTACCTCTTACCTCCATTAGTCGCCAGTGTCAGAATGAGCCTCCAACAGGATGTGCATACTCACCTGCTCCCGCTCAGAGCCTCGTGGCTGACCTACCCGCTCCGCTGCAACCAGGAAGGTATCGTGTCACAGCAGGAACCTGTTTAAATACCTGCCACGGAGACAGCAGAGCGGGTGAAGTGGCCACAGCTGGGATCAAAAACGGAATCACCGGTTGGTGAAAAAGTGATGTCATTGTAGACAGAATCATGGCGGCCATCTTGGAGTGTGTTATTTATTGTTAATCACAGCCAAATCGGTATGGGGATAGTGCGTGGCTGCTGCTATCTAACTATAGAGTTCAAAAAGGTGGGAGATGCAGTGTGTGGAGATATTTGACACTGCATGGGATACCTCATTAGGTTCCGAAAGATTCGGTAACGGTCAAAGTGAAATCACGTAGTAGTAGAAACATGATGTCCTTGTTGACAGAATCATGGCGGCCATCTTGGAGTGTGTTATTTATTGTTAATCACAGCCAAATCGGTATGGGGATAGTGCGTGGCTGCTGCTATCTAACTATAGAGTTCAAAAAGGTGGGAGATGCAGTGTGTGGAGATATTTGACACTGCATGGGGTACCTCATTAGGTTCCGAAAGATTCGGTAACGGTCAAAGTGAAATCACGTAGTAGTAGAAACATGATGTCCTTGTTGACGGAATCATGGCGGCCATTTTGAAGTGTGTTTAAGTTAATCATGGCCATGTTGGTATGAGGGTTGTATCGGAGCATGGAAGCTGCCTTGTAACTATAGTAGTGCAACAGGTAATAGATGCAGTATATGAATATAGTCAACACTGCCTAAGGTGCCTCCTTAAGGTCCCAGATGGTTCAGTGGCGGTGGAACCTCTTAAGGAACAATAGTTGTCATCATGTAGTGTATATTAAGCTCCCATTGCATGCTGTAGGTAAGGATCATGTATTAATTAATGGTGCTCCAAGGGATGTCATCATTCAGGCCACTATTGGCTGAGTCAAGACGAAACACCCACCTTTGTTCAATCCTGAACCGGGCTGTATGTGTTATTTGTTGATGTGCCTCGAGGACTACCCAACGTAGACTTTCTGGGGGATGTCTCAGTTCTGTAAAATGGGTATATAGTTTGGTGTTTGTCTTGAGGCAACGAATACTGCTTTTATGTTCAGTTATTCTGGTTTTAATGGCCCTCATGGTCATACCGATGTATCTTTTCTCGCAGGGGCATGTCAACAGGTACACACAACGTGGTGTGTTACAATTCGTGTGTTTAGTGATCGTCCATGTGAATGTGTCAGACAATGCCAGTTCTTTAGTGTGTTTTGTCTGTGGACAAACGGTACATGAACCGCAAGGGTAGTGTCCTATGACAGGGGGAGATCCCACAGTTGTCTCTGGTTTGAACTGTTTCTGTTTTTGGGTCTCGTATGTATTAACATGTCTTTTAGGTTGTTTGTACGCTTGAACGCAAACCTAGGTTTCGGTATTGTCAGTGTGCCTGTGTTCAAGATCTCCCAATGTTTATTCACAGCCTTCTTGATCAGGTTAGATCTAGGTGTGTATGTGGTTACACAGGTCACAGTGTTGGAGGGTTCTTTTACATGTACCTCTAGAAGGCTTTCGCGATGGTTATTTCTCGCTCGTTTCATGCAAGAATTAATTTGTTTTTTAGGGTATTGTCTTTTTAGTAAGTTATCTGACAGTGTCTCAGCTTCAGTTTTGTAGTCATTTATTGAACTACAATTCCTCCTAATCCGTAAAAATTGGCTGAAGGGTAGATTATTTTTCAGAGTCTTTGGATGAAAACTGCTATATAACAGCAAGCTGTTCCTATCAGTAGGCTTTTTAAACATAGTAGTAGTTAGTTTGCCCTCTTGCAATCTGATGGTGAGATCCAAGAAAGCGATTTCAGTTGGTGAAATTGTATGGGTGAACCTCAAGTACTGGTTCTTAGTATTGAACCACCCACAGAATTCATTGCATGTCTGTATGTCCCCTTGCCAGAAGATCAGTATGTTGTCTGTAAACCTCTTCCACAGTCTCAGGTTAACTCCGAAGGGGTTGCTGGCATGTCGGATTATCTCTTGCTCAAATGCCGCCATGTATAGACAAGCTACACTAGGAGCAAAGGTACTCCCCATCGAAGTACCCTGAGACTGATGGAAGAGTTGGTTGTTAAACTCGAAGAAATTCTCTGTTAGTGCTAAGGTGGCACATTGCATAATGAATGGGATGGGAGTCGGTGCCACCCATTCAGTTTCCATTAGTGCAGTTTCTATCACTGTCAGTGTCTCTCTCTGTGGGATATTGGTATACAATTGCTCAACATCCAGGGTGATCAGGAGGTTGATATCAGTGGTGTTTTCCAATTCCCCCATGATACGTAAGATATCAGTGGTGTCCCTGATGTATGAGGGAGTCTGTTTGACCAGAGGTTGCAGGAAAAAGTCACAGAATTGCGACAGGGGTTCTAGCAGAGAACCGATCCCTGAGACTATGGGTCTGCCCGGGACTGGGGTGGTCCCCTTATGTATTTTCGGCAGAGTGTAGAAATAGGGGTCTTTTAATCAGGTTGGGACCCTTACAGAATAAAATTCATCATAGAGGCTTCCTTTACCTGTTTTACATTCACATCCCACATCTACACGTACCTAGGCCCCTCACACCCATGGCACCTATACAGCGAGGAACAAAGATCTCCGATAAAGAGCCCCTTTATGGGTGCCCGTCGAGCATTGCAGCGCTGGCCCGACGAGGAGCAGACCCATATGATGAAGCATGACACCTAGCTTGCTTGGTGTGTGAGGATCCCAGTTCCGATAGGAGGTATTCCCCACCTCCTCACTACCTAGAGTATACACAAGGTGACCAATATCCCACCTAAGGAACTCCGTACCTTTCTGTCTCTTAACAGGACTGTATGCAATAAACAGTGACATGTTTAACACAGGGGCGCGTGTATAATATTAATTCCAGGAGTGCATATTGAGGATGGTTAGATATTTTCTCTAGAGGCTTATTGAACATATGGGATCTCATTACGAGTTGCCGAGAGTGGTATCGTCAAGGGAGAGGGGGGAATACCGCAAATGCAAGTGGCCTGATGTTTCTCGACCTGGTATTCCCCAGTTTGTAAACACAGGGCCCTGTTTAGTGGGTCCAAATCCCTCCCTACCTGGAGAAACTATGGGCAGAGGCGGAAGGCAGAAGCGCAGCCTGGCCATTGCCCACAGAATTGCCCTGCTATGTCCTTCGTGAGCCCCACCAACCCTGACCCGTCGTAGTACACCCTACTGACATTTACTACGTCGTTCGGGCAGGTAGTACAAGCAGCAGTAAAGGGATTATTATTGAGCCCAGAATCGGGAAAGAAATGTCAAAAAGGATTTGCTATTTCTTTCGCCATTTGTGGTAAATACCTTGCAGTTTCCATTATTTGGCGCACGGATACGAGCTGAATTTGGAGAGTCCGTCCACCGACCCTCTGTGTCCTTCCGCTAATTAACGGGCTGCTTGTAATGAAGCCCATAGTTGAAGTGTTTCATAGATGGATAGTGGAATATTTATACTATCAGCACAATTATTATAATTAACTTTGAAATATATTATGAAATATAATTCAAAGAACCAAAAGGTAAATCATGCATTACTAATTTCACTGTGAAATAAAGTCCATTGCCTCAGCCTGTATAACTAGATATAGAGTTTTGTAGATGACGAAATCGTCTCACGGGAACGATAAAAGACAAGTTAATGTATTCATGTTGATGCTCATTTACAATTGTTCGGGAAAGTCACCCTCAATATAATTAATAATTCCACCCGTCTACTTGATTGATTTTATGTTTATTTGAAAAACGCTGAAGTAAGTCTGAACGACAGCACAATTACTCCCTGCGAAGATTGTTGCAGCAGCAGGGGTTGAGATGGGATATCATGAAGTTGTAATGATTCCTACACAAATAAATAAACATTCATATATTAAACAAAGCAGAGTGGCAAAAAATAGGCAACCATTAGTAGGTATTCAGTCAGATAATTGCACGGGTAAGGGTGTGGCTATCAATAGTGCAGCAGGCGCAGTGGTACCGGGACCGACGGGTGTTGGGGGCCCAGTGTGCACTATTTATTGCTGTGTTTCACTGGCCAGGTAGTGGGCTGGGTCCTAAATTCTCAAAGGGGCTTATTTACAAGCCACTTGCTCCGCCGGTGCCTCACTTTTAAAATGGGAAAAAGTGACGTAACGGGGGCGCAAGGTGCTTGTAAATAAGCCCCTCTGACAGCACCAATACTCCTGCCACTGTTGATATGCATGGACATCATCTCATGGAACAGGCGCTCAGTTGCTGAAACATTGGGACTGATTTACTAAGAATCGTGCAATGAAACCCTGTGCAAATCTCAGTTGCGTTGCATTGCACAAATAAAGGGGCAGATTTACAATAAACTAACACAGCACGGTGCAGCGAGTCCCTCCCATCCCTTGGCCGTCCGCCGGGTAAGCGGTAGGGCGGGAAACAGCGAGACGGGCAGCAAACAAGAGGCCACACCGTGGGCGGGGGATGGTATATGTACCCCCTGTCCTACGCCCACCACGGCCGGAAGTGATGCGGCCGACTGGCCCATCTGGCCACTAGGCCGGGGAACTCTACTCCCTGACGCGAGTGCCTTCCTGTGGCACTAAGGCGGCCGCCCTCTTAGGAGGGTCCCCTTCGTGGACCACGGGCACCCCACATAGTGCCAATATTGCCAACACTCCTCAGTTCTCGTACAGCAAAATACATAAATAAACCACACGACACCTTGTTAGTGGAGAAAATTGCTGCAGGTGTATTTGTATCACAAATATGCCAACATGGTGGGTTATCTTACGGGCGATCCCAGGGCAGGCAAGCCCCCCTACGCCGCCTGCCCGCCTGACAAGCCAAATTACACCGTGGCCGTAGCCAATCGGTGGTTACCAATTTTGGGAGGGGCCACCTCTCCCATCCGTGGACCCCAGTCCACGCCCTTACTCACGCCCCCAAAGGGGGGCGGAGCGTTTCAGGCAGCCCCCGGTTGCTCAGGCCCACAACCGCCCGTAGGACTAGCAGGCGCCGTCGCTCTTCCAGGGGACAACGCTAGGACATCCCTGGGTATACTTGGCTTTGCACCCTTGTTGTGCTGCTGCATAGAGTACCCTTCTGTACCTTACAGCCTCTGGATCGCCCTGTAACTCCTCCACAGCTCTGGGGGTGGCCACCGTCGCAACCAGGGCCCCCCACCAAGGTAGGCATTCCTATTTACATCCAGCTGCTTCCAAGCACTCCCCAAGGTCCAGCAAGAATAAGTCCATGCCCACCCTTGAAAGGTGAACCCCATCCACCTCCCAGCATCCAGTAGCCTTGGCGTGAAGTAAACCATGTCTGATAAAGCCAAATCCCCTTTGCTCTGTGAATTTATGCATAGCGCTGTTCACTCTCCTGCGTGAGATCTCAATGGCGTCCCCGGATCGGGCTCCTCACCACACTAGGCGTGGTGTTATTTCAGACCACCACAGTTCACATGCCCCCAGCTGATTGCTCAACTGACACATAGTGACCCTCATATCCTGGAGCAGTCCCCTCCTCCCCAGTGCAGTCAGGTCATTCCCTCCCAGGTGTATGACCAGGATATGAGGTGGAGCGATACACCCCCAAGTCTATGCTGCAGTTTCCTCAGCAGCTCGTTCCAGCGCAAACCCGGGTAACCCAGCCACGTTATTTCGGTGGCGGAGAAGCCATGACACCACTTCCTGTTCTCAGCCCACCGTGCCACTCTAGCGACGCTCGAATGGCCAATCACCCAGACCTTGGTTCCTGACAAATAAAGAAATGTTGTGTTTGCAAACCATATTTTATTGCATAAGATACACACTACTAGTCTACATTGCACAACAAACACACATCACTGTAAAATTCTTGGCACAGGGGCCAAACTGTACACCCTTGTTCATATAGATGCTGGTCTAAACACTGGGTCATGGAGTCCTCTAGTCACTCCCCTCCGCTCAAGGTCTTATATATCTCTTGTACCATTGAGACTCCCGGCGCCCCACCTGCCTTATTCGCTCGGCTGGCATCCCTGATAAGAAGGCTGTGGTTGCCGCCCCGATCCTGAAGGAGTGGCTACTGAATCTCTTCCCCACACCTGCATGGCCTGACAACTGTAAGCACGCCTGCATAATGTGATCTACTTGAAACTTCGTGGCTGGGGACCTGTCCTCATGCACGAGGAGGTACCCATCAATCCCAGGGCGGAGGGCCAGATAGGCAGTGACCAGGAGCAGTGGACAATACCTTGCGTCGCCCAGCCCCTGTAACAGGACCACTCTCCCTTCCCCTGCCTGGTCCATTTTAGACTATCTCACCACTATCCTGAGACATGACCTGCAAATGGTAACATCCTTAACATTCAAGGCCATGCCCGATGTGTCCTGCTTAGATCTGGCCACTAGCTCCCCAATCCTAAAGGCCCCGAAAAAGGCCAGCGCAAAACTAGCCGCAAATAGGGATGCTTCATAAAGCGAGCGGGTGGCCCTGGGCAGGCAGTCCAGCATCCCTTGCAAAATCGTATAGTCGATGGGGGACCTATTGTCCGGGGACTGCGGTTCACTCCTCGCCCATCCCTTGAGAGCCGCCCTGATTAAAAAAGATTTGGTGGGGTCACTCTGTCCCCTCAACCTGGCGTGATGACTGATGGCAGACAAATGCCTCATAATCCAAGGGTGGGATTTCCCGCCATCCTTGGCCCACAGGATAAACTTTTGTACTCTGAGTTCCAAAGGTGACACCTCATCCTCCCAGGCTCCCAATGTCGCACAGAATCTGCCCACACAAGCCCTATATCGCTTCACAGTCCTTGGCGCCAGAGACAGCTCACCCAGACCCCTCAGTCGCTGCTCCACTTCAGAAGAAACCAAAGGTGTTGTGGGAAAGGGGTCATCTCCTCTCTCGCTCTCGGCCACGCCTCCCGGAACCGGCGCCACTGAAAACGAGAGAGAGCGTCAGCCGCCACGTTCTGCACCCCTTGAATGTGGCGAGCCCTGCAGTCCACATTGTTTCTCAGGCATGCCCTCACTAGTTCCCTCAAAAGGCACAGCACCAGTGGGCAGCTCGCCGAGTGTGAGTTGATCGCTTGAACAACCGCTAGGTTGCCTGACCAGAACAAGACCCTCTTCACTGCCAGCACTCCAGGCCACAGGTGGAAAGCTATCACTATGGGGAAAAGTTCTAACAGTGATATTGGTAGTGATCTTCCTCTTCTGCCAAGAGTTAGGCCACTTCTCGGCGCACCACTCCCTGTCCAGGATAACCCCGAACCCTTCCCTTCCAGCCGCGTCTGTGAACAATGACAATTCTGCGCTGCTAGCCCAAGGTGCACGCCAGATCACTGACCCATTGAAGTTTTCTAGGAAGTCCGCACACATCTGCAGGTCCTCTCTCATGCCCCTGCTCAGTTTCACCATGTGGTGCTTTCTTTTAACCAAAGCCGTGGCTCTGGCCAGCCTGCGCGCAAAGACCCTCCCTGCGGGGATGACCCTGGCAGCAAAGTTGAGTTTCCCAAGGAGGCTCTGAATGAAGGCCAAAGGGGCCTTGTCTCTCCCTACAGCTAGCCGAATCTGCTGGCCCAGGTCTTGTACCTTGTCCGGGGGCAGCCTGCATTCACCTGCTACAGTGTCCAGTTCAATACCTAAGAAAGATAGCACCTGCGCAGGGCCCTCTGTCTTCCCGGGTGCCAACGGGACCCCCAGGTGATCAGCCAGGGTCTGAAAGTCAGTGAGGGCCTTAGTGCAGTCCTGCGTGCCAACCCGCCCGATGAAAAGGAAATCATCCAGATAGTGGGTCACCCCTTCCACCCCAAAGGTATCTTGTAGAGCCCACTGTAGGAAGGAACTGAAGGCCTCAAAATAAGCACAAGAGACCGCGCACCCCATGGGCATGCATTTGTCAAAAAAGTACCAGCCGTCTAGCTTGAAACCCAGTAGGTGTTGGCTGCTTGGGTGAACTGGTAGCAGGCGGAATGCAGATTTAATGTCCGCCTTCGCTAACCAGGCCCCCTTGCCCGCCCTCCTGACTAAGTCCAGAGCCACATCCAGGGTACAATAAGACACTGAGCAAGTTCCTCTTTCAGCCCATGGTTGACTGAGTCCCCTTCAGGGTAGGATAGGTGGTGAATAAGTCTGAAAGCCCCAGGCTCCTTTTTCGGCACCACCCCCAACGGGGACACCACAAAATTGTCCAGTGGGGGGTCCCGGAACGGCCCTGCCACTCTCCCCATTGCCAATTCTTTTGTGACTTTGGCCTGCACGACTGCTGGTAGGTCCCTGGCTGACTTGAGGTTGTTCGCCTCCCTGCTTGTCAGGGGGCCCACATAGGGGATCACGAAACCTTCAGAGAAACCCCCCAACAATAAAGCCCCGTCATCCTTGTTAGGATACTGTCTGAGGAGGGGGAGGATGTTATTCATGTTGACTGGCGATGGCCCTCTGACTGCGCGGGGAGCTAGCGTGCAGGGTATTGCAAGAAGGTCGCTAAATTGTGGTGGTGTGACAAGTACGGTAGATGCGCAGCGCAGGGGGTCACGTGTGGGGATGGAAGATGTTTCTGCCTTAGTCACTGCTGCCTCAATTGTCCTGCTTGCCGGTGGCCGCCGGTTTCCTATCCTGCTTCTGTTGACAAGAGGTCGAGGGGTGTTGGCCACCGCAGTTGCTGCAGGCATGCTGGAACTTACACCTGCTCCCCCATGAGCATGCCCCCGCATTAAAGAGGTTACAAGTTCCGGGTGACATCCTCCTAAACCCCCCTCTCTGTCCCCCCCCCTGCGCGCCCACCGAAAGGGCTGTTTGAAAGCCCTCGAGGTTGTCTGGAGGTGACCTGTGTCCGGGTGGGGCCCCCCCTGCTCCTTAGGCTGCGTCCCTGTGCTCTGCGCCGCGCGTGCCCCCATATGATCCATCCATAGCTGGACCTCCTTTTGTTCCCACCCCATCTCTGGGCATTTTGCCATCTTCTTCCTAAATTCACAGTCATAATTCAACCAACCTGATCCACCCCACTTTTGTGCTTCCGTGTGGATCAACCTAGTGTATTGCACCAGCGCCGGCCCTTGCTCAGGGAATTTCTCCATGATCACAGATTGCATTATAGAAAATGCCACGAGCCAGTTGCCAATGGACTTCTCCGGCCATGCCTGATACTTAATTTTCTTATCTTCTTCCTTCGCCCCAACCTTACGAGCGTCCAGGCCCTCTTGGCCAAGCATGAGCAGTGAAAAATATCTAGAAAATCGCGCCTCCAGATGACCTCCTTGACAGCCAACGGAACCTCCCAGGACAAGGAGCAACGACCTGACAGGAGCGGCGCATTGGTAACTGGCGTGGGCACAGGTTGCACCACCAGGGGATGCGGTGGTAGAATGCTAGCTGCTGTACCAGGGGGGGTTGCTGTGGTAGGAGCGGCTGGAGGAGCGCTGGGCGTGACCTGAGGTGTAATGGACAGCCCTCCAGCTGCCGGAGGTTCTCCCACTTCGCTGCATTGCGCACCCCTAGTGCCAGCCGCAGGTGCCGCACCCTGGAGAGCTGAGGTCTGGCTACTTAGTCCAGCTAAACCAACCTCCCCAGCAGCTCCCAATCCCTTGCTTGCTCCAGTTGACCCTATCCCCCCTGTGATCCTAAGCCAGGTGTCCCCGGGAGATACACCTGATGCCCCTGGGGGCTGCCCCCCTGCAGGGCCCACACATTCGCTGCCGCTGCTGCCCCACCATCCCCCTTGTTAACGGTAGTGCCCCCAGCGAGAGCGCTAACCCCAGCAAGACCAGATCTGACCTCAGCCATGAAGCTCCTCAAAGTGTCTGTGAGCTTACCCAAGTCCTCTGTGGTAGCAAAGTTTGCCTGGGGCGTGCTGATGGCCGGGGGGGGGGAATGGTTCTGCTGCTGGGGGCGGGGAAACGGGCAACGGTGTGTTGGTACTCCGGGGGGTGGCCACGGCCCGACTTCTAGGTGGCAGCGGGTCTGCCGGGAAGTCCTTCACTGTAACCCTGCGTGTCCGCTTGGACCGAGTGGGGCCCGCCTCATCACTAGGCTCCTGCTCTGTGGTCAGGCACCCACTGACAACACCGGAATCCTCTGGATTATTGGCCTTCAAGAGTTCGGTGGCCCAAGCCAATCCCTTGGTCTTAGCCAGTTCAATGAAGGCTGCTAGTTGGGCTTCTTGGGAAGTGCCTGGTTGGGTTTCTTCCACTTGTGACGTCTGCGTGAAAAGGGGAGGGGATCCCTGGCTATCCATGATTATCGTGAGTTAGCCGGCAGAATCTGGAAGAAAAGAACAGCTGTGAGCCACTGTGCCCTGACCAGTACACCAGGCACTCCCAGGTACCTCCTGTTGCCCCTCTGCAGCACACAACCCCTCGTTCCGTACATACTATACTGAAAGTGGGCTATCGGGCTTATGAGGATGCCGCTCGGTTGGTGCTCCGGCAAATTTTGTGGCAGAGATGAAGAAAAGGTTAAGAGAGCACTCCCCCCACACCTCCGTTGCGCACCCCGTCCCTGCGCCGTGTCCCACACCCGTCGAGCGGCGAGCGGCCCCCGGCCCACGCTCGCTACCCCTGCCGCATGATCTCTACCCCTGCAATGTGAAAGAGGACCCTCCCCCTCCCAGCCTGCTAGGCCCTGCTTACACTGTGGTATGTGTCTCACTGTTTCCCCCTGTACCCAAGTACCTGTTGCGTTGTTGCTGTCGGTGGGGGAGGGGGTGGGAGGTAAGTTTCGATGAGCTGAGTAGCCAGTCCCGTCCTCACCTGCTTGGGAGACAAAACATAGTGATGATAGGCCCACAGGCTGGCCAAAACCCTTGCCAGCCCATGCAGGGACAGTCCCTTGTGTAACCTTCTGTTGCACAACGCCACTCTGCGCCTCCTGTCCTCGGAATCCCCCCAGCCCCCAACATACCCGTTCCAAGGCCCGTACTTGGCCCGTCTGGTGAAATTGCGGACTGCGTGTCGGCCTGAGCACCTGTCGCCGGGCGTTCCCACTCCTTAGCGATTATTGGGAACACAAAACATACATGAGACCTGCACATGGGTCCATTAACCATTATATGCTGTTGGTCACCCAATGCCCTTGATAAATAACATGCCTTGTCCCCTCCCGTCTCCCTCGTCAGACCCCCGAGCAAGGAGGGGCCCCCCGCACAACCAATCCTGAATGCCGCCATGGAGCAGTAATTGGCCTCCATGGCAGGGGAAGCACGAAACGTTGCGGGCCAGGAGACATGCGGATCCGCAAACCTACCCACCACAGTTAACAAATTACCCTCCCCTACCCTTTCGATCCTGCCTGAAGATAGATGGCTTTGCACCTAATTGCTGCATTGTCAATGTGGAAAATTAGAGTAAACACAGGAATGTCAGAAGTGGGATTCACACCCACGCTTCCAGAAGAGACTGCGACCTGAACACAGCGCCTTCGACGACTCGGCCATCCTGACTTGGCGCGACTCAGACCTGGTCCCCCGGTAACTGTAAAGCTTCACGCGAGATCGCAAACGTTTTGGAGTGCTTTACATGGGCACCGGTTGCGTTACACATTTGGGGACCTGAATGTTCTGAGCTCAAACCAGGGACCTAAATGTTCTGTCTCTGCTCGCCCCGCATCGTAGGATGTTGGCGCTACCCCTGTGGGGGGGGGGCCCGCGGACTCCGTAGTGTGCGCTGCCCCTGCGCGTCTCCCAACACGCGCCAAAGGTGCACTGCCAGCCAAGACTGGCACAGGATCGAGCCACGCGGCCCTTCCCCCCCTCCCAGCCCTGTCCGGGAGCAACCCCGGGGTGCCGGCCCCAGCAAGATGGCCCGCCGCCCATCCCCTCCCAGCCCACGTGGAGAGGAGTAGGCCGGACCAGCCCTGGTCTTCGGACGATGCGAGTGGCATAATGTGGCACGGCTCCCGTTCCGCATGTATGATGTGCCCGAGCCACCTATACTGCAGGACGCTAGGAGAGGGCACTGCTGTACTGCGAGCAGCCACAGAAGTACTGCCTCGTACGGCAAGAGTCGCTGCCTAGTGCTCACTCGTAATGCCAAAACGCACTAGCCCCAGCCTCTCGCCCACTGGGCCACCGGTGAGGCGCGGGCCAGGAAGGTAACCGGAGGAGCCCCCCTAGCAGCGCGGGCCAAGGAGGCCACCGCCGGTCCCCCAAGCAAGGTAGGTAGCCAGCAGCGGGACAGGAACAACCATCTCCAGCCCCACGCAAGCATCCCCCGCAACCCCTGCTGTCTGTCCTGCACTCCTGGCAACCCCAAACCCCCCCCCCAGCTGCATAATCCGCCCCCGTCTGCACAAGGCTGGGCGGCGCAGACCCACGGGTCCCGTTAAAGCAGTTGGACTCCCATAAGGTACCACAAAACAAACGCCCATTCTATATACCGCGCAGGGGGAGGGGGTTTGGGGGGCCGCGCGGGCAGGGAGCAACCCCGGGATGTGCCCCGTGCACAGGAGATCGCGGGAGCTCCGGCACAGATGTGGGCAGAGGGTGCTGGAGACCTGCTGAGGGACGGAGAGGATGGGGGGGGCGAGACTCACCTGGCAACCCGAGGGGTCCCGACCGACCGCACACGTGGGGACAACGGCGACGATCCGCGACCGGGCGACGACGAGGCAAACAGTGAGACGGACAGCAAACAAGAGGCCGCACCGTGGGCGGGGGAAGGTATATGTACCCCCTGTCCTACGCCCACCACGGCCGGAAGTGACGCGGCCGACTGGCCCATCTGGAACTCTACTCCCTGACGCGAGTGCCTTCCTGTGGCACTAAGGCGGCCGCCCTCTTAGGAGGGTCCCCTTCGTGGACCACGGGCACCCCACAGTTGTGTTGCCTTGCACAAATAAAGGGGCAGATTTACAATAAACTAACACAGCACGGTGCAGCGAGTCATTTTGCTGCGCCGTGCTGCGTTAGTTTTGAAAGCACAGCGATGCGACATATTTACAACAATATGTCGCACCTCTGTGCTTCCCCCTGCGCTGGCGCACAAACTGCTGCCATGCGCCGACGCAGGCACCCTTGCACCATGGTGCAAGGATGCCTGCGTCGTGGGGAGATTGTTTTTGTTCAGGAAGGGTTCCCTTCCTGAACAAAAGCAATCATTAGAGGTGATTTCCTCTTTCAATGTGTGCTGCAGAATGCAGCACGCAAAGAAACAGGAAACAAAAACGAGGAGAAATGAATACATTTCTCCTCGTTGCGCCTCCCTACGAAGCCGGCGTAGCATTCACACGCATTTCCAGATTTACGTTTCCTCGTAAATCTGGAAATGTGTCTCGTTCCATGGGTGTTGCGTGGGAACACCCACAGTAACACCCATGGAACGCCCCTTTCATGCAAAGTGCTGCGTGTTAAGGGGCCATATTTACAAGGACAGGAAAAGCCACGCAGGGTGGCTTTTCCTGTCCTTGTAAATATGGGGCAGTGTATTGCGCGGCCAGTGCGTCACAAAAAGTGATGTACTGGCAGCGCAAGGGGCTTGTAAATCTGCCCCAAAAATTCTTCATCATCGAGTATACAATGCATCACGCCCTGATGATGTCATGGGCCACACAAATAATGCTGTGTTTGCATGGCATTAAACATGATTTAGCGTTGCGCCGTGGCACAAGGGCTGATAAAAGGTATCTTGCTTGACTTTTTAAGCCATTCCCCCGAGTTCGATTGTTTTCACTCAGACGACTGCCCAAGGCTAAATTGCATAATATGTTATGTATATAACTGGTGCATGTATTATGTGTTTCAAAGTCACGCAATGTCGCTCACCTTTTGCCCATGGTTTATGTTTATTTTCATTTGCGCTCTGGGTCTGGGTTTAAATTTGTCTCCTATGGTTGTTTGGAAAGTCTCCACCCAGTAGCACCTAGTGTGCATCGATGTCAGGAGATTTGCGCGATGCCATTTATCCTCAAAAATACTTCCTGCACGTGAAATTAGAACACCATTAATTTGCATCATGCAAATAAATATGGGGTGTTGTCACTTTATATTACTTTCAAAGGATTAGCATTTGGCGCATTTAGATTTAAATATTTGGTCCTCCCAGATGTTTATGTAACTGTGATTAAATTAATTGCCTTCAGAGGGAACATGGTCTAGTGATTAAGTTGAAGCCACTACAGCGTATATATCAAATTCACAAAGGATTGTCATTTTATCAAATTGACTTGTACCCATATAATCAAGAATCAAGTGATCCTCTGCGGATATTAATTTATAAATTGAAAGATAGCTCCCATTACTGGAATTTTCTCTACTGTAATGGAATCAGAGATGTTTCCAGATGTTGGGAAATGAAGTCTTGATCTTTAACCACAAAAAGTGAACCTTGATCTCTGTGCCAGTAATAAATTCTTACCCATGCTTTGTTCGTCCTTCAAGCTTTTCACAAAGATGCTGAGAATCCCACTGTTCGACCGGTGGGAGAGTTTCAAAATTGTCGAGGTGCAAATTGAATTTTACTTGGGTCTGTCCAGTTTGCACAACACAATGTCCTCTCCTTAATGGCCTGTCAAGTCTTTTATTCTGGGGGTGTGCTCCTGTTTTTTGCATTCATGGACTACTCTGCTGCTTTAGATGAGTTTGATAGAGCCATGGTCCGCAATGTTGCATTGGCGTGCTCTTCAATGATTATATTTTTTGTATCGTTGGGTTATTCTGGGGCACAATGCAAGTCTACATTTCTGGGGAATGTTCGATGCCAGAATCAATTCCCAATAAATTGATGTTAGAAATAGTTGTGGGTTTGTCACTCCCTTCCTTTTCCACATGGATATTAGTGATCTGGTGGGAGAGGTTGGCTGTGGTATCATTGGATATGACTTTGGTAATAGCTGGTCCATTGGACCTGGTGAGGTACACATTGCATATTGTAACAGATGCTTGGGTCTTCAGTTGAATTATAAATTTTGTTAGTGGCCAACCCTTAATGCTAAGAAGTCTGATGTTGTAGCTTTGGATGGGGACCTGACCAGGTTTAATGCCAATCATAATTGCTATTCTATGTTGAACTTTAGGAAAGTCTTTCTGTGTGGCGATGGTTTTACCCACGATAATTGATGGCACCCCCATCTACACCCAAATTTGGCACACTTCAGGGGCCTGTTTGAAGTGTGTTTGGTTTAAGAAATTATGTCCTTCATGATGCACTTTGTCTGAAATGAACCATCAAATTGCCAAGGGACCTGGCAATAATGACCTATCTGAACTGGCACCATTAGGTATCCCAGTGTGCTCCAGCTACATTGCTGAAGCTTAAATGCAAATAAAAACCCACATTAGTTCTGCTATTGGCAGTATTTGTGAGCTCAACTTAATTCTGGATTTTTGGACAATAAGGACATCATTTTGCCAGGTACGGTCATACTTCAATTTAAGACTTCGGCCCCTTTTTGTACAGATACGAGTTCAAGCTATGCTGGTTTAGTTTCACTTTTCAGCAAGCAGCCTCTTTCTGTGAATACGTGTTGTATTGAAATTAGGTATATCCAGCAGTTAAACTTTAAGGTAAGCAACATATATAAGATGTTCAGAATGGGTACTTCTTGGACCTGGACCTTTTTGTAGAGCCTCCCCAGATTTTTGCCTTCCGTTGCTGAACATGTATTTGTTGGCATTAGTGCTTGTGTTCTCTCCTTAATAAATTGTAGAATTGGCAAATACCTGATTGGTGCCTTTAATTTATTTGTAACTTGCTAGTATATGGTACTACATATGCCCAGGGTCTTTAAATTAAATGCTATTAGTGGGTCTGCAGCACTCATTGTGCCGCATATTAAAGATGCCTTTTTGAATCATATCTCAGGCCTGCCACTGCAGCGTCAAGTGCAGTTTTAAACTGACATTTTGACCTGGCATAATAAACCTTTTGCCAGGCCTAAACTTTCCTTTTTAATACATATAAGTCACCCCTAAGGTGGGCCCTAAATGCTCATAGGGCACGGTGCACTGTATTTAAAAAGCAGGATGTGTACTTAAGTTTTACATGTACCAGCAGTGAAAAACTCTGAACATTGTTTTCACTGTTGCAAGGCCTATCCCTCCCATTTACTAACACTGGATTACCTTATTACCAATGTTGAAAATTGGGCTTCTGGTTGGCAGAGGCATGCACCCTGTCGAAGCAGAAACCACAATCCTAGTCAGGATAAGCTAGATACACACTAAAAGATAACTTGTGCTCACCTTCTGGTAGCTTCACACAGAACAGTCAGGCTTATCTAAAGAGGCAATGTGTGAAGTATCTGTGCAATACACACAGTATCACAATGAATACACCAGAAAAGGACTCCACACAGGGTTAGAAAAATAGACAACAATTCTACGAGTAAAACAAGATCAAAACAACAAAAAAATCTAATATGAAGAACCGGAGTTATGAATTTTTAAAGATTAAATGAAAATATAGTGCTTAGAGTCATAAAGCACCAACCTTGGACATCTGATTGCGCTTGACTGGGTAAATCCAAAGTTTAGGCCAATCACGATGGAAAGCGTGTCGGATACAGGACCAGCCTTGGCCCGCTGAGAAGGTACCTTGGATGGAGGAGCCATCAATATTGAAGACCCGATGCAAGGAGAGGAGGAGGTGATGGGTCATAGTTGATTTCTTGGATTTAGGTGATGCATCAGTTCCAATCACCGCAGTTGTAGAAGCTTTGTCGGGGAACCCCTTAGCGATGCAGGCGATGCATTGAGGCGAATCATTGTTGTTGAGCCGCGCAGTCCGTAGTAGTTGAGCTGTGCAGTCGTCGAAGTGATGTCCTCGAGCAGCAAGGTGTTGGCGTCGGAGAGGATGCGTCGGTTCCAACTGGTGCACTGCAGACTATGTGTCGATTCTGCTGGGTCAGCACAGAAATCTCATTTCCAAGGGCCCAGGTCTGGGTTGGCAACACTTGGCACGTTGGGACTCACAGATGGCAGAGTCCAGGTGCTGTTGCAGAAAGTCTTTGATGTCGCTGAGACTTCAGAACAGGGGGCAAGTCAGCATGCCCCTGAAGACACTCTGGGTTCAAGTGAGCTTGACAAAGGGTTTCAAATGCCAAGACAAAGTGGTAGTGAACTGCACACACAGGTCCTGCAGTGGCAGGCCTTAGACAGGTTTGAAAAGCAACTTGTGTGGGTGGCACAATCAGTGCTGCAGCCCCACTAATGCAAAAAGAACAATTGATGGACAGAATGCAGAACAATGTCATACCTTCACCCCAGTACAGAGATCTGGGCCTAAATCCATCGTTTTTTTGCTCACCATGCCATTCCAATTTGGGCCCAGTCATATGCAAATCAGTCTTGACCCTGCACCCAATGGGAACAGTCCAGCCAGAACTGCCAGGTCAGGTCCTCCCTGGACTGAAAACAAGCATCCTAGGACCGGTTTTGGGGTTGCACCCCTCATCAGCCAGGATAGCGTGACTCCAGTGGCATGGAGAGCACGGGTCCCACGTCTGGGCACACCCATCCCACTCGGGGTGACAAATGCAAAAAGAACAATTGATGGACAGAATGCAGAACAATGTCATACATTCACCCCAGTACAGAGATCTGGGCCTAAAACCATCGTTTTTTTGCTCACCATGCCAGTCCAGTTTGGGCCCAGTCATATGCAAATCAGTCTTGACCCTGCGACCAATGGAAACAGTCCAGCCCGAACTGCAAGGCCAGGTCCTCCCTGGACTGGAAAAAAGCATCCTAGGACCGGTTTCAGGGTTGCACCCCTCATCAGCCAGCATAGCTTGACTCCAGTGGCATGGAGAGCACGGGACCCACGTCTGGGCATACCCATCCCATTCGGGGTGACAAATGCAAAAAGAACAATTGATGGACAGAATGCAGAACAATGTCATACATTCACCCCAGTACAGAGATCTGGGCCTAAATCCATCGTTTTTGCTCACCATGCCATTCCAGTTTGGGCCCAGTCATATGCAAATCAGTCATGACCCTCGCGAAATGGGAACAGTCCAGCCCAGCCCGAATTGCCAGGCCAGGTCCTCCCTGGACTGGAAACAAGCATCCTAGGACCGGTTTCGGGGTTGCAACCCTCATCAGCCAGGATAGCTTGACTCCAGTGGCATTGAGAGCACGGAACGCATGTCTGGGCATACCCATCCCACTCGGGGTGAAAAATGCAAAAAGAACAATTGATGGACAGAATGCAGAACAATGTCATACATTCACCCCAATACAGAGATCTGGGCCTAAATCCATCGTTTTTTTGCTCACCATGCCATTCCATTAAGGGCCCAGTCATATGCAAATCAGTCTTGACCCTGCGCCCAATGGGAACAGTCCAGCCCAAACTGTAAGGCCAGGTCCTCCCTGGACTGGCAACAAGCATCCTAGGACCGGTTTCGGGGTTGCACCCCTCATCAGCCAGGATAGCTTGACTCCAGGGGCATGGAGAGCAAGGGACCCATGTCTGGGCATACACATCCCACTCAGGGTGACAAATGCAAAAAGAACAATTGATGGACAGAATGCAGAACAATGTCATACATTCACCCCAGTACAGAGATCTGGGCCTAAATCCATTGTTTTTTTGATCACCATGCCATTCCAGTTTGGGCCCAGTCATATGCAAATCAGTCTTGACCCTGCGCCCAATGGGAACAGCCCAGCCCGAACTGCCAGGCCAGGTCCTCCCTGGACTGGAAACAAGCATCCTAGGACCTGTTTCGGGGTTGCACCTCTCATCAGCCAGGATAGCATGACTTCAGTGGCATGGAGAGCACGGGACCCACGTCTGGGCATACCCATCCCACTCGGGGTGACTAATGCAAAAAGATCAATTGATGGACAGAATGCAGAACAATGTCATACATTCACCCCAGTACAGAGATCTGGGCCTAAATCCATCGTTTTTTTGCTCACCATGCCATTCCAGTTTGGGCCCAGTCATATGCAAATCAGTCTTCACCCTGGGCCCAATGGGAACAGTCCAGCCCAAACTGCCAGGCCAGGTCCTCCCTGGACTGGAAACACGCATCCTAGGACCGGTTTCGGGGTTGCACCCCTCATCAGCCAGGATAGCTTGACTCCAGTGGCATGGAGAGCACTGGACCCATGTCTGGGCATACCCATCCCACTCGGTGTGACAAATGCAAAAAGAACAATTGATGGAGAGAATGCAAAACAATGTCATACATTCACCCCAGTACAGAGATCTTGGCCTAAATACATCGTTTTTTGCTCCCCATGCCATTCCAGTTTGGGCCCAGTCATATGCAAATCAGTCTTGGACCCTGCGCGAAATGGGAACAGTCCAGCCTGAACTGCCAGGCCAGGTCCTCCCTGGACTGGAAACAAGCATCCTAGGACCGGTTTCGGGGTTGCACCCTCATCAGCCAGGATAGCTTGACTCCAGGGAGCATGGAGAACATGGGACCCACGCCTGGGCATACCCATCCCACTCGGATTGACAAATGCAAAAAGAACAATTGATGGAAAGCATGCAGAACAATGTCATACATTCACCCCAGTACAGAGATCTGGGCCTAAATCAATCATTTTTTTGCTCACCATGCCATTCCAGTTTGGGCCCAGTCATATGCAAATCAGTCTTGACCCGGCACCCAATGGGAACAGTCCAGCCCGAACTGCCAGGCCAGGTCCTGCCTGGACTGGAAACAAGCATCCTAGGACTGGTTTCGGGGTTGCACCCCTCATCAGCCAGGATAGCTTGACTCCAGTGGCATGGAGAGCACGGGACCCACGTCTGGGCATACCCATCCCACTCGGTGTGACAAATGCAAAAAGAACAATTGATGGACATAATGCAGAACAATGTCATACATTCACCCCAGTACAGAGATCTGGGCCTAAAACCATCGTTTTTTTGCTCACCATGCCATTCCAGTTTGGGCCCAGTCATATGCAAATCAGTCTTGACCCTGCGACCAATGGAAACAGTCCAGCCCGAACTGCAAGGCCAGGTCCTCCCTGGACTGCAAACAAGCATCCTAGGACCGGTTTCGGGGTTGCACCCCTCATCAGCCAGGATAGCTTGACTCCAGTGGCATGGAGAGCACGGGACCCACGTCTGGGCATACCCATCCCACTCGGGGTGACAAATGCAAAAAGAACAATTGATGGACAGAATGCAGAACAATGTCATACATTCACCCCAGTACAGAGATCTGGCACTAAATCCATCGTTTTTTGCTCACCATGCCATTCCAGTTTGGGCCCAGTCATATGCAAATCAGTCATGACCCTGCGCGAAATGGGAACAGTCCAGCCTGAACTGCCAGGCCAGGTCCTCCCTGGACTGGAAAGAAGCATCCTAGGACCGGTTTCGGGGTTGCTACCCTCATCAGCCAGGATAGTTTGACTCCAGTGGCATTGAGAGCACGGAACGCATGTCTGGGCATACCCATCCCACTTGGGGTGAAAAATGCAAAAAGAACAATTGATGGACAGAATGCAGAACAATGTCATACATTCACCCCAGTACAGAGATCTGGGCCTAAATAAATCGTTTTTTTGCTCACCATGCCATTCCAGTTTGGGCCCAGTCATATGCAAATCAGTCATGACCCTGCGCGAAATGGGAACAGTCCAGCCCAGCCCGAATTGCCAGGCCAGGTCCTCCCTGGACTGGAAACAAGCATCCTAGGACCGGTTTCGGGGTTGCAACCCTCATCAGCCAGGATAGCTTGACTCCAGTGGCATTGAGAGCACGGAACGCATGTCTGGGCATACCCATCCCACTCGGGGTGAAAAATGCAAAAAGAACAATTGATGGACAGAATGCAGAACAATGTCATACATTCACCCCAATACAGAGATCTGGGCCTAAATCCATCGTTTTTTTGCTCACCATGCCATTCCATTATGGGCCCAGTCATATGCAAATCAGTCTTGACCCTGCGCCCAATGGGAACAGTCCAGCCCAAACTGTAAGGCCAGGTCCTCCTGGACTGGCAACAAGCATCCTAGGACCGGTTTCGAGGTTGCACCCTCATCAGCCAGGATAGCTTGACTCCAGGGGCATGGAGAGCAAGGGACCCATGTCTGGGCATACCCATCCCACTCAGGGTGACAAATGCAAAAAGAACAATTGATGGACAGAATGCAGAACAATGTCATACATTCACCCCAGTACAGAGATCTGGGCCTAAATCCATTGTTTTTTTGATCACCATGCCATTCCAGTTTGGGCCCAGTCATATGCAAATCAGTCTTGACCCTGCGCCCAATGGGAACAGTCCAGCCCGAACTGCCTGGCCAGGTTCTCCCTGGACTGGAAACAAGCATCCTAGGACCGGTTTCGGGGTTGCACCCCTCATCAGCCAGGATAGCTTGACTCCAGTGGCATGGAGAGCACGGGACCCACGTCTGGGCCTACCCATTCCACTCGGGTGACAAAAGAAAAAAGGAACAATTGATGGACAGAATGCAGAACAATGTCATACATTCACCTCAGTACAGGGATCTGGGCCTAAATCAATCGTTTTTTTGCTCACCATGCCATTCCAGTTTGGGCCCAGTCATATGCAAATCAGTCTTGACCCTGCGCCCAATGGGAACAGCCCAGCCCGAACTGCCAGGCCAGGTCCTCCCTGGACTGGAAACAAGCATCCTAGGACCTGTTTCGGGGTTGCACCTCTCATCAGCCAGGATAGCATGACTCCAGTGGCATGGAGAGCACGGGACCCACGTCTGGGCATACCCATCCCACTCGGGGTGACTAATGCAAAAAGATCAATTGATGGACAGAATGCAAAACAATGTCATACATTCACCCCAGTACAGAGATCTTGGCCTAAATACATCGTTTTTTTGCTCCCCATGCCATTCCAGTTTGGGCCCAGTCATATGCAAATCAGTCTTGACCCTGCGCGAAATGGGAACAGTCCAGCCTGAACTGCCAGGCCAGGTCCTCCCTGGACTGGAAACAAGCATCCTAGGACCGGTTTCGGGGTTGCACCCCTCATCAGCCAGGATAGCTTGACTCCAGGGGCATGGAAAACATGGGACCCACGCCTGGGCATACCCATCCCACTCGGATTGACAAATGCAAAAAGAACAATTGATGGAAAGCATGCAGAACAATGTCATACATTCACCCCAGTACAGAGATCTGGGCCTAAATCCATCGTTTTTTTGCTCACCATGCCATTCCAGTTTGGGCCCAGTCATATGCAAATCAGTCATGACCCTGCGCGAAATGGGAACAGTCCAGCCTTAACTGCCAGGCCAGGTCCTCCCTGGACTGGAAACAAGCATCCTAGGACCGGTTTTGGGGTTGCACCCCTCATCAGCCAGGATAGCTTGACTCCAGTGGCATGGAGAGCACGGGACCCACGTCTGGGCCTTCCCATTCCACTCGGGGTGACAAATGAAAAAAGAACAGTTGATGGACAGAATGCAGAACAATGTCATACATTCACCTCAGTACAAGGATCTGGGCCTAAATCAATCATTTTTTTGCTCACCATGCCATTCCAGTTTGGGCCCAGTCATATGCAAATCAGTCTTGACCCGGCACCCAATGGGAACAGTCCAGCCCGAACTGCCAGGCCAGGTCCTGCCTGGACTGGAAACAAGCATCCTAGGACTGGTTTCGGGGTTGCACCCCTCATCAGCCAGGATAGCTTGACTCCAGTGGCATGGAGAGCACGGGACCAACGTCTGGGCATAACCATCCCACTCGGTGTGACAAATGCAAAAAGAACAATTGATGGACAGAATGCAGAACAATGTCATACATTCACCCCAGTACAGAGATCTGGGCCTAAAACCATCGTTTTTTTGCTCACCATGCCATTCCAGTTTGGGCCCAGTCATATGCAAATCAGTCTTGACCCTCCGACCAATGGAAACAGTCCAGCCCGAACTGCAAGGCCAGGTCCTCCCTGGACTGCAAACAAGCATCCTAGGACCGGTTTCGGGGTTGCACCCCTCATCAGCCAGGATAGCTTGACTCCAGTGGCATGGAGAGCACGGGACCCACGTCTGGGCATACCCATCCCACTCGGGGTGACAAATGCAAAAAGAACAATTGATGGACAGAATGCAGAACAATGTCATACATTCACCCCAGTACAGAGATCTGGCACTAAATCCATCGTTTTTTTGCTCACCATGCCATTCCAGTTTGGGCCCAGTCATATGCAAATCAGTCATGACCCTGCGCGAAATGGGAACAGTCCAGCCTGAACTGCCAGGCCAGGTCCTCCCTGGACTGGAAAGAAGCATCATAGGACCGGTTTCGGGGTTGCTACCCTCATCAGCCAGGATAGTTTGACTCCAGTGGCATTGAGAGCACGGAACGCATGTCTGGGCATACCCATCCCACTTGGGGTGAAAAATGCAAAAAGAACAATTGATGGACAGAATGCAGAACAATGTCATACATTCACCCCAGTACAGAGATCTGGGCCTAAATCCATCGTTTTTTTGCTCACCATGCCATTATGGGCCCAGTCATATGCAAATCAGTCTTGACCCTGCGCCCAATGGGAACAGTCCAGCCCGAACTGCCAGGCCAGGTTCTCCCTGGACTGGAAACAAGCATCCTAGGACCGGTTTCGGGGTTGCACCCCTCATCAGCCAGGATAGCTTGACTCCAGTGGCATGGAGAGCACGGGACCCACGTCTGGGCCTGTCAGGACTGCTACAAACAATGATCTCTCTCTCTGTTCCATTTGTACTAAACAATCCTTTGCAAGCAGCAAAATGAAGAGAATCCTGACCTGGAGTGAGGCTAGGAGAGCGAAGAACTTCAAGATGGCCGACGCTCCAAGTAATGTTACGTTCTAGTCTTCCGGAGTCCGTCTCAGAATTCTATGTAAAGCGCTCAACTTGGAATGTTGGCGCACTTCACCTGAATTCGAGTCTAAGCAGTAGCGTTTTCCTTGTGTTCCCTAGTTAGCATAGTTAGGTTTTTCCCTTTCCAATCTGTTCCCCTTAATTCCTTGTGCCTATTTCTGAACCCGGCTCGAGAAGGAATTCTCGGAAGGATTCCCCCTGGCGTTCGCTTCCTTCGTCGAAGTTAGCGTTCAGCTCGGGGCTCATGCGCAGTGCTGTAGAGAAGGAAATACAGATAAGATAATAATTGTCATCTTGTATGTTAGTTATTTCTAAAAACAGAATTAAATAAGCTGTGACAGACACAAGACGCAGTCATCCATAATAGTGTATTACAGAAGAGAAGCAGGAGCCAAGAGTTATATAGGTGCGTCATGCATAGTTAAAGTAGAGAACACTAGAGAGTACAGAGAAGAATAGATTGTAGAAGTAATGAATGTTGTATCATTTAGTCTCCAGAGCAACAAGTTCCGAGGCAAGCAACGCTGAGGAGAAGATTGGTGCAGGAAGCTGGTAGCTGTTGGCAGTCTCTTCTATCTCTTTGTTATTTTATCCAATCCCCTACCCCCTCTTGGGAAGACATTGTGCGCATTTTCTTTCACAGTAGTGCGCTGGTGGTTCCCGGAGGGAGCATTGGGAATAGGCATCTCTGTTCCTGCGCAAGTACAGTGAAGTGGCTCTGACAGAGTGAAGTGCCCACGTACTAACTTGCGCCCGAACAGAATGACGGAAGGTCTGGAATTGCAGAATTTAGGTGAGGCCCTGCACTTAATACAAAAGGAATTAGCCGCAGTTAGAGAAGAAAACAGAGGGTTGAGACAAGAAGTCATGGACGCTAGGAGGGAAACCGTAGAATTAGCAGCTAAGATTACCGGGTTGAATCCAGCACCCAGTTTAAGATTCCCAGAGACTGAAGGAGAAAATATGGGTTCCGCCTCTAGAGTAACAACACATATGTTACATTCCTTATCCCCAGTAATTCCTCTTGCCCCTCCAGAAAGATTCAGTGGAGTCCTTCAGAAGGCACAAATCTTCTTGACCCAATGCTCTTTGCATTTTATGTGTCGTCCTTCGATTTTTCCAGACGCACAGTCCCGCGTTGCCTTCATTTTGTCATACCTCAGTGGCGATGCCGCCAGTTGGTCTATGCCCTTGGTCACTCGAGACGATGCTCTTCTTTATAATTTTGAAGACTTTAAGAAAGAATTTTTGAGGATATTTGATCGGCGGAAGATATCACAGGCCACAGACAACGAACTTTTAGAATTAAAGCAGGGCAACAAGGACTTAGTGGCTTACTTGGCCCAGTTCAACAAATTGGTTGTTGAGACGGACTGGCCAGAATGCAAGAGGGCAGCTGTTTTTTATCGCGGATTAAAGGATGAATTGAAAGATGTTTTAGCCCAAATCCCGAACAGACCAACTGACGTTTCAGCCTTGATAGATCTAGTTCTGGAAATCGACTACCGTCAAAGTGAGAGGAGAGGTGAGAAAAGGAAAGAATTCAGATTTGGTACACCAAGATTCGACAGAGCTAAAACTGATTCATCAAGAGTACCGGATAGTCCATCAGGAACTGAGCCCATGCAGATCGGAGTGGTACGGGCCCCCTGACCAAAGAAGAAAAAGAAAAGAGACGACTGAACAATTTGTGCATGTATTGTGGAGGTAGCGGACACTTCGTGAGGCTGTGTCCGAAGAAACCAAAAATGTTTTCTAAGGAGAAGGAAAACTTCAAGCACCACCAGTAAGTGGAGTTGGGCTGGTGAGTGCAGAAGAAAAGACAACTCCAGAGGAGCATCACTTGGCCAACACTTTACAGTCTTCATCTCCGCATCTAGTGATTTCAATGAGATTAAGGTTTAGACATATTACTCTTACCGAAGTATCAGTCATGATTGACTCAGGTGCAACGGGAAACTTTTGCGATATCAAATACGCAACAAGGATTGGATTGAGAGCAATTTTGAAGCCAAAGAGTGAGCCGGTAAGAGCTGTGGATGGGACGAACCTTTCTTCTGGGCCCATCACTAGTCATACGGAACAAGTAGAATTAACATTTCAAGAAGGACATCAAGAAACAATCCAGTTCAATTTAATCGATGCCCCCCAATTCCAGATTATATTGGGTTTGCCGTGGCTCACAGAACATAATCCGAGTATTGATTGGGGAGCGAAAACTGTGAAGATGAACTCAGATTTCTGCAGAGAGAATTGTTTTAATCACCAAGCAGGAGTCAAAGAATCTGGGCCGGCAACTTCCTTGAGCGAACAAGAAATCTCTGTGTGTGTAATTCACACGAACGAAATTCCATCAGAATACAAGGAGTTCGAGGAAGTGTTCAATGAGATCGAGGCAGAAAGGTTACCACCACACCAACCGTTTGATTGTAGAATAGATTTAGAGCCGGGGGCTCATTTACCTTGTAGTCGGGTATATGCCTTAACAGAAAGAGAAAATGAGCCTCTGAAGGAGTACATCAGAAAATATTTAGCCAACAGCTTTATCCGTCCATCTCAGTCCCCAGTCTCCTTGCCATTATTCTTCGTTCCCAAGAAGGAAGGCGAGTTGAGGACTTGTATAGACTATAGAGCCATCAACAAGGTCACCATCAAGAACAGGTACCCTCTTCCCCTCATCTCCGTACTTTTAGATCAGGTGAAAGAAGCGCAAATTTATACAAAACTTGACCTTCGGGGTGCCTATCACTTGATCAGAGTCAGAGAAGGCGATCAGTGGAAGACAGCCTTCCGAACTAACCTAGGATTGTATGAGTACCAGGTCATGCCCTATGGATTATGCAACGCACCAGCAGCATTCCAGCACTTTATTAATAGTGTTTTGAGTGAATTTACTGATCAATGTGTTATAGTATACATTGATGATATTTTAATTTACTCAAGAACAGAAAAAGAACATCCAAACCAGGTGAAGAAGATTCTACAAAGGCTAAAGGAAAATAACTTGTACGTGAAGTTGGAAAAGTGCACATTCAGTGTGAAGGAGGTAGAATTCCTTGGATTCGTACTCACACCATCTGGAATCGCTATGGACACCAAGAAAGTGGTGGCAGTTCAGGAATGGAAATCTCCAGGGAGTGTGAAGGAATTGCAAAGCTTCATAGGCTCTGCCAATTTTTATCGGAGATTTGTAAATGAATTCTCACACAAACTCGTTCCACTCACCCGACTTCTTAAGAAAGGAGTTCCTTTTGAGTGGTCAGCGGAAGCTGAAGAAGCTTTTCGATCATTGAAAAAGGAGTTCACCACCGCGCCCATTTTATTGCACGCAGATCCTACAGAACCTTTCTATTTAGAGACGGACGCTTCCGATTTGGCGATTGGGGGGGTTCTCTCGCAAAAACATAAAAGGACAGGACAACTCCATCCGGTGGCTTATAGATCCAGGAAGCTAACACCAGCAGAAATAAACTACACCATTACCGAGAAGGAGTTACTGGCAATCAAGGACGCATTTAAGGAGTGGAGACACTACTTATTGGGGGCGAGACACACAGTGACAGTGCTCACCGACCATCGAAACTTGAAATTCCTGAAATCCGCCAAGACCCTTACACCAAGACAGCTTAGATGGTCATTGTACTTTGTGGATTATGACTTTGTAATTACTTATAGACCTGGAACTAGGAATGGAAAGGCTGATGCTCTGTCAAGAATTGATGTGGAAAAAACTGAAGATAATCAAGAACCACAGACAATCATTCCAGAACATAAGATAGTAGGGACAGTGAGTCAAGAAACTATTGAGGAAAAGGTGGCGAGAGCAATGTCACAGGAAGAAATGTCTAAATGGGCAGAACAAGAATCGTCCAGAGAAGTTCTACGGTGTTTGCCCTGGCGAGAAGAGAAACTATATTTGCCTACCCAAGAACTACGACAATTGATTCTGGAAGATAATCATGACAGCCGTTTGGCTGGACACAAGGGCATATTAAAGACCGAAGACTTGATAAAAAGAAACTATTGGTGGCCACAAATGACAAAGGACATTCACACCTATGTGGGAGCCTGCGGGGTCTGTGCTCGGGGAAAATCGGAGAGATTGTCACCTAAAGGGTTACTTCATCCAATGCCCACTCCCCCACATCCCTGGCATACAGTCACAGTAGATTTAATTGTGGACTTGCCCTCTAGTCAGGGATTTAACACCATATTGGTATTTGTAGATGCTTTCACCAAGATGGTGCATTTTGTTGCCTTGAAGGGAATTCCAACGGCCAAGGAATTGGCAGTTCATTTTAGTACACACATAGTACGAGCTCATGGCATACCTAAGGTGATAATTTCAGATAGGGCTCCCAGTTTTTGTCCCACTTTTGGAAGGCTTTCATGGAAGGGTTGGGCATAGAAACTAGATATTCCACGAGCTATCACCCAGAGACAGATGGGCAAACTGAGAGAGTCAACAAGAAGTAGAACAGTATTTAAGACTATTCATGCTAGACCAAGAAGGGGACTGGCCAGAGTTCTTGTGGGCTGCTGAGTTTGCACATAATAATTCAAAGAATGTTTCTACAGGTTTCTCCCCTTTCTATCTCAATTATGGTAGGCATCCAAACTCTTCAGTAATTGGTAGAGAAATCTCAGTTCCAGCAGTTCAGGAGGTAGTACAAAATCTAACTCAAGTTCATCAAACAGCCACTAAAAACTTAGTACAGGTCAAAGAGAATTATAAGAGATATGCTGATAAAAAGAGAAAAGAAGGCCCAAAATTGCAAATTGGAGATAAGGTTTGGTTGAACGCCAAGAATCTTAGGCTAAAGGGTGATCGAAAATTTCAGCCAAGATTTGTAGGTCCTTACCCAATAGAAAGTGTAGTTAATCCTGTGACTTAACATCTAACCTTACCCAAAGAAATGAAAATTCATCCAGTTTTTCATGTCTCCCTATTAAAGAAAACATCTCCCGACCTTAAAGTCACTCTCCCTCCAGAACTAGTGCAACTAGAGTCAGGGGAAGAATTTGAGGTTAAGAGAATTCTAGACTCTAAGAAATCAAAAGGATCAATCTATTATTTGGTGGAATGGAAGGGCTATGGTCCGGAGGAGCGATCTTGGGAAAGATGTTCAGATGTTCATGCTCACCGTTTGGTACGGTTCTTCCACCAAAAATGTCCTAAAAAGCCAAGACTGGAAGGACCTCCTTTGCGAGGGGGTACTGTCAGGACTGCTACAAACAATGATCTCTCTCTCTGTTCCATTTGTACTAAACAATCCTTTGCAAGCAGCAAAATGAAGAGAATCCTGACCTGGAGTGAGGCTTGGAGAGCCGAAGAACTTCAAGATGGCCGACGCTCCTAGTAATGTTACGTTCTAGTCTTCCGGAGTCCGTCTCAGAATTCTATGTGAAGCGCTCAACTTGGAATGTTGGCGTACTTCACCTGAATTCGAGTCTAAGCAGTAGCGTTTTCCTTGTGTTCCCTAGTTAGCATAGTTAGGTTTGTCCCTTTCCAATCTGTTCCCCTTAATTCTTTGTGCCTATATCTGAACCCGGCTCGAGAAGGAATTCTCGGAAGGATTCCGTGAAAACTCCCCCTGGCGTTCGCTTCCTTCGTCGAAGTTAGCGTTCAGCTCGGGGCTCATGGGCAGTGCTGTAGAGAAGGAAATACAGATAAGATAATAATTGTCATCTTGTATGTTAGTTCTTTCTAAAAACAGAATTAAATAAGCTGTGACAGACACAAGACGCAGTCATCCATAATAGTGTATTACAGAAGAGAAGCAGGAGCCAAGAGTTATATAGGTGCGTCAAGCATAGTTAAAGTAGAGAATACTAGAGAGTACAGAGAAGAATAGATTGTAGAAGTAATGAATGTTGTATCATTTAATCTCCAGAGCAACAAGTTCCGAGGCAAGCAATGCTGAGGAGAAGATTGGTGCAGGAAGCTGGTAGCTGTTGGCAGTCTCTTCTATCTCTTCGTTATTTTATCCAATCCCCCTACCCCCTCTTGGGAAGACATTGTGCGCATTTTCTTTCACAGTAGTGCGCTGATGGTTCCCGGAGGGAGCATTGGGAATAGGCATCTCTGTTCCGGCGCAAGTACAGTGAAATGGCTCTGACAGGGCCTACCCATTCCACTCGGGGTGACAAATGAAAAAAGAACATTTGATGGACAGAATGCAAAACAATGTCATACATTCACCCCAGTACAGAGATCTGGGCCTAAATCCATCGTTTTTTTGCTCACCATGCCATTCCAGTTTGGACCCAGTCATATGCAAATCAGTCTTGACCCTGCGCCCAATGGGAACAGTCCAGCCCGAACTACCAGGTCAGGTCCTCCCTGAACTGGAAACAAGCATCCTAGGACAGGTTTTGGGGTTGCACCCCTCATCAGCCAGGATAGCTTGACTCCAGTGGCATGGAGAGCACGAGACCCACGTTTGGGCATACCCATTCCACTCGGGGTGACAAATGAAAAAAGAACAATTGATGGACAGAATGCAGAACAATGTCATACATTCACCCCAGTACAGAGATCTGGGCCTAAATCCATCGTTTTTTTGCTCACCATGCCATTCCAGTTTGGGCCCAGTCATATGAAAATAAGTCTTCACCCTGGGCCCAATGGGAACAGTCCAGCCCGAACTGCCAGGCCAGGTCCTCCCTGGACTGGAAACAAGCATCCTAGGACCGGTTTCGGGGTTGCACCCCTCATCAGCCAGGATAGCTTGACTCCAGTGGCATGGAGAGCACTGCACCCACGTCTGGGAATACCCATCCCACTCGGGGTAACAAATGCAAAAAGAACAATTGATTGACAGAATGCAGAACAATGTCATACATTCACCCCAGTACAGAGATCTGGGCCTAAATCCATCGTTTTTTTGCTCACCATGCCATTCCAGTTTGGGCCCAGTCATATGCAAATCAGTCTTGACCCTGCGCCCAATGGGTACAGTCCAGCCCGAACTGCCAGGCCAGGTCCTCCCTGGACTGGAAACAAGCATCCTAGGACCGGTTTCGGGGTTGCAACCCTCATCAGCCAGGATAGCTTGACTCCAGGGGCATGGAGAGCATGGGACCCACTCCTGGGCATACCCATCCCACTCGGATTGACAAATGCAAAAAGAACAATTGATGGAAAGCATGCAGAACAATGTCATACATTCAACCCAGTACAGAGATCTGGGCCTAAATCCATCGTGTTTTTTGCTCACCATGTCATTCCAGTTTGGGCCCAGTCATATGCAAATCAGTCTTGACCCTGCGCCCAATGGGAACAGTCCAGCCCGAACTGCCAGGCCAGGTCCTCCCTGGACTGGAAACAAGCATCCTAGGACCGGTTTCGGGGTTGCACACCTCATCAGCCAGGATAGCTTGACTCCAGTGGCATGGAGACACGGGACCCACGTCTGGGCATACCCATCCCACTCGGGGTGACAAATGCAAAAATAACAGTTGATGGACAGAATGCAGAACAATGTCATACATTCACCCCAGTAAAGAGATCTGGGCCTAAACCAATCGTTTTTTTGCTCACCATGCCATTCCAGTTTGGGCCCACTCATATGCAAATCAGTCTTGACCCTGCGCCCAATGGGAACAGCCCAGCCCGAACTGCCAGGCCAGGTCCTCCCTGGACTGGAAACAAGCATCCTAGGACCTGTTTCGGGGTTGCACCTCTCATCAGCCAGGATAGCTTGACTCCAGTGGCATGGAGAGCACGGGACCCACGTCTGGGCATACCCATCCCACTCGGGGTGACTAATGTAAAAAGATCAATTGATGGACAGAATGCAAAACAATGTCATACATTCACCCCAGTACAGAGATCTGGGCCTAAATCCATCGTTTTTTTGCTCGCCATTCCAGTTTGGGCCCAGTCATATGCAAATCAGTCTTGACCCTGCGCCCAATGGGAACACTCCAGCCCGAACTACCAGGTCAGGTCCTCCCTGAACTGGAAACAAGCATCCTAGTACAGGTTTCGGGGTTGCACCCCTCATCAGCCAGGATAGCTTGACTCCAGTGGCATGGAGAGCACGAGACCCACATTTGGGCATACCCATTCCACTCGGGGTGACAAATGAAAAAAGAACAATTGATGGACAGAATGCAGAACAATGTCATACATTCACCCCAGAAAAGAGATCTGGGCCTAAATCCATCGTTTTTTTGCTCACCATGCCATTCCAGTTTGGGCCGAGTCATATGAAAATAAGTCTTCACCCTGGGCCCAATGGGAACAGTCCAGCCCGAACTGCCAGGCCAGGTCCTCCCTGGACTGGAAACAAGCTTCCTAGGACCGGTTTCGGGGTTGCACCCCTCATCAGCCAGGATAGCTTGACTCCAGTGGCATGGAGAGCACTGCACCCACTTCTGAGAATACCCATCCCACTCGGGGTGACAAATGCAAAAAGAACAATTGATTGACAGAATGCAGAACAATGTCATACATTCACCCCAGTACAGAGATCTGGGCCTAAATCCATCGTTTTTTTGCTCACCATGCCATTCAAGTTTGGGCCCAGTCATATGCAAATCAGTCATGACCCTGCGCGAAATGGGAACATTCCAGCCCGAACTGCCAGGCCAGGTCCTCCCTGGACTGGAAACAAGCATCCTAGGACCGGTTTCGGGGTTGCACCCCTCATCAGCCAGGATAGCTTGACTCCAGTGGCATGGAGAGCACGGGACACACGTCTGGGCATACCCATCCCACTCAGGGTTACAAATGCAAAAAGAACAATTGATGGACAGAATGCAGAACAATGTCATACATTCAGCCCAGTACAGAGATCTGGGCCTAAATCCATCGTTTTTTTGCTCACCATGCCATTCCAGTTTGGGCCAAGTCATATGAAAATAAGTCTTCACCCTGGGCCCAATGGGAACAGTCCAGCCCGAACTGCCAGGCCAGGTCCTCCCTGGACTGGAAACAAGCATCCTAGGACCGGTTTCGGGGTTGCACCCCTCATCAGCCAGGATAGCTTGACTCCAGTGGCATGGAGAGCACTGGACCCACGTCTGGGAATACCCATCCCACTCGGGGTGACAAATGCAAAAAGAACAATTGATTGACAGAATACAGAACAATGTCATACATTCACCCCAGTACAGAGATCTGGGCCTAAATCCATTGTTTTTTAGCTCACCATGCCATTCCAGTTTGGGCCCAGTCATATGCCAATTAGTCTTGCCCCTGCGCCCAATGGGTACAGTCCAGCCCGAACTGCCAGGCCAGGTCCTCCCTGGACTGGAAACAAGCATCCTATGACCGGTTTTGGGGTTGCACCCCTCATCAGCCAGGATAGCTTGACTCCAGGGGCATGGAGAGCATGGGACCCACTCCTGGGCATACCCATCCCACTCGGATTGACAAATGCAAAAAGAACAATTGATGGCAAGCATGCAGAACAATGTCATACATTCACCCCAGTACAGAGATCTGGGCCTAAATCCATCGTGTTTTTTGCTCACCATGTCATTCCAGTTTGGGCCCAGTCATATGCAAATCAGTCTTGACCCTGCGCCCAATGGAAACAGTACAGCCCGAACTGCCAGGCCAGGTCCTCCCTGGACTGGAAACAAGCATCCTAGGACCGGTTTCAGGGTTGCACCCCTCATCAACCAGGATAGCTTGACTCCAGTGGCATGGAGAGCACGGGACCCACGTCTGGGCATACCCATCCCACTCGGGGTGACTAATGCAAAAAGATCAATTGATGGACAGAATGCAGAACAATGTCATACATTCACCCCAGTACAGAGATCTGGGCCTAAATCCATCATGTTTTTTGCTCACCATGTCATTCCAGTTTGGGCTCAGTCATATGCAAATCAGTCTTGACCCTGCGCCCAATGGGAACAGTCCAGCCCAAACTGCCAAGCCAGGTCCTCCGTGGACTGGAAACAAGCATCCTAGGACCGATTTCGGGGTTGCATCCCTCATCAGCCAGGATAGCTTGACTCCAGGGCCATGGAATGCACAGGACCCACGTCTGGGCATACCCATCCCACTCCGGGTGACAAATGCAAAAAGAACAATTGATGGACAGAATGCAGAACAATGTCATACATTCACCCCAGTACAGAGATCTGGGCCTAAATACATCGTTTGTTTGCTCACCATGCCATTCCAGTTTGGGCCCAGTCATATGCAAATCAGTCTTGACACTGCGCCCAATGGGAACAGTCCAGCCCGAACTGCCTGGACAGGTCCTCCCTGGACTGGAAACAAGCATCCTAGGACCGATTTCGGGGTTGCACCCCTCATCAGCCAGGATAGCTTGACTCCAGGGGCATGGAATGCACAGGACCCACGTCTGGGCATACCCATCCCACTCGGGGTGACAAATGCAAAAAGAACAATTGATGGACAGAATGCAGAACAATGTCATACATTCACCCCAGTACAGAGATCTGGGCCTAAATCCATCATTTGTTTGCTCACCATGCCATTCCAGTTGGGCCCAGTCATATGCAAATCAGTCTTGACCCTGCGCCCAATGGGAACAGTCCAGCCCGAACTGCCAGGACAGGTCCTCCCTGGACTGGAAACAAGCATCCTAGGACCGGTTTCGGGGATGCACCCCTCATCAGCCAGGATAGCTTGACTCCAGTGGCTTGGAGAGCACGGGACCCACGTCTGGGCATACCCATCCCACTCGGTGTGACAAACGCAAAAAGAACAATTGATGGACAGACTGCAAAACAATGTCATACATTCACCCCAGTACAGAGATCTGGGCCTAAATCCATCATTTTTTTGCTCACCATGCCATTCCAGTTTGGGCCCAGTCATATGCAAATCAGTCTTGACCCTGCGTCCAGTGGGAACAGTCCAGCCCGAACTGACAGGCCAGGTCCTCCCTGGACTTGAAACAAGCATCCTAGGACCGGTTTCGGTGTTGCACCCCTCATCAGCCAGGATAGCTTAACTCCAGGGGCATGGAGAGCACGGGACCCACGTCTGGGTATACCCATCCCACTCGGGGTGACAAATACAAAAAGAACAATTGATGGACAGAATGCAGAACAATGTCATACATTCACCCCAGTACAGAGATCTGGGCCTAAATCCATCGTTTTTTTGCTCACCATGCCATTCCAGTTTGGGCCCAGTCATATGCAAATCAGTCTTGACCCTGCGCCCAATGGGAACAGTCCAGCCCGAACTGCCAGGCCAGGTCCTCCCTGGACTGGAAACAAGCATCCTAGGACCGGTTGGGGTTGCACCCCTCATCAACCAGGATAGCTTGACTCCAGTGGCATGGAGAGCACGGGACCCACGTCTGGGCATACCCATCCCACTCGGGGTGACTAATGCAAAAGATCAATTGATGGACAGAATGCAGAACAATGTCATACATTCACCCCAGTACAGAGATCTGGGCCTAAATCCATCATGTTTTTTGCTCACCATGTCATTCCAGTTTGGGCTCAGTCATATGCAAATCAGTCTTGACCCTGCGCCCAATGGGAACAGTCCAGCCCAAACTGCCAAGCCAGGTCCTCCGTGGACTGGAAACAAGCATCCTAGGACCGATTTCGGGGTTGCATCCCTCATCAGCCAGGATAGCTTGACTCCAGGGCCATGGAATGCACAGGACCCACGTCTGGGCATACCCATCCCACTCCGGGTGACAAATGCAAAAAGAACAATTGATGGACAGAATGCAGAACAATGTCATACATTCACCCCAGTACAGAGATCTGGGCCTAAATACATCGTTTGTTTGCTCACCATGCCATTCCAGTTTGGGCCCAGTCATATGCAAATCAGTCTTGACACTGCGCCCAATGGGAACAGTCCAGCCCGAACTGCCTGGACAGGTCCTCCCTGGACTGGAAACAAGCATCCTAGGACCGATTTCGGGGTTGCACCCCTCATCAGCCAGGATAGCTTGACTCCAGGGGCATGGAATGCACAGGACCCACGTCTGGGCATACCCATCCCACTCGGGGTGACAAATGCAAAAAGAACAATTGATGGACAGAATGCAGAACAATGTCATACATTCACCCCCAGTCACAAGGACTAAGAGGAGTACTGTTCCAACACTTGGTGGCAGTCCCTCTGCTGTTCAGGGGTCAGACTGGGAGAGAGGATTACTCCCTCCACAGATCCATCTTTCTCCTTGGAGTCTAAGAGGTCAGGGAGAGGTTCACTCTCCTCTTCCTTCTCTGCATCTGTCATCAATAGCATGGTGGGTTCAGACCTCTCAAAGTGGGGTTTGAGGTGATTGACATGGAGCACCCTGTGGGGTTCCTATGGGTCTTAAGGTCCACCAGGTAGGTGGCCTCACCCTTCCTTTCAGTCACCTCATAGGGCCCAGTCAAATGGGCCTGGAGGACTCTGGGCTCCACAGGTTCCATAAGCCACACTTTCTGCCTAGGTTTGCAAGTCCACAGTGGTTGAATTTTGGTTATACCATTGTTTTATTACATCCTGACTGGCTTCTAAGTTGTCTGAAGCTTCCTTCCACAACTTAGCCGTTTGGCTTCTGAAGGCCAGCATGCAGCTCACTACATCCTGGGGAATCTTCCTGGGGGCTTGCTTCCACTCTTCTTTTACAAAACTCAGAGGTCCTCTGGCTATGTGTCCACACAGAAGCTGAAAGGGGATAAAGCCCACTCCCTTCTCTGGCACCCCTCTGTATGCAAACAGAAGGCATGTCAAGAGGATGTCCCACCTACTCCTCAGGGCCTCAGGTAGGCCTCTAATCATGCCCTTCAGGATCGTATTGAATCTTTCAACAAGCCGACTTGTTTGTGGATGGCAGCGAGTGGAGATCTTGTAGATTACCCCACTCTCCTTCCACATTGACTGCATATAAGCAGACATGAAGTTGGTGCCCCTGTCAGACACCATTTCCTTGGAGAACCCACTTGGGTAAAAATCCCCATCAGCGCCTTTGCCATTGCAGGTACAGTCGTGATCCTCAGAGGGATTGCCTCTGGGTATCTAGTGGCATGATCCACCAGAGCCAGGATAACCCTCAATCAGTATGGTGATCTATAGGCCCAACAATGTCGATGTCTACCCTCTCCTAGGGTGTGCCAATGAAAGGCAAGAGATTAAGGTGGCCTTTAGGCCTCTGCCTTGCCTTCCAACTGGCCTGGCAGGTCACACAAGCCCTACAGAATGCATCTGAGGAAGTATTAATCCTAAGCCAATAAAAGCGGGGAACAAGCCTTGCAAAAGTTTTGTGTTAACTCAGGTGTCCTTCCAGGAGATTCTCATGAGCCAGCTCCAGCAGGAAAGTCCTGTAGCATTGGGGGACCACTAGGGTCCTTATTGTCCCATGCACAGTCCGGTGATACCATGAAATATTGGGCTTAAATTGCCAAATTTTGTGATGGTAGAGATAAGGCAAAACCCATTTTGATATCAGATGCAGAATGGACTATATATATTTCCCAGCTTTACGCTCTAAATTCCTCGGCCGGGTGGAATTTTGACTTTGTCTCTGACTCCTCCGTGGGGAGCGATTATGGAGCTCCCTCATGCAATGAAATAGAGGGTTATATCAAAGGGGCAAGGTATTCAGGCGCAATGGGCCCTGATGATGTACCAATAGCCATAATCAAACAGGATGGCGAAGCATGGGCAGAATTCTTGTGTCCATTATTTTTGTTCCACACATGGGGTCATTCTGCCGTCCTGGAAGGGCAGTATAGTTGTCCCGTTATATAAAAAGGGCTCTAAAAATTCCCCCGCTAGCTTTAGACAAATCACACTTTTGGATGCGACCGGTAAACTGTTTGCCAAGAGCATTCTTATCCATCTTCAAGACTGGGCTTTTGGAAACAGTTTTATTCCGGTAGAGCAAACAGGGTTCCGCAAAAACAGTGGTTCCCTTGATAACATCACCGCTCTGCAAACTCTAATTGAAAAATATCCAATGAGCTGGGGAATGCTGTTGTATGAGGCTTTTATAGATTTCTCAACGGCCTTCGACCGGGTTTATTGGGGGAACTTGTGGAGAAAACTAGTCACTATGGGGATACCTGTGAAAGACTGATTATTGCACTGTACTCCTCCACTTGGACGCAGGTCCTATTGGGGGGAACACGGGGTCTGTCGAGCAAATTCGAGACCTATAATGGGCTGAAGCAAGGGTACCTTCTAGCCCCTCTTCTGTTTTCTCTTTATGTCAATGATTTGCCAAGCAGAGTGGGGCTCAGCAAAGGGGATCCCCCAAAATTAGGAACTTTGAAGCTGAGCTGTCTGCTATATACTGATCATGCCATCTTACTTGATCTAACCCCAATTGGACTCCAAAGACGACTTTCCGAGTTATCAAGGTACTCAGAAGACTACTATTCAAAAATAAACATCTTAAAGAGCAAAGTTATGGTTTTTAGATATCGGGGATGCAGAGCCAGAAAGAACATGCACTGGTACTTAGGGAACGAGAAACTTGCCTAGGTAAAGTTATATCCATATTTAGGAAGAATTTTCACAAGCAGGTGTTCCAGTAGCAATCACACGGATCAATGCAGAGGCAAGGCAATCTCACAGGCTTCTGCAATCAGTCGATTCTACACACACTGCGGGAAAAGACACTTTGCACATATTTTATCAGTTTATAAAATTAAGATACCTCCAGCACTGAGCTATGCCTGTGAAATAGTAGATGCACAGGAGTGGAATAAATTTGAGAAAGTAGAAGGTCGTATTTGGCGACAAATTTGTAATCTGAATCGCGCCGCTCCCATAGCGGCGCTTCGGCTCGAATTCGGTTTACTTTCTACCTACGTGCTCTCTATGGCTGCGTGCTTAAGATGGAGCAACGCACAATGGGATAGCTCTGAGAACCCTCTACGGGTAGCATTGTGCGAGGACATTTTTGACACCTTGAAGGGAAAGAGTGTTCTTTTTAGGAATTATCAAAAAGCCAAAAATTTGTTCGGTTTTGAGATGGTCACCATGGGGGCCCTTCCCAAACAAGTTTTAAAAACTAGAATTAAAAAAATTATCTACGATGTGTCTCGTAAAAGAGACATTTCACTGTGTGCAGAGAACTGTAATAATGTCTGTATAGCAGGGAGTAGTATCTATAAAAAGCCACAACTTTATGTTTTATGGAACCTCCAACACGGAGTACGTAGAACTATTCTGCTGTTTAGGCTGAACTTACTCCCCTTAAGAATTGTAACAGGAGCTTGGGAGGGGCTTCCTAGGCATGAAAGACTCTGCCACCTACGTGGCACTTGTGTAAAAGATTTAAATCATGTCCTATTTGTTTGTCCTATATTACAACCCTTACACCGTAGACATTTAAGACCTTCTTTCCTAAAGTACATTATTGTCACAGCAGAGGAAGCCCATAATTGCCTGCTGCCCCCCCCTTCTGAACTAGTATGTTTAAAAAAAATTTGCTTCTTTAAATAATTTTTTAAATATATTTTAGAATAATATTGGTTTACTGAGTACTTAAAAATTGGATATTAGTCGTGCCATTGTGGTATGTTTACCTTGAATTGTAAAATGTTGCTTTTACTATGAGTTTTTAATCCTCAGGCATTAATTGTATTATTGCATATATATATATTTGCAATTACTGCACAAGCCTAACTGAAGTTTTCTAAGGATTTAATGGTTTTAACTTGATTTGTTATGTTCCTGAGCTTGCACTCTTTTGCAACTTACTATGCTGCTAGCTATTGTGTACTGTACCTTGAATCGTAAAATCCTGCTTTTACTATGAGTTTTGAATCCTTAGGCATTAATTGTATTATTGCATATATATATTTTTGTTATTACCGCAAAAGTCTAACTGAAGTTTTCTAAGGATTCAATAGTTTTAATCTGACTTGTTATGTCCCTGCACACTTGGCACTTGAAAGGTCTCTGAAACGGATATTGTATATACGCTCTTCCCTTATTTTACATGTAGTTGTGAATTTTATATTGTAAAAATTGAACATTTTCCTTTGTGGGTGGGTTGTGACGATTTTGGATGTATATTTTTATGTGGAACTCTTCGGAGTCCCAAATCATAATACATTGAATTGAATTGAATTGTCCCATGCACAGGATCCTTAGGCTCACTGAAAAGGAGGTTGTCCTCCCAGTAAATGTGATGACTTCTAGAGACATCACCTGCTGCTTGGGCTTTGGGCTGTTGCCTCATGCCCTCAAGGGTTGGGTACTCCCTCTGTGCCCTACAGAACTCCACCTTGGTGGGTCCTCCTTCCACATGCCATCCAGCAAGCTATGTTAGGTTAGCTAGGGGAGCAATGCCCTCCTCAATAGACTCTGGTGCGGCCACTGAAGGTGACCCATCCTCCCCACTGGGAAGACACTCAGGGGCTGGTTTCCCACACCTTCTGCCTTTTCCCTTTTTAGCAGCTGGCTGGGTCACTTTTCCAGGCTCCAGCCCATTTTTATTCCCATCCTGGGCTGCCATGGACCTTGTGGTTGCACAGATCCAATCAGGTAACCCCAACATCTCCACATGAGCCTCGACCGCCACTTCCTTCCAATTAGTGTGCTCAAGATCATTACCAATGTAAAAAGAATAGTTGATGGACAGAATGCTGAACAATGTCAAACATTCACCCCAGTACAGAGATCTGGGCCTAAAGCCATCATTTTTTTGCTCCCCATGCCATTCCATTTTAAGCCCAGCCATATGCAAATCAGTCTTGACCCTGCTCCCATTGGGAACAATCCAGCCCTAATTGCCAGGCCAGGTCCTCCATGGACTGGAAACAAGCATCCTGGGACTGGTTTTGAGCTATCACCCCTCATCAGCCAGGCTAGCTTGACTCCAGTGGCATGGAGAGCATGGGATCCACGTCTGGACGTCACATTACCCGTCCCACTCGGGGTGAAAAATACAAAAAGGACAGTTGATGGACAAAATGCTGAACAATGTCAAAAATTCACCCTAGTACAGAGATCTGGGCCTAGATCCATCGTTTGCATATAGCTGTGTCCAAACTGGGGTGGCGTAATGAACAAAAGAACGATGGATTTAACCAAGATCTCTTGACTGGGGTGAATGTTTGATTTACTGAACATTCCGTCCATCATTTATTGCTGTAGCACAAGATCATTACCAAGCAAACAGTTCACAGGCATGGCAGGGCTCACTGCAACTTTCAGAAGACCTGACCCACCCCCCCCCGCCCCCGAAGTCAAATGGAACAAGTAACTGTCCTTAATTCTCCAAGTTTCCTGAAGGTAGATGATGTGATTTAAAGCAAAGAAGTTAGTTAGCTTTCTTCCACTAATTTTTAGATGGAGATGAATGACAACGAAGTTCCATGATTATATCTTAATGTTGCGGTGTAGTAAACTGATGATGCTATATGTTTTATTAGAGTTCTGTTTAGCACCACCAGGCATGTGTTTGGGTATATAATGGTTTCTCATTTAATTTTCCAACATTGGTCACTATTCATAGGTGAATGGAAGATTTGTCTCTTTGCTGAATCATTATTGGTAATTTTATTTTTAAATTGTCAAATTTGTTTGATGTAAATCTATCTGGCCTTTTACAGGTTTTCAATGGGCTCGCAACCAGTTAGTCCAATTTATCAATTCATAGTCTTGATTGCTTTAAAATATAAGGATATTTTTCTCTCACAACATCTTTAATTCAATTCCACAATTTGCCAACTCTTCTTCTGTGGTCCAAATACATTTAGGACAGATTTCAGACGACCAAAAATTATGGCTGATTTCTTTACCCATTTCTGTAAATGTAATAAACTTTACAATTAATAACTTATGTGAGTTTAAACTGCTAAAGCCATCAAATGTGTGCAGCAGCCTTAAAATGTTCTGTCTGTTCAAGCCATCATGCAATCCCTGTTAAAGTTATGTAGGACAGAAATCAAATTGTGTCAAAGGAGAGTCTAGCTTCAGCTACTTGTTTTTTTGTTTATCTAGATTTGTGGATTCTTCGTGGTGTACTAAGGTGGATTTCTCCCCCTGGGATTGATGTTTTTTTGCAAGACAATTTTATGTAGAGATGTCTGAGAGGCAAAAGTATTTTGATGGTTAATGTTTAATATATTGTTATTTATGTTAGCTATACCTATTATTGGGAGTTGGTGTCCCTTCTCTGCCCTCAAGTTGTATTTGATTGATAGCCATACCGTTATGAGAAATCACTGCAAGTGTTTTATTATTCATGAAATTCCTTCGGCGATATCTCTGAGTAGTAACTAATTCTCATTCTTGCCTTGCAACCGAGGAGGGCTATTTGTTGTAGATGGTTCCATGTCGGGTTGTAGAGAATTGAGAACTTCACTGGTCATACTATTTATTAAAATGGTGCACTTTAACCCTTCTTTGGAATCAAAATTACTAGGTTCCTTTTGTGTTTGTTCCATGAAACGCTGTTTGTGTTCAGGCTCGGACCCTTACCATTAATCCAGTCTGGGTCACTCTCCAATGTGCGGGTACTGTTTCCAGCAGCCGTGATGTCACCACACACTGGAATATGTGGTAGGCAAGTTCTTTAAGAAGCTCCCCCTTTCACCAGAGGAAAATTGGAAAAGGCATATAAACGTCCTTCATGGATGAATACTTCAAAGGAGAGAGGAAAACCAGGAATCAAGAATACGAAAGTGGAATTCCTCAGGAGGGAGGAACTAGGATTAGTAAGTGAAGGGAGCGAAGAAACAATTGAATGAATACAGCTTCACTGCAGTGCACCATCTTACCAGACTAAAGCCTTTAAATTGAAAAGAACATGAAAAGTAAATGACATCAAACATCACACAACAGGAAACACAAAATTTAGGAAAACCAGAAAAGAATCAAGGAAGATACAGCCTTGATGGAAATTGGAAAGAAACATGAACAAAACTGACTAGCAGTAGAGCATCTTTAAAAGGCAGCTTTAATCCCTCAGGGTTGTGATTGCCATTTAGGAACTGGAAGAGCAAAGAGCAGCAGCTATGAGCCCAGGAGTATATTGGAAAACAACCCCTGGTGAGTAAAACTCGCAGCCCACAGCTGCGGGCTTCATGTGGCATTTCCTGAGACCCGGAACTACAGAATTGTGCAAGGCACTGCAGTTCTCTGATACCCAGGCGGTGGAGATACCACATTGCAGCAGTTATTCTCCTCAAAAATTAGAAATAATTTCTGTTCAGGGTTTGTCTTATTCTGATCTGGTCTTTATTTGGCTGGGCCTTTCTGGTCAGTATTCTTAGTTTTGTTTTTCCCCATGTTTACTTAGGTACAGTTGGAAGACATCACCTATTTCTACAGGGATCTCTGGAGTACAGACTGTTGACTGTGTTTTATCACTATTATTTATTTATGTTTTTGGAAGTCCAGGAATTTCAATAATCACGGTAGCTGATATGAATACCTGGATTTTCAGTGTTCATGGCAAGTTCTATCGGAGATGTTGTACAATTCACTCCATCTTTCATCTGAATACGGAGCTAGGTTCTGGTTTTTTTTACAGTATGCCTCTTTTTGTGTTTTTGACACAAAATCACTTGTTGTGTCTGTGTTGATTTCCTCTATTAGTCCAGCCCTATCCCTTTTACTTTTGCAATTAGTGTTTTGGCACGAATGTGTTTCTTCTTGTTGCCAAAGACAAATAGCAATATTTTGTGGCATAAGCTGTAATAAATAAATAACGTTATCTGTACATAAAAGGTTTTGAATATTTACTGGAAGGAGTCCAGGAAGTTGTCTAATTCCTACTTTTGCTTGTAGTCCTTGCGAATGTCCTTTATATCTGTTGAGATGACTTTTAATACTGAAATTTAGTTGGTTGTTACAGCTGATTGATTGATGAGTGCATCTGAAATCCTGGCCAGAGTGTTACTGATTGCACTTATGACAGCTAATTCTGGATATGTTGGTGGGGCATCATCTCCATCATGCTCCTCAGGGGTTACATCTTCTGGACTGTTAGATTTTATTTACAGTTCCTGGATCTCCTTTAGTGTGTCAATGTCTATTACAGAGTCAAATTCCTTCAGTAGTACTGAGTCATCTAGAATAATGTGTAATTCAATTACTCTGGTTTTAGGATCCTCATCCTAGGTGACATCCTTAGGATATATTAAATCTGAATAACCATTGGAGTCAGATCCGCAGACTGTGTCTGTTAATTAAGGATGCTAAGGATGGAGTGTTAATATGCGCTGTAACTATCAACTGATTGCTGGGGTTACCAGGATTGCCAAGGCCATGGTTGCTACAATTTTCACTGTTATTAATCTCATAATTGCATGCATCATCTATGGTGGAAGTCTGAAAACAATCCAAGATGGTTTGTTATTTTTTATTTTTATTTTTTGAGGGTTCCAAAACCTCAGCAACTACTCTAAAAGGCACTTCCCCTTCTTAACAGGGAATGTGTCCTGATTACTGTCCTTGGGGTGTAGTCTATGAGGCTGAAGTCCTCAGTGCCAGTATTACTTGTCTGAGATTGGGTTAGCACAATGAAGCAGTGGTTGTCAAAAGTTAACTTCAAAATGGAGCAGGGACAGTGTCAGCAAGGTTTGTTGAGGGACCAGCTAAATCTAGTTGTCTTTTTGCTAATTCCTGCTTTTGTAGCTCATTTTACAACTGGTGTTCCAGTATTCCAATATTTTTCTGTTTGTTTCTGGCATTCACATGTGCAGTGCTAATGTATATCACAAAATACAGAGTGAAGAAGTGTCTGTATATTTGATATACATTTGAGTATAGTTGAGTCTGGTAAAATCCAATTGGTATGTCCTGCCTGGCTTCACCTATTAAATAGTTATATTTAGTCATTTGAGTTGTCATCTGTGATGTCATCAACAATGTCATTGAACATGTCATGTATGATGTACTGCATGAGGTCATAAGCGGTGCATGGTGGGGGCTCATGTTATAGTTAGGTAGTAAACTTTAACTGGTGAATTTTAGTTTTCTGTTTTTAGTTTAAAATGGTATTTTTTAACCGACACTTTCACCTAACTATAACCTCATTTTAGCCTCTGTTTTTTTCTGTATATTTCCAAGTTTTTAAATTTGTTTTAACATAAAGTGAGATATTATTACCAGACCTAACTATAACTTCACTTTAATCTTTGTTTTTGTATCAGTACATTTTTAATTTTTTTTGTAAATTTAAAGTAACCAATTATTACCACCCCGGCTATAAAGTCACTTTAAACTTTGTATTGTTCAGTGAATTCCTAGGTTTTTTTTAACATACAATATTACTAACATACCTAAATGTACAAAGTAGGCCCTTGGCTACATTAGGAGGTTTGAGTATGTGGAGGGAGTGAGCTCTCTGTGAGGAGCTGCATAGAGCGCTCAGCCTCTGTGTAGTAGTGGCTCGCCCACCTAATTATGCTTGAGTGTCTGGGGAGAGTGAGCTGTCCATGAAGAATGATGCATGCAGCACAGACTGTGCATTGTGTGCCTTTTCCACCTAAAGGGGATTAGATTCCTAGAGAGAATGGGCTCTATGCACAGTCTGAACACTCAGCGCAGACTATGTATAGTAGGGGTTTGCCCACCTAACAGGTCTTGGCTCTCTGGAGGGAGAGGGCTGTGCACACAATCTGTGCATTAAGCACTGACTGCATGTAGTAAAGGCTTGTCCACCTAATAAGGATTGTGTCTCTGTAGGAAGTGGACTCCACGCACATTCTGTGCATTGAGCCCTGACTGTGCATAATAGGGGTTTACCCTCTGCTGGGATGGAAACGTCCTCTGCATGGTGAAAGAAGTGTACCCCTGCCCTTAGTGCCTAACTGTACTGTTGTTGGGATCCCTAATGCTGATTTTTGTTGTCATAGGAAAACACAGATCATGTGTGTGTGCCATGACATTGGCCTGTCTCATGGATTTCAGTCTTGTTGGACCTGGAGGGGCACCCAAAGCTCTACCCTAATAGTGGTGTAAGGCTACCGCCTTCACCAAGAGTTAAGCAGCACAAGTGCAGTGGTGGCAGCATACCGTATAGTGATCAGTAGGAGTGGAAAGGTCCTTTTTACCCTGTGTCACTGGAGTGAGGCCTACAGACTCACTAACCTTTTTTAAAGTTTCCTAGCTGTGTGCCCAATTCACCCTTGGCCTGCATCAGTTGGATTAAGAGTGCTGCACAGCGCAGGAATAGTGACTCTGCCCTGGATGTATGTGTGCCTGGAAAGGGTACAGTACAAGGCTAGAGCAGAGCCGTGCAGGACAAGCATGGTTGGATACCCATAATGAGTGTATGTATGCTTGCAAAGAATACATTACATGAAAGATGTAGTGCTGTGCAGTGCGTGCGCAATGAAGGTATGTGCTGGGTGTATGTATGCTTGCGAAAAGTATAATACATGAAGGATGATGTGTTGTGTTGTAATTTAACAAAAAAGTGCCCGGTAAGAGGGTCCCTGCTGCCAAAAAGGCACGGGGAATGGCACCACATGCTCTGTAGGAGAGTAGGATCTGCTTCACATGGGTACCCCCACTTTTTGCTGATGCTTCACTGTTTTTCGACATTAGTCTGGCTGGGGCCCTGCTAATCAGAACCCCAGCCTAGCTGCTTCCTCTCTAAAATGGTTTCCATGTGCCTTGGGCACATCACTGATTGGGATCTGGAGTGCCCTTATAAGTCCCTAGTATATGGTATACTATGTACCAAGGGCATAGGTACCTCAGAGGCCTGCCAGGGGCTGCAGCATGTATTATGCCACCCCTGGAAGGCCATCCAAACTGACACCACAGGTCTGCTACTGCAGCCTGGGTAAGGTGGTGCATGCACCCCTTACTGTGATATAGGTTACCTATATCACGAAATACATACACACATATAAACCTATAAGTCACTCCTAAGGCAGGCCTTATCAATCCTAAAGGCAGAGTGCATGGTTCCTATGTGAGAGGGTGCCCCTGCATGAGCAGGGCCCCTCTGCAGCATTCGGAGACCATCTCTGGTGCTGTTTGTAGTGCAGCCTGACCATATACTCTTAAGCGCATTATATCCTCGCGGTAAAATGCTAACTTTGGAATGGCTGCACCTAAACATGTCGTGTTTGGTGTCAAACATCTTGGAATACTACCCCCCCCCCGCCAATCCTGGTGGCGGGGGAAGCATTCCACCCTTCTAGAGGGAAAGACATGTTAACTCTGACTAGTCCGGTAACTTCTTTCCAGAGCCCTGGCATCACAAAATGGATGCTGCTGCCACAGACACGAGTCTGGCCTCCTGCTGCTGGACGAAACTCCGGCAGGGGAGGCCTGGACAATAGGTTTCCTGTCCCAGGGAGGTGTGACCACCTCCCCAGACAGGATAATGTGTATTGGGGCTGGGCGGGAGCACTTTCGGGTGCTTTGAAGTCCTGCACTGGGGGCACATTTGGTGTCCCTGTGCATACCCCAGTTCAAACCGGATCAGGGGCTTGCAGCCCCTGCTTTGGCGCAAACTGGACAAAGGGAAAGGGGTGTAGCCACCCCTCTGCCCTGACCCACCCATAGGTGGGGCCACAGAGTAGTCCAACCCCTATTTTTAGAATAAAGGTAGGAACCCAGTCCTTAGGACTTTAGATTATACCTGGACGAAACTCTGAAACTGAATCCTGGACCTTCGACGCTCTACGACAAGATTAGAGGACTGAAGAATCTCCCTTGGGGTCAAGGAGTGACTCCCCTGCTTGGCAGGCACCAAAGAAGCATCTGTCCGGTTCGCATTTCTGAAGCTCCCGCCGGACGCCGAAGTCATCGCATCACCAGAGGTGGATTCTCAGACTTCCCCAAGGCTACCCTGAGTCCCCAGCAAAGCTGAGGCCCGTGGCTATCGTGGGTGACTTGAGACCGTGACCCCTGGACACCAAGCACATTTGCAAGAGCATCATCTTCTGGGTCTCCCAAGAAGTCGTGCTTTGGGCTCCGAGTAGCCCTAGCCTCCAGCACCACCTGCACCGAAGATCACTGGCCCCCACTCCACGAGTGTCCTGTAAGCCAGCTCCACGTGCGGCGTCACGAGGCTCCTTCGCGGTCGCTAGCCCGTTGGCTAGTAGCCCTTAACGAAGGCCAATCCTTTTTTTACTTGGCATCCTGGTTGCTCCAGGCCTGCCCTCACTTACCCTTGCTGGGTGAGTTCCACAGACCTTGCTGGTCTGCACCATCGACGATCTACATCCTAATCGAGACTTGCCATTGCCAAGGCTTGTTGGGTCCAATCCGGTCGCCAACACCTCAGCACTCGACAGACATCGTGTACCAGCCCGAATCCTGCTCCTGGTCGCCGACAACGCCTCCCGGACCTCGTGGCTGAAGAGTCAAGACGACCGTCAACGCACCTGAAGCACTCGACATCGGTGGGCATCTGTCCATCGCCTTCCTGGTCACTGGTTAGTGACCCAGACTCTGTCCCCTCTGCTTTCAGGTTCACCAGAACTCCGATCCACTCTTGGATCCACCCGGACACTTTTCTCTTGGCCGCCAGCAGCACTTTGCAGCAGATCGCCATTCGAATCGACGACGAAACCCGACCCCGAAAGGCACCTATGCACCCGGCTTCCCTGGGTGAGGTAACACGAGTACTCCGGTGCTCCCGTGGGTAGAGACTCTTCAAAGTCCTAGATCTCAAAGGGTTTTGTCCTAGTCCTCTTTTAAGTGTCCCTTTCCTCTATTTTCCCGATCCCGACTTTCTCCATAGAAGTTAACGGCGTATCGCGGTTGTGTATTTACACTGCACGCGTCTCCCGTGGGTCCCCTGTGTCACTACCTTGGGTGGTTCCTTGTGGTCCAAGCACTTCTAGAGGCTCTAGGCCTAGTGTCTAGTTCAGTCGTGGTTTGCATACCACTTTATTGGTATATGGTTTGGTACGCCCTAGGGCCCAAACGTGTATTTGTGCTATTACTGTGATTTAAGATCTTATAACTTATGTATTTCGAACTCTAGCCTCATAAAGAGACTAGAGGGGTGTGTTTAGTAATAAATACATATATTTTGAATATATACCTGGTGTGGTGCTCTTTCATTTGGTCACTCAAGAGATTATAGACTGGTAAAACAAGCTGCTTTACATTTCTTCAAGACTTAGCCTGAAGGCTGCTCTCCATAGCTACCACTAGGATAGCTTTCAAAAAGGTTGTCTTTAACCTATCTCCAATAAGGGGTTGTTTGGACTGGTGCAAGGTGCCCACTATAATTAGTGGACAGCATATGCCAGGCCAACTTCTCACATTGGTGTGCAGCGTGTGGGATTCCAGCTTGCTATTGTTTTACCAGATAATCTCAATTGAATTGATCAACTGAAAACCACTAAAGGTACCTAAGGTACATATAATTTAAGCTTAGAATAACAGTAAGTTCTACTGAACTTAGAGTTGTGTGTTAAGGGATAGCACAACCCTTTCTACAACTCAAGAGAGTTTAGTAGGCCACACTAGAGTAGGTAGTGCATACACCACACCACACTAGTAATGTCTTTAAGGGCAGGATCCAAAGAATCCTTGCAGGAAGCCATTGAGCTTCCACCCTCCAAGTATGATACACTCCCATTCTTGGAATTGAGAGCTTTATGTAACTTGAGAAAATAAGGACAGGCCAAAGCTCCCACCACCCAACACCTCAAGGAGTTGTTGGTGGCTTATGACCTTAGTAAGCCTGTAGGGACTGAAGGGGTAGGAGCTGAGGGTGGGGCAGGAGAAGAGGAGGACGCTAGGGGTACCAATACCCCCAGCCCCCTCTGAAACTGGCCAGGAGGGTGACAATGACCCTGACCTGGAAAACCAAATCCCTCCTGTGGATGATGATGAGGATGATCAAGATGATGCCCTCTTTGTCCCCCCAGGAAGGATTAAGAGTGTGCCCAGGAAGTCTAGATCTCCTTCTCAGGAGTCTAACCACTCTGGCACCTCTATAGGGAGCTCTGTCTTATCTCACAGGAGGGAATCCTCTCATGAGAGGAGAACCAGACTGGTACAGTATGAGGAAACTCAGCTGGATATCAGAAAAAGCAATTGGCTTTAGATAGGGAATCCCTAGATCTCCTTAGAGAGAGAAGAAAGTTGGGACTAGAGTCCCATGGTGGCAGCCATGTCCCTAGAGACAGGGAAAGGTCCTATGACCATAGGAACCTGAGCAAGATTGTCCCTCCCTACCAGAGTGGGGATGATATCCACAAATGGATAACTGCTTTAGAGAGGGCCTGTAAAGTACAGAAGGTCCCTCAGGAGCAGTGGGCAGCAATCTTGTGGGTCTCCTTTGCTGACAAAGGTAGAGATAAGCTCCTCACTGTTAGAGAGGAGGATGCTGACAATTACAAGGTCTTGAAGAGTGCTCTTATTGATGGGTTTGGCCTAACCACTGAACAGTACAGGTTGAAGTTCAGAGACACCCAAAAAGCACAGACTCAAGACTGGGTAGACTATGTGGATTGTTCTGCCAAGGCTCTGGAAGGCTGGTTGATGGGCAGTAAGGTGTGTGACTTCTCAGGATTGTATAATCTGATAATGAGGGAGCAGATTCTTAATAACTGTCAAAATCAGCTGTTGCATCAATACCTGGTAGACTCTGATCTGACCTCTCCCCAAGAATTGGGAAAGAAGGCAGACAAATGGGTCAGAACCAGGGTGAAGCAGAAGGTACAGAACCAAGGTGGGGAAACCAAGAAGCAAGATGATAAGAACTCTGACAAGGGTGGGGAGAAGGGTAAAGATCAAAAGTCTTCATCAGGCCCCCAAAAATCTTCTTCTGGTGGGGATTCCCAGTCTACCAAAGGTAAAGGCCAAAGAAAACCATGGTGCAAGGTCTGTAAGCAAAAGACCCACTGGACCAGTGATTGCACCAAGTCCAAAGACTCCAGTCCAGCACCCACCAATGCCCCTAAGGCACCTGTTCCCCCTAGTACAGTTGGTGGAAGTGCTCCAGCAAAGGGTTTAGTAGGGTTCACCCTAGGAACTGAGTTGGGCTCTGACCTAGTCAGAGAACTGACTCAGGCTGTGTTAGTCTGTGATGGAGGCATGGATGTGACCTCCACTGTGAGTCCCAGTAATCTGGGCAAGTACAGACAACAGCCTTTAATTAATGGACATGAGGCTTTGGCATTTAGGGACACAGGGGCAAGTGTCACAATGGTGACACAAGACCTTGTGCTACCTGGGCAAGTTATGCTTGGTGAAATGTACCAAGTGACCAATGCTAGCAATGTCAGAACAGACCATACTCTGGCAGTTGTTAACTTCTCCTGGGGAGGGGTAACTGGCCTTAAGAAGGTTGTGGTAAGTGCAAACCTACCAGTCGAATGCTTGCTTGGCAATGACTTAGAGACTTCTGCTTGGGCAGAAGTGGAGCTCAGGACCCATGCAGAAATGCTGGGGATCCCTGCAGATGTGTTTGCTGTGACCAGGTCACAAGCCAAAATGTCTCAGCACTGAACAGGCCTTGGATTCTGGAAGAATGGACCAAGTGCCTTCCAAGAGGAGGAGTAGTAGGGTTAAGGCAGTGCCTTCCCCTTGGCTCAGGAGGAAGATCAGTCCCTTGAGGGGGATGATCTCAGCCCTGAAGAAGGAACTGTCCCAGAGGAACTTGAACCTGACCAGGTTGAGTTCTTGGGGACAGGGGGACCTTCTAGGGCAGATCTGAGCCAGGAGCAGCAGAGCTGCCCCTCCCTTGAACCCCTCAGACAGCAAGCTGCTGCTGAGGCTGCTGGGAAAGCTAGTGGTCCCCATACAGTGTATTGGGATGATGGACTCCTGTACTCAGAGAGTAGAGACCCCAAGCCTGGTGCTACCAGGAGGTTGGTAATACTTTGAAGTTCAGGGGCTTCCTATTGACCCTAGCCCATGATATTCCCTTAGCAGGTCACCTGGGCCAGAACAAGACTTGGGACAGAATTGTCCCTCACTTTCACTGGCCCCACATGTCTGAAGACAGTAAGGAGTTTTGTCGCTCCTGTGTAACCTGCCAAGCCAGTGGCAAAGCAGGTGGCACTACAAAGGCCCCCTGATACCACTACCTGTGGTGGGGGTGCCCTTTGAAAGGGTAGGGATTGACATTGTTGGTCCCATGGATCCCCAAACAGCCTCTGGGCACAGGTTTATCCTGGTGGTAGTGGATCATGCCACCAGGTACCCAGAAGCTATTCCCCTCAGGACCACTACAGCACCTGTGGTGGCAAGGGCCCTCCTGGGAATCTTCTCAAGAGTGGGCTTTCCTAAGGAGGTAGTATCAGACAGGGGTGCTAACTTCATGTCTGGGTACTTGAAAGCAATGTGGAAGGAGTGTGGAGTGACTTATAAGTTCACCACACCCTATCACCCACAATGCAATGGTTTAGTTGAGAGATTCAACAAAACCTTGAAGGGCATGATTAAAGGGCTCCCAGAAAAGCTTAGGCGTAGATGGGACATACTCTTGCCCTGCCTTTTATTCGCATATAGGGAGGGTGCCTCAGAAGGGGGTTGGTTACAGCCCTTTGAACTTCTGTTTGGCCACCCTGTGAGGGGTCCACTGTGCTTGGTGAAGGAAGGATGGGAGTTACCTCTCAAGCCCCCAAAGCAAGATATAGTGGACTATGTACTTGGTCTCCGCTCCAGGATGGCTGAGTACATGAAAAGGCAACCAAAAACCTTGAGGCTAGCCAGGAACTTCAAAAGGCCTGGCATGACCAAAGGCTGTTCTGACTGTTTACCAGCCAGGACAGAAGGTGTGGGTGTTGGAGCCAGTGGCCCCAGCAGCTCTCCAAGATAAATGGAGTGGACCCCACACTATTGTTGAGCAGAAGGGTGAGGTCACTTATTTAGTGGACCTAGGAACACCCAGGAGTCCCCACAGGGTTCTCCATGTCAACAGGTTAAAACCATATGTGGACAGGGCAGACATGGGCTTGCTCATGGCTACTGATGAAGGGCAGGAGGAAGAGAGTGACCCACTCCCTGACCTGCTCTCACAGAACCCTGACGATGGGTCAGTTGATGGTGCAGCCTTGGCAGGCAGCCTCACTACCCAGCAACAAACTGATTGCAGGCAAGTCCTCAATCAGTTTCGACATATGTTTTCACTGACACCCAGTCAGACCACCTGGTGCACTCATGAAGTGGACACTGGGGACAGTCTGCCTATTAAAAACAAGATTTATAGGCAACCTGACCATGTCAGGGACTGTATCAGGACTGAAGTCCAGAAAATGTTGGAATTGGGAGTAATTGAGCCCTCAGATAGCCCTTTGGGCTAGTCCAGTAGTCCTAGTACCGAAACCTCACACCAGTGGTGGAAAAAGAGAGATGAGGTTTTGTGTAGACTACAGGGGTCTCAATGCAGTCACTAGGACTGATGCCCATCCAATACCCAGGGCAGATGAGCTCATAGATACTTTGGCCTCTGCCAAATATCTCAGCACATTTGACCTAACAGCTGGCTACTGGCAGATCAGACTAGCTGATACTGCAAAGCCCAAAACAGCATTTTCAACCCCTAGTGGGCATTATCAATTTGTGGTAATGCTCTTGGTCTGAAGAATGCACCTGCCACTTTCCAGAGGTTGGTGAATACAGTTCTCACAGGACTGGAAGCCTATAGTGCAGCTTATCTAGATGATATTGCTGTCTTTAGCTCCACCTGGGAGGATCACCTGGTCCACCTCAGGAATGTTTTACAGGCCCTGCAAAGGCAGGCCTGACTATCAAGGCCACTAAGTGCCAGATAGGGCAGAGTCAGGTTGTGTACCTGGGCCACCTTGTGGGTGGAGGCCAGGTTCAACCTTTGCAGAGCAAGATCCAGACCATCATGGACTGGACTGCTCCCACTACCCAGACTCAGGTGAGAGCCTTCTTAGGCCTGACTGGGTATTATAGGAGATTTGTCAAGGGGTATGGATCAATAGTGACACCCTTGAATGACTTAACTTCTAAGAAAATGCCCAAAAGGTTCAGTGGACAGTTAGCTGTCAAAAGGCATTTGATGACCTCAAGCAGGCCATGTGCACTGCTCCAATTCTGCAGAGTCCTGATTACTCCAAGAAGTTCATTGTTCAAACTGATGCATCTGAATTGGGGGTAGGGGCTGTACTGTCACAATTGAATGAAGAAGGTCAGGATCAGCCAGTAGCTTTTATTAGCAGAAGGCTGACCCCTAGAGAGAAACGTTGGTCAGCCATAGAGAGGGAGGCCTTTGCTGTGGTCTGGGCTCTGAAGAAGTTGAGGCCATACTTGTTTGGTACACACTTCCTGGTTCAGACAGACCATAAGCCCTCTTATGGCTAAAACAAATGAAGGGTGAAAACCCCAAACTGCTTAGGTGGTCCATTTCCCTACAGGGGATGGACTTTACAGTGGAACATAGGCCTGGGAGTAACCATGCGAATGCAGATGGACTCTCTAGGTATTTCCACTTAGAACATGAAGACTTAACTGGGCACGGTTAGTTTAATGTCCCTACGTTTGGGGGTTGTGTAGGAGAGTAGGATCTGCTTCACATGGGTACCCCCACTTTTTGCTGATGCTTCACTGTTTTTCGACATTAGTCTGGCTGGGACCCTGCTAATCAGAACCCCAGCCTAGCTGCTTCTCTCTAAAATGGTTTCCATGTGCCTTAGGCACATCACTGATTGGGATCTGGAGTGCCCTTATAAGTCCCTAGTATATGGTATACTATGTACCAAGGGCATAGTTACCTCAGAGGGCCTGCCAGGGGCTGCAGCATGTATTATGCCACCCCTGGAAGGCCATCCAAACTGACACCACAGGTCTGCTATTGCAGCCTGGGTAAGGTGGTGCATGCACTCTTTACTGTGATATAGGTTACCTATATCACGAAATACATACACACATATAAACCTATAAGTCACTCCTAAGGCAGGCCTTATCAATCCTAAAGGCAGAGTGCATGGTTCCTATGTGAGAGGGTGCCCTGCATGAGCAGGGCCCCTCTGCAGCATTTGGAGACCATCTCTGGTGCTGTTTGTAGTGCAGCCTGACCATATACTCTTAAGCGCATTATATCCTCGCTGGTAAAATGCTAACTTTGGAATGGCTGCACCTAAACATGTCGTGTTTGGTGTCAAACATCTTGGAATACTACCCCCGCTCAATCCTGGCGGCGGGGGTAGCATTCCACCCTTCTAGAGGGAAAGACATGTTAACTCTGACTAGTCCGGTAACTTCTTTCCAGAGCCCTGGCATCACAAAATGGATGCTGCTGCCACAGACACGAGTCTGGCCTCCTGCTGCTGGACGAAACTCCGGCAGGGGAGGCCTGGACACAGGTTTCCTGTCCCAGGAGGTGTGACCACCTCCCCCAGACAGGATAATGTGTATTGGGGCTGAGCGGAGCACTTTCGGGTGCTTTGAAGTCCTGCACTGGGGGCACATTTGGTGTCCCTAGTGCATACCCCAGTTCAAACCGGATCAGGGCTTGCAGCCCTGCTTTGGCGCGAACTGACAAAGGGAAAGGGGTGTAGCCACCCTCTGCCCCTGACCCACCCATAGGTGGGGCCACAGAGTAGTCCAACCCCTATTTTTAGAATAAAGGTAGGAACCCAGTCCTTAGGACTTTAGATTATACCTGGACGAAACTCTGAAACTGAATCCTGGACCTTCGATGCTCTACGACAAGATTAGAGGACTGAAGAATCTCCCTTGGGGTCAAGGAGTGACTCCCTGCTTGGCAGGCACCAAAGAAGCATCTGTCCGGCTCGCATTCTGAAGCTCCCGCCGGACGCCGAAGTCATCGCATCACCAGAGGTGGATTCTCAGACTTCCCGATGGCTACCCTGAGTCCCCAGCAAAGCTGAGGCCCATGGCTATCGTGGGTGACTTGAGACCGTGACCCCTGGACACTGAGCACATTTGCAAGTGCATCATCTTATGGGTCTCCCAAGAAGTCGTGCTTTGGGCTCTGAGTAGCCCTAGCCTCCAGCACCACCTGCACCGAAGATCACTGGCCCCCACTCCACGAAGTGTCCTGTAAGCCAGCTCCACGTGCGGCGTCACGAGGCTCCTTTGCGGTCGCCAGCCCGTTGGCTAGTAGCCCTAACGAAGGCCAATCCTTTTCTTACTTGGCATCCTGGTTGCTCCAGGCCTGCCCTCACTTACCCTTGCTGGGTGAGTTCCACAGATCTTGCTGGTCTGCACCATCGACAATCTACATCTTAATCGAGACTTGCCGTTGTCAAGGCTTGTTGGGTCCAATCCGGTCGCCAACACCTCAGCACTCGACAGAC